>OZ018366.1:3915378-5155378 GCA_963969515.1 Yponomeuta evonymella | reverse complement strand
ATAATAATAATAATAACATTCGGAAGGTCGTGGGTTTGAATCCCGGCATGGACTTTATTGAAGTTATTGAACCGTGAAGGAAAATAACGTGAGGAAACCTGTGTATCTGGAGTATTCACATACCCCAGCGCTCGAAATGGTCCATCGGCGGTGGGCACGCGCGAGAGCAGGCTTGTGCCCTATAGTGAGACGTATTATAGTCTACATTACTATATATATATATATATATATATATATATATATATATATATATATATATATATATATATATATATATATATATATAGTAATACAATAAATAGTCATATAATAGTAAGTCATATATATATATATATGATATTACAAACGTGAAATTTTGTAAAGATGTTTGGATGTTTGGTTGTTTGTTACTCAATCATGCAATCACGGCTCAACGGGTTTGCATCCAACTTGGCGTTCAGATAGACAAAAACCTGAATTGAGACGTAGCATACTTGATATCCCGGTAATGTGTTCTCGTGGGATAATATTTATTTTAAGTTTAAAATAGATGGCGTCGTGCAAGAATCGTATAAACGGATTCTGCGGCGGTGCGAAGTTCGCCGGAACAGCTGGTATTATTATCATCAACCCATTATGTCCCCACCGAGAGGCACGGGTGTCTTTCCTGAGGAAGGTATAGGCCATACTCCACCACGGGGGCCAAGTCCGGATTGGTGGAGGCTTGTAGACTAGTGGCTCGTCTACTGTCAGAAGTTGTCAAGCCGCCCTAAGGCCTCTGACTTGGCTTAACGACTGCCATCTATCGACGGCAGCCGGCACCAAGAGCTTAACGTGCCTTGCGAAGCACGGAACCGCTCGGAAAAATGCCAATAGCGTTAGGCATAGACGGCGACCCATCCATGCACTGAACGCGCCCTGTGTTGCTTAACCTTCGTGATCGTTTAAGATCACTCAGGCAGCCAGGGCTACGAGCGACTTATTAATTATTATGTTAATCATTAATTATTAGAAATGGGGGGTCTTGCCCATACAGAATTCTCGTGCCGATGTGGAGCTGCACAAATAACATCGCATCTTTATGTCTGCCCTGAAGCTCCACGGTACAGCCTGCGGGATCTCACGGAGGCTTCGCAATTGCAGTGGTGCTATCTTGGGAGCAGGATGTCTGAGGAGGAGTTGACGCTTGTGACACGAAAAAAGAGGAAGAAATAATTATAATGATAACTTCCATCCAACACAAACACTTGTTTTGGTCCCAAACTAGGTTACCATGAGCTATGGTAACCGGGCAAGGATGTCACAAACATGGAAATACACCCAGATTGAGGCCACGTGATCTGACTACATGACTTAATAGGTTGAACTCTCGTATAGAATCGCTCGTACATGATATTTTTTTACGAATTTTGAGTGGATATATCGAGTGTTAAAATAAAGATTCAAAGTTACGTGTTATTTAACTTTTGAGTTTAAAATTTTGGACAAGTCATAATGTTAACCATGACTTTATGAACATTACTAGTTAAAGTGTCCATTTCGTAATCTAGATCGTTTTGGAGAAAAATGTACAAGAAAAGTGCAAACTAGTCTTTTAAAATGAAATCCACATAAATTTAATTTAAACTTTAGCCTAATAACACTAAATCTTAATTAAAAAAATAATAATAATAAAGTAGTTTTTCTAGCGTACTGTAAACGTAGGCTGATTGAAATAAATATCAAATGCTCCATGGTCCTTGTAATATGGTCCTGCCTACACTTAACAAATCTACTACAGCCAATTTTCGAGTTTTCTACCATCATATTTGATTGGACTTCTGTACGCCCAATCATATCGCGGAATCTATCTAGTCTGCGTTCCGGGAAAAAATTCATTGACACCTGCCGGCTTAATTGCATAGCGGTATCCCGGGAAAATAAAGCGGGGACATTTTATCCGGGACATGATTTTTGGCTAGACGTTCGGTTCCCGGCGGTATTTGAGATTGTGCTTTTGTATGTTTTTTTTTATTTTGGTTAGTAATTATTTTTCTACTAGATTTCGATTTCTCTTAGTTCAGTTTCGTCCCGAGCCGGTACTGATTTTGTGGCAATTGAGTTTTTTGTTTTTATAAAATTATTATTCAATTTACATCCCCTATTTGGTCGAAGTAGGTCCGCCTGGGTCGTCCCTTACAGGCCCTTACACCCGCATTCACTCGATATACATATTATTATTTGTTTCGTCAATCTTTCGCGTGCGCGTGCGTGCGTACGTGCGTGCGTGTGTGTGTGTGTGTGTGTGTGTGTGTGTGTGTGTGTATGTGTGTGTGTGTTGTTTGTGTGGTAACAAGTGAGGTTGCAAGTGATAACGCAGAAAAGATACTTACCAGACACTTACAAAGTAAACAAGTTCTATATATCATTCGACTCGGTTTTATCAAAACTTGGCACGGCTTTTGGTGCCACAACAACTTTGGTTTCAGCTTCAAAATACTGCATAGCACTTCAGAGGATGCTGTTTTTATACTGGGTTATTCGGTGTCAGCGGTGGTAGCCTAGTGGGTAGAACATTGGACTCGGAAGCGAGAGACCCAGGTGCGATTCCCAGTGCAAGCATGTGCCTATGACTTTGTTTTCTAAATTATGCACACTTGTGAAGTTATAGTACCAATACCACGCGTCTGTGCTTTTCACATACCTCAGCGCTTGAAATCGCCAATCCGCGGTGGGCACGCGTGGTGGTTAAGCCCATGCTCTCTCCCTGAGAGAAGGCCTATGCCCTACAGTAGGACGTATGTAGGCCACTGGAAGGCTGGCAACCCTGGCCGAGTAAACATCAATTTAAAAGAGCTGTTACAATTATTCATCAAATTTAATAAAATACTTAGTTTTTTCTACAAGTTAATAGTCAAAAGTGGAAAGTAAACACCAAGAAAGTAGTGCAAAAGTTATTCAGCACCAAATGTGAAGATAAAAGTGTTAAAAGTTGAATTCAACAGGTAGTGTTCAACGGTCGTTTGTGATTACTGATAATCAAAATTAAAGTGCATTATCCATCGTAGCGGCAAAACGAATACGCAAACCAATATCAGTGACTTAATACGACTCAAAATAATACGCGATAGTGATAAACGGTTATAAAAAGATTGCATAAATCAATCGACACAATATTTTATTACACACAACGCCATCTAGTGACAGATAGCTGAACTTCTGTGCAATGTTGCCAGTACATAAGGAATAATTTATACTACAGTGTGACTATAACATAAACTCTAATTTCTACCGTTCAGCGAGTGTGGCCAGAGGAACGAAACGTAATTTCACCCATACCTGTTGCTATTGTAATCCAAGATGAAATGCGAAGCGTGCAATCTTACCTTACCCTCGAATGAAGCTCTCAAATGCAACATGTGTTCTCGGCGCTATCACTATCTCTGCCTTAATATGACTTCTGCGTTTTTTAGAGAGCTTAATAAGAGCAAGTGGCGATGTGATGAATGCGAAAATGTCACAGTACGGAATAGCCGCATGAGGGGTGACGACACACCAACAAGAAAGCAGTTCGAGCAGCGGGCGGAACCTGTCACTACCGACGTGAAGAATAACGCGAAAATGACGACGCAAAGTATTCCACCTTCTACCCGGTCCGTGCCAGGTGCGTTAACTGCAGCAAAGGCGAGCCCAACTGCTATCTCGCCCACCCTGACTGCTGCCTCGCTAGCCCCGTCTGCCCCTGCGCCGGCATTGCCACCTACACCTGACACAACTGAGACTCATTCAGTATCTTACCACCAGATAGAGAAACTGCTGGACGATAAATTGAGTGGCTTTAAGTCGGTTATAATGAGCGAGTTCAACAACATCTTTACAAGACTCAAGGACAGCTTTCAACAGGAAATGGAGGTCCTACGTAGAGAAAACCAGAAGCTACGAGAAGACTACTCAGCCCTTGAGGAAAAAATTATCACGACCTCATCCACAGCAGAGGTTGTTAAGTTAATTGAAAAAATCGATGACCTTCAGCTGCAACTACATGAGAGGGACCAAGAGCTGTTGTCCAATGACATCGAAGTGACTAACATCCCGGAATACGAAGGCGAGTCTGTTGGCCATTTAATTATGACCGTAGCGGCAAAAGTGGGGATGGTGCTTGAGGAGCGCGACGTGGTGAGTGCGGTGCGCGTCGGGCTGAAGCGCGGCCCTGTAGAAGGTGCTCCGGCGCCGCGCCCGCGCCCCATCGTTGTGCGACTGATGCGGCGCTCGCTCCGCGACGAGCTGCTGAAATGCGCACGGGTGCGTCGCGACGCCACCACCACCGAGCTCGGCCTCCCTCTTCACGAACCGCGCCGGTTCTTTATAAATGAGCGCTTAACTAAAATCAATCGAGCCCTCTTTGCCAAAGCTCGTGACGCCGGCCGAGATGCAAACTGGAGATTTGTATGGACAAGGGATGGGCGAATCTTCACTCGGAAAAATCAATCCTCGCAGAGATACACTTTGCGTAGCGAGGAGGACCTTAAAATTTTTGGTTCTGGCTAGTTAGGTCTTCAGAACTCACTAGTATAAGTTATTGTATGTTATCTACTTATAAGCCAAAGTCTACTTATAATAGGCAAAGTTTATCAAAGTCTGTTTATTATAGACTCTATTTCATAATATTAGTTAGTTACCTAAGTGAGATATCCTATTTTGTTCCTGCGAGTTACTGTTATTATAATGCCCTAATAATGCACACCTTAGGTTATAAGAAATGTTTGTTTCGAAAAGTATACAGAGTGTTGACTCACTTTTTTATTGTTATATTCAGACCAAATCAACGTCATATCACAGTTCTTAGAAAATTTTTGATTAATTGCAGATTCATTCAAGTATCATATGCCTACATAATTCAGTTTATTATAAATAAAAACATCTCTATAGGTCTCCTGAATCCGGGCTCTCTGGGTACGCGCCATGATGAATTTCTATTGGCTATGGAGCAGCATTCGGTGGACGTTATGGCAATTAATGAAACGTGGCTCCGCGCAGGCGAAGAAGCGCGCGCGCCGTCACCGCCCGGCTATCGGCTGCGGCACGCGCCGCGGCCTGCTGGTGTTCGAGCCCGCGGTGGTGGCGTCGGCTTCTACTTGCGCCGAGGTGTTTATGTTCGGTTTCTTGAGCATCCACCATCTTCTATTGAGCAAATGTGGATTAGCATCAAATTGAACGGCCTTCAAGTTGTTATAGGCACAGCGTATCGCCCGCAATGGGTGAATGTTGATACATTCCTCGACGCATTAACAGAATCTTTGAGCTCATTCTCGGCATTCGATCATATTGTTCTACTAGGTGACTTTAACATAGACATGCTAAAAATAGAAGATGCAAGTACCAAAAAGCTAAAAGACTTTTCGTTATGTATGGATCTTTGTCAATACGTAACTGAGCCGACGCACTTTACAGATCACTCAGAGACGTTGATAGATTTAATATTTAGTAGGACTAAGGTAAGTGATGTTTGCATTAATTATGTGCCTGAACTGAGCAACCATGCTTTCTTAACGTGCGAGATTAATGTTAAAAAACCCAAACCACATCCTCGATGTATTGTCTACAGGCCTCTTAAAGATATTGATATGAATACTTTTAATGCTGACCTAAATGCCATACAGTGGGAGAGTCTGTTGAGCGAAGACGTAAATGAGACATTGTGTGCGCTAAATTCTCAAATTGTAAACTTGTTTGATTTGCACGCACCTGTAAAAACCATCTATGTAAAAGATTTAAACTACCCTTGGTTAACACCAACAGTGAAAGCCATGATAAATCTCAGAAATGAAGCCCATGTCAAAAGCCGTAAAACTAAATTAGATATTGATAAAAAGTATTACAAAGAATTAAAACAAATTGTGAAAGTGGCAATGCATAGTGAAAAAACAGCTTATTTCCAGCATTATGTCAATAATAACCTAAATGATCCACAAAAACTTTGGAAACATATTAAACGTAATGTAGCAGACTTTAAAAAAAGACAAATTGACCTACCCGAACATTTATGTGACCCCGACTGCATTAATGACCATTTCCTTAATATTCCTGATGAGGGTACTATCGATGTATCTTTATTAACGCACTACTGGTTTAACCGCTTCAACAAATCAACCTTCAGTCTCAAAACAGTAAATCAAGACACCATTGTAAAAATTATGAAGAACTTTAAAACAAATGCTCAAGGTTTCGATTGTATCACTCTGGATATGTTGCTTCTGACAATGCCACGTACACTTGGTATAATCACTTCTCTTATTAATCGATCTATTCAATCCGGAATATTTCCCGAAGCATGGAAAGTCGCAAAAGTGAGACCTCTTCCTAAAATAAATAACCCAGTAGATTTAAAAGATCTTCGACCAATAAGTATTCTACCTTTTATGTCCAAAATTATTGAAAAAGTTGTGTCAATGCAGTTAACAGAATACTTACAGGTTAACGATATTCTCCCTTCGAAACAGTCAGGCTTTAGAAAAGGTAGAGGTACGGTGACGGCTCTTTTGGATGTTGTTGACGATATCCTGGCAGGACAGGACGTTGGTGAGGGAGCGATTTTGGTCTTACTTGACTTTTCGCGCGCGTTTGACACTATAAGTCCAACTTTACTCTTATCTAAACTGGCCTATTATGGTTTTGACAGTGTTTCAATGAAATGGTTCTCTAGCTACCTGAGCAATCGTACCCAGAGTGTCGAAGTTTGTGGAGGTAAAGGCATTAACAAATACTCAAGCCCTGCAGTAGTAAATAAAGGTGTCCCCCAGGGCTCTATTTTGGGACCTTTACTTTATATCCTTTACTCTGCTGATTTAGCAAATATTGTTAACGACAGTAAATATCATATTTATGCTGACGACTTGCAGGTTTACAGATCTTTCAATCCCTCAGAAACGACGGAGGAAATTACAAAACTTAATAAAGAACTAGATCAAATATCAGAATGGTCCAAAAAAAATTGTCTAGCTTTAAATCCTCTTAAAACTAAGTTTCTTGCGATTGGTACTAAAACGCAAATAAGGAAAATTAACAGTCATAATATTGAGCTCAAATTAGGAGGCGTAAAAATCGAACAGGTAACAGAAGCGCGGAATTTGGGTGTGCTGATGGATGATGGTTTAAAATTTGAAAAGCATGTACTTGAAACTGTTAGAAACTGTTTTTATAGACTTCGTGTTCTCTATAAAATACGTAACTACCTAGATGTAGATACGAGGATCCATCTTTGTGAATCCCTTATTTTGTCTAAGCTAAATTATGCTGATACTGTTATTGGGGGCTGTCTGCTGGTAAGAACTAAAAAAATTATACAGAGAATTCAGAATTCATGCGCAAGGTTCTGTTTCACTATCCCACGGAGAGCGCACATTACCCCTTACTTAAATAGTAACAACTTACTCAATATGGAGTCACGGCGAGCCCTGCATTTTGCAAGTCTACTTTTCGGTGTGATTCAGAAGCAGCAACCTTCATACTTATACAACAAGTTAAAATTTTGTAATCGTCAGTCTCGTATTCCATTAAGAATGGTCTGCCCATCCCACCATTCATCAGCATTTCGGGGAAGCTTCCGTTACTGCGCCACGAAATGCTGGAACAATATCCCTCCCCCTATTAGACAGTCCCCTTCAATAGGCAGTTTTAAATTAAAATATAACAAATATCTACTTACTAAGCAAAAAGGCCTACAGTAAAGTTGTTTCATACCCATTATCAACTGTTTGTTCTAAATTATCTGTTATAATGTTACATAAGCTGTTGTGGTTTTAATTATATTTTTCCTGCGCATGTAATGCTAAGATCCAGTTGTAATAAATCCTACTTACATAAATACTGAGACTGAGCTTCAGCCTAATGTGATAGTGATGCATCATAATAATTTAATATCTGCACTGTTTTCATATGGTTGCAATACGTTTAATATTTAAGTGTAAGGCATCCACTGAAAATCAGCGCCGTGGCCCAACCATGGCATAAGGCTGAGTGGAGACCTTTTTGGTGCATAATACTCGTACATACGACTGTAATAATTTTAAGTTAATTTATTCTATTGTATTTTTATGTGCCAAATAAAGATTATTCTATTCTATTCTATTCTATTCTACTTATGTATTCGGTGTCAAGGGTGACGATAGACTTAGGCCGTTATTTAAAAGAACTAAGGCTTTGTTACCGAAGTAACGAGTAACATTGTAGCATCATGACCTTTTTTATGTAACCTATATTCGTCCCACTACAGGGCACAAGACTCTTCTCAGAGAGAGAGAGTATGGACTGAATTACCACGCCCACCGCGGATTGGCAATTTCAAGTTTAGTGCTGAGGTACGTGAACACCTCAGACACTCAGGTTTCCTCACGAATGTTTTCCTTCACAGTTAGCTAGTGTTTTTGCTACTAAAACCTCACAACGCACTTAGAAAACTAAGTCGTTGGTAAATGCCGGGATCCGAACCCACAACCGCCCGTATGTGAGGCCGCCATTCTACGGCTACGCTACTACCGCTTCTAGTTTGCTCTTAAATTTAAATATAAATTTAATATAATTAAGTACCTACAAAAAACCGTCCAAGTGCCCACACAACATTTGAATATTTCAAGCATCGACCTGTTGCCGTTATTAATATCGAGCAAAAGAAGGCAAAAAAATCACGTTTGTTGTATGGGAGCCTCCCTTAAATATGTATTTTATTCTGTTTCTAGTATTTACTTTGAGAGTGGGACTTTTGACTTGACTTTGCCTGGCTTTGCGCCTGAGCGGACGGAGTGGGACTTTTGACTTGACGTTGCCTAGCTTTGCTCTTGAGCGGACGGAGTGGGACTTTTGACTTGACTTTGATTAGCTTTGTTCTGACCGGACGGAGTGGGACTTACGACTTGTTTTTGCTGAGCTTTGTTCTGACCGGACGAAGTGGGACTTTTGACTTTCATTTGCCCAGCTTTGCTCCTGAGCGAACAGAGTGGGACCCTTTCGGCCGCTACCGCAACTGAGTTTCGTAACCAGGTGCGAAAGAAGAATGAAAACTCCTTGTTCGCAACCAGTTGCGAAAGAATACCTTTTATTCTTCGTTCGCAACTATAGGCATAATGCATTTGTTTTTCGCAACCAGTAGCGGTGCAGGATTTTCTGTTCTTTATTCGCAACCTCATACTTTTTCGAGTGCGTAGGTACTTAGTACTAGTTGAAATGAATGGTTGTTATCTAATCTTGACAATTCTGCCATAATGACTTATAATTTATGTTGTGCATCACTGTTGTGCTGTGCATCATTTAAATGTAATAATGTCTTCATCTAATATTTTTCCGACCTCAAGCAAGATTTTATATCAACTAAACGAGGAGGAACAAAACTGCTATACGACGGGCACCGGTTCCACCGTAAGAAAATTTATGTAAACGGGGACTCATTTTGGAAGTGTTGTAATGAAACGATTTGCAAAGGGAACTTAACATTGAATCAGCGAAATGAGATTAAAAAAATTAAAGAACATGATGCAAACTGTACGGCCACCCATGCCAAAAACATAGTACTAAAAGAATTCGATCAACTGAAACAGATAAGCAGCTGTAATTTTCAATCAATACAACAGCAATACGACAAAGTGGTCAAGCAAATAAACGATAGCGGTATCCAACTTCTAGAAGAAGTACCAAAATACAGTAGTGTGAAAACTGGACTCTATAACGAACGTAACAAAATATTAGGTGCTCCTAAAGTACGGTTTGTAAACCCAAGCGACGTTGTTGTACCTGCAAAGTATACTGAGTTTTTATTGGCGGATTATGACGATGATTCCCAAAGAATAATTGTGTTTTGTAGCAAAGAAAATAGAGAGCAAATTAGAAAGTATCATCATTTTTTTGCCGACGGCACGTTTAAAAGTTGTCCAAAAGGATTTAAACAATTATATACTATACATGGGTATAATGAACAAAACAAGTGTGTAACGCCACTATTATTTTGTCTGATGTCCGATAAGAAAATGAAAAGTTACGAAATACTGTTCAACTTGATAAAGACCACATTATCCACATGGGTACCGAAAAAAATTACGATGGATTTTGAACTTGCTGCTATTCATGCCATCAGAAGAGTATTCCCAACAATTGTTTTTCGTGGATGTTACTATCATTTTAACCGATGCCTCTGGAGGAAGGCTAAGGCTCTCAATATCAATACAAGACCTAAGAAGAGGCACGTCGCTAGATGTATAGGACTAGCTCGCTTACCGCAAAATTTCATAAATACAGGATATCGATATGTTATGGCAAGGAGTCCAGTATGTATAGAAATAAATAAATTTAATGCCTACTTTAAGAAGCAATGGGTTTCAAAAGATAAAATAGAGAAAGAATGTTGCTGTCATGATGAAGCTATTAGAACTAATAATAATATAGAAGGTTGGCATGCAAAAATTAATAAATACGTTGGCCGCAAAAATCCCACTCTGGCTCATTTGCTTCACGTTTTGGAGACTGAGTCTACGTCCTTTGACCTCAGAAAAGTTAGCAAGAAGAAAAACAAAGAGTACGAGGAAATTGATAAAGAAATAACCTCGGCAATAGAAGAGTTGAAGAGCGGAATAATAAGTGTCGGTCATTGTATCGAAATAATTTGCCCATATGTAATATGGTAGTTCGATACCATGACCGACGCTTATTATTAATCCACTAAGGCCTGCCGGCCTGCGTCTAAGATTGATAATATAAAAATAAAGTCTCATTATTATTTGATTGTTTTTCTTGATTGTGCTAAGCTACTCGTAGTATTGGTGTTCCACACTTAAACTTAAAAAAATCTTAGTAAATCCACTTGTAACTAATAAGTAGAGCCATTTAACATGTAATATTACTGATATTGGTTGCGAATTAGGACTACGCTTTTCTTTTTTCTCAACCACATATTTGCAAAGTCCTTTTTCGAAACCAAGTTGCGAAAGAAGAATAAAAGGTATTCTTTCGCAACTGGTTGCGAACAAGGAGTTTTCATTCTTCTTTCGCACCTGGTTACGAAACTCAGTTGCGGTAGCGGCCGAAAGGAGTGGGACTTATGACAGATTTAAGTTGCATGGGCAATTGTTATTATGTCTTGCTTGTTAGTGTTAAAGCTCTTTCCTGTACTGGTATGAAATTGTTTACGGAATTAACGCTCTTTCTTTATTACCCATACCCGTTGAGTCATATAATGTATATATTTTTTTGTGTAGCCAAATACGTCCTATCGCAGGTCACAGGTCTTCTCTCAGAGAGAGAATATGGGCTTAATTACCACGGATTGGAAATTTCCAGCGCATAGTTCAGTGTACATCTCAGACACTCAGGTTCCCTCACGATCTTTCTTCTTTCACGGTTAGCGAAAGGTAAAGCTACTACAGCTTCACAATATGTTTACATAGTCTTAGAAGGATGCCAAACTATCGTAATTTTGGTTCAAATTTACAAACGAAAAGCCGGATCACAACGAAATGTGAATGAACAAACTTCACGATTTGATTGAACAACAATAAAACAAAAAAATATCAATTCCTAAAACTTTTTTTTTATAGTTCTGATCCTTCTGGAACACCCTGTAATTTAACTTATACTTTTTCTATCATACGTACGTAAAAGAGAAAAAGAAACATACCTACACTTTTGAGGTCACAATTTAATTGAACAGCAAACGCAACCCCACGAGAGAAAACCACTGGCCTTCGATCAATTTATTTCTGTAGCTCTCTCTCTACGTTTCCTGTGGCAAGGGGGCTCTTGCAGCCGGCCGTTCGGTGCCCATTCATTATATAAGCAGTGCCAAAATCTCTACGATCCACCTGAGCTAGGGGCCTGACGGCGGTGTGGTATCATACACCGTGGCTTTTGGGTAAATACAAAACTTGGGAAATTTTACATTGCACTTTTTCATTGTAACTTTCATATTTTATGTCTCGCTTCTTGTGTGCAATGAAGAATATTCTTATCTTATCTTACGTTATGCGCAACGTTAGATGTGCTTGTGACTTCGTTCACGTAGGATTTCAATAAAAAGTACTTATTCTGTCTACGCTTGTGGAACCGTTTGACAACAGAAACAGATATAGATTTATGTTTTGCTGCTTTTGTAGGAATATAAATGTCATATAGATATTAAGATAATAAGAAATATAGACATTTCTGGTATACCTAGTATGGTTATAGGTACTTTAAGGGATGGTTTATTTGACTGTCATTTTATTTAAAAACAACAGTGGTGAATGGACTTTAATTTTTGTTAACATGTAATTTTCTTTCACCTGGTTGTGGAATAAAGTGTTATCTATCTCTACCTAATTTATTATTTGTATATTTTGAAGTTTTTGTATTACTTTCAGGATATTAACATTGTGCTTATGTATTGTCTAGTAGCTAAGTGTTGGTAGCCTAGTGGGTAAAATATTGGACTCAGAAGCGAGAGACCCAGGTTATATTCCCAGTGCGGACGTGTACCTACGACTTTGTTTTCTAAGTTATGTACATTTGTGAAGTTATAGTAGCAATTCCGCTCGCTAACCGTGAAGGAAAACATCGTGAGGAAACCTGACTATCTGACCTATTCACATACTTCAGCACTTGAAATCGCCAATCAGCGGTGGGCACGCGTGGTGATTAAGCCCATACTCTCTCCCTCAGAGAAGGCCTGTGCCCTACAATGGGTCGTATGTAGGCTGCTTATCTATGTGTTGTTTGGATAGTATCCACACAACAAGACTCAACAGTATGACTCTCTACCACTATAATCAAGGATTCTCTTTGCTTTAATGTCGCTGGTTTTGGTGCAACTGAAAAAAAAAACATATAAATACAAAATAGTATTACATTGTTAAGTGTTTTTGAAGACGTTTATTTAGTTCTTACGAGTTTTCGTCTATTTATTATTAAGTACAATAATTTGCTCTTATGGATTCTAAAATAATTGTAAAATGTGTCGTTCTTAATGTCGCGGGTATTCTCTACCATTTAACAGCAGTAACCAAACGATAGTGTTGGTAGGCATGGAGAAATACTTTTGTAATAAAATAAATTGTATTACTAACTACAATGAAATTTAATAAAAAAAAAACAATAATGTGTAATCAATAATAATAATCTGTGTAACTGTATATCATGTAGTGTATGTTGTGCACGTACTTAGATCCGTTTCACACCTCCACTCCGACCCTGCGAAGTTTTTAAAAAAAAAAAAATGAAAAAAACTTTATTTAGAAAAAGGTTAAAAAAGTGGTTACTGGCTCCCAAACTAGGATTCCCTGTGCTATGGGTAGTAGAAATGCTGGAAGAAATCTCTTACAGAGATAAGCTCGCCCTTGTACATGTAATTCCGTACTGTCGTATTTCCTGTTTTGTTTCCCGTGTACAATAAAGTATTATTATTATTAAACAATACAGTTTTCGATACAGTATTCTCTTTAACTTTGTGTGTTTTAAATATTTATTCAGGCAGTATCTTACCCAAACGCACCACTACAAGCACCTTTGCATAAGCTCAGTATAATTCCATGCAAATACGGGAGCACACCGCACGTCGCATCTGAATTTTAGCGGTTCTTTATGAAATTATGTTGAAACCAGCGCAGGTACAGTGAGCCATAGCTTAGGAGACACTCACAAAATTACAGCTTATTTCATACATTATTCTAGATAGATATAGTAGAAACCGTTTATTTATCACACACAAAATAATTACTACACTACTATACAACCTCTACCATTATCATTATATACAGGGCGTCCCAAAGTTATAGGACATGAAGGGAAAGTACCTTAAATATCGTAGATAGGGTATTTTGCTGAAAGAAGACTTTATGTTATTTTTAAAACTTAGTAATACTGCATTCAAAGATTTTCTAAAAATTACTTGCTTCGTCTGGGAATCGAACCGACTAAAATGTAAAAAACAAACACCCCTACGTTTATGATGCCAATCGAAAGAATGGCCAAAAACTAATAACTCTTCTTAAGATTTTCTAAATGAATGTTTTCCTACTTGGATTGGTACGAATGGACCGATTAGATGGCCGGCCAGATCCCCGGACCTTACACCATTAGATTTCTTCTTTTGGGGATACGTGAAAGATATGCTATACAAAAAGCGATATGAGAACGTGGGCGAGTTACAAACAGGATTGTGCCATATCATATCGAGTATTCACCATAAAAAGATAAGAAAATCAATAGGCAGCGGATTCATTAAAAGATTGGCGATTTGCGTAAAGGGATCACATTTTGAGCATTTAATTAATTAATTTACAAAAAAATACCCACTTAATTGACTACGGCAGTTTCATGTATGTTTTTAATTTGATTAAAATGATTAATTTCACGCTGTTCCTTTCTTTTAAAATACTATGTTACTTAAGAAGAGTTATTAGTTTTTGGCCATTCTTTCGATTGGCATCATAAAAGTAGGGGTGTTTTTTTTTACATTTAAGTCGGTTCGATTCCTAGATGAGGCAAGTAATTTTTAGAAAATTTTTGAATGCAGAATTACTAACTTTTAAAAATAACATAAAGTCTTCTTTCAGTAAAATACCCTATCTACGATATTTAAGGTACATTCCCTTCATGGCCCATAATTTTGGGACGCCCTGTATATATGATAACGGCCTTTCCTCAGAAAGAGAGAGTTTGGGCTTAATCACCACGCGTGGCCACCGCGGATTGGCAATTTCAAGCGCTGAGGTATGTGAGCACCTCAGACACTTAGGTTTCCTCACGATGTTTTCCTTCACGATTAGCGAGTGGTATTGCTACTATAACTTCACAATTGTACGTAACTTAGAAAAAATTGTCATCGGTACATGCCAGGTTTCGAACCCACGACCTTCCGAATGAGAAGTCTGCGTTCTACCGCTCCGCGTCAACCGCTTATACTTATTATTATTTATTTACAACTGCCAATTCACGGTGGGTACGCTTGGTAATGAAGCCGGGAATCTCTCCCTGAGAGAAGACATGTGCCCTGCAGTGGGACGTATATAGGCTGCTCAAAATGAATACTCAAAAAATAACTAATAATTAAAACCGGACACCGATTTATCTACATTACCATTTCAATGATATTGCACTTCACTAGTCGTGGCTCAAATTAAATGATTTCGCATAAAAAAACACTGTCTCGTGTGCGTATATCCGTCTTCAGAATTTTTCTGGGTTACGTCGCGGACTGAAAAATGCACTGAATTTTCTACGCGAACGAAGTCACAAGCAATAGGTTATACGCCATCAATTTTGGAGGGTTAAATTAGATTATATTACAACTCTTTACTGTACATACCAGAAAATAAAATACAATAGAAGGTTAAAAGCAATAGCTATCGATTAGGCTAGTTTGTTTGTTTTAATAAGGCATCATGACAGACGGAGAGGCAGTACTAATTGTTCGCGCATTTTTTAAACAACATTTCAACTCAACTCAAGCAAGTTTTCTCTACTCGAAACAAGATTCCTCTACTCAAATAAGATTTCTCAACAATTTTTTAGGGTTCCGTACCCGAATGGTGAAAAACGGGACTCTTACTAATACTTCACTGTCCGTCTATCTGTATGTCTGTCTGTCTGTCACCAGGCTGCATCTCATGAACCGTGATAGCTAGGCAGTTGATTTTTTCACAGACGATGTATTTCGGTTACCGCTATAACAAAAAGTACTAGGCTCCCATACAATAAACGTAATTTTTTTGCCGCTTTTTGCTCGATAATAATAACGGCAATAGGTAGACGCTTGAAATATTAACAGAATGTTTATTTATATGTTCGCTTCAAAAATAAATAATTAAAGAAATATTTAGGGGGCACCCATACAACAAGCGCGTTTGTTTGCCGTTTTATTTCGATTTTTGTGTTTAATGTTGCATACATAATGGTACGGAACCCTTCATGCGCGAGTCCGACTTGCAAGTGGCCGGTTTCTTTTATTGACGTCTAAACATAAAAGTATAAATAGTCTAAATAGGTATATGCTATTTCTTATTACTAATAACATAACAGCAACTTTCAAACCACCCATATTTCATCGTGTAATACAAAGAAGATAACATGTGGCCTAGCTTACTTGGCTCTGAATCCGAAATTCCCGCGTTCCTTTTTGGGGCGGGATAAATTAGGTGACAAAAAAAAGCTATTGCAGCTTCCGGATCTCGGTAGCGATCGGTTCGAATCGTTCGTTTTATCCACTGCGGTTTTAGTTTTATCCGGCTGCAAAAGCAAGAGAGGGTCGTGTGTTCGCACCTAAGTCTGTGTATTAAAGTTGCCAGGTTAAAAGTGATCTGATAGAGCTTTGGTAAAGCTTCGAAGTACTTCGGAGAGAAATTGTCATATTTAAGGCACTTATATGTATACGGTCCACATGCGTGCCAACTGCAGCCGTCGACACTCGTCGATGCGCCAGCGCGGATATTCGACGCTGACATGTCGGCGATTGCCGTCGACGCGTTGACGGCTGCAGTTGGTATTGTCGTCTGCAGCGTGCCGCCCGTGTTTAAGCGCCTATTTTATTGAGCCTTGATCTACACGTTTATTTTTAAAAGGTTTCAAATAAAAGGCATAAGTGCTAGTTTACGAGACTTTACTTAACCCGGCGGTACTCGCTACCTATTTTCAAACTCAAACACTCGCTACCGGGTAAAAAATACCACAGTGTTAAGTTGCCCTTATTTGGGAAAATAAGAAACTATTTAAGTTTTTAACATTTTAGTGGTATTATTATAAGCATTTTTCATAAATAAAATGGTGAATGGAAGTTATAACATTTATTTATTTAAAATGGAAGCTTATCCTAAAACAATCAAGAAAATTAGAACTTTTTTCTCACAATATTCTAAAAATTAACAAAAATAGTATTTCTTCTTACTAATTACCCAAAATTGAGATCAATATCAAAAATAGACTTATTACCTAGCAAAATAATAACAAAATAAAAGCACCTTTATAATAAAAGAACTTTGGCATCAAAGTAACTACTTCACCCTGTTACAGCAATCACCATAAATTGGAATTGTATGCTCGCGGCATATCTTTTTGAGGCACAATTCGCATGACTATGAGATCCCAAGCATCTAAAATAGACGAACAAGATTCGCAGTCCCGGTACACATATAACGATGTTATGGGATCTTGTACGTACACGAAGCGATAGAGCACGAACTTGCCACTGAGTTGGTCTTTGCCAGTAAACTTCCCTCGCCTAACATACTTCAACGGTACATCTTCTAAATACCCTCCTTCAATTGGCCGCAGCGACTCTTCTTGATCTTCATGTGGTAACTCAAAATCTGCAGATCGAACGTAAATCATCATCATCACCCATTTGACGCCTACTGCAGGACATAGGCTTCCTTCGTGGTTTTCATAACCATGAGGGGTTTCGCCATAATCTCTACGCTTGGCAGGCGGGTTGGCGATTGCAGTATGCGGTTGGAATCTCAGGAAGACGCAGCTGCTCGTCTCCTGGTAATTAATTTCCTTAGTCGCCTACTACGACATCCACGACGAAAATAAATAATACTCTAAATCTGAGTCCGCTTCCTGCTCAGTTTCACTTTCGTGTTCGCTGTGCGAACACTATCGTCTACTTCCGACACATTTTCTTCTTCCTGAAGCAATTCTTTTATTATTGTATCCGCCAGTGGATGATTCATCTTATATCGATCTCAAACAAGAAAAAACAATAGCAAACATATCGAAAATAAAGTAACAAGAACCGTCGCTACCGGGTATTTTTCACCCATACTCACTTTACACGTCCGTTGACACCAATCGCCGCACGCCAACTGAACTGTCACCTGTGCTAAGGGAGGGTATATTATCGCGTCGAAGCTACCTAGAATCATGTGGACCGGGGGCGCATAGAATAAAAGATGGAAACAAATTAAACTACTCTGTGGTATTTTTTACCCAGTAGCGAGTACCGCCGGGTTAAATTGAGTACATAAACTTGGGCTATGATGTATAAAAAAAATAGTAAGGATTCAACAAAGTTTTACAGTGTGGAACGGAATAGACTCCTAGAGGATTTTTGTGTTCAAATCTTTATTGCACATCTGTAAGATATAATTATTATACACAAGTAAGCCAAAGGCTGCACATGATGTCACAAAAAACAAAAAAAAAACGGGCAGTCAATTGTCATACTGTAGCAAGAAAAATGCTACCAAAATAAAATAAAAATACCATGTGAGGTCTATTCGAGTCCGACGAATGTTTTACGTTATTAGGTCGGACCAAACTAACAAACTGTCCTGTCTACAATAATTCGAATGAGAAGTCCCACTAACTGAGGTTGAAAATTATGTACTCAGCTGGGCCTAGTGGAAAACTTTTTAGCAGTTAGGTATTTTGTTTTTATAATTTGATTTAAGCCCCAACTAGGGTTTTATTTTTCATGCTGTTGAAATAAATTGGCCGGAGTAGTTTTGAGGAGCGTTTGGATAACTTCAAAAGGCCTTTGAAACGCATGGACTAAAATTGAGTAGGTGCATTTTATCTCAATCATTCAATTCAGCACAATCTATAGCCATCCAATATCATGTTTTTACCAAAAGTAACATTGACCCTAACCAGTGAATATGTACAAAAACGTCTTGCACAAATGACATCCTTGTCTGAAAATAAATTTAAAACATTCATTAAAAATCGCTATGTAAAAAAGCCTATTATAGAATAGACGAGTATATGAATGATATAAGCCCTTGGTAGTAAGCCAATTCCACTGCGATTTCATTGTTATTTAATAATTAATATTATAATTTATTTAGTTTTAAAAACGTGTACTGACGACGTGATTGCACATTAATAACTATAGCACACATTTTATAGCTGACAAGAACTCAATCTGCAGGTTTGCTAAAGGTCATTCGAATGGTGGCGTGGTGGCCGGGTCACCTGTCTCCCTCTAAAATGGTTGAGACTGGTGATGGCTGACCCCTGCGTTATGCTCGTGAACGGGTGCTGTTCGTGTGTCTGGCCGCAGCATTAATGTTTTTCCTACTTTTGTACGAAGTGTTATTTTGGCTTTTAAAGTTATTGGTGGCTATCACGGAATCATATCATATAGGCTTTGATGTATAAGTTTAAGATGATTTGAGAAAAGATGGTCAGAGTGGAGTTTTTTTTTCCCGCTGCCTTTTTCTCCACTACAAATACGACCCGAAGGCAGCGGCTAACATAGTAACATAGTACATTGACATTCAGTAAACAGAATGTAAATTCTTTACGTTGAAATAATTTATTGATTTCTGATTTCATTTGAAGAGGTATCCATAGAAAAATTCTGTGGCTAACAACGGGTTTCAATTATATACCTATTCATCTGTTTATGCCTGGATAAGTATTTATGAATAAGGCTGGCTTGCGCCAAGGTTATCTGAATAATTTATCCATTGGTAAGCATTATCCAGTGAACAATTAAAAAAAAACCTTGCTGCATGACGTTTGTAAAGCTGTCCATGGAAAAATTATTCAGCTATTTATTGGTATATCTTTGGATAAGTAATTATCTATTTACTTACAAATCCAGTGACTTGCCGCCCTTTATGATCTCGCACTCTTTTGCTAAGCTACACGACGAAAAACGTTTCAATTCTCTGTGATAATCTATCAAAGCGTCAAAGAAATGTCAGATATGACGGACTAGTATTTTTATGTTTACATTTTACTCGCAATAACTCTTTTACTAATCAATATTAAATTCCACAGGTGTCGGTCCATTTTTTAAAAATAGGCACCGGAATGAGAAACGGCGTAGCTTTCATAACCTTACTAACTTTACACGTATCTATAGTGCGTAAGTATCTTTCTATGATTTTAATCCACCGGACTTCTTTTACTTTCGCTGTGTGTTGCCCCTTGTGTTTTTCCCATTCATGTTACCGACATTACATAAACTCACGCCTGTATGCCGGAGGCAGAGATGAAGAAGAAGAAGAACAAGAAAAAACATTTATTATAAAAACAGTGCACACGCCACAATAACAAAACAAAAAAACAACAAAGAAAATATTTCAACCGAAATGTTATAAAAAAGAAAGGAAAACGAACGGTCACGGCGTGTCACTGCTGCTATAAATGGCAACTGACTCAGCAGTATGCTGAGGGTCAAGCCTTCAGCGCTGATTTTCAGTCAGTGCCAGGAGTTTCCCCGCGAGCGTCACATACCGTGGTGTGGTACAACCGTGAGCAATACTATATATAGTAGAATACTATGTAATACAGAATAGTAATTATATACAATAGAATACGTATTATGTATACAGTATGAAACGAGATCAGGCTTGCCACTTGCCACAGTCTTGAGAGGCCTCTTGCGCTTCATCAACATTCACTATTCTTTGCATGCACGCACGCCGGTTTCGGATACTTTTTATCTTGCCCTTTGCTAATGCATTCCCTATTCGGTCGAAGTACGGGTATGTCCTCCGGGGATGTCCCTTAACCGTCCCATTTATGTGTTTTTTTTTTTTTAATATGTAATGTATACGTGTTTATTTTATGCATTTTGTTACAAGTGTCTCAACTATCTCAACGACGTCAAAAATTTTAATTGGCAGTATCCTAGAGATCGTCTTTTGACTTTCAAGAAACAATGTATCCTGATACTTATCAAACTAGGCTAAAGTTTCAAAGAAACAAGCCTCGTTTAGATTACGGAATCTTACTTATCTAATTAATGCGGAGGTTTTGTCTTGAAACCGCCAAACCGCGGCCTCTCTCTCTTTCTACAAGAATTTTTTAAGCCAATGGAACGAATTCTTAGCTTATTATCAGGGCTTTGACTGTAGGAACTCAGAACGTTGAGTCAAGATTTTAGCAACAAAGTAACATAGCGCAACGACCAAGCGCGGACGACTGTGTCCACTGTCCAGCCAGTCGTCCTACAAACCTCTCAAAGAATAGTGGTTCTAATTCGAAATTCTATCTTAGTGCGTAACCTACCAAAGCAACCGTCTGGTACTTTTTCATGTGCAAAGGAATAATAAACTAAAAATTCACCCCACAGATTGTATGAACGGCACACACTCATTTGAGCTAACAGGAGAATTATCTGCTTACGTCTTCCAGACCCAGCGCATTATGCAGAGCAATACGAAGACGTGACGACATCCGAGCCAGAGTTTGAGGATATCAATCCCATGGTTCTGATGCGTGAGGCCACCAGGTCCACTGGTACGAAGCAACCATTTGTGAGGTAAAATGGCCTCTTCTATCGTAGATTTCCTAACTTCGCTGTCAAGTTACTTTAGGAAAAGGATTAAATTGTAGATTTTCGTATCATCATCATAGGCGTCCGTTACGGACGGTTTAAGCAGTGCCTAAGAGTTTGACGCTTTTTCGAGTGAATGAAAAGTCTGACTCGAGAGTGGCAGGCCCTACTGAATTTCATATAGACATGGGAATTATGTTACTCCCTATATCATTCATCATCATCATCAGCCATTTGGTGCCCACTGCAGGACACAGGCCTCCTTCGTGGTTTTCATAAACATGACGGGTTTTGCCATAATCGCCATGCTTGGCAGGCGGGTTGGCGATCGCAGTATGCCGTTGGAATCTCAGGAAGACGCTGCTGCCCGTCTCCTGGTAATTGATTTCCTTAGTCGCCTTCTACGACATCCACGGAACGAAATATCATTGTATGACTATATTAACTTATATTTCGTTCGCAAATACGAGCAAGCACATTACATTATTACTGAAATCTGGAAACGAAACTAAAAAAGCGAAAGCGACGGCCTAGTCGGACTCATTTGACAAAATTATCTTTAAATCTATTCTCCTAAGTGTGATATTGAAAATAACAATCGAAAACCGTTGGTACCGCGGGTGCGGGCCAGCGCCAACAGCGTCATGAGCATGAGACAGACTTGACTGTCCATACATTAGTAGCTAACGCAGTGTTTCCACATCCGTAGGACCCCTGAGGCCGTGCAATGTAAATTGTTAAAAAATTGACACTTACTTACATAGCTATAAGAACCGTTGTTACTAACACTTCGAGCCCCAGATGCTTTATATAAATGTATTATCGAGGTCAAGACTTAGGAAGTTATTATCAGTAATAAACTTAGGCCTTTGCATCTACGTAATGACATGCTTAAGGGCGCGTGTCGACGAGCACGGTTTTTATCCGGCACGGCGCCGGCCCTGCGCCGTCCAACTTTGTGCATGTAAACGGTTTTAACCCGGTTCGTATTCAGATTCAGTTGACTGTCGTTGTTTATTTAACAATGACACGGCTCCGAGCCGAACCCAAGCGCCGGCTACATGTACAGACTTGTATAGAGCTTGATACATAACTGGCGCCGGGCCGGCGCCGTGCCGGTAGAAACCGTCTCGTGGACACGCAGCCTTATACAGCGTCCAGTGGCACCTTCACTCACACTAAATGGGTGGAGGGACGACTCGGACGCTGCAGTGCCTGGGAAATGGTTTTTCAGATAGAGTAGGCTTGCCCAGCACCTATACCATTCTGACAGCTTCGTCGGCCTAGCCCACAGGAAAGACAAGTCAATACGTGCAAAGACAACCAAGCCGTTACCGGTAATAACAGTATAACATTTTCTTTTGTCAGGTACACAACGCCATCAACAATAATTACAAAATCTGGGCATTCGAACAACAATTTGAACTGTAACAATTTTATGGAGTATGCCGTGAACTGTACGGAGGTTGCAGGAATGATGTACGGATCGTCGAGGAGGGCTCCACCGATGGCTGACAAGCTACAGGGTTGGTGCAAGTGAGTTAAGTCTCATTTTTAGTACGCACACAATACTATGATAAACTTTTACCAGTAAACATACCTAAGATAGGATAAGAATATTCTTTATTGGATACCTGAGTACGTTAAATAAGCAGCCTATATATGTCCAACTGTAGGGCACAGGCATTCTCTCAGAGAGATTATGGGCTTAATCACCTCGCGTGCCCACCGCGCGTTCCCACCGCGGATTGGCGATTTTAAGCGCTGAGGTAAGTGAGTAGTTCAAATACTTAGGTTTCCTCACGATGTTTTCCTTCACCGTAAGCGAGTGGTATTGCTACTATAACTTCACAAATGGACATAATTTAGAAAACACAGTCATAGGTACATACCCGCATTGGGAATCGAACCTGGGTCTCTCGTTTCCGTGTCCAATGTTCTACCCACGAGGCTACCACCGCTACACCTTAGCTGTGCATTAGCTGGAACGAAATTAATTTTAGAATTCCTTGTATGGAATTCTATGAAACCTTGCTCACTCATCCGCGCCGCATACAAATCTGAAAACATAAAGAAAAAAAACCTTCTAAATTACTTTTAGGATATCTCGTGCTATGGTGAACAGACAAGTCTATCAAAAACATGCTTATATACCCGGACTAAGGATTATATTATTATATATTATATTATACTTTATTGCACACACAAGAATAGAGTACAGGAAAGGTAACAAAAGAAAGTACATCTACAAAGGCAAGCTTAGGATATTTGTACAAATCAAATAAGGCGGTCTTCAGCGGACCAACACCTTCAAGCAGATATGCCTTTAAGGTTATTTGTTATGTATGCAGGAAATCTAAACTTTTCCTTCTTTTCCAGCATAAGATGCCATTCCTTCTGTGTCTATTCTTCCCTTGCACTACTTGTCGTTCTATGTATTGTATTGTATTGTGCTGTACTGTACTGTACTGTACTGTACTGTACTGTACTGCAGTACGTTAAATAAATATCTTCATCTTCTTCTTCTTGGTGTAGCACAATTATGACATCAATCTTTTTCCAAATCTTTTCATTCATTCCACCTTACCATCACTATTCATATAATTAACAGCACGCCAATCTTTTCATGCTACAATTAACAGCACATTAATCTTTATCACTCTATTCACTCTATATTACAGACGATTTTGCAACAAAAATCTAAAATAAATAACTTCCACACAACATCACTCGTCCTGGTGCTAAAGTAGGATACCCCGTAGTTTCGTGGTTTTCATAACCACGAGGGGTTTTGCCATAATTGCCACGCTTGACAGACGAGTTGGCGATCGCAGTATGCGGTTGGAATCTCAGGAAGTCGCTGCTGCCCGTCTCCTGGTGATTGATTTCCTTAGTCGCCTTCTACGACATCCACGGAAGGAAATGGAGTGACGCTATTCTTAATCCGGCGCCACACGGAATCAGATGTGATATCGCTGAACCAGCGAGGCAGTCAAGGTCTCCTAATTTTCAGCGCACTAATACACCTGACAAACTGTGCATCGGACTGGAACACGGAGTGCATGAATGTCGCAGATAATCACTTTGACCAGTACAACTTAGAAGGGCACATCCATGTTGTCGACAACGTGTGCTTGGATAGCAATTTCACGATGCGTAAGAACAATGCCATTAAAAATATAAGTTGCAAAAAAACCAAGTCTCGCAACTCAGTTATTTTATCGTAAAAAGTTGTGAGATCCATGTAACACCAACTCGGTTAATTTATTCAGTCCCTACATTCAGTCCTTCTGTCTTAAGTTATTAGGTACGTAATTTTAGCTAACCTAACAACATCTTATAGTAACCATATTAAATATCTTTTACGTTTTACAAAATAGATTGTATTGATGATGATGATGACAAACAAATCTCTGAGAGAGCATATGTGGAATAACTATTAGAGATAGCAATTTGTGCTCTTTCAGTGAACTCATTTAAAAACAGACGTGACAAACATTTTACAAGTGCACGAACGTGATATGCATATATCAGCTTAAAGCTACTTGTATATTAACCTGTTAGATTTTGACCTTGAAAGGAAACATGGAAATACACCCAGACTGAAGTCATTTGTGCAAATCAAGTACGGCGGCCTTCATTGGGAATCGAACCCACGACCTCTCTTTTGGTAGACAAGCATATTAACTGCAAGACCAACGAAGTAGTCAATGGGTTAGGAGCACATTAGGGTTTCGATGATGAAAAGGGACGTTAGTTAACTGCTTGTGTTGTAATTTAAAGGTTATAAAGACGCCAGCTCCTGCATTGAAGACACGACATTCGAATGGGAGTTCTGCTATTCTCAGTTTAAGGAACAAATTGATGAAATGAAGAATTCTACTCTTTCATGGACGCATTACCTGACTCACTTCAATTTATGCTGGTAAGATTTTTCCCTCATCTTATAAAACGAATCTAAATGAAACTAATGGAGTAGGTACTTGGCTCCAACCGAGAGCCAAGTGTGGGGTAACGAGGGTAAGCTTGCGGATGTGACAAACTTCAATCACCAACTACTTTTAGCTGTCAAATGAATTTTGGTTATAGAAGTACTAGCTAAGATTCCATGATCTTACTAATGGCTACACTTTCGATTCAGTATTTACAATAAAGCTTTAATTTAAGTGCTGATTTAGCATACATTCATAACATAACGTAAGCAGTCTATAAATGCTTGGGTTAAAATGGCGCTGTTCCTGAAACAAGTCAATGACATGACAATGTTATTGATTTTTAGATCAGCGCATCGGAATGTCCTACCTTATAATTTAAGGCCCAAGCTGGGCATGGCTATAACAGCAACCAAAGCACGCTAGCGCTTTTTTTTCTAACAATACGCGGTATGATACAGAGGCGTCCGCTTGGTTAGCGCAGTGCGTGCTTTCGTTTGTGTGACATTCCTACCCGAGCGTATTCTGAATATTTCCGCGGATCATTACTCAGTACTAGGAGCGCCGAGATACGCAACTGCGACGCTGACATTCTGTAGAGATCACACTGCGAATAGTCGCGTCTTCTTCGCTATTATTCTGTAGCGGTCACACTACGATTAGTTGCGTGTTTGCGAAAAAAAGACGCTAATATTCTGTTGTGGCCACGATATAATTAGTCGCGTGTTTGCGGAAAAAATACGCTTTTATATTCTGTTGTGGCCACGATACGATTAGTCGCGTGATTGCGAAAAAAAATACGCTTATATTCTGTAGTGGCCACGATACGATTAATCCCGTGTTTGTGAAAAAAAAAACTGTAAAGTACAAATTTGTAGGTACTTATATATTATAATAGTTCAGGAATCAACTCTCCCAGTTTTTTCCAAGCTTTTCCCGAACTTCAAAGACTATTTTTTTGTTATTTAATTACAAGTGTATAGTTTTAAGATGTTTTCCTGTATTTGTCGTGAGTATAAGACAATATTACTTTGCAAATTTCATACTTTTAGGTCAACGGTAAGTACCCTGTAGAGTTTGATTCCCTCTCGAAAGTCTCGAAATATACATACCTACGTTATATACGTTTAATATATTCACGTTTTTTACGTTTATTAACTTAGAAGTTCAATTTTTTCACAGCTTCAAGGGACTGTAGATTTGAGTATATGGTTTTAATTTCAACTCGATAACTTTACGCGTTCCCGAGATAAAGGGTATTGACAGACAGACGGACGGACGAACGAACAACGAAGTGATCTTATAAGGGTTTCGTGTTTACTTTTGAGTTAGGGAACCCTAAAAACACTTAATGTGTGAATAAGTCTGATAAAGTCAGTCATGCGCTTAGAAACGCGACACTAACGCGATACAATGTACCCGTCTGTACCGATATAAGGGCACAGTAAGTTTCTTATTTTAATCTATGAAACTCTACGTAGCTACCCAATGTTCCAGCAAGTTACTGACCAAGCTTTACGCAGAGATCAGACAGTTCCGAATATAATCATGATCTGAAACTCAAAGTAATAATGAAATTTCCCATTGAGCTCCCAACACCGAATCAGGTAGGCCTGTAGGGCCTAAAACAAAGCGTATTTTGCCACGCATACGCCTCACAAGCTCCAGACGTCAGGCGTGACTCAAAACCCTAAATTCCAGCCAGGACTAGGGTTTGGGCTGAGTGGGGAGGAAGAGCGTTGAGCGGAGTAGTTATGCGTGGTTATGCGACCAGTCACCTGGATTAAGCAGGATACAACTTGACGGATGCAGGTTCATTAAACGCCTAGCATTTAATTGGATCGCAAGCATTCTAGTTTGAATAGACCACCTGATTATTACTTTATCGTCTCGGTTTTTTTTCCAAATTTTATAAGTGACGTATTGTCCATCGATTGATTCACACCTTCAGTATGGAGAAGTTGTAGCAATTTTTTTTTCTGAAAGTAATTTTTTCCTGCTTTATGAATTTCGTACCATAGTGCAGCGTTACTTACCCCTCCCATCTACTTTAGACAAGATAAGTCTTATTTCAACCCCATATATAAAAAAGTAAAACTTGTTCGAAGCCCGTCATTAACCAACCTTCAGTTTATGTAATAAATTAACAGCCCGAAAACAGCACCTAAATAAAGCAGCGCCTGTATTATAAATGCTGAACATGTGTAAGCAACTTAAGAGTAATGGTAATCAAGCACTAGCCATAGACCGCTACGGTTCGCTTGAGCTATGTCAATGCTCAGTCTTGTCTACAGACCGTCGCGCTTCAGTAATTTGGAATTCAGTAACTCACTCGTTAATTTCTGTGGATTGTAGAGATGCTATGTTAGTCAACTCAAATAAAAGAAATCAAAACTACAGAGTAATTTTGAAGTCGTTAGCAATATTTTGAGGGAATGTTCTGTTCAATGCGAAAAACAGTATTGTTTTATTACTTATCGTTCTGATGTTGTTTATTTACGCTTAATTGAAATAATTTTGGATGAAAAAAATAATCGAGATTCGTCCCCTTATAAAACGGTGCATGAATTAAAAGTCGCCTTGTATATAAACGGAGCTTATTATTATTGAAAATGGATGTGGCCATGAAAAATGGTTCTCTTACTTTGCATAAAGGAGCAACGATAAAGGCCGCACCGCTGTCGCTTCTCGCGCTCCGCTTGACACAAAAAACCGGGTCGAATTCCACACGGGATCATTTCAACAATCCGTTAAAGTTCACCGTCTCGACCCTCGTTAATTTCCAAGACATTCCTGCCCCTTGCGGCTGAGTTGTCAAAACGTCCCGGTCAAGAGGGTAAATGGGTGGCGCAAAAGGAAACCAGTAACCTAACCTGTTTTGTTTTATTCATGTAATTTTATGTGTGCAATAAAGTATAAAGTAAAGTATAAAGTATATATGCTATGCCTAGGGGGTCACCGTAAATGTGTAACTTATTACACATGTTAAACTTTTTACAGTGTAAGTATTAGGGGCTCCAGGAAGTAACAC
The DNA here is from genome assembly GCA_963969515.1 of Yponomeuta evonymella. Lineage (NCBI taxonomy): Eukaryota > Metazoa > Arthropoda > Insecta > Lepidoptera > Yponomeutidae > Yponomeuta > Yponomeuta evonymella. The sequence continues at coordinate 5,127,213 of OZ018366.1, read as the reverse complement.
TAGCGCCACCAAGAGACAAAATCATGTCTTTTACAAATTTTTTTTGCAAAAAGTGTCTGTGCAATCTCTGAATCATTTTAATGGTGATTTTAAGAAAAACGGCCGTTTTCGGCGTCAATACTATCTAGTTTTTTTTTTTTGGTTTTTTGCCATAAGTTTATTGAGATATTCTGCAGACACTTGTTGCAATAATAATTACGATATGTAAAAGAAGATACTATTATTTTTTTATTGGTGGCGCTTGTTAGCCCACGGGATCCCCTTAAACATTGAACCTTATTTGCCTCTGTGTATTATTATTTAAGATAATAAGTATGTTACTGCATTACAGTAGAATGACAATTCCTTGAAGGTTTCAAATTCTTTTCATTGCCGCTTCCGCTACCCGCGCACGCGTATGAAACCTTCAGACGTCAATGTTATTAAAATACACATATCCCGTAACCCGACTATGAGTCCTGTCAATAATACAGTCCTGGTTTATTGATTAAAACAAAACATAGGACTGAGTCAGATGTGTGATTCTCACATTTTTTCCCATACTTACCAATACAATTATGTTTATCAATGTTGATGCTTATGCTTATTAATAGAATTATGTATTTATTTATTTCCAAATTTCATAATTACATTACAGTAAAGCTATTGCGTAATTAATTGCATACTCTAAGACTAAACTGTCTAGCTATCACGGCTCGTGAGATATGGCCTGGTGATAGACAGACGGACAGTGGAGTCTTAGTAATAGGGTCGCTTACCCTTGGGGTACAGAATCCCCATACTCACGTTACCACTTGTGGCATTAAAATGTGACGTGTAGCTGACATTTATTCATATCTACGCGTTAAACCCTCCATTTTCGGATGTTTATTTTTTAATTTGCTTACACCCTGTATATACTACTAAACGCTAAGCCTATTTAGAAATGGTTTGTATTTTTAGGTACTGTACTAAACTTAGGTAGCTAAACTCGCAGTCTGATTGTTTTTCTTTTGTAATATCAGTTTTGTGCTATGTCTTGAAGTTAAATTACTTGGTTTGTTGTGCTATTCGGTTCGATTAAATGTCAGTGCGGATTAATAACAGTTTGTAGATCGGTGTCCGTAAATAGGAGGAGCCATTGGACAGAAGGGATACCTTGTAAGGGTCAATGAGGGCGTCGATTCTGTTATTATATTACACTACAGTGAATGGTTGGGTCACGTGACATGTTTTGTCATTTCACTGGCGCCTAAAAGGTTTGATACGTGTCTTGATGTGGCAGCAAAATGGAACCGATGCGTTTATGCAATTGCCGTTTTCCTAAAACGCAGAATCTAGAACCAGGTGCGTATCGCTTCGACTGCACATGCAGACAGAATACAGAATACAGGGTTACCTCTGATAATAGAGTTTGTGTGACTTATAAACAATTTTGAGGTATAGTAAAATAAAATAGGCAACACTGATGGCGTATCTTTAATTTCTTCGTACCTTGGTGCAAACCGAAGGTCAGATATACCATGAGACACTTACTTTAAATGAGAGGAAAGACCCGCCCAAGTAACCGTTCACTGTAAAGCCTTGAGGTCAACAATCCGCTATTACTGGAATCCAGGGTTTCATTCAGGGGGCAAGCGTTGATTTTGAGGGTTGCTGGCTTTTTGAAAAGAGATGGGCTAGCTGGAGTTGTCTCGGTGCCTTGATGTATACAGTGGTCTAATTTTAATGCTAATTACGATCAGATCTTAATAATGAGATAATAATCAATGATTTATCCTGGTCCCAAGCTAGGATACCCTGAGCTATGGTAACCAGGCATGGACATCATAAACATGTCACCCAGCCAGAGGTTAATATAAATACAACTGTATTCCTTGTACCAGCGCAAGAGCATCGTTTCGCGCCTGCACACTGGAGTTCCTGTTCACGAAGTCGAGCTGTACGCGGAGTCAAGCTATCACAATGCAAAGATTCTCCGTCATCATCTCCGAGGGAGACGTTCATCAGGTAATCAGCAACCAGCATAAAAGTATTCTTCATAATGTACCTTCTATTCACTAACAAAAGATATCGTGCCCAGGCTAAAAGGACCATCTCAGCTGCAACTTGTTTAGCTAGCGATAAATATCAATTGTGAATTGGATGTCGGCGTGTATTTTTGCTAAAGGTATTGACAACAGTAAGTAGTCTAAGTAAATTAACAACAAAAAAAATATGCTTATTGGGTAGTTTTTTATAGACCAACTATTAAATTAGTCTAAGGCCTATCTTCAGACCTACCAAATATACACCAAAAAATTCATAAAAATCGGTGAAGCCGTTTGGGAGGAGTTCGATAACAAACACTGTGACATGAGATTTTTATATATTAGGTATGGTCAAGTTTGGCAAAAGACGGAGAAGAGACGCGTAGGATGAAAAATAAAATCCTCTCTGAGAAATGGTCGAGACTAGACTGGAAACGAAGGTGCTGCCAGAACATTCGGCCTTGCGAGAGACAGTCGGACAGTATGCGAACATGCGAAATGGGAGCTGTTTAATATCGCCAAGTAAATTCTAACTCGCACACCAGCAGCAAGAATACTTCAATGTTATAACTTATCACTACAGTACATTACAATACAAATAAACTTTATTTCTCTATCCACAAATTACGTACAACAGAGGTGGTACAATATGGCACAATGGAAGTAGTTTGTGGAAAGACTGGGTCTTAAACTAGATCAGAGAGATACTGTTGTTACAACAGTTACAGAGTAGGACTCCTTCAATAAAAAACTTAACAGAAAATGCATACCATTTTCAAGCGAGTTTCGCCCCTTTTTGCTGCACCGGATAGGGTGTGGACGGTACAACTCCATTTATTTGACCTTGAATAGTGAAACAAATGTTCTTTAGATTTTTTTGTCCCGGACGTAATCCCCTTATTTACCAAAAGTGAGGGGTCAACTCACCAATATCGTGAAAATATTATCGGTCAGAGCGTTCTATTCAGATAGCACATAACACCATCACCGTTTTCCTGAGCTCTTTAACCATAAAAAAACGTGAGAGGACTTTTTATTCCATGTAACGAAATAAGAATGATTAATAAACTTTATTTCTCGAGAAAAGAAAATACTGGAACCTATTACTCCAATAGCTGTGAAACCATTTCACTGCAGGTACATCAAAGCCTTTATGGATTGTAATTGGCATGTAAATTTAGAGAATAACAAGTATATATTTATAGTGTTAAAGGCACGAGAGAAATGTAAAAGAACTAAAACAGTACCCGTGCCGCTATCTTGTTCCTTAATAATATTGATGGTGATACCTATCAAAAAATAACAGTAGCAGTACTTATATTTTTATGGAATCTGGACTGAGCCTTTGAGCTGAATAATCATTGAGCTGAAGGTACACTGTTGTACCTTCCCATTGGTCGGAGATTTTTATAAGTTGATGGGTTTGAAACGTTAAGAAGGGGCTGAATAATTGAAGTTTAGAGGTGCTGCATGTAATTAAAGACGTGTTAATGATAACAGTAATTGCATCAATTGAATCCGGAAATGATAGAATTATGTCCAGTGTGTCTGAGGTGTCACATACCTCAGCGCTTGAAATTGCCAATCCGCGGTGGGCACGCGTGGTGATTAAGTCCATACTTTCTCTGAGAGAGAAGTCCTGCTCCCTGAATTGGGACGTATATACGCTACATATTTTGTTTTTACAATTACCTTAAGCATATATCCATAAACATGCGAGACTCACTAAGGTAATCATATAGTACCACAATACAGGCCTAGCCTACTGTGGTGACCACAGCAAACGCAACACTCTTCATCATCATCACAAGCATAGGCTTGTCCACTGCTGGACATAGGCCTCTCCTATTGCACGCCACTGATCACGGTCCTCGGCTACTCTCATCCAGTTTTTGCCAGCCGCCCTGCGAAGATCATCGCTCCACTGAGTCTGAGGCCTCACTCTTACCGGGACCAATATGGAAGTTCGTACAGGCCATCAACTGTAGCTGTTTGAAATAAGCAAACGCCAAGTTTCGAGCAGCAGTGGCGACGGATCTAAGAGGCTTGTTGGTAGCGCTCTCCACTTCTCGTGAAGTACCGTGCGATTGTTTTGCTCGAGTCGATATTGTAGCTTGGAGTTTAATGTTTCTGTAGAGATAGCTTTTTTTCTAATCAAAGGGCATGTTTTACAATTCTAAAAATTGGGCATTAGATATACTTGGCTTTTATCTCTTACTGTCTTATAATCTGCTAGTAATCCTGACATGTTAGGCGTATACAAAAACCGAGTCTACCCCCCCCCCCCGTTTCTCGTACACTAACACGCTGTTAATCTACTGTAAACAGCTGACAATTGACCAAAGTGCATACAAAAAAAAACCAGTGACAGCTGTTAGCTGTTAACAGTAGATTAACAGCTTGTCAGTGTATGAGAAACCGGGGAATTCTTTTATGTCAGTCGCTCCTATATTCGATATGAAGGACTAAATGACATATAAAATACTCATAGATGGCAATATGGATGACCAGAACTAACCTTTACATTTTATTTTTTACAAGGGCTAACATTTTTTAAATAATTGACTGGTCAAATATACCACATAATTTCCGATTACTTCTTTCGTAATGGTTCTTTATCAAAACCTAACTCTCTCCTTCTCTCTCTGAGAGAAGGCATAGATCCAGCAGTGGGACATGTATAGGCTGCGGATGCTAAACCTAAGTTAAAACCAACTAATTCATGTTACAGGACTGCGACAAAAACATGAACTACGCTAATTGCCCTGGAGGCGATCCACATCCTAGAGCTGAAAATTTGCTTAAAATGAAGGGGGTCTTGCAGAACATTGAAAAAACGTTGGAAGAAGCGAACAAATCCCCCAAAAACGTTGAACGGAGCGCCGGGAATAGAAACCAAAAATTAATGTTGTTGAATCCTCGATTGTTTTTATTATTTGTTTGTTTTATATACTGTCAGTTTTATAGCTCGGAGTGATAATTGTGGATCAATACTTGAGAATAAGGTGGTGTTTTTAATAGATTAAACGGACTTTTTTATTTATTTACCAGTATGACTTACATGACGATGTTGTATGGAACTCTTAATTGCTGTTTTATTACTAGGTATTTATCCAACTCGTTCCTCCAAATGCAAAAAAGGAACCCTTATAGAATCACTTTGTTCAGTCCCTCTGTCTGTATACCAAGGCTCCGTTTGTCAGGAATACGTGCAATTATAAAGTTGAAATAAACATCAAATACTCAGGTCTGCAATCCCTTGAAATCAAGCATAAATAAGTTGTAGTTATTTCGCACGAAAAAACAACAATTGCAAAATTTATTTTGTAGATGTGTAAGAGTGCATTCCTTCCAACTGGAAAGTTAAAAATATTTTTTGTCCAGTACCCAAGGGGGCAAGGTCTTTTCATACTTGTCCGTGTTTTTCTCTTTTGCCAAAGTAGCATTTGAACTTCGTACAGTTGACAGCAGGTCAATATTTACATTTTCTTTGCAACGAAAATTCGTTGTAAAGTCTCCCTTAATGTAATCATTTGTAATTATTTCTTCTGGTAGTGGAATATAGTGTTCTCTATCTATATTTCTATCTATCTACACGTATGTAAAGGTTGATTTGTTCTCGACAGCCTGTTTTCCTGGAGACATTTGTGATGAAAAGGTACATTAACGTAACCGAGTTGAAAATTCTAGTGTTAACGTTTATGTTTGAGTATGTATTCTGTCGCAGCGAAGCGGTAGAAAGCCAGCTTCTCATTCGGGAGATCATGGATTCGAATCCCAGCAAGCACTGACTTTGTTTTCTAAGTTACGTACATTTGTGAAGTTATAGTATCAATACCACTCGCTAACTGTGAAGGAAAATATAGTGAGGAAACCTGAGCGTCTGCGGTGTTCACATACCTCAGCACATGCGTGCTAATTAAGCCCATACTCTCTCTCTCTCTCTCTCTGAGGGAAGGCCGGTGCCCTGCAGTGGGACGTATATAGGCTTCATAAAATAAATATTCTGTTAGAATAAAAAAACGACGTCACATTTATAAATCATCTGGTATGGTAACAATCACAGATATCTATGCTCTGATGTAACAATAATATATTCTCTGAGTAATTTTAGATACTCGCTATTTGCTGCTGACTTTGCCAAGTCAAATAAAGATTGAAATACTTTGCAAGTCTGTGAAGTTTTCAATCGTAATCCGATGAGGCACGCTTGATCAAAGGCGCGTCAAATCAGATGCCTAATTCAAAGTAAGGCACCGATTTCCCAGTACCGCAAATAAATTGGTCGTCGCTAAGCGCGAGTTGAATCGCCGAAACGATGACATCATTAAATGAACAACTTGTCGTTCGACAAAGAAGAGTGAAAAGATTTAAAAAATATGCAAATAAAACAGATTGTAATTGAGTGTCATTTGGTGTGGCAGCCTTGCACTTTAAAAATAACATTAAGAATTTTTTATTGCAAATAAAACTGTTACAAATCGTGTCCTGGCTCCCAAACCAGAATTCTCTGCACTATGTGTGGCTAGGCTGCGGCACCATGGAGGTAGAAGTAAATTAAAAATTTGTTAAAAACTCAGACTCGGAACCTCCTTTGTGTTTTTTTTTTGCATTAGTCATTTCCTCGCTGTGGTGGGATGAGGTGTTGCACTCGAGTGCAAAGGTTTTTCACCTCGTGCTCTTTTGATTCCCTCGATAACGCTCAGGGTTCAAATTTTTTAATAACTCACAGCGCTCGTGATTCAATTTCAGAATCTTTCACTTGCTCGGCCATTAAAATTTAGGACGCGGTTAAAAAGCAACTGTGCACTCTTGTAAAACAAATAACTATTATAATCTTATAACATGGCGATAAAACGCTTTTCCTCGACGTGAATTCAGACTAATTCAGAGTTTAAGTTCAAACGCTGGATCCTGCTCATCCAAGTCTCATTACCACCTCAGTGAAGTCAAAGCGCGACGTTGAATCTTTTTTTCACTTCTGCAACTTAGGGATAAAAGAGCCTTTTCAAATGTCAATCGGATTGAAGATTTTCACGGAGTGTAATTTAAGGTATTCTCTTTCTATAGATTATATTACATTAGATTGGATTAATGCTCTTGCACGCCACACGTTATAAAGAGACATGAAAAATCTTAAGTATCTAAGAGAGATAGAGATAGAGAACACTTTGTTGCACAACCAGGTGAAAAAATTACACAATAGTTTCTTATATCTAAGTAGTGCCTATACAATTGGCGTTCTTATCGCTTGAGCGATCTCTTCCGCACAACCTTTGGATGGAGTGGATTACTAAGTTACATAGTATACAACTGGCGGTCTTATCACTAAAAGCGATCTCTTCCAGACAACCTTAACTAGATCTTAGATTCTTAGCTACACCTTTATATACGAATGTCTGGTGTTTTTACGAACATTGATATGAATTTGTTTTTTCCTACAGCATGATTTTGAAATTATTAGAAATATTTTAAGGTAATGGTGAAACATATTTGTAAATATTCGTGATTTTCTACCTTTGTTTCGAAAATTTGAACACAACTTTAAAATGGTAGGAAGTTCCATTGCGTCAAAAAATATTTCCTATCACGTTAACCGTTTAAGATTCTATCGTTCGATATGAGTAAATAAGTGAAAGAACAGTTGATATGGCCGGCGCCGACCATAGGATGCTCGAGCCATTGTTTTTTTTTACTTTTTGTGCTGATATTGTTTGTTTATGATTAAGTCATGTAATTTCGGATAAAAAAAAAATTTTCGACTCGCCATTTGTATTAATTAGTGCCATATGTTTCTAAAAATGTACCGAACGAATTCAAAGTCACCCTGCATACCTTTGCATAGCAATGTCTGGCGTTCTTACGAAAATTGATATGTATGAATTTTTACTACAACCGACAACTGATACGGAGAAATTTGAGGAGGACAGATTGACGAAAGCAATATATTGAGTGAATGTGAGTGAAAGTGCCGGTAAGGCGGGCATAACTTCGGACTAGGAAGTGTTGACGGAGCGAAAGAGGTATAGCCCGCACAAATCTTTTTGGCGGTAACTTGAACATAGTCACAGATCGTTTGTACATCACTTACTGTGTTTTAAACGTATGTGTGAGTAATTGACTACTTTACTAATTGACTAATAGTAATTTACTACGCATCACACGTCAATACGTCATTTACTCACACATACACTGTAAATAAAGCTAGCGATGTGCAAACGATCTGTGACTATGTTCACGTTACCGCCAAAAAGATTTGTGCGGACTATACGTCAGGATCGTGGCAAATAGCAAACCCTGGTCTCTGCCTCATATACATTTAGTAAACATTTAATTTTGGGTGGTTTGAAAGTTATAGCAAAATGAACGTGCCTGACAATACCTATCGAATACGCTATATTTTTTTTTTCAAAAAACTCACTTTTAAACATATCTCGACATAAACTCGAATCTATTAGAACCATTAGCCAGAGTAGTTTGTGCGTGCCATGGGTCCGCGGGTCATTGTTCTGATGGACTGAGAGGCAATACTAATTGTTTACACGTTTTTTTAAACGAAGTTTCTTGACTCAGTTTTTTTTATTATGTCTATATTTAAAAGATATAGTCTAAATAAATGCCGTTTTTAATAACCTGGGCCCTTATGAAAAATGCGACATTATCAGAAGGATCGTAAACGTCGCGCTTGAGCCCGACAATTCACTCGAATCTAGCGACAAATCATCATCATCAGCCATTTTACGCCCACTGCAGGACATAGGCCTATCTTATGGTTTTCGCAAACCATGAAGGGTTTTGCCATAAACGCCACGCTTGGCAGACGGGTTGGCGATCGCAGTATGCGGTTGGAATTTCAGGAAGACGCTGCTGCCCGTCTCCTGGTAATTTATTTCCTTAGTCGCCTTCTACGACATCCACGGAATGGAGTGACGCTATTCTTAATCCGGCACCACAGCGACAAATACGGTTCTTTTTTTCAATAGCTATTACTATGTAACTAAACTATTCAACTATGGAGACTATTAAAAAAAAGAACCGTTTTATCGCTAGATTCGAGTGAATTGTTGGGCTCAAGCGTGACGTTGACGACCCTTCCGATAATGTCGCAGCTTCATAATAAGGGCCCAGTTACATAACCACGGCTTTCAAACCACCCAGATTTTAACTAGTATACTGTAACGTAATTTTTACTCTTGAATAATAGTTTCTTTATAAAAACTTCTCTACCTCTTTTAGGAGTGGGGTTTCAAAGAAACCTTAGTGCATCAAAAGGTGTCCAATCACAGTGCCCAATAGACGTTTCCTCTTAATGTCAAAACTCTGGAATCTCTGGTTTGGGCAGTGCGTTTTCTATTAATATTTGAAAACTGACTAATACGGTGAAAATAGTCAATTCAATACCACTTTTACAAAATTAATAATCAAATAATAATAATAAGAACTTCCACGCAATACAATCACTTGACCTGGTCCCAAACTAGAATACCCAGTTCTATGGTGACCAGGCAAGGACGCCACAAACATGAAAATACACCCAGTATAAGGCCATTTGTACAAATATAAGGCGGCCCCCAGTGGGAATCAAGCCCACGACCTCTGTTTTGGTAGCTACGCGCCTTAACGACTAGACCAACGAGAAAGTCTAACTACCTAACATTGTTAATAAGTTTGAAGTCCATTGTATAGAACAGATTTTTAGGAGCTAATTAACATCAAATTCACTCCTATGAAACTCTAAAGCTAGAGAGGGTATAGAATGATGCATATGAACTCGATCCACATCAATTTTATGAGTTCCTGCACGTATGAAACATGAGTTCTATGTTCGCATCTGTGTGTGTCTATGTACAGTTTGTTTATGCAACAGAAACATGAAATTTTCGACATAAATCACCAAAACTTTGGAGGTCTATTTCTCCCTCTGATACACAATAAAACTGCACGATCTTTGGCTATATCCTCCGCCATTATATTTCGATCTAGATGCCTTTTCCTTTCCTCTTCTAAAAATCGGGGTAATATCCATTTCAATGAAGCAACCCGAAGCACACTAGCGGGTGTTTACTTTAATGGAATTCTAGTTCGACTTCTGTGGGCTATTCTTGTCTGATGCAACGGTTGTGTCTTACAGATCGATAGATGCTTCTACCGTTGATACGGTTTTGCTTACTTTGAAAGTAAGTTAAGTTTGCTCCTTCTATTATTTATTATTATTTATTTAGGAAACTTGCAGCTTACGTTATAAATGGACAGAGACTTTGAGTAACTTGACTACAGATAAGCTAAAATAAGTTTCCGCATATAGTAACTAAGTGACAAACATAATTTGTTTATCTTTTTTTTTGAGCTTTGTTTCGGATAACTAATAGTATAAGCTATGTAAGCATCCTCGTATCAATCGCTCGTAGCCCCGGCTGCCTGAGTGATCTTAAACGATCACGAAGGTACAGCAACACAGGGCGCGTTCAGTGCATGGATGGGTCGCCGTCTATGCCTAACGCTAGTGGCATTTTTCCGAGCGGTTCCGTGCTTCGCAAGGCACGTTAAGCTGTTGGTGCCGGCTGCCGTCGATAGATGGCAGTCATTAAGCCAAGTCAGAGGCCTTAGGGCGGCTTGATAACTTCTGACAGTAGACGAGCCACTAGTCTACTAGCCTCTACCAATCTGGACTTGGCCCCCGTGGTGGAGTATGGCCTACACCTTCCTCAGGGAAGAGACCCGTGCCCCTCGGTGGGGACATAATGGGTTGATGATGATGTAAGCATCCAACACGATTTTTTGTGTCAAATTTATACCAGTCAGTGTAGTTAACTTTAAGTTTTGTTTTGTTCCGTGGTATCCGCTGAAAATCCGCGTCGCGATTGCTACCACCCTTTATATGTATATATACATATAAAAACCCACTGTAGGGCACAGTGTATGGGCTAAATTACCACGCATGCCTACCGCGGATTGGCAATATCAAGCGCTCAGGTATGTGAATGCCTCAAACAGACATGTTTAAGGTTACACCATAGTTGGGTTGTTAATTCCATTGTAATATATATTAAACCAAAGTTTTAGTATTTTTTTATTTATTCAAGACACAAATAAAACCAGAGAAGTTTATGCGTGATTGAATAAAGCGTTGACTCGACACAAAACTTAGATTAAAATTTTAGCTCAACTGGAAACTGCCGCCTCAAGTCAAACTTCAGACAGACTACAATAGCGTTTGATACTGTGCGATCGACACAGTATCAAACGCTATTATAGTATGTTTGTAATCGAATAGAACTATCTTTGACCCATTGTAGGGAAGTTCCGTATATCCAGAAGACTTACTGTGTGCTGGTCGCTTTCGTGTTGAACGATAAGAGTAACGACACGATATTATTATCATTGGACTGGTAGCTTCATACCTTTACTAAGGGTCATGCGAAGGTTGTAAGAATGACATAAATATAACATAAACGAGCGCCTGTATACCGTTAGAAAGAAATATTTTTTTTAACATATTAACATAAAATATCACAAGAAGAATAAAAAGGATGCAATATTATATAAAATATAGGTAATATTAATAATAATAGTTACAAATAAGGAACAATATTAACTCACAGAAATTCAAGATATAACAGTACAATGTCAGAGGGTGCATCCTGTGCGGTGTCAAAATTGCAAAGCAATTAACCTGCTCAAATTTTCAGTTGGGTTGCAGGTCTTGAAACTCCTGATGACATATCATGGCAGATTCACAGCGAAAATATTTCATTCTATGTGACCTTTGTTTATTACGCCTTATGTGGGATTTATGTTAAAAAAACAATCAAAATCATTAAGTACATAAATTTATTTTCCTTAAATCCCGGGAACTTGTTTCATGGCACAGATTAGTCAGCGCGCAATACTCAAGCCTGCATTTCACAACAAATCATAGATGACTTTTAGTGGTTTTAAGAAGTCCATATTATGTAGACTGTAGGTATTTATGCTTTACCTATTTCAGACTAATTTATAGGTATTAAATTAAAATAAATAAAATTCATTTCAGTAGCGCGCCTTGTTTTTCTCCTCTTTCATTCGTATCTACACCGACAAGGATGGCGAGGCTAATATGTATGTCAGCTTCAGGCTCTTGATAGGTGAAATATAATAGTGCAGATTCTAACTTTGTTAAATAATTGTTTATGCCCAGGCCTTTCACTCATTATTTATAACTTAGTTTTAGAGTTTGTCCTTGAATTGGAGTTAAAAACTTCTTTCGGCTCTTGACGGTTCTAAAAAGCTTACCAGCGATGCTTGGTCTATACCAGTTGCAGCGGGTCTATGGTGTTTTACTTACAATTCATTATAAAAGAATCACTTAACAATCAATATTTGTCAACGTTTTATTTTACAAACTATTTTTTTAACAATGACATCTAAATAAGAAGATTCATTTGATATGCAGTCATTATGAAATTGAATTTGAAGTGGACAGGAAGCGTTATTGGAGGTGCTCGGAGAGGATATGTTAATGTGGACTAAAACTAATTTTATTCATCTGTACACAATTTACGCTATTAATTTAACAAATTGTATTATTAAATAAAAAGAATGATGTCAAATTAATTAGAAATGTCGTATAATTAATTAAAAAAAATCGTACTATGCGGCGGACTTAATGCCATAAGCATTTTATACCAGTCAACCGCAGGAGGTAAGGGAAAGAGTTGGTAGGCGTGCAAAAAAAAAAGGAAAAGTTAATACAAGTTTAAAAATATACCTTTATAAAATGTAATTAAATAAACTTACACATTAATAAAGACGTACATATACCGATAATACAATATATATATTAAAATACAATAAGCCTATATACCACTAAAAATACATATTATATCTACACACTATAAGCTTTTTTTTTTCCAAAAGCACTTATTACCTACTAGCTGTGCCCGCGACTCCGTTCGCGTACATTTCGATTTTTACGAAGCATTTGTATGGGGGCCACGTCTTATCATAACTGGAGCTAGAATTTAAATAGCCTATCCTGTGTCCTAGATGTCTATATGTTTTTATACCAAATTTCATCAAATTCGGATAATTGGTTTAAGAGTTATGGAGGAACATACATACATACATACACACATACAGAAAAAAATTCTAAAAATCGTGAAATTAGTTTCAGTATCATATATTGAGCCTATAAACACAATATCTCTGAAAACAAACTAACTTACTCCATGACCGACCCTTACAGATTTATTATTAGTAATAGATTAACAAATAGGGAGCTCCGCTCGCCTTGCTCCACGCTCAGCAAAATCACAAGCCTAAAGGTCGACTTCCGTGCATCGCGGCCGATCGCAGCCGCGCGCGACTGATCGCACGTGCGGCTGATGCGGCAATAGTCATTGTATGAAAATGTATGGCGCTGTTTCCAAAGTCTGCGACGGACGCGTGCCGCAGACGACAAAAACGGCGCCATACATTTTGATACAATGTCGCATCAGCCGCGCGCGTCAGTCGCACGCGATCGATCGCGCGCGGTTGCGATCGGCCGCGATGCACGGAAGTCTACCTTAACCCAACCTAACCTACTGTTCCCGGGCGAGCATGTCTTTTTAAATGCGGGGTTCTCGGAGCTTTGCCCCCCGAGCCCTTTTTTACCATTTACATTTCCATTGCATTATGAGACTTAAGGTTTGTGAAACATTGTGAAATTATACATTTGCATTACGTTGCTTGTTGTCTCGAAATTTGTTTAATATCCGTCGGACATTCAAAGGGGACCAAGTTGTAACAAATCTGCCTCCATTATGAAAAGGAACCGGTCATAATATCATGTATAATTGTACAATGACTCTGAGACTAAGTGTGGAAATGCTTTAACTGACCTATAAAGTAATTAGGACAATAATTTCTGAAATAAAAGAACTAAACTCGACGTAAATGTATGCTTTTAATGGATTTTAACGTAAGTGCATGTCCTTAAACCCGGGTATGATTATGCCTTCAAAACTACCTTCAAACTATTTTTAAGTCTTCAATGTCTTTTATGAAGGGACTACACGGAGCCGACTGAGGAAGGAAATGGAAAAAAAAACATATCGTTTTTTCTAATGCATTTTTGCAAAATGTGAACGTCATGAATCTCAATAACTATGATAGATATTTTAAAATCCTATAGCCTAAGGTCAAGAACTTAGTACTTAAAAACAATTTCATCAAAAACCGTTTTAGCGGGAATTGGTGTTAGTCGTATGTTATTGCCATTAGTCTAGAAGGATGTAGGTACTACATATTGCTATCATAGTTATTAAAATTTATGAATTGTTTACTTTTTGTAAAAATGTATTGTATATGCATATTATGTTCCTTATCTGCTTATTTTGTTTCTGTGATGTGTCTTGTTGGTATAGTAAATGTATTTTTTCTTCTTCTTCTTCTTCATTATCGTCCTAGAGACATACTTCGATCAAATATGGGATGTATTAGCAAAGTTCAAGATAAAAAGTACCTGAAACCGGCATGCGAACATGCAACCACTAATGAATGTTGATGAAGTGAAAGAGGTTGTGTCAGGATCGTGGCAAGTGGCAGACTCTGGTCTCTGCCTACCGCTCCGGGATACAAGCGTGAGTTTATGTAATGTATTATGAAAGATTAGATATTTTTCATTGGTGACACTAATAATCATAGCACCGGGTCGGCCCTTGAATTGTAAATTTTCTTAGTAAATAACATAACATAACATTTACATACAGGCACATACATTGCCTCTGGCCCCACACTAGGATACCCTGTGTCGTGGGAACCAGAAACAACGACATCGCAAACATGTAAACATCCAAGACCTGGGGTTTTTTTTTTGTCCCCAGCCGGGATTCGAACCCGGAACCTGTCGCATGGTATGCAGATGCACTACCGCTGCGCCACGAGGTCGTCGATAGTTTCGCTATTTAGAACTGGTACTCAAGTGCTAAGTACATCCTAACAGTAAGATAAAACATAATGACAATTTTATTCCCCTTATCTCCGTTACTTATTTAATGTCACTTTCTGTAACTTCCTCTTGTAGCTTATGTGATGCTTTAATTACTTTCACAGCCTAAAATTACACGTGCAAGTTTGAACTAAACTCAGCAGTATACAACAATAACCAAGGGAGGTTTTCCACACTGTGACTTGGAGCGGTAATTACGTACGAAGTTTGTGGAACCTAACGTTCAGGTTGCCTGGAAGAAATTGCTATTAGCAATAAGGCCGCCAATTGTATCTTTTCTTTTGTCATTGCTGTTTCTGTAACATTTTTTTCCGGTATACAATAAAGAATATTCTTATCTTATCTTATCTTATCTTCAGGAATTTTGCCTTACTTCCGAGATTTCGAAACGAGGGGGTATTAAAATTTCTGAGCGTCTAGCTTCTGCAATTACGTTGAAAAGTTATGCTGTTCACAGTAAAAAGTCACGTCATTTCATGAACTAGAGAAGCGAAGCAATGGCTATATGAGTATGTAAGTATGTATGTATGTAATTATATATTTATGTATGCATGTACGTATGTGTAGATGTATAAGGCTAGCCATTTACTTAATACTCAATAATTTATTGCATTTTGCAGGTGTATACAGATGGCATTTGAATATAATACGGAACTTTTTGGACCCTGTAAGGCCTGCAACATTATAATTATAGGAATCTTTTACAAATTAAGCCTATGTAATATTAATTCTAATTATATTCTAATATTATGAAACATTATTATTTTAATATTATTTTGATGTAACACATGCTTCTTAATAATTCTAATACAGTTTTATAAATAATAATAATACAATAATTATTAAATCTTATTACCATGTTCGCTATCAACAAATTTTAATTAAAATTAAGATTAAGTCATCTTTATTAATTTTATTTGTTTTTTAGATTAATTGAATGTATTTTCTTCTAGGTACTCTTCTATTTTATAATAAATCTTGAGAAAAGTTCTGTTTTTAATGCATTATTGAAAATTTTATCGTTGCGCTTTTTTTAAGGTAGTCTGGTAGTTTATTAAATATTTTTATCGACGCTGACAATGCGCTGGTAGAGTGTGGCTTCATCCGTGAGTTGGGTAATATTAATTTATTCTTATGTTTTGCTCTTAATGGCCTATTAATTATGTTTTGTCGCCTTGTGTAAAATTCGTGATATTTTCTTACAAATTAGCATATTTATAATATTATATAACGATATACATATACATAGGTACAGTAAGCATATTATATTTTTGGAATTACGGTTTGCAGCTATCAGTTTTTGTAATATTTGCTATAATTCTGAGAATTTTTTGCTGCGTAAGAAGTGCGGGCGCATCCTTACTACGTATTTCCCCACAGGAAAACTGTAATTAAATCCGGTGGCATTCAATTAAATGGCTAGCCTTTTACTTATATTAAAGGATTGCCTAAAACGTTTATTAATTGGCTAACCGAAAACAAGCCTTTTTATTAAAAGGCTGAATGAAGAGCCGCCATTTAGTGTGAATTTATAATTCAAGATAGCGTCAACGCAACAAACAGCTGATTTACTTCACCTACGTCTGCTTCGCTAGGGTGATGAAACTGAACTGATAAGGGACAAAGTACTTTTTTGACACAGACTTACATTACAACGTGTAGGAACGAAACGCATTATGGCTGTTTATAAATGTAAATTTAAATTTTTTTTCTTCCTGCGTGCTTTCGACTGGTCAATAAGTTCAAATGGCTTAAAACCAGGATTGGCGCACTCGTCATGTGGTTTCTGATAGGTTCAGATGGTTTGAAAACAAACTGAGTGCACCCTATTTCCACGCAGTAATATATAAAAACCGGGGGTGCGGAGGGACATGTTTTTTACGCAAGGTGAAGGGGCTGAACATCTTGCAGCGCCGGAGCAGTTGAAGAAGTAAATAATCACGGTCAACGTTGCAATTGCCGAGATCACGAACTGAAGTGGTGTGTACTGTATTTTGGTCAGCATGCCGAAGCAGACGGACCATCTAGTACTAACCGCTTGGCTAGTCACCTTCAGTTTAACGTTTTGTTCAATCACATGGCTGAATGACCTTCAGCCTTTTAGATAGATAGATAGAGACAGAGAACACTTTATTGTACATAAAAATGGAAATGACACAGCTATTCCTTCATCATCAACCCATTATGTCCCCACCGAGGGGCACGGGTCTCTTCCCTGAGGAAGGTATAGGCCATACTCCACCACGGGGGCCAAGTCCGGATTGGTGGAGGCTTGTAGACTAGTGGCTCGTCTACTGTCAGAAGTTGTCAAGCCGCCCTAAGGCCTCTGACTTGGCTTAACGACTGCCATCTATCGACGGCAGCCGGCACCAACAGCTTAACGTGCCTTGCGAAGCACGGAACCGCTCGGAAAAATGCCACTAGCGTTAGGCATAGACGGCGACCCATCCATGCACTGAACGCGCCCTGTGTTGCTTAACCTTCGTGATCGTTTAAGATCACTCAGGCAGCCGGGGCTACGAGCGATTCCTTAATCTAAGAGTATAGATAGCGGCCTTACCACTAAAAGTGATCTCTTCCAGACGACCTTTGATTGTATGCTGTCATGTCCTAGGCAGTTAATTCGACGAATCATTTTACCACTTGGCGGCGACACATACAATAATAGGTGGGTTGTCACTTCCACGGTCTTCCGCGGCCTTGTATTTTTCACTGCAGGATACAAGCGACAAAGTGACTCATAAAATATTTTTCGTGGAGACGAAGCGGTGGCCTTACGAGACCCTAATGAAACAAAGTATAAACAAATGAAGACGGGGAATCTGGAGAACGCAAAATTGGCGCGGCATCGGGCCTCTTTGCCAGTGACATTGAATTATTACTGAAATTTTCTGCGACGCAAATCATAAGCTGGTAGCTGGTGGGTTGAAATAAATAAAAGTATCTAAATATTAAACGGGTCTAATCGTGATTATTTACGGTAGCTGCAACGCTGTCAAAACGTCGAGAATTAAGCGAATTCAATTTCATCAACTAAATAATCGCAATAAATGGACCCGTTTAATATAATAAATCCAAATATTGAATTCAGAATAAAATTATAATTTGAAGTGAGTGCCCAATTGTATGTGCTGGTCATGCAGCTCGGCACCGACTTCAAATGTATTATTGTATTCTGAAGTCGGTTAAAAATAGAAAATATGTCCTTATGACTACACGATGAAAGGGAAAACTTCACCGACTGGCTGGAGCCGTGTGTACATACAGTCAATAGCAGATCAACCTGATTCAGCATCACTGACCCGTGTTAGTCAGTTTTGTTCACTGTTCGGAAAGAGCACAAAGTGCGCCTTGAGAAGTTTTCAGTACAAAATTACGGCTAAAATACGCTGTTTAGACCATCTCTCCAAAAGTAAAGGCAGTAGAAGGTATCACGGCTTTTAAATAAAACTCATAAAACCCTAACTTCCTTTAACTCAGGCCAAACAGCATGATAGCATCCAGATAATGGTAGCCCGTTTAACGCGCGTCTCTCCCACTGAAGTATCAAGACAGTTCATTATTATACAGGGTGAAAGAAACCCCCGGATTGATTTTTCGAGTCGTCGGCCTCTTTGAGAAGTCATTTGTTTGCCGCCACTGTCTGAAGAAAGAATGGCCGGACGGCTTTTACACAAAACGACTTGATGACAGTGTCGTCGGTGGCAGAACGATGAAAATGTATCTTGATCAATCCAAAATATCACTCGTACATATTAAATATCTGGAGCAACGTTTTTTTAACGATCACAAACACAGATATTATTATTTTAGATATCATTCCGGATTCGTTTACGAGTCGGCCCTCTGCTATGCATGATATTTATTTATTTTCTTATTTTTATTAGTTACGCACCGCCTCGTAATATACACGTTAATAACCACGGGCACTGACTCAGCGCAATATTGAGTCTGATTCACTTAGTGGCAACTTTGATACACCACGCTCTGACATTGCCCTGTCCTATCTTGTGTTTATGTAAACAGTTTTTTTTTCCTGTTTTGATTAAATTATTTGGATGCCGGCGATTAGGACCTTTCTTATTTTCTTATTTTTCGATGTGTGTAATTGTCCAAATGATTATCTGGACGAACTCTTCTTTATGAAAATTTATTGCAATAAATTCTTTCTTTCTTTCTTATATTCTTTCTCTCTTTTATAGTGTTTCTTTCTTTTATTCTTCTGTAGACTAGAACCACAATTAGGGAAAAGTTAAATTCAGTTGGTTCAAAGCTAAACATTTAACAAAGAACCCGGAATGAATTTTGTAGGAGTGAAACTTTAAAATTCACCATTAAAGTGAGAGAGATGTTGTTAAACTAATGCTAAAATGGACTTGACTTAAAAATAACACCACACATTATTTTACCTACTTCGTAATTGTAGAAACGGCAGCCTTACTAGACGTAATACAGACGGCACGGAAATAAAATTTAATTTATTTATGTGGTAATGATTAATATCGGTAATTATTAACTATCGTTATTCGGTGTCGTCAACGCGACGTGTCTTCGTTGTAAAGTAAGCTCAGTTGACTGATGGAACTGAGAATTTCTGATTATCTTTTTGGTCTTTTGAAAGCTTTGATTGGTTCGTTTTTAGACGAATAGGAAGTTGGATTCCGAGGACCTTTTGATGCGTCTGTCCTTTGTTTTTCTGTTACGTATTAGCATCAGAGTGCAAAATATCCCCTCCACTCTATGACAATGGCTATAAGAGCTATTCTTTGATGGCTCAAAAATACTTTACAATCCCTTTTTTTTTCAAACAGAATCTTATCTTACCGCCTTAGATAAAATATCATAATCATCAGCCACCTGACGCCCACTGCAGGACACGGGCCTCCATCGCGGCTCTCACAACCGTGAGGGGTTTTGCCATAATCACCACGCTTGGCAGGCGGTTTCGCGATCGCAGTATGCGGTTGGAATCTCAGAAAGACGCTGCTGCCCGTCTCCTGGTAATTGATTTCCTTAGTCGCCTTCTACGACATCCACGGAAGGAAATTGAGTGACGCAATTCATTATCCGGCGCTACACGGGGCACATAGAGAAAATAATGTGCTTTAAATTGGAGTTTACTAAATAAATTGACGTCACGTCGTAAAACAGCATACTTACATAATTTTTATTCTTAGCAAGAATACTTCTCTTGATTTGCAGGGCTCTATATCATAGTTTACCGTGACAATTATAATTCGATGCACATTGCATAGCCGTTTAACCCGCAGATTAACAAGTAGGAAGACTCCACTACGCAATGAACATGGAATTGTCGTAATAAACTATGAATTGTAGTTTCAGAAAACGCGGCCCCGATATGATCGAAGAACTAATTGGACCAGAAAATCAGCTGAATTACTATTATTAAATTGTTAACAATAATGAAAAGAGCGTGAGACGCCCACCAGGTCAATACAAATACAAATACAAATACAAATACAAATGGATTTATTTTACCAAAAAACAATTTTACATCCTTATTATCTACAGATAGTATCAATGACCAATGATCTGACGCAAATTGTTGGTGCAAGCTGGATGAGGATGGCCGAGGAAGTGGCATACCTTAGCGGAAATTTACGTCCAGCAGTGGATGAACATGGACGGATATATGAGATGGAAAATGAAATAATACTGTATCATTATCGAGAGTAACTATACCTAACGTTCTGACAAGATAGCCAGTTCAGTCACAATTTTTCTATCCAGAACCCACAAATTACATGTCAATAAAATATTCGATAACAATATTTGCTATCAAAAAAACCTTTATTGAAATAAAATAACGGACAAATAAAATACCTAGTTTTTTCTGAAATCAATGAAGTAGGTTTCGTACCCGCTATAGTGGATTAAAGATTGGATTTGTTATAATAGATACCTAGATGAGGTTCCCTTAAGAAAATTGCTTTCGATTCGAACCTGCCTTTAGAAAAAACATTAGGTCTGTCCCAAGATTTCATAGGTCAATAAGGCGAAGACGTGCAAGTGATTGATACTAAATAACATTCAAAATCAAATCAAAATTTTTTATTCAAGGTAGCACAGAAACTGCGATTCAATGAACGTTACAAGTCAAACTAGGTGTCCATTTTAAAATCTAGATCATTTTGGAGAAAAAATGGACAAAAAAACTCCAAACTTAGTCTTTTCAAGTCCTTTATTTACAGAATTTATATAAATATTCTGGAACCCAGAACTCGTGCATTGAACTCATGCATTATCCTTAAATACCTTCTAGGTTAGAGCCTACACTACGAGTGCAATATTATAAGCGTATTGGGCTGTGTCGGGTTACACGGCCGTTGGTTAAACGTAAAACGTCTATAAGTAAGCGTTAATTTTTAGCTCAAACTGCGCAATGTATTACGCGGTACTGGCGCCATCTATCGGCACAAATCAAGAGGATTTGAGCTATTGCTGCTTTGGTTTACTCAACGACATATAAATAAATTGCACACGACGCGTAGTTACAGATTTACAGCCCTCGCCGGGGCGACATGTTTTCGTTGCGTGCGGTTTTAGCAACGGGGTCATGCTACCGAACTGAAAGATGTTAAGTGTAAAAAAATACAAATAGGTTTTTAACGTTTACCGAGTCAGTTAGTTTTAATATAAAGAAGTAGTAAGAAAAGGAAGTCTTTTCTAAGACAGCGAACAATTCAAAATCTTTCGCTCTCTAGCTCGAGACCTGTTCCTTACGTAATTTAAAAACTTGTTTCTAAAACTCGTAAAGTTATTTGTTGAAATGAAAGAAGTTTGTCTTAATAACGAAACTCAGTTCTAGTTAATGGGTGAAGCTCTTGGATAATGAAATTACACGATCAACGGCAAGGTTTGAGTCCTCAACATTGTTGTCAGCTTCTAAATTTGAATGTCTCTTAGGTTCGTACTGATAAACTTATTTCAGCTGTGAGATCTGTCGAAATAGTATCTTGTTATTATAATTAAAATACTTTTTGGCACTTATACAGATAAAAGTACAAAGGCAAACTTAAGTGCTAACCCCATCACTATCAGTTAACAGTTCAGTTAAGTTTTGGAGATTTTGATCCCCTCAGTCCTGACCTTGAAAATAACAATGATTATTAATTGTTATTTTCAAGATCAGAGTCTTGATAGCGTACTAAAAATTTCTTAGTCGACCATTATCATTTTACAATAGCTCATGTTTCACTTTTAATGGAGAACTTGCACTTATAAGTGTTTTAATATAATCGGAATCTTTTAATAATATAAGCTGTCGAAAAGTCAATATAGCCACGTGGTACAAAAACGTGTCATACAAATCGGGCTCAAACTGTGACATCACGACTTGAACGAAACGCCATATAATATAACGTATTAAGCGGTTCAAATGCTGTTACGATAAAACCTTTTGGACTTGCGTTACGTGACAGTGACGACTTGTCGGAAAAACAGTCAGATGAATAATATTAATCAGTTAATTTATTTTTTCCAAGTATCAAGAGGACTAAAAGCTTTAACTGGTCTAGAAACTTCGGGAAGTACATAGAAAGCCGTCGAAGGTACTAGAAAACTACAGAACATTCCAGAATAATAGGTTCTAGAAGACTATGGCGATAGTGAAGATCCCAATAATTTCAGACCAATAGCAATACTGCCGATCCTAAGTAAAGTTTTTGAGAAAGTAATTTTGCATCAATTGCAGACTCATTTTAGTACAAATAAGCTATTTCATAAGAAACAGTTTGGATTTACGAAGGGCCGCTCAATGACGGACGCAGGCATAGCATTAATAAAGCACATCTTTGATGCGTGGGAGGAGGCGCAGGATGCCATCGGGGTGTTCTGTGACCTGTCCAAGGCGTTTGATTGCGTCGACCACGAAACGCTCCTCATAAAATTAGACCGATGATATGGTTTAAGTAATAAATCGCTAGCTCTTCTTCGATCTTACTTAACAGACAGAACCCTAAAAGTAGATATTAATAGAGTTAAATCCTCAGGATCTATTGTAAAATTAGGAGTTCCTCAAGGTTCTATACTAGGACCGTTCCTTTTTTTGGTTTACGTAAATGATTTGCCCTACCTAGTAGAAAAACTATCGCAGATAGTATTGTTTGCTGATGATACTTCCTTAATTTTTAAATTAAAGAGAGGTTTAGGTAATGTTGACGATGTAAACAATGCTCTATCTACAGTTCTAAACTGGTTCACGGTGAACAATTTGATATTAAATGCGAAAAAGACAAAATGCGTCAAGTTCTCCTTACCCAATGTTAAAAATGTTGACACGTGTCTAAAATTATCTGGTGAGATATTAGAGCTGGTAGAGTCCACACTATTTTTAGGCATAACAATAGACTCAAAACTGCAATGGGGTTCGCATATTGAAAAACTATCGGGTAGGTTGAGTTCAGCTAGATTTGCAGTTAGAAAAATTAGGCAACTTACAGACATATCGACTGCGAGGCTGGTCTATTTTAGTTATTTTCACAGTATCATGTCATATGGGCTGTTATTATGGGGACGGGCAGCAGATATAGAAACAATATTTATTTTACAAAAAGAGCAGTAAGAGCAATTTACAGCTTAAGCAGTAGGGAATCGCTAAGGGAGCGCTTCAAAGAAATAGGAATTCTTACACTGGCCTGCCAATATATATTCGATAATATAATGTATGTCCGTAAAAATATAACAATGTTCAAATTAAATAGGGACGTCCATAACGTAAACACTAGAAATAGAAATAAGCTTGCTTATTCTAAATTTCGTTTAGCCAAGGTAAATACATCGTTCGTAGGCTATTGCGTTCGTTTTTACAACAGAATTCCAGAACATGTTCTATCCTTGTCTGAAAATAAATTTAAAACATTCATTAAAAAATCGCTATGTAAAAAAGCCTATTATAGAATAGACGAGTATATGAACGATATAAGCCCTTGGTAGTAAGCCAATTCCACTGCGATTTCATTGTTATTTAATTATTAATATTATAATTTATTTAGTTTTAAAAACGTGTACTGACGACGTGATTGCACATTAATAACTATAGCACACATTTTATAGCTGACAAGAACTCAATCTCCAGGTTTGCTAAAGGTCATTCGAATGGTGGCTTGGTGGCCGGGTCACCTGTCTCCCTCTAAAATGGTTGAGACTGGTGATGGCTGACCCCTGCGTTATGCTCGTGAACGGGTGCTGTTCGTGTGTCTGGCCGCAGCATTAATGTTTTTCCTACTTTTGTAAGAAGTATTATTTTGGCTTTTAAAGTTATTGGTGACTATCACGGAATCATATCATATAGGCTTTGATGTATGAGTTTAAGATGATTTGAGAAAAGATGGTCAGAGTGGAGTTTTTTTTCCCGCTGCCTTTTTCTCCACTACAAATACGGCCCGAAGGCAGCGGCTAACATAGTAACATAGTACATTGACATTCAGTAAACATAATGTAAATTCTTTACGTTAAAATAAATTATTGATTCTGATTCTGACTATCGAACACACCAGAATGACTTTCTATTCCTGTCTAACACATAGCTATGTCTCTTTCTAGCACATACACTATTCTGGAAAGTTCTCTTTTGTCTACATTCATAAGTACATATCCCGAATCAATCTGCACCTAGCATCTAGATTATTCTACACAGTTTGACTACACACTCGCCGAAAAGAAATACTTCCGATGAAGTTGTATTCGTCACTCACATGTCACGCGCTTTCCCGCTAGCGTTGCTAGCGGTACTGACAGGCATCATATTATGCCGCTTCATTCCAAAAGGTCGTATCCTAACATCATTTGAACCGGATAATATGAAGCGTATATCAATATTTGAGTTATCTCCTAAAATAATCTTTTATGTACACCCGTTTAACAAAACGTTCAATGTAATGAAAAAAACTAAACCTAATAAGATTTTGGTTGTATTCTTTTTTTTTTGTTGCACTAACCCGTGCTGAGGACAATTTTAAAAACCTATTTAGAGGCTAAAAATTCCACCCATGCCGGGACTTGAAGCCGCGACCTCTGGCACGGTTAGCCAGAGGTCGCGGGTTCAAGTCCTGCATTAGTGGAATTTTTGGCCCCTAAATAGTTTTTTTAAGATTTTTGTTATTAGAGTAACTTTATTCCACCACGAAAACCCTGAAAAAAATATTTTTATTATTGTATTTTTTCCTAAGTTTTTATATGATTCCTATGGTATAAGAGGAACAAATCTCTCCAATCTTAGTTAGACGCAAGTTCCCTATTATAATTATGGCAAGAGGATTTAATTTACCCATGATGATTTTTATTTTTAGGTCTTTTTTTAATAAAAGCTTTAAAAGATCATACCTATGTACATAACATACTTAAGTCGTGACTTCGGAAAGTTACGAAATTCCTTTAGTGTTTGT
The DNA here is from genome assembly GCA_963969515.1 of Yponomeuta evonymella. NCBI lineage: Eukaryota > Metazoa > Arthropoda > Insecta > Lepidoptera > Yponomeutidae > Yponomeuta > Yponomeuta evonymella. The sequence continues at coordinate 5,101,828 of OZ018366.1, read as the reverse complement.
TTCAAAATATTTTAATATGGACTAATTAATATTTTTTTGGGGATATGCAGACATAAAGACGCAAAAACTACAAGCAATTTTCCAAAAGAAACGCTAAGTAACGAAACGCGTCTCATCTAGTTCCTTTGAGCCATTTAGGTCATACAAGCCTGTCTCGGACGTTCTATTCTATGGTGGCGCGTTTACACGGAGGCAGAGAACTGGCCAGTAACTTTATTAAGCCATTGAAGTCGGCTCACGAAATTGCACGGTAAGAAACCAGAATCAGTGGTTATATACACATACATACATACATAAATTCACTCCTGTATCCCAGAGGGGTAGGTAGAGACCAGGGACTGCCACTTGCCACGATCCTGGCAGATCACCTTCGCTTCCTCAACATTCATTAGTCGTTGCATGCACGCACGCCGGTTTCGGGTACTTTTTATCTTGCCCATTGCTAATAAATCCCAGTATCATAAGAGATAATAACTAACTCACAACACAATCACTTGTCCTTGTCCCAAACTAGGATACCCTGCGCTATAGTAACCAGGTAAGGACATCAAAAACATGGATAATATGGATATACACCCAAAGTGAGGCCTTTTGTACAAATCAAGTATAGTGGCCTCCAGTGGGAATCGAACCCACGACCTTATGATAATATTATTATAATTTTCGGTGTAAATTAGACAGTTGTCTGTTCTACTCAATTTTTAAATTGTAAGTTATATATTTCAGTTTCATATTTTTTCTTAATGTGATGTCTCATGGCTGCAAATTCAAGTTTGAAAGTTGGCCAGTCTGGTTTACGGAATTTCAGTTTTTTTTTTTCAACAAAAAAATTATCGTAGTAAGAAAACATGCATGTCTCATCCATCGTCTATTTACCTTTCTTTTAAGGACTGAGAGTAAAAGATTGATAAAAACCAAACTTTAACTAAACAAACTAAGCTGTGGCGTGTTTGTGACTGTAAATAAAATATCGCAATGAATCCTACCTTAAAAATTGTAATAAATTTTCTCCCATACTGCTACATGTAAGGCGTACCACGCAGTACTTTTTTATTGCCACCTAACTGAAATTACAATAATGAAATTAAAAATCATCTCACTAGGTTTATGCAAACGCTACACTACGCACATAAGCTCCTAAAGATATAGAGACTTCGAATAAGACACAATTTCCTTTGCCAACATCCGTGCAATTTATTTCGCTGCGTGATGGTAACGCTAAATCTCTGTTTTTATCCCCCGTTTACTCGTACAATATTAGGGGGGCGGTACTCTGGGGTTTGCGTCGTGTGTAATTTTGACGTGTTTGAAATGACACTGGGTTATCCGTTTCTAAATACCGGGTTGGGAAAAGGTTTTCCGGTTGGGCGCCGCTTTTGTAGGATAAGATAAGCATTTTTTTTTCTCATTTTCTCTGCTTATTGCCAAACGAAACGAGGTAATTCTTCAATGATAAAAGTATAGGTACCGAACCAGTTTTGAGAGGCCTATCTTCGCTATTGGGTGCCGAGTACGGTCGACAGCTTATCGAGCTATACATTTTAGTTGCACAGTCACCCTTAAGGCTGGGTTTTCCGAGCGCACGGATTTGTACGGAACTTATTGCGCTACGCGAGTGAAAAGCTTGGGGAAAAAAGGCAGTTTTGAAATTATAGAAATACTATCTGTCCCAGAAAACTTCTTAACGTCACGTCACGATTCTTGCACAACGCCATCTATTTTTGAAATACAACGTTCGTTCGCAGAACGCCATCTATTTTAAACTTAAATTAATATTATCCCACTGGAACGCATTATCGGGATATCCGGTATGCTATGTCTTAATTCAGACCTTTGTCTATATGTATGTCAAGTTTCATGTAAATCTATTTAGCCGTTATTGCGTGATTGAGTATCAAATATCCAAACCTCCAAAAATTTTCACAAACTTTTACATGTATAATGTTATATATATTATATTAAGTAGAATAGAAATATAAATTATATTAACAGAATTTCACTAACAGATTCAGTGATAGTCATTTTGGTATATTTTTACTATCCAAAACTCAGTACAGCTCAAATAAAAGCATGTCTCGTGATAATTTAGACTCACGTTCCTAATTTTTTTGATGCTACAAAGTTTAAAAATCATAAAATATAGAAGGACGGCCCTAGATAGGACATTGGAAAGTAGCATATATTTTGTTCTCGAATGGAGACCACATATCAGGAAGCGCAGCGTAGGACGACCAGCCACAAGATGGACAGATGACCTCATCCAAGTGGCAGGAAGGCGCTGGATCCAGGCCGCTTCCAACCGGTCTTTTTGGAAATCCATGGAGGAGGCATATGTCCGGCAGTGGACTTCTTGTGTAATTTAGGGGTATCGTCGGAGAACCTAGCCTTAACGTAAGTTATTAGAGTGCACGTACTATGTAAAGGTTGATGTTCAGCCGACTGTACATTGTCATGTCCGCGCGCGCCCTACACATTCCAGTATTCCTGAAAATTCCCTTTATGATAAAGATCATACCCCTCTGCGATACAGGCGTGACTTTATGGATGTAGTAAAGAACAAAATATAGAAGAAGAAGAAGCGCTGAGGTCCAGGCCCAAGAGTCTAGTACACACGACTACAACGTAGTCGTACGTCGTGCTATATAAGCACTTATCAATATCTTTTATTTGCCTCTACTTGGTAGTCTTCTAAATAATAGCAGAACAATGTCATTCCAATGGTATAACCCGCGCAAATTAAATAGACGTCTCTCGCGAAGAAGATCGAATCGCGCGAGGCACCGAGTTAATTTACATGGCTTATACCATCACTACTTATACTGTAGTATAAATGAAACAAACATTAACATACTGATACTATTCTATTGAAAAACTATGCATTGTAAAGACAAAGCATCCATGTCTAAATTACTGGACGTTACTTAAAGTTGCGATGAAACTTAAGAGAATTATTCCTCTCCTTCAAACAAACAACTGGATTTGCTTAGTACTAAACATGGCTGAGGCGAGGCGTGTTCTTAGTTAGTTATATTTTGACACGTAGCTTTTTAAACCGAGCGGAGCTTAGTTTAAATCAATCAAATCTCAATAATTAAATTATTTCTTGTTTCTATTTTTATATTCCATTTGTGGATGAACTGTCTGCGCTCTATGTAAGTTACATCAAATTGAGAACATTGAGCTTGGTGTATCGTAATTTTTCTTATCCTGTAATAGCTATTAATTTTCGTAGAATCTAAAATAAATAAAAAACTTTTTATAAGACCTCGAAAAAAAAATTTTGATGCTTGCTCTAGCGAAAGCATAATAAAGTAGAAGTAGAAGAGTGAGTAAAATAACCACTATTAGGTCTACCTGCAACACCCTGTATGTCATTTTCTGAGTTACGTGGAGTCCTGCGTTTGTAGTGGCATTACCTACATGTACCTACTTATATTAAATTTATAATTTGCCATGAAACCCAATAGTTTCGCGAGTTTTAATGTACTCTATCACCTTTATTGTGTTATATTAAAAAAAAATAAAAAAAAAAACCACAAGTAAAAGAAAACATACAATGGACAAATATACATAATCTCACGCTTGTATCCTGGAGGAGTGGGCAGAGGCCACGGTTTGCCACTTGACATGAAAGAAAAAATTGCAAAGAAACATGCCTTGTTAGGGAAAATCAAGAACTAATGCCAGGCCTGGGCCTCGATTCTGTTAGTGCATTGTAGTATAATGACAGGTACATTGTCGGGTCACGTGACGTGTTTTTTCGTACCATTGACGCCTAGAAGGTTTGATGGGTGTGCCCGCGTAGACTTAAAGCAGCCATGAAATGAAAACCGCCATGTTCATGCAGTTGTCATGTTACTACAATGCATTAACAGAATCTAGGCCCTGGTGAACAGTGCGTACCCTTACCAACGCGATTTTCAATGCGTACGCATTTACCAACACGCTCTTGAGCGGTTTCCCTCCAAGAACGTCGCTGCAGCGCGCAAACGGCCGGATGATAAATGCGAAGAAGATAGAAAATTACATAATGAACTTGGAGCTCGAGATAGCATGGCAACGGGGGCACACGGTATCAAGGTCTAAAGATCTGTGTTCTAAAGGTAAAGTTTTTGAAAGAGACGAAAAAGATGAGTTTTTTTTCGCTTCTTCGTTATTACTACATACCTACATGAATGTAAGCGGATCATTATATAAAATAATGAAGTTTGTGCGCGGGAGGTAAGCAGGGTGTGTATACTACCGTCCACAAGCTAAATTGCCGTAATTGACCATCCAGTCATTTTTTATATCTTAATAAGAAACAAAAATCTATCGATCCCTCCAACCCAATCTTTCTAGCTTTTCTACTTCCAGAGATAAAAAACTGAAAAAAGCCGTTATGTTAGTTTAATTATTAAATAATTGAATATTAATTGTGTTTAATAGGGTCCAAAATATATTTTTGTTAAGCTGAATTTAATGTAACCTAACCTAATCTTGAAAATAACAATCGTTTTTTATTGTTATTTTCGAAGTCAGGACTTAAGACGATCATAATATGCGTTTATTTTCTAAACAAAATTAAAACTTGTTACGACGCCTAATATAAAAAAAACGTAAGTAGATACTCTCTCCCTGAGAGAAGGGACGGTGCGACTACGTGGGATGTATATTTAGGCTGCTTATGTAAGTAGGTAAGAAATATTTTTTCAGACTTAAAATCCGATTTTTCGGGACGTTGGAGTGAAGAAAATCCTGAAATAGTAATAACAACTTCCACACAGCATAATCACTTGTCCCAAACTAGGACACCCTGTGCTATGGTAACCAGGCAAGGACATCAAAAACATGGAAAAAAACCCAGACAGAGGCCATTTGTACAAATGTATGGCGGCCCCCAGTGGGAATTGAACTCACGACCTCCAGCATGGTAATCAGTCGTGATACCGCTAGACTAACGAGATGGTGTGTCTCTTAAAATCAAGTTCAAATTTGTTTCTTCTTAATCGATAGTTAACCTGTTAGATTCCAATAAGCAAAGTTTAAAATTCATAATTTTTTTTTTCTACAAATTGACCGCATCTAATTTGAAGATTTTATGAAAAAAATGTCAATGCTGACGAAACGATATTCAGGCTATTTCAATAGTACTGTGTATTATTTAAATTTGCTGCAATCTCAAAAGAGTCCCTATAGTAAAATTTGTTTGTAGGAATGAGTAAAACCCCCTTTTCAGAATGGTAAGTAAAGGATGTTTACACTCTCTACAGTCAGTTTTATCATAATAGTCAGTATATAAAATTACTTATCCTAGTCATAAGCTAGGATACATTGTGTTACGGTAATCAGACACGGACATCACAAACATGCGAAAATAGACGTACGAATCAGAATGCAGTGGCCTACAGCGAGCATAGAACTTACGACCACCGTACTCGTAATAGAACGTCTTACTGCGAGACCAACAACCAGGCGTCCATAGTGGGCAAAATAAAAAAAATATACTTCAGAAAATCTCTTGGAAACACAGTACCGTGTGAATCACTCGCAAATGTCAAATGTACCTAAGTAAACCGTCTTTTTTCCGCTCGGAAGATGGATGCTTAGCCCCTTATTGTACTATCTTGTATTGTAATAAGCATTCTGTACGCTTTGAATAAGACGTTTACGTGGTTCGGTAAGCATGGCAACATGATTCGAGGGCCTAAAGTCTAATACACATCATAGTTTTTCAACAAGGAATGACTTGGCAAGACAGTATTTGCCTTTTGTAGTCTACTGACCAATAGTAGAACAATGTCATTCCAATAGTCCAACCCGTGAAAATTAAATATCGCGAAGGAGATCTAGTCGCGCGAGGCGCCGAGCTAAGTTCACGGGTTTTACCTACCATTGGAATGCGATTGGTTAGTAGACATAAACATAAACATTTACATACAGGCACATAATGTATGTGTTCTGGCCCCACACTAGGATACCCTGTGTCGTGGGAACCAGAAACAGCGATATCACAAACATGTAAACATCCAAGACCTGGGGTTTTTTTTGCCCCCAGCCGGGATTCGAACCCGGGACCTCTCACATGGTATGCAGATGCACTACCGCTGCGCCACAAGGTCGTCAATCTATCTATCTAGACTATCAATAACAACAATTATAGGACGAATGTCAGTCTATTGAACAACTGTGCATTGTAAAGCGTGTTGCAAGAAGGCCCGGTGAAGCTTAAGATTATACTTATAAATATAGAAACCACTCATAGCCAAATACCCGAAACCGGCGTGCGTGCATGCAAGGACTAATAATTGTTGATGAAGCGAAAGAGATATGTAAAGTCCCTGGTTTCTGCCTACCCCTCTGGGATACAGGCGTGAGCTTATGTTTACGATAGCAACTCCATAATGTAGAAAAAATAACAACAATCAAAATTTTGTATAAAAAAGCTAATAATATATTTTAGATATTTCAAAGTTGCCTCAAAAGTTATTTGTATTGATGAGTAATAACACTTTTTTCGACCTAAAACTTTCGTCAGAGACGAGCAACCGACGACGCGAGCTCCATGTCTACTCACCATGATTAAGAGGCTCCATAGAGTAACACCATCACCAAGGGAAACAATCGTATATTTTTTTACAGATCGTATTTGCAAAAAGTTCACAATCTCTCAATCATGTTAATAGTGATTTTTAGGACCCATGTCCTGACCTAAGACAAGAACCTAGGATTGGATAACAATAACGTCAAAAGCGGCCGTTTATGGCATAAATGCTATTTAGTCCCAGGTCCGTGCCGTGGTCCTAATTTCCCGGTCGAGAGTCCTAATTATTCACATGATTGAGAGATTGTACAGGCACGTTTTGCTAATACGATCAGTAAAATATATATTGTGATTGTTTCCATAGTGTTACTCTATCATCATCAGCCATTTGACGCCCACTGCAGGACATAGGCCTCCCTCATGGTTTTCCAAGCTTCCCGGCCTTGTGCTGCCCGCAACCAGCGACTCGTCAGACCATCTGGTGGGGGCCTTCTCACGCTGCATCGTCCGGTCCGCGGTTGCCAATGTTACTCTGTGGAGCCCCTTAAACACTGCGAATCAGAGCAAAATCTCGTCGGACTCTTCGGACAAAAAATCATGGAAGTGAATCCAAAATTAATCTCATAATTAAAACAGTTTCACTGAACCTTTCTGGAATAACTGTGATACATAATTTCTGGTTTGCCGTAAAGTCTTCTTTATCTACCAACTGTTAAAAGTAAATTAATGGGTTGTTAGTATTTGAGAAACCGGGAGTTAGTGTCTGGAACTATTCTCATCTTTCATACTGACTTCACTCAATATTAGATTTTCTAGATTTGCGCTAACGTATTCCTGTATGCGGACCTCGGACTATCGTCGCCGCGTTAGGGAATCTTTTTGCCATTTGACATTTTGTACCTCGTGAATTCTTAAAAGATTTCGCGGTGATATTCTCGCAAGCGTAGAATTATCGCTCATTTTAATATTAACGCTTTTCTCGCCAGCTGTGAAGAAAACATACTGGGGAACCCTTAGTGTCTGAGGCGTCACGTGTGGTGATTAGACAGGTCGGGGAGAATGTTGTGGTACGACGAGATATTGTTAATTGAATTTGTCCCCAGAGTAAATTTGGTGCTTTAAGGCCAAAAAAATTTGTCCTACAAGCAAACCTTAGTGGTTTTTGTAACTTTGTAACTTTTCCATGGAATAACTGTGAACATAGGAAGGTTTTGTAAAAACTGAGTAGTGAGCCTGATGCGGTTTTTGCAAATACTGTTGAACAGTATTTTGCAAAAACCGAAAAAAAAATTCGTTAAAATTCGACATTGGCTGTTCTTGTAAAAAGCGCCTCAATTGAAAATGATATATTCTATACGTACTTAGTTCCATCATAATCAGCCCTTCTGCCCACTGCAATGTAATTTTTTTCCCCAATCGCGCCATCTTTTGCGGTTTCTCGCCATTCCTATCCAGAGACCCTCTGCCGACAGGGTTACTATGTTCGGAATAAAGTAGCAACATTGTCTGTGACAGATGACACTTACTTTTGAGGTTATTGCACTTGAAAATTTTCTTGCTTGGTTGGCTCGTGGTTGAGCAAATTATACTTATCTAAATTGTAAAGCAATTGGATTGCCGGCTTTATATCTTCGCGTGGAGTGAACTATAAGGAAAGAGGGAAGGTTCCCGAGTCATTCCTGACGATTTGTGGTGAGGTGAAAGGATTTCCCTCGTGAAAGTGAGACGAACAGTTCTCCCTTGAGACCGCGAGGTCGTGGTACCAAGAACCTGCACTGAGACGCAGTTTTCTGGGGAAGAGCGCTCTTGGGGTAGTCTGGGGAAGACTAGGGCTCCCATTAGCGATCCGGTGCAGGCATCCCGGGAGGCGCCGGCTGCTTATTCGACGAGGACCGTCGACGAATCATTGGACATTCTGTAAGTGTTTTACTTGTGTTTCCGTGTTTATTAGTGTTTAATTTGGGACCAGGAGGCAGGCGGCCCTGTCTCCTTGGTCTCTGGTAGCAGAGCGGGTCCTATACCCAACATTTTCTGGTAGCAGAGCGTGGTTAATCCCTTAACCCTGTGGGAAACACTCACGTTGTATGCAAGTACTATCGGTGACAAATGGTTTTGTAAAAGTTGATATGTATTGTTGTTGCTATTATATCTAGGACAGATATTACTTTATAATTTGTTCGGTTTGTACAAGACGGCTCTTGTTAAAACACTTGTCTTGTTGTAATATCTAGGACAGATATTTGTTCATAATTATATTGTTCTTGTACAAGACGGCTCTTGTTAATCTTTTATCTTTAATAAAATTGTTAGTCTTTTGTATCTTGGAAAGATGTATGTTAGTAATCTGTGGTAGGGTACCCGTTGCTATATATATATATACTGTACTATTTAATATAATTTCATCTACATTGGGCCATTGTTGAGTTTTGGTATTTTGTTAGCGGGGAGCTATCAATAAATTAATATTTGTTGTCAATATTAATTACTCTAACGCGATGGCGAGGGCGTCATTGGCCAATGAATTGCGTTGGTTTACCAATGCCCAGGGGCTATTGTCACGTAGGGATCGTGACGATGCCATATTGGAACGTGCAGAACAGGTGTCTCAACGTCTCATTGAGGCGGAAGGGGCCATGAAGTCGTTGTCAGGCAGTACTCCAGTACCCACCCACGAGGTCTGGGCAGGTTATGAGCAGGACTTCACCCAGATCATGGAGATTGGTGACTCCATAGTCCAAAGGGCATCGGACATCAGGAGACAACGTGAGGGTCATGTTGTACCTACTCATACACCCAGGGAGGATTTAGTAAGCATCACCGGTAGGCTGCCCACCCTACAGCTGTCACATTTTGGAGGCGCTGTGGAAGAATGGGTTCCATTTAAAAATATGTTTACATCTCTAGTGGACTCTAGAGGAGACTTGTCTCGTGGACAAAAAATGGCATATTTGTTGTCCACTCTGGAGGGCGAAGCGAGGTCGCTCGTCCAACATCTCAAGGTCGAGGACGACCACTACAGCATTGCGTGGGAGTTACTGAACACGCGATACCAGAACGTGCGCCTATTGGCTGATGCGCATGTCAGTCAGCTATTGGCTTTGCCCAAGCTGACCAACCGGTCACAATTGAGGCTGCAGTTGTTGACCCCAATTACAGTGGCCTGTAATGCACTGAGGACGTTGGGACTGCCCGTGGACGAGTGGTCCTTTCTCCTCGTGCACATTACTTTAAGTAGGTTGCCGACGGACATGCGTTCTAGGTTCGAACGGGAGTCTGCGGAGCGCGATGTCAACGCGTTGCCTAAATTCGTGGACCTCATTCAGTTCCTCGAATATGAGGCCAGGGTCGTGGAGACCTCACAACCGGACTTGAGGCAGTCAGCGGCGCCGACGTGTGGATGTGGCGCCTCACAGGGGCGCAGGGCGTCTCAGCCAGCGCAGCCGCTGCGAGGACGCACTACGGCGCGCTTGGCGGCACTGGCGGCGGCCGGGAAGGACTCGGCTTGTTTGCAGTGTGGGCACGCGGGCCATACTCTGCTGAAGTGCCACGACTGGCAAGGGTTGCCAGTTGCTGATAGGCGGCGCATGGTAAAGCGCAATAGCCTGTGCTTTGGCTGCCTGGGGGACCACTTTGAACGGAACTGCCCCAGGCCCCAGCGTTGTCGTGCATGCGGCGGGCCGCACCACTTAATGTTGTGTGCCAACAGGTCGGGAGCGGACTCTCCGACGGCACAACAGCGGCGCCCTACGGGCGGGGGCCCCTCAGGGCGAGGCCCCCCGTCCGATGGGAGGAGGAGTCCTCCACGAGGCGCACCCCCACACCGGGAGCTGAGCCAGGTACCTGCGCGTGGACCCATGGGGGGCCCCGCACCTGCGGGTTACCATGCAGCCGGCCCGAGTGTGAGTTGGGCCCCTACGGGCGGGGGCCCGATGGTTGACAAGGGGAGAGGGTCTCCTCTCTGCGCACCGGTTCCTGCGCGCGCTGGCGTGGAGCAGCGCGGCTCAGAGGTGCCACAGCGGTACTCTCCACCGTGCCACGAGTACCCACGGCTGGAGTACCACCCGCCGTATTACAGGTACGGTAGGGCTGCAGGGTATACCCTGCCCAGGATGGCGATGTGCACTCGCCAGCCATATTACCAGCAGGGGCCCCCCTACGGGAGGGGGAGTCTGTAGCTAGCCTGCCCCTCTGCAAGCGCAGAACCGAGGACGGTTCTGCTGCCCACCGCGGTGGTCCGCGTATGGGGCTCCCAGGGAGATTCGGTTAGGGTTAGGGCCCTGCTAGATTCGGGGGCCCAGGGATGTCTATTATCAACACGAGTGGCCGAGCAATTAGGTTTAGGGCTGGGTGCCCCTTCGGTGCCCCTCTTGGGAATTGGCGGTGTGAAGGTTCCGCGTCTGGCGGGGCAGACGCACCTTACCTTTTCGTCGGTACACTCTTCTACGCTGAGGATTTCGGCCATGGCCATGGTAATGGATACCATTGTAGGATGGCAGCCATCTACAGATCTCCCCTCAGGTATAAAGTTGTGTACGTCGGATCTGGATCTGGCCGATCCACTTTTCTACCATCCCGCTCCAGTGGATCTACTCCTGGGCTCGGATGTATTAGGATGGGTCCTACTAGGCACCCAGAAGGTTCTGGGGCCCTCTTCACTGGTGGCAGTGTCGACAATTTTTGGATTTTCTGTAATGGGGCCAGTCTTTCAGGACTCGACTCCGGACGAGTCGAAGGTCATTGCGTCTGCATCTCTTGCCAAGGCGATGCAAAGATTTTGGGAAGTTGAGGAGCCTCCCATGGTTCCAAGGGTGGATCCGGACCACGAGGAGTGTGAGGCCTTTTATCAAGCCAATACGTCGCGGCTGACGTCCGGCCAATTCGTAACTAGGTTACCGTTCATTGCTTCTTCTCCTGTTCTAGGGCAGTCCAGGGCACTGGCGGAGAAACGACTGCTGGCCATGGAACGGCGCATGCGGCGTGACCCCGTCCTTCGCGATAAGTACATTGAGTTTATGCGCGAGTATGAGGCATTGGGCCACATGTCTCCGGCTCGAGTTGATTGGAGCTCAACTGAGCATTATTTCTTGCCTCACCATGCGGTGGTGAAGGCGTCGTCAGGTAAGCTGAGGACCGTATTTGACGGCTCAGCCCCCACGTCGACAGGGGTGTCATTAAATCAGTGCTTGCATTCCGGTCCCAAGTTGCACAGGGATGTCGTGGACATTATACTGAACTTTAGAAGACATCAGGTGGTGTTTGGAGCGGACATCCGGATGATGTTTCGGCAGACGGTTATCCACCCAGATGACAGGCGTTTCCAGCTGATTCTTTGGCGTGAACACCCGGAGGACCCGGTGACTGTCTACGAGCTCAACACCAACACATATGGGTTGAAGTCCAGCCCTTATATTGCCATTCGCTGCTTGTTGGAGTTGGCAGAGCGGGAACGGGCCCGCTTTCCCCGCGCAGCCGCCGTGTTGGCACGCGACCTTTATGTTGACGATGTGTGCACCGGGGCCCAAAGTATCGAGGAGGCTCTCATACTGCGGGATGAATTGATTGCCATTCTAGCAGCCGGAGGCTACGAGCTGCGGAAATGGTTGTCTAACGAGCCGGGTCTGTTGGAGGGTATCCCGGAGGATCACCAACAGAATCCTAATTTGTTTGAGGACGTGGAAGACCCCAACATGATAGCGGTGTTAGGAATGCAATACCAACCCGTTAACGATATTTTCACGTTCCAGGTGGACCTGGAGCACCAGAGGGTCTGGAGTAAACGGACAGTGCTGTCCACCATAGCTCGTATGTTTGATCCGAACGGGTGGATTAGCCCAGTGATCTTCCTGGCCAAGTGTCTGCTGCAGCAGCTCTGGATTGTGGGCGTCTCGTGGGACGAGCCGCTCATCGGGCCTCCACTGGACACCTGGCTTGCGCTGATATCTTCGATGAAGGAGGTCAACCGGGTTGCCCTGCCTCGTCGGATTTTGCCGCCGGGCAAGTATCAGGCAAGTCTGCATGGGTTTTGTGATGCATCCGAGCGGGGGTACGCTGCGGTAGTGTATCTACGTACGGTTGATTCCGAGGGTCGGGTCAACGTCGTTTTACTCTTGGCAAAGAGCAAGGTGGCTCCTATTAGAACTCGTCTGACCATACCTAAGCTAGAGTTGAGCGGAGCTCATCTGTTGTCCAGATTGTTAAGCCACGTCTCTCGTGAGCTGGCTGCCACCATTGACATCCGGGATGTCTTTGCATGGTCAGACAGTCAAGTCGCGCTGGCATGGTTGCGCGCGGCGCCACATACTTTGGAAATCTTCGTGGGAAACCGGGTTTCCCAGATACAGAACATTGGCATCACCATCATCTGGAGACACGTCCCAGGTGATTGGAACCCAGCTGACTGTGCTTCCCGGGGCTGCACAGCTCCGGAATTGGTGTCTCATTCACTTTGGTGGGGACCAGCCTGGTTGGAGGAACCAGAGACTTCGTGGCCTGTCCAGCAGGTTGACAGGTCGATTCAAGTTTTGCCTGGCGTGCGGGTGCACGCCCTGGCTGTGGAGACGGCCTTGGATCCCGACTGGCTGCCTGGGCGGTATAGCAGTCTGGATAAACTGCTGACGGTTACCAGCTGGATTAAAAGATTTGTTCGCAACTGTCGAAATCCGAGTGATAAACATTTGTCCCCAGTTGTGAGTGCAGAGGAACGTCGGAACGCGCTGCTGCACTGGATTCGCATCGTGCAGGTGGACCGCTTCGAGGCTGAACTTCGAATCCTGCGCGAGGGTCGCACCAAACTCAAGGGAGCGGTCGCCAGGTTAAATCCTTTTACGGATTCGGAGGGACTTTTGCGTGTTGGGGGTCGACTTCGGAAAGCTGACCTGCCTTACGGAAGTCGCCACCCCTTGCTGTTACCAAAGGATGGACCTCTGGTAAAACTCTTGGTGTCGGATCGACACATTCGTAATGCTCACGCCGGATGTGGCGCATTATTAGCTATCCTACAAAGGGAGTTTTGGATATTGTCTGCTCGAAGAGTCATTCGAAGCGTCCTCTTTCAGTGTGTACCTTGTTACAGAGTGAAGGCTTCACTCATGCAGCCGCAGATGGGAGATCTGCCGCCGGACCGAGTTAATCAGTCTCGGCCATTTGAGGGAGTCGCAACGGACTTTGCGGGGCCGTTTTCAGTAAAAACGACCACCCTTCGCAACGCTCGGGTTGTGAAGGCTTACCTATGCGTGTTTGTATGCTTGGCCACCAAGGCTGTCCACTTGGAAGTAGTTTCAGCATTGTCTACTGAGGCCTTCGTCGCCGCTTTGGATCGTTTTGTGTCGCGCAGAGGCCTGCCCTCACTTATTCGCTCCGACAATGGCTCAAATTACAAGGGTACCATAAACTATCTAAAGGATGTTAATGTATTTTTAGAAAATAATGGTGATAGTTTAAGTCAAATCCTCGCCCGGAAAGGGGTAACTTGGCGGTTTAGTCCCCCAAATTGCCCTCACTGGGGAGGTATCTTTGAAGCTGCCGTCAAGTCAGCTAAGACTCACCTCCGCCGCGTGATCGGAGAGACTATCCTGACGTTTGAGGAGCTTGTTACTGTGTTTTGTAAAGTAGAGGCGGTCCTCAATTCTCGTCCTCTCTGTCCCCTGTCCCCTGATCCAAACGATCTAGAGGTCCTGACTCCTGGCCATTTTTTGATTGGGCAGCCACTTACTGCGCTGCCAGAATACCCATGGAGGGATGAACGTACGTCACGGTTGTCACGTTTTCAAATGTTGCAACAAATGGGCCAGGACTTTTGGAATCGTTGGTCGGTTGAATACCTGCATCTGTTGCAGCAAAGGGTGAAGTGGACAGACAGGACCGAGCCTCCTAGGGAAGGGGATTTGGTACTTTTGAAGGAGGCCAATTGGCCATCCTTGTTTTGGCGCCGGGGGCGCATTTTAAAGTTGCTATTTGGGGAGGACGGAACTCCACGCGTCGCGGATGTGTTGGTCGATGGTTCGATTCTGCGACGAGCCGTAGCAACGCTCTCTCGTCTCCCGGTTGATTAGGCTAGCGGCCTGAGCCTCTCAGCCCGGAGCGGGGGGATGTTCGGAATAAAGTAGCAACATTGTCTGTGACAGATGACACTTACTTTTGAGGTTATTGCACTTGAAAATTTTCTTGCTTGGTTGGCTCGTGGTTGAGCAAATTATACTTATCTAAATTGTAAAGCAATTGGATTGCCGGCTTTATATCTTCGCGTGGAGTGAACTATAAGGAAAGAGGGAAGGTTCCCGAGTCATTCCTGACGATTTGTGGTGAGGTGAAAGGATTTCCCTCGTGAAAGTGAGACGAACAGTTCTCCCTTGAGACCGCGAGGTCGTGGTACCAAGAACCTGCACTGAGACGCAGTTTTCTGGGGAAGAGCGCTCTTGGGGTAGTCTGGGGAAGACTAGGGCTCCCATTAGCGATCCGGTGCAGGCATCCCGGGAGGCGCCGGCTGCTTATTCGACGAGGACCGTCGACGAATCATTGGACATTCTGTAAGTGTTTTACTTGTGTTTCCGTGTTTATTAGTGTTTAATTTGGGACCAGGAGGCAGGCGGCCCTGTCTCCTTGGTCTCTGGTAGCAGAGCGGGTCCTATACCCAACAACTAGGCAACCAATATAGTGATAATTCGCGCATTTTGCAATTTTTAAGTTGTCGTCATACGAGAATACTTTTTTGAGAATAGAATAGAATAGAATAGAAACAGTTTATTTGTTGCACACAAAACACACAAATCACTACTAATGGTGATTAAGCCGCTGATACCTACACCAGCCTCAGTCATCTCTGTCGGTGCGGATACAAATGATTGAGAAAAAAATTACACAGCGCACCGCTGAAATTAAGTGAAAAACTGGTCAATAAATTAATTTACTACAAATCTAATACATTAATTGAAAATCTTTTTCAATCGTTTAGTCGTTTTTCTTAATGTTAACGACAATTTTAAATAAATCTTATTTTATATTAGAGATAACTTTGTTTTTCTATAGAGGAATTTCGAGTATAATGTGTTTCAAAAAGATATTAAGAGATATACGCCAACTGTACTATGTACAAAAAAACGATATCCCAGGCAATGCAGCGTCCGAGTGGTCCCTTTATCCATCTAGTGTGAGTGAAGTGGACGCTGTACAAATCATCTCGTTACGTAGATGTAAATGCCAATTATTACTATGTATCTTTGCAAATATTTTATGTTTGTTATTTTTTCCGGTGTACTATAAAGAATATTCTTATCTTATCTTATGTTTTCGAAAATATTATCAAGAATAACATATATTTTTTCACTACGAAATACTAACCAGATTTTGTCAAAAAATGTTTATGTAAGGCATTTGTGACGGTGGCCGTTACGTCTTAAGCCTGTACTCGTATAGCTTATTCTATAGTATGATAAGCTAAAGAGGTCCAAAAATAAGTGCCAAGTAGTCGGAAATTCGCAGCAGGCCTCTGTAAGCAGTCCACCGTCCAACTTCCAGACAGTTTTAACTTGGCGCGGCATGTCGCACTGAAAGTTTCATCATTTGCACAAAGCATGTGTAACTGAGACGTGTTATGAATTTAACGTTGCCGCAAAGTATTTTGTGAGAAACACTATTGCCTGGAAATGCTGTAATTGGGGCGTTCAGAGGTCGAATGGAAATTATTATTGTTATTATTTATTTAAGGAGAAAAAACAGAATTGACAAACTTATAGCCTAAAAAATATTAGAGTCAATATAGTAAATTTTTCCAAAGGAAATGACATGCATAGATATGTAGAAACAGATAATACTTTATAACATACACACATAAACTCACGCCTGTATTCCAGAGGGGTAGACAGAGACCAGGGACTGCCACTTGCCACGATGCTGACAAATCACTTTCGCTTCCTCAACATTTATTAGTCGTTGCATGCACGCACGCTGGTTTTGGGTTCTTTTTATTGACTAATGCTTATTATATAAGACATTATTGTACACAAAAAAAGGTAATTACATAGATATTTCTTAACCTATGAGAACAGACGATGGCCAAGATTTAATTAGGGTCCCATATAAAACTAACTATTCGAACAACTAATTATGTTAGTGAACTCATTATCTTAGCATATCATTTTCCAGCATATCAAAAATAAATGAGAGTTCTTGTCGCATGCAGCAGAGTTCTATAGTTCCTGATACTTTTCAGAAATAGTTCTGGCGTTTTTACATAGAAGAAAGTCAATTAAAAGAATGATATGATATCTTCCCGTAGCATATCACTTCTCAGAAAATCGAAAAAAAAAGTAAGTGCAAAAATAAAATTAATAAAGATACAACACCATATTCGTATCGCTCGTAGCCCCGGCTGCCTGAGTGATCTTAAACGATCACGAAGGTTAAGCAACACAGGGCGCGTTTAGTGCATGGATGGGTCGCCGTCTATGCCTAACGCTAGTGGCATTTTTCCGAGCGGTTCCGTGCTTCGCAAGGCACGTTAAGCTGTTGGTGCCGGCTGCCGTCGATAGATGGCAGTCGTTAAGCCAAGTCAGAGGCCTTAGGGCGGCTTGACAACTTCTGACAGTAGACGAGCCACTAGTCTACAAGCCTCCACCAATCCGGACTTGGCCCCCGTGGTGGAGTATGGCCTATACCTTCCTCAGGGAAGAGACCCGTGCCCCTCGGTGGGGACATAAATGGGTTGATGATGATGATGACAACACCATATTGGCGAGGAAACTATCTTAGGGTGAAGTGCGCCAAATCACTGGAAAAGTAAGTACCTAAATAGACAAATACTTATCCAGCCATGAACAGATAAATTTAATATCTGATTGACAGGGTTGTCAGTGACACAATTGATGGATTGCTCAGCAAATATCATGGTTCAAGACGTTTTTGGACTTATTCACCGGATAGAGATATTCCTGTCAAACATCGTTGGCGCAAGCCAGCGTTATCTCTTAACGCATTAAATTAGGGTAACTCAATGTAAAATATCTAAATGGTTGTCACGTAAGTAAAACTTACAATGTTTCATTCAGCAAAACATATATTTTTAACATTAATGAATTTGCGCAACCGAGTCCGACTCGAATTTAGCGGGTTTTTTTTTTAAACATAAGGCGATTTTATACACCTTACTGACGAGCGAAACAACCTTTTCTGAATGATAGATAGTAGCATGACATGACATTCGCGCATCCTGCCAGGCCCCGTAGAGACGTTTCTATTTCCGCCAATCTTGAGCGAAGACTCGGGGATTCTCTTCGTTTAGTTTGCCCTGCAATCTACCATAAACTTAATGGGTATAGCATAACTAATGCTACTTCGCACTATGAAAAAAATATTACACTGCAATAAAATAAAATCCCTATAAGTGGGAATAGAGGGTTTATATTCTAGAACAATTTTATTTATCCCTGCTACTGAACAATTACTTTAAATTCACTGCCAATAACAAAACTATACTTTCAAAACGATATTTAGACAAAACTCAGAAATATATATTCCAACACAGCAATAACTAAGCTCTAAATAAGATAAAACAACATTTCAGACTAATAGGTACTTAGCTTTTTCAACGATGCAAATAGATTTTCCTTTTTTTTCAAATTTAATTTTCAACCGTTGACCAGTGACACCGAATGAATGATTGCACATTAAAAAGTAATATGAAAAGAATCGATTTGACAACTTACTAAACGCAGCAACACTTTTCAGTAGACAAGCAAAATATTTCGATAAAATATAAAATAACTGTGAAAATCAACACAAAGTAAGGTAATAGATGATTTGATATGTGAGTGAATCAGCCATGTCTGAGTCGATGACGGCTCCACCTCCAATAAAAGGAAAAAACTTATCCTTATCAAATCCTTATAAAATCACTTTCTAGTCCGTCCGTCTGCCTAGCTGTCAAGACCCTTTATCTCAAGAACGCGTAAAGGTATCGAGTTGGAATTAAAACTATGTACTCAAGTCTACGGGCCCTTGAAGCTGTGAAAAAATCAAACCTCTAAGTTTATCATCATCATCATCATCAGCCATTTGACGCCCACTGCAAGACATAGGCCCCCTTCGTGGATTTCTTAACCATGAGGGGTTTTGCCATAATCGCTACGCTTTGCAGGCGGGTTGGCGATCGCAGTATGCGGTTGAAATCTCAGGAAGACTCTGCAGCCCGTCTCCTGTAATTGATTGCCTTAGTTGCCTTCTACGACATCCACGGAAGGAAATGGAGTGACGCTATTGTTAATCCTGCGCCACGTGGAACGAACTTCTACGTTAACGTAAAAAAAATATGCGGCCGTTTATGCCGCAAAAATGAGTTATATTTGGACACTCAAGGGAAGCAATATTTATAGGGTGCTTTCCGTTAACCTACAACTATGATATTTGGCAAGTAATAACGTCGTAAACTAGAAGATCAGCGAAAAATCTTAAAACTATACATTTGTAATGAAATTATAAAAAAAATGTCTTTTAAGTTCGGGAAATGCTCGAAAACAACTGCGAGACTCGATTCCTGAGCCACTCATAATAATAACAAATGTGTACTTACAAATTTGTACGGAACCCTCAGCGTCCGTCATTTGAATAAATGTTTTTCAATTTCAACTTCAATCCTCATTGCAACTACTCAATTAGGTAAGTTAACACATTATAAATATTGAGATCCCGATGTTATTACATGGGCAATTTATCATAAAAAGGATGAGACGTATAAATTAGAAAATTACGTATAAAATAAAAATATACACCATAAAAAAAAAATATTCACCAGATGTTTCCTTAAAAAAGACACAGTAAAAAAACCGGCTAAGTGCGTGTCGGACTCGCGCACGATGGGTTCGGTACCATTATCTATACAACACTAGATGGGAGCCCTCCTTAAATATTTATTTTATTTTAATATAATTATTAATTTTTGAAACAAATGTAGAAGTAAATATTCTGTCAATATTTCAAGCGCCGACCTATTGCCGTTATTAATATCGAGCAAAAAACGGCAAAAAAAATACGTTTGTACGGGAGCCCCCCTTAAATATTTATTTTATTCTGTTTTCATGTTTTTAGTATATGTTGTTATAGCGGAAATTCAACGTTGAAGCCTGAATATCGCATAAGCAGTGAATTTTTCTTTAAAACAAAAATATTTGTAGTGATGTGGACAAACAGCAGTTATAAACCAACCGGTAGAACTATAAACAACCAAACTATATTTATTAAGACTAAAGTACTGTGTGGAAACGGGGGGTCCATTTCTATACAGTAAATTAGTCATAGGGTTTCAGCTACCCTAATTCTGCCCACCTTGAATATAGACTCAACGTAATCCTTGCCTTGCCTAGCTGCCTGTGTTCTTGCTATCATGTGACATCCAGTCAAAGCAAAGCGGGGTTCACAGATCGCGACTAAACAATGGTTCAAGCGCATTTTCTCTTAGGCCCAACGCAGCTACCTAGTACTCGGCCCTACGTGCCCATGACGAGCTGCCTGTGTTCTTACTTTCGTGTGATGTCCAGTCAAAGCAAAGCGGGGATCACAAATCACGACTAAATAATAGTTGAAGCGCATAAGAGTTCTCTATGGCCCAAAGCGCCTACTACTTGGCCCTACATGCCCACCTTGGGCGTCCCAAGGTGACGCGCCGATCTATACAAAGCCTAATTACAAGTGGTATTTCGCATCTAAATTCGCACGACGCAGACGTGGCGTTGAAACGAACTCGTTGTTACAAAGTCCCACGGCACACTAAATCCGAGCTGTATTTGCTAGACGTAATTCACAAAGGAACTAGGTACATTCAAGCTCTTCTAGTCACAGCTTCACTATGCTATCAAGCTCATATGACCCCTCGGTACAGGTACTAATATTGAACAAAACTAGTTTCTCTGAACAGTACCAGAGTTCCCAAACTATTCAAGTGCAGTTTTACAAACATTGAGCCAAGTTGCACAACAGCCACTGCTGCGTTAAAACAACCTCAAGTCTAGGGCTGTTCCTGTCAGAACAGGAGCTATTTTCAACACATTTATTTCCCATTTAGCTCAATCAGTTGCTAGTTAATGCCTAAAATTTAAAGACCATAGGAATTTAAGCAGAGTGGAAAATTGCCAACCTTTGCAAAACGAGCTATTTGAACACCTTGTTTTTCTTTTAGCTCAATCGACTGCCAGTTAATGTTTAAAATTGAAAGACTATAGGAATTCAAACAGACAGACAGGTAGATTTACAAACTGTCATATAATCGAACCTGAAAAAATCCTTTTTTTTTACAGGCCGTATTTGCTAAAAGTGTGTACAATATCTCAATTATGTTAACAGTGATTTTTAGGACCTACGACAATCTAGGATCACGGACCTGGGTTCAAGGTTTTTTACCTTAGGTTCACTGCAATGGGTCCTAAATAGTAGATTGTACAACAAGTGCATAAAACGCACCATTTTACTCGAGACGTTTATCCATCCGAGCGAGCTTGCGAGCGAGGATAGATATAAAGTCGAGTGTAAAATGGGTTTTATGGACGAGTTGTACACTCTACTTTTCACTTCGATTGACGACATTATTTATCGTTAATCAAAAAACAATTTTAAGTTGTAACACAAATATTACAATGAAAAAATAATTATGGTTCCCGCCAATTAACTTTTTTTTCTTTTTTTTTTCTGTAGGGACGTGACACCTGACTTAAGGTCGTTACATACTGCTCAGTTATAAAAACATTTTCTTTTTATAACTATGATAAGTTGTTG
Source organism: Yponomeuta evonymella (assembly GCA_963969515.1). Classification (NCBI taxonomy): domain Eukaryota; kingdom Metazoa; phylum Arthropoda; class Insecta; order Lepidoptera; family Yponomeutidae; genus Yponomeuta; species Yponomeuta evonymella. The sequence continues at coordinate 5,080,548 of OZ018366.1, read as the reverse complement.
TTATGGCTTAAATACTATACTGATCTACTAAATTGAAAAATAAACAAATATAAAAAATAATAAATGAGACGAAATACAAATTATAAGTTTATTTCATGAAGTTTTATTGTGTACTTTGGCTGTTGGTATCTTTGGCTTGGTCTTAGAATACGAACGAAACGAAATAAAATAAAGAGGTTGTTGTATGAAGTTAAAGATGTTCGTGTGGCTGTTGCAGCGATTGCCTTGGTCTTCGACGAAGATTTTACTTTATGCTCTAGAGCATAAAAAGCGACTTTATGTCGCCTACGCACGACATAAAGACGAACTTTTAGAGCATGAGAAGTGAAAAATCACTATTAACATGATTGAGAGATTGTGCCGACACGTTTTGCAAATACGATATGTAAAAGAAGACATGATATTTTTTTTCGTTGGTAGCGCTAGTCCACTGGATCCCCTTAACTAACATATTGAACTGGGGTGTATTATTTGCACCATTGATGATGCAAACAATACTTAGTAATCAATATCTGATTGACAGGGCTGTCAGTCATACAATTTCTCTATGGATAGCTCTGTAAATGTCATGTTGCAAGACGTTTTTGGACTTAATCACTGGATATGGCTTACCTATGGATAAACAGATATATAATTCTATCAGATAACGTTGGCGAAAGCCAGCCTTACTGCGGTTTTTACTGAATCAGAAGTGGAGCCTCGGGAATATTCCGCATACCCGCACTGCTCGCAATCCGTAACAAAGCGTACGTAACTTTGTCGCAGACATGTGACGTCATCGCCGGGATGTAACCATCTCGTCGGTTGACTGAAGAAACCCGGCTTCCGTTGCGGAGAAATTCGTCTCCAACTCGGTAAAAATGGGCCCCCAACTCAGCATAATGTTGCAACCGAGTGATCAGTTACAACGCTGACTTTCAGTCAGGACCAAACTGGGGCTAGCATTATAAGAGGATCATTAATATAAATAAAAAAACCAGCCAACTACCATGTCGGGCCACGCGCAGTGAAGGTTTCCGTAGAAAGAGGGATTTCTTTACGTGCTTTGTAAAACTAACAACTTCATCAAAACATTTCAATGGAATTTGTACGAAGTTTTCCTTTTATAAGTTGGTCGCCTATTACTCGTTAACTTGTGAAGCCTACTTAGCCGTGATTGTTTTTTTTTTTCAATTTCATTATATGTGCTACTGCCTTAATTATTTTTTTTTCAAAATTTGTCTTTTTAAGTCAAACTTAAGCCTTAATCGAAAAATTGTATTCCTACACTCACAAGAATTTTATACCACCAATCTAATGATACCTTTTATTGTGGTGCAGGCGAAAAAAAATGCAACCCTGGGTGTAGAGGCGCCCAAAAATTTTTTGAAAGATTTTATCCTACCATTTTATCGGCGTAATTACTATGTATATCTATCCTAAATTCCAGCTTTCTAGAACTTGTCGTCTCTGTGCTAAGCCGCGGACAGACCAACAGACGGACGGACGTACGGACAAACAGACAGACAGACAAATATACAGACATAACGACAGACAGATGGACTACGGAACCCTAAAAAGGTGCTCATGGTGTGAAAATAAACACTATAAATACATTGTGCAACCATATTAATAAGTAAATACCACAAACTGTACAGTGGTTGTAAGGAGTGAAAGTTAGACCTACTGCCTTCATCGCCTTGATATACGAGTATGATCTGGATCCTTTCTGAAAGTGTAACTCATCCATTTCCACTTGAGATGCCTGGTCTGATGACCGATCGGTGTTTCGTTGCTGCTCTATTATTAAAGCTCCATTACACTAATCCTGAGATGGATGCATATTTGATTGGATGTTTGTCACATACAATAACGCGGCAGATAAACCATAATAATAGGGGTTAAAGTATGAAATTGCCGTTTTATTGCAATAGGTTCTTTGAATTGACATAGAATCTTCATGGTTTGAGGTTTTCGAATAAAACTTTTTTCAAATGGTTTCTATGATGTTCTTTTTTTAAAAAATGTGAAATATTTGAATATCGACTTTCAATTGTTTTTGTTATTCAATTTAGACAAGAAAGATGGATACTGCGAAAATTCGAGTGATTTTTGAATACGAGTTCCGACGCGGAACTAACGCGGCAGAAACAGCCCGCAATATCAATGCTGCGTTTGGAGAGGGGTCTACTAATGAACGCACCGTGCGATTTTGGTTTAAACGCTTTCGTGATGGAAATTTCGACTTAAAGAACGAGCCACGAGGAAGACCGCCACACAGGTGAATAACGATGAATTAAGAGAGATAGTGGAAGCCGACCCTAGTCAAACTACCCAGGAATTAGCGGCATGGTTTAACGTTACCTTACCCACAATATTGGCTCACTTGCGTCAAATCAATAAAATAAAAAAATACGAAAAATGGGTGCCTCATGATTTGACTGATCTGCAGAAAGAAACGCGTGTTGAAACTTGTGTTGCCTTGTTGATATTCAATATTCGATATTCAAATGTTTTACATTTTTTAAAAAAAGAACATCATAGAAACCATTTGAAAAAAGTTTCATTCGAAAACCTCAAACCATGAAGATTCTATGTCAATTCAAAGCACCTATTGCAATAAAACGGCAATTTCATACTTTAACCCCTAATACATCTTGAAAATAGGAATAAAGAAATAAACGGTTGATTGTAGAAATTTAAAAAAATTCAGTTGCACATGTAATTAACTTAAAAGGAAAACTATAAGGACTAAGTAGGCTTCACAAGTTAACGAGTACCTAATAGGCTACCAACTTAAAAAAGAAAAACTTCGTACAATTTCCATGGAAAATTACATTGATGAAGTTGTTAGTTTTGTAAAGCAGATACAACCCCCTCTTTCTACGGAATCCTACACTGCACGTGGCCTAACATGCCCTTGGCCAGTTTTTTGTTTTATTTATTTAACCCGCCATTGGTGACCTATATGTCTGTGAGACCGGGTAGTTAAAAGAAATCAAATATTTTTGTCATCGTTCATCAAATTATACTGTGGTTTCGAGTAGCTGCCTAATTCCACGCCACCTACCGCTAGTCTACCCTGCAACAGCGTTGCTGGCTGTTTCGCTGTTGAAGATGAGTGATTTTAGTATGGTATTTTTTTTTTGTTAGAAGTATTACTAGGTATTTATGTTATTTCATTTTATGTTTCCAATGTCTTAAGACTGACTAAGCCTGATTTTAATGTTAAATAACTAAGTTTTTTTGAGTTTATAAAAACATTGTAAAAATACCTTAGAATTTTAGTGCATCCAAAGATATTGTCTAATGCTAATAAAAGATATTTGTTTTATGAGAAACTTATGTTTTATTGACAATTAAAGATCAAATTTTATAACCTTTCCAATGAAAAGTAGCATAAACCGTAAATTACAGGAAAAATTGTAGTCAAAACCCCGGTGCGTGAGACCGGGGTCACCAACAATGTAAGTCAAATTCACGTCACTTATGGCGGGTTAAAGAGTTTTTTTTTTTTTTTTATTTTTTATTTGGACTGCCCCGTGCTTGTAGGGTGCACAGATGCTTGTAGGGATTTTGCCAGTGTCACGTTGTGAAAGGTACACGCTACTTTATATATACAAGAAACCAATGTAAAAGGAAAGAGATATTATAATTTGGTGAGGAGTTAAAGTCGAATGTTGAAATAATTAATATATTTACATAGTATTCTAATGAATTTAGTATGGGTGTACAGAATTAAAGAGTTCTTGCATCGAGTTATGCTTTCACTTGGAACTGTCAGCTCGTAGGATCTCCGTTGATGACATGTTTTTTGTGCATGACGTAACCTACCTACTTCCGGTTTCGTAGACTCTGTTTCTTTTTTCCGCTTTAAAAATTTATAAAAGCAGCCCAAATCAAAATATTCAGCCTAGGCTATCAAACTTACCTATTTTCTCGAAAAAAATGTGAAAACAGAACTTATATTTTTTTAGGAAAATGCGCATTGGCGGCTTTATCAAAGCCGCCAATGCGCATTTTCATTTGTTATTCTATATTCACTTGTAAGCACGCCCGTATAGAAATATTTGCAACTAAAACTCATTTAAGTGCAACAATGCCGCTCGCGGTTCACGACGTTTGCTTCCTGAAATCTAATTTTACTTCTTTGTACTTGACATGGTTTACCTTTGCTTGTAACAGCCAACAGCCGCCCCCGTTACGTTTGTTATAAGTTACGTTTTGTTCCATCCCACTACTGATGCTGACGCGGTGAGTTAAGACTGTGAGTTCTTGACATAAACGATGGTGGATGCCACTTACCATAATTATTATAGCTTACTAAGGACGGATTGCGCCAACGCTATCTGACAGCACTGTCTATTTGTTTATGCAGGGGTAAGCCCTATCGTGTGAATAAGTCCTAAAACGTCTCGCACCATAACCTTAGCAGAGCTATCCATGGATAAATTGTGACAATCGTGTCATTCAGCTATTTACTTTACCTACTTACCATTATAAATACGATTATAAATATTTACTTACTTATCCAGTTCAATATAAAGTAGAAAGTACTGCTCATCTATACTTCATTTTAAGGCTATAATGGGCCTAAAACCAGTTTTTGCAATGGGCTGGGATCTTATCCTTAACAAATATATATTTGTCCCAGTCCTTAGATACAACTTTAATAAGTGTTTTTCTGAGGGAATTTTCCCCAATCCCCTGATGAAGTCAATAATTCAGCCTCTACATAAAGCGGGGGATAGAAACCGAATCAATCAATAACTATAGGCCTATATTGCCGTTCATTTCAAAATTACTTGAAAAGCTTATCAACATCAGACTATTAATTATCTCTAGAATAATAAAATGATGTCAGACTCCCAATTTGGTTTTAGAGCAAAAAGATCTACAGACGATGCCATCCATACTCTTACCGAATATATTACAAAACAAAAATCTTGACAGTGGCAGCAAAACTCTTATTATGTTTCTAGACTTGGCCAAAGTCTCTACCCACATGCATCTTAAAAAAACTTGAAGCTCTATAGGGATCAGGAACACCCAGCACACACTATTTGATGATTATCTCTCAAACCACTATCAAAGTGTTAAGATGGGTGATAATATCAGTAAAGAATTCCCTGTACTTTATGGCGGACTGCAGTGCAGTATCTTAGGCCCAACTATCTTTCTCGTTTATATAAACGATAGAATTTCTCACAAATAGGTAATCTTATTTATGTGTTTAAAATCTGAAACATGTTGATAGCTCTAGTCTAATAAATCAAAAATATCAAAGCCCCTGTCAGTCCATCATAACATATTGTCTTACCACATGCGATGGAGCTCCCAAAATTTCTCACAATTTCTCCTGAAAAAGAACACAAAAAGCAATTTTGAAAAAAAATTGTACGTTTCTACCTATTTTCTACCCGACTTAACTATTATATCACCACTGTGATGTGTTGACTGTTGAACAGTTATTAATTTACTACACTATTTTCGAGGCAGCACTCAATGCTATATTACGACCCAATACGGCAGCGAATACGGCGACGGCAGGACAGAGTTTGTAATACCCCTCTACTCAAGCGCTCATACTTCCAACGATATTTCAGATTTATTGGACCTTATCTTTTTAATAAAAAAAAAAGAAATTATAGTCATCTACCCTTTAAACAAACAAAATTGTAAGATTTCACTGTATCATCTTCAGCCATTTGACGCCCACTGCAGGACATAGGCCTCCCTCACAGTTTTCCTAACCATGAAGGGTTTTGCCATATTTGCCACGCTTGGCAGGCGGGTTGGCGATCGCAGTATACGGTTGGAATCTCAGGAAGACGCTGCTGCCCATCGCCTTCTACGACATCCACGGAAGGAAATGGAGTGACGCTATTCTTAATCCGTCGCCACACGGAAACTTAACTGTATATAATATTATGACCTCAAAAAAAATTATGACGAAACTGAGAATTTATTAAAAATAGTTCCATAATGCACATAATCTATTTTAGTTACTTCGATTAGATTAAAAGCAATATCTCGAATCATTCCTCTTAAGGCTTTTCTATTTACACACCCTTTCACACACTCACACACTCATCTCTCAAACACAAAGGGAGGATCACAACTAACCTAACTTGCGTTATAAAATATATGGTTTATAAATCTGCCTAGGCTTAACACCCCTTTGTAATATTTGATATTGATATGTAGTACGGAAGAGCGCTATGTCTGAAATACAGGTCTAGAACCCAGCTCGAGCACAGATGTTTATAAATGTTTTCGTTGATGTCTCTAACAAAGTGTAACCTTGAGAATAACTGTTAATAATTATATTAAACCAAGTTTCGTTTGTTAAATAAATACATTTTAATTTTATATTTATTATTAAATTAAATTGATTTGAAATTAAACTGAAATTATATTTAATCATAGTTGAATCAAAATTGAATCGAAATTAAATCAAATTTGAATCCAGGTTGAATTGAAATTTAATGAAAATTCAATAGATGTTAAAGTTAAACGCAATAAAGATTTATGTCGAAATGTCACTTGCCGAAGAGATTGAACCAGTTTTTACACCAAAGAAATGTTGTTACAAGGAAGATTGGGGGAAAAAACTCGGTTGAAGGTAACAAGGAATAAAGGGGAAAAGAAACATCGTCTTATGTGAACGTATGTATAATCAACAATAGGGTAAATGCTTTGGCAAATACTAAATGCTATTTTCTCGAACAGAAGTCTACAATACTTTCAGATTCCATAACCGATAAAAAACTGCAATAAAAAATACCCAACAACCCGACTACTGAGCATTAACCCACTAAATTACTATAGCTAATTAGTTATAGTGTAAAGCTGACAGAAGTGGTTGAGTTGATTACTGTGCAGCCTTTTCCGGAGCCAGTTGAAAATTTGTGATTTTACAAAAGGAAATTCCCAAGGTATGTTATGTTTTTTAATTATGTTTGCTTGTAATAATTATTTTATAAAGACATCGTGACATGTGGCTTGCTTTGCCAAAAAATAAAACACAAAATAGTAATGCACTTAGTTTTGTAAATTTATTTGTGTACTAAAGGTGCCGGTCCTTTTATCAACAGTAGTAATATTCACTCCTAGTTGTGTTAGGTGTCTGAGGCTAAATGATTGAGATAGAATGAGATTATTGAGGAGCTGGAACGTAATAAAGATGAAGCTGTTCCTGAGTCCATTACTGTTTTCCCCCCTGACAATTATAACGCTAAAATTACCGATGAAGACCCCGGAGATGAATACGTGGTATCTCTTCATAGCCTTCCTCGTTTTCAACTGGTTTGTTAGCTCAAGCCGAAATAAATTACTCGGAATCGTCATCAGATTCTGATGCTAGTGACGATTATGCAGTTTTGTTTGCTGACTTAGCCAAACGAAGACTACTTGCTGTTGCTAGTGCAGGTTCCCAGTCTAACAGTGTTCGTTCTTCACCAGTAACATCGACTTCTCGACAAGCATCAGTGGCTAGAAACGGTACCTAAGTCAAAAGAATCTACGTAATATTCCAGTCCATTGGTTAAGCAGTTATGAGGTAACTTACAATCGGACATAGGCCTCTCCTATTGCACGCCACTGAGCACGGTCCTCGGCTACTCTCATCCAGCTCTTGCCAGCCGCCCTACGAAGATCATTGCTCCACCGAGTCTGAGTACATCCTACACTACGTTTACCAATCCGCAGTCTCCACTCAAGAACTCGTCTACCCCATCGGTTATCGGTTCTTCGGATGATATGGCCGGCCCACTGCCACTTCAGCATGCTAATTCGGTGAGCTATGTCGGTGACTTTGGTTTTCTGTCGGATCACCTCGTTTCGAATTTGATCTTTCAGAGAAACCCCGATCATAGCCCTTTCCCTTTCAGCACGCTGAGCGACTTTAAATTTGTGGACCAGCCCCACCGTAAAAATGATCATGCAGTTGTAATTATTCCATAATGCATTAATATAATGTGGGGTTAGATATCATCGTTTGTGACAATAATTTTTTTTTTTGGTAACCCGTGATGAGGTCAACAAGAGTAGGTTGGTGGTGCAGTGCCTTGTAATGGCTTCCTCAACAGATTTTCCCCTAGTTTCTCAATTGAAAATTTCACTAATCACTTGTCCTGGTCTCAAACTAGGATACCCTGTGCTATGGTAACCAGGCAAGAACTTCACAAACATGGAAATACACCAGGACTGAGGCCATTTGTAAAAATCAAGTACGGCGGCTTCTAATGGGAATCGAAGCCCCGACCTCTCGTTTGGCAGAGACAAGCGTGTGTCAAGTCTAGTATGTAGGATTTTCAAGAAACTGGTTTAATATTAACCTTCGTAAATAAATTGAAAATATCAACAGAACAAACTAGATAGTTACTAATAACAATATAAATTTCTCAAAAAAGAATGAGACTGAGTGACTGACTAAAGCATTTATTTGAAAACATTCTCAACCGACACATCGGTAGTCTATGTAATATTTTTAAATCAGGAACCGGAAGCTTAGTTACAATAATATATGTGAGTCCTAGCTAACATCCATTATTTATGTCGCTTCCATATTTATGCAATTTTTTTCCTCTATAGTTCATGCTTTTAGTTCACTGCATCCGTCTTGGACGATAATTCTCAAAATGTCCTCACAAATTGTATCAACCAAAACTCCCACATATAATATACATGACAGATCCATCCTAGCGACAAAAATCATTTTACGGAAAGGAAGTAAAAATAAAACAACAGTGACTTTGAAAATTGTACCCAATTTATTTCAGCTTCAATGTTTGAACTGGGCTCTTATTATGGAGCAGTGATATGTTCGGGAGGCTCGTCAACATCGCGCTTGAGCCCGATAAATTACTCGAATCTAGCGACAAATACGGTTCTTTTTTATAAAAACTTTCAAAACTTCCAAATTACAGTGGGACAACTGCAGAAAATTTCGAAACTGTTCAAAGGACGGTATTTGTCGTTAGCTTCGAGTGAATTGTCGGGCTCAAGCGCGACGTTAACGATCATTTCGAACATATCGCTGCTTCATAATAAGGGCCCTGAAGTAAATGGATTGTGAATTGTTATCGAATTCGATGACGTCAATTAAATTTTGATGCTTCGACGTTTGAACTGCAAAGTCACCCGTAACGTAACTGAGTCGAGTGCACGCATGTAGAGGTTGACGTTCTGCCGACTGTACATATTCAATTGACAAAATTTTACAATTAGCATGACAAGCGCCAAATCACTGGATAAGTAAGTAAATAGATAGATACTTATCCAGAGATAAACGAATAAATAGCTGATTGCACTTTATCCATGGATAGCCCTGGATAACATGTCATGGTGAAAGACGTTTTTGGACTTATTCACTGGATAAAGCTTACCCCTGGTTAAACAGATGGTGCTGTCAGATAGGCTTGGCGCAAGCCAGCTTTCTTTATCTTTGGGAATATGATGTCAGAAAAAAGGTAGATACTTAAAAATGGTAATTAAAATCAAATAAAAGTACCTAATACAATAAAAAAATTGGTATTGATTGATTGTACGGCTATCTATAGTAACTTCAGGTGCCCTATAAATTTGGAATTTCACCAATAAATGCTTCACCTCTGTCTCAACATAAGATAAAAAGGTCTAAAGGCAAATGGAGACCAGAGGCCAAGGCCGAGTTCAATAACATTACAATTCGTATTTTATTGTAGCAATTCGATATGTATTGCGTACGAGGAACCCTTATAGTTTCGCCATATCCGTCTGTCTGTCTGTCTGTCTGTCCGTGGCTTAGCACAGAGATGATAACTACTAGAAAGCTGAAATTTGACACAGATATACGTATTAAGCGTAGAGGTCGCTTGTCAACTGTCAAGCCGAAAACACCGCGATCGTTGCGCCCCCGAAACAAAAAACCAAAATACGCAAAATAACAAGTTTAAGTAGTGAAAAGTTTGTGGAGCATCAAGAAAAATATCTAGTGTCTACGAAAAAGGTTGAAACTTGGGCGAAATAGTGTACAAAATAGAGAAAACAGTGAAATAAATTTTGGCTAAATTGTTTTTTTTTCTAAATGAAGGTTAACTGATAAAAACTTTAAACGTAAACAACCCGCATTTCACAAGAAATATCTGTCACTGTCATCGACACGACACAGATTAAACAGTGTTACTATATGAAAGATCGATTTCTACTAAACGTTAAAAAAAAAAAAGTTGCCATAAAGCCTGAAAAATGGACACACAAATGCAGCTCCTTTTCGAAAGATTGGACGAAAAAATGCACAAACAAACAGAGGTAATAACCGCTAACATAAAACATCTGATGGAGGAAACATACGGCAGACGAATGAGCGAACTTGAATCGGAAAACCAAATGCTAAAAACTCAACTGAACGACTTGGAAAACAAGGTCAAAGCCCAAACAAAAACGAATAAAGAAAATAACATCATTCTGTATGGAATTCATGAAGAAAAACCAGAAAACCTATTGGACAAGGTCATAGATGTTTTAAAAACCAATACAAACATGGAAATCTCAAAAAGAGACATAGATTTTGCGCGGAGAATAGGAAAAGGCGATAAAACCAGACCTACGCTCATGCGCTTGGTCAACAAACACACTAAAATTGAGATTTTAAAGAAAAAGGGCCTAATGAAAAATATCACAGTGGATGAAGACTATCCTAAGGAAATACTGGAAATAAGAAAACAGCTTAGACAGGCTGTAAAAATAGAGAAGGAGAAAGGAAACGATGCATACATAAAATATGATAAACTAATAGTAAAAGAGAGGAAAAACAATAAAGAAAATAAAAAATATACAGAACTAGAGCCACCAATTGAAATACCTGGTACAAGCCGCGGTACAAAAAGACCATTATCCCCAAAGAACCCAAATAAACCAATAGAAGAACATCCTAACGAGCAACAGGCAAAAATGAATAAAACTAACGCTTTTGAAGTCCTCCGTGCTGGAGCCTACATGGACTCAACTAAAAAGCAAAACACATTGTAGCAGATAGCGACACCTACCCCTGAAAACAAAAACAAGATAAACAGAACAAAAACCCAAAAAACTACTCTTCCAATACGGCTGGTCCCCGCGGAAGAAAATGACCAAAACCCCCCAAGAAAGGAAACTATCTCAATATGCACCCTTAACATTCGATCGCTCAGAACAGAGAGCAAACTAATAGAATTTGAACATGCAATACAAGACTTAAGATGGGATATAATAGGTCTATCAGAAGTAAGAATACCTGGTGAAGATATAGAAGAACGGGAAGGATACATACTCTACTATACAGGAGAAAAAAATGGTCAGCATGGAATTGGCTTCGCAATAAAGAAGAAATGGAAGAACAACATAGAAGACATCCACTCCGGATCAAATAGAGTAGCCAAACTAAACATGAAAATATCAGAAACTCGAAAAATTTCCATCATACAGACATACGCCCCGACCAAAGACAAATCCCAAGAAGAAATTGAACTTTTTTATACAGATATAGAAAAAGCTATCCAATCAGCATATAAGGAAATATATCTCATTGGTGACTTTAACGCTAAAGTTGGAAAGGGAGAACCAGGAGAAGAAAGAGTAATGGGAAAGCATCACTACGGAGAACGAAATGAGAGAGGAAAACTACTAATTAATATGGCCCTCCAACATGGACTGCATATAACAAATACTTACTTTATGCACAAAGACAAAAAGAGATGGACTTGGATCTCTCCGTCTGGAAATAAAAACGAAATAGATTTCATTCTCGCCAATAAAATGGAACGGGTTAAAACCACAGAAGTCCTAGCACAATCTAAGTTCAATACGGACCATAGGCTCGTACGCTGCGAAATATGGCTGGACAATATGAAGACTAAAAGAACAAGATACAAAATGCCGATGGCAAGAAATGTACCATATGAAGCGTACCAAAGACTAAGAGATATTTACGAAGCAAACACCAATGAAGAAGCAGAAGAAATACACGAACTAGTACAGATACAATATGATAAATTCGAAACAACACTCCAAAAAACTGTGGAACAAATAACAAAAGAAACAAAACGAACCATAAAATCAAATATATTTACAGAAAAAACACTAAAGCTACTAGAAGAGAGAAACGAACTGAAAAATATGGATGGAAAGACCAAAGACCAAAAAACAAAACTTACAGAGTTATTCCGAAGTGCCAAGAAGGCGATGAAAATAGACATTAAGAAGTACAAAACGAATATTTATAAAAACTCCATATTGCAAACTGGCGGTCTAAAGAAAGGAGAAAAACGCTTAAATCATCCTAAAAAGTGGATACATAAACTATACAACAAAGAAGGCACCGAAATAAAGAACCGGAAAGACCTAATCGAGGCTGCAACAAAATTCTACAGAGAGCTTTACACATCAGAAAGAGACATGAATGAAGTTGAATCCAACCAACAAACATACAGAAATAATGAAAAAATACCAAAAATACTAACTGATGAAGTTTTAAAAGCAATAAAAAGCTTGCAAAGTGATAAAAGTCCCGGAAAAGATGGAATATCCAACGAAATCATAAAAGCTATCAAAGATCTGGTGACGCCAAAGTTGACACTACTATTTAACTATATCATAAATCACAAAAAAATACCAACACAATGGGCTCATTCAGAGATAACGATACTCTACAAGAAAGGAGACAAAAAAGACATTGGCAACTATAGACCAATTAGTCTCATGTCTAATATTTATAAAATCTTTGCGAAAATCTTGCTAGATAGAATAACTAAAAAGATAGATGAAAATCAGCCACTGGAACAGGCTGGATTCAGAAGTGGTTTTTCAACAATAGACCACCTACACACGACAAACCAAGTAATAGAGAAATACACCGAGTTCAACAAGAATCTATATCTTTGCTTCATAGACTACAAAAAGGCTTTCGACTCAGTACAACATGACGCCATATGGAGAGCCCTCAACGAACAAGGAATAGAAAAACCTTACATTGAAATATTAAAAAGCATATACCACAATAGTACAGCGGCAATAAAACTAGAGCGCACAGGAAACCAATTCAATATAGAAAAAGGCGTACGTCAAGGAGACCCTATTTCAGCTAAACTATTCATATCAGTCCTAGAAAGTGTAATGAATAAAATCGATTGGCACCAATTGGGAATCAACATTAACGGAAAACTACTCAGCCACCTAAGGTTTGCGGATGACATACTACTATTCAGCGAAACAGCAGCAGAAATGACAGAAATGCTAAAGAGCCTGAAAGTAGAAAGCAAGAAAGTAGGACTAGAAATAAACGAGCAGAAAACCAAATTAATGACTAACTCAGAAGAATCACCAATAACCATAGACGGAAGCACAATTGAGTATGTTAAGGAGTACATTTACCTAGGCCAACATATATCATTCAATAACAAAACCACACAAGAAATTGATCGAAGAATAACCAAGACCTGGAACCGATACTGGAGCCTAAAAGGTATTTTCAAAAACAAAGAGATCCCAATTGAACTCAAAAAGAAAATTGCGGACACTGTTCTCTTACCTTGCTTAACTTATGGATGTCAAACATGGTCCCTAAACAAGCAGCACATAAAAAAACTAAAAATCTGCCAGAGGGCAATCGAAAGAAGCATGATAAATATTAAAAGAAGTGACAAAGTTAGAAATGAAACTATCAGAAATGAAACAAAACTAATAGACTGTGCAGAATTTATCCAAAAACAAAAATGGCGCTGGGCAGGACACATAATGAGGATGAAAGATGACAGATGGACAAAACGCACAACCGAATGGTATCCAAAAGATGGAAAACGAAGTAAGGGAAGGCCTAACAGGAGATGGTCCGATGATATAGAAAAAGAAGCAGGATCTACATGGACAAGAATAACATCACAAAGAGCAGAATGGGAATATCTGGAGGAGGCCTTTGCTCAGAAATGGGCAGCCAATTAATAAATTATAATTTTTTGTAATTGAAATGACAATTTATAACAAAATCAATGAAATTAAATTTAAACTAAAATATATTTCAATTGCTTACTGTTTTTCAAATCAACAAAATACAATTATACAATTAATTCAAATAATATATTTTAATGCATGCTTAATATCTTTTGTTATTTAAGACTATTGGCAAATAAAGGCTATTTTCATTTTCATTTTCATTTCATTTTCATACGTATTAATCACGCTGACAAAACGGTCAAAACCTTTAAAAAAAAATTTTATTCTACATCCCCTACACCTAATCAGGCATGCAATTTTCTTTTCTTGCGCAAATTGTAGGTTATCGTTGAATTGGTCTTAAAAAAATATTGTGAATGTACGAAAACCATTTTAAAAAACTCCTCCTCTTATCCTACACTGCTTGTGGCCCAAGACGCACTTGGCTGGTTTTTAGGGTTCTGTACCTCAAAAGGAAAAACGGAACCCTTATAGGATCACTTTATTGTCCGTCCGTCCGTCCGTCCGTCCGTTCGTCCGTCCATCCGTCCATCTGTCTGTCGAGACCTTTTATCTCGGAAACGCGTAAAGGTATCGAGTTAAATTAAAATTATATACTCAGGTTTACAGTCCCTTGAAGTTGTGAAAAAATCAAAGGAGTTGTTTCATGATTGTATGGAGCTCCGGCCAAGACAGTGAGCCACTAATTTAGATACACTCCGTGAATTGTAAAACAACTTCCACGCACCAATTTCTCTGTATCTTCAATAATTGATTAGCAATTCAACGTTTCAGTTAGCTTTATCGCAACACTGATAAAATGGCGATTCCAACACCACTGTCAAATAAAGTAAATAGATAACAAATGTCAAAACAAAAAAGTAACCTCAAAAAGCTCAAAAGCTAGTTCACTTCATGAGTGCTAAGTAATTGTAAATAAATAATTATACCGCCGCCACTGATGTGATATGAATGATACTATTCTCGGACAGCTTCACTTGCAAGGGATGCGATGATGGTACGATCAAGTTACTGCAAACGTCACCTTGCGATCTCGACTCAAAATCTGGGGTGGAGTTATCTACGAGACGGAGCCTTTACCCACCAACCAAGGCATTCTCTTAGCTATCAGGTCTTAATCTTACGAATGGGAAATACTAGTAGGTAGAATCAAGCCAGCTTATTAGATTCCAGATGTTTTTTCCCTGTGTAGTAGGTTTGTGGCTAATGGGCTAGGACTCCAAAGGAGTCACACTGTACAGTCAACAGCATCAACCTATACATTTTTGCTGCAAAATCACCTCTAACGTAACGGAGTAGAATTCATGGGTGTAAAGGTCAACATGCTGTTGACTCTGTTAATTATTATCAAGAAAACACCTTACCTAATACCTACACAGAAGTTACATGAAGTGATTCTAGTTACCTATATCACTGTGCAACGACATAACGCATAACGACAAGTTAAAAATAAATAAATGTGTAAAAACAGGTTTCTGAACGATTTCATATGGCTGTCACATTAGAATGTTGCCACTCCTTACATTGTTTAGGTTTACAAAAAATATTGTTTTGCCAAAAAATTACAGGGAAATAAGTCTATTTAGTAGTAACACAGTGTTATGTGTATTTTTCTCTTTTTTCTATAGCAGGCGCATGGTCTTGGCCGAAAATGAAACAACTCCTTTCTAAGTAAAAAAAAGTTACGGTCGTTTATGCCACAAAAAGTTATACTTTGACGCTCTTTAGGGAATCAAAATATATAGGGTACATTCCGTTGACACACAACTATGAAATTTGGCAAGTAATATCGTCTTATACTATCAGGGAAAAATCTGAAACTATACATTTCTAATTCAATGATATAAAAATAGTCTTTGAAGTTCGGGAAAAGCTAGAAAACACTGCGAGACTACAAATTTGTACCGGACCCTCGGTGGACGAGTCCGACTCGCAATAGACCGGGCTTTTTTTATTTTAAAAACTGAATTTGCACGGATATTTACTTCTTCATTTTTGCATTTTGCCAGAGCTTTATTCTTTCAGAGTGATACTTTACGCTCGCAGTCGATAAAGACAAGATAAGATAAAGATATTTATTTGTGAAACGTGAGTTTGAATGGATGGTACAAAAATAAATATTTGTTCTGCATGTTTTGTCATTGTAGACATACAATTTTTAAATAAGAGAGAGCACCACCAAATATTCCATTACAGTGTAATAGCATTTTTCATATTCACTTTATTTTTTAACAAATTTGTATTGTACTTTGTCGAGAATCACTGGTTGGGCCAGCATTTTCGTTTCCACCTTTATCCTCTGCACGGTCGTTTTAAGAGATTGAATTTAGGGCAAGCGTCCTTGTTTGGCTGATAAAATGAATTTTAACAGTTTCAGGACGCTGTTATCTATAAATTGGGTTGCCTAATGTCTAATTGTCGGAAAACAGCGTCCTTTCCGGGCAGTTGATGGAGATAAGGACGTTTATTGTTATATTATGGGCCCGAGGAGTACATGGAGTAGGACATTCAATTTACTAAATGCATTGTAACTATGAAGTCATAGAAAGAGCTATTCTGGACTATACACTCATCGATCCTGTGCGCAACGCCGTAATTCGGCAAAAGACCAAAGTTGAAGTTTTTGGCAGGCAAAGGGCATGTGACCAAGAAAGGTGTAACCAAGAAAGCATGTGAAGGATTGAAGTGCAGAGATGGCCGAGTATGCAGTTTGACAGAAATACAACTTTATATTTTTCTGTATTTATCTGAATAAAAATCTTCATTCATTCATTCATGGTAAACGATCAGAATGCAGACCAGCGACCCGATGGGCCGATTATATTAGTAAAGCCGTGTCAAATTGACCACCGATTTCTCGGTTGAGAATGTTTTCAAATGAATACTTAGTCGGTTACTCAGTCTCATTCTTTCTTGAGAAAGTCAAAGTCAATGTCTAAAATTTTTTTTCACTATAAAAACAAAATGTTTACTTAATGAACGTCAAAGCTGTTAGTTTCACAATTAATAGATTATGCGGAGAAGAAGCTAACAAAGAAACTCCACATTTATTCTTTTCAAAACAGGTTTGCTTAATTAACAGAGTTTTCAACTTAAAGTTACACTACGTCGTTCCTGTTAACATTATTTAAATACCAGACATCCTTGTCTTACAAATAATCCTTAATGTTATAATAGGCGCTTAATACATTTTTTAAACCGCTTCGGTGGTAACTCTAATATATCTTGAGGAATCTTATTGTAGAACCGTACATAGTGCCCCATAAAGGATGTATTAACTTTAGCAAGTCTAAAACGTGGACATGACATTTATATTGTTTATAGTATCTAGTTTGTTCTATTGATATTTTCAATTTATTTACGAAGGTTTCTATTATATTAGTAAAGTCGGATAGCGGATAGCCTGCAGCTTGGCAGGAGACCGAGAGAGTTGGCGTGACAGGAAAGGGCTCTATGCCCAGAAGTGGGCTCTGCTCATTGGCTGGATTAACAATTCAATGTGCATTGGCTATTTGTACAAATGTCCTCAGTCTGAGTGTATTTCTATGTTTGTAATATCCTCACCTGGTAACCATGGCACGGGGTATCCTAGTTTGAGAACAGGACAAGTGAATGTGTTGCGTGAAAGTTATTGCATATCCGATATACAAATAGTTCTAATCTTCTTGTTTTTATTAGCAGCCTCGAAAAACAAAATTGCCGGTTTGGTTGCCAACTTCTGATAGGAGACGGAACATAAAGAAGAACTATTCTACCAGCTTACCGCAGGTGATGTGGATAGAGGAAATGGTAGTGAAGTGTGACTGAGATTATGTGGACCAATTAAAAAGGTAATAACGGAACATACAGACATACGCTTGAAAAACATTGCTCTCCTTAGTTTTCGCAGGCGGTTAAGAATACAGGAGTCTTTGTAGCAAACATCTGAAGGAAACATTAGATTTCTCACGACAAAAATAATATCCATCTCGATCCAGGCTAATGTTGCCATTCCATTCCGCGCTGTCTTTATAAATCTGTGTAACGCATAACAAGATTCACCTGTTCATGGTTGTCGATACGTTTTGTCGAATCCGCAGGGCAATAATGTCGCCGAGGATTTGTTTCGAGTAAATCTTGCTCGTTGAATGACTAGAATGTGCGCGAAAGGCGTTTCCTTTCAGTAACAATAAACTTTTAACGGCACAGAAGGAAATTGAATCTTCGAGCCTGCAGAGGGACTATGCGGCTGCAAATTTTATATTTTTATTTTGCGCACTTGGTATCTGGCATGAAATTAAAATTGAAAAGTGGAGTTATGACACTGTTTGTAGCAAGCTGACGTTCTTTTTTATTTTTATTTTATTTAAACCTTAAGGAAAACTTACAGCTAAGCTTACCATAAAATACATTTAAGAAAAAAACAAAAACCTTATTACAAGTTGTCCCAAACAGAGACTAATAAAATTTAGTATTCGCATTCAATTCATAGGTTTTAAAAAATCCAGACATGTGCGAGTCGGACTCGCCCACTGAGGGTTCCGTACAAATTTGTAGATAGATACTTACATATTATAAATAGTTCAGGAATCGAGTCTCGCAGTTATTTCCGAGCCTTTCCCGAACTTCGAAGACATTTTTTTTATGATTTAATTACAATTGTGAAGCTTTCGGTGTCGAAATTTACGTTTTTTTGCGACATGAACGGCCGCATCTTATTATGTTCACTTAGTAGTTTTATTTTTTCACAGCTTCAGAGGACTGTAGACTTGAGTATAATTATAAGTACCTGGATGACCGAGCTTTTCTCGGGTTTTTTGTTAATTGGGTTTTTTCGAAATTATATTTAGATACGATGAAAAAAGGGGACAAAAATTATCGGACACTGAACTCGAACCGGGGTCTTCTGGCTTCGGGACCGCCCTACTTCCCACCTGAGCTATTACAACTTTGTAGATCGTGGCAAAATTTACCTTCGTATTCTAATGATATTGTAGCAGTTTTTCACTGCCTGAAAACACGGATAAAACAACGTTTTCTAAAAATGGAATCTAACTAGAACGATCCGAAATCCCCTGCACACTAAATTTCATAAAAATCGTTGGAGCCATTTCCGAGATTCAGATTATATGTATATACAAGAATTTCTCGTTAAAAGGTATTAGACAGATGTTATTATCAGAAGACTGCTATTTAATTTCGTCAATCCAAGTCTTTTATAATCTCCTTATATATTAAAATCTCGTGCCACAGTGTCGGTTATCGAACTCCTCCGACGATTCAACAATTTTTATTAATTTTTTTTGTGTATATTTAGTAGGTGTGAAAACATGTTGTAGGCTAATTAATACAACGTTTGCCGAATCAGCTAGTACTGATGTACTAGCTGACTCGGCAAATGCGATGTAAATGCGAAAGTTTAAATGGATGGATGTTTGTCATTCAATCATGCCAGAACAACTGAAAGGATCTGGAATAGCTCCTGGGCCACTTTTTATCCCGGAACAATACTCATAAAAATTTCCACGCGAGCGAAATCACGGTAACCGCTAGTAAAAATTAAAAAAGTAAAAACAATTAGGACATATCTTTAGGCTTATTTCATCAGCAGCCATTTTACGCACACTGCAGGACATAATATGCCGCCCTCATGGTTTTCCAAGCTTCCCGCTGTTGTGCCGCCAACACCCAGCGACTCCTCGCCACCGTAATCAGGTCGTCAGACCATCTGGTGGGGGGCCTGCCCATGCTGTGCCATCCGGTCTGCGGTCGTCAGCTCAGAAATTTTTCGCCCCAACGGCCATCAGCAATTAGGCTTATTTGAACTGATTTTTTTGTCTCTGCTTTTGGTATTTTCCATTTAAACCAGGTGTGCGCGCGACTTCGTTGTGTTTTATTCGAGTTACCGTAGTCTATTTCTGTGCGAAATTTGATCTAAATATGTTCGTTCGTTTAAGCGTGACTAACATCTAAATAATATGTAAGGTTTCACATTCATAATAAGGTAGTAGTGGGATAGAATTTTCTCTTTAGGTACCTCTTGACCAATTTTTTTCAACCTCATTAAACTGAAATTGGGATAACTCTCTTCTATTCTACTTATGGCCAATACCAAACTTTGAAATCAAATTTCCACTCGATATTGTTTTCCACACAATGTGCGACACTCGAGTCGTGAAACGTTTACTATTCATAATATGCAAGTACCAACAAATTTGTACGGAACCCTCGGTGGCCGAGTCCGGCTCGCACTTGCAGGGTTTTTTTGCCTTAGTTTTACGGCCATGGTTCCTGAAAATCACTATTAACATGATTGAGAGTTTGGGCGCACACGATGTGTAAAAAACAACATGTGATTTTTTTTATTTGTGGCCCTAGTGTTGGACTATGGAGCCCCTTAAATCTTTCGATACAACCATAAATCCCTCTAAAAATATTGCGGAACAATCTGTAGCGAATTTTGGCCTATTGTAATTTCTCTTCACGAGCGTGCTGAGCTTATTTCTACCAATAAATCTTTATCTTCGGGCCGTAGCCTGTACACTACGCGCACATCAACGCGCGTGAAACTTTGTGTGTCAATACGTAGAGAAAAAATACGGTTTGTGATTTAGAAAAACTGCGCTCCTTTTTGTCTGTGCCAATTTTATCTTTAAACTTGGGTTGGTGATAACAAACTATATTCTTACATAATGTTTAGAGAAGCCTATATATAAGGAGGTACCAGTACCTCTCTCAGAGATAGAGTAGTTATCATACATGCCCACCGCGGATTTCCAATTTCAAGCGCTGAAGTATGTGAACACCTCAGGCCACTTAGGTTTCCTCACGATGTTCTCCTTGACAGTTAGCGAGTGGTATTGACACTATAGTTGTAGCCACAAATATCCGTAACTTAAAAAATAAAGTCATTAGTACATGCCGGGATTCTAACCCACGACCTCCCGAATGAGAGGCCGGGATCCTACCGCTGCGCTACCACCGCTTACCAAACAAAAAAAAACAAAATAATATATATTATTTAGCACGAATTATTTTTGGCCTATTCCAGCTGCAGCAAAAAAAAATTATATCTTTGCTTCTTGTGGAGTGTGCATCATTTTTGACCAATTCTAGCTGCAGAAGTCTATCCGCCTTCCGCGATCATAAATCCCATTTTTGAGCTACCTTACGAGTGAAGTGTTTAAACGAATGCTCTTCACGCTGCCACCTTTACCCTTAGATCAGGGTAAGCGCCGCACATCGATAAATCTTTCGCTCCCGACCAATATGTAGTATCTATCACTCAAAAGGCGCGCCGGGCTTTGCAAACATATTGATTCTGTTGTCGGCTAAAAACACGCAGTGCTTTGTATGTTACCAGACTTGTCTGAAATTCCATTTCAGACACGCTGTCCTTGGTTGTGAACAAGCATAAGCATAAGCATAATCAGCCTGTATGCGTCCCACTGTAGGGCACAGGCCTTCTCTCAAGGAGAGAGTATGGGCTTAATCACCACGCGTGCCCGCCGCGGATTGGCGATTTCAAGCGCTGAGGTATGTGAATAGCTCAGACACTCAGGTTTCCTCACGATGTTTTCCTTCACAGTAAGCGTGTGGTATTGCTACTATAACTTCACAATGTACATAACTTAGAAAACCTCTCGCTTCCGAGTCCGATGTTCTACCCACTAGGCTACCAACGCTCTATGTTATGCGAACGATGCGAATGCGATGTGAACAAACCTTTGATTAAAAGAAGTATGGAAAAAATATGGCAACCTTGTAATTTGCTGCTTTTAGATTCTTATTGAAATCATCAATTTAAGAAGTAGCAATCCCTAATTTCTATTTCATTATATTGATCTCACTTCAAAGTGGTTTGTTTGCATTCAATGATGACACTTAGTTTTATTGAACTTATAGGCGAGAACGTAGAAAATGGCCTTATTTATAAAAACACTATTGCTCAATCAATGCAAAGGTTCAATGGGGTCCTCATATAGAAAAATTGGCAAATAGGCCCAGTTCTGCAGCATATGCAGTTAAAACAATCCGGGGACTAACTTTACTGACGTCGCAACGTATCGCTAGGCGTTCTTGTTTTAATTACTTCCATAGTATTATGTCCTATGGTATACTATTGACGACCTCGTGGCGCAGTGGTAGTGCATCTGCATACCATGCGAGAGGTCCCGGGTTCGAATCCCGGCTGTTAACAAAAAAAACCCCCAGGTCTTGGATGTTTACATGTTTGTGATGTCGTTGTTTCTGGTTCCCACGACACAGGGTATCCTAGTGTGGGGCCAGAACCAATGTATGTGCATGTATGTAAATGTTTATGTTTATGTTTATTGTGGGGTCGGGCAGCAGACATTAAGACGGGTTGTTAGGACCATCTTCGTCTTGCAGAAGAGAGTGATCAGATTAATTTCCAAGCTAGGCAGTAGAGATTCGTTAACAGATTATTTTAAAGAAACTAACATCTTGACAGTTGCCAGTCAGTATATCTATGAGAATATTATGTGCGTCAGGAAAAATATCAGTAAGTTTAAAACTGTAGGTATCCAACACAATGTAAATACTTGAAATAAACATGATGATGATGATTTCCTCTTATCCCTTATCAGGGACATAGGGCTCGTAGAAGGGATCTCCATTTCTCGCGGTCTTGTGCGGCAACTTCTAACTCGTTCCAATTGAGTCCCGTTGAAGCAGCCTCTTTCTCAACGGAACGCCTCCAGGTAGTACGTGGGCGGCCCGGCCGTCTCTTGCCAGAAGTTTGCCACGTTAGACTCTGTTTGGCCAGCTGGTTGTGGGGTCTTCTCAAGGTATGTCCAATCCATCGCCATTTTCTTTGCAGGATTTCCTTATTGATGGGCTTTTGGTCTGTCAGTTCCCATAATCTTGCATTAGATATGGTTCGTGGCCAATGTATACCGAGTATGCGCCGTAGACATTTGTTTAAAAACACTTGCAGTCTATTAGTTACGTGGTTTTTGACCAGCCACGTTTCACATCCGTACAGAAGAACTGACTTGACATTGGAGTTGAACATGCTGATTTTGGTCCGCCGAGTAATGACTGAGGAAGTCCACACGGGCTTCAGTTGCGCATATGCTGCACGCGCTTTGTTGATGCGCGCCTCCACGTCAGCTTCTGCACCTCCCAGACGGTCCACAACACTTCCGAGGTAGGTGAACTTCTCGACTTGTTCGACATTCTCACCGTTTACGACAATGGGCGTGACGTAAATAAACATACACGTTCATTACCAAGATTAAGCCTGGAAAAAGGTTAATACGTCCTTTATTGTATACGTTTCTACAATACGATCCCTGAAGATATATTAAGCTTGCCAGAAACTCGGTTCAAGAAATGTGTAAAGTACACTTTGTGCTAAAAGGGCTACTATAACATTAAAGATTACTTAGATGACAAAGATGTCTGAAATGAAAGCCAGTTCAAGATTTTAGAATAATATGGTAACACTGATTAAGGAACATATTTGAAAAGAAGACTAAGTTTGGAGTTTCTTTGTCCATTTTTTCTCCAAAATTATCTAAATTTTGTAACGGACACCTATTTTTACTTATAACGTCCATTAAGTCACTACTTATAAGCTATTTTAAATAAAAGCATTTTGATTTTTTTAGGACTGAGAATTTTTGTCAAAAACCGCCGTCTTCAGGGAAATTAAATCGAAGTCAATTATAATATACCAATAATAATAATAACTTCCACACAGCACAACCAATTATCCTGGTCCCAAACTAGGATACCCTGTGCTATGGTAACCAGGCAAGGATATCACAAACATGGAAATACACCCAGACTGAGACTATTTGTACTAATGTACGGCGGCCCCCAGTGGGAATATAACCCACGACCTCCGACATGGTAATCAGACGTCAAATCGCTGGTTAATACGACAATAATTAAAAATACGTTGTTTGAATAGTTTGCCAGTTCACGTACAAGTAAAGCTAATAAAATTATGGTAAAAATGCCAGTGTCCAAAAACAACAGGGCGGAAATGGGAAAAATAAAAAATATACCTATTCGAAACATCAAAGACTCAAAGTGGTTAGCATCCTGCCTGCCGGTGCTTAAAAGCTGTAATTCACGGGATACAATTGTATTTGTGCCCATATTTCCCTACACCTAGTTCTGACATAGAAGATAGCATTCCTACCTATCCCATCATACTAATAACTGCAACCAATACCGTGCCGTATTAATTATATGCGGAGAGAAGATTCGCTGTAACGTACTTCGCAACTTTACACTTTCGCAGCAACGTACTTCGCGGATACGCAGTGGACCCGTCCTTGCATTAATCTATACTAAAACTGCATTCAGTTACTTTTGGCCTGTTAAACATAGAACAAAAGAGCTTTAACAATATGCCTATCCAATAGTTTTCCGCACGTATAAACCTGCCAACGAGGCCTTTGAACTGTGAAAACTGTTTGTAAATAATGAAGATATTATTATTAGTGTTTAACACGTTCACAGTTCAGTAGACCCAATGTGGCATCCCGTCTGACTTCGCTCTCAAGTCCTTATTACCACATTCTACCACAAGACATATATAACTCTGGCATATATACCACAAGACAATATGACATATAAGATATCACTTTTAGGGATAAGGCCGCCATCTGTACTCTTAGGTTAAGAAATATCTGTGTAATTTCCATTTTCATGTACAATAAAGTGTCGAGAACACTTTTATCTATCAATAAGCTTGGTTTTCAGGGATTTGTATGAGTTTGCTTGATGTTTATAAGTTACTTGCTTAATTAATATTATAAACCTCATTTTATTAGCTGAGAACGGCCCAGTTTGATAACTTTAGCTTTTCATTACACGAATGCTCCTAATATTTTTTTTTAGGATTGTCTCGCTATGATATGTTTTCAGGTAAATATTATTTTTATAATACGCGGCATAAGTGTAAGTATAGAACATAAATAAGGCCAGTCTTAAAATAATATCCCATTTCTTTGTTTAAGAATGCCTAAACAAGAAAGATTTCCTCACCCAAGCACTATTTGGCCTATACTTCTCTAAATATACGACTTATTCAATTCCAATGACACATCATCTAAATATTGAAAACTAGGAACTATTTTGACTCTGCAGACCATTTCAACTCGATTTAAAATCTTGCTACTGTAGTCTTTAGAGGTCAAGTTTCCTTAACAGAATTTCTCTTCCGATTTGAAGGGTAAAAACAATCGTACCCTTTTTATAGCGGGAAGTCGATCTTTGAGGACTATTCGGGACGATCAAGAGCAGCGGTGGACGCAAAAATATGGCCGTAATATTTAACTGACGGTTTATTCTGGCCAGGCCAGTTTATTCTTCAAGTTTATTCTGCAAGTTATGCGAATAATCCCCCTAAATTTTGTAAGAAAAGGCCTAACACGCATGGGTAGCATGATGACGCGACTCACGTGTTTTAACGTCAAAAGTCGCGACTTGCCACCAGTTGCATTGATTGTCAAATTCTGACATTTCAGCGCCACAAAACGCGTGACTCGCGCCACGCACCACCTATGCTGCACAGAGGGGTTAAGTAGCTATTCATCCGCGTACGAGTGGATGAGTATGAACAAAATTTTAATTTAATTTTAGCTTTATTAACATTTCATCATCAACCCATTATGTCCCCAACGAGGGGCACGGGTCTCTTCCCTGAGGAAGGTATAGGCCATACTTCACCACGGGGGCCAAGTCCGGATTGGTGGAGGCTTGTAGACTAGTGGCTCGTCTACTGTCAGAAGTTGTCAAGCCGCCCTAAGGCCTCTGACTTGGCTTAACGACTGCCATCTATCGACGGCAGCCGGCACCAACAGCTTAACGTGCCTTGCGAAGCACGGAACCGGTCGGAAAAATGCCACTAGCGTTAGGCATAGACGGCGACCCATCCATGCACTGAACGCAGCCGGTGTTGCTTAACCTTCGTGATCGTTTAAAATCACTCAGGCAGCCGGGGCTACGAGGGATTCATTAACATTTATTCTGACTGATTTATTTATTTTTGTTGATATAATTTCTGTGTAACTTTGGCCTTTGCATCTAGGTAATGAGATGATTTATACATCGTCCAGTGGCGCCTTCACTCTCACCAGATGGGTGAAGGGACCCCACGGGATCTACCCGAATGGATCTCCCCTAGGAGGTTCGACATCTATTGATTTGAGGTGTTGATAGAAAATTCGGATCGAATGTTCATAAACTATGTGGGGGATTTGTGAGGCAAATGGACCCCTACCGAAACAATGCGATGAATCCACTCACCAGCCCCTGTATTCATCATCATCATCATCATCAGCCCCTTGACGCCCACTGCAGGACATAGGCCTCCCTCATGGTTTTAATAACCATGAGGGGTTTTGCCATAATCGCCACGCTTGGCAGGCGGGCGTGGCGCCAGATTAAGAATAGCGTCACTCCATTTCCCCCCGTGGATGTCGTAGAAGGCGACTAAGGAAATAAATTACCAGGAGATGGGCAGCAGCGTCTTCCCGAGATTCCAACCACATACTGCGATCGCCAACCCGCCTGCCAAGCGTGGCGATTATGGCAAAACTACTCATGGTTGTAAAAACCGAGGGAGGCCTATGTCCTGCAGTGGGCGTCAAAGGGCTGATGATGATAAGATGAAAGGGCAAATGTCAGGATTCCGACAGGACTTGGTGCGCATAGTTAGGCAGCTGGTCCGCGGTAGCAGTTATGTATTTTGTCCTGGGCCCCGGTTCTCAATTTAAGGCGCTGGTGATCCTCTTGCACTGGTAAAGTTGTGATTTCCTTCAGAAAAGCGTGATATTACTTTTGGGTTTTTTTTTAAATTCCGAGCAGCGGTGCGCTTCACGATCTGCCATTAGTTTTTTTTTATCGGTTCATTTAGTATCTGCGTCGAACGATACCGTTTGGTTCGTGAACCCATACATATTCCTGGTATAAAAAAGGAAGACTATTGTTGTGAAACGAGATCCAGGACAATAGATTTAGTTTTTTATATTTTGAAGTTTGCCGTTTTGTAAATAGGTCCGTCAAAAAATTCCTCTGGATCTGAAAGCATCTCGCTCAAATAATTAAATTAAATTTACCCTGCTTTACCGTGTTTTAGTCAATCCACAACATCTGGCGACCGTGACAGGACGAGTTCGGTGCATGGCATAAGCACGTCCACTTACTAAATAAGTGCCAAGTCCCGCGAAGGCTCACAATAGAATCAATCGACACCTGCCAAAATAGTATCCACGTCTTCTGTGATGCGAGCAAACTGTCATTCGCGGCCGCAATATTCTTAAGGAGTGAAAGGGTTGGAAGGGTTTCGGTACGATTAGTCTTAGCCAAAACGCGGGTAGCTCCAATCCGTGAAGTCACCATTCCACGGCTAGAATTAATGGCGGCTTTGATAGCAACGCGATTGTACACACAGGCGAAGCACGCATTAGAGCTAGACAATTGTAAGTCTTACTTCTGGACTGACTCAAGCGTAGCACTTACCTGGATTACCACAGATGGTGATTGGAGCATTTTCGTCAAGAACAGAGTGAAGGAGATTAGGGAAACTACGAACACAGATGACTGGCGCCATTTACCTGGGTCTATGAACCCGGCTGATTTACCATCCAGAGGTTGCAATGCAAAAACACTTCTTAGCAGTAAGTGGTGGGAAGGGCCTGCTTGGCTCAGGAGGAAGGAAAGCGACTGGCCAATAAGTTTCGAATTGGGTGACAAATCGGACGTGGATACAGAGAGACAGAAAAGACTAATAGTTAGTAACGTTACAGAAACAGCTACATTCTTATCAACGCTCACTTACTTTTCTAAATACAGAATGATAGTGCGATTAGTTGCCTGGATACTGATATTTAAGTATAATTCCAGAAACGTTAGTAGCAAATTAAAGGGGGAAATAACTGGAGAGGAGTACGGGATTGCCGAAAAACGGTTGTTGAAGCTGATACAAAACGAGAGTATAGACACGGTAGATACAAAGAATCTTCGTACATTCACTGACCCCGAAGGTATTATAAGAATAAAGACGAAACTTGTTCTAGGAGATGAACCCACAACCTTCACAATGCCTATATTATTACCAGGGAAGCACCCAATAGTAGTAAGGCTAATTGCCGACAAGCACCGTCTGTTGAATCACGCTGGATCTAATACCTTGATTACAAATCTAAGAGAGACATATTGGATCACAGGCGTAAGAAGACTAGTGAAGACGGCCATTTCTAAATGCTTGGCTTGTAAACGTGAAACAGCAAAACCCGCTGAGGCGCCTACAGCACCCTTACCAAAGGATCGTATGAAACCAGCGGCTGCATTTGAGGTAACGGGTATCGACCTGGCTGGCCCACTGTTCTTACTTTCAGGCGGGAAGGTGTGGATAGTGATATTCACATGTGCTGTTTACCGTGCTATTCACTTAGAGCTGACCAAGTCGCTATCGACGGAGTCATTTTTGATGGCGCTAAGGAGATTCATCGCAAGGCGTGGAAGAGTAGATGTTATATATACGGATAATGGGACAAATTTCCATGGAGCGGCCAATCAACTAAGTAGTCTAAACTGGAATGAAATTACAGCGTTTAGCAGCATACAGAACATCAAATGGAAGTTTAATCCTCCAGCCGCGCCGTGGTGGGGAGGATGGTGGGAGCGTTTAGTACGTTCCGTAAAGGAACTTCTAAGGCGCAATCTAGGACAAAAAACGGTCAACTACGTAGAACTTGAAACAATATTGTGCGATTGTGAGTCTGTAATCAATTCCCGACCTTTGACATATATTACTGAGGATACGGAGAAGTTGAAACCGTTGACCCCCGCACACTTCTTGCAAGGAATTCCTCGAGGAGAGGTCACCGATCTGGATCTAGCAGATCGAGATTCATTGAATAGACGCCTGAAGTACTTGTATAAACTGAGAGAAGACCTACGCGAACGATTTAGGAAAGAGTATCTAGCAATGCTTGTACAGAAGGGCAAGGAGAAGGGCTGCATTTTAGAGGTAGGCGAAGTGGTCCTGCTAGAAACTGAAGCTAAGCGCATAAAGTGGCCAATAGGTATTGTTATCGAGACCCATCGAGGCCGAGATGGTCATGTTCGAGCTGCCACGGTCCGTACGCAAGAAGGTGCAACCTATTTAAGGCCGATCCAGCGCCTCTATCCGTTGGAGCTACGGGACGCAAACTGGGCGACGAACAACCGGCGTTGACTCCGCAACCCCAGGGTGGGAGAATGTTGTGAAACGAGATCCAGGATAATAGATTTAGTTTTTTATATTTTGAAGTTTGCCGTTTTGTAAATAGGTCCGTCAAAAAATTCCTCTGGATCTGAAAGCATCTCGCTCAAATAATTAAATTAAATTTACCCTGCTTTACCGTGTTTTAGTCAATCCACAACAACTATAAAAAATGGAAAAAAGAAACCCTTGTTTTGTGCTGGCTTACAAACGGACAACATTGTAAAATATATCAACGCACGGAACCGTCTTGATAAACAATGATTGAATAAATGTAAATAATAAGCAATGTAAATAATAAGAATTTAGACAACTTGGGTCCGTAGTGTTAGTAATATTGTTTAAAATCTAAGTTGGTTCATATACTTAATTTATATTTTATACACACAAGTTAAATAGTCATAAATAGTCTAATGATAATGAAGAAATCATTATATTTGTGTAATTTTGTGCAAGTAATGTAAACTAAATTTTCAATAATCATCCATCATCATAAGCAGCCTGTATACGTCCCACTGTAGGGCACAGGCCTTCTCTTAGAGAGAGAGTATATTATTACTGTTATTTAAATTATTTCTTTATATTATTTTCAATATTATAAAGAAATAATTTAAATAATAAATTATAAAATTAAGTTGCACATTATTCAAATATCAAGTTGGCCTGTGTAGACAATAAGATCCTCAAACTCCTTTTTTATTTTTATAATTTTGTTACTGATATGGTAAGTACAGTTTTATACAGTTATGTAATTTTTTGGTATTTTTTTACCAAACACTTCTATAAGACTTGAATGGTATTCTAAATCATGGTCAGAATAAGTAAGTCCGTCTATCTACAAATCGTAAAAATCTTGTCCATTGCGATTGGTAGACGGACCAACGACTCAATACTAAAGCTGTCTTAAAGCAATGGACATTACTAAAGCCGTCGTCGATGTCATTACTAAAGCTGCCAAAAAGCAATAGACGTGATTGTCAGTATGTTCTTACGTGTATATATAGTATATTGTATGCACAGAGCTAAATCTTTTATAGCAGCTTTTTCTTCTACGACGATTAAAATATTTGGTTTTCTGTTCCTTTTTTATTTGGCTTACTTCAGGAACTGCGCCTTGTAGAAGTAAGCCTGTAGCCGAATACCAAGCAATATGTTCGTTCGGGTTCGAATCCCGGCTGGCGAAAAAAAAACCCCAGGTCTTGGATGTTTACATGTTTGTGATGTCGTTGTTTCTGGTTCCCACGACACAGGGTATCCTAGTGTGGGGCCAGAAGCAATAAATGTGCTTGTATGTAAATGTTTATGTTATGTTTCATATGACAAACCTGGATAAATAATTATCAACTCTTTTTCCACTTTACAAATCTCGAACACGTTCTTAAAACTTTACACACCGTGACCTTAACGAAAAAGAAAAGCGCTGTAGTAATACAAGTTATTAAAATTATCACAAACGCAACAACATCAATCATAAGATACTCCGTCCATGATACGTTGGCGCCAAGCGGTCGCAAATGTTTTGCCCCTCTGTGACGTATCACGTACTCAGTCCACCAGACAGCCCTTTCCAGCGGCGTCTGAGGCTGGTCTCTTAAAAGATTTCCTAACTTCTCCATGTTTCGATGATATCTGAAAAAGAAAAGTGTCTTACTTTATATCTCGGTCGGCCGTGAGGACTGTAACGCTATTAACAGTAAAATTAGTTTTGCAGTAAAACATTTGTAACTGTGTTATTGTTCATATTGTTGATCAATTTCGAAAAGAAGAGAAAAAAGTCCTCTTATTCAAAAGAGTCTTGAGCAGCTATCTAAGCTTCGTTCAACTCTTATAGAATCTTTTTCACGGCTAGCAAACTCTTAGGAATGGTAAAAAAAATCAAACGAATAATAAATACGGATTCATGATGTCAATGACAGAACAAATTTAATTCAAAATCATAAGCGGTTGCGGCCCAGAAGTTTGTAAAGCTGACTGCGTTATCCCTTTAATTAATGACATGAATTTATTAATATTTCTCGTATCTGAATGGTTTGTTTACATGTAGACAAAAGCTGAGTTAAATGAAATATGGTACACCTAGGTACTTCATATACTTATTTAAAACAATATTACATACCTTTCATCGTCAATTACGATATTGACCGCGTTTGTCAAATCTTCGGCTGTCATTGTTTCCACATCGACTTTCACGCCAATTCCTAGTCGCACGTACTGCTCCGCATTAAAGAACTGGTCTCCGAAGAATGGCAGACCAATAACGGGAACGCCAGCATCTATAGCCTCATCGGTTGATTGGAGGCCGCATTGAGTGACGAAAGCCTTTATATTTGGATGAACTGAAATAAAAGAAAAAAATCTTATATTTGTATTCCCAGCTAGCAGTCCACTGTTTTGTTTGTTGCATAGCCCCTGGTGTATCGATAGATAAATAGGTAACTCTTTATTGCACACTGGTTAGGGCCGAATTTCCGTAATTTTATTTTTAGTATTTCTTCGGTCTGCTTAGTAGTTTTGGTACGTAAAAACCGTCCAAGTGAGAGTCGGATTCGCGCACGAAGGGTTCCGCGGTTCCAAACCATCACGGTTCGTGAGATATGGCCTCGTGACAGACGGACGGATGAACGGACAGCGGAGTCTTAGTAATACCCTTACCCTTTGGGTACGGAACCCTAAAAACATATTTTATTACTTTCCGTTTGTAGGGTTCCGTACCCAAAGGGTAAGGGTACTCATGAGTATCTAATTAACCGTGACAGCTACACCGTTGAAATTTTCACAGAGTTCCCGCTATTACAAAAAATACAGAAAAAAGAATAAAATAAATATTTAAGTGGGGCTCTAATACAACAAACGTGATTTTTTGCAGTTTTTTGCTCGATATTAATAACGGCAACAGGTAGACTCTTGAAATATTCACATGTTGCATAGATAATGGTACGGAACGCTTCGTGCGCGAGTCCGACTCGCATTTGAAGTTACCTAACTTTTTGTGGCTAAAAAGTTTATTTTCGCGCCTTCAAATGGAACAGATCATAATGTAATGGAGTTACAAAACTGCCCTTTAAGTGCCTCTCCTGTCTACCAACAAGAAAATTTTATGAGTTTTTCCAGAATTGCTCTTGCTTATATCCATGAATATCCCGATTTACCGACCGAATTTCACTATCCCCATTTTTTAACAAAACTCTGGTTTATTAATACTTACAAAGCAAGTCCCTCTGTGGAAACCACTTTTGAATTCTCATGTTCTTGGGCTTATAAGGCAAGTCCTCTGTGTCGAATTTAAACAGAATATCGTATGGGAGCGCTGCTAGGCCATCTACAAATGCTTGCACCAGATCTTTGTCCATGTTTGAAAACTTCACGTTGGTGCCAAGGCTAACGTAAACCACGCCACGTTCGGAGCTGTCCAAGTAGGTTTGAAGGTCCTGAAAAATTAGGAAGAAGAAGTAGTTTCAGTTTGATAAGGAATTGGGCTGGCCATGTCTGCCCTATCAGCTCACATAGAATATGCCAAAATCAGCCAGCTTCCGTAATATGGACATAGTGGCAGACCAAGGTAATCCGATCCACCTTAATAGCTGTGATACGAACACTATCACAATTGATTACAGTCACCACGGTGATACGGTGCACCGTATTAAAAATACTCTTTCGCCACGGGATCGTACCCCCTCATAAGGCTTGCCTGTTACCAATCCGGAAGAGAATCAACAGCTGATTTTTCAGTGAAGCTAAAATCGCTGTCTATGTTCCCGTGAAAGGGTACGTCATGTGGTAGCAGCTGCAGAGCTACGATATCAGCTGATTGACACAGCACTCGGATACAGTCAACCGAGCTAGTTACTGACTTGCAATTAAAGCTAACAAGTTTATGGCAGGAAAGAGGATTTTTTGTTGTTTTTTTTTCTACTAACTTGGTCTTATTCTGCCATTTTTTATTCGTAGTTTGCGTACCTAAAAATTTTATAAAACGCCTAAAAAATGTACTGGCAGTTCTTAACTTAGAGTTCGGATTAACCCGTGCCACGCCGTGTCTTTTTACGTCGATAATCAAGGAAAATAAAATTGTATATATTTTTTAACAGTTTATCGCGGTGCAAACACTTATTTTGTAATAATCCACAAACGTGTCTTTTTTACAGTAAAATTTATTCATATCAATGAATAAAATCCACGTCTGTCTTTCAAGAAGACAGACGTGGACTTCGATACTTATATTCGGCACGAAATAAAACTAAAAATATCTAAAATTTCACAACCACCTAAGTATCCTTAATTATCCACTTAGGTGGATAAGTACCTATCTTGACGAAAAACATAAAAAAATTACAAACTACACGTATGTACCTCAGATAATTTCTTCACCGGTTTCATATGAATACCACCCAAATACACAATATTGGGTGAGACTGCTCGATTACCTTCAAATATTGGATTTGCGTTGATGAACAGCAAGTCCACGTAGTTTTTTAGCTCTGGAACACTTGTATCATCTCCAAAAGCGTCTTTAATCATAGCCTCTTCCATTTGAACAAGTTGTCTAAACTGATACGATAGTAGCACTTCGACATAAATTTCATACAGTTTCTCCCAAAGGCTTAAATTGTAAACTCTATTTCTGTAAAAACTTGGGTTTAAAATTGGATGTCTGGCCGGTGCACCCATTACTTCGAAGTTATCCGTTAATGCGTAAAAACTTGTAAACCAAATCATTGGAGCATCATACTTTTTTGCTAGTAATAACGGAAAGTAATAATACGTTTCTCCAATGATCAGATCGAACTTTTCACTCCCATTCTTTACAAGATTAATGAAGTCTGGTTGTTTCAATACAGCTTTTGGAAACGTGAGCAAAATTTTTAGTTTTTCTATTGTCATGAAGTCTGATTGGAGTATCACGCCGCGTTTTCCATTTAAATTCTTAAGAGAATTAGTCATATTCTCAAGGAGATAGCCGGTGCTTATTTCCGTCACATTTTCTGGCTTTTCTGGGCTTGGAATAGGGGTAATAATGACCAATTCATGACCTCTCTTCGCTAACTCGTGAGTCAATGTCCGGAACACAATTTGGTGGCTCGAAGAAGCAATCGGGAAGACACCAAGAATTTTTGACGTATCCCCTCCAGTAATCAGGATACTGATAAATAAAGAGTTCACTAATTGACGCATTATTTTAAAATGTTCATGTCAGAATACGTACAGTATTAATTAGAACAATAATTTATCACATCACTTTCACAGCGGTTTGTATTGAAGGATGGTAAATAAAATCGTGAATGATATATATACTTTTTAAAGATTCACCGCAGTGCTAACACTGATTCTCTAATAATCCACAAACACGTCTTATTCTTGCCAATCAAAAATTATATAAGCAACACAGTAAACATCGAATAGATCGGAGTCACAACGTAGTAATCAGCTATTTTTATCAAAATATGACGGTCGGCCTTCTGTTGCACAATCATTATATTGTGATTGTGCAGCAGCGAGGCCGACCGCCATTATAAATAGAACAATTTACTGGTCATCTATCAGTCTGAGTAATTTAAAACATCCAAAGATCACCGTAACGTTAGTAAACTTTCTCGTTGCTATAAACCACATGTGTTAATATCAGAATGCGTTTTGCGATTGCACTCGTCCTACCTTAATTTAAAAGACGTTACAGTAATGTATATTTACAAAATGTGACCATTTTTAGCCTGTAAATAGGTTTTTAAAATGTTAACACCCAAATTTCATACTTTTTGAAGGATAACTAAAATTCTACCAAACGATAGGTTCCTCTTCGAAGATATCCCTCCCACTTACGCAGGAAGTAACAATACGTTTTATTTTTCTATACCTACATAAGATCCATTCATGTTGTTGAGACAAGTATTTTACAGTTTTTCAAAATTCAATCTACAAGAGGCCGATCTTTTTCTTAGAAGTTGAATTTAAAAAAAAATTGTACGATTGTTTTACGATTTTACAGCGGAAAGTCGTTTTTTGAGGACTATTTGGGACAATCAAGAGCAGCGGTGGACGCAAAAATATTGAAATATTTAACGCAGTTATATATAACTGAGGGTTTATTCTGACACCGAAAGTTGTAAGAATAATCCCCTTAATTGTAGAAAGAAAATGCCTAACCTGAACAGACGGGCAATATTAAAAATCTGGTAATGGTGGGTTATGGTGTTATGGCTCAAACAACAATAATAATATTTCATCTGCCCAATGCAAGAGGATTCTCATACAAACATAACATCCAAACAACACAATCACTTGCCTCGGTCCCAAATTAGGATGCCTTGTGATATGATAGACAGATAAGGATTAAGAAGGATTAAGGATAAGGTCAAAGTGGTCGCCATGGCCGAAACCAGTCGGAACAATCATCATCATCATCATCATCAAGGATTCCGAAATCCTGGAAAACACGCAAACCGAGGCGGTTTGTATAATTCATAGTAAGGTGACTCCCAGTGGTAATTGAATCCACGACTAATCACTTAGTATCAAACGTGTTACTGCTAACCCAACGAGGTAGTCGAGGTAAGTAGTTGAGATTTCATTTACAATGTTTTGTATCTCAATGAAACTTTGCCGCTTACAACGTATTATTGAAACAAAACGGCAAAGGCTGACAAACATTTATTCAGAGTCAAGAATTTATTTTTAAGAAAAAAAAAAGAAATAAAACTGAGAATTTTAAAAATTTGCTTAAAGAAACGGTTTCCAGGTTTGCCATTTTTCAAAATTACGGTGTAAATTAAATGTCACAAATTGAGGTTAAATATGGTTTATAATCGCGAATTAATGAATCAAAATGATAATTATAAGTGCCCTGTGAGAAGGCTGAGTCTGAGTGGTATTTAATTAACCTGCATAGTAACGGTCGCAAACTACATACTTACGGTCACAGTTGACTGTTAACCGATTAGTTGTGGCGGCTAGTATTAGTAATGCTGACTCATTTGAGTCACACAATGCTGTCCGAGTGCTTGAAGTGCATTGTATGACAATTGAAGGTGGCAGGCTTATAGCATTCAGCAATTAAATATCTTTGGTATCCTATGCGCCTATTATACACACATAAAAAATGTCTGAGGATCAAATACGGCTTAGAGTATCGCCTCAATTGAGGATTTTTTCTATTGAATAACTTAATGTAGATGTATTACTATGTAACCATAACTTTTTTCAATAAACAATTATTATTATTATTATTATCTTTATTTATTTTCATAACTTAGAATAGGTTTATAAAATCAATATAAGAAGTATAAAAATATAAAAAAATACAAAATATATTTTATAAACCTATCCTAGTTGACCACCGGTAACGGAGCTAGGCTCAAGCTACCGGTGGTTAGGGCCGCAGAAAGAGAAACCTCCGGACGATGCGCGCCGTGTCCAAGAGCACCGCCTTCTGTATCTGCCCCTTGATCCAGCCATCTAGCGAGAGAGCCTTAAGATGTTGGTCAAGACTATTCGCTATGAGACCGTTCGCCGATAGGACTATCGGGACAATGGTTGTCGAATCCACATCCCATAAGGCGGTAACCTCGTGGGCCAAATCAAGGTACTTGCTAAGCTTGTCCTTTTCGGCCTTCACGAGGTTCTCGTCATGCGGGATGGTGATGTCGACGAGCACTGTCTGGCGCATCAATCGATCTGTCAGCACGATGTCAGGCTTATTGGCAACAATAGTCCTGTCCGTGATGACAGATCGATCCCAATAGAGCGTAGCATGACCATTTTCGAGAACCGGCGCCGGTGTGTACTTATAGTACGGCATCTCGGATTCGACAAGACCGTATTGGAGAGCAAGTTGCTGATGAATAATTTTGGCTACTAGTTTATTTTTTTAATATTATTATTATTATTATTAATTTAGGTTTTTGGATCGTTATTCATTATTTTTAGTGAATTCCACTAATTGATTGAAGAATTTTCTTTATTTTTATTAAATTTAGAAAATCAACTGTCGATCAGGATTCCTACAAAAGTCTGTGATAGCGTTTTTTTTAAACTATCAGCAAAAACTGCATCAGAACTGAAAACAAATTGCATCGTTATGGAGTGACGACATCGTTTGAGACAAGAAGATATGATGAGAGCCGTCGGAATGTTGCAAGCTGTTTCCAGGTAACGTACTGTGGCTACCGCTCTTGACACTACGATAAGCTGCCTCTTGACACGTTATCGTATCATGGGCAGCGTAACAAGCGACATGCAGGATGATCTTGCATCACCACTCACAGACGGGACCAGTACATCCTAAATACTACTCGACGGAATCGTACCATGACCGCCATGATGTTGGCTGCGGGGCTTCACCGCTCTTTAGGCTTTCTGATAAGCGATCAAACTATCCGAAATCGTTTACGTGAAGTAGGTCTGCGTTCCTGAAGGCAGCTGAAAGGACCCCACAACCGCAGAGCCCGTTCACAATGGGCTCATGAATACAGAAATTGGGAGGAAGAAGACTGGCATTCTATTTGCTTTTCCGATGAATTTTCCGTATGAGGCCGGATACAAGACGTACTCAAGTTTGGAGGACCTTCAGACGTCAAAAACGTTTGAAGTCTCGTCAGCAACTTCATTCATATGGAGGGGGTATGATAGTGATTTGGGCCGGTATTTGGATCGGTAGAAGAATCGATCTCATTTGGATCAGGGGCAACCTCAATACTCAGATTTATGCGTCCAGGATTGTTTCAGAAGTAATCATCCCCTTGCGAAGCCGGTTATTATTTATTTTATATATACAATAAGAACTTAAAGTTGGTTGGTTAATTCGTTTCGACTCATAGACAGTTTTGATCTAAGTAAGAAGGTAACTAAGCCCTAAATTTCACTCATGGAATATTAAAAAAATGAAAATTTGTTTCCTTTAATAACGGCAAATTGCTGCAGGCTAGGAAGGTAAACTAGGGCCATGCACTTAAACCAAATGAATAACATTAATTAATTAGTTCAAAATGTATTTACTACAATATAATATCCCATTATATTAACAACATAATATTATTTACTTGGACCATATTTAAAAAAAAATCACTTTACACCCAGACATAATGTGTTGTGTTCTACGGATTCGTTATAAAATAAATTGAAGTACCTACTTCATTTTAGTTGATTTATTTAAGATCATTATACCTAATAAAAACCTATCAAGCAAAGTGGACTCAGCTAATTCACTTTAACCTTCTCAGCCTTCTTTTTACCAAAGCACAATCTGAAAAGGTACTTGAGAACTGCAATCAATATGGCCCAACTGACACTCCTGACAACAACTGCTGTAAAAACTACATCTAACATAAGATACTCTGTCCAAGATACGTTGGCAGCCAATGAACGCAGATGCTTGGCGCCACCATGACGGATGACATATTCTGTCCACCAAATTGCTCGTTCTAGCGGGGTGAAGGGCTGGTCATGCACCACGGCGCTTAGCTTTTTTATATTCCGACGGTAACTGAAAAATAACAATGTTAGTGAGCGTCAGCTTCAACAGGTATCATAAGCAACCTGAATGTGGCAAAATGTGACCAGTGACGAGCACCGTTGTTAATCAACACTAACGATGAAGTGTAAGTCGTATAATTAATGTTAGTATTTTTCGGGAAGAAAAAGGAAAGAACAGTAATAATGAGTCCTGTCCAGAATGTACTGGATTTAAAATCCGAAATAGTATAATATTATTGTTACATTGTAGCAGACTATGCATGTCACTATAATTTTAAACTAAACGCTGTCATCTGCAGATTCAGTAACTTTTGTTCGTTTTAGGTTTCTTGTTACTTTTCGCGTTTCACAACACAAAATATTGATTCAATTATGATCCAATCGGTATTTATAAGTGAATATTAGTTTATCCTCAGATCTGAGATTCTCACCCATCATCTCGTATGACAGTCTTCACGGCTTCAGCTAATTCCTCCGATTGTAACGTCAGAACATCAAGTTGGATCCCGACACCGAGTTTGACATAACGTTCAGCATTATGAAATTGATCTGCGAAAAATGGGAGAACGACGACAGGCACACCAGCATCTATCGTTTCGTCAGCTGACTGCAATCCACCTTGAGTTATGAATGCTTTTACATTTGGATGATCTGTAATCAAGATTATAAATAATTATGGAATTCTATGAAATTAAAGAATGAATGAATGAATTATTTATTGCTACAAACAATCATGCTTACATACAATAATACAAAATAAAAAAGTGTGCGTGTGACAATGATACTATTTCAGCGTTTGCTGTTTCTATTTGAAAAGGCGCTGGTTTTCAAATAGCACCTCCACGCCAAATGAAGAAAACGTGTCATGCAGGTAGAGCTTACCGCTTAAAAAAACTTAAAACTACTAACTAAAAATTCATAAATAGATACATTTGTGCCATTTAATAAAATTATACAAATTCAAATGGGCTTGTAAATTTCCACTAATAAAAATACTGTTTTATCAAGGGTATGGAATAAATATCTGTAGAATTATAAGCAAATTATTTCTAGTTAAAGAATTGCTTTTTTTATCGTTCTGGATACCAAAGGTTGGAAGTCTTTTTTGTCCGAAATTAAGAACATTAACTGTACCGACATTCTAGTTAAGATAATCGCGTTAAAGTACTTACGAAGTAAATCTCGTTGAGGGTACCACTTTTCTATTCTTGCGTTTGTAGGTCTCCTTGGCAAATCAGTTAGGTCTTGCTTCCATATAACATCGTAAGGTATAATCTCAACAGCTCTTATGAATACTTCGACAAGATTAGGATCCATAAATTCCCAACGAACGTTTGATCCTAAGCTTAGATAAACTACTCCTCGCTTAGAGTTGTCTAAATAAGATTTTAAGTCCTGAAATAAAGAAGTGTGATTACATTTCCAATGTGAGGTACTTGCGTAGCTAATTATTATCAGTCACCCTTACTCACAACTGGTATTTCTTTTCTTGGTTTCATATGCAATCCTCCCAAATGAATGACGTTTGGAGGCATTGGTCGATTTCCTTCGAATATATGATTTACGTTTATAAACATCAAATCAACATTTGCTCGGAGTTCGTGTATATTAGCATCTTCACCAAAATATTTCTTGACCATTGCTTCTTCGATGGGATATATTTTACGGAGTTCATATTTTATTTTTATGTTCATGTACAGTTCATAAAAAAGGTTTGAGTAACTTGAGTTGTAAGAACGACGTATATTATACAACTCTGGATACAGTATTGGATGAAACGTTGGTGCTCCGAATAATTCATAATTTGCAGATAGCCCGTAGAAACTACTAAGCCAAATCACAGGGGCATTGTATATTCTGGCTAGTACCAGCGGTGCGTTGAAGTATTCTTCTGATATCACAAGATCAAATCCCCTGGTTTTGTCGTCCAGAACTTGTTTAAATTCTGGGTGTTCAAAGATGTATTCTAAGGTCGGTATAATCATATTCGCAGGATCCAAAGAAAGTAACAATTCAGGTGTGATGACAGCACCACGCTCTCCCTTAGCATTTTTGAAGAAATTTCTCACATATTGGTATGTTGCACTTGTGTCTATTTCCATTACATTGGCAGGTGATAAATCTTTTGGAAATGCCGGATTTGGGGTCACTATGACAAGTTCGTGTCCACGTTGTCCCAATTCGTGCATTAGAGCACGAAACACTACTTGATGACTAATTGACGCAAATGGAAAAATTGCTAAAATTCGTGCTGTATCTGCACATTTGTTTAGTATAAATATTGCAAATAGTATACCAAAAAAACGACTCATTTTCTCTATAACTTTTACATGTTTAATATGTTATCGATATAAGTACTATATCTATTACATTATCTGTATGTTAATCTATTACTTTATCTATCCACTAGCGTTATCATTAATTATTTTTATCTTTGTGTTTAATACTTTTATAATCCATATTATGTAAAACTCGAAAATCGGACTTCACATAGTGGGTAGACAAAAGCCCGATCGATAGTAGTGCAATATGGTCAAAATCGCCATCCACATCATGATATCCTAGTTTGTGACCAGGACAACTGATTGTGTTGTGTCGAAGATATTACTTTACCACTATTTGTTATTTCTAAATTAATTGTTTTTTTTTTGAAACTCATAACGTAGGTAAAAATGCCTTTTTGCCCATAATATAGGAAATTTACGCTGCCTACTTATTAATATGATAATACATAAACTTGGGATTTATTCACGTCCTCGTAAAATAAGTTGAGGTTGAGGTTAAGAAAAGATTTTTTTTGTGTGTTGCTTTTTTTGAACTGAAAATTACTATAGACAATTCACAATATGATCTGTCAAACGGTAATAAAATAACTGGTTTACTTAAAAATTAATAAATATTAACCTAATGCGACTGACAACGGGTTTATTTGGTGACCTAAGTCCAACAATCGAATTTCATTATCATAATGAATTATTAACAATTATCATTATCAAAAAAGGAAGTTCCCTTCAAATATTAACAGAACTTCCTTTTTTGCTATTAATATTATCATAATCAATACTGTGTCATTTTAATAGATATAAATAAACTGGAACAAAATATTGAATTAGAATTGAATCAATATTGTCATATTTACTTCTCTTTCTAGAGCCCCGATCTAATGAACATAAAATATTATACAAAATCCTCACGTGCACCAGAAAAGCATAAACAACGTTTAATTTGGCGAAAACTTCGAAATCGCGACAAAAATTAACAGCTGTTCCAACAGTCAATCGGCCTGTACTCGTCTACTGCTGAACATAGGCCACCCCAAAGCACGCCACTTCCTTCTGCCCTCGGCCATCTTCATCCAGCTACTGCCAGCAATCTGCCTCAGGTCGTCGGTCCAGCAAGCTGGTAGGCGTCCCACGCTAATTACATCTCATATTGAAAGGTATATTGAACCACAAACTACTTTACCATTATGACTTTGACTGCGCCTGTGACTTTTTGGGATTCATTGAAAGTCGGAAATATATTAAATGGGTCTAACCGGGATTATTTACTAGGTAAAATTTAATTAGATTCCCGACGTTACACCAGATTAATATATTTCTATATTATATGAGCATCATCATCAGCCATTTGACGCCCACTGCAGGACATAGGCCTCCCTCATGGTTTTCCTAATCATGAGGGGTATATAAATATGAGCATTGTGAGTCGTTAAAAAACTGAAGTCAGAAATGTTATGCCAAGTTTTAAACAAGTTTCATACAAAACTACAATTTCATGCACATTACGTAGCCGATCAGTACAAAGTCTTCCTACTTAGTTTTATGAAATGGGACCCAGGCATAATACGGTGTAGCTGGCTTATATTAGCTTTGTGCTATGTTTTTAGAGAGGCCATATTTGATGCTTACGACACTAAATAATCAAGTAAAATGGTTAATACAAGGTGAATTTTAAACCTTTACCAATATTTGAAGAGAACTTCCTTTTTTGTTTTGATATAATAATGTTAAAATTTTTCTTGAAGTTTAAATAATACATATTTTTTATTTAGACAACTTAGCTCAATTAGTACTAGTAAGTTAGTTTTAAATCTAAGTTAGTGTTTGTGAAAAAGAAACATAAATGACAATTAATTACTATGGTAACGTAAACCAGCGACACAATTTGCAGAATTTGACTTGTGATTCACTCAGTAAAGATATATATTTTAAAATGTAAATCAAACTATTCTTACTATTTAAAGCATCTAAAAAGATGCCGAAATAACCAGTTAGTTCAGATACCTAATTCATATTTTATTTATACCTACAACTTAAATGATAATTTATTAAATTAACACTTGAGCAGTGTAATATTCGCACACATTATTCATCTTTCTAAGCGAGTTCACCAAGAGGCCGAGTAATACCAAGGTAATTTTTTTTAGAGATAATTGTGATTTTCAACCTTTGGATCTTATATGCAGCGTAGGGCTCCGTGGGTCCGAAAATCAAAGGACCGATGTACACTGACGCAGTTTATTCATGGAAATGGAATATCAATAATAATTTGAAACCAAAGTTATACAAAAAACTACATCTTGATACTAAGAAAGAGTAGTGCTAAATACTTAGTAATGTAATTCCTGCTGTGTTCCTGGTGTGCATGCAATAAAGAATATTCTACCTGCCTATCTATCTACTGTAAGACTCTTATGCTTGTGACTGGTGTTGACTGCTTATCACTGGTAATGACTGCTGCGCGATGTACGTGGAAAACACTTTTATTGACATTATAGTGCTGACAACTACACAGTCTAGGTGATGCGGGGAAACGCAAATAACCGATCGAAACTAAAATAAATAATCAAAGCGGTACGAGGTATAGTGGCATTGAAATAGGTTTTTATAAATTATGTGTCAATCTAAGTCCAAAACGCGCATTTCTTGAAATACGTCAGTAATGTCATTTACGACTTTTTCTTCTGCGATGCCGACGTTTGAATTTTTTTGGTTTTCTTTTTCATTATTTTTTTTGTTTTGGCTTGTTTTGTCAATTGCGCTTTATTGTGATAAACCTAAATAATCGGTGACCAAGCAATATTACAAGATGTTATCAACTCTGTTTCCACTTTACAAATCTTGAACGTATTCGTAAAACTTTACGCACCGTCATCTTAACGAAAAAGAAAAGCGCTAGAATAATACAAGCTATTAAAAATATCACAAACGCAACAACATCAAACATAAGATACTCCGTCCATGATACGTCGGCGCCAAGCGGTCGCAAATGCTTTGCTCCTCTGTGACGTATCACGTACTCAGTCCACCAGACAGCCCTTTCCAGGGGCGTCTGAGGCTGGTCTCTTAGAAGATTGCCTAAGTTCTTCATGTTTCGACGATAGCTGAAAACGAAAAGTGTTTCACTTTTATACAAATTATGGTGTCACTCGCAACTGTGTTTTTACAATAAATATTTTTTCTACGGTTTTGTAAATAAATGTTTTTCTTCTTCTTCTGACGTCATAGTTAGCGCCCGATTTCTATGGTGTGTATTGTAACACGTGATTAAAATTTATTTTTGGGAAGTCACATTTATTAGACCAACTACTAGACGATTATCAAGACTTTTTAGCGTTCCGTACCCAAGGGCAAGACTCCACTGTCCGTCCGTCCATCCCTCCGTCTGTCACCAAGCTGTATCTAATAAACCGTGATAGTTAGACAGTTGAGTTTTCATAGATGATGTATTTCCATTATAATAACAAATACTAAATACTAAAAACAAAATAAAATTATTATTTAAGGGGGGCTCCCATACAACAAACGTGATTTTTTGCTGTCGTTTTTATCTTTGTGTCTAATGTTGTATATATAATAGTACGGAACCCTTCGTGTGCGAGTCCGACTCGCACTTGGCCGGTTTTGATTGTGCAATAAAGCGTAAAAAATAAACAAACACCTTTAAAAGAAGGCTTGTTGGAAAATATGACACTGACAATTTATCTGCAGTCGACAGC
Source organism: Yponomeuta evonymella (assembly GCA_963969515.1). Lineage (NCBI taxonomy): Eukaryota > Metazoa > Arthropoda > Insecta > Lepidoptera > Yponomeutidae > Yponomeuta > Yponomeuta evonymella. Next base: position 5,035,903 of record OZ018366.1, on the reverse strand, counting down.
ACATTGATCTATATCTTCTATTAAATAGAAATACATAATCTGAAAAATGTCAACTCTCTAGCTATCACGGTTATTACCAACTTTAACTTTACCAAGTACTTAATATGCTTATACCTAAAAAAATATTTCCTACCTTTCGTCGTCAATGACGCTATTGACGGCGTTTGTCAATTCTTCGGCTGTCATTGTTTCTACCTCGACTTTCACGCCAATTCCTAGACGCACGTACTGCTCCGCATTGAAAAATTGGTCTCCTAAGAATGGTAGTCCAACAACGGGAACGCCAGCATCTATAGCCTCATCGGTTGATTGGAGACCGCACTGAGTGACGAAAGCCTTTATGTTTGAATGGACTGAAATAAAAGAAAAAGATATTATATGCTATACTTGTGGCACGATCCCAGGTAGATTTTCACAAGTTTGATTGTCTGGTGTATAACTATCGGGTCACTCAAGGTGTTAACTTATTTTTTTATATTTTATTTATTACAATTGAAACATCAGTGATCCTTCTGTGTTGCCTTATTTATAGACTGTATTATAACTCATTTTATTTTCTCAACCAGCGCACAGATGATGTTTTACGCCATTTACCCGTACTTTATTTAGCTTTAGTTTTAAGTAATTAGCTGGGTCAGTGCTGAAAATCAGCGCCGGTAGAAAGCGTGAAACCCACGCCAGTCTGACGGCCTGACGGCACACACTCACAAAATCTTTTGCTACCAACTGTGTGAACAGCAGGCTGATCTTATTGGTCACTTTTTTATGTACCTTAAAGAAAGTGCCAATGAGACTATAAATTATTACCTCGTAAAGATTAGCTTGTAAAAATGTGTATGTTAGTTACCAATTTTTTTCTTTCAACCCACAGATCTGTGTTTCAACCACTATCATTTGTGGCAATAAATATTGTTTTATTTTACTTTTTTGTTTATAAAAACCTATTTAGAGGCTAAAAATTCCACCCATGCTGGGACTTAAACCTGCGACCTCTGGCTCACCGTGCCAGCGCTTTCCTAACTGAGCTAATGGGAAAGTGCAACCATCGATGAAATATCGAGCCTCTTTACAAACTTCTCTGGTATTACGTACAGGCAGCGACATCTGACCGAAGCAATTTACATTACTTGCAGCCCCGAGTAACCCACTTTGCTGTTAGGTTTTTACATCGGAAATAATCATGTAGGTACAGCGATATCATTCCTGACGGACCTCACTGGGCTTCTTTTGCTAGGCTGCATAAACATTTTTGTATTCTCTATAATTAAAATGAATTTGGGAATATCAGCGGTGAATATCCAACGACCTCTATATCAGAAGGCATGCACAAGAATTTGTATAGCTTGATAGCTCGGGAAAAAGTACGCAGCATCGAACAGTCAATGTACGAAGTAAACGTTTTAACATTGGATAAACTTTGAATAAACCTCTGTCAACTACCCAAAGCAAGGAAAAGGAACAAAGCAGTGCTGAAGTTTCTGCAAGAATATGGGTCATGCCGTGAAATTGTACCGGGAGAAAAAAACAGGTGGAAGAAACCCTAGTGCTAAGAGCTAAGAGATGTCGCCGGCCACTATACGTAAGTAATATCACAGCCCAAGTTTCGTGTTATGGTTGTGTTGCGTCAAGAGTGGTGCAAATCAAGTGTACCTATGACTTGCTGAAATAAAGCATAATCAATGAAGACACTACAACTCACTTTTTGTGCCGTCGACGTTCGTCCAGATGCATGCTCAAGACTGGTAATGTTCTTGGAGATTGAAGGCATATTAAGTGCATCAGTGTCACCTCATAATCACTACACTTGGATTGAGGCATCATTTTCCAAGAACAGCCTGTGAGTATGAAACTTGCTCACGGCGGAACAAAGCAAGAGAGAGTGCTTCCTTTTCGAATCGATGTTTATCTGAATGAACGCAAGATAGAGACCTCGTTCACAGTAGTCCCAGATGCCAGAGAAACCTACACTGTTGGGGATTGATTTTCTTTAAGATGCTGGTATGGTGCTGAACAGTACCATAGTAGTACACAAGGCATTTCATTGACGAGCCAAACGTAGAACGCAAAATATAATCCGAGGAGTTCGCAGTATTTAGAGACAAATTCGTCAAAAGATTAGGTATGCGGACGCTTTTGGTAATCTCATCAGAGAGTAGAAACGCATGTAATACCATTCTTAAAATATTGCGTATACTCCGTCAGTTTCACCAATGCATGCAATAATCCAGGCTTTGTCGCCTCCTGCGAGCTCTACGTCTACGGTAATAATGTCAAACGAACCGCTGTCAACTACACCGAAAAAGTTACAATACGGAGGTTGCCCACAAACTAGCCCCAACAGATTTAAGTACCTTTTCAATTTCCCGATTTTTTCATAAAATTCTATACTACCTATACTTACAAAGTAAGTCTCTTTGCGGATACCACTTTTGGATCCTCATATTCTTGGGCTTATAAGGCAAGTTTTTTGCGTCAAATTTCAACAGAATATCGTATGGAAGAGCTGCAAGGCCGTCTACAAATGCTTGCACCAGATCTTCGTCCATGCATTCAAACTTCACTTTGGTGCCAAGGCTTACGAAGACCACACCACGTTCAGAGCTATCCAAGTAGGTTTGAAGATCCTGAAAAATTAAGAATAAAAGATTTAAATTGCTTTCGCACTGAAGCACGATGTTGCTCTGGCGTAAAAGAGCCTTGAGGCACTGCTTAAATTGTTCATAATGGACGCAAAAGCAACGATGACGATAAAAAAACTTACGATCATACATACCTTAGGTAATTTCTTCACCGGTTTCATATGAATACCACCCAAATACACAATGTTGGGTGGGACTGCTCTATTTCCTTCAAACATCGGATTTGCGTTGATGAACATCAAGTCCACGTATTTTTTTAGCTCTGCAATACTTAATGTATCATCACCAAAGGCATCTCTAAATAAAGCCTCTTCCATTTGAACGAGTGATCTAAACTGACACACTAGTAGCAGTTCCATATAAATTTCATACAGTTTCTCCCAAAAACTTAAATTATGAACTCTAGTTCTGTAAAAACTTGGGTTAAAAATTGGATGTCTGGTCGGTGCACCCATTACTTCGAAGTTTTCCGTTAATGCGTAAAAACTTGTGATCCAAATCATTGGAGCATCATATTTTTTTGCTAGAAATATAGGAAAGTAATAATACGTTTCTCCAATGACCAGATCGAACTTTTCACTCTCATTCCTTACAAGAGTAATGAAGTCTGGATGTTTTAATACAGCTTTTGGAAACGTGAGCAAAACCTTAAGTTTTTCTATCGTCATAATGTCTGGTTTGAGTACCACGCCACGTTTTCCATTCAAAATCTTTAAAAAATAAGTTACATTCTCAATAAGATGGCCAGTGACTATTTCCGTTACATTTTCTGGCTTTTCCGGATTCGACAACGGGGTAATAACGACCACTTCATGTCCTTTATTCACTAACTCTTGAGTCAAAGTCCGGAACACAATTTGGTGGCTCAAGGAAGCAACTGGGAAGACACCAAGAATTTTTGACGCGTCCCCTCTATTAATTAAAATGCTGATAAATATAAAGTTGACTAATTGATGCATTACTTCAGAGGGTTTATGCCGGAATACACACAATTTTTGTTAGAACAATGATTTGTCACATCACTTGTATAATGATTTTTAGTGAAGGAGGGTGAATAAATTAATAACTCATATATTTTCTGTTAAGGTTCAGCGCGGTATAAACACTGGTTCCGTTATAATCCTGAACCACGTCTTGCTTTTTTCGTTAATTATTAAAGCAACACAGTAAACATATAAGAGTCGAATCACAAGGTAAGTAGTAAACAGTTATTTTTATCAACAGATGTCGGTCGGCCTTGCTGTTGCACAATCGCATTTACTGGTCATCAATCAGTTTGAGTAATTTAACAAAGTCAAAGATCACCATAACGTTAGTAACTTTCTCATTGCAATAAACCACACGTGTTGATATTGGAATGCGTTCTGCAAGTGCATGCGTCTTACTTTCATTGAAAAGATAAGGTTGAAATTGTGTTACACAATTAATACAAAAAGCGATAAAAAAAAACAATGGAGACAGAAGGTTCCAAATTAGTAGTGAGAATGAATAACATGCAATAAACTTTTCTTAAATGTTATTTTATTTTTCAACATAGGCACCTTTTAGTTGTATACACTTAGAATATCTTTTATACATTTAGCATATCACTTAGCATACCTAAACCTAAAATTCCTTTCTTAAAAAGATGTTCATCTTGATTCTCTAAAAAACCTTGTAAACCTGCGGCGATCACTGCTTCTGCATTTCTGGCCTCTTAGATATTCTTTTAATCTCGGAAATGAATAAGTCACTAGAAGCAAGGTCTGGAGAATTATGGAGGATGTTCCAACAATTTGAAGCCAGCATCATTGATGGCAGCCTATGCCAGCTTTGCGTTTGTGCGCTGGGACATTATCTTGATGAAACAAAACAACTTTAGCAAGTTTGCCACGCCGTTTTTCGCGTATTTCGTTACACAATTGTTTTATTCGTTTTGCGTACATATTCCCTGTAATAGTGGCTCCATGACTTAGGTATTCAATCATCACCACCCCTTGGCTGTCTCATAAAAAGAAACCCATGATCTTGCTGGCGGATGGAACTGCCTTGAATTCCTTAGGGGTCGGTGATGATGGTCTCTTCCAAGTCATGGATTATTTTTTTATTTCAGGGTGGTAATAATAAAGCCGTGTTTCATACATAGTTAGAAATTGAGCCAAAATCCGGTCAGGATCTTGTTGTGACAGTTCCAAACAGCTTTGTGAAATTCTCAGCCTGGTTCGTTTTTGTTCGGCCATTAGCATTCTAGGTACCCAACGCGCTGAGACTTTTTTCATTCCCTAATGATATATTATGAACACTTCCTATGAAGATTTTTAGTTCTTCAGCTATACAACGAGCAGTAGAACGACGATTCACCAAAACAATTTTTCGTAATTTTTTATCATTTCTTCAGAGTCGTCATCAATGAGTGTTCTTCCCCTCTTAAACTTAGCAAACCAACGCGCAACCGTAGAATAAGAAGGAGAATGAACCGGTAACGTATCTTGCAAGTCTTTATTTACTTATTCCGTACTAAAATTTTTCAAACATTGATATTTAATTACCGCGCGAACTTCAATTTCGATCACTCGTTGCGATATAACACAAGTAAGAACTGTTAATGACAAACGGAACGCAAGCGAAATCGGACCAATCAGGGGCAACACTGCCCACAACCCTCTCTATTCTGTGAACCGCAAATATGTCTACCGCATAAAATATTGTCTCGCGCAAATAATTATTATTGTAAAGCCTCGTAAAACCCCTTTTACTGTAACAGCCCCTTCTATGGAAAAACAAAAGAGCATTTTTTTTTATTTTATTTTGTCGATAAATAAGTGAACTATGCCTGCCAGTATTTTCTTTTCCTCTGTTCAAGGAGTTTATACTTCATTCTTGCCACTTATTGAACACCCCTCGTGCTTGCAGCAAGATGGAGACGAGTCTAATAGAGCCGTAGTTACGATTGGACTATCTGAGTAATTTGCAAGGTATAGTTTTTTTGGAGCCACTTATTTTTGTTCTGAGTTAAGACATAATATGAAGAAACCAATTTAATTTTTTCTACAATTTATCAAGTTACAGTTAGTTTATTAAGTTAAAGTACTCGCTATGATTTTTTTAAATATTGTTACTGTGACGCCATTTGTACGGGTAAGAAAATTAACAAAATCATTTGTCTGTAGATCTCAGTGTTATAGTCTCTTGTGGTTGACTGACTGACACTCTGTATGTGCTGACACTTCATTAAAAGCTTGTGTTTTTGTGTTTTCTCGACATTCTTATTTAGTTATTCTCTTAATTAACGATGATTTCATTTATAAGCCCGGATACTGATTTATAGCTCGCTTACATTTTGACCCGGCTGTTAACAGACTTGACAACGTCAGTTTGACAACTGTCAGCTTGAGAGAAAGGAGGCAATCACAGATGAAAGGGCCAGATATTACCTTACATGTGACGTCACTGTAGGGGTCAAATGAAGGGCATTGATAATTGGCTGAATATAAATTTAACTATACAATATTAATCATGGACCTCTAACATGGAAATATTGCTTCTTTAGGCTTTGTTCTCGAAATGGTTTTCGATACAGCCCTCCAAAAAAGTACATTGCGTCCTCAATTGTTCAAAGGCTGCAGGAATATCTTCATTGACGTTATTACTTTATCATCTATATTTAGTAAAAATTCACAATTTCTTCATTTGGTTTTACCATTATAACAGTTTCCCTATTATAACAGTCCAGATTGTTTTAGATTTATTGGAATTGATGTTTTGTGGTTTTTGTGATCGCATTTGAATGTTTTACACTGTAATAGCTTTTAAGGGATCTGTATGTATAAGTTTACTACAATGTGTTTAGCCAATTCAACACACTATGATTCAATTAATTGTTCAAGAGTAAGCCTCCAAATATTTTTCCTTTCTTTATACTTCAAACAATTTTTACTAGTATATTAAAGATCCCAGTGCAATGCAGGCTTTGTAATGTAGCAACTAGCAACTTAATAGATACGCACAGAAAAAAATATTCTGGACTCTGGTAGCCGTAACACAAAGTGCTCTGTGACATAAAGCAATACATTTTATATATAAAACAATTCTAATTCTAATAACATTTTGAATAAGCCACCCTGTATGATCTTATTGCAACACTGGTCGCTGATGCATGCGCCTGGTTTCAGGCATGGAGCAGGCGAGCATTATAGCTTATTGCCTGCTCCATGTTTTCGCTGTTATTGTGTAAACATGCACCAGGTTATCTTTGTTTTACATTTAAATATATTTTATATACCTAGTTTTAATTTGAACATTTTATGATATTGATGAATTTAATTAAATTTGAATGTAATTTTGTAAAATATGTTGCATATATACCTAATGCTTTTTAAATTATAATGTAAAAATAATTCTTGTACATATTTAATACCATTTTTTTCACGTCGGGCATTTCTATGATCTGCGCTCTTAGTTTAAATCCGCAGTAAAGCTTAACTTATGCTAGGATATTTCAACGCCTCCGATTACAGAGGCTTATTAGTAGAATTTTTGTACAGTATGTGTTGACTAAGGGGTAGGTATTAAATATTGAGTACCGACAATTTGGCAATCTTTCACTGTAAAGAAAGGAGTAAATGATTTGTGTCCCTAGTCAATATAAAACTGGCCACAGCGGGTTAAATTTGCCGTAGCAAGTTAAAATATAAATCAAGGCCACAGCAGGTTAAATTTATCCATCCGGACATTCTGTGTCTTTGACAAAGTTGTTGAATACGGAAAAGCACAGAAAATGTTCTTCTTTACATTCAAAGCTAATATGGACTTACATTAATTTTTAAAGTAATTTTCTTGAATTCCTATGCTGTTCTTTAATAATAATAAAATAGCTGTAGTTCTGTCATATTGTTTGCTAAGCGAAGCGTTGACTAATTGCATGTAAGAACCATTAGGCATACATATGTTTTCTACATGCTGTTTCAAATTGAACTCCGGCCTGGCACCGAAACCTACGCCTATCTTATTTGAATAAATTAGGGTCTCGTAAGAGGCACTATTGACTTGAACTGCTGCTCGATAGGGCATACGCTCGATATGCGTGGCTCCTGATTGTCTGGCTCATTGTTCCGTGACTGCATGGAATTCAGCTGTAGAGAGCCAGACTCTCCAAGCAGGTTTGATGGTGGTTGGAGGAGCCAACATCGTGTGAAAGTTGGCTTGACGTATGCGATCCCAAAGTAAGTAGCAGAATGTGTTGACTACGAACTACTAGACAGTACCAAAACTGTGTTACGATAATTACAGTTTAAATATTGATGCTATCCACTATGTCATAATGTTTTACCTCACAACTTATAGAAATAAAATTTAGTTCGTAACTCGCCTCTGCGCAAATCTTTTTTGGAGCGACAATGTTTGTTTTACATTGTTTGTTTTACATAATTATATCTATTTAGTATATAAAAATTTGTTACAAGGTTGTCTGGAAGAAATTGCTGTTAGCAATAAGGTCACCCATTGTACTTTTTCACTGCAACTTTTATTTATGTCTCTTGTTTCTTGTGTGCAATCAAGTATATTTTATTCCTATCTTATCTTAACTTGTATAATATAATAATACCCGTACTCGTCCATCGCTGGCGGTTTCTTTAGTAAATAAAGACGTCTGTCTCGTTATTTTTTACCCGACTACGGCGAAGCCAAAAAGGAGGGATAGTTAAGATTGTTGCTGAAATAAATAAATATAAATATAAAAAATATAATATTTTTGTTGTCTCGTATGTATGTATGTTCGTAAGTAAGTCCAACTCCATGTTTCCTCGTAAAACCTTAATCAATTGTCAGAATTTAACAAAAAAGATCGGAATCAATTCGTTATTCCTACTAGTGTGTCCCAACTGCCATATTTTATATGAGTTATAAATACAGCAGTTTGTTAAACAAATAGACATTAACTTATGTTATTTGCTTACTTAACTGAAGCACGATCATCGAGATTGAGGTTATCGCTTTAAAATATCTTGTTACCGTCGTTTTAGTTCATTGATCAATGCAGTTAGTTTTTTTTTATTTTATAAATAATTTTTTGCCTACCCTACCATATTCAATTTTGTCATACTATTTTTTAACAGTGATGGAAAATTTTATATTTAAGAGTTAGAGCTGTGGTCAGCAGCGCTGTCAAATATAATTTTAAACTCATTGCCATCGCCGGATACTGAATAGATAGACATCTATTTCCAGACGGAAAGACGTCTCAGGCTGATCTCCGATGATGCAAATTAGTTTCTTCATATTCTGACTGTAGCTGAAAGGGAAATGTGGTGATATAGAGTTCACCCCAAAAAAAAAGTAAAATCTTATTTATGATTACAAAGTATTTATTAATTCTGCTTCACTTTCTTTGCCCCTGTTTTTGAACCGAACACTAAGCTTAACACAAGTTTCACAACCGCAACTGTAACTCCTAAAGCTGCGACCAGGGCTGCCAATATAACTCCCACCACATCCAGCATGAGGTATTCTAACCATGAAACGTTGGCACTCAGCGAACGAAGGTGTTTGGAGCCCCCATGACGGATCAGGTACTCGCTCCACCACACCGCTCGCTCCAAAGACGTCTCAGGCTGGTCACGAATGATGCTACTTAGTTTCGTCATATTCTGACGGTAGCTGAAAGAGAAAGGGGGTGATATTGAAAGAAATGCAGAGAGAACTGATGGGTATTTAGTTCTTCAATTGCATTTATTTAGTCACTCAAAATTAATTAAATCATAAATATAAATTAATAAACATAAAATAATGATAAATTCACCATCGGAATCGTCAACAGATTAAATAGGTCACATTTTAAAAGCCCAACATAAATAACTTATAGCATAAAAAGCAAAACTATTAAGCAAAGCAACCTTTTTAGTCACTCCGGGCCATATCTGACGCAAATGTCTCCATAACACTGGCTGCATTACCACGTTGAACAGCCAGGGAGATCCGTTGCATGAGATATGCCCCAGCGACAGTTCAAGCCGCGGTCCCTCAAGTTCCGCCCTAACTCACAAATAAAGGTCTTGCCCTGCGCACCCCAAATTCCGGTGGTCTCTATAGCCTGTGGCACAAAAATGTAACTAATCATGAGCCGACTATATTTCCTGCACTTTTGTCTAGCAGCAAATTCAGCCGCTGCCCCCCCGCACTAGCAGTGGTTGATGCCACATGGGAGGGCGCGAACGTGCAAACACATGTCCCATATAAGGCAACGTCCCCTCTCTCACGGAATCATCGTGAGACTGTCTGGCCGTTTTCCATCGTTACGACTCAGGCCTGGAGGCTCAAGCACTGATGGTATGTTTGCCAAAACGAGAGCTCTACGAACAATGTCGTTAATGCATTGATGGTGCGAAATTCTGCCTGCACTACGAATACAGTGTAGACCGTGGCGGCCACCCGCCTGTGTGCCACAACCACACCGATGTGGCTGGCAGATTGCGCACCCAATGCGCAGCGCAACAGCCACCCGGAGTGAGTCGCAATTTATGTGGGTTCCTAATTGTGGAGATGGCAACGCATGAAGCCAGATAACCGAGTCTGGCCTAGTTATAGCTCACAACCGCGCAAGGTCCACACCAGAACTTTCGTTCAAAAATGTATCCTAGGTGATTTTGCACATGACTTCGTCCCACCCACGCTGAAGTTCCGGCTGCTCCAGCACATCACTTCCAGGACAACGAACTTGCCATAAATCCAAAGCCTCGTTCACAAAAGGGACGCGCAACCCGTCACCATTAAAATGTAAAATACGAGTGACGAGATCTGATACTCCGTAAAAAGAAGCCAGGAATGCTGGAAGCTCAGTGTCCTGCAAACGGCGTACACCCAAGTCTAATTGGAAGGGCCGCTTGACACCATTTTGAGGATGTCATTATAATGTTTAGGATAGTTTCTAGAATATCCTTCAGAACGGCATCATACTCGGATGTTTTGTCTCTATAATGCCACACTGGAGCCGTGCAAAGTGAATAAGTAAGTCTAGGTATTTACAAGCAACTCCCCAGGGTAATTAATGCAACATGGGCGGAAAGTTGCTTTAAATGTGGCTTAGTCGCTACCGAAACCCAAATCTTGGTCGAGAGCATCAGTAAAATGCCTTCAAGGAAAATTGGCGCTCCCAGCAGTGTAAAATCTATCTTGTTTAGTAGCCTTTACCCAGGGACCACCGAATCAACATGCGACAAAACATCCTGCGAAACTTGCCCTGAGCACGGAAACATGTCGCACTTCTGCGAGTTCATCTGGAGTCCCATATCACGAAAGCCTTTTTTGAGACTCTTTAAATCATCGAGGACATCCTCCGGACTTCCTCCTTAAGTACCGTTGTCCAGATACCATACATTTAGTGGTGAGCGCAGGTTGGTAATGACATCTTGAATGGCCAGACTAAAAAGGAGAGGACCCAAATGATCACCCTGCTGTACCCCCACTTGAGACTCTACAAGGCTTTCAACAAAAATAACTTGCTCAGATATGAATAGCATTGATGTATATATGGATAAAGTGTTGAAACCTGATCCCTGATCTTGCTCAAGATTACATCTCACTTAATAGTGTTGGAGGCATTCTGGAGATCAACTTTGACTATTACATTATCCGTGCTAACTTCATCTAATGCAAACGAGCGGACTACATGTAGCTTCACATCGTAAATATACCTTGAAACCTAATTGCCATGACTGTAACTCCTGCGCTACAACGCTCCTGACAGCTCGGCAACAAAGCTTAGCGACCAGTCGGCGAATTACACTGCCTCTAGAAATGGGGAGAATATCACCATCCTTTTTATTTAGGGCAAAAAGTGAAGCGCTGTATAAAAAAGGACAGACTTCCCGATTTACTATGTCTCTCAACATGAAATTGACCAGAACGCAAATTGAACGCAACAGGGCTACCCCACTATCACCTGCACCAGTGGAAGTTAATTCTTTAATTGCTTCAATACCTATTAGTTCAGTAGTCTTTAAATCTCCATCAGCCAGTTAAAATTTTGCCTTGAAGACAGCAACAGATGGACTCTCCAAAATAGACTTGGGTAGACCGTTCTATATATGAGCAGCGCGCAGACAAAAGGACTTAAGGCTGAGTTCTCCAAGCGCAATTCTATTAATAGAATTTTGACGACCGACGTAACTACCACATTCACCGATAGTCATTTTGGTATATTTTTTATTATCCAAATGCTTTAAAGTTTAAAAATCATAATCATGACCGACGGCCCTAGATAGGATATTGAAATGTAATATATATTTTTTCAGGTTTTAAATAGGTACCTACTAACCATTAGAGAGTAAAATGTATTTTAAAACACCTAATTTAGGGGTTATGTCGGAGAACCTTCAAGTAAAATCGTGAGTTGCAGGCAGGAACTTAAAAGGTCCTAACATCACAAGCCCTCTGTGGTCTAGCTACTACTTTGTTATTCTCGCTGCTACCTCTACGTGGAGGGCCAAGGTTCTTAACCTTATCAAAAAAAGTAATGGAGACATTGTCGTAACAGATGGGTGGTAGGTGCTCAAGAGGCAGGCTACCTCTCAGTGGTCTGCTCCCAAAAATAATAACCTGCGACTTCAACGGGTTCACTAGCTAGCATGTCTCCATTTATGGCAGCAAATGCTGTAGCTGTTCGCTGATCGTTAGGGACGGAGCCAGCATCAAATTGTGTGTAAATCTGAAGGTCGTCGGTATAGAGGTAGTAGTTCGATGAAAGCGTATAGATGATCTCGTTTATGAAAGTGGAGAAAAGTAGAGGGAAAAGCACTCCTCCTAAAGGAACACCCGCTTTTAATTTGCACCAGGTCAACGGCGCTTCATCGATACTCTGCACACTTCCACCGAGGTATGAAGCAAACCATTTAACCGCAGATGCGGAGATGTTAAAAGACCGGAGAAAGCCGAAAAGAATGTCGAAGTCAACGGAGTCAAACGCACTGCCAATTTCTTTATTCTTACGTGGAGTACCAAGCCAATTTTGGTCTTCAACTTTTTTATATAGATAATTATTAATTTTAAATTTATTGTGACATCCAGCGGAGTTGGTCTTTTAATACTATTGATATTCTTACCTCTTATCTTCGATGACAGTTTTTACAGCCTCCACCAGTTCTTCAGTTTCCAATGTCAGTACGTCAAGCTTTATTCCAACCCCAAGTCTCTCATATTGCTCGGAATTGTACCACTGGTCTCCTAACATGGGGAGAATCACTACTGGTACACCGGCGTCTATCGTTTCGTCAGCTGATTGGAGTCCTCCCTGGGTTATGAACGCCTTGACGTTTGGGTGATCTAAAAATATGTAACACGAATTCGTAAAAACATAGTTCAATAGTACGGAAGCAGGAAACTATTATGAGCTCTGAGAATATAAAAAGAATAAATATTAGAATTCCAGCTGACCTGGCAAACGTTATCTTGCCATATTAATTAGCCCACGACCTATTTTTATACCTACCAAATATACACAAAGAATTTCAAAAAATCGGCGAAGCCGTTTCAGTAAAAAACGCTGACAAGAGATTTTTATATATTAGATTATCCTAGAAGATGAATTGTCCTACAGTTAGGCATTGAAGCAAGGATAGAACAAACTTGGATAAATATCTGGACTATGCAAATGGTAGAACAGAAGGGCTATTTCATGAATGCATCTTTTGAATTTGAATTCAAGTTATCACAAATGTGATGGACTTATAAATATGAAGACCTCAAATTCGGAACAAGTGCTCTACTATCGATTTAAAGAAAAATATTCTAGCGTGTACCTACGTAGCAAATCTCTTTGTGGAAACCACTTCTCTATCCTTGCATTTTTAGGTTTCCTAGGTAGGTATTTTTCTTCAATCTTCCATAAGACGTCGTAGGGTAAAGCTTCAATAGCATTTACGAAGGTTTCTACCAAGTCTTTGTCCATAAGAGAGAAATGTACATTGGTTCCAAGGCTGAAGTAAACCACGCCTCGTTTGGAATAATCCAAGTAAGTTTTGAGATCCTGAAAAATAAATGAAACTCTTAACTCTAATAACTCTAGTTTTAGTTCGATAAATGGAAATCGTTGATTAAAAATAACTAATAATCATGACATTCCTACAATCACTTTTCCTGATTGAAAACTGAGATAAAAAGTGCTACGGTAATCATGCGACATTACAAACACGTATAAATATATATTTGTACAAATTAAAGTATTGAATTGAATAAATCTAAACCATGACTAATATTTTACTAATTAAGAAGATTACTCCTAGATCAGTCAAGTCATTTCTGTCACCTTGTCATTTTTACATATTACAATTTAACAGCGAATCTCACCTGTGGTAGTTGCTTTCTAGGTTGCATATGCAAACCACCCAAATAAATGACGTTTGGTGGTACTGGACGATTGCCTTCAAATACAGGATGCGCATTCAAAAATAACAAATCGACGCTACTCCATAACTCCTTTGTGGTAATATCAGGAAAATCTTTGAAGTATTTTTTAACTAAGTTCAATTCATAAGGCTGTGCCTTGTTTATGTGTCGTTTCATGTTGAAATGTGAGTAACTTTGTTGCAATTTTTCCCACAGGCTTAGATTAAACAAACGAGTTCTAAATACATCTGGGGAGAGTATAGGGTGAGTAGATGGAGCACCAACAGCCTCGTAGTTAACGGAGATACCGTAGAAACTACTGAACCAAATCACTGGTGCGTTAAAATACTTCCCAAGCACAACAATCGATAAAAACATGGCTTCAACTACGACGAGATCAAATTTCTGTGTCTTATCTTCCAACAAACCTTTCACGTTCGGAAGTTGAAATATCTGTTCAAGCATTTCTATCATATTTACAATATCAGTGGCGTCATTTTCATCTGGTAAGTGGACACATCCACGTTTTAGTTGAAGTCTTTTGAAAAACTTTGCCATTGCTTCATATGTTACGCTGGTATCTATCTCTGTAATGTTGTCCTTCGGTCTATCTTTAGGAAGACCAGGATTTGGGGTTACCATAACTATTTCATGTCCGCGCGCTGCAAGCTTGTACATCAAAGCACGAAACACTACTTGATGACTGATTGAAGGCATGGGAAAGAATCCCAAAATTCTTGCTCCGTTCACATGATATGGACTCAAAAATAGTGTTGCAAAAAGTATGGCAAAAATTAATCGAACCATGTCTGACTAGCACAAGTAGTGAACTGACAAAAGACTGTTAGACAATCACTTGTTATCTGGGTGGTTTAGTATCAAAATCATGTACGTAACAATAAATACCTACAAGGCATAAAATCCTTTCTTCTAGTCATGACTGACACTTTTAGGCATAGGCGTATTATTAAGGTTGATATAGGCTAGATAGCAATTTTAACAGGCCACTGCTCACTAAATAGACATTTCCACAACATGGGACTAACCGACAGCTCGCTTTGCCAGGGATGCCTCAAAGAAGAGGAAACACCCACCCACGTGACCATTCACTGTGAAGGCGTGGAAAAGCAACGGACCGCCATCATTGGGAAGCTAGGATCCCTTCAGGAGGCCTGTAGTGACATCAGAGCACTGATGGCCTTCTGGAAAGAGATAGGCTGGCTTTTCTCACAGCTTTTCTACGTACAAAAGCCCAACCATGAGGCTAAGTGCGGAAATCTCAGGTCTAACTAAGGTTGATATTAAGTTTATTATTATGACATTTATTCAATAATTAACTTAAAGCTTACTTTTAATAATATTTCTTGATTTTTTTAGTGTATTCATTATTTCATTTACGAAAAGCAGTAGTAGCCTAGTGGGTAGAACATTGGACTCGGAAGCGGGAGACCAAGGTTCGATTCTCAGTGCGGGCATGTACCTATGACTTGTTTTCTTAGCTATGTACATTTGTAAAGATATAGTAGCAATACCACTCGCTAATGGTGAAGGAAAACATCGTGAGGAAACCTGAGTAGCTCATTCATATAACTCAGCGCTTGAAATCGCCAATCCACGGTTGGCACGCGTGGTGATTAAGCCCATACTCTCTGCCTGAGAGAAGGCTTGTGCCCTACAGCGGGACCTATATAGGCTGCTTATTTACAAGTTTGGTAACGCATATATTTTTATTTTGTTTTTTTTTCCGCCTTTTATGTCTTTAAGTTACCTCTATAATGTAATAGCGTCTATAATTAATGAGACATACCTTTTTCATTATGATATATAGATATCGCGTACGAAAAAATACACTTAAGATTTCAAAACGATAAAAGGCTTGATATAATTGCTGTGACGATAGATAATAAGGGACATTACAACATTTATTTACCGGCAAAATACTGAAAAAATATAAAACAAGTTTTTTTTGACGTCACACAACTGGAATTCAAATAACTTATAAAAATAGGGTACATTTAAATAAGGGATGATTGCTTTTTTTTTCGGGCCTATCCCATAGTGTGGGATACCCCACAGTTGAATTGTTCGTTTAAAATATTATAAGTGTAGCAAAACTACTTTTTGATTCAGGGATCCGTTTGCGAAATATTAAGCACATAATTAAGTTATGTCCGGTTCCCATATTCAAAAACGACTAGTTTTGCTTACGGAGGGTTAAAATGTCTACTCAAGTGTTCCTCTTAAAAACGGTAAGTTGCCGATTACCAATAACGATTCGTTAAATATAAGAACCGGGTATAAACCACCAAGTTGTAAAAAAAATCGTACAACTTCGTTGAAAATACATTGATGAAGTTATTAATTGTGTAAAGCAGTCAAAAAACGGAACCTTACACCGCGCGTGCCCTGACTCGCATTTGGCTGTTTTTTTTTTTTATTTTGGAGTGTTTTAGGAATTGCGCCTTGTATTCGTAAACCTGTGTAATATAGTCGTTTTTTTTAGTTTTCTTACTCTTATTCGGTAACGGTTATCGTGGAAACCGGTGTAGAATCAACCTCTAGACTATATCATATATGCAGCCAAAGGCTCCTACTTGCAACGATATTCACAAAAGGAGCAATGCGAGCTGGCGTTTTGCTTGTCTGTAGCCAGCGTTTACATTTGCACCGCTGGTGCTGGCGAAACAGTCGCTTTGGTTAGCCAAGCCTAAACCAGGTAAGAATCATTGATACTTTTTGCTCTAGTGCCTTTTACAATGAATTAGTCCCCCCTTAGTATGTTTTGCTCGTAATTTAGTAATTTCCACTTTTTCTTCAATTTTGTTTTGAGAGAGGCGTGCTGCGACGTCATCACGTACATTTTTGTATTGGTACGATCAGTCCTTGTGGTTTCTTTCCAGTTGATCTGCCGGTTTTTTGATAAATGATTAACTGTAAGGACAACCCGCGGAGAATGCGAATAAGAAACCAGCTTCGGTGAGTTATACCAGATTCCCTGACTATCGGATTGCTACCCCTCTTGTCCCGGTGTAGTTTTGTGTGGAATTCTAAATCCTATTGTAGAATGCTAAGTATTTTGTTATTTTGTTACTCGCCAGCACCGTCCTTAAGTCATGCCATTACCCAGGACGTTGTAAGTACTAGTTCATTTAGGTAGACATCATGTAGGTAGACTACCCGTGAGGGCCACGAACATTTTGGTCTATAACTTTAAAATTAATAATTCTACAGGCTATTGAGTATTTTGAGAAAGTTTGCCACTGCCCCGCGTCATTTCCTTATTAAATATCACAGGAAAATGCCGTATTTTCTGATATATTTGATAAGTAGAAGGCAATATTTACATTATAAGTAATACATCATACCTTTATACAATAACTTATATTAAGGGGGATATAATGGAGAGGCAAGATGGACGGTTATCTACTGAAAACGTCTCAGTCGTTTTTTTTCTGTCTCGTTGGTGTAGCGGTATCACGTCTGATTACCATGCCGGAGGTCGTAGGTTCGATTGCCACTGGGGGCCACCGTACGTGTGTACGATGGCCTCAATCTGGCTGTATTTCCATGTTTGTGATGTCTTTGCCTGGTTACCATAGCACAAGGCATCCTAGTTTGACCAGTCATTGTTTGTGTAGAAGTTATTTATTTATTTATTATTTTTGCACGCACTTTGGTCAACTGACAGCAGTTAACAATAGATAAAGAAACAGATTGTTAGTGTACGAGATACAAGGTAGGTATTCTAAAATCTGAAAATTCATGGCGTTTGTATAACCATTGTGACAGACTGCTCTCCAATGGATATTTACTATCGGGAAAATAACTCTTTCTATTATTGTACCATCACGCTACGCTATTCATTTATTATCAAAATTGTAATTTATCAGCGTACGTTAAAGAATATAATGCACTAACTCGACCACTAGGCACCGACTGGTGGTAGAATTTTTTTGGCTAAACGGTCTATTGTGGCTATCTTAACACTTCCTTTATTTTATGTTGTGATTGATAATTAAATTAAAATAGCAGTATGCCTAACATCAAACGCTTATCCATATTACTGTATCTGCTCCTTGAAGAACGTCTACAGCTACTCAATGGCTATCCACTTTCACAAAACACTGTCACCAATCCGTTGGTACACTGGGCGGTCAGACAGATAAATGGATGGACAGATGGACGGTTCGACGGATGAACGGACGGACGGATGAACGGACGGTTGGTCAGACAGGTACAATCGGACCAAGACAGGTGGTCATTACCAACTAATTTGTCAAACTTATAAAACTCCTCTTATTTTGCTATTCCTCTGATTTTTTACGGCACATCATGTAGGTACAATCGAGATTCCATTCATAAAACTTTACATTTTAGTTGTAATGTCACCTGTTCTGTAGCGGATGTAAAGACTGCTGTCAGTGGCGTAACTATACCTTTTGAGGCCTTTGGCAAATTCATTCAATGGGGTCCTCCCAGTGAAAATAAAAAAAAAAAATGTATGATCTTTAGTTGTAGTACATATTTAAACCATTTCCTCACATGGATGTCGTAGAAGGCGACTAAGGAAATAAATTACCAGAAGACGGGCAGCAGCGTCTTCCTGAGATTCCAACCGCATACTGCGATCGCCAACCCGCCCGCCAAGCGTGGCAATTATGGCAAAACCCCTCATAGTTAGAGGGAGGCCTATGTCCTGCAGTGGGCGTCAAATGGCTGATAATGATGATGATGACTCATATATAAACATTACAACTGTTACATTTTTTTGTTAAAAATGTCTGAGCTCGCGGCCTCCTAGTTCGGGGGCCACCTCAGGGGTGCCTGTCTAGCTCTTTTGGAGATGTTTTGGCCACTCACAAAGGAGTGCAATGCACTGTTTACACAATTTCCCACCTTTACTCTTCTTTCTATATCACCTTCACACTTTCCATTCCTGGTAAAGAGGCTCCCCAAATAGACAATTTTTTTCACTTGTTTTTATTTTTTCATCTCTAATCCGTATGTCGCGTCTTTCTAGTAGGTATATCAAATGGTCAAATGATGACATTTTAGCGCCACAAAACGCATGGCTCGTACCGTCATACCTACGTCATACGTCCCATGATAATGTAGCGCTTGAATTGCCTATAATATTTTCTTACTAAGAAATTGCTTGTATCTCGTAATAAGATAACGATAATATAGTCTTTTAAGATACAGTGTAGCCCATATTTTGCTCTCTGAGAGAAGGTATGTATTGTGATGTGCCCAAAAGATATGTGCTGGTCATGAAACTCGGCACCGACTACAAATTATACTTCTACAATATATACCTACATGTAAACACAGCATACATACTTCTAATTATTTAAATTATTTCTAACTTTTTAGTGTTTCTGTCGGTTTTTATTTTTTATTTAAAAATTCTTCTTTTTCAATTTTTAGTGGGGGAGCTGGAGAAAAATATACGAGTCCCTTATAACCATAATTTACCCTACTTAATTCGTTGCTTTAAAATTTCACGTTTACAATTTCCATCGCCAAAAGTCTTCACCAGAACATCACCAAATTACCTTGGGTCTACTTTGACGCTATTTTATGAAACATACGGATATTACTTAAGGATGGGCTCCATTAGGCCTTATTGACTGCTGTTTATTGAAGAGTTCCGTTCTCCATCTCTGAAAGTCTTCATCAGATCCTCACCAAATTAAGAATTTTAAATAAAAAATAAAAACCGACTTCAAAACACTACAGCACTAAAAAGATAGAAATAATTTAAATAATTAGAAGTATTTATACATGTACGTATTGTAGAAGTATAATTTGTAGTCGATGCCCAGTTTTATGACCAGCACATATATTTGGGCACCGACTTCAAATTATACTTCTACAATACCTACAGTATTAATTCTTCTAATTATTTAAATTATTTCTATCTTTTTAGTGATGTAGTGTTTCGAAGTCGTTTTTTATTTTTTATTTAAAATTCTTAATTTGGTGAGGATCTGATGAAGACTTTCAGAGATGGAGAACGGAACTCTTTCAGTTTTTACCGGAGGAGCGGGAGAAAAATAAACAAGTCCCTTAAAACCATAATTTACCGTACATGATTTGTTCCTTTAAAATTTGATGTTCTAAATCTCCGTATGTCTTCACCAGAACATGACCAAATTGACTTGGGACTACTTTTACGCTATTTTACGGATATTACTAAAGGATGGGCCCCATTAGGGCTCATTCGCTGCTGTCCACTGAAGAGTTCCGTTCTCCATCTCTGAAAGTCTTCATCATATCTTCAGCAAATTAAAATGGCACCAACGGGACGTTATATCTGTTCGAACAAAAAAAGAATTGTCGAAATCGGTTAAGATTTGACGGAGTTATGAAGGAACATAGGCAAACAAAAAAAAATAAAAAAAATATACGCACCGAATTGATAACTTCCTCCTTTTTTTCTGTCGGTTAAAAA
This sequence comes from Yponomeuta evonymella, assembly GCA_963969515.1. Taxonomy (NCBI): domain Eukaryota; kingdom Metazoa; phylum Arthropoda; class Insecta; order Lepidoptera; family Yponomeutidae; genus Yponomeuta; species Yponomeuta evonymella. Next base: position 5,015,452 of record OZ018366.1, on the reverse strand, counting down.
TACTAAAAACAATAAAATAAATATTTAAGGATGGGTCCCATACAACAAGCGTGATTTTTTTGCCATTTTTTGCTCGATATTGATAACGGCAACAGTTATACGCTTGAAATATTCAAATATTGTATAAGTAAACCCTTTGTGCGCGAGTTCGACTTGCACTTAGCTGATATTTTTTTCACAATTAATTTACCAATAATTTTAACTCATAGAGTAGATAATAAATCAGACTATCTTTATGATGCTGTCATTTTCAATTTCTGTTGCTACACAATAGTTTGTGATTTATTCATAAAAAGCAAGTCTTTTGCAACAGCAACATTAAATAAAAAGAAACTAAATTGTTAAATTTGGGTACCGCTTGCTTAGTAGTTAATGCTCAACAGTCGGATTTTTATTTGTTTTTTATTGTTATCTTTTTAGTGATTTTTTTATTAATGTTAATTTTATATAGTGTTTGACACTCGCATAAACGAGACGAATCGATTGAGATCTCATTTATCCAAATTTGAGCATTGGCTAAGGAGTTTTGAGGGAACATAGGTACAATTGAACATACACACATACATAAATACGAGGGAAAGACATTACCCTCCTTTTAGGCTTCGCCGCAGTCGGGTAAATATGTGTATATATAAATTCTTATAGCCATCCACAGTACCTCTTGGCAATTTATGTGTAGTGCAGAATGTTCCCGTTCTAGACTTTTAGCAGTACTTGAATCACTTGACTGGTAAGGAAATGATTGAAATACCTATCTCCAGGCATGTCAGTACGTTCCTAAGCCGACCGTAGATTTTATACATTTGGTTTTATGCATGGACGGAACGGCGTAAAGGTCATGGCACATTATAATGGCGCCGCTACGACCCAGCAGCAACACAGCTACTCCATAAGCATCTAATTTGGGCTATCGCTAGCCATCAGCACGCTAACCACGCATCGCCCGCGAGGCCGCCGGCTGCACGGTGCAAGCTCGCTGATTGCACATGCCTAGGACTAGAACTATCTGGCGGTTGGCAGTCGCTAGTGGGCGCGCTGGACGCATGCGGTCCGGTCGCTTGAAGCGTGCCGGCTGCGGTATGGTATGGTAGCGGCAGGCGCGCTAACTGCTCGCCGTTGGCTCTTTTACAGAGACATTAAATGAAACATACTATACGACACAAAACTTAATGCTCAGATTAGAATGAAAAGTCAATAGCTGGGTTAGAGCCGTGCGGTTGCGGTGCCGGTATAATGTGCTACGACCTTAAAGCAATATAATATTTTCTTCATACACGAACTCAGTCTCAGTTTGCAATTTATTACCGTGTGGTATCTTTATAATGTGAGAGAGAAACTTTTTGGGTCTACCTTCGCTTATATTACTGGCTGCTAACAAATAGGGTACACAAACAGAGGGTCCGCTTACCTGGGGCCTGTTTCATAGGACTACAGTTAATGGTTCACTTCGGTAATTCGGTGTACATTGCAAAGTCGACTAAGCAATGTACATCGAATTGTCATACCAAACTACTAACTGTAGTTTTATGAAATTCGACCCTAAGGCTTAGGTCCATGATTAGTTATGCGCACCAAATCCTGTCGGAATCCTGACGTTCGCAATAGCAATTAGTAGGTATGAATTTGACCCTTGCAGTTTTATTTTGAATTTGACGATTGGAATCGTTCAGGATTTGTTGCGAGTAATATAAGAGCATAATAAGAAGTAATATAAGAACTCGGCTGGGCAGCATTCGGGAAACTTACAAAAGTATTTTAGTCTACTGTACCTCAATCGCTCAAGACAAAATTATACAACTAGTGTGTGTTACCAGTGATGATTTATGGCACTGAAACGTGGTCTCTCACTATGGGCCCGACTCAAAATAGGTTTTTAAAATAACCTATTTAGAGTGGAATTTTTAGCCAGATTAGTGTAACGAAAAGAATATAATTATCATTATTTTTATGTTTAGTGCAAATGGCCTTATTATATTTCACGCGAGGTATCGTTGATATTCTGCGTATAATAGATATATTTTTTTTTACCAGGCCCTTCTTGATCTGTCAGAATAATATTTGCACTAACATTGGTCAGCAACTCTATGACCTTCTTTTGCAGAATTATCTTCAAAGTTGGAGCTTTTTCTTAGACGTAGTCATCACAATCACTGTCTACATCTACTAACAAAATTTCTTTGTCTTCTAACAAAAAAATCCTTAATTTGACTATTATTTAATATTCTTCAGTCTGCTATAACGATAAAATAATAATAAGTATTAATTATAATTATTATAGTAAGTGCCTATCTGAAAATAATTATATACATCAGATTATATACGTCTGATAAAAGTTTCATAAAAGTGAAAGTGAAAGTGAACTTTTATTGCCAAAAACACACTTGGTACATAAATATAGACATAAGCCTACACAATTAAAACTTATTTCTTTTATAAAAAAATTACAACATAAAGGTGTTGTTTTCTGGTGTGTACAACATGGAATATTCTTAGGCTATCTTGTTATCTTATTAAAGTTTTTGGCAAATGGACTCATGCTCAGCAATATGCCGCCCGGAGATGCATGCAACACCGGTCGACGCTGATTTTCAGCATGAGCCAATCAGATAATGGTACGTCTCACAGATATGCAATGGGCCCATAACTTGTCACCATAAGTACTTACCACAGTGCCAAATCCATCTCGCGTTAGCTCCGTCCATCGATAGAGTTGGTTAAAACAGCCAAAGGGCTGAGACTTATAGTTAGAAAGAATTAGTACGAGTAATATATTCACGAAATATACGTCTTTGAACGTAAATTATCTATCTAGGGTGAAGAATCGGCGTGAAGTCTACCTTTTGGATCCTGCAAATTCGTGTGGCCCTACATGGTGGTAAAGTTTGAAACGGTGTGATTTATTGGAGGTTGCGTTTATCGCTGGGCTGCGGAGGCAATTTGAGAAGTTATTTTCATCGTTCGTTTCAGACATGGTTCATTATTTTATTTTTTATTTTATTTCTAAACATCACATGAACGACGCCCAGTATTGGCTTATTCATCTTAACATATTAACTGAATCGACAAACGTTGTTTTGCCATACTAATTAGCCTACGACCTATTCTCAGACCTACCAAATATACACAAAAAAATATCATGAAACCGGAGTTCAACAACAAACAATATGACACGAGATTTTTATATATTAGATTATCACCACTTGAGTTTGAAAATCTTTCCCTTTTAATTCGAGAAACGCTCTTACTTCTGAGATCGCTATTGAGTGCTGTGAAGTTGCTGTTTTATTTCAAACGGCAAATTGAAATTGACACCCAAGAGCCCTCCTGATGTAAAAGCTTTTAACATGGGCGTAAAAAGGTTTTACAATTGAATATTCCTAGGAAAATATTACATCTTATCTTCCTAAATAATCCTTAATGTTATACTAAGTTTTGCATAGAGTATGTTTAAAACTTTTTTGAACCATGTGTGTGGTAACTCTAATATAGTTTGAGGAACGTTATTGTAGAACCGTAAAGGCACAGTGCACCATAAAGGATTTTTCAACACACCTGCTCGTAAAGTAGGTCTTATTACAGCGTATTTACACTGATAATGCAGAATATTACCCATGCCGTGCCTTTTACATTACATTATCGCACTAGTGCCTTTTCATTACATATCTTTTTAAATATTAGCAAGAAGTATTAATGTTTCGAAAACAGCTAAGTAGTTATTTGCGTAAGTATAAAATTAAATTCAAAATGTGATAAATAATTAAAGAATTTCATGAAACTGCTTGTTTTAGCATTTTTAAGCAAACACTACAATAATTAATGTAAACCTAATAATTAACATAAAATTTTAAGAATTAAGAATTAAGAATTAAGAAATTTATTGTGTAACGAACGTCTGTACAACAAAAAATAATACATGTCTTGTATACATTGAACTTAGTAGGTAGGCGTGTAATTGTATTATTATGTTTTCACATCGAAAACCATACTAGGCGAGCCTGTATCATGGCTTTCGACGCCTCTTATCGGGTCTTGGTTACATTGCAATGTTGGGGGTATGTCGATAAAATTAGTTGTGCCGAAACATACATAAAGTTTATGGTTATACTTGTAAGGGTTGGTTCAATACAGACCGAATCAGATCACCACACCCACAGCATACCTTTAAGAGCACTGGTAGAACAAATACTGTTTGGTTGCATGCGTCCAAACTAGAATATTAATTGTTATCATACCTATTCACTACTATAGTGCTACCATTAAACTGTGAACTTGGAAAAAGTTTAAGGTTTATGCGCCATGGCAAATACCAACGTAGGGCCGACATCACACCAACCCCCACACACATTCCAGCTACTCAGCTGTTGAATAATGTGCACACATGCAAAGGGCGACGCGCCGTCGACCACAACACCACACAATGATAATAAATTCAAAATCACGAGACATTAAGAGCGTGGGGTCGGGTTGGGTTTTCCGTGGCGCATAGACCATCAAGGTAGTAGGAAACACTTTCTTATGTCTAGGATACTATAACTAGGAACGACTCTGTTACATTATAATCAGAAGCCAATAACAGAGTTTTAATCAAGTTTTTGCATTCATTTAAAGTTTTTGGATATAATGTCAAGACTCTGTTTAGCTTGTTGTATAAAAAGGGTGCGAGAAATTTGGAGTGACGTCTAGCAAAGACTTTATTGACTTTTGGAACCGTGCAGACAATATCATTTCGTCTTTTAATATGAAAAAATTGCGAGTCAAAGTATGTTTTTGTGTGGTGTATTGTAGTGATTTTATGTATAAATAATTGTCGTATAGATAAGACCTTGAGTTCGCTATAAAGAGACGCAGTTGGGTATCTATATGGTTTAAAATGCATAACCTTTAGTAAGGATCTCTGGGCGCGCTCAAGCCTCAATAATATAGTTTTACATGCTCCCCCCCAAGCTGATATACAATAGGAGAGAACGGACTGACCTAGAGCAAGGTAAATCGAATGTAAGAGTTGTGGAGAAGCAACATGTCGTAGTTTTTTAAAAACAAATATTAATTTCCGCGTACGAGATGATAGGTAATCAATGTGGGGAGACCATGTCAGGCGATCATCCAAAACGACACCGAGATACTTAATTGAGCTTACTTTGGACAATTCAGTGCAGTCACATGTTTGGACTATTGGGAAATTGCAACAGTGGGCTTTTATTGTCTCTTGAGGAATTTTCTGTGAGCGAATATTAAATGTCAGGTACTTCGTTTTAGTTAGGTTTATAGTAAGCAAGTTATTCTGAAGCCAGAGCATAACCTTATGTAACCCTATTTCTGCTTGAGTTCGAACATCTGACCACGTGTCTCCCTGAAATATGAGTGCCGTGTCATCAGCAAAAGAAACAATTTTTCCTTGAGATGGAGAATGAAGACACAGTGAATTCAAATAAATGAGGAAGAGGCTCGGGCCTAGAACGCTTCCTTGGGGAATTTATGAATAGGTTAGCAACCTCATTATATCTAGATGGCCATGCATTGCAGCCATCTTTGATGGATGCGCGCGCACAAGAATACTGTTTTGAATTTTACCGCCATACATAACACGAATCACGCACGAAAAATACGCCATCTTTTAAATGGGTTTCTGTTTGTTAAGTTTATTCACAGTATTGCATTTCGTTAGTGTTGTTTTTTTATTTACTTTTCCTCGCAAGTGTGTTGAAAAACGTCGTGTGAAACACGTGAGCATTGGTCATTACACTTCTCGTCTCCATTAAGCCTTCGCCTTCGGCTCAGGCTTAAAAACCGACTCGAGTGTAATGACCAACATACCACACTTGTATCATAATGTACTATATTAACTTTTACAAGTCGGAATTGTGAAGATGACCGGTTATGGTTATTCCTAGTATCAATATTAAGATGGTTTCCAATAATTTCAAAATTGCTGATTTATAAAATAAATTGGTGTTACATTTAGTAGGCGACCTGTTTAGATATGCTGTGTTAGAACAGATAGATTGCCTGATAGAAAATGTCATTAGCATTAAGTCCACCTTTTGTACACTGCGCAATAAAGAATTAATAATAAGAATAAGAGATCGAGAGTTATGGGTCTACATGATTAAATTTGGTTGCTAGTGCTATAAGTAAGTTCACATTAGAGATGATGACTAAATATATATGTCATAGGCAATGTGTATAATGCAGGCATTCTATACATTTCCTAGGTATTGCATAGAATGCCGGGGTCGTCCAGGCAATGTGTGAAATGATATTGAATGTTCAAACTATTTTACACTTTACCTAGGAAATGTATGGAATACCTAGGCATTGTATAGAATGCCGGTTGACGGTTGGCCCCCGTGATGGAGTATGGCCTATACCTTCCTCAGGGAAGAGACCCGTGCCCCTCGGTGGGGACATAATGGGTTTATGATGATGATGATGATGATGATGACGCATCATAGGTAATGTAGGTATGTAACGTGTTTTTTTGCGTAGACAGCGTTTCTCACATAGCAGTTCCCTTCGGATAAACATTTACAACGTACAGTCAAGTGCACGCAGAGCTTTACATTTTGACATTTCCACCTCTCTTATCTTCTGCGATATTAGGACAAAATCGAATGGCAAGTGCAAAGGTCTAAGTGCACTTGATCGTACCAAAAAATTGCTGCAGAAAGTCGTCCTGTTCATTTCTTACCACTTGATTATGGAAATTTGATCATGATACAAAAAATTCAAACTCATCAATAAACACTCGATTCTTTGTAGAAGCCGATTCTCTGTTAGTACGCAATTCTAAGTAAAACCTTTCTTTCATTAGTAAGTACCGCTGATCAGTAGCCATTTTCCATTCAATAATCACACAAACGCTTGTAGCCCCGGCTGCCTGAGTGATCTTAAACGATCACGAAGGTTAAGCAACACAGGGCGCGTTCTGTGCATGGATGGGTCGCCGTCTATGCCTAACGCTAGTGGAATTTTTCCGAGCGGTTCCGTGCTTCGCAAGGCACGTTAAGCTGTTGGTGCCGGCTGCCGTCGATAGATGGCAGTCGTTAAGCCAAGTCAGAGGCCTTAGGGCGGCTTGACAACTTCTGACAGTAGACGAGCCACTAGTCTAAAGCCTCCACCAATCCGGACTTGGCCCCCGTGGTGGAGTATGGCCTATACCTTCCTCAGGGAAGAGACCCGCGCCGCTCGGTGGGGACATAATGGGTTGATGATGAATCACACAAACAATGAATGATCACACTCTCAGTTTAGAACCAATGCATAAACTAAAAAAATACGTCTGCATAAAACAAAGGAGTGCTGCGTTGCGTACTAACACAACGAACGAGTTGCAACTTGTTTACGGGGTAGTCCCGCACGCCGCACACTCGCCTCCTTCCCGTGGTCGTACAATATACACATTGCCTGATGCGCTTCGGGCATTTTTATTTTTATTTTATATTTTATTTTATACAATACCTAGGCAATGTATGAAATGAATCGTATTATACACATTGCCTTAACGTTTTAGGCAATGTATACAATGCCTAGGCATTCTATACAATGCCGGATTATACACATTGCCTATAACATATACAACAGTATTTTTTATTCTGTAATTATGATTGATAATGACATAAAATTTTTATAAGCTTAAAACATATCGATTATACCATATCAGCTAGTAATGAATACTATTTTTTTTTTTTTTTTTTTTTTTTTTTTATAAAAGCAGGTACCGCTACCATTTATTTCGTAGCGACCTTTGTACTGTGATAAAATAGTAATAGTTTTATAAAAAATGTCTAAAAAGTTAAAATTATACTTTGTAGATGTCATTATGTTAAAATTATTAAAAAAAATTTACAGACTTTGTCGTAATATTAAAAGTTATTCGAATATAAAACTCTAAATATTAAGGTTAAAAGTTATATAATAAAAAAGTCATAGTGTAAAGTCATCTAGAATTATAAAAACTGTGTCTTATTGCTAAAATTATTTGTGATAAAATCCTAAGACATGAAAGTTAAAAAAAAAAAAAAAAAAAAAAGTAAAATGTATAAATGTCATCGGCTATAATTAATTGGTAATGTAGCTGTTACAATTAAAATTAATAACTTAAAAATTTTTTTTTTCCTTTTCTTTCTCATACCTTCTCTTTCTCTTTTTTCTTTTCTGTCTCTTTTTCTTTCTGTCTCTTTATGCTTTTCTGTCTTTTTTTTTTTTTTTTTTTTTTTTTTTTTTTTTTTTTTTTTTTTTTTCAGATTGTAACTAACGTTGACATTCAAGAAATTCGTTATCATTATTAGATATGTATGGTGTGATTGTGTGCAATAAAGAGGTTTAATCAAATTTAATCTCACTTGAGTTTAAATTAGACGTTACATCATAATAGGGTGTATGTGCCAATAATCAGCACAGTCATCAATGCTTTGATAAAAAGGTGTGTGAATAGTTATATAATTTCAGGATAAAATTAAATTAAAATTACATTTCTTGGACCCGCTTCAAAGAAACAAAAACCTAAAAGCCAAACAAAATAAACATCTACTAGGAATAAAATCGGAATTTAAGTTAAATATCCTAATGTTAAACAGCATACTTAATGAATGATTAAACGAACTTACCTGTAGTGAAGTTCAATCATTATTATACGAAGTGCTTCGTCCGAAACATTAGAAGAAAGAGAATACTTGTAGTAGCTCGCTAGGGTCTGGCCATTCAACCACTATTTAAAGCAAATACAATTAAAAAAATATTTTTTTTTTTAAATTGTGGGTAGTTATCTCGGCACCCCACAACCCGTTAACCACAGAGACCCGGTGACAAGCAACTTCATTTAGACGAATAACCAATATTTCACTATAAAATGGGTAACTCAGGGTGGGTGGGTTCTTATCTTTCGGACGAAGCACTTCGTATAATAATGATTGAACTTCACTACAGTTAAGTTCGTTTAATCATTAATTATACTCCGTGCTTCGTCCTCAGATTAGAAGAAAGAGAATACTTGTAGATGTTTAAAGCTCAGGTGAAATATTGCAGGATAACTAAATTAGTTAAATTAATTTAATACATTGTACTGTCATTTTGTTTTTTATTTTATAAATAAAAAAGGTTGAAACACATAATCCACAAGGAATCAGTCGGAATTTAATAATTAAATTAATAATTATTTTGCAACTACAAAAAAGAAATAAAATTAACTAGTTCAGTGAGCTTCGGGAACCTTTTGATTATGACATAAATCAAATATGTAACTAATAACTAGTAATAACACGTATAATTTGCATATTACAAAGTAGATGTCGTATTTAGAACTGAGTTAGCAAAATCAGTACAGTTTTCAGAGATGATATTTCTCGAATTGCAAAAACATTTGATCTGTCACTCCAACCGGCAGTTTTTCTAATTAAATTAACACTTATACCATCTTTTTTTGGCTGTGGAAGTAGACGCATGTCTAGTAGAGTGTGCAGAAAATATTGAAGTGTCAATCCCACTTTCAAACAGATCTTTCATCCACCGACTTAATGTCTGGGATGTTACCGCCTTGTGCGGTGATTTGAAACTGATAAAAATATTTTCACCTGTCCGTAACGTCTTTGTGACATCTAAATACGCTAGTAAGGTGTCCACTGGGCAATTTTCCGGTTTTTGTGTGAAAAATGGAATTCTAAGACATAGTTGGGGAGCATTTAAGCGAGATGTTTTTATCAAATCGGGGATTTTTATGTTAATGACTTCGGGGCAAATGTCTATATTTTTTATATTGATCTTAAACAGGGTTTGCATTCTGTGAGCACTCACTAATGCAAGCAAAGTAACAAACTTCTTAATTAGATGCTCTAAATGAACATCTCTGTTAGGATAAATAACAGAGATGTTCATTTAGAGATAAGCACGATAAGCACGATGCAGGGGTGCCATGTCGTGCTGTACTTTGGCAAGGGAGGACGGAGCCTATAAAAACCCTTGAACAGTCGACCTATGCGATCGTCGGAGCCAAGTTTTTCACCTAGAATTAGTGATAATGCAGAACGGTAAGAATTTAAAGTACCGTAATTTCCACCGGTTTTTAAAAATTTTAGTTAGGAAAGACATAATGTTTGGGATTGACGCCTCGTACATATCCTAGTTTTTGTCGTTACAATAAATTCGCTACTTTTTTATTGCGATATTATATTGTCGTAGAGAATTGTTTGACAATGATGCGCAAAGTATATCCAGGGAGTCAATGGGAACATTTCTTCTTAAAAAAGCCGCCCGGATAATCTCCCTGCCATCAAAGTGACTGTACGACGCATGTTGTTGGACACAGATAACAATGCGTTGTCAGATGGTGAAAATAGAACAGTATTTGAACACAGAAGTTTATTAAACAGTGGGTACCAAGGCTGCGTTGGCCTCATGGGTACCACCACTATACCCTCTGCTTCATCTACGATAATTTTGCGTAAGACTTTTAATATTATTGCAACCGGAGGAAATGCATAAAAATTAAAATTACCCCAATTCAAAGTATATGCATCCACAGCAACAGATCCCGGATCTCTATGCCATGATACATATTGGTCACATTTCTTGTTAATTCTAGAAGCAAATAAATCGATATTTGGCTTGCCGAGGAATCGTTTGATGGTACTAAAAGCGGAATCACTGAGGACCCATTCATCTCGAGGATAAACCCTTCGTGATTCTGCATCAGCTACCTTATTATCTTGGGAGCTAATGTATGACGCAAAGACGTAAATGACGCGTTCTTGGCACCACTGTCACAAGTCATTTGTGATACTAGTGAGATGCGGAAATCTAACTCCTCCCATACGATTGATATATGAAATCGCGGTCGTGTTGTCTTTTGTCTTTTTTGTGCAAATATTTTTAAACCAAAGAAGGCTGCCATGAGTTCTAAACAATTAATGTGTACGTCTCTTTCAACCTCACTCCACTGGCCATTAGCGGTCTCATTGCCACATGCCACCCCCCACCCTTTTTTGCTAGCATCTGAAAATATTTCCATTACATAATCCTCAGAGCGAATAGGATTGACGACTGACTTGATCGTTTTTAGCCACCAACCTAAATCATATTTTAAGTAAGCAGGTACTTTCATATAACTATCATAATCATCAGTATAAAGCAAGGCTAAGTATTTGCACCGCTCCAGCTGCTTAGTATATAGCCAGCCATAGGATACAGCGGGGCAAGCAGAGGTGAGGAGGCCGACAAGGCTAGCGAACTGTCTAATCGTACAAATGTTCTTCTTCATGAATGACTTAATACTGTTTACGATTACTTCTCTTTTTTCATTTGTAAGGCTGAGATTAAAACTTTCTGTATCTATAATAAACCCTAAATACTTGCAAGTAGTACTGGGTACAAGGCAACTTTTTTCTTCGTTGATAATAAAACCTAACGATTCTAAAATAACGGTAGCCTGCTTTATATTTTGAGCACAAATCTGATATGTGCTTCCGATTGTGCAAAGATCGTCCAAATATATTATAGAACATACATGAACCAATGATCTTAATAGACACATTATTGGTTTCAGTAGTTTCGTAAAAACATAAGGGGCTGTATTTAGACCAAAAGTTAGTACGTTAAATTCAAAAAACTTATTTTGCCATTGGAAGCGCAGGTATTTTTTGTGTTCAAAGTGAATAGGGACAAGAAAATAGGCATCTTTAAGATCTAGGGTTGCCATGAAGTGACCCTTCGATATTAGCTTCAGAGTGGAACGCAAGTCTTCTATCTTAAAATGTTTGTTTTCTACAAATTTGTTGAGTGACTTTAAGTTGAGGATAAATCTGTATTTACCGTTAGGTTTTTTTATAAGAAAATATTTTGATAAAAATTGATCTCCACATGGTTCACACTCTGAAACGGCAGCTGTATTAATGAGTTCATTGATGGCCTCTTCATGCAGACTTTGCTCAGTTAATGACAAATCAGGCTGATTAGGTACACATATTTGTGTGACTGTCTTAAAAAACGGTATCTTATAACCTTAAACATTTCATGTCTGTGTTTTTCCTGGTACAATAAAGAATATTCTTATCTTATCTTATCTTTTATCCATGACAAAATCAAGGTATCATTTGTAATCAGTTGCCACTAACTTAGGAAATAAGAAAGCCTGCCAGAAGGACACCGGGATTAATGATTCCTCGGAGCGCGAGGCTGCGATCGCGTCAGCTGTCGCAGATGCGCGGGCGCAGGCGGTAGGGGCGGCGGCGGGAAGGGCGCGCGGCGCCGCGGCGCTGCTTGAGCAGGCTCGTGCTTCCTCGACACTCCCGCTGAAGGCCTGCTGGCAGGGAGTGGAGGCCTCGGGTTTAAAGGTCGGTTTGACGATGATGGTTTTTTTTTATTTGAACGAAGAAACCTTCATTTCTGCCCCCGATTTTTGGATTGCTTTACCGGCATTTAGAATGTATGGCAAAATCAAAACTTGTCTATTTCAATCGCATAGAGGCGGTCCTTTACTTCTTTTTTTTTAGGGACGAGCAGATAAAACTTCTCCTAATCATATAGTCGGTGTGCTGTATATCGCATATCAGTTTTGCTGCGTCCAACAAGGGCCGTAGGATAGTAGTGTCTTTGATTCCTACTTCCAAGATGCGTGTTAAGGCTTGTCCTAGACAAGATATTGCCGCTGATCTTTCCATTTGTTTATTTTCAAGTGCTTTGTCTTTCTTCACTAAAACATCTGATAAAGCTGCTTTTGTTTCCCCGTTAAGAATTGGCGCGTCAATATTGGTACACTTCTCGGGGATAAGATTTTTTCCAATTAGGTCTTTCCGAGCGTCTTTTGTTAGGCCCGTGGTTACGATGTGATTCCATCTTACTGCTAAATCATTTATTTTTGCGCCATAAGCCTTTTCCTTAGAAGGCTTCTCACCTAAAAGGTCTAAGATATCTTGATCCAACTCTGGTTCAGTTTCAGAGTCCACCTCTGGGAAATGTGTCGAAGTTTCAGGTGTTGACGTAGTCGGTGGCTGATCTATGACAACGGAGCCCGCGGACTGGGCGACTGATACGACGCTACGGACGGTTGGTTCGCTCAGTTCTGTATTTTGATTGTCAAGAGAGTCTGGGTCTTCCATAATTAATGGATCAATAAACTCGAGATTGACCGCGTAGAAGAAATTCATCCACGTTGTTACGTTACGAACACAAAATTCGCGGTTATAGCGCCCTGTCGTTAAACTGATTCCTCTTCCAAAAGCGCAAGATGACTAATATTCTTCGCCAGTTCAATTCAACTTAGTTTTATAATATAATTCTTCCGTTTTATTTATTCAAATAGTTATACAGTCCATTTAGCGTCCATTTTTCGTTTTATGCAAAGTTACTTACATTTCTTGCAATTACACGTGTCATTGCAGGGCACATTTTATAGGTTAACATTCTACAACACTACAATCATTTATTTTTTTTCTCTTTGTGTTTACCTATTTTGAAATCGTTGTTGATTTCGGTGGGGGGAAAATGTTAGGAAACCGACTAAATTTCCTTTATCCCTTCCTATCGTTCCTCGCCATCTATCAGTCGGTGTGAGAATTACACCGTACGTACCCAAAATCGAAGCTTCGCGAGCGCGCGCGTCTGTGCAAAAAAAAATACTAAAAAATCAAAATCCGTGGTTTTTCTCAAAAACTGTTACGTGATGTCCTTTTAGTCGGCCTTATTTCAAATTTGTTTCTGGGTGAAAGTCAATAAAATGGTTGACAAACGTTAGTTTATGCAACAGGGGCTGTTACAGTAAAAGGGGTTTTACAAGGCTTTACAATAATAATTATTTGCGCGAGACAATATTTTACGCGGTAGACATATTTGCGGTTCAAAGGAAATATAGAGGGTTGTGGGCAGTGTTGCCCTTGATTGGTCCGATTTCACTTGCGTTCCGTTTGTCATTAACAGTTCTTACTTGTGTTATATCGCAACGAGTGATCAACATTGAAGTTCGCGCGGTAATTAAATATCAATGTTTGAAAAATTTTAGTACGGCATAAGTAAATCAAGACTTGCAAGATACGTTAGCGGTTCATTTTCCTTCTTATTCCACGGTTGCGCGTTGGTTTGCTAAGTTTAAGAGGGGAAGAACATCCATTGATGACGACTCTGAAGTAATGATAAAAAATTACGAAAAATTGTTTTGGTGAATCGTCGTTCTACTGCTCGTTGTATAGCTGAAGAACTAAAAATCTCCATAGGAAGTGTTCATAATATATCATTAGGGAATGAAAAAAGTCTCAGCGCGTTGGGTACCTAGAATGCTAACGGCCGAACAAAAACGAACCAGGCTGAGAATTTCACAAAGCTGTTTGGAACTGTTACAACAAGATCCTGACCGGATTTTGGCTCAATTTCTAACTATGGATGAAACATGGCTTCATTATTACCACCCTGAAATAAAAAAATAATCCATGACTCGGAAGAGACCATCATCACCGACCCTTAAGGAATCCAAGGCAGTTCCATCCGCCAGCAAGATCATGGGTTTCCTTTTTTGAGACAGCCAAGGGGTGGTGATGATTGAATACCTAAGTCATGGAGCCACTATTACAAGAAATATGTACGCAAAACGAACAAAACAATTGTGTAACGAAATACGCGAAAAACGGCGTGGCAAACTTGCTAAAGTTGTTTTGTTTCATCAAGATAATGTCCCAGCGCACAAACGCAAAGCTGCCATAGGCTGCCATCAATGATGCAGAAGCAGTGATCGCCGCAGATTTACAAGGTTTTTTAGAGAATCAAGATGAACATCTTTTTAAGAAAGGAATTTTAGGTTAAAAAACGGGAAAAAAGATTCCAGCTTGCTGCCTTCAACCACCTTGTACGGAGAAATGCAAACTTGAATGCGCAAAGAAAATTGGTACGGACACTAGATATCAGCTATTTACACAATATTGGAGTTTGAACGATTTGTATCAACAAAGGGCTTACATTAAATCATCTATGGTAGATATTAAACCAAGATATCAGTATACTAATGCAGAAAAGCCCAGGAACCCAAACAAAGCATATTATTTCACTATTGACAGTCGACCAATTAGAGTTTGTAAAACTTTTTTTACAGGCACACTAAACATTTCGGATCGATTGATATTCACCACACAACGAAAAATAAATGAAAATAACTTTTTAGAAGAAGACCTACGTGGTAAGCATGGAAACCACAAAAAAATTAATCCAGAATTAATTAAAGACATCAAAGACCACATAAATTCCATCCCTCAAATGGAATCACACTATGTTAGAGCTTCTACGTCAAAAGAATACATAGATGGGGGAAAGACAATCAAAGATCTTTATGATGATTTTAAAAAAATACAAACACAAAACAAGCAAGAGACAGGAAATTATATAAACTACTATAACGTATTTACAAAAGAGTTTAACATATCTTTCTTTCAACCT
Organism: Yponomeuta evonymella; assembly: GCA_963969515.1. NCBI lineage: Eukaryota > Metazoa > Arthropoda > Insecta > Lepidoptera > Yponomeutidae > Yponomeuta > Yponomeuta evonymella. The sequence goes on along the minus strand of OZ018366.1, from coordinate 5,000,044 downwards.
AAAAAAGATATGTGTGATCTTTGTTTGTCTTACGATAACTCGACTGCTGACCAAAAAAGAGAGCTTAAGGAAAAATACGACCAACATCTTGAAGAAAAGTTATTATGTAGGAATGAAAAAAGGGTAGACCGAAAAAACGTTACTGCTAATAACAAAGTAGCAATTTATGATTTACAAGCTGTGTTACAGTGTCCACGTGGTGACTCGTCAGCGTTCTATTACAAGTCCAAACTTAATAGTTATAACCTGACAGTTACTGAGTTATCTAAGTTAGATACTGAGTTAGATAATAAAGGCGCTTTTGACGCTGTACATGCTATTTTTGGACTGAATCTGATGCAAAGCGTGGAGCTATCGAAATAGGTACGTGCGTTTGGAAATACTTGGAGGAAATTGCCAAAGACGCTGAACGTCCAATAAACATCATATTTTATTCTGATAACTGTGCTGGACAGAATAAAAATAAGTTTATAATGTCAATGTACATGTATGCTGTTTATCAATTTAGTTTTCAAAGCATCACTCACAAATTCTTAATCCGAGGCCACACGCAGAACGAGGCCGATAACATACACATCTTAACAGAAAAAGAAGTTAGTAAAAATCTAAAATCCAGCCCGATATACACCCCAGTTCAATACATAACGCTCATAAAAAACTCAAAAAAAGTAAGCCACTAATTAATGTCCATGAGCTATCGTATGATAGTATTCTGGACTTCAAAATGCTGCAAGAGGAATGGGGCTTTAATTATGGTAATGTAACGATTCTCCTTTATAGAAGCTGGCTGGCAGAGCCTTCTCGTCTTATTTTGAATATTTTGAAGGGAATCGTTACGTTTTGTTGTAGATGTCAGTCAATCCCCAGCTAGGCTAGGGCATCGATAAAAAGACTAATAAAAATATATATTGCCCGTAATTTGGATTTCAATAAGTAGAGCATTACATATTGGTGGAGGCGCCTAAAATCCCAATTAAAAAATTTAGTTCGCGCCCGAAGTGTGCACGAGTTGGTGCATCGCGATCGCATAGGGAAGAAGATACCCGTGATTTCTTGCAGCCAGGCGAGTCGCCCGAAGAGGAGTCGCCCAAAGAAGAGCACCATCAGGATAGTGCTCACCTATTGTGTAGAGCACTAAGGCGTACGTGCAAAAGGCGAAAGTTTGCGTGGACCACGCCACCCCGGGCTACCAAGCCTTAAGAAAGAAAAAAAAAGTTAAGTGGTCTATTATTATATTATACGTAATGGAGGCTACCACGTTCGATGGCTTGACAACCGATGTTGACGAATTTATTCGTCAATTTGAAGTCATTGCAACTCTGAAAAGATGGACGGAAGAGGAGAAAAAGATTGTGATTGCCGCATATCTGTCAGGACCGGCACTTTATTTTTACAAAGAAATTTATGAAGAAAGGATCAAGTATGTCGATTTAGTTGATAGGTTAAAATCAGAGTTCCCGTCAACAGTGAACTATTTGTCATTATTTTTCGCCATGAAACAAAAGGACGAAGGGTTATTAGATTATTTTTATAAGCTGAGCGATATAGGCAAGAAGGGCAAATTGGATGAAAGGTCGTTCATAGAACAATTCTTGCGATCCATACGAGATGATTATAAAGCGATGTTGGCCACAAAGGTTTACACGGACAAAGCAGATCTAAAGGCGACTTTGCTCCAATTAAATATAATCTATGGTTCCCAGGCAAGACAAAGAGAGATAAATTTGCCAACAACTGTAGATTCTGTAAAGGTTGCATCGACATCATCACCCAGAGGTTCACCGCAAGCACGAGGGGAAATCCAATCTGGATACCAAGCTAGTCCGAGTCCTAGTCGGGTGCCGGCTCAAGTTAACTTGCCGACAGGGGATTTATTTTACTCTCCGCCTACACAGAGAGATGGTGGGTTACGCAGACCTCCCTTTGGGCACCGATACAACCTTCGTAACCAGTTTCAGAGACAGCAGCCAAATCCTGGAGAAGGCTATGTACAGCCGATGCACCCAAACACGAGAGGACGGCAGCTGTAATGAACGAGATGGGCCAAACACTGTCGTCCAGCGAGAAGGGAGGCCCCGCAGCGAGGCATACAACACCCGCAACACCCGCATCGAGTCACACAGCGCAGTCAACAACGGACGAGTCTGGTGTGTTAAATCCATTTATTTTGTGCAAGTGTCCCAGTGGACAAGATCGGTTAGAATTAGTAGACACTGGAGCATCAATCTCGTGTGTTACCAAAAGTGTTACTGATGCAGCGGGTAAAAGAATCGAACCTGCACCCGAGATTAGATTGAAAGCAGTCTGCGGAACACTTTTAAAGGTTATAGGAAGAGTAGTTATGAATTTTGTTATAGGGGGGAGAGTGTTCACGGGCATTTTTTATGTGGTGGAAGGGTTAGGTTGCGATATAATTTTGGGGCTCGATTTTTTAAAATATAATGAGGCCATGATTGACTTGGTAAATAATCGAGTGACATTCATGAGAAATTATCATGTCAGATTTGAAAAATCTCTGACATTGTCAAGTAAAAAGTCGCAACATCATTGTCAAATGAAGAAAGAAGAATATTTTTATTATGCGACCTTTATGGAACAAAATGAGGATAGGCTTTATTCAATAGAGTTGGCACAGGAAAAAGGTCAATTTAATTTAGGAAAAGAGTTAGACAATTTTCAAAAAAAGAGGTTGATGGAACTGCTAGAGAAATATCGTGAACAATTTGCGTTTAAAAGGGAGGATTTAGGTAAATGTAATATAGAGGAGGTGAAGATACGATTGTCTGATGAGGTTCCAATCCACAAGCCACCTTATCGAGTTTCTGATGCTGAGTTAAATATTAATAATCCGGTCTTGCATGACGATATTCGGGGTAGAGTTACTGCACTTGAAGGGATAACGTGCAGGGCCACGGAGAATATTCGTAGAGCACAATCAAGGCAAAAAAGGGTGCATGATAGAAAGGCGAAAAATATTATATATCAAGAGGGAGATCTAGTAATGTTATTTTCCCCTAGGAGAATAACTGGAAGAAGTAAGAAGTTATGTAGGATGTACAAAGGGCCATATAGGGTTATTAGACGCACTTCTCCGGTAAATTATGTGGTTGTAGGGATTAATAGCCAGAGAGAGAGTGTAGTACATGTAACCCGTATGAAAAAATTCTTTAATAGGATATTAGTGTAGTTGTGACTGTAAAAATTGTAAATATTATGATCTAATGTTGTGTTTGTCTTACATGTTGTACGAGAGAACGAGCTTAAAGCTGTGAGGAGCTATGGAGATGGCAAAGTAGCTGCAGAGAGAGGCAGCGAGGCCGGGCCATTTGTATAAACGTTCCAGAACCCAATGGTTGCAAGACCGGAAAAAAAAAAATAACGAGAAGCTAAAGAATAGGTAGCGGTTAGGGTTGTTGATTCCAGGGTACAAGTCTATAAGTTGACTCTCCCTTCACACAACAAGCATAGCTTGGTGAAGAAGCTTTGTTGGATTTTGGCGAGTTCAACATGGGCTTGGATCATTGTTCAACAGAAAGTACACAGGTTTTGATATGCGATTATTTGTCGACTGCTGGTAGTCCAGAATTTAGAAGAGAGTGTTGCATTGTGCATTTGATTAGAGATATTGGTCTTGCTTATTTGATGCGGGTTCTTGAAAAGGAAGTCCGGACCACAGAAGCTTTGCCATTTCACTATTTCAAAGGTGGAATCCTCACAACTTTAACAGGAGTAGGCAGGTAGAGTGTTGTTCGGTTAAAGTGAAGTGCGATAGTTTATTTAAGTTTTTAAGATTGTAGAATGTCTAGCTAGTTTATTTAAGTTCATGGGGTAGGTAGGACTTATAATTGTGAAACTTGAAGCGGCGTTCGATGGTGTCTTCTCGGTTTTTTTGTTGGGTTTTGCCGAGAGGGGGTCTGTCCGTACAGTCATAGACCAATTTTCTCTTGCGTTTTAATTGTAAATAACTTGGAGGTTTTATGAATATTGACTAGATTGTCTTGATGGTCTTTGAATTGTTCTGGCACACTGACCGAATTAGTAACGGAGCATCATGCGTTCGCCGGGATTGTACAATTTCCCCGACACTGTAGGACAGATGACTGACGTTAGGTTACCGAAGTGTGTTAGCTAGGGTAAATTTTAATTGTAATTGTAATTAAAATTTTATGATAACCGGGGGGGAAATGTAACGATTCTCCTTTATAGAAGCTGGCTGGCAGAGCCTTCTCGTCTTATTTTGAATATTTTGAAGGGAATCGTTACGTTTTGTTTTAGATGTCAGTCGATCCCCAGCTAGGCTAGGGCATCGATAAAAAAGACTTATAAAAATATATATTGCCCGTAATTTGGATTTCAATAAGTAGAGCATTACAGTACGGATGAAAGCGGCCAAAATGTCAACTGGAATGATATTAGGTATTAAAGGTCACAAAAGAAAATCCTTTTTTATTTCACTACAAGACATCATACAAAGAAGAAAACTTCAAGCAGGTGAATGTGCGAAATAAAAGAAGAAAGATGAAATTGGCCACAGAAATACGCTTAAACGCAGCATATACGCAGAGGCAGGAAATAAGTGCCAACAAAAAGAAGGACTTGAAAGAATTAATAGCGATTCTATCTGATTCAGTCTGATTCAATTTCAACTCAATTTTTAACATTTGATAAGCATTTTTGGAGTAATTTTCTTGTATTTTTTAAGTATTAATCTAATTGCAACCAACGAGACTGATTCAGACTAACGGGTTAACCTACAGTTATGCTGATTTTAATTGTGATAATAATTATAATTGTTGTTTGTTACCTTATCTAGTTCAAGTAGTTATCTAAGAAGCTTTCGTTTCATAAATTTTCTAATAAAGTTTAGTAAAGAAAAAAAAAGCATTCGTGATGCTATTGACTGTTAAGTTTTAATTTGTATTTTTATTATAACATTATTAAAATGTTAATTATATTGATTAGTATGTGCAGTGAAGAACAGTTTACGCTATACTTACCAAATGCCTAAAATATCTTCTTCGACTAGCTTCTGGAGCCTTGGAATACACCCGAAAAAACTCTTCACTGTACTTATTTGTTCAAGTTCCTATTACGACTGATTACTTTAACTGAAACTATTATCAAGATAACCAAAGCAGTTTTGATAAAACTTTAAAACTAAACATTATTAAATATTAAAAAGAATAAAGACTTTTAACAAAATATTTCTGTATTTTAATTTTTACTTTAATACATAAGTGTAATATGCAACAAACTTACAAATAGACTTTATAACTTTTTAATAATAAACTGAATTATTATGGATTAGTTTGCAAAGATTTACAAAATGTATCATTTATTTTTATACTAAACAGGCATTAGTCGAAACTTTATAAAACAAATATATTTCTTTAATTTTATATAAATAATTTCATTAAACTGGTTACTCAAACAATTGAGTAACAGTGGACACAGTGTATAGTGGACACAAGTCCGCTATACATTGCCCTACAATTATAGACCAAAAAATAATGATAACACCAAAAACACGTAAGATACATCGAAACATTTTCAACAAGGCAGAGACTCAAAAACTTTGACAGCGATTCACCAAAAAATATACTTTTTGACTTATTTCGGTTTATTTTTAAACGAGCGATATGTTTTCTACATGCTGTTTCAAATTGAACTCCGGCCTGGCACCGAAACCTACGCCTATCTTATTTGAATAAATTAGGGTCTCGTAAGAGGCACTATTGACTTGAACTGCTGCTCGATAGGGCAAACGCTCGATATACGTGGCTCCTGATTGTCTGGTTCATTGTTCCGTGACTGCATGGAATTCAGTTGTAGAGAGCCAGACTCTCCAAGCATGTTTGATGGTGGTTGGAGGAGCCAACATCGTGTGAAAGTTGGCTTGACGTATGCGATCCCAAGGTAAGTAGCAGAATGTGTTGACTACGAACTACTAGACAGTACCAAAACTGTGTTACGATAATTACAGTTTAAATATTGATGCTATCCACTATGTCATAATGTTTTACCTCACAACTTCTAGAAATAAAATTTAGGTCGTAACTCGCCTCTGCGAAAATCTTTTTTGGAACGACAATGTTTGTTTTACATAATTATATCTATTTAGTATATAAAAATTTGTTACAAGGTTGTCTGGAAGAAATTGCTGTAAGCAATGAGGTCACCCATTGTACTGTTTCACTGTAACTTTTATTTATGTCTCTTGTTTCGTGTGTGCAATCAAGTATATTTTATTCCTATCTTATCTTAACTTGTATAATATAATAATACCCGTACTCGTCCATCGCTGGCGGTTTCTATAGTAAATAAAGACGTTCTGTCTCGTTATTTTTATCCGACTACGGCGAAGCCAAAAAGGAGGGATAGTTAAGATTGTTGCTGAAGTAAATAAATAAATATAAATATAAAAAATATAATATTTTTGTTGTCTCGTATGTATGTATGTTCGTAAGTAAGTCCAACTCCATGTTTCCTCGTAAAACCTTAACCAACTGTCAGAATTTAACAAAAAAGATCGGAATCAATTCGTTATTCCTACTAGTGTGTCCCAACTGCCATATTTTATATGAGTTATAAATACAGCAGTTTGTTAAACAAATAGACATTAACTTATGTTATTTGCTTCAGTTAAAGCACGATCATCGAGATTGAGGTTATCGCTTTAAAATATCTTGTTACCGTCGTTTTAGTTTATTGATCAATGCAGTTAGTTTTTTTTTATTTCATAAATAATTTTTTGCAGTGTCCTAATTTGCTTATACCTACCATATAAAATTTTGTCATTATACTATTTTTTAACAGTGATCGAAAATTTTATATTTAAGAGTAAGAGGGAAATCTGTGGTCAGCAGCGCTGTCAAATATAATTTTAAACTCATTGCCATCGCCGGATACTGAATAGATGTCTGGAAAGACGTCTCAGGCTGATCACCGATGATGCTAATTAGTTTCTTCATATTCTGACTGTAGCTGAAAGGGAAATGTGGTGATATAGAGTTCACCCCAAAAAAAAGTAAAATCTTATTTATTATTACAAAGTATTTATTAATTCTGCTTCACTTTCTTTGCCCCTGTTTTTGAACCGAACACTAAGCTTAACACAAGTTTCACAACCGCAACTGTAACTCCTAAAGCTGCGACCAGGGCTGCCAATATAACTCCCACCACATCCAGCATGAGGTATTCTAACCATGAAACGTTGGCACTCAGCGAACGAAGGTGTTTGGAGCCCCCATGACGGATCAGGTACTCGCTCCACCACACCGCTCGCTCCAAAGACGTCTCAGGCTGGTCACGAATGATGCTACTTAGTTTCGTCATATTCTGACGGTAGCTGAAAGAGAAAGGGGGTGATATTGAAAGAAATGCAGAGAGAACTGATGGGTATTTAGTTCTTCAATTGCATTTATTTAGTCACTCAAAATGAATTAAATCATAAATATAAATTAATAAACATAAAATAATGATAAATTCACCATCGGCATCGTCAACAGATTAAATAGGTCACATTTTGAAAGCTCAACATAAATTTATAGCATAAAAAGCAAAACTATTAAGCAAAGCAAACTTTTTAGTCACTCCGGGCCACATCTGACGCAAATGTCCCCATAGCACTGGCTGCATTACTACGTTGAACAGCCAGGGAGATCCGTTGCATGAGATATGCCCCAGCGACAGTTCAAGCCGCGGTCCCTCAAGCGCCGCCCTAACTCACAAATAAAGGCCTTGCCCTGCGCACCCCAAACTCCGGTGGTCTCTATAGCCTGTGGCACAAAAATGTAACTAATCATGAGCCGACTATATTTCCTGCACTTTTGTCTAGCAGCAAATTCAGCCGCTGCCCCCCCGCACTAGCAGTGGTTGATGCCACATGGGAGAGCGCGAACGTGCAAACACATGTAGCGTCCCATATAAGGCAACGTCCCCTCTCTCACGGAATCATCGTGAGACTGTCTGGCCGTTTTCCATCGTTACGACTCAGGCCTGGAGGCTCAAACTGATGATGATGGAATGTTTGCCGAAACGAGAGCTCTACGAACAATGTCGTTAATGCATTGATGGCGCGAAATTCTGCCTGCACTACGAATACAGTGTAGACCGTGGCGGCCACCCGCCTGTGTGCCACAACCACACCGATGTGGCTGGCAGATTGCGCACAGCGCAACAGCCACCCGGAGTGAGTCTCAATTTATGTGGGTTCCTAATTGTGGAGATGGCAACGCATGAAGCCAGATATCCGAGTCTGGCCTAGTTACAGCTCGCAACCGCGCAAGGTCCACACCAGAACTTTCGTTCAAAAATTTATCCTAGGTGATTTTGCACATGACTTCGTCCCACCCACGCTGAAGTTCCGGCTGCTCCAGCACATCACTCTCAGGACAACGAACTTGCCATAAATCCAAAGCCTCGTTCACAAAAGGGACGCGCAACCCGTCACCATTAAAATGTAAAATACGAGTGACGAGATCTGATACTCCGTAAAAAGAAGCCAGGAATGCTGGAAGCTCAGTGTCCTGCAAACGGCGTACGCCCAAGTCTAATTGGAAGGGCCGCTTGACACCATTTTGAGGGTGTCATTATAATGTTTAGGATAGTTTCTAGAATATCCTTCAGAACGGCATCATACTCGGATCTTTTGTCTCTATAATGCCACACTGGAGCCGTGCAAAGTGAATAAGTAAGTCTAGGTATTGACAAGCAACTCCCCAAGATAATTAATGCAACATGGGCGGAAAGTTGCTTTAAATGTGGCTAAGTCACTACCGAAACCCTAATCTTGGTCGAGAGCATCAGTAAAATGCCTTCAAGGAAAATTGGCGCTCCCAGCAGTGTAAAATCTATCTTGTTTAGTAGCCTTTACCCAGGGACCACCGAATCAACATGCGACAAAACATCCTGCGAAACTTGCCCAGAGCACGGAAACATTTCGCACTTCTGCGAGTTCATCTGGAGTCCCATACCACGAAAGCCTCTTTTGAGACTCTTTAAATCATCGAGGACATCCTCCGGACATCCTCCTTAAGTACCGTTGTCCAGATACCATATATTTAGTGGTGAGCGCAGGTTGGTAATGACATCTTGAATGGCCAGACTAAAAAGGAGAGGACCCAAAGGATCACTCTGCTGTACCCCCACTTGAGACTCTACAAGGCTTTCAACAAAAATAACTTGCTCAGATATGAATAGCATATATAGATAAAATAGCAAATGGATAAAGTGTTGGAACTTGATCCCTGATCTCGCTCAAGATTACATCTCACTTAATAGTATTGAAGGCATTCTGGAGATCAACTTTGACTATTACATTATCCGTGCCAATTTCATCTAATGCAAACGAGCGGACTGCATGTAGCTTCACATCCTAAAGATACCCTGAAACCTAATTGCCATGACTATAACTCCTGCGCTACAATGCTCCTGACAGCTTGGCAACAAAGCTTAGCGACCAGTCGGCAAATTACACTGCCTCTAGAAATGGGGAGAATATCACCATCCTTTTTATTTAGGGCAAAAAGTGAAGCGCCGTATAAAAAAGGACAGACTTCCCGATTTACTATGTCTCTCAACATAAAATTGACCAGAACGCAAATTGAACGCAACAGGTCTACCCCACTATCACCTGCACCAGTGGAAGTCAATTCTTTAATTGCTTCAATACCAATTCAGTAGTCTTTAAATCTCCATCAGCCAGTTAAAATTTTGCCTTGAAGACAGCAACAGATGGACTCTCCAAAATAGACTTGGGTAGACCGTTCTATATATGAGCAGCGCACAGACAAAAGGACTTAAGGCTCCGATCGCAATTCCATTAATAGAATTTTGACGACCGACGTAACTACCACATTCACCGATAGTCATTTTGGTATATTTTTTATTATCCAAATGCTTTAAAGTTTAAAAATCATAATCATAACCGACGGCCCTAGATAGGATATTGAAATGTAATATATATTTTTTCAGGTTTTATATAGGTACCTACTAACCATTAGAGAGTAAAATGTATTTTAAAACACCTAATTTAGGGGTTATGTCGGAGAACCTTAAAGTAAAATCGTGAGTTGCAGGCAGGAACTTAAAAGGTCCTAACATCACAAGCCCTCTGTGGTCTAGCTACTACTTTGTTATTCTCGCTGCTACCTCTACGTGGAGGGCCAAGGTTCTTAACCTTATCAAAAAAAGTAATGGAGACAGTGTCGTAACAGATGGGTGGTAGGTGCTCAAGAGGCAGGCTACCTCTCAGAGGTCTGCTCCCAAAAATAATAACCTGCGACTTCAACGGGTTCACTAGCTAGCATGTCTCCATTTATGGCAGCAAATGCTGTAGCTGCATTTGTGAACTTAGCAGAAGGATCGTTAGGGACGGAGCCAGCATCAAATTGTGTGTAAATCTGAAGGTCGTCGGTATAGAGGTGGTAGTTCGATGAAAGCGTACGGATGATCTCGTTTATGAAAGTGGAGAAAAGTAGAGGGGAAAGCACTCCTCCAACGGAACACCCGCTTTTAATTTGCACCAGGTCAACGGCGCTTCATCGATACTCTGCACACTTCCACCGAGGTATGAAGCAAACCATTTAACCGCAGATGCGGAGATGTTACAAGACCGGAGAAAGCCGAGAAGAATGTCGAAGTCAACGGAGTCAAACGCACTGCCAATTTCTTTATTCTTACGTGGAGTACCAAGCCAATTTTGGTCTTCAACTTTTTTATATCCATAATTATTAATTTAAAATTTATTGTGACATCCAGCGGAGTTGGTCTTTTAATACTATTGATATTCTTACCTCTTATCTTCGATGACAGTTTTTACAGCCTCCACCAGTTCTTCAGTTTCCAATGTCAGTACGTCAAGCTTTATTCCAACCCCAAGTCTCTCATATTGCTCGGAATTGTACCACTGGTCTCCTAACATGGGAAGAATCACTACTGGTACACCGGCGTCTATCGTTTCGTCAGCTGATTGAAGTCCTCCCTGGGTTATGAACGCCTTGATGTTTGGGTGATCTAAAAATATGTAACACGAATGTGTTCGTAAAAACAGTTCAATAGTACGGAAGCAGGAAACTATTATGAGCTCTGAGAATATAAAAAGAATAAATATTAGAATTCCAGCTGACCTGGCAAACGTTATCTTGCCATATTAATTAGCCCACGACCTATTTTTATACCTACCAAATATACACAAAGAATTTCATAAAAATCGGCGAAGCCGTTTCAATAAAAAACGCTAAGAAGAGATTTTTATATATTAGATTATCCTAGAAGATGAATTGTCCTACAGTTAGGCATTGAAGCAAGGATAGAACAAACTTGGATAAATATCTGGACTATCCAAATGGTAGAACAGAAGGGCTATTTCATGAATGCATCTTTTGAATTTGAATTCAAGTTATCACAAATGTGATGGGCTTATAAATATGAAGACCTCAAATTCGGAACAAGTGCTCTACTATCGATTTAGAGAAAAATATTCTAGCTTGTACCTACGTAGCAAATCTCTTTGTGGAAACCACTTCTCTATCCTTGCATTTTTAGGTTTCCTAGGTAGGTATTTTTCTTCAATCTTCCATAAGACGTCGTAGGGTAAAGCTTCAATAGCATTTACGAAGGTTTCTACCAAGTCTTTGTCCATAAGAGAGAAATGTACATTGGTTCCAAGGCTGAAGTAAACCACGCCTCGTTTGGAATTATCCAAGTAAGTTTTGAGATCCTGAAAAATAAATGAAACTCTTAACTCTAATAACTCTAGTTTTAGTTCGATAAATGGAAATCGTTGATTAAAAATAACTAATAATCATGAAATTCCTACAATCACTTTTTCTGATTGAAAACTGAGATAAAAAGTGCTACGGTAATCATGCGACATTACAAACATGTATAAATATATATTTGTACAAATTAAAGTATTGAATGAAATAAAAAATATTTTACTAATTAAGAAGATTACTCCTACATCAGTCAAGTCATTTCTGTCACCTTGTCATTTTTATATATTACAATTTAACAGCGAATCTCACCTGTGGTAGTTGCTTTCTAGGTTGCATATGCAAACCACCCAAATAAATGACATTTGGTGGTACTGGACGATTGCCTTCAAATACAGAATGCGCATTCAAAAATAACAAATCGACGCTACTCCATAACTCCTTTGTGGTAATATCAGGAAAATCTTTGAAGTATTTTTTAACTAAGTTCAATTCATAAGGCAGTGCTTTGTTTGTTTGTCGTTTCATGTGGAAATGTGAGTAACTTTGTTGCAATTTTTCCCACAGGCTTAGATTAAAAAAACGAGTTCTAAATGCATCTGGGGAGAGTATAGGGTGAGTAGATGGAGCACCGACAGCCTCGTAGTTAACGGAGATACCGTAGAAACTACTGAACCAAATCACTGGTGCGTTATAATACTTCCCAAGCACAACAATCGATGAAAACAAGGCTTCAACTACGACGAGATCAAATTTCTGTGTCTTATCTTCCAACAAACCTTTCACGTTCGGAAGTTGAAATACCTGTTCAATTATTTCTATCAGAATATCAGTGGCGTCCATTTCATCTGGTAAGTGGACACATCCACGTTTTAGTTGAGGTCTTTTGAAAAACTTTGCCAATGCTTCATATGTTGCGCTGGTATCTATCTCTGTAATGTTGTCCTTCGGTCTATCTTTAGGAAGACCAGGATTTGGTGTTACCATAACTATTTCATGTCCGCGCGCTGCAAGCTTGTACATCAAAGCACGAAACACTACTTGATGACTGATTGAAGGCATGGGAAAGAATCCCAAAATTCTTGCTCCGTTCACATGATATGGACTCAAAAATAGTGTTGCAAAAAGTATGGCAAAAATTAATTTGAGAACCATGTTTGACTAGCACAAGTAGTAAACTGACAAGAGACTGTTACGCAATCACTTGTTATCTGGGTGGTTTCGTATCAAAATCATGTACGTAACAATAAATACCTACAAGGCATAAAATCCTTTGTTGTAATCATGACTGACACTTTTAGGCATAAACGTATTATTAAGTTTGATATTGGCTAGATAGCAATTTTAACAGGCCACTGTTCACTAAATAGCCATTTCCACAACATGGGACTAACCGACAGCTCGCTTTGCCAGGGATGCCTCAAAGAAGAGGAAACACCCACCCACGTGACCATTCACTGTGAAGGCGTGGCAAAGCAACGGACCGCCATCATTGGGAAGCTAGGATCCCTTCAGGAGGCCTGTAGTGACATCAGAGCACTGATGGCCTTCTGGAAAGAGACAGGCTGGCTTTAGTGAACTCACAGCTTTGCTACGTGACCCAACCATAAGGCTAAGTGCGGAAATCTCAGGTCTAACTAAGGTTGATATTAAGTTTATTATTATGACATTTATTCAATAATTAACTTAAAGCTTACTTTTAATAATATTTCTTGATTTTTTTAGTGTATTCATTATTTCATTTACAAAAAGCAGTAGTAGCCTAGTGGGTAGAACATTGGACTCGGAAGCGGGAGACCAAGGTTCGATTCTCAGTGCGGGCATGTACCTATGACTTTGTTTTCTTAGCTATGTACATTTGTAAAGATATAGTAGCAATACCACTCGCTAATGGTGAAGGAAAACATCGTGAGGAAACCTGAGTAGCTCATTCATATAACTCAGCGCTTGAAATCGCCAATCCACGGTTGGCACGCGTGGTGATTAAGCCCATACTCTCTGCCTGAGAGAAGGCTTGTGCCCTACAGCGGGACCTATATAGGCTGCTTATTTACAAGTTTGGTAACGCATATATTTTTATTTTGTTTGTTATGTTTTTTTTCCGCCTTTTATGTCTTTAAGTTACCTCTATAATGTAATAGCGTCTATAATTAATGAGACATACCTTTTTCATTATGATATATAGATATCGCGTACGAAAAAATACACTTAAGATTTCAAAACGATAAAAGGCTTGATATAATTGCTGTGACGATAGATAATAAGGGACATTACAACATTTATTTACCGGCAAAATACTGAAAAAATATAAAACAAGTTTTTTTTGACGTCACACAACTGGAATTCAAATAACTTATAAAAATAGGGTACATTTAAATAAGGGGTGATTGCTTTTTTTTTTCGGGCCTATCCCATAGTATCCCACAGTTGAATTGTTCGTTTAAAATATTTTGATTCAGGGATCCGTTTGCGAAATATTAAGCACATAATTAAGTTATGTCCGGTTCCCATATTCAAAAACGACTAGTTTTGCTTACGGAGGGTTAAAATGTCTACTCAAGTGTTCCTCTTAAAAACGGTAAGTTGCCGATTACCAATAACGATTCGTTAAATATAGGAACCGGGTATAAACCACCAAGTTGTAAAAAAAATCGTACAACTTCGTTGAAAATACATTGATGAAGTTATTAATTGTGTAAAGCAGTCAAAAAACGGAATCTTACACCGCGCGTGCCCTGACTCGCATTTGGCTGTTTTTTTTTTAAATTTTGGAGTGTTTTAGGAATTGCGCCTTGTATTCGTAAACCTGTGTAATATAGTCGTTTTTTTTTTAGTTTTCTTACTCTTATTTGGTAACGGTTATCGTGGAAACCGGTGTAGAATCAACCTCTAGACTATATCATATATGCAGCCAAAGGCTCCTACTTGCAATGATATTCACAAAAGGAGCAATGCGAGCTGGCGTTTTGCTTGTCTGTAGCCAGCGTTTACATTTGCACCGCTGGTGCTGGCGAAACAGTCGCTTTGATTAGCCAAGCCTAAACCAGGTAAGAATCATTGATACTTTTTGCTCTAGTGCCTTTTACAATGATCTAGTCCCCCCCTTAGTATGTTTTGCTCGTAATTTAGTAATTTCCACTTTTTCTTCAATTTTGTTTTGAGAGAGGCGTGCTGCGACGTCATCACGTACATTTTTGTATTGGTACGATCAGTCCTTGTGGTTTCTTTCCAGTTGATCTGCCGGTTTTTTGATAAATGATTAACTGTAAGGACAACCCGCGGAGAATGCGAATAAGAAACCAGCTTCGGTGAGTTATACCAGATTCCCTGACTATCGGATTGCTACCCCTCTTGTCCCGGTGTAGTTTTGTGTGGAATTCTAAATCCTATTGTAGAATGCTAAGTATTTTGTTATTTTGTTACTCGCCAGCACCGTCCTTAAGTCATGCCATTACCCAGGACGTTGTAAGTACTAGTTCATTTAGGTAGACATCATGTAGGTAGACTACCCGTGAGGGCCACGAACATTTTGGTCTATAACTTTAAAATTAATAATTCTACAGGCTATTGAGTATTTTGAGAAAGTTTGCCACTGCCCCGCGTCATTTCCTTATTAAATATCACAGGAAAATGCCGTATTTTCTGATATATTTGATAAGTAGAAGGCAATATTTACATTATAAGTAATACATCATACCTTTATACAATAACTTATATTAAGGGGGATATAATGGAGAGGCAAGATGGACGGTTATCTACTGAAAACGTCTCAGTCGTTTTTTTTCTGTCTCGTTGGTGTAGCGGTATCACGTCTGATTACCATGCCGGAGGTCGTAGTTCGATTGCCACTGGGGGCCACCGTACGTGTGTACGATGGCCTCAATCTGGCTGTATTTCCATGTTTGTGATGTCTTTGCCTGGTTATCATAGCACAAGGCATCCTAGTTTGACCAGTCATTGTTTGTGTAGAAGTTATTTATTTATTTATTATTTTTGCACGCACTTTGGTCAACTGACAGCAGTTAACAATAGATAAAGAAACAGATTGTTAGTGTACGAGATACAAGGTAGGTATTCTAAAATCTGAAAATTCATGGCGTTTGTATAACCATTGTGATAGACTGCTCTCCAATGGATATTTACTATCGGGAAAATAACTCTTTCTATTATTGTACCATCACGCTACGCTATTCATTTATTATCAAAATTGTACTTTATCAGCGTACGTTAAAGAATATAATGCACTAACTCGACCACTAGGCACCGACTGGTGGTAGAATTTTTTTGGCTAAACGGTCTATTGTGGCTATCTTAACACTTCCTTTATTTTATGTTGTGATTGATAATTAAATTAAAATAGCAGTATGCCTAACATCAAACGCTTATCCATATTACTGTATCTGCTCCTTGAAGAACGTCTACAGCTACTCAATGGCTATCCACTTTCACAAAACACTGTCACCAATCCGTTGGTACACTGGGCGGTCAGACAGATAAATGGATGGACAGATGGACGGTTGGACGGATGAACGGACGGACGGATGAACGGACGGACGGATGAACGGACGGTTGGTCAGACAGGTACAATCGGACCAAGACAGGTGGTCATTACCAACTAATTTGTCAAACTTATAAACTCCTCTTATTTTGCTATTCCTCTGATTTTTTACGGCACATCATGTAGGTACAATCGAGATTCCATTCATAAAACTTTACATTTTAGTTGTAATGTCACGTGTTATGTAGCGGATGTAAAGACTGCTGTCAGTGGCGTAACTATACCATGTGAGGCCTTTGGCAAATTCATTCAATGGGGTCCTCCCAGTGAAAATAAAAAAAAATATGTATGATCTTTAGTTGTAGTACATATTTAAACCATTTCCTCACATGGATGTCGTAGAAGGCGACTAAGGAAATAAATTACCAGAAGACGGGCAGCAGCGTCTTCCTGAGATTCCAACCGTATACTGCGATCGCCAACCCGCCCGCCAAGCGTGGCAATTATGGCAAAACCCCTCATAGTTAGAGGGAGGCCTATGTCCTGCAGTGGGCGTCAAATGGCTGATAATTATGATGATGACTCATATATAAACATTACATTTGTTAAATTTTTTTGTTAAAAATGTCTGAGCTCGCGGCCTCCTAGTTCGGGGGCCACCTCAGGGGTGCCTGTCTAGCTCTTTTGGAGATGTTTTGGCCACTCACAAAGGAGTGCAATGCACTGTTTACACAATTTCCCGCCTTTACTCTTCTTTCTATATCACCTTCACACTTTCCATTCCTGGTAAAGAGGCTCCCCAAATAGACAATATTTTTCACTTGTTCCACCCTTTCATCTCTAATCCGTATGTCGCGTCTTTCTAGTAGGTATATCAAATGGTCAAATGATGACATTTTAGCGCCACAAAACGCACGGCTCGTACCGTCATACCTACGACATACGTCCCATGATAATGTAGCGCTTGAATTGCCTATATTTTCTTACTAAGAGATTGCTTGTATCTCGTAATAAGATAACGATAATATAGTCTTTTAAGATACTGTGTAGCCCATATTTTGCTCTCTGAGAGAAGGTATGTATTGTGATGTGCCCAAAAGATATGTGCTGGTCATGAAACTCGGCACCGACTACAAATTATACTTCTACAATATATACCTACATGTAAACACAGCATACATACTTCTAATTATTTAAATTATTTCTAACTTTTTAGTGTTTCTGTCGGTTTTTATTTTTTATTTAAAAATTCTTATTTTTCAATTTTTAGTGGGGGAGCTGGAGAAAAATATACGAGTCCCTTATAACCATAATTTACCCTACTTAATTCGTTGCTTTAAAATTTCACGTTTACAATTTCCATCGCCAAAAGTCTTCACCAGAACACACGGTGGTACCGTAGTAGGTCATAGGACTCGGATGGCAATGACTGAGCTAAGCCATGATATCTGGCTCAGTTACCCACTAATTGTCATACTACCTGAGGGTATAAAAGGTTTCGCAATCTATTGTTCCCAACATTCCTTTTTCGGCATCCGAAGTGAACACAAGTAATTAGTCATCAACCTGTTATCACCAAGTGCTTTAATTAGCCCAAGACGCGACGCGTGTGTTTAAGTTCCAACTTGTCTGTGACCTGCTATTTTACAATGGAATTTGAAGTCACAGGTATGTATTATTAATTTACTTTACTATTTTGCCTTTTCCTTCTACATTTTTTTTTTAAATAGAGTGCTACGCCAACGTGGCATTTTTTATGTATTTATGTCTGTATATTTTTTACGTTGAAGCTTTTACTTATGTTTGTACCTACTTGTACCATTCAATTTGGTATAGAAATATGGGTTACAATGTCTACTACTAGGCCTCTCCAAATGTAGCTGCGTCATGCTGCGTCTGTAAGGTGCAGCCAGGTGCTACGCCGCGCGCCTGAACGCGTAGCAGGCGCGTAGCACTTGCTACGAAACATGTATCTATTTTGATCCGCTTTTAACGTATTTTTATTTTGTTTTAGGTACTAGTATTAAGTGTTCTTTCAAAAGAATGCTTGTACTAGATACTTGGCTGTCTATTAAAGACAGCAAATCTGAACTGGAGCGTTGGCATCGAGTTTTTCGAGACCTAATACAATTGCTGCCTGATGTTGAGAATTACATTGCTGATGACTTGGAAAAAAGAGTTACTAAAGTTTGTACAAGATTGGTAGCAATTTGGAAGCAAGTCACGCGCAACCATTCTCGCATGGTCTCTAAGTACGGAGACTGGCTGAACGAAATTGAAGTTTGCGTTCTGCCAACTTGTGCAACAGTAGGGAGCCACAACACCCAACGGCCAGCAGCAGAAGCTTCGACAAGCACCCAACAGCACCAGCACAGGAAGGACTTTGAGGAATGTAGCAAGAGATCAAAACGCCGCAGGCTTGCAGAGTTAAGTAAAGTAGACAGTTCTGCGATAAATTCTTTGTTGGACGATTCTAGTCTATCTAACGCCGCTGCATCTTTAAATTTCAGCACTGACGAAGTCTTGTCTCTTATAAATGAGACAAAACTGACTAAACATCAGTATCTTTTGGTGAAAGACTTCGTTAATGCAAAATCACCTAATGCATTACCATCTTATCAAAAAGTGTTAGAAGCTAAGAAGCGGTGCTATCCATCGCAAGAGTTTATCACGGAATCATCTGCTGAAGTAGAATTACAATCATTGTTAGATCATACTGCTTGCCGGATACTAGAATCCCAAAAACCCGTTTTGAATAATATTGACCCTAATAAAGAATTTGTTTTGATTGGAAAATGGGGTTTCGATGGGAGTACGGGGCACAGCGAATATAAACAGATTTTTGGAGATTCTGGTATCGATGATGATGGCAGTATGTTTGTTACTTCATATTGTCCTCTTCAATTGGTTTGTAAGTCCAATACCTCCGACCCAGATCAAATAGTTTGGAAAAATCCGCGCCCTTCTTCCACCAGGTATTGTAGGCCTATTCGATTCCAATTTGCCAAAGAATCCAAAGACCTTTCTGTGCAAGAAGAAGCTTATTTCAAGACTAAAATTGATAGTTTACAACCGACTTCTTTCACTCACGGTGAATATGAAATAAAAGTGCAGCATTCTTTACAATTAACCATGGTTGATGGTAAAGTGTGCAGTGCTCTGAGCGATACATCTTGTAGTAGATGTTATATTTGTGGTTCAACTCCAAAAGAGATGAATGACATTGATAAATCGCTGAGCAAAACTGCAGATAGTGGTACCTATCAATTTGGACTATCTCCTCTTCACTCGTATATCCGATTCTTCGAATATTTAATTCACGTTTCTTATAGATTAGACATAAAGAAATGGCAGGTACGTTCTTCAGACGAAAAAGCTCTTCTTGCACAAAAAAAACAACATGTGCAGCAACAGTTTAGGCAGAAACTTGGTCTAATAGTCGACAAACCGCGAAGTGGAGGAAGTGGCACATCTAACGACGGAAACACTGCCAGAAAGTTTTTTTCTAACTCAGCGGTTTCAGCGGAAATTACTGGATTAGATAAAATCCTTATTGACAGATGTCATAATCTGCTGCAGTGTCTTTCGTCGGGATACAAAATTAATAACGCCACTTTTAAAGAGTATTCTCTAGAAACAGCACGTAAACTTGTTGCTACCTATCCATGGTACAACTTGCCATCGTCTGTACATAAGGTCCTCATTCATGGGTCGGAAGTAATTGAACACGCATTATTGTCAATAGGTGAGCTTTCGGAAGAGGCCGCCGAATCTTGCAATAAATTAATCAAACTCTTCAGGCGTGACAACACGAGGAAAATGTCTCGGGTTGTCACAAACACCGACTTGATACATAGACTTCTCCTTAATTCGGATCCTTATATTTCTAGTTTAAGAAGGTTACCACAGAAGAAGAAGTCTATTCTATCAAAAGAAGTATTAAATTTGTTGTCGGTTTAGGAAAAAATGTAAAAAATAAGATAGGTATTTATGTTATTTTTTACATAACTCCTATTATGTAAATATAATATTTTTTGTCCAATTGTGTGTTTGTACTTAGATGTTAGTTAAGTATTTACTTTATTTGTAATATAAAATGTAAATAGTAAGGTTTAATAGTTATTAAGTTGCAAACCTTCTTTTAAGTGTAATAAAAATGCATAATTTTGTAAATAAAATAAGCTTTTTAAGATTATTTTGTTTTTTTTTTATTGTGTTATGGCTTAAAGTATTACAAAACACCATAATAATAATAATCAGCTATGACAACGACAGTCATTATTATCGCGAAACCCTATGACCGCTACTCTTAGGGCGTGGAACCAGTGTGGAACATCACCAAATTACCTTGGGTCTACTTTGACGCTATTTTATGAAACATACGGATATTACTTAAGGATGGGCTCCATTAGGCCTTATTGACTGCTGTTTATTGAAGAGTTCCGTTCTCCATCTCTGAAAGTCTTCATCAGATCCTCACCAAATTAAAAATTTTAAATAAAAAATAAAAACCGACTTCGAAACACTACAGCACTAAAAAGATAGAAATAATTTAAATAATTAGAAGTATTTATACATGTACGTATTGTAGAAGTATAATTTGTAGTCGATGCCCAGTTTTATGACCAGCACATATATTTGGGCACCGACTTCAAATTATACTTCTACAATACCTACAGTATTAATTCTTCTAATTATTTAAATTATTTCTATCTTTTTAGTGCTGTAGTGTTTCGAAGTCGGTTTTTATTTTTTATTTAATTTTTTTATTTTTCAGTTTTTAGCGGAGGAGCGGGAGAAAAATAAACAAGTCCCTTAAAACCATATTTTACCGTACATGATTTGTTCCTTTAAAATTTGATGTTCTAAATCTCCGTATGTCTTCACCAGAACATGACCAAATTGACTTGGGACTACTTTTACTCGGTTATTACTAGAGGATGGGCTTATTCGCTGGTGTCCACTGAAGAGTTCCGTTCTCCATCTCTGAAAGTCTTCATCATATCTTCAGCAAATTAAAATGGCACCAACGGGACGTTATATCTGTTCGAACAAAAAAAGAATTGTCGAAATCGGTTAAGATTTGACGGAGTTATGAAGGAACATAGGCAAACAAAAAAAAATAAAAAAAATATACGATCGAATTGATAACCTCCTCCTTTTTTTCTGTCGGTTAAAAATACTAAAAACAATAAAATAAATATTTAAGGAAGGGTCCCATACAACAAGCGTGATTTTTTTGCCATTTTTTGCTCGATATTGATAACGGCAACAGTTATACGCTTGAAATATTCAAATGTTGTATAAGTAAACCCTTCGTGCGCGAGTTCGACTTGCACTTAGCTGATTTTTTTTTCACAATTAATTTACCAATAATTTTAACTCATAGAGTAGATAATAAATCACACTATCTTTATGATGCTGTCATTTTCAATTTCTGTTGCTACACAATAGTTTGTGATTTATTCATAAAAAGCAAGTCTTTTGCAACAGCAACATTAAATAAAAAGAAACTAAATTGTTAAATTTGGGTACCGCTTGCTTAGTAGTTAATGCTCAACAGTCGGATTTTTATTTGTTTTTTATTGTTATCTTTTTAGTGATTTTTTTATTTATGTTAATTTTATATAGTGTTTGACACTCGCATAAACGAGACGAATCGATTGAGATCTCATTTATCCAAATTTGAGCATTGGCTAAGGAGTTTTGAGGGAACATAGGTACAATTGAACATACACACATACATAAATACGAGGGAAAGACATTACCCTCCTTTTAGGCTTCGCCGCAGTCGGGTAAATATGTGTATATATAAATTCTTATAGCCATCCACAGTACCTCTTGGCAATTTATGTGTAGTGCAGAATGTTCCCGTTCTAGACTTTTAGCAGTACTTGAATCACTTGACTGGTAAGGAAATGATTGAAATACCTATCTCCAGGCATGTCAGTACGTTCCTAAGCCGACCGTAGATTTTATACATTTGGTTTTATGCATGGACGGAACGGCGTAAAGGTCATGGCACATTATAATGGCGCCGCTACGACCCAGCAGCAACACAGCTACTCCATAAGCATCTAATTTGGGCTATCACTAGCCATCAGCACGCTAACCACGCATCGCCCGCGAGGCCGCCGGCTGCACGGTGCAAGCTCGCTGATTGCACATGCCTAGGACTAGAACTATCTGGCGGTTGGCAGTCGCTAGTGGGCGCGCTGGACGCATGCGGTCCGGTCGCTTGAAGCGTGCCGGCTGCGGTATGGTATGGTAGCGGCAGGCGCGCTAACTGCTCGCCGTTGGCTCTTTTACAGAGACATTAAATGAAACATACTATACGACACAAAACTTAATGCTCAGATTAGAATGAAAAGTCAATAGCTGGGTTAGAGCCGTGCGGTTGCGGTGCCGGTATAATGTGCTACGACCTTAAAGCAATATAATATTTTCTTCATACACGAACTCAGTCTCAGTTTGCAATTTATTACCGTGTGGTATCTTTATAATGTGAGAGAGAAACTTTTTGGGTCTACCTTCGCTTATATTACTGGCTGCTAACAAATAGGGTACACAAACAGAGGGTCCGCTTACCTGGGGCCTGTTTCATAGGACTACAGTTAATGGTTCACTTCGGTAATTCGGTGTACATTGCAAAGTCGACTAAGCAATGTACATCGAATTGTCATACCAAACTACTAACTGTAGTTTTATGAAATTCGACCCTAAGGCTTAGGTCCATGATTAGTTATGCGCACCAAATCCTGTCGGAATCTTGACGTTCGCGATAGCAATTAGTAGGTATGAATTTGACCCTTGCAGTTTTATTTTGAATTTGACGATTGGAATCGTTCAGGATTTGTTGCGAGTAATATAAGAGCATAATAAGAATTAATATAAGAACTCGGCTGGGCAGCATTCGGGAAACTTAGAAAAGTATTTTCGTCCACTGTACCTCAATCGCTCAAGGCAAAATTATACAACTATTGTGTGTTATCAGTGATGATTTATGGCACTGAATCGTGGTCTCTCACTATGGGCCCGACTCAAAATAGGTTTTTAAAATAACCTATTTACAGTGGAATTTTTAGCCATATTAGTGTAACGAAAAGAATATATCATTATTTTTATGTTTACTGCAAATGGCCTTATTATATTTCACGCGAGGTATCGTTGATATTCTGCGTATAATAGATATATTTTTTACCAGGCCCTTCTTGATCTGTCAGAATAATATTTGCAATAACATTGGTCAGCAACTCCATGACCTTCTTTTGCAGAATTATCTTCAAAGTTGGAGCTTTTTCTTAGACGTAGTCATCACAATCACTGTCTACATCTGCTAACAAAATTTCTTTGTCTTCTAACAAAAAAATCCTTAATTTGACTATTATTTTATATTCTTCAGTCTGCTATAACGATAAAATAATAATATAAGTACAATTGTAATAGAAAACTCTAACATGTACCCATTTAACATTATAAGTTGATTTATTAGTATTAAGATCACTTTGTACAATGTTAGTACGTAAGGTGCCTAGTTTAAGTCTTTGCTTTATATTCATTGGTCCATTTTTGCGGGCACGCCCCCAAACTAATGGCGTGCTTCACACGCAACTAAGTGCGAACCTAATTTTACTTTATATCTCCGTACATTTATCTGAAATAAATGTGCGCCCTCCTCGGCTTCGATGTGCGCCCTCCTCGGCTTCGAGGTGGGTCGCTCATGACGTAGGTTTAGGGGTCCTTAGGACCAAACCAGCCCCCAGGTGGTGTTTAGTGGGTAGGCGCACTTCCTGTGAGTCCCACATTGGCAGCACGGCCGGGTCCGTGCTGTTATGCATGAGCATTCACCACCTCCCTCCCCCGTGTCCTCCGGAGGGTGCCCTTTTTAGGGCTAAAAAAAAAAAAAAAAAAAAAACTGAAATAAACCACTACTCGTATCTTCTCTTCGATTAAGAACCGGCCTTTTAATTACCTCCCTACCTCAAGAGATAGCTTATGTACTTAGGTAGACTCAAGATACTACAGTAAATGTCTGATAAAAGTTTCATAAAAGTGAAAGTGAAAGTGAACTTTTATTGCCAAAAACACACTTGGTACATAAATATAGACATAAGCCTACACAATTAAAACTTATTTCTTTTATAAAAAAATTACAACATAAAGGTGTTGTTTTCTGGTGTGTACAACATGGAATATTCTTAGCCTATCTTGTTATCTTATTAAAGTTTTTGGCAAATGGACTCATGCTCAGCAATATGCCACCCGGAGATGCATATAACACCGGTCGATGCTGATTTTCAGCATGAGCCAATCAGATAATCGTACGTCTCACAGATGTGCAATGGGCCCATAACTTGTCACCATAAGTCCTTACCACAGTGCCAAATCCATCTCGCGTTAGCTCCGCCCATCGATAGAGTTGGTTAAAACAGCCAAAGCGCTGAGACTTATAGTTAGAAAGAATTAGTACGAGTAATATATTCACGAAATATACGTCTCTTGGACGTAAATTATCTATCTAGGGTGAAGAATCGGCGTGAAGTCTACCTTTTGGATCCTGCAAATTCGTGTGGCCCTACATGGTGGTAAAGTTTGAAACGGTGTGATTTATTGGAGGTTGCGTTTATCGCTGGGCTGCGGAGGCAATTTGAGAAGTTATTTTCATCGTTCGTTTCAGACATGGTTCATTATTTTATTTTTTATTTTATTTCTAAACATCACATGAACGACGCCCAGTATTGGCTTATTCATCTTAACATATTAACTGAATCGACAAACGTTGTTTTGCCATACTAATTAGCCTACGACCTATTCTCAGACCTACCAAATATACACAAAAAAATATCATAAAAATCGGAGTTCGACAACAAACAATATGACACGAGATTTTTATGTAATAGATTATCACCACTTGAGTTTGAAAAACTTTCCCTTTTAATTTGAGAAACGATCTTACCTCTGAGATCGCTATTGAGTGCTGTGAAGTTGCTGTTTTATTTCAAACGGCAAATTGAAATTGACACCCAAGAGCCCTCCTGATGTAAAAGCTTTTAACATGGGCGTAAAAAGGTTTTACAATTGAATATTCCTAGGAAAATATTACATCTTATCTTCCTAAATAATCCTTAATGTTATACTAAGTTTTGCATAGAGTATGTTTAAAACTTTTTTGAACCATGTGTGTGGTAACTCTAATATAGTTTGAGGAACGTTATTGTAGAACCGTAAAGGCACAGTGCACCATAAAGGATTTATTAACTTTTAAAAGTCGGAATTGTGAAGATGACCGGTTATGGTTATTCCTAGTATCAATATTAAGATGGTTTCCAATAATTTCAAAATTGCTGATTTATAAAATAAATTGGTGTTACATTTAGTAGGCGACCTGTTTAGATATGCTGTGTTAGAACAGATAGATTGCCTGATAGAAAATGCCATTAGCATTAAGTCCACCTTTTGTACACTGTGCAATAAAGAATTAATAATAAGAATAAGAGATCGAGAGTTATGGGTCTACATGATTAAATTTGGTTGCTAGTGCTATAAGTAAGTTCACATTAGAGATGATGACTAAATATATATGTCATAGGCAATGTGTATAATGCAGGCATTCTATACATTTCCTAGGTATTGCATAGAATGCCGGGGTCGTCCAGGCAATGTGTGAAATGATATTGAATGTTCAAACTATTTTACACTTTACCTAGGCATTGTATAGAATGCCGGTTGACGGTTGGCCCCCGTGATGGAGCATGGCCTATACCTTCCTCAGGGAAGAGACCCGTGCCCCTCGGTGGGGACATAATGGGTTTATGATGATGATGATGATGATGATGACGCATCATAGGTAATGTATGTAACGTGTTTTTTTGCGTAGACAGCGTTTCTCACATAGCAGTTCCCTTCGGATAAACATTTACAACGTACAGTCAATTGCACGTAGAGCATTACATTTTGACATTTCCACCTCTCTTATCTTCTGCGATATTAGGACAAAATCGAATGGCAAGTGCAAAGGTCTAAGTGCACTTGATCGTACCAAAAAATTGCTGCAGAAAGTCGTCCTCTTCATTTCTTACCACTTGATTATGGATATTTGATCATGATACAAAAAATTCAAACTCATCAATAAACACTCGATTCTTTGTAGAAGCCGATTCTCTGTTAGTACGCAATTCTAAGTAAAACCTTTCTTTCATTAGTAAGTACCGCTGATCAGTAGCCATTTTCCATTCAATAATCACACAAACGCTCGTAGCCCCGGCTGCCTGAGTGATCTTAAACGATCACGAAGGTTAAGCAACACAGGGCGCGTTCTGTGCATGGATGGGTCGCCGTCTATGCCTAACGCTAGTGGAATTTTTCCGAGCGGTTCCGTGCTTCGCAAGGCACGTTAAGCTGTTGGTGCCGGCTGCCGTCGATAGATGGCAGTCGTTAAGCCAAGTCAGAGGCCTTAGGGCGGCTTGACAACTTCTGACAGTAGACGAGCCACTAGTCTAAAGCCTCCACCAATCCGGACTTGGCCCCCGTGGTGGAGTATGGCCTATACCTTCCTCAGGGAAGAGACCCGCGCCCCTCGGTGGGGACATAATGGGTTGATGATGAATCACACAAACAATGAATGATCACACTCTCAGTTTAGAACCAATGCATAAACTAAAAAAATACGTCTGCATAAAACAAAGGAGTGCTGCGTTGCGTACTAACACAACGAACGAGTTGCAACTTGTTTACGGGGTAGTCCCGCACGCCGCACACTCGCCTCCTTCCCGTGGTCGTACAATATACACATTGCCTGATGCGCTTCGGGCATTTTTATTTTTATTTTATATTTTATATTTTATTTTATACAATACCTAGGCAATGTATGAAATGAATCGTATTATACACATTGCCTTAACGTTTTAGGCAATGTATACAATGCCTAGGCATTCTATACAATACCGGATTATACACATTGCCTATAACATATACAACAGTATTTTTTATTCTGTAATTATGATTGATAATGACATAAAATTTTTATAAGCTTAAAACATATCGATTATACCATATCAGCTAGTAATGAATACTATTAGCAGATTGTAACTAACGTTGACATTCAAGAAATTCGTTATCATTATTAGATATGTATGGTGTGATTGTGTGCAATAAAGAGGTTTAATCTAATTTAATCTCACTTGAGTTTAAATTAGACGTTACATCATAATAGGGTGTATGTGCCAATAATCAGCACAGTCATCAATGCTTTGATAAAAAGGTGTGTGAATAGTTATGTAATTTCAGGATAAAATTAAATTAAAATTACATTTCTTGGACCCGCTTCAAAGAAACAAAAACCTAAAAGCCAAACAAAATAAACATCTACTAGGAATAAAATCGGAATTTAAGTTAAATATCCTAATGTTAAACAGCATACTTAATGATTAAACGAACTTACCTGTAGTGAAGTTCAATCATTATTATACGAAGTGCTTCGTCCGAAACATTAGAAGAAAGAGAATACTTGTAGTAGCTCGCTAGGGTCTGGCCATTCAACCACTATTTAAAGCAAATACAATTAAAAAAATATATTTTTTTTAAATTGTGGGTAGTTATCTCGGCACCCCACAACCCGCCAACCACAGAGACCCGGTGACAAGCAACTTCATTTAGACGATTAACCAATATTTCACAATAAAATGGGTAACTCAGGGTGGGTGGGTTCTTATCTTTCGGACGAAGCACTTCGTATAATAATGATTGAACTTCACTACAGGTAAGTTCGTTTAATCATTAATTATACTCCGTGCTTCGTCCTCAGATTAGAAGAAAGAGAATACTTGTAGATGTTTAAAGCTCAGGTGAAATATTGCAGGATAACTAAATTAGTTAAATTAATTTAATACATTGTACTGTCATTTTGTTTTTTATTTTATAAATAAAAAAGGTTGAAACACATAATCCACAAGGAATCAGTCGGAATTTAATAATTAAATTAATAATTATTTTGCAACTACAAAAAAGAAATAAAATTAACTAGTTCAGTGAGCTTCGGGAACCTTTTGATTATGACATAAATCAAATATGTAACGAATAACTAGTAATAACACGTATAATTTGCATATTACAAAGTAGATGTCGTATTTAGAACTGAGTTAGCAAAATCAGTACAGTTTTCAGAGATGATTTTTATTTTATTTTTATTTATTGAATGAAAACAAACAATGATATTTCTCGAATTGCAAAAACATTTGATCTGTCACTCCAACCGGCAGTTTTTCTAATTAAATTAACACTTATACCATCTTTTTTTGGCTGTGGAAGTAGACGCATGTCTAGTAGAGTGTGCAGAAAATATTGAAGTGTCAATCCCACTTTCAAACAGATCTTTCATCCACCGACTTAATGTCTGGGATGTTACCGCCTTGTGCGGTGATTTGAAACTGATAAAAATATTTTCACCTGTCCGTAATGTCTTCTAAATACGCTAGTAAGGTGTCCACTGGGCAAATTTCCGGTTTTTGTGTGAAAAATGGAATTCTAAGACATAGTTGGGGAGCATTTAAGCGAGATGTTTTTATCAAATCGGGGATTTTTATGTTAATGACTTCGGGGCAAATGTCTATATTTTTTATATTGATCTTAAACAGGGTTTGCATTCTGTGAGCACTCACTAATGCAAGCAAAGTAACAAACTTCTTAATTAGATGATCTAAATGAACATCTCTGTTAGGATAAATAACAGAGATGTTCATTTAGAGATAAGCACGATAAGCACGATGCAGGGGTGCCATGTCGTGCTGTACTTTGGCAAGGGAGGACGGAGCCTATAAAAACCCTTGAACAGTCGACCTATGCGATCGTCGGAGCCAAGTTTTTCACCTAGAATTAGTGATAATGCAGAACGGTAAGAATTTGAAGTACCGTAATTTCCACCGGTTTTTAAAAATTTTAGTTAGGAAAGACATAATGTTTGGGATTGACGCCTCGTACATATCCTAGTTTTTGTCGTTACAATAAATTCGCTACTTTTTTATTGCGATATTATATTTTCGTATAGAATTGTTTGACAATGATGCGCAAAGTATATCCAGGGAGTCAATGGGAACATTTCTTCTTAAAAAAGCCGCCCGGATAATCTCCCTGCCATCAAAGTGACTGTACGACGCATGTTGTTGGACACAGATAACAATGCGTTGTCAGATGGTGAAAATAGAACAGTATTTGAACACAGAAGTTTATTAAACAGTGGGTACCAAGGCTGCGTTGGCCTCATGGGTACCACCACTATACCCTCTGCTTCATCTACGATAATTTTGCGTAAGACTTTTAATATTATTGCAACCGGAGGAAATGCATAAAAATTAAAATTACCCCAATTCAAAGTATATGCATCCACAGCAACAGATCCCGGATCTCTATGCCATGATACATATTGGTCACATTTCTTGTTAATTCTAGAAGCAAATAAATCGATATTTGGCTTGCCGAGCAATCGTTTGATGGTACTAAAAGCGGAATCACTGAGGACCCATTCATCTCGAGGATAAACCCTTCGTGATTCTGCATCAGCTACCTTATTATCTTGGGAGCTAATGTATGACGCAAAGACGTAAATGGCGCGTTCTTCGCACCACTGCCACAAGTCATTTGTGATACTAGTAAGATGCGGAAATCTAACTCCTCCCATACGATTGATATATGAAATCGCGGTCGTGTTGTCTTTTGTCTTTTTTGTGCAAATATTTTTAAACCAAAGAAGGCTGCCATGAGTTCTAAACAATTAATGTGTACGTCACTTTCAACCTCACTCCACTGGCCATTAGCGGTCTCATTGCCACACGCCACCCCCCACCCTTTTTTGCTAGCATCTGAAAATATTTCCATTACATAATCCTCAGAGCGAATAGGATTGACGACTGACTTGATCGTTTTTAGCCACCAACCTAAATCATATTTTAAGTAAGCAGGTACTTTCATATAACTATCATAATATGTATGAAGTATTCAGTATGAAGCAAGGCTAAGTATTTGCACCGCTCCAGCTGCTTAGTATATAGCCAGCCATAGGATACAGCGGGGCAAGCAGAGGTGAGGAGGCCGACAAGGCTAGCGAACTGTCTAATCGTACAAATGTTCTTCTTCATGAATGACTTAATACTGTTTACGATTACTTCTCTTTTTTCATTTGTAAGGCTGAGATTAAAACTTTCTGTATCTATAATAAACCCTAAATACTTGCAAGTAGTACTGGGTACAAGGCAACTTTTTTCTTCGTTGATAATAAAACCTTACGATTCTAAAATAACGGTAGCCTGCTTTATATTTTGAGCACAAATCTGATATGTGATTCCGATTGTGCAAAGATCGTCCAAATATATTATAGAACATACATGAACCAACGATCTTAATAGACACATTATTGGTTTCAGTAGTTTCGTAAAAACGTAAGGGGCTGTATTTAGACCAAAAGGTAGTACGTTAAATTCAAAAAACTTATTTTGCCATTGGAAACGCAGGTATTTTTTGTATTCAAAGTGAATAGGGACAAGAAAATAGGCATCTTTAAGATCTAGGGTTCCCATGAAGTGACCCTTCGATATTAGCTTCAGAGTGGAACGCAAGTCTTCTATCTTAAAATGTTTGTTTTCTACAAATTTGTTGAGTGACTTCAAGTTGAGGATAAATCTGTATTTACCGTTAGGTTTTTTTATAAGAAAATATTTTGATAAAAATTGATCTCCACATGGTTCACACTCTGAAACGGCAGCTGTATTAATGAGTTCATTGATGGCCTCTTCATACAGACTTTGCTCAGTTAATGACAAATCAGGCTGATTAGGTACACATATTTGTGTGACTGTCTTAAAAAACGGTATCTTATAACCTTTTATCCATGACAAAATCAAGGTATCATTTGTAATCAGTTGCCACTAACTTAGGAAATAAGAAAGCCTGCCAGAAGGACATACCGGGATTTATGATTCCTCGGAGCGCGAGGCTGCGATCGCGTCAGCTGTCGCAGATGCGCGGGCGCAGGCGGTAGGAGCGGCGGCGGGAAGGGCGCGCGTCGCCGCTGCGCTGCTTGAGCAGGCTCGTGCTTCCTCGACACTCCCGCTGAAGGCCTGCTGGCAGGGAGTGGAGGCCTCGGGTTTAAAGGTCGGTTTGACGATGATGGTTTTTTTTTTTATTTGAACGAAGAAACCTTCATTTCTGCCCCCGATTTTTGGATTGCTTTACCGGCATTTAGAATGTATGGCAAAATCAAAACTTGTCTATTTCAATCGCATAGAGGCGGTCCTTTACTTCTTTTTTTTTTTTAGGGACGAGCAGATAAAACTTCTCCTAATCATTGAGTCGGTATGCTGTATGTATATCGCATATCAGTTTTGCTGCGTCCAACAAGGGCCGTAGGATAGTAGTGTCTTTATTCCTACTTCCAAAATGCGTGTTAAGGCTTGTCCTAGACAAGATATTGCCGCTGATCTTTCCTTTTGTTTGTTTTCAAGTGCTTTGTCCTTCTTCACTAAAACATCTGATAAAATTGCTTTTGTTTCTTCGTTAAGAATTGGCGCGTCAATATTGGTACAGTTCTCGGGGATAAGATTTTTTCCAATTAGGTCTTTCTGAGCGTCTTTTGTTAGGCCCGTGGTTACGATGTGATTCCATCTTACTGCTAAATTATTTATTTTTGCGCCATAAGCCTTTTCCTTAGAAGGCTTCTCACCTAAAAGGTCTAAGATATCTTGATCTAACTCTGGTTCAGTTTCAGAGTCCACCTCTGGGAAATGTGTCGAAGTTTCAGGTGTTGACGTAGTCGGTGGCTGATCTATGACAACGGAGCCCGCGGACTGGGCGACTGATACGACACTACGGACGGTTGGTTCGCTCAGTTCTGTATTTTGATTGTCAAGAGAGTCTGGGTCTTCCATAATTAATGGATCAATAAACTCGAGGTTGGCCGCGTAGAAGAAATTCATCCCGGACTTGATGGTAGAGTTCGCGTTGTTACGTTACGAACACAAAATTCGCGGTTACAGCGCCCTGTCGTTAAACTGATTCCTCTTCCAAAAGCGCAAGATGACTAACATTCTTCGCCAGTTCAATTCAACTTAGTTTTATAATATAATTCTTTCGTTTTATTTATTCATATAGTTATACAGTCCATTTAGCGTCCATTTTTCGTTTTATGCAAAGTTACTTACATTTCTTGCAATTACACGTGTCATTGCAGGGCACATTTTATAGGTTAACATTCTACAACACTACAATCATTTATTTTTTTTCTCTTTGTGTTTACCTATTTTGAAATCATTGTTGATTTCGGTGGGGGGAAAATGTTAGGAAAACGACTAAATTTCCTTTATCCCTTCCTATCGTTCCTCGCCATCTATCAGTCGGTGTGAGAATTACACCGTACGTACCCAAAATCGAAGCTTCGCGAGCGCGCGCGTCTGTGCAAAAAAAAAACTAAAAAATCAAAATCCGTGGTTTTTCTCAAAAACTGTTACGTGATGTCCTTTTAGTCGGCCTTATTTCAAATTTGTTTCTGGGTGAAAGTCAATAAAATATCAACCAAACGTTAGTTTATGCAACAGGGGCTGTTACAGTAAAAGGGGTTTTACAAGGCTTTACAATAATAATTATTTGCGCGAGACAATATTTTACGCGGTAGACATATTTGCGGTTCAAAGGAAATATAGAGGGTTGTGGGCAGTGTTGCCCTTGATTGGTCCGATTTCGCTTGCGTTCCGTTTGTCATTAACAGTTCTTACTTGTGTTATATCGCAACGAGTGATCAACATTGAAGTTCGCGCGGTAATTAAATATCAATGTTTGAAAAATTTTAGTACGGCATAAGTAAATCAAGACTTGCAAGATACGTTAGCGGTTCATTTTCCTTCTTATTCCACGGTTGCGCGTTGGTTTGCTAAGTTTAAGAGGGGAAGAACATCCATTGATGACGACTCTGAAGTAATGATAAAAAATTACGAAAAATTGTTTTGGTGAATCGTCGTTCTACTGCTCGTTGTATAGCTGAAGAACTAAAAATCTCCATAGGAAGTGTTCATAATATATCATTAGGGAATGAAAAAAGTCTCAGCGCGTTGGGTACCTAGAATGCTAACGGCCGAACAAAAACGAACCAGGCTGAGAATTTCACAAAGCTGTTTGGAACTGTTACAACAAGATCCTGACCGGATTTTGGCTCAATTTCTAACTATGGATGAAACATGGCTTCATTATTACCACCCTGAAATAAAAAAATAATCCATGACTCGGAAGAGACCATCATCACCGACCCTTAAGGAATCCAAGGCAGTTCCATCCGCCAGCAAGATCATGGGTTTCCTTTTTTGAGACAGCCAAGGGGTGGTGATGATTGAATACCTAAGTCATGGAGCCACTATTACAAGAAATATGTACGCAAAACGAATAAAACAATTGTGTAACGAAATACGCGAAAAACGGCGTGGCAAACTTGCTAAAGTTGTTTTGTTTCATCAAGATAATGTCCCAGCGCACAAACGCAAAGCTGCCATAGGCTGCCATCAATGATGCAGAAGCAGTGATCGCCGCAGATTTACAAGGTTTTTTAGAGAATCAAGATGAACATCTTTTTAAGAAAGGAATTTTAGGTTAAAAAACGGGAAAAAAGATTCCAGCTCGCTGCCTTCAACCACCTTGTACGGATAAATGCAAACTTGAATGCGCAAAGAAAATTGGTACGGACACTAGATATCAGCTATTTACACAATATTGGAGTTTGAACGATTTGTATCAACAAAGGGCTTACATTAAATCATCTATGGTAGATATTAAACCAAGATATCAGTATACTAATGCAGAAAAGCCCAGGAACCCAAACAAAGCATATTATTTCACTATTGAAATTCGACCAATTAGAGTTTGTAAAACTTTTTTTAAAGGCACACTAAACATTTCGGATCGATTGATATTCACCACACAACGAAAAATAAATGAAAATAACTTTTTAGAAGAAGACCTACGTGGTAAGCATGGAAACCACAAAAAAATTAATCCAGAATTAATTAAAGACATCAAAGACCACATAAATTCCATCCCTCAAATGGAATCACACTATGTTAGAGCTTCTACGTCAAAAGAATACATAGATGGGGGAAAGACAATCAAAGATCTTTATGATGATTTTAAAAAAATACAAACACAAAACAAGCAAGAGACAGGAAATTATATAAACTACTATAACGTATTTACAAAAGAGTTTAACATATCTTTCTTTCAACCTAAAAAAGATATGTGTGATCTTTATTTGTCTTACGATAACTCGACTGCTGACCAAAAAAGAGAGCTTAAGGAAAAATACGACCAACATCTTGAAGAAAAGTTATTATGTAGGAATGAAAAAAGGGTAGACCGAAAAAACGTTACTGCTAATAACAAAGTAGCAATTTATGATTTACAAGCTGTGTTACAGTGTCCACGTGGTGACTCGTCAGCGTTCTATTACAAGTCCAAACTTAATAGTTATAACCTGACAGTTACTGAGTTATCTAAGTTAGATACTGAGTTAGATAATAAAGGCGCTTTTGACGCTGTACATGCTATTTTTGGACTGAATCTGATGCAAAGCGTGGAGCTATCGAAATAGGTACGTGCGTTTGGAAATACTTGGAGGAAATTGCCAAAGACGCTGAACGTCCAATAAACATCATATTTTATTCTGATAACTGTGCTGGACAGAATAAAAATAAGTTTATAATGTCAATGTACATGTATGCTGTTTATCAATTTAGTTTTCAAAGCATCACTCACAAATTCTTAATCCGAGGCCACACGCAGAACGAGGCCGATAACATACACATCTTAACAGAAAAAGAAGTTAGTAAAAATCTAAAATCCAGCCCGATATACACCCCAGTTCAATACATAACGCTCATAAAAAACTCAAAAAAAGTAAGCCACTAATTAATGTCCATGAGCTATCGTATGATAGTATTCTGGACTTCAAAATGCTGCAAGAGGAATGGGGCTTTAATTATGGTAATGTAACGATTCTCCTTTATAGAAGCTGGCTGGCAGAGCCTTCTCGTCTTATTTTGAATATTTTGAAGGGAATCGTTACGTTTTGTTGTAGATGTCAGTCGATCCCCAGCTAGGCTAGGGCATCGATAAAAAGACTAATAAAAATATATATTGCCCGTAATTTGGATTTCAATAAGTAGAGCATTACATATTGGTGGAGGCGCCTAAAATCCCAATTAAAAAAATTAGTTCGCGCCCGAAGTGTGCACGAGTTGGTGCATCGCGATCGCATAGGGAAGAAGATACCCGTGATTTCTTGCAGCCAGGCGAGTCGCCCGAAGAGGAGTCGCCCAAAGAAGAGCACCATCAGGATAGTGCTCACCTATTGTGTAGAGCACTAAGGCGTACGTGCAAAAGGCGAAAGTTTGCGTGGACCACGCCACCCCAGGCTACCAAGCCTTAAGAAAGAAAAAAAAAGTTAAGTGGTCTATTATTATATTATACGTAATGGAGGCTACCACGTTCGATGGCTTGACAACCGATGTTGACGAATTTATTCGTCAATTTGAAGTCATTGCAACTCTGAAAAGATGGACGGAAGAGGAGAAAAAGATTGTGATTGCCGCATATCTGTCAGGACCGGCACTTTATTTTTACAAAGAAATTTATGAAGAAAGGATCAAGTATGTCGATTTAGTTGATAGGTTAAAATCAGAGTTCCCGTCAACAGTGAACTATTTGTCATTATTTTTCGCCATGAAACAAAAGGACGAAGGGTTATTAGATTATTTTTATAAGCTGAGCGATATAGGCAAGAAGGGCAAATTGGATGAAAGGTCGTTCATACAACAATTCTTGCGATCCATACGAGATGATTATAAAGCGATGTTGGCCACAAAGGTTTACACGGACAAAGCAGATCTAAAGGCGACTTTGCTCCAATTAAATATAATCTATGGTTCCCAGGCAAGACAAAGAGAGATAAATTTGCCAACAACTGTAGATTCTGTAAAGGTTGCATCGACATCATCACCCAGAGGTTCACCGCAAGCACGAGGGGAAATCCAATCTGGATACCAAGCTAGTCCGAGTCCTAGTCGGGTGCCGGCTCAAGTTAACTTGCCGACAGGGGATTTATTTTACTCTCCGCCTACACAGAGAGATGGTGGGTTACGCAGACCTCCCTTTGGGCACCGATACAACCTTCGTAACCAGTTTCAGAGACAGCAGCCAAATCCTGGAGAAGGCTATGTACAGCCGATGCACCCAAACACGAGAGGACGGCAGCTGTAATGAACGAGATGGGCCAAACACTGTCGTCCAGCGAGAAGGGAGGCCCCGCAGCGAGGCATACAACACCCGCAACACCCGCATCGAGTCACACAGCGCAGTCAACAACGGACGAGTCTGGTGTGTTAAATCCATTTATTTTGTGCAAGTGTCCCAGTGGACAAGATCGGTTAGAATTAGTAGACACTGGAGCATCAATCTCGTGTGTTACCAAAAGTGTTACTGATGCAGCGGGTAAAAGAATCGAACCTGCACCCGAGATTAGATTGAAAGCAGTCTGCGGAACACTTTTAAAGGTTATAGGAAGAGTAGTTATGAATTTTGTTATAGGGGGGAGAGTGTTCACGGGCATTTTTTATGTGGTGGAAGGGTTAGGTTGCGATATAATTTTGGGGCTCGATTTTTTAAAATATAATGAGGCCATGATTGACTTGGTAAATAATCGAGTGACATTCATGAGAAATTATCATGTCAGATTTGAAAAATCTCTGACATTGTCAAGTAAAAAGTCGCAACATCATTGTCAAATGAAGAAAGAAGAATATTTTTATTATGCGACCTTTATGGAACAAAATGAGGATAGGCTTTATTCAATAGAGTTGGCACAGGAAAAAGGTCAATTTAATTTAGGAAAAGAGTTAGACAATTTTCAAAAAAAGAGGTTGATGGAACTGCTAGAGAAATATCGTGAACAATTTGCGTTTAAAAGGGAGGATTTAGGTAAATGTAATATAGAGGAGGTGAAGATACGATTGTCTGATGAGGTTCCAATCCACAAGCCACCTTATCGAGTTTCTGATGCTGAGTTGAATATTAATAATCCGGTCTTGCATGACGATATTCGGGGTAGAGTTACTGCACTTGAAGGGATAACGTGCAGGGCCACGGAGAATATTCGTAGAGCACAATCAAGGCAAAAAAGGGTGCATGATAGAAAGGCGAAAAATATTATATATCAAGAGGGAGATCTAGTAATGTTATTTTCCCCTAGGAGAATAACTGGAAGAAGTAAGAAGTTATGTAGGATGTACAAAGGGCCATATAGGGTTATTAGACGCACTTCTCCGGTAAATTATGTGGTTGTAGGGATTAATAGCCAGAGAGAGAGTGTAGTACATGTAACCCGTATGAAAAAATTCTTTAATAGGATATTAGTGTAGTTGTGACTGTAAAAATTGTAAATATTATGATCTAATGTTGTGTTTGTCTTACATGTTGTACGAGAGAACGAGCTTAAAGCTGTGAGGAGCTATGGAGATGGCAAAGTAGCTGCAGAGAGAGGCAGCGAGGCCGGGCCATTTGTATAAACGTTCCAGAACCCAATGGTTGCAAGACCGGAAAAAATAAAAAAATAACGAGAAGCTAAAGAATAGGTAGCGGTTAGGGTTGTTGATTCCAGGGTACAAGTCTATAAGTTGACTCTCCCTTCACACAACAAGCATAGCTTGGTGAAGAAGCTTTGTTGGATTTTGGCGAGTTCAACATGGGCTTGGATCATTGTTCAACAGGAAGTACACAGGTTTTGATATGCGATTATTTGTCGACTGCTGGTAGTCCAGAATTTAGAAGAGAGTGTTGCATTGTGCATTTGATTAGAGATATTGGTCTTGCTTATTTGATGCGGGTTCTTGAAAAGGAAGTCCGGACCACAGAAGCTTTGCCATTTCACTATTTCAAAGGTGGAATCCTCACAACTTTAACAGGAGTAGGCAGGTAGAGTGTTGTTCGGTTAAAGTGAAGTGCGATAGTTTATTTAAGTTTTTAAGATTGTAGAATGTCTAGCTAGTTTATTTAAGTTCATGGGGTAGGTAGGACTTATAATTGTGAAACTTGAAGCGGCGTTCGATGGTGTCTTCTCGGTTTTTTTGTTGGGTTTTGCCGAGAGGGGGTCTGTCCGTACAGTCATAGACCAATTTTCTCTTGCGTTTTAATTGTAAATAACTTGGAGGTTTTATGAATATTGACTAGATTGTCTTGATGGTCTTTGAATTGTTCTGGCACACTGACCGAATTAGTAACGGAGCATCATGCGTTCGCCGGGATTGTACAATTTCCCCGACACTGTAGGACAGATGACTGACGTTAGGTTACCGAAGTGTGTTAGCTAGGGTAAATTTTAATTGTAATTGTAATTAAAATTTTATGATAACCGGGGGGGAAATGTAACGATTCTCCTTTATAGAAGCTGGCTGGCAGAGCCTTCTCGTCTTATTTTGAATATTTTGAAGGGAATCGTT
Organism: Yponomeuta evonymella; assembly: GCA_963969515.1. NCBI lineage: Eukaryota > Metazoa > Arthropoda > Insecta > Lepidoptera > Yponomeutidae > Yponomeuta > Yponomeuta evonymella. The sequence continues at coordinate 4,961,312 of OZ018366.1, read as the reverse complement.
ACGTTTTGATTTAGATGTCAGTCGATCCCCAGCTAGGCTAGGGCATCGATAAAAAAGACTTATAAAAATATATATTGCCCGTAATTTGGATTTCAATAAGTAGAGCATTACAGTACGGATGAAAGCGGCCAAAATGTCAACTGGAATGATATTAGGTATTAAAGGTCACAAAAGAAAATCCTTTTTTATTTCACTACAAGACATCATACAAAAAAGAAAACTTCAAGCAGGTGAATGTGCGAAATAAAAGAAGAAAGATGAAATTGGCCACAGAAATACGCTTAAACGCAGCATATACGCAGAGGCAGGAAATAAGTGCCAACAAAAAGAAGGACTTGAAAGAATTAATAGCGAAAGGTCTGATTCCATCTTATTACGCTGGATTTTATAACTCAATTTTTAACATTTGATAAGCATTTTTGGAGTAATTTTCTTGTATTTTTTAAGTATTAATCTAATTGCAACCAACGAGACTGATTCAGACTAACGGGTTAACCTACAGTTATGCTGATTTTAATTGTGATAATAATTATAATTGTTGTTTGTTACCTTATCTAGTTCAAGTAGTTATCTAAGAAGCTTTCGTTTCATAAATTTTCTAATAAAGTTTAGTAAAGTTAGATCTCAAAAAGCATTCGTGATGCTATTGACTGTTAAGTTTTAATTTGTATTTTTATTATAACATTATTAAAATCTTAATCATATTGATTAGTATGTGCAGTGAAGAACAGTTTACGCTATACTTACCAAATGCCTAAAATATCTTCTTCGAATAGCTTCTGGAGCCTTGGAATACACCCGAAAAAACTCTTCACTGTACTTATTTGTTCAAGTTCCTATTACGACTGATTACTTTAACTGAAACTATTATCAAGATAACCAAAGCAGTTTTGATAAAACTTTAAAACTAAACATTATTAAATATTAAAAAGAATAAAGACTTTTAACAAAATATTTCTGTATTTTAATTTTTACTTTAATACATAAGTGTAATATGCAACAAACTTACAAATAGACTTTATAACTTTTTAATAATAAACTGAATTATTATGGATTAGTTTGCAAAGATTTACAAAATGTATCATTTATTTTTATACTAAACAGGCATTAGTCGAAACTTTATAAAACAAATATATTTCTTTAATTTTATATAAATAATTTCATTAAACTGGTTACTCAAACAATTGAGTAACAGTGGACACAGTGTATAGTAGACACAAGTCCGCTATACATTGCCCTACAATTATAGACCAAAAAATAATGATAACACCAAAAACACGTAAGATACATCGAAACATTTTCAACAAGGCAGAGACTCAAAAACTTTGACAGCGATTTACCAAAAAATATACTTTTTGACTTATTTCGGTTTATTTTTAAACGAACGATATGTTTTCTACATGCTGTTTCAAATTGAACTCCGGCCTGGCACCGAAACCTACGCCTATCTTATTTGAATAAATTAGGGTCTCGTAAGAGGCACTATTGACTTGAACTGCTGCTCGATAGGGCATACGCTCGATATGCGTGGCTCCTGATTGTCTGGCTCATTGTTCCGTGACTGCATGGAATTCAGCTGTAGAGAGCCAGACTCTCCAAGCAGGTTTGATGGTGGTTGGAGGAGCCAACATCGTGTGAAAGTTGGCTTGACGTATGCGATCCCAAGGTAAGTAGCAGAATGTGTTGACTACGAACTACTAGACAGTACCAAAACTGTGTTACGATAATTACAGTTTAAATATTGATGCTATCCACTATGTCATAATGTTTTACCTCACAACTTCTAGAAATAAAATTTAGGTCGTAACTGGCCTCTGCGAAAATCTTTTTTGGAACGACAATGTTTGTTTTACATAATTATATCTATTTAGTATATAAAAATTTGTTACAAGGTTGTCTGGAAGAAATTGCTGTTAGCAATGAGGTCACCCATTGTACTGTTTCACTGTAACTTTTATTTATGTCTCTTGTTTCGTGTGTGCAATCAAGTATATTTTATTCCTATCTTATCTTAACTTGTATAATATAATAATACCCGTACTCGTCCATCGCTGGCGGATTCTATAGTAAGTCGTTCTGTTTCGTTATTTTTTACCCGACTACGGCGAAGCCAAAAAGGAGGGATAGTTAAGATTGTTGCTGAAATAAATAAATAAATATAAATATAAAAAAATATAATATTTTTGTTCTCTCGTATGTATGTATGTTCGTAAGTAAGTCCAACTCCATGTTTCCTCGTAAAACCTTAACCAACTCTCAGAATTTAACAAAAAAGATCGGAATCAATTCGTTATTCCTACTAGTGTGTAATGGGTGCCATATTTTATATGAGTTATAAATACAGCAGTTTGAATTCAAATTCAATTCAAATTAAAATATTTTTATTCATTGTAAAAACAGAATGTTTACTTAATGAACGTCAAAGTTGTTAGTTTCACAATTAATGGATTATGTGGAGAAGAAGCTAACAAAGAAACTCCACATTTATTCTTTTCAAAACACGTTTTAACTTAATTAACAGAGTTATTTGTTAAACAAATAGGCATTAACTTATGTTATTTGCTTACTCAACTGAAGCAGGAACATCGAGATTGAGATTATCACTTTAAAATATCTTGTTACCGTCGTTTTAGTTCATTGATCAATGCAGTTAGTTTTTTTTATTTTTTAAATAATTTTTTGCAGTGTCGTAATTTGCTTATACCTACCATATTCAATTTTATCATTATACTATTTTTTAACAGTGATCGAAAATTTTATATTTAAGAGTAAGAGGGAAAGCTGTGGTCAGCAGCGTTGTCAAATATAATTTTAAACTCATTGCCATCGCCGTATAATGAATAGATGTCTGGAAAGACGTCTCAGGCTGATCACCAATGATGCTAATTAGTTTCTTCATATTCTGACTGTAGCTGAAAGGGAAATGTGGTGATACAGAGTGGTGTGTGTGATGATGGTGAAATGTGGTGATCACCCCAAAAAAAAGCAAAATATTATTTATTATTACAAAGTATTTATTAATTCTGCTTCACTTTCTTTGCCCCTGTTTTTGAACCGAACACTAAGCTTAACACAAGTTTCACAACCGCAACTGTAACTCCTAAAGCTGCGACCAGGGCTGCCAATATGACTCCCACCACATCCAGCATGAGGTATTCTAACCATGAAACGTTGGCACTCAGCGAACGAAGGTGTTTGGAGCCCCCATGACGGATCAGGTACTCGCTCCACCACACCGCTCGCTCCAAAGACGTCTCAGGCTGGTCACGAATGATGCTACTTAGTTTCGTCATATTCTGACGGTAGCTGAAAGAGAAAGGGGGTGATATTGAAAGAAATGCAGAGAGAACTGATGGGTATTTAGTTCTTCAGTTGCATTTATTTAGTCACTCAAAATGAATTAAATCATAAATATAAATTAATAAACATAAAATAATGATAAATTCACCATGGGCATCGTCAACAGATTAAATAGGTCACATTTTAAAAGCCCAACATAAATAACTTATAGCATAAAAAGCAAAACTATTAAGCAAAGCAACCTTTTTAGTCACTCCGGGCCATATCTGACGCAAATGTCCCCATAGCACTGGCTGCATTACCACGTTGAACAGCCAGGGAGATCCGTTGCATGAGATATGCCCCAGCGACAGTTCAAGCCGCGGTCCCTCAAGCGCCACCCTAACTCACAAATAAAGGCCTTGCCCTGCGCACCCCCAAACTCCGGTGGTCTCTATAGCCTGTGGCACAAAAATGTAACTAATCATGAGCCGACTATATTTCCTGCACTTTTGTCTAGCAGCAAATTCAGCCGCTGCCCCCCCGCACTAGCAGTGGATGCCACATGGGAGGGCGCGAACGTGCAAACACATGTAGCGTCCCATATAAGGCAACGTCCCCTCTCCCACGGAATCATCGTGAGACTGTCTGGCCGTTTTCCATCGTTACGACTCAGGCCTGGAGGCTCAAGCACTGATGGAATGTTTGCCGAAACGAGAGCTCTACGAACAATGTCGTTAATGCATTGATGGCGCGAAATTCTGCCTGCACTACGAATACAGTGTAGACTCGACCGTGGCGGCCACCCACCTGTGTGCCACAACCACACCGATGTGGCTGGCAGATTGCGCAAAGCGCAACAGCCACCCGGAGTGAGTCGCAATTTATGTGGGTTCCTAATTGTGGAGATGGCAACGCATGAAGCCAGATACCCGAGTCTGGCCTAGTTATAGCACAAACCGCGCAAGGTCCACACCAGAACTTTCGTTCAAAAATTTATCCTAGGTGATTTTGCACATGACTTCGTCCCACCCACGCTGAAGTTCCGGCTGCTCCAGCACATCACTCCCAGGACAACGAACTTGCCATAAATGCAAAGCCTCGTTCACAAAAGGGACGCGCAACCCGTCACCATTAAAATGTAAAATACGAGTGACGAGATCTGATACTTCGTAAAAAGAAGCCAGGAATGCTGGAAGCTCAGTGTCCTGCAAACGGCGTACGCCCAAGTCTAATTGGAAGGGCCGCTTGACACCATTTTGAGGATGTCATTATAATGTTTAGGATAGTTTCTAGAATATCCTTCAGAACGGCATCATACTCGGAACTTTTGTCTCTATAATGCCACACTGGAGCCGTGCAAATTAAGTCTAGGTATTGACAAGCAACTCCCTAAGATAATTAATGCAACATGGGCGGAAAGTTGCTTTAAATGTGGCTTAGTCACTACCGAAACCCTAATCTTGGTCGAGAGCATCAGTAAAATGTCTTCAAGGATTTGGCGCTCCCAGCAGTGTAAAATCTATCTTGTTTAGTAGCCTTTACTCAGGGACCACCGAATCAACATGCGACAAAACATCCTGCGAAACTTGCCCAGAGCACGGAAACATTTCGCACTTCTGCGAGTTCATCTGGAGTCCCATACCACGAAAGCCTCTTTTGAGACTCTTTAAATCATCAAGGATATCCTCCGGAAATCCTCCTTAAGTACCGTTGTCCAGATACCATATATTTAGTGGTGAGCGCAGGTTGGTAATGACATCTTGAATGGCCAGACTAAAAAGGAGAGGACCCAAATGATCACCCTGCTGTACCCCCACTTGAGACTCTACAAGGCTTTCAACAAAAATAACTTGCTCAGATATGAATAGCATTGATGTATAAATGGATAAAGTGTTGAAACCTGATCCCTGATCTTGCTCAAGATTACATCTCACTTAATAGTGTTAAAGGCATTCTGGAGATCAACTTTGACTATTACATTATCCGTGCCAATTTCATCTAATGCAAACGAGCGGACTGCATGTAGCTTCACATCCTAAAGATACCCTGAAACCTAATTGCCATGACTGTAACTCCTGCGCTACAATGCTCCTGACAGCTCGGCAACAAAGCTTAGTGACCAGTCGGCGAATTACACTGCCTCTAGAAATGGGGAGAATATCACCATCCTTTTTATTTAGGGCAAAAAGTGAAGCGCCGTATTAAAAAGGACAGACTTCCCGATTTACTATGTCTCTCAACATAAAATTGACCAGAACGCAAATTGAACGCAACAGGGCTACCCCACTATCACCTGCACCAGTGGAAGTTAATTCTTTAATTGCTTCAATACCTATTAGTTCAGTAGTCTTTAAATCTCTATCAGCCAGTAAAAATTTTGCCTTGAAGACAGCAACAGATGGACTCTCCAAAATAGACTTGGGTAGACCGTTCTATATATGAGCACCGCGCAGACAAAAGGACTTAAGGCTGAGTTCTCCGAGCGCAATTCTATTAATAGAATTTTGACGACCGACGTAACTACCACATTCACCGATAGTCATTTTGGTATATTTATTATTATCCAAATGCTTTAAAGTTTAAAAATCATAATCATGACCGACGGCCCTAGATAGGATACTGAAATGTAATATATATTTTTTCAGGTTTTAAATAGGTACCTACTAACCATTAGAGAGTAAAATGTATTTTAAAACACCTAATTTAGGGGTTATGTCGGAGAACCTTAAAGTAAAATCGTGAGTTGCAGGCAGGAACTTAAAAGGTCCTAACATCACAAGCCCTCTGTGGTCTAGCTACTACTTTGTTATTCTTGCTGCTACCTCTACGTGGAGGGCCAAGGTTCTTAACCTTATCAAAAAAAGTAATGGAGACAGTGTCGTAACAGATGGGTGGTAGGTGCTCAAGAGGCAGGCTACCTCTCAGAGGTCTGCTCCCAAAAATAATAACCTGCGACTTCAACGGGTTCACTAGCTAGCATGTCTCCATTTATGGCAGCAAATGCTGTAGCTGCATTTGTGAACTTAGCAGAAGGATCGTTAGGGACGGAGCCAGCATCAAATTGTGTGTAAATCTGAAGGTCGTCGGTATAGAGGTGGTAGCTCGATGAAAGCGTACGGATGATCTCGTTTATGAAAGTGAAGAAAAGTAGAGGGGAAAGCACTCCTCCAAAGGAACACCCGCTTTTAATTTGCACCAGGTCAACGGCGCTTCATCGATACTCTGCACACTTCCACCGAGGTATGAAGCAAACCATTTAACCGCAGATGTGGAGATGTTACAAGACCGGAGAAAGCCGAGAAGAATGTCGAAGTCAACGGAGTCAAACGCACTGCCAATTTCTTTATTCTTACGTGGAGTACCAAGCCAATTTTGGTCTTCAACTTTTTTATATCCATAATTATTAATTTAAAATTTATTGTGACATCCAGCGGAGTTGGTCTTTTAATACTATTGATATTCTTACCTCTTATCTTCGATGACAGTTTTTACAGCCTCCACCAGTTCTTCAGTTTCCAATGTCAGTACGTCAAGCTTTATTCCAACCCCAAGTCTCTCATATTGCTCGGAATTGTACCACTGGTCTCCTAACATGGGGAGAATCACTACTGGTACACCGGCGTCTATCGTTTCGTCAGCTGATTGAAGTCCTCCCTGGGTTATGAACGCCTTGATGTTTGGGTGATCTAAAAATATGTAACACGAATGTGTTCGTAAAAACAGTTCAATAGTACGGAAGCAGGAAACTATTATGAGCTCTGAGAATATAAAAAGAATAAATAATAGAATACCAGCTGACCTGGCAAACGTTATTTTGCCATATTAATTAGCCCACGACCTATTTTTATACCTACCAAATATACACAAAGAATTTCATAAAAATCGGCGAAGCCGTTTCAATAAAAAACGCTGACAAGAGATTTTTATATATTAGATTATCCTAGAAGATGAATTGTCCTACAGTTAGGCATTGAAGCAAGGATAGAACAAACTTGGATAAATATCTGGACTATCCAAATGGTAGAACAGAAGGGCTATTTCATGAATGCATCTTTTGAATTTGAATTCAAGTTATCACAAATGTGATGGACTTATAAATATGAAGACCTCAAATTCGGAACAAGTGCTCTACTATCGATTTAGAGAAAAATATTCTAGCTTGTACCTACGTAGCAAATCTCTTTGTGGAAACCACTTCTCTATCCTTGCATTTTTAGGTTTCCTAGGTAGGTATTTTTCTTCAATCTTCCATAAGACGTCGTAGGGTAAAGCTTCAATAGCATTTACGAAGGTTTCTACCAAGTCTTTGTCCATAAGAGAGAAATGTACATTGGTTCCAAGGCTGAAGTAAACCACGCCTCGTTTGGAATTATCCAAGTAAGTTTTGAGATCCTGAAAAATAAATGAAACTGTTAACTCTAATAACTCTAGTTTTACCTCGATAAATGGAAATCGTTGATTAAAAATAACTAATAATCATGACATTCCTACAATCACTTTTTCTGATTGAAAACTGAGATAAAAAGTGCTACGGTAATCATGCGACATTACAAACATGTATAAATATATATTTGTACAAATTAAAGTATTGAATTGAATAAATCTAAACCATGACCAATATTTTACTAATTAAGAAGATTACTCCTAGATCAGTCAAGTCATTTCTGTCACCTTGTCATTTTTATATATTAAAATTTAACAGCGAATCTCACCTGTGGTAGTTGCTTTCTAGGTTGCATATGCAAACCACCCAAATAAATGACGTTTGGTGGTACTGGACGATTGCCATCAAATACAGGATGCGCATTCAAAAATAACAAATCGACGCTACTCCATAACTCATTTGTGGTAATATCAGGAAAATCTTTGAAGTATTTTTTAACTAAGTTCAATTCATAAGGCAGTGCTTTGTTTGTTTGACGTTTCATGTGGAAATGTGAGTAACTTTGTTGCAATTTTTCCCACAGGCTTAGATTAAAAAAACGAGTTCTAAATGCATCTGGGGAGAGTATAGGGTGAGTAGATGGAGCACCAACAGCCTCGTAGTTAACGGAGATACCGTAGAAACTACTGAACCAAATCACTGGTGCGTTATAATACTTCCCAAGCACAACAATCGATGAAAACAAGGCTTCAACTACGACGAGATCAAATTTCTGTGTCTTATCTTCCAACAAACCTTTCACGTTCGGAAGTTGAAATACCTGTTCAATTATTTCTATCAGAATATCAGTGGCGTCCATTTCATCTGGTAAGTGGACACATCCACGTTTTAGTTGAGGTCTTTTGAAAAACTTTGCCAATGCTTCATATGTTGCGCTGGTATCTATCTCTGTAATGTTGTCCTTCGGTCTATCTTTGGGAAGACCAGGATTTGGGGTTACCATAACTATTTCATGTCCGCGCGCTGCAAGCTTGTACATCAAAGCACGAAACACTACTTGATGACTGATTGAAGGCATGGGAAAGAATCCCAAAATTCTTGCTCCGTTCACATGATATGGACTCAAAAATAGTGTTGCAAAAAGTATGGCAAAAATTAATCGAACCATGTTTGACTAGCACAAGTAGTAAACTGACAAGAGACTGTTACGCAATCACTTGTTATCTGGGTGGTTTCGTATCAAAATCATGTACGTAACAATAAATACCTATAAGGCATAAAATCCTTTGTTGTAATCATGACTGACACTTTTAGGCATAAACGTATTATTAAGTTTGATATTGGCTAGATAGCAATTTTAACAGGCCACTGTTCACTAAATAGACATTTCCACAACATGGGACTAACCGACAGCTCGCTTTGCCAGGGATGCCTCAAAGAAGAGGAAACACCCACCCACGTGACCATTCACTGTGAAGGCGTGGAAAAGCAACGGACCGCCATCATTGGGAAGCTAGGATCCCTTCAGGAGGCCTGTAGTGACATCAGAGCACTGATGGCCTTCTGGAAAGAGATAGGCTGGCTTTAGTGAACTCACAGCTTTGCTACGTGACCCAACCATGAGGCTAAGTGCGGAAATCTCAGGTCTAACTCAGGTTGATATTAAGTTTGTTATTATGACCTTTATTCAATAATTAACGTAAAGCTTACTTTTAATAATATTTCTTGATTTTTTTAGTGTATTCTTTATTTCATTTACAAAAAGCAGTGGTAGCCTAGTGGGTAGAACATTGGACTCGGAAGCAAGAGACCCAGGTTCGATTCTCAGTGCGGGCATGTACCTATGACTTTGTTTTCTAAGTTATGTACATTTGTGAAGTTATAGTAGCAACACCACTCGCTAACGATGAAAGAAAACATCGTGAGGAAACCTGAGTAGCTCATTCATATAACTCAGCGCTTGAAATCGCCTATCCGCGGTGGGCACGCGTGGTGATTAAGCCCATACTCTCTCCCTGAGAGAAGGCCTGTGCCCTACAGCGGGACCTATATAGGCTGCTTATTTACAAGTTTGGTAACGCATATATTTTTATTTTGTTTGTTATGTTTTTTTTCCGCCTTTTATGTCTTTAAGTTACCTCTATAATGTAATAGCGTCTATATTGAGACATACCTTTTTCTTTATGATATATAGATATCGCGTACGAAAAAATACACTTAAGATTTCAAAACGATAAAAAGGCTTGATATAATTGCGGTGACGATAGATAATAAGGGACATTACAACATTTATTTACCGGCAAAATACTGAAAAAAATATAAAACAAGTTTTTTTTGACGTCACACAACTGGAATTCAAATAACTTATAAAAATAGGGTACATTTAAATAAGGGATGATTGCTTTTTTTTCGGGCCTATCTCATAGTGTGGGAAACCCCACAGTTGAATTGTTCGTTTAAAATAATAGGGGTTAAAGTATGAAATTGCCGTTTTATATAAGCTAGGCAATAGAGATTCGTTAAGAGATTTCTTTAAAGAAACTAACATACTAACAGTTGCTAGTCAGTATATCTATGAAAATATTATGTACGTTAGGAAAAATATCAGTGACTTTAAAACTGTAGGTAGCCAACACAATGTAAATACTAGAAATAGACATAAACTTTCGTTCCCAAAATTTAGGCTGGCAAAGGTTAATACATCCTTTATGGGGCATTGTATACGTTTCTACAATAAGATCCCCGAGGATATAATAAGCTTGCCAGAAACGCGGTTCAAAAAATGTGTGAAGCACACTTTGTGCCAAAAAAGCTACTATAACATTAAAGATTATTTAGATGACGATGATGTCTGGAATTAAAGCCAGTTCAATGCATGAGTTTTAGAACATTTATATAAATCCTGTAAATTAAGGACTTGAAAAGACTAAGTTTGGAGTTTTTTTGTCCATTTTTTCTCCAAAATGATCTAGATTTTGAAATGGACACCTAGTTTAACTTGTAACGTTCATTAAGTCGCAGTTTCTGTGCTACTTTGAATAAAAATTTTTTTAATTTTTGATTTGATTGATATTGCAATAGGTTCTTTGAATTGACACAGAATATTCATGGTTTGAGGTTTTCGAATGAAACTTTTTCAAATGGTTTCTATGATGTTCTTTTTTTAAAAAATGTGAAACATTTGAATATCGACTTTTAATTGTTTTTGTTGTTCAATTTAGACAAGAAAGATGGATACTGCGAAAATTCGAGTGATTTTTGAATACGAGTTCCGACGCGGAACTAACGCGGCAGAAACAGCCCGCAATATCAATGCTGCGTTTGGAGAGGGGTCTACTAATGAACGCACCGTGCGATTTTGGTTTAAACGCTTTCGTGATGGAAATTTCGACTTAAAGAACGAGCCACGAGGAAGACCGCCCACACAGGTGAATAACGATGAATTAAGAGAGATAGTGGAAGCCGACCCTAGTCAAACTACCCAGGAATTAGCGGCATGGTTTAACGTTACCTTACCCACAATATTGACTCACTTGCGTCAAATCAATAAAATAAAAAAATACAAAAAATGGGTGCCTCATAATCACTCGAATTTTCGCAGTATCCGTCTTTCTTGTCTAAATTGAATAACAAAAACAATTGAAAGTCGATATTAAAATGTTTCGCATTTTTTAAAAAAAAGAACATCATAGAAACCATTTGAAAAAAGTTTCATTCGAAAACCTCAAACCATGAAGATTCTATGTCAATTTAAAGAACCTATTGCAATAAAACGGCAATTTCATACTTTAACCCCTAATATTATGAGTGTAGCAAAACTACTTTTTGATTCAGGGATCCGTTTGCGAAATATTAAGCTTTGGGCATTAGCACATAATTAAGTTATGTCCGGTTCCCATATTCAAAAACGACTGGTTTTGCTTACGGAGGGTTAAAATGTCTACTCAAGTGTACCTCTTAAAAACGGTAAGTCGCCGATTACCAATAACGATTCGTTAAATATAGGAACCGGGTATAAACCACCAACTTGTAAAAAAAAATCGTACAACTTCGTTGAAAATATATTGATGAAGTTATTACACCGCGCGTGCCCTGAATCGCATTTTTTAATTTTGGAGTGTTTTAGGAATTGCGCCTTGTATTGGTAAACCTGTCTAATATAGTCGTTTTTTTACTTTTTTTACTCTTATTCGGTAACGGTTATCGTGGAAACCAGTGTAGAATCAACCTCTAGACTATATCATATATGCAGCCAAAGGCTCCTACTTGCAACGATATTCACAAAAGGAGCAATGCGAGCCGGCGTTTTGCTTGTCTGTAGCCGGCGTTTACATTTGCACCGCTGGTGCTGGCGAAACAGTCGCTTTGATTAGCTAAGCCTAAACCAGGTAAGAATCATTGATACTTTTTGCTCTAGTGCCTTTTACAATGATTTAGTCCCCCCCTAAGTATGTTTTGCTCGTAATTTAGTAATTTCTATTTTTTCTTCAATTTTGTTTTGAGAGAGGCGTGCTGCGACGTCATCACGTACATTTTTGTATTGGTACGATCAGTCCTTGTGGTTTCTTTCCAGTTGATCTGCCGGTCTTTTGATAAATGATCAACTGTTAGGACAACCCGCGGAGAATGCGAATAAGAAACCAGCTTCGGTGAGTTATACCAGATTCCCTGACTATCGGATTGCTACCCCTCTTGTCCCGGTGTAGTTTTGTGTGGAATTCTAAATCCTATTGTAGAATGCTAAGTATTTTGTTATTTTGTTACTCGCCAGCACCGTCCTTAAGTCATGCCATTACCCAGGACGTTGTAAGTACTAGTTCATTTAGGTAGACATCATGTAGGTAGACTACCCGTGAGGGCCACGAACATTTTGGTCTATAACTTTAAAATTAATAATTCTACAGGCTATTGAGTATTTTGAGAAAGTTTGCCACTGTCCCCCACGCCTTATTAAAAATATCACAGGAAAATGCGGTATTTTCTGATAAATTTGATGAGTTGAGTGCAATATTTACATTATAATACATCATACTTTTATACAATAACTTATATTAAGGGGGATATAATGGAGAGGCAAGATGGACGGTTATCTACTGAAAACGTCTGTCAATCGTTTTTTTTCTGTCTCGTTGGTCTAGCGGTATCACGTCTGATTACCATGCCGGAGGTCGTAGGTTCGATTGCCTATGGGGGCCACCGTACGTGTGTACAATGGCGTCAATCTGGTTGTATTTCCATGTTTGTGATGTCTTTGCCTGGTTACCATAGCACAAGGCATCCTAGTTTGACTAGTCATTGTTTGTGTAGAAGTTATTTATTTATTTATTATTTTTGCACGCACTTTGGTCAACTGACAGCAGTTAACAATAGATAAAGAAACAGATTGTTTGTGTACGAGATACAAGGTAGGTATTCTAAAATCTGAAAATTCATGGCGTTTGTATAACCATTGTGATAGACTGCTCTCCAATGGATATTTACTATCGGGAAAATAACTCTTTCTATTATTGTACCATCACGCTACGCTATTCATTTATTATCAAAATTGTATTTTATCAGCGTACGTTAAAGAATATAATGCACTAACTCGACCACTATTGCTGGATCTTATTTGCAGTAGCACAAAAGTTACGAGGGTGCGTACTGATTATATACTGGATCTTAGTAGTCACGCTTGTAACATGTGAAATAAACATAAAGAAATCTAAGCCAAGACCAAGGTGGATATCTTATCGACCGCTCAAAGACATCGATAGGGATCAATTTGATACCGACCTCAATGCAATTGCGTGGGATTCGTTAATAGGCAGGGATGTTAATGAGTATATTGTCGCTTTTAATATATACTTATCATTTTTATTTGATAAACATGCTCCGTTAAGGAATACTTATATTAAAGAACAGAGTTATCCTTGGATAACACCAACGATAAAAGAAATGATGAGGTTGAGGGACAAGGCACATGCTAGGTGGAGAAAATCAGGACTTGATAGAAATAAAACCTACTATAAGGAGCTTAAAAGTATCGTCATCACCGCTTTATTCAACGAGAAGACTGCCTATTTTACACATTCTATTAATAATAATAAAAATAACCCGCGCGCACTCTGGAAAAATATAAAACGTAACCTAATAGACTTCAACAAAAGGTGTGAATTAGATTTACCAGATACCTTAAGTGATCCAGATCTAATTAATAATCACTTTCTTGATGTCCCAGGAAACAATATGATTAACATAACTGATTTAAGTTATTTTTGGTTTAATTGGTTTAATAGATTTGGCTCGGGTACATTTACTATAAAACCAGTCGATGAAGTTATCGTGTCCAAAATTATATCAAAAATCACAACAAATGCAAAAGGTATAGACGGTATCACATTGGATATGGTATTGTTGACAGTACCTCGCACGTTGAGTATCATCACTGCTATCGTGAATCAATCAATTGAAACAGGTGTCTATCCCGATATCTGGAAAAAAGCTATCGTCAGGCCGTTTCCTAAACACTTCTCCAAAGGAACTTAAAGATCTCAGACCTGTCAGTATCTTACCATTACTATCTAAGGTGTTAGAAACAGTCATTGGCCTCCAATTGACGGAGTGCCAATAACATTTTACCTCAAAAGCAGTCGGGATTTAGAAAGAGTAGAGGTACAGCGACGGCCTTAATGGATGTGGTTGATGATGTGCTGGCTAGACAAGATGTTAGAGAGGGAACCATTCTAACGTTGCTGGATTATTCTCGAGCCTTCGACACCATACAACCAAATCTTTCAGGCCCACCGATACGGCTACTGCGGTAAATATTCTAAACCAGGACCTGGAACACGTATCAGAGTGGTCAGACAGAAACGGTTTAGTTTTGAATCCATCCAAAACTAAGTTTCTCGTGATAGGAACAAAACATCAAATTAACCGTATTCATAGCTCTTCTGCTAAACTAAGTATAAAAGGTATTGCTATTGAAGAGGTAAACGAGGCTAGAAATCTGGGGATCATGATGGATAACAAGCTGAGGTTCGAGAAACATGTTCTAGATAATGTGAGAAACTGCCATTATCGGTTAAAAGTACTATACAGAATCCGGCCACATCTGAATGTTGATATGCGGATCTATCTCTGCGAGTCATTGATTCTGTCAAAGCTGAACTATGCTGATACAGTCATAGGTGGGCGTCTTTTGGTCCATACCAAGAGGCTCATACAACGGGTCCAGAACGCTTGTGCGCGGTTCTGTTTCACCATTCCATACAGAGCCCATATAACACCCTATCTGAAAAACCGGCCAAGTGCGAGTCGGACTCGCGCACCGAGGGTTCCGTACAAACCTGCAAGGTTTACAAAGTTCGTTCATTACGACAATCGAGTCATAACTATGGTATTTTTATATGAATTTCAACTTGATAGCTCTACGCGTTCATGAGGAAAAAAGTAATAAGTTTATATTTATTAAAAAATATATATTTTGTAATGTAACTAAAAATTTAAGGTTTTCGGAATTTTTCCTTTATGTGTGCTATAAAACGTTGCTTCATGCCAAATTTCAAGATTCTAGGTCGACTGGAAGTACCCTTTAGGTTTTGATTCCCTTGCGAGTACTTGCGAGTTTCAAAATATGCAGCTTAAATTGCTGTTTCTTTTGATTGCGTTGACATAGAAGTTAGATTTTGTTACAGCTTAAAGGTATTATAGACCTGAGTATTTGGTATGAATTTCAATTTAATACCTCTACGCGTTTATGAGGAAATGGGTAGTAAGTTTAAAATTATTAAAAAAAAATATATTATGTGATGTAACTAAAAATTTATGGTTTTCGTAATTTTTCCTTTATCTATGCTATAAGACGTTGCTTCGTACCAAATTTCAAGATTCTGAGTTCACGGGAAGCACCCTGTAGGTTTTGATTCCCTTGCAAGTGTCGAAAATTTGCGGCATAAACGGCTGTATCTTTTGATTGCTTTGGCTTAGAAGTTTGATTTTTTTACAGCTTCAAGGGACAGTAGACTTGAGTAATTGATATAAATTTCAGCTTCATACCTCCACGCGTTCCTGAGAAAAAGGGTCTTGACAGACGGACGGACGGACGGACAGACGGACAACAAAGTGATCCTATAAGGGTTCCGTTTTTTCCTTTTGAGGTACGGAACCCTAAAAAGGAGGATTGTTGAACATGGAATCGCGCCGAGCACTGCATTTTTCCTGCCTTCTTTTTGGTGTCATAAAAACGCAAGACCCGTTGTATCTACACAACAAGCTCAGCTTCTCAGCACGACAGCGTGGACCCCTAAGGTTGGTCTGTCCAAGACATCGCACAGCTGCTTTTCGTGGCAGTTTTCACTACAATGCCACAAAGTGCTGGAATAACATCCCCCCACCAATTAGGAATAGCCAGACAGTACACACTTTCAAATTGAAGTACAAAAAGTATCTTCTTAACTTACAAAATAACCTTTAACTGCTTTCTAATATAATTATTTATTTTTATTTACATAAATATTGCAACATGACAGTAATTTGGTACACCAAAGCGTATATATCACACACTTAACAACCACACACATTCATACACACACATACACACGTAACTATTTATAAGAATTTTAATATTATATACAGTGAGCGTTTCTTAAATTGTCACACAATTTTTGCCTAAAATGTTTTTTGGACCAGTCTTTGTATTTTAGTGTATTCAATTCAATTCAATTCAAATATTTTTATTCATTATAAAAACAGAATGTTTACTTAATGAACGTCAAAGTTGTTAGTTTCACAATTATGTGGAGAAGAAGCTAACAAAGAAACTCCACATTTATTCTTTTCAAAACACGTTTCAACTTAATTAACAGAGTTTTCAACTTAAGGTATTAGTCATGAATGTGTTGAACACTGGTCACAATCGTCCTGTATTTAATATTAATCTACTGTTTAATGCCAAACATCTTTATCTTCTAAATAATCCTTGATGTTATAGTAAGCCTTTTTGCACAGAATGTGCTTAACACATTTTTTTTAAACCGCATTGGAGGTAACTCTAATATATCTTGAGGAATTTTGTTGTAGAACCTTATACAGTGCCCCATAAAGGATGTGTCAGCTTTAGCAAGTCTAAATCATGGAAATGACAATTTATGTTTATTTCTAGTATTAACATTGTGGTGCCCACCAAGATTTTCGAAGTCTTTGATATTTTTTCTAACGTACATAATATTTTCATAAATGTATTGATGTATTTAAGTTTATTTTTCTTTGTTTGTGCCGTAAATGGTAACCACAGAAAACCAGCGTCGTGGTCGCTACCGGCCACGGCATGATGCTGAGTGGAGACCAATTTGGTGCCAAATCTAACCCAACTGTGATCTGAATTTGTATATTTATAGATATTAAGATTTGAGTATCAAATAAATAATTTACTTACTTACTTACTCACTAGGCACCGACTGGTGGTAGAATTTTTTTGGCTAAACGGTCTGTTGTGGCTATCTTAACACTTCCTTTATTTTATGTTGTGATTGATAATTAAATTAAAATAGCAGTATGCCTAACATGAAACGCTTTACCATATTACTGTATCTGCTCCTTGGAGAACGTCTACAGCTACTCAATGGCTATCCACTTTCACAAAACACTGTCACCAATCCGTTGGTACACTGGGCGATCAGACAGATAAATGGATGAACAGATGGACGGATGGACGGATGGACGGATGAACGAACGGACGGATGAACGGACGGTTGGTCAGACAGGTACAATCGGACCAAGACAGGTGGTCATTACCAACTAATTTGTCAAACTTATAAAACTCCTCTTATTTTGCTATTCCTCTGATTTTTTACGGCACATCATGTAGGTACAATCGAGATTCCATTCATAAAACTTTACATTTTAGTTGTAATGTCACCTGTTATGTAGCGGATGTGAAGGCTGCTGTCAGTGGCGTAACTATACCATGTGAGGCCTTTGGCAAATTCATTCAATGGGGTCCTCCCAGTGAAAATAAAAAAAAAAATGTATGGTCTTTAGTTGTAGTACATATTTCAACCATTTCCTCCCATGGATGTCGTAGAAGGAGACTAAGGAAATAAATTACCAGAAGACGGGCAGCAGCGTCTTCCTGAGATTCCAACCGCATACTGCGATCGCCAACCCGCCCGCCAAGCGTGGCAATTATGGCAAAACCCCTCATGGTTAGAGGGAGGCCTATGTCCTGCAGTGGGCGTCAAATGGCTGATAATGATGACGATGATATTTAAACCAACTTTAATTGATTTGAAGTACTCATATATATGATGATGATGATGATGATGATGACTCATATATAAACATAACAATTGTTACATTTTTCTGTTAAAAATGTCTGAGCTCGCGGCCTCCTAGTTCGGGGGCCACCTCAGGGGTACCTGTGGCATTTTGCCAACCCTGCCGCCCTATAGTTACGCCACTGGCTGCTGTGCTGTCAAACATAACTCTAATTTCGACACCTTATTATCAGTATTAAACGCGGTATCGGAGTTTTATCTATTGCGAGAATTAGCAAGTTAATCAAGTATTAGGCGGAGTTCTAATAGTTCTAAATCTTCTAAAAACTTGCCAAGAATCAAACTTGGCTAGTTATAAGATGTTGAATAGTTTTACAATGAAAACTTGCCAAGTACTAACATAACAAAACATAACATAAACTCACGCTTGTATCCCAGAGGGGTAGGCAGAGACCAGGGACAGCCACTTGCTACAATCCTGACAGATCACTTTCGCTTCCTCAACATTCATTAGTCGTTGCATGCATGCACGCCGGTGTCGGGTACTTTTTATCTTGCTCTTTGCTAAAACATCCCCTATTTGTTCGAAGTATGTCCGATATATTTGTTTCGTCAATCTTTATTCCTTCATCCTCTCCACATGTTCAAACAACGCAACATTCCTTTCTCAATTCTAGTCACTACATCCTCTTTCAGTCCACAACGTTCTCTAATCACACTATTGCGTATCCTGTCATTCAAAGTAACACCAGACACACTTCTCAAGGACCTCATTTCTACTGCATTAATCCTACTTTCTTGCTTCTTTTGCCATACCCAAGTCTCGCTAGCATACATAAGTGTTGGGACCAGCACTCCATTATGGATAGCCAGTCTAGCTCTTTTAGAGATGTTTTGGCCACTCACAAAGGAGTGCAATGCACTGTTTACACAATTTCCCGCTTTTACTCTTCTTTCTATATCATCTTCACACTTTCCATTCCTGGTAAAGAGGCTCCCCAAATAGACAAATTCTTTCACTTGTTCCACCCTTTCATCTCTAATCCGTATCTTGCACTTATTAATTTCATCATCTTTTTCGAACACCAATGCATCCGCAGGGGTGTAAGACAAGGATGTGTCGCCTCCCCGTGGTTGTTCAACTTATTCATGAACAGTTGCCTGACTGATTTGAAAAAGAATGACTTTGGGATGGGATGGGTGAGCTACTGGTAAAATGCTTGTTATACGCAGATGATCAGGTATTGTTCGCATCGTCGGTTGAAGACCTGTAGACACAAGTACCAGTAATGAATGAGGCGTTTAAAAGGAAAGGAATGAACATTAATGTGAGTAAAACAAAAGTAATGGTGCCAAGTACTATCTGTAGATTTAAAAGTTACACAAGTTTTCCTTATTTATTATAACTGCTAATTCCGCGAAGACAAGGTACTTGGCAAGTTCTTATATATCAAGTACTTTTTGGGACGAGACGTTGGCCAGTTTTTTTACAATTATGTTTTGGTGAAATTTCATGACTTTTTGTTAAGAATATTAGTCTGAAGAAGTGCATAACAGTTTAGAAATGGGTAATATGATCAAGAATGACCATTTTTGACCACAATTTTTGGACCCCCACATCTTCTAAACTACTGTAGCTTCAGAATTTGAATTTCAATTTGGTAACCTTAACCCCTCTGCGAATTTTTAGTCATGTGACATAACTGGCTTCGAAGATAGAGGTTGGTCGAGAAGTGCTCGAATCGCTTCGTGTATATGCACAGCGCGGGTGGCCAAAAACTTGGCCTGGCGCACTCTGTGCGCCTTGATGTGTGCACACCTTAATATACGAAATGTTATCAATTTATAGAGCCAGTCAAATATCATTCTAGTCAGTTCGTTTTAAGTGGCCACCTAAAATGTTTCTCTATTTGTATTTATTAACTGTGCCTTTGCTATTAGGACAAATAGATGGAGCAAGGATTCTCGGTTTTTATCCAATGCCTTCCATCAGTCACCAAGTTGTGTTTCGGGCTTTGACTCTGGAACTAGCTAAGCGAGGTCATGAACTCATCGTGGTAACACCAGACCCAGTTTTTCCAAAAGACCGGCCGAAAACTAACGTCACTGAAATCGACACCAGTTATTCCTATGAGATCTTTAAAAGTATAATGGCAAAAGCACAAGGCACGCGTGGCGTTGTGTTGAATTCTGATGAAATAACTGCTGAGGAATATCAAATAATTCTTTTATTTGTGAAAACGGCGATGGGTCACCCGGAGTTCAAAGCTATACTAGAAGATCCCAGTCAAAAATTCGATTTGATCATTGCCGAAGCTCTCTATTTATTTCCTGTAAGTCTTGGGAAGAAATACAACGCTCCTATTATATGGTTCAGCTCTTTTTACGGATTTCCGGCCAATTACGCGGCCATGGGCGCTCCAACTCACCATCCATTGCTGTATCCCAATCCGTATAGAACTCGTTTGTACAACCTGTCTCTTTGGCAGAAAACTATTCACGTTTACAGAGAGCTGAAGTTTTGGTACGAGACAAACAAGTTATTGCAGATAGAAGGAGAAATGGTAAAAGCTTATTTTGGCGACGACGGAGCAACCGTAGATGAGATGTTAAACAGCGTTGATTTGCTTTTCGTAAACGCTAACCCAGTTTTCGAAGGCAACCGTCCCATGCCTCCTAATGTCATTCATTTGGGAGGTATGAATTTGAAGCCAGTGCAGGAATTGCCTGAGGTATGTTACACTTCGTAATTTTTTTTTATTGGTTAAGTAACAATTAAAAACTATGATAAATTCAATCAACGAATCTAAAAACAAAAGCTTTCTTAAGATGATCCTATAACATTTTGTTTATATAATATATTATCGACAGTTTTATATATTGAACTTCTAATTAGATCTTCGTTCTACAGCACATATTCTGATGCAAAGAAACTCGCTTGCTGTAGTACGCCAGCATTACGTCGAAAGTTGGTTTAGGCTTGGTATTACGTACATTGGTCAATTTTAACAGTAATCATCATCATCATCAACCCATTATGTCCCCACCGAGGGGCACGGGTCTCTTCCCTGAGGAAGGTATAGGCCATACTCCACCACGGGGGCCAAGTCCGGATTGGTGGAGGCTTGTAGACTAGTGGCTCGTCTACTGTCAGAAGTTGTCAAGCCGCCCTAAGGCCTCTGACTTGGCTTAACGACTGCCATCCATCGACGGCAGCCGGCACCAACAGCTTAACGTGCCTTGCGAAGCACGGAACCGCTCGGAAAAATGCCACTAGCGTTAGGCATAGACGGCGACCCATCCATGCACTGAACGCGCCCTGTGTTACTTAACCTTCGTGATCGTTTAAGATCAATCAGGCAGCCGGGGCTACGAGCGATTCATTTAACAGTAATACCACTCGCAAATTGTGATGGAAAACCTCGTAAGGAAACCAGAGTGTGATGTGTTAACATACCTTGGCATTTTTGGCATCACCAATGCGGGGTGGCCGCGTATGGTGATTAAGACCAAAGGGGCTTTTGAATTTTTCTCTGGAAGATGACATAGCCACCGGCCGCCAATTTGATTTTTTTTTTTAAGTTTTCGCTCACGCTGAGAGTCGTAAATGATACTTATACAAACAAAACACTTCTAGTCATATGGTACCATAAAGTGTAAGTATTTTATTTTATTTTACTTCACTTCGCTTCGCTTCGCTTCGTTTCGTTTCGTTTCGTTTCGTTTTACTTTACTCTACTCTACTCCACTCCACTCCACTCCACTCCACTCCACTCCACTCCACTCCACTCCACTCCACTCCACTCCACTCCACTCCACTCCACTCCACTCCACTCCACTCCACTCCACTCCACTCCACTCCACTCCACTCCACTCCACTCCACTCCACTCCACTCCACTCCACTCCACTCCACTCCACTCCACTCCACTCCACTCCACTCCACTCCACTCCACTCCACTCCACTCCACTCCACTCCACTCCACTCCACTCCACTCCACTCCACTCCACTCCACTCCACTCCACTCCACTCCACTCCACTCCACTCCACTCCACTCCACTCCACTCCGCTCCACTCCACTCCACTCCGCTCCACTCCGCTCCGCTCCGCTTCACTCCGCTCCACTCCACTCCACTCCACTCCACTCCACTCCACTCCACTCTACTCTACTTTACTTTACTTTACTTTATTTAACAGAAATCCACAGTAAACAATAGGTTCTTAGTATTTACTATTTGTAATATCTTTCACCTGGTTGTGCAAAAAAGTGTTATCTATCTATCTATTTAACTATTTATTAGACGGCAGCACAACCTGGTACCACAAAAATTACACTACCTACTAAATCGCATCACATCGCAATTAACATTTCTATGAGATCTTTAAAAGTCTGATGGCAAAATGCTAAAGCAAAATGCTAAAGCAACAGAAAGCGAGACTCCTGCGCACATTGGGGATCAAAGTGGCACACTGATACTGACCGGACTGCTGATAGGCCTGATAGAATACCCGAGTTTCATCCTTCCCGTCCTCAACATTTACTGTTCTTGTCTCCTTCGCCCTCATACGTAAAATTTCGCTGTCCTTGTTTATGCGGGCAAAACAATGGAAGACAAGCGGTGACATCATTTGAAACTTTTGACCAAGGTGAGAGCAGGAAGATTCTATCCTGCTCCCATAATACTAGGACAGATAAAAAAAACATTTATTTAACGGCACTAGGGTGTTCTGCCTTCTAATAAAAAGTTAAATCAACCTGGAGACTACTATGTGAATGCAATGAAATGCGTATACACACGTAATTACTGCGTTCATAATGATTGTCACTGATTTCATATGACGATCTTTACCCCCAAATATCTCGGAAACGTGACACTATTAGGTACCATATAACTGGAAGATTTTTGTTTGTTTAAGTGTCCTCTACCTATATTTATCACTTTCAACTTGCGCGAAAACTAAAAAAAAAAAACAAAGTGGCGGCGGGTGGATATGCTACAGAAGTCCAATCCCCTTTCTGCCTGTGCCCTCTATTGTGCATTGTGCAGTATTTTAATTTTTTGCTTTTCTCTTTTAAGCCTACTCCATGTAAAAAACAATGTCCCAGACACTGCAGCGTCCGAAAGGTCCCTTCACCCATCTAGTGTGAGTGAGGATGCCACTGGACGCTGTATAAATCATCTCACTACGTAGATGCAAAAGCCAAAGTTTTTTATTTGTTCGTGGATTTTTTACAGGATATCAAATCGTACCTTGATAAATCCAAGCGTGGTGTGATCTATTTGAGTCTTGGAACAAACGTCCGTTTTGACAAGATGGAGCCTGATCTAGTTGATGTCTTCATCAACGCTGTAGAAGCGATGCCTTACGATGTAATGTGGAAATTTGACGGGACAAACATGCCTAGAAAACCAAAGAATGCAATGATCCAGAAGTGGTTTCCACAAAGAGATTTGCTTCGTAAGTACAGTTTTTTTTATTCAATTCAATTCAAATATTTTTACTCATTCATCATCATCAGCCACCCGACGCCCACTGCAGGACACAGGCCTCCTTCATGGTTTTCTAAGAGTTTTGCCATAATCGCCGCGCTCGGCAGGCGGGTTGGCGATCGCAGTATGCGGTTGGAATCCCAGGAAGACGCTGCTGCTCGTTTCCTTGTAATTTATTTCCTTAGTCGCCTTCTACGACATTCACGGAAAGAAATGCAGTGATGCTATTCGAAATTGACATGGACACGGACTTAGGAACATAATTATAATGCTAGTTTAAAAAAATTAAGCATTTAACATATTAGAAAACTTTACGACACATTCTGCCATTTCAAATTTTGATTCACAGTTTGGAGTGAAAGGTCGGCAATCACGAATACTTACAAATATGTTATACCATTACTAATAAATCATTAATAATACTATTTTTCGCAATGAACAAACATTCACTAAAAATAAGGTGAACGAATTCAAAGTTACCCTGTAGACACAATCGTCCTCTAAATACCCATTAACATTAATCCGTTCTTTAATAACAGACATATTTTTCTTCTAAGCCATCCTTGATGTTATAGTGAGCTTTTTTGCACAGAGTGCGCTTAACAGGTTTTTAATCCGCTTCGGAGGTAACTCTGATACATCTTGAGGAACCTTGTTGCGGAACCTTATTGAACAGAAAGTGACTTTTTAATAGAATAGTATTTTAGGCACTTTTGGCAAAATGTTCAATAATCCATCACATGTCAGTGTCACTACCCTTTCTCGGTATTTTTTTTTTCATTTTCCTGTCAATTTAATAAAACATTTTTAACTGTCTACAGACCACCCAAATTTAAAAGCCTTCATAACTCAAGGAGGTTTACAATCCGCTGATGAGACAATTGATGCTGGCGTACCCGTTGTTGTAATACCGGCCCTGGGCGACCAGTGGTTCAACGCTGAGCAGTACGTGAGGCTTGGCGTTGGAGTTCAGCTCGACATGACCACGGTAGAAGCAGATCAGTTAGTGGATGCTGTGAAGACTGTCGCGGAGGTCGAAAGGTAAAACTGAAGATATTGTTTATCTGCCCTTGACCTACACAAAAGGGATGATGTGTAAATTTGTACGTTTGGATGTTTTTTCATGTGGCCTATAAGTATACGTCCCACTGCAGGGCACAGGCCTTTGCTCAAAGAGAGAGAGAGAGTGTGGGCTTAATTTTTTGTGTGAATTTAGCACGAAGATAGTTTATAACCTGGATAATCAGATATGACATTTTTAATTCTAGAAGTATTGGGTTCGAAACCCGGCATGTAGTAAAGTTGTAGTCTAGAATGGTAATACAATAGTATGTAGAATATTTATTAATATGGAAGTCATTCTGGATTAAGGAATTCAGGATATTAAATTTTACGATTGTAACAATTCTGAAAATTCTAGATTATTCTTTAGTTTTCGTTCCAGCTACCGCCGCAACATGCAGAAGCTGGGTTCCATAATGCGAGATCAGATGCAGACACCAATGGAGCGTGCCGTTTGGTGGACTGAATATGTTCTGCGTCACGGTGGTGCCAAGCACCTCCGATCTTCAGCTGCCAATATTTCGTGGCAGGAGTATTTAATGTTAGATGTAGTTTTACCTCTCTTATTAGTTTTAGCTTTGTTAGTTATTTCATTAGTGTCAGCTGTCAAGTTTCTAGTGCGGTTAGTCTGCAGTTTTATTTGTATGTCGAATAGTAAGAAAGTTAAGAAGAATTAGTAAAATATTTTCATATATTTTATTTTAGATGCAGTGAATTTTTCGTAACATAATAACATTTTCGTATCTTCTTTCTCTTCTTCTATTAAAATTTTTATTTATTCCGGTTTTTTGTCTACCTCAGTTGACTGGTTAGTAATTAGTATTTATTTATTGATTTTTATTTTACAAGCTTTTCCAAAACTTCATATAGCCAGGGGTGTTAAGGGCTCATGCAACTGCACTAAGCAAGCCCAAATGTTAAACGTATGTGTACGTGGTGACCGTGCCGTAAACGAGGCACTGGGGATCGAACTTACTGCGCTACAACCAACCAAAAAGTTAGGCGAAAAAACCGCCGGCAGCATCACCAATGTGAGGTGGTGATAAAGGCCAATTCTCCCAGAGAGACACACTCAGGTGACTTGGCCCCTGAGTCCTGCTAGCCCTACAAATCCTGGCCACAGTCACGGTAAGGGTAGGCAGGGGATACTAAGAATCGCCAATCTGCATTCACCTTATTGACTCGGCGACGTATAACCGACGTTCTCTGTGGACTGATGTTAAGGTCACGCCAGTTGGAGCGGAGTTAGGTAAGATTAACTTTCATATCTTGATGTATTGGAAGTCAGAGGAGAGGGGGAGGACACGATGATCTTAGAATACGAGAATCTTCTCTACTTATCTACTTATTTTCCTGATATCTCGCTCGGGTTGGGGCGTGGCTTTTCGCGTCAATTAAGCCCTCGTCAACAACATTATGGAAATCAGATGCAGTTGTATGTCATTTTAAACGTACGAGAAACGGTGATTGTAATGTAGGTGAATACAGTTTTCAAACTTAGAGCACGTGGAATACCAACAACGTTGAATGGATTTTATAAAATTACTGCGCTGTTGTTTCCTTCTCGTAATCAGATATGGATAAAGATAATTTTACATTTACTGCAGACGTGAAAACATAAATCAAGCGTGATAGATAATTCTTCAATGAGATAAACATTTTAAATGGTTTGATAGCACGATGCCCACTATAGCACATTGTCACCGTAATTATTTTTTAAATACAATCGGTAGCACAATACCAGCTATTACAAGTCTTCGTAAGTAAGATCGCAGCATGCCTAAAATAGCACGAAGCCTATTGGCATCAAAGACTTTTTTAGTCATACGATGCTCACTTTTACTGTCTCATCATCATCATCATTCAGCCACAAGAAGTCCACTGCTGGACATAGGCCTCCTCCATGGATTTCCAAAAAGACCGGTTGGAAGCGGCCTGCATCCAGCGCCTTCCTGCCACTTGGATGAGGTCATCTGTCCATCTTGTGGCTGGTCGTCCTACGCTGCGCTTGCCGATATGTGGTCTCCATTCGAGAACTTTTCGGCCCCATCGGCCATCAGTTCTGCGTGCTATGTGCCCCGCCCACTGCCACTTCAACTTACTAATCTGCTGGGCTATGTCGATGACTTTCGTTCGTCTACGGATCTCATAATTTCTGATTCGAGCATAGCCCTTTCCATAGCTCGTTGCGTGACCTTGAGCCTTCTTATGAGGCCCATAGTGAGAGACCACGTTTCAGTGCCATAAGTCATCACTGGTAACACACTGGTTGTATAATTTTGTCTTGAGCGATTGAGGTATATTAGACAAAAAGACTTTTATCTACACTCATATCATAATCTTCAAATTAAGAATTCAAAGGTAAACACATATTGACAGGCTTTAAACAATACATAACTTTAAAGAAAATAAAAAAAAAAGTGTAATATAAAGTTACATTAAAGGTCAGATTTTTCACTTTATGTTACAGTTTTTTTTTTAAAGTGTTGCTGTGATCACGGAACAAAACTTAAGTTTTTTTTGTAATGTCAAAAGTTGACTCTATAAAAAACCTAATTTAATTTTCGTGGTACCAAAAGTGCAACTAAAAATACCTAAAATTGCGCGCGCAAAACTGAGTGCAGACGATTGAATGTCAAGATACTTTTGTTTCAAAAATTTTCATTATGAGTGTAGATAAAGTAGTGTATGAGACTGCACATAACTTGGTATTAAAATAAGTATAGCCAGATTTTAGTATTTAAAATCTGGCTCGTGTTTTAATAACCCTCATTATGTGACAGTCACATAAACTACTATTCTTTTACTGTCTGCAATACTTTAATTGCGTGGATTTCCATCGATTTGTATAGTCAAGAACAAAATACTAAAACTGTTTATAATTATTGAAGTGGGCATGGTGCGATCTAATGTATGAAGATTTTCCAAATTTGTCATTGTGCTACCGATTGTATAGAAATTATATAAAAGTTAAAAAGTGCGAAAGTGGGCATCATGCTATCAAACTCCATAATCCTTAACTCACTCCATATCCTATGTGATACTGTCAAAAACATCGCGTGGAAACCTCAATGTCTGCATAAGTAGTACGGCGACGCTAGACGCAGATATATTAAAATATCAAAAGTCGCGTCTTTCTAGTAGGGTCAAATGATGACATTTTAGCGCCACAAACCGCGCGGCTCGTACCGTCATACTTCCCATGCTAAAGTAGCGCTTGAATTGCCTATATTTTCTTACTAAGAGATTGCTTGTATCTCGTAATAAGATAACGATAATATAGTCTTTTAAGATACTGTGTAGCCCATATTTTGCTCTCTGAGAGAAGGTATGTATTGTGATGTGCCCAAAAGATATGTGCTGGTCATGAAACTCGGCACCGACTACAAATTATACTTCTACAATATACGGGGCGTCCCAAAGTTATGGGATATGAAGGGAAAGTACCTTAAATATCGTAGATAGGGTATTTTGCTGAAAGAAGACTTTATGTTATTTTTTAAAGTTAGTAATTCTGCATTCAAAGATTTTGTAAAAATTACTTGCTTCGTCTGGGAATCCAACCGATTTAAATGTAAAAAAAACACCCCTACTTGTATGATGCCAATCGAAAGAATGGCCAAAAACTAATAACTCTTCTTAAGATTTTCTAAGTTAATGTTGTCCTACTTGGATTGGTACGAATGGACCGATTCAATGGCCGGTCAGATCCCCGGACCTTACACCATTAGATTTCTTCTTTTGGAGATACGTGAAATGTATGAGTATACAAAAAGCTATATGAAAACGTGGGCGAGTTATAAACTGAATTGTGCCATATCATATCGATTATTCACCATAAAAATATTAGGGGTTAAAGTATGAAATTGCCGTTTTATTGCAATAGGTTCTTTGAATTGACATAGAATCTTCATGGTTTGAGGTTTTTGAATGAAACTTTTTTCAAATGGTTTCTATGATGTTCTTTTTTTAAAAAATGTGAAACATTTGAATATCGACTTTCAATAGTTTTTGTTATTCAATTTAGACAAGAAAGATGGATACTGCGAAAATTCGAGTGATTATGAGGCACCCATTTTTCGTATTTTTTATTTTATTGATTTGACGCAAGTGAGTCAATATTGTAGGTAAGGTAACGTTAAACCATGCTGCTAATTTCTGGGTAGTTTGACTAGGGTCGGCTTCCACTATCTCTCTTAATTCATCGTTATTCACCTGTGTGGGCGGTCTTCCTCGTGGCTCGTTCTTTAAGTCGAAATTTCCATCACGAAAGCGTTTAAACCAAAATCGCACGGTGCGTTCATTAGTAGACCCCTCTCCAAACGCAGCATTGATATTGCGGGCTGTTTCTGCCGCGTTAGTTCCGCGTCGGAACTCGTATTCAAAAGTCACTTGAATTTTCGCAGTATCCATCTTTCTTGTCTAAATTGAATAACAAAAACAATTGAAAGTCGATATTCAAATGTTTCACATTTTTTAAAAAAAGAACATCATAGAAACCATTTGAAAAAAGTTTCATTCGAAAACCTCAAACCATGAAGATTCTATGTCAATTCAAAGAACCTATTGCAATAAAACGGCAATTTCATACTTTAACCCCTATTATAAGAAAATCAACTGGCAGCGGACTCATTAAAAGATTGGCGATTTGCGTAAGATAAGAGGGATCACATTTTGAGCATTTAATTAATTAATTTACAAAAAAATAGGTACCCACTTAATTGACTACGGCAGTTACATGTTTGTTTTTAATTTGATTAAAATTATTAATTTCACGCTGTTACTTTCTTTTAAAATACTATGTTACTTAAGAAGAGTTATTACTTTTTGGCCATTCTTTCGATTGGCATCATAAAATTAGGGGTTTTTTTTATTTTTTTTTTACATTTAACCTCCTAACTGCTGAGACCACTTTTTTTGTCAGATTGAAACGAAATTAAACATGTGGGTTATTTATGTGCTACTTTTTAACTAAAAAAATACAAAAAAAAATCTAAGTACCTAAAAAAAGGGGGTTTCTTATGTTCTGCCGGTGGGACAACTGGAGGTAATTGATATCTATAGAACCATTTAATGTCCTGTACAAGAGACATTTGCAGGGTATTTCGATGTAAAAGAATTAAATTTATAAATTTTTATTTAGAATAATCAACATCTTTTAATTGTAATCTAGCTTATAATAAAAATAATTTCTCACAGTTTAACAGTCTTGAGTATTTTCATATGTCTTAACAACCAGTCTCAATATGTCTTATTCTAAAAAACAGCTTGTCTGCTAAGTAAAAAAAACAAAACGTTGCTCTTCTAAACTTAAATAAAAAACCTCTAAATAGTGGTAACTAAGATATTATGGAACATGAAACCTTTCAAAGCAATTTCTTTGTACAGTGAAACATAAATGCACGGCACATTTTTTGCAGAAAACTGTTGTTTTTTTGTAACAGCCTTCATGTCTGCATCGATTCTGTTTCGAGCTATGCTGTGGTATGTGTTCAGCTTTTTTTTGACGGACAGCCTTGGTTGGTAAAGGAATTATAGAAATTTTACGTTTCTTGTGCTTGGGTAAGAGTGGTTCAAACTCCTCCGTTGTGACATCACTATCAGATTCTGTAGAATCCATATTACCAGAAATCAAAAGCTCACCGAGATCTATTTTGAATTCCCGAATACCCATGATGTTTTTAACGCCTTTTTTTGTTCTCTTTGTTTGTATTGGAGGTAGGAGTTAACAACAGCCAGATCTATCATATGGGAAATTACTCTTATCGTCCATTTCTTCGTTCTGCTGCGTGTTGGGCATACTGCCAGCATTCTGTCTACGAGATCAACTCCTCCCATATATTCATTGTACTTTTTTATAACTTCAGGACGTTTGACTTTTTCATAGACCTTATTCTTTTTCGACCACCTTTCACATTCATCAGTGAGTGTATCGGACAAATGCGTCGAGAGCATTACCACTGGTTTATTGTCCATCCATCGAGTTACAGTTAGCTTACCATCATCTCGGTTTTTTTTTTCGCACTGTCCTCTTTGCCTCTTCATAAAAATTTTATCATCTTCCAAGACACAATCTTTCGGCAGCCGGTTTTTCATTACTGTACCCGTAGCATGAAATCCTTTACGGAGCAACTCATCGCACAGTCTGATTGTTGTGAAAAATCTATCGAAGAAGAGTTCATGCCCAGGAGCCAACGCTTCTGTCAGCCGAAGAACAACGGCTTCTCCAAGACCAAATCCCAGCTGTCTTATTTCAGAAAGAGTTATATCGCCTTGATATATTTCAAAGTCAATGACAATGCCCTGAGGTGTCGCCAACACAAATACTTTGAGGCCTAATGGATTCGGCTTATTAGGGTTATATTGACGAATAGAACATTGCCCAGTGAACGGGATGATCATTTCATCTATAGACATATTGGGTGTGGGACCTTGAAGAAGGCATCCTTGACGTACCCGTTCGAAGAGTGGGCGTACTTTCCAGATCTTGTCTTTTTGCCTTTCTTCGTTAGTTACATCAGGATCATAAGTGACTTTCAGTGATGTTCGAATTTGGTAAAAACGAGCACGGGTCATGGCCGATGTTATGACTGTCTGTTTCCACTTACGTGACCAATACATATCTATCTGTGGGTATTGAAGGGCAGCCATAATCATTGTTATTCCGATGTAGACCTTTAGTTCCTTGACTGTAAGACCAAGGGATCGACCTTTTAAAAGAACTGCAGTTCTGTTTGTGCATTCAACAATATGCGAGATCATTGCATCGTCTACGTATTGAATGAAATATTGTTCAAAAGTCCACCCGTCATCAAAAATTGGCATATAGGTTGGCTCATGAACATTTATTTCAATAGGCTTGAACGTTCCCGTCCATTTGTCGACAACGTCTGGGTGAGATCGTGAAACTTGTAGTGGTCTTTGGCTTGATTGTGCTCGTTGACGAGGACCACGAGAGCCTCTTCCTCGCCGCAATCCTCGCCCAGTACGACGAGGCACTAATGAAGAGCTCGATATCGCAGGACTACTAGTAGCTCGTGATGGCAAATCATCTGTCTCTGAACTATTCGAAGATTCACTGGAATCAAACCTTCGTATGTCTCGAGTTGCGGTTTCTAAAGGCTCCTCATACGTTGGATCTTGGTCGTCATCATCGCCGCTGAGTTCCACATCAGAATCTTCAAGAACTTCCAAGATTTCTGCCTCAGAAATACCTACAAAGAGAATAAAATAAAAAATTACATCAAACTATATCAATACAATTCCCTGCACAGTTCCGCTGTAAAGGACATAACAATATTAACTAATTATGAATACTCTGCTTGATTCCTACATACAGGACATAAAACTTTAACATATAAAAATTATCAAATCTTTGCGAAATTCTAGTAAATAATGATTTAGAACATCTGATTGCCTTTTAGAAAATATAATACAAACAGCTTTTGATAGGCAATATTGCAAAATTATCCGATTGAATAGGATTTAACTTACCATGTCCGGAGCGCAACAAGACACGTCTGGAACCGGAGGCCATTTTGGCTCAAGTGTCATTGACCGTGCGCACAAATCGCCTTTTTCACATGTACACGATACCGCTAGATGGCACTATGAGTATTTAATTTCATAAAAGTTGTTACGTTTCTTTACAGATTTTTTTGTTTTCTATGTCCTGTCTTTAGGACAAATTCAGTGAGGAGGTTAAGTCGGTTCGATTCCCAGATGAGGCAAGTAATTTTTAGAAAATCTTTGAATGCAGAATTACTAACTTTAAAAAATAACATAAAGTCTTTTTTCAGCAAAATACCTTATCTACGATATTTAAGGTACTTTCCCTTCATGGCCCATAATTTTGGGACGCCCTGTATACCTACATGTATACACAGCATACATACTTCTAATTATTTAAACTATTTCTAACTTTTTAGTGTTTCTGTCGGTTTTTATATTTTATTTAAAAATTTCTATTTTTCAATTTGTAATGGGGGAGCTGGAGAAAAATATACGAGTCCTTTATAACCATAATTTACCCTACTTAATTCGTTGCTTTAAAATTTTACGTTTACAATTTCCATCGCCAAAAGTCTTCACCAGAACATCACCAAATTACCTTGGGACTACTTTGAGGCTATTTTATGAAACATACGGATATTACTAAAAGATGGGCCCCATTAAGCCTTGTTTACTGCTGTTCATTGAAGAGTTCCGTCCTCCATCTCTGAAAGTCTTTATCATATCTTCACCGAATTAAAAATTTGAAATAAAAAATAAAAACCGACTTCGAAACACTACAACACTAAAAAGATAGAAATAATTTAAATAATTAGAAGTAAATTTATACATGTACGTATAGTAGAAGTATAATTTTTAGTCGGTGCCCAGTTTCATGACCAGCACATAATATATTTGGGCACCGACTTTATATTATACTTCTACAATACCTACATGTATTAATTCTTCTAAGTATTTAAATTATTTCTATCTTTTTAGTGCTGTAGTGTTTCGAAGTCGGTTTTTATTTTTTATTAATTTTTTTTAATTTTTCAGTTTTTAGTGGAGGAGCGGGAGAAAAATAAACAAGTCCCTTATAACCATAATTTACCGTACATGATTTGTTCCTTTAAAATTTTATGTTCGAAATCTCCGAAAGTCTTCACCAGAACATCACCAAATTAACTTGGGACTACTTTTACGCTAATTTACGGATATTACTAAAGGGCCCCATTAGGGCTTATTTGCTGCTGTCCACTGAAGAGTTCCGTTCTCCATCTCCAAAAGTCTTCATCAGATCTTTAGCAAATTAAAATGGCACCAATGAGACGTTATATCTGTTCGAACAAAAAATAATTGTCAAAATCGGTTAAGATTTGACGGAGTTATGGAGGAACATAGGCAAATAAAAAAAATAAAAAAAATATACGCGTCGAATTAATAACCTCCTCCTTTTTTGAAGTCGGGTAAAAATACTAAAAACAGAATAAAATAAATATTTAAGGGGGGGTCCCATACAACAAGCGTGATTTTTTTGCCGTTTTTTGCTCGATATTAATAACGGCAACAGTCATACGCTTGAAATATTCAAATGTTGTATAAGTAAACCCTTCGTGCGCGAGTTTGACTTGCACTTGGCTGATTTTTTTTCACAAGTAATTTACCAATAATTTTATTTTTTTTATTTTATTTTTTTTATTTTATTTATTAAGGCACACCAACAGCACAAACACATTAAAGGTTAACTAAACGTAACTAACAGAGGGCTGGCGTTTGTGCCAATTAATAGGTGCGCATAGCACTCACAGGTTCATTTTAACTCATAGAGTAGCTGTTAATAAATCAGACTATCTTTATGATGCTGTCATTTTCAATTTCTGTTGCTACACGATAGTTTGTTCAAACTATCGTGTAGCAACAGAACATTAAATACAGTTATTAAATACAGTTAAATACAGTATATTTTTCAAACAGCAACATTAAATAAAAAGAAACTAAATTATTAAATTTGGGTACCGCTTGCTTAGTAGTTAATGCTTTTTTTTTTTCGGTGCGGGTAGTTAAGAAAACTGACGAGCTTTTTATTACTGAGCTTTAATTAATGGATGGATGACATCAAGAACTCGATTGCAGAGCTTTCCAACTTGTTTGGGAAGAGGATGGCATCTTTTCAAGATGCTTTAGATAAAGGAGCCAGCACTGTTCCATCCACGAGCTCAGGTGTCCAAGCTGAATTCAGTTCTTTCCGAGCATTTGTCATTCTGGCTCTAAACACGCTGCAGAAGCAGGTTGAGATGCTGGCCTACAATATGGATGTAATGGAGATGCGAAGCCGTAGAAAAATTCTCCTTATTCACGGCATCCTCTGAGGCCGACAAGGAGGAGATTCCAGCTGCAGTGGTCAGGACACTTGAGAAACACTCAATTAATGTCAATCCAAATGATATCAGGCGATGTCACAGAATGGGGCGCTCCGTTGCAAGTAGAGCAAGACCTGTCTTGATAAAGTTTAGCTCCTCGGAGGTGCGAGACGGAGCTTGGAGTGCCAAGACGAAACTCAAGGGTACCGAAATCACCCTTTCCGAGTTTCTCACTAAGACTCGGCATGAGGCGTTCATGGAGGCCAGGCAGCAGTTTGGCGTGTCGAATTGCTGGACAAGGGAGGGCTCTATACACGTACTGATGCCAGATGGTACGCGTCATAGGGTGCACACTTTGGCGGAAGTCGCGAAGCTAGTTGCTACGGACACCAAGGCCCCAGCAGCAGCCCCCGCCAAACAGAGCGCCGCCAAGCCGAACGTCGTAGTCCGCCCAAAACGAAAAGCAACAAAATAAGTCGTCCGCCATGGTGAAATCTTCATTTTACTTCTTGTATGTCCAAATGTGTAAACAATCCAATCCACCATCTTAGTTTTCCCATTAGAATTGTGTTTATTACCCGCTTTCATTTGACTTTATTTTTATTTGTTTAGATCTATGCGACTACTGATGACAATGACTTTTTTCTTTTTAAATTCTTCCGTGCGTTTCGTTTCACGCATCTCTTGCGTCGGGCTACTGTGAAATTTATCTTCTATTATTTTATTTGTGTTTGCCCTACCCATAAGTATCTATACAAAATTGGATTGGATTGTACCTTTTAATTTTATTATGTTTTTTTTCTTCTTCATAGCATTAATTTGCATACAGCTGGCGGGTGGTCGGACGCTATATCTTTCGTATTCTAAATACGAATAATTTTTAACCATAATTTTTTATAGTATTTTATTTTATTTGTCTACCTTTTTATACCTATTACATTTACGTACCTATGTCGGATGCTGAATGCAGCGATTATTTATCCTTTTCTTCTTCTGCGGAGGGATTGAACAGTAATGATTGTAGCTTCCATAGTATCCCCTCTCTCTCGGAGAGCCTTAGCTCTCAACTTTCTGACTCACCTAAAAATTTTAATGTTGCTCATATTAACGCACAGAGCATTCCTGCTCATTTCTCTGATATGCTGGCCACCTTCGATATAAAAAATTTACATGCCATCCTTGTTTCAGAGTCTTGGCTTAAGCCTTGCCATCCATCCACGTCCTATTCCCTTCCAGGATTCCAGTTGATTCGCAACGACCGTACGGGTGCTGGTGGCGGTGGAGTAGCGATATATCTTCGAACTCACATCTCCTTTACCATTACTTCTACTTCAATCCAACCCCCACCACCAAATTTGGGAGAATATTTATTTTTGGAAGTTCTACTCTCTCACACAAGAGTTTTGCTCGGAGTATATTACTGTTCTTCTTTACATATTATTTCTTTTCTTCCTTTGAAGCTCTCCTCGAAAAATTTTGTCCTTCCTACAGTCACACCATTATTATGGGTGACTTCAATACCTGTTTGCTAAAAAATGATCAACGTTCTTCTACTATTCAATCTTTACTTACTGCAAGCCACCTAACCATCCTTCAATCCACTGCGACTCATAATTTCCCTAACTGTACACCTTCTCTTCTTGATCTGATGATCGTTGCTTCTACTCAACATGTTTCAGCGCATGGTCAGCTTGCAGCAGACGCGTTTTCTTACCACGACTTGCTATTTATTTCTTATAAAATACGTCCCCCTAAAGCCAAGTCGAGGATACTCATGCAGCGCAATTTTGGTGGCATGAATCTGGACCAACTTAGAGAGGACGCACTGAGTACCGACTGGTCTGTGGTGGCTGATGCAGACACCGTTGATGAGTAAATTGCCATTTTCATTGGCCTTCTCACTGATCTCTACGACAAACACGCACCGGTTAGAGCAGTTAAGGTCCATTACCTGCCTGCACCATGGCTTACAGACGTAAAAACAGCGGCCAAGTATAAATACAAGATCAAGCCAACAGACTACAATAAGGAGCGTTTTTTAAGTTTGCGAAATCACTGCAATAAGATGTGTAGGGATGCACAACGACGCCATATCCATGAATCTGTAGAAAGTGGTGATCCAGCCAGTCTGGAATTTTCTCAAATCTTTAGGAGTTGGAAAACCACGTCAGGACTCAATATCTAAGGACCTCGATGTCAATGCTCTCAATAATCACTTCACTTCTGTTCCCAGCTTCGATGGAACTATTAAAACTAACACTTTGAGTTTTCTTTCTTCACTTCCAACTCTAGACTTCCCGCCTTTTATGCCCATCATTGATGTTATTACTCCCGTTGTCACAAAAATGCTGAACCGCTCTGTCGAGGTTGGTGTCTTTCCTACTGCCTGGAAGGAAGCACAGATCACTCCTTTACCCAAAAAGGCTCATCCTTCCTCATTCTCCGATTTTCGCCCCATTTCGATCCTCCCTGTCCTCTCAAAAGTCCTTGAGCGCCTGGTCAACTTAGTATCTTCCTAAACAAAAATCATCTCCTTAATCCCCTCCAATCTGGCTTCCGACCAGGTCACAGCACGGTTACGGGACTCGTTAAAATTACAGATGACATCAGGTTAGGGATGGATAATGGTCAAGTCACTGTCCTTACGTTGTTGGATTTCAGCAATGCATCCAACACAGTTGACTTTGATATCTTGCTGGGTATACTGTGCTCTCTTAACATATCTCCTAAGGTGATTGACTGGTTTCGTAGTTACTTGCATGGGCGCTGGCAACGTATACGTATTGATGAATCCTTCTCTACTTGGTCTGATACGACTGCCGGTGTTCCACACGGTGGCGTGTTGTCTCCTCTCCTCTTCGCAATCTTCATCAATAGTATTTCTAAAAATCTTTCTTCTTCCTACCACCTTTATGCAGATGATCTCCAGATTTACGCGCATACTCCCGTAGATAGTCTGCCCTTGGCAATTGCTAACACCAATGCTGATCTAAATTGTGTCTTGGAGTGGAGTAAGTCTCACGGCTTGAGATTCAATCCCTCCAAGACACAGGTTATTGTTGTAGGCAGTCCTAGGATGATATCGAGGGTCAATTGGGAACACCTTCCACACGTGCTGTTTGATGGTATAACAATACCGTTCAGTGAGAAGGTTAAGAACCTGGGGGTTATTATTTATAAGTGTATGTCTTGGTCACCACAGCTGGCGGAAGTGAGTCGAAAAGTATTCGCTTCGGCGGCCTCTCTAAGAAGGTTACGGAATTTCCTGCCCACTGTGACCAAAATTGCACTTGCGCAATCCCTCTTGCTCCCTATCCTCGACTACGCTGATGCCAGCTATCTCGACTTGACTAAAGAGCAACTAAACAAACTTGAGCGCCTCCAAAACTTTGCTATAAGGTTCATATTTGGCTTACGCATATGACCATGTCTCCGAGTATCGCACTAAGCTCAAGTGGCTCCCCATCCGTTTCCGCAGGAATGCCCACATCATTTCTCTTCTCTACTCAGTACTATTCAATCCAGCCACCCCTCTATATCTTAAAGAGCGCTTTAACTACCTCAGTGACTCCCACAGTCGGGCCCTTTGGTCTGACCAGAATCTGATGCTAAAGATTCCAAGTCATTCGACGAGGTTCTTAAGCAACTCATTTGCTGTTAGGACCGCCCGGCTGTGGAACGATCTGCCGGTTTCAATAAGGCGCTCTTCTTCCCCAGCTATCTTTAAAAGCAGGGTTCACGCTCTATATCTATCACTCTAATTTATTAAATAGTTCAATTATTATTGTTTTCCTGCATGTAGGTATGTCTTTTCTTTTGTCCTCTGGTAGAACTTTAATGTGACTTATGTAACTTTATATATGTTTATAATTGTTATACCATAGTATGTAAAGGTATAAGTAAGTATATTATTATTATGTATAAGTATGTAAATGAATATTTATATTTGCACCTACTACCCGTCTCACTTTTCCTTCAACAACTCTCCATCGTCGGTTGCCTGGAAGAAATTGCTACAAGCAATAAGGCCGCCAATTGTACTGCATTTTTGTAAACATTTCATGTTTGTGTTTTCCTGGTACGATAAAGAATATTCTTATCTTATCTTATCTCAACAGTCGAATTTTTTTTTTATTGTTATCTTTTTAGTGGTTTTTTTATTTATGTCAATTTTATATAGCGTTTGACACTCGCATAAACGAGACGAATCGATTGAGATCTCATTTATCAAAATTTGAGCATTGGCTAAGGAGTTTTGAGGGAACATAGGTACAATTGAACATACACACATACATAAATACGAGCGAAAGACATTACCCTCCTTTTAGGCTTCGCCGCAATCGGGTAAATATGTGTTTTTTATATTCTTATAGTCATCCACAGTACCTCTTGGCAATTTATGTGTAGTGCAGAATGTTCCCGTTCTAGACTTTTAGCAGTAATTGACTCACTTGACTGGTAAGGAAATGATTGAAATACCTATCTCCAGGCATGTCAGTACGTTCCTAAGCCGACCGTAGATTTCATACATTTTGTTTTATGCATTGACGGAACGGTGTAAAGGTCATGGCACATTATAATGGCGCCGCTACGACCCAGCTGCAACACAGCTACTCCATAAGCATCTAATTTGGGCTATCGCTAGCCATCAGCACGCTAACCACGCATGCCCCGCGAGGTGCAAGCACGCCGTACGCGCCGGCTACACGGTGCAAGCTCGCTGATTGCACATGCCTAGGACTTTATAGAACTATCTGGCGGTTGGCAGTCGCTAGTGGGCGCTTGAAACGTGCCGGCTGCTAGTTGAGTTGTATGGTAGCGGCAGGCGCGCTGACTGCTCGCTGTTGGCTCTTTTACAGAGACATTAAATGAAACATACTATACGACACAAAACTTAATGCTCAGATTCGAATGAAAAGTCAATAGCTGGGTTAGAGCCGTGCGGTTTCGGTGCTGGTATAATGTGCTACGACCTTAAAGCAATATAATATTTTCTTCATACGCGAACTCAGTCTCAGTTTGCAATTTATTACCGTGTGGTATCTTTATAATGTGAGAGAGAAACTTTTTGCGTCTACCTTCGCTTATATTACTGGCTGCTAACAAATAGGGTACACAAACAGAGGGTCCGCTTACCTGGGGCCTGTTTCATAGGACTACAGTTCATGGTTCACTTTGGTAATTCGGTGTACATTGCAAAGTCGACTAAGCAATGTACATCGAATTGTCGTACCATACTACTAACTGTAGTTTTATGAAATTCGACCCTGAGGCTTAGGTCCATGATTAGTTATGCGCACCAAATCCTGTCGGAATCCTGACGTTCGCGATAGCAATTAGTACGAATTTGACCCTTGCAGTTTTATTTTGAATTTGACGGTTGGTATCGTTCAGGATTTGTTGCGAGTAACATAAGAGCAAAATAAGAAGTAACATAAGAACTCGGCTGGGTAGCATTCGAGAAACTTAGAAAAGTATTTTCGTCTACTATACCTCAATCGCTTAAGACAAAATTATACAACTAGTGTGTGTTACCAGTGATGATTTATGGCACTGAAACGTTGGTCTCTCACTATGGGCCCAACTCAAAATAGGTTTTTAAAATAACCTATTTAGAGTGGAATTTTTAGCCAGATTAGTGTAACGAAAAGAATATAACATTATTTTTATGTTTACTGCAAATGGCCTTATTATATTTCACGCGAGGTATCGTTGATATTCTGCGTATAATAGATATATTTTTTTTTACCAGGCCCTTCTTGATCTGTCAGAATAATATTTGCACTAACATTGGTCAGCAACTCCATGACCTTCTTTCGCAGAATTATCTTCAAAGTTGGAGCTTCTTCTTAGACGTAGTCATCACAATCACTGTCTATATCTGCTAACAAAATTTCTTCGTCTTCTAACAAAAAAATCCTTAATTTGACTATTATTTAATATTCTTCAGTCTGCTATAACGATAAAATAATAATAAGTATTAATTATAATTATTATAGTAAGTATCTGAAAATAATTATATGTATCAGTAAACAACAATTAAGTGGCTCCTTAAATGTCTCATAAAAGTTTTATAAAAGTGAAAGTGAAAGTGAACTACATTTATTGCCAAAAACACACTTGGTACATAAATATAGACATAAGCTTACATAATTAAAACTTTTTTCTTTTATAAAAAAATTACAACATAAAGGTGCTGTTTTCTGGTGTGTACAACAAGGAATATTCTTAGGCTATCTTGTTATCTTATTAAAGTTTTTGGCAAATGGACTCATGCTCAGCAATATGCCGCCCGGAGATGCAAGCAACACCGGTCGACGCTGATTTTCAGCATGAGCCAATCAGATAATCGTACGTCTCACAGATATGCAATGGGCCCATTACTTGTCACCATAAGTACTTACCACAGTGCCAAATCCATCTCGCGTTAGCTCCGCTCATCGATAGAGTTGATTGAAACAGCCAAAGCGCTGAGACTTATAGTTAGAAAGAAATAGTACGAGTAATATATTCACGAGATATACGTCTCTACGAGATATACCGTGTGTCGCCGGGTTAAGAATAGTGTCACTCCATTTCCTTCCGTGGATGTCGTAGAAGGCGACTGAGGAAATCAATTACCAGGAGACGGGCAGCAGCGTCTTCCTGAGATTCCAACCGCATACTGCGATCGCCAATCCGCCTGCCAAGCGTGGCGATTATGGCAAAACCCCTCATGGTCCGGAAAACCATGAGGGAGGCCTATGTCCTGCAGTGGGCGTCCAATTGCTGATGATGATGATGATACGTCTCTTGGACGTAAATTATCTATCTAGGGTGAAGAATCGGCGCGAAGTCTACCTTTTGGAACCTGCAGATTCGTGTGGCCCTACATGGTGGTAAAGTTTGAAATGGTGTGATTTATCGGAGGTTGGGTTTATCGCTGGGCTGCGGAGGCAATTTGAGAAGTTATTTTCATCGTTCATTTCAGATATGGTTCATTATGTGCTTGCATCGTATTTTGCACTAGATAAAAGTGCAAAAAAGCCTATTATAACATTAAGGATTATTTGGAAGACAACGATGTCTGGTATTTAAATAATGTTAACAGGAATGATTGTATCTAGTGTAGTGTAACTTTAAGTCGAAAACTCTGTTAATTAAGCAAACCTGTTTTGAAAAGAATAAATGTGGAGTTTCTTTGTCAGCTTCTTCTCCGCATAATCTATTAATTGTGAAACTAACAGCTTTGACGTTCATTAAGTAAACATTTTGTTTTTATAGTGAATAAAAATCTTTGACTTTGACTTTGACTTTGATATGCCCGCCGCTAAGCTAAACTAGCACATTAGCAAAATCGTAAAGTGATTTCGATACAAACATCTTTCTATCTTTCTAAACATCACATGAACGACGCCCAGTAATGGCTTCTTCATTTTAACATATTAACTGACTCGAGAAACGTTGTTTTGCCATACTAATCAGCCTACAACCTATTCTCAAACCTACCAAATGTACACAAAAAAAATATCATAAAAATCGGAGTTCGACAACAAACAATATGACACGAGATTTTTATATATTAGATTATCACCGTTTGAGTTTGAAAAACTTTCCCTTTTAATTCGAGAAACGCTCTTACCTCTGAGATCGCTATTGAGTGCTGTGAAGTTGCTGTTTTATTTCAAACGGCAAATTGAAATTGACACCCAAGAGCCATCCTGATGTAACAGCGCTTTGTAACATGGGCGTAAAAGAGGTTTTACAACAGAATATTCCTAGGAAAATATAACAATCTAATAACAATATTTTTTTGGTCTAAACAGCATAAGCATAAATAAGTTCTATATATTTGTGCTCCGTTTTTTTTATTCCTTTGTCGTCCGTAACTTTTATTATCTTTCAAGGAAAATTGAACAATTTCTGCTTTTATTGTTTTCTTCGAAATATAGTTATCTGGCCTCATTACAGGCAATCTAAGGTATATCTTATTGCTAGCTACATATTTTCGATCGATAATAACCCTTCTGTTGCTTTTAACAAAAGATCCTCCGGGTTCATTTCGGGATAGTTGTAGAACGTTGATGCGTTGCTTATTAGATACTGACGTGGCACTAAGTTTGAGTACTCTCAAGCAGGGTCCCTACTCTTCGATCTGCAATTTTCTAGTCAAGCTTCTTATTGCATTAAAAGTTTGTTTGGTATCCACAATTATGTTTTTTTTAGCATAAGTTTGTTTATAGAAATGACAGAGGTCCTTCGCCCTATCAACACATCTTGGCCTTTGCTACTAAATCCCCTATTTGGTCGAAATGTGTCCACCTGGGACGTCCCTCACCGGTCCTTCCTCCCACGTTCGCTTAATATAATATTTCTTTCGTCAATCTTTCATCATAATTATCATCCTCTCCATATGTCCATACGTATTTTTTGGTCTACCAATTAAATAAAGCCTCCCAAGTCAGAATATTCGGCCCAGGTTTTCAAGGCTACCTATTTTCTCAAAAATACAGAACTTTTTTTAAGACAATGCATAATCAATCAATCAATCGACCGCGTGCTCGTCCACTGCTGGGCTTATGCCTCCCCCAAGACACGCCAATTTCTTCTGTCCTCGGCCATCCTCGTCCAGCCCCTGCCAACATTGCCTCAGATCATCGGTCCAGCGAGCTGGTGGGCGCAATTCTCGCAATATCAAACTCTCAATGTGTTCTCAAGTAGACCCGCGCGCAGTTCCGCCCAGATTTGCGGCTTCATCCGCAGATAGGAACATGAATATCTGTTTAAACTTTGCTGCGGGACGCTGATTACATTGTTTATTGTTCTAATACTCAGCAAGCGGGCTGTCTGCCTCGAAATTTTGTTTGAAACGATGAACCCAAAAGTTTTCCTACCGATGCTTTAGGCCTAAATCAACCATAATTTCTGCAGGGTTACTTTTAAAACAACAGGGAGCCCGAATGCGTCAAAAAGTGTTTCCAATGGGATAAGTTTGCTAACGTTAACAACACACCAGATCAATCTTTACACGCGTGCACTCTACTCAGTTAGATTATGGGCTATTTTGCTACAAAAATGCAAAGGGTCAGCTGTCATCTGGTCCTATGTGGTACAACTTTACCTAATGTGGTTATCCTATGCTTCGTAATATCTTAGTAATAAACGTTTAGAAATGCTAGATATGAATTTTTGAGGAGTAAAAGTTCGGAGCTGTTAAATCTCTAAGACATTTATGATAATTCTCGCAAAGTTACATCATAAAATTTTAGAAAATGAACTTCATCATCAGCCATTTGACGCCCACTGCAGGACATAGGCCCCCTTTGCAGTTTTCATAACCATGAGGGGTTTTTCCATAATCGCCACGCTTGGCAGGCGGGTTGGCGATCGCAGTATGTGGTTCCGTGTGGCGCCGGATT
This sequence comes from Yponomeuta evonymella, assembly GCA_963969515.1. Classification (NCBI taxonomy): domain Eukaryota; kingdom Metazoa; phylum Arthropoda; class Insecta; order Lepidoptera; family Yponomeutidae; genus Yponomeuta; species Yponomeuta evonymella. Next base: position 4,917,585 of record OZ018366.1, on the reverse strand, counting down.
AAGAATAACTGCACTCCATTTCCTTCCGTGGATGTCATAGAAGGCGACTAAGGAAATCAATTACCAGGAGACGGGCAGCAGCGTCTTCCTGAGATTCCAAATAAACTTATACAGTTCTTATCTTTACATTAGAGATTTGATCTTGGTTTTGGTCATATAATCTCCGCGAGTCAGCGACAGTGGCAGCTTTAATGATTCACTGACCCCTGTTTTGAATCCCAGCACTGCAAATACATGAATCCATGTAACTTTGTGTTATGCAACTTATTTCATATTTGTAATCACTATAACAATAAATACTTAAGTCAAGCAGGCAACAACTTAGGCTTACCATCAGCCCTGTGACAGAGGACAAGTCTTCCGTAAAAAAAAACACTAGTAGTACCTAATCTTGTAGTAGAAAATGTAGTTCTTTTAAAACTTTTAAAAACCGAAACCGTTTTAATTAAAGCTTAAACACTGCTCTTTTATAACTTGACTGCGGCGGAGTCAAAACGAGAGGTGAAGTGCTTGGCTCAAAATACGTAGAATGTATGTTTACACGATGAAATCTCGGTAGTTTGAAAGCCGCGGTTGTATAATTTGCGATTAAAAATGCCATATATTTACACTATTACTCTTAAGTTTAGTCCTAAATAAAAAAATAGTCAGGAAATCGGTTTGCGGGTTGAGAAATTAGTACCGCCTCTCCGTCTACCAGAATAATGACCTGCGGAACCACGGGGCGCACACACCGCTCTGGCTGGCTAAAGCCAGCCATGGCTCTCGTGTATTCGAGTTTGTGTCATGATATGAAAAATGCCTTTAAAAAAACAACCCCCCGGTTTCTCACACACTAACAAGCTGTTAATCAACACGTTAATAAGTGTTTTTTTTTGTGTGCACTTTGGTCAATTGACAGCTGTTAACAGTAGATTAACAGCGTATTAGTGTACTAGAAACTGGGGGTTAGTATGTCAGATTCTATGTTCCCTTATAACTCTTTAACCAATGTTTATTCTTTAACAAATAATCTAATATTATTCGTCATAATTGCGCGGGTGACACAGACTTTATTGAATCGGAAAAAATCTAACTGAATATAAATATTATCCGATCAATTTTGCTATAAATTTCCCTTAAAAGTTTCCACTAAAAGACAAAATAAAAAATCTAAAATAATAAATGAACAAAAAGTCGACTGCTGGGCATTAACTACTAAGCAGGCGGAGCTCAAATTCAACCTTGTGGACTATTGTGACTCACCAACTTAAGTTGGTCCTGCCGATCCGTTTAGTGTGCAATGCTCAGCAGTCGGGTTTTCGCAATTTTTATTTCAGTTTTTATCACTTCAAAACCTCGGCAAGCTAGTTACAAATTCAGCGCAAATAATTGTGAAGAAAATTAACTTTTTCCCTCTAAAAAGTACATTTTTCTTTCACACTACTGGTAAAGAAGTAACAACATAAAGATAAATCAGCAGAAACTTCTTCGTAATTTGTAGGTAACTGAAGAAAGTTTAAGATCCGAGTTTGATTACACTGCTACCGAAAAATTGGTTTTGCATTGTCAAAAGTTTAGTTCAGCAAAGTCAGTCGTGCCCCACCGCTTCTGGAGTGTAACTGCCTATAACGTTACGTAACCAAAACTTGTGCAATTTCCGTGTAATTTTTGTGCTCGTTTGTTTTCTTAATATAGGTACCTTATTCTCTGTGTCCAAAAAACTCTTTTATTTATCTCTATACTGTAATTGCTCTGGTTCACGTATAGCGCCAAAAAAGAAGAATAAAGTGAAAGAGGTTTTACACTTCAAAAGTAAATAAATGGAACCCTTAAAAATCGCTCAGTAGTCCGTCTGTTTGGAGCTAACAAGTTTTAATTCATTTTAAATGCCCCTGAAGGTTTACAAAAGATTCTAACTACTGTTTCCTATAAACAATTCACTTAACGACTATAGTAAGTGGCAAAATTTAATCTCAGCGTACTCCTTTTGGTTATAGATTTAATTTTTTTTATTGATTTTTACGTAAAAAGTCGGTTACGGATGACGGCTATGAATATTATTGCATTTCATTTCATTCAGCTTCTGTTGGGATGTAAAGTTTTTTTTTTTTGATGCTACTAAAGTCCCGTAATGTATATAAATGGCTTGGTATTTCTCGATTTGTGAGATAAATTAATGAAGATCAATCAACTTGATACGTATTATGCTTTCCGTATTTTAACGATTGTATCATCTGTTTTTTTTTTATTTAGGCAAAAATTTATTGAAATGAAATACAGTACGTACGTTATTAATAATAGGGGTTAAAGTATGAAATTGCCGTTTTATTGCAATAGGTTCTTTGAATTGACATATAATCTTCATGGTTTGAGGTTTTCGAATGAAACTTTTTTCAAATGGTTTCTATGATGTTCTTTTTTTAAAAAATGTGAAACATTTGAATATCGACTTTGAATTGTTTTTGTTATTCAATTTAGACAAAAAAGATGGATACTGCGAAAATTCGAGTGATTTTTGAATACGAGTTCCGACGCGGAACTAACGCGGCAGAAACAGCCCGCAATATCAATGCTGCGTTTGGAGAGGGGTCTACTAATGAACGCACCGTGCGATTTTGGTTTAAACGCTTTCGTGATGGAAATTTCGACTTAAAGAACGAGCCACGAGGAAGACCGCCCACACAGGTGAATAACGATGAATTAAGAGAGATAGTGGAAGCCGACCCTAGTCAAACTACCCAGGAATTAGCGACATGGTTTAACGTTACCTTACCCACAATATTGACTCACTTGCGTCAAATCAATAAAATAAAAAAAATACGAAAAATGGGTGCCTCATAATCACTCGAATTTTCGCAGTATCCATCTTTCTTGTCTAAATTGAATAACAAAAACAATTGAAAGTCGATATTCAAATGTTTCACATTTTTTAAAAAAAGAACATCATAGAAACCATTTGAAAAAAGTTTCATTCGAAAACCTCAAACCATGAAGATTCTATGTCAATTCAAAGAACCTATTGCAATAAAACGGCAATTTCATACTTTAACCCCAATATTAACATGGACACGTTAATATTTCTTATTACGTATTTCATTCTGATAAAGGTTAAAACTAAAAGAAACGTAAAAAATACTGTAAAACTTTTGCTACTTTCACTTTTAGCACTCGTAATCGATGCTTCAAACCAGTGTTGAAAACCTCTTTAGACAATATGAAACAGATGCAGAGTATCCAAACCTTAAGTTTTGGATTCCAACTTAAATGAATCGCGTCTCGCGTAGTTACAAGTCTAAAGCCGTTACTCTATTGCGTAGTTTCCAACTCTCAACAATTTAAGTTTTTTAATGGACTAGTAATTAATGGATGCCAAGTACCGGGTGACTTAAATTCATTCACCGATTTTGAACTTTCTAAACATGACTTGTTTTGAAAAAAAAATATTTTTCATGATAATTATGTAGGTAAGCAACAATTTTAGGACTATGATTCGAGCATCTTATGGTCGGTGAGGATGAACAAAATTTTAAATAATTATTGTTCTTTCATTTATTTAGGCATATTGTACGGTAGACTCTCAAACATTTAATATAACGCTACGATTTTGTATTTATTTTATTAATATACAAAAGTTATAGAAAATAGGTAACAAAAATGTCTATTAAGCATTCCGAACATTGAGGGTAGTTTAACTTTCTGTGCCGGCTTTGTTTCGCTATGACCCCAGACTAGGCGAACCTGTATGCGCAGGTATGCGATTGCGATTAACAGATTATAGTGGATACAAGTGGAGTCGGTTTGGTAAAATTTTGAGTTCTTTGGAAAGTTTCGTACGGGTAAGAGTGGCATGTAACATGCAAAAAATTATAATGAATACTGCTTACTTCCTGCCACATTGAATTTGGATTCACAGTTTTGTACCGAAGCTTGGAAATTGCAAATAATTACAAACACGTTACACGTTAAGTTCTATATTTATTGCTACTAACAAATCTGGATCATATTGTCTGTCAATAAAAAGAAAATAATAATAAAATAAAATAATACCATTCTGTTGAATAATTACAAGTAAGTCATACCATGGGTAGTGTTTACGAAAGTTTCTGTTCCAAAATGATTTTTTTTTGTTTTGACGAAACAATCTGACAACTCGTTTGCCACGGAGCGGTGGTCAGTACGTCGAGACAACATACCTGTGTTCGAACGAAAACAAAATTGTCTACGGAGTCTCGGAGCCACTTAAAAATAGGCCAGAAGTGGGACATAAAAAGCCACGTCCCATCGATAAACCAACTTCCAGAGGCCTTCCAGGAGGGAAGCACGAACTAAAACATATTACTCTATTCTATACGCCTCACACATTTTGAACAATTTGCACGGAGCCTTGGGTTTCGCGAGCCGCCAACGCTTCGCGGAGGCAAGTTTTTAAGAAAGTAGTTTTAAAATTGTAGTTGGGCGCGTGCCAAGAGGATAGGAGTTGATCCGGGGAGCTACTTGGGCTGGACGGTGTTTGTCTTGGCTATGACTTGCTCGTTCACAGAAATACCTTGTCACCAGCGAGAGTGCTGGCCACCGCGGACCGCACGACGCAGCGTGGGAAGGTCCCCCAACAAATGGTCTGACGACCTGGTTACGGTTTTGGGGAGTCGCTGGATGCGGGCGGCACAAGACGGGGAAGCCTGGAAAACTATGAGGGAGGCCTATGTCCTGCAGTGGGCGTCAAATGGCTGATGATGATGATGATGATGTTAAAGCTGCTGTTACATCGAACATGCTATCTCGCTCGCACAATTTAACATTTATAGTGAGTATACTTTAAATAAAAGTGATCTGAGGGTTTGGTAGATAATAAAATTACGGACATTCAAGACATATTTTTGTTATCCTGTGCCGAGTTTTTAACTTTTCTTTATTAAATACTACTTATAGGTAAACAAAAATGTATTTAAAATATCCGCAACCTTGTCAAAAGTATACTGACTTTATTACAATTACGAAAAATGTTATATTGTACGAGCGAGACACCATGCTCGACGTCACAGCAGCCTTAAGGCTGCCCTTGCCTATAGATTCACACTCGCTTCAATATTCTGTGATATATAGGTACATATATTTTTTAGTGTAGTGGCCCACTGCAAGGCACAGGTCTTCTCTCAGAGAGAGAGAGAGTATGGGTTTAATTATCACACTTGCCCACCGCCGCATTGGCATTTTCAATCACTGAGGTATGTGAATACCTCTGAAACTCCATGTTTTCCTTTTACGTTAGCGAGTGGTATTGCTACTACAACTTCACAGATGTACGTAACAAATAAAAACTGTTATATTTAATGATTGTAAAATAATGACTATACTATACTGTATTTATGTATGTATGTTTTGATAAAGGAACATGGCACAAGAAGTTAATAATTTTAGTGGCGAATTTTCCTTCTCACATCCATTACACAAACTAGCATGAGGTGTAAAGAATAACACACGCAGCCTGTGTACGTTCCAGAGCAGAGAAAAAGTCTTACTCTTACGTCTTGTTTATAAAAAATCGATCCCACTAAAACTTGGAGTTGAAGCCGGTTTATTAGAGGAATTCCTTGACACTTACACATTCGAACCCTTTAGACATTCTGTCATGTGTGCAGCCATGACCCGGAAGGGTCTTAATAGTTTTTTAGTGGGATTTACTTTATAAATAAGGCTTAGTATTTCCTCTCTCTAAGAGTAAGACTTTTTCTCTGGTCTGGAATTTATAAAGGCTGATTGTGTTAGTTTTTACACCTCATGCTAGTTTGTATAATGTAGGTATATGATAAAGAAAATTCGCCCCAAAAATTATGAACTTTGTGCCGTGTTTCTTTATTAAAACATAATCTTGTTTTATTTTAGGTTGTGTGTTTTGTGTTAAGTTTGGTAGCACAAAGCTACAAAAGTCCGGAGTAGGGACCGCGACGCTTTACGAGTAGGCGATCGGTGTTAACTCGGGATTATTTGCAGCGAGCACAACTTCTACCCATTGTCTTTACAAAATAAAACGCTGAGTTAGTGCAGGATACACCGTTTAATGTCTTTATTGCACTGGCTCTTTATTTTGTGGAACTTATGAGCTAAGTTGGCTTAGTAAAAGGGGCGTGAAACTTTAGGGAAAGAGTAAAGATAAAAGCAATTATTCACAAATGTTTTTTTAGCGTTTGAGGAAGGTGGTAAGTTGAAGGGAAGGGAGATAGGTGGTCAAAAAACTTGAAGGAGGAAACCAGCAAGAAAAGAATATAGAGGTTCGTTGCAATAGATAATTGTGTACAAAGTTATACATTCTAAGACTTTCAAGCTTGTTCATAGATATCTTTCTGAAGGCACCGGGATCCCTAAGTATAGAGAAATTAGACAAAATAATAATTTTATGAAGAATGATGTTTCTTTCCCACTGACATCTATTACAAGGTTATCATTGACATATAATTGGGGTTAAAGTATGAAATTGCCGTTTTATTGCAATAGGTTCTTTGAATTGACATAGAATCTTCATGGTTTGAGGTTTTCGAATGAAACTTTTTTCAAATGGTTTCTATGATGTTATTTTTTTAAAAAATGTGAAACATTTGAATATCGACTTTCAATTGTTTTTGTTATTCAATTTAGACAAGAAAGATGGATAGGTACTGCGAAAATTCGAGTGATTTTTGAATACGAGTTCCGACGCGGAACTAACGCGGCAGAAACAGCCCGCAATATCAATGCTGCGTTTGGAGAGGGGTCTACTAATGAACGCACCGTGCGATTTTGGTTTAAACGCTTTCGTGATGGAAATTTCGACTTAAAGAACGAGCCACGAGGAAGACCGCCCACACAGGTGAATAACGATGAATTAAGAGAGATAATGGAAGCCGACCCTAGTCAAACTACCCAGAAATTAGCGGCATGGTTTAACGTTACCTTACCCACAATATTGACTCACTTGCGTCAAATCAATAAAATAAAAAAATACGAAAAATGGGTGCCTCATGATTTGACTGATCTGCTCCACGACAACGCGAGACCTCACACAGCACGAGAAACCATTTTGACCCTTCAGGAACTGCAGTTAGAAACCATTCGTCATCCTCCATATTCACCAGACCTTGCTCCAACGGACTACCATTTTTTTCGTGATTTGGACTATTATCTACGTGACAAGAAGTTTTCTTCCCAGGAGGCAGTACAAAATGCTTTCACACAGTTTGTGCAGTCTAGATCGTCGGAGTTCTATCGCAAAGGCATTAGTGACCTTCCCATTAGATGGCAGCAATGTATAGATAATAATGGCAACTATTTTGATTAAAAAATTTGTTAAAAATTTAAAAAATAAACAATTTAGATTTTCAGTACAAATCGGCAATTTCATACTTTAACCCCTAATATTACAGGGTTATCTATAACGTTTTCAAAGCTTATAAGCATTGGAAATGGACTGTTTTGTGTCATAAGTAAACTTAGTTTACATTTTACTGATTTAAGGAGTTAGAAACAGTTTCGTAGCAACTATTATTCGATTTTTAAATATTCTTAAATCTATTCTTAACAGTACTTTACCGTGCTAAATCCCAGTTTAGTTGAAAAGAGGTCCCCTAAGGATGCTCTTCGATCGCAAGTAAGCCTTGTTCTCATCAAGCCAACTCCTTAGGGCAGATACCTTGGCGTAGACCCCTGGGTACTTTGGACGAGCGCACCCAATGCCCCACGATACCACTCCGGCCAGCTTGTTGTTATGAATAAGAGGACCGCCACTGTCACCCTGTAACATAAATATTGAAACCCAGTCTTAGCTGTGCAGCGCTTAGTGATAACAAATATCTAATAAGTACATAAACTGCATAAAATAAAATTTTCTTTCACACGAATTCTTAACGAAATTGCGCAAAGAATCAAAGGAAGTGAAAAATCTTAAATTTATTGTTGATTATCTGGTTCGTTGTTGTGTACACAGTTTTACGTAACTTTGTATTTTTTTGTACCTTTCGGTCAATGCGTTTATTGTAAGATAGGTTTCTTGCCAATATAGTCTTGAATCTGTATTAATTTTATCAAAATGATTGAGCAATAAAATTAAAGCGAATAAGTCGTTGCGCGCTCGTAGAACTCTGGCAAAATTATACCCCCGATATAAATTAATTCAAAGCCTCTCGAGTGGACGCCACGAACTGGCAAACGTGGCGTAGGACGCCCATCAGCTCGCTTTACCGACGATTAGAAGCAGATTGCTGGCTACGGCTGGATGTGGATGACCAAGGACAGAAGAAAGTGGAGTGCTTTGGGGGAGGCCTATGTCCGGCAGTGGCTGATTGATTGATTGATTGAAATATAATTACTTGGCAAGCATCCTTCCCACCAGTGGGTATCCCAGCACATAGCATGTTCTTTGTGATCCTGTACAAAGGCTCGTAAGCAGCCTTGCAAGCTTCCTCACTCACTGTGGGCACGTTCACCATTTGTAATGTTTGAGGAAGCACGCCACCACTTTCCTGGAAAAAAAGTATTACTTTTATAAGCTCGTGAGGTTTATGATCTTCTTTTTCCTTCGTGTCGAAAGCGTGGACTCCTTTTCACACATCTTGGTCCGGAAACAGCGCCGGTGCGCTTGGGCTGCTGAGTGATGCCTTCATGAGATCCTGCAAGCTGCTCGCTCTGGGGCAGCCACGAAGATGCGATGTTGTTTGTGCAGCTCCACAACGGCACGAGATTTCTGCGTCTTCAGTTATAGGATCACCCATCTCTCAGGATTATGATCGTTTTCTACACTAAAACGGTGGTAGCCTAGTGGGTAGAACATTGGACTCGGTAGCGGAAGACCCAGGTTCGATTCCCAGTGCGGGCATGTACCTATGACTTTTCTTTCTAAGTTATGTACATTTTTGAAGTTATAGTAGCAATACCATTCGCTAACGGTGAAGGAAAACATCGTGAGGAAACCTGGGTGTCTGAGCTATTCACATACCTCAGCGCTTGAAATCGCCAATCCGCGGTGGGCAAGCGTGGTGATTAAGCCCATACTCTCTCTCTCTCTGAGAGAAGGCCTGTGTCCTACAGTGGGACGTATATAGGCTGCTTATGCTACACTAAAGGTAAGCCAAAGATACATTTTCAAACAGCGCCAAAATTACTGTCTTACAAGGTTTGCTATACATTCTGTTATATCCTGTCTTGTTACATCTATCTACTTGGGTATATTGCACGATATACCTGTTATATCTTGGTTGGTCTTAACTGTCTCATTGGTTTAGTCTTCAACACGCCTGACTATCAAAACAGAGGTCGTGGGTTCGATTCCCATTGGAGGCCACCGTTCTTGATTCATACAAATTTAATGTCTGGCAGTTTTTTCATGTTTGTAAGTCCTTGCCTGGTTACCATAGCATAAGGTACCCCTGCTGGCCCTAGTTTGGGACCAGGAGAAGTGATCATGTTGTGTGAAAGTTATTATCTGTCTACTTACCCTCGTATGTCCCCAGCCAGTGACGATAGTGTTGCCACCAGTCTCAATTTCTTCGTCCTCTGATGCTAATTCGATTGAAGATTGTTTTTCAGTAAACTCGACCGACTTTACCAGTTGAAGCAGTGCTATGTCACTGAAAAATATTATTTACTGTATTAGTGTTTGTGTTGAGAAAACTTGCCAAAAAACTAAGGTGACTGATGTAGCGTACACGATTAGCAAGTTGCGGTGGCAGTGGGCTGGTCACATATGCCGAATAACCAACAGTCGATGGGGTGCAAAGGTTCTTGAGCGGAGACCAAGCACTGACAAACGGAGCGTGGAACGCCCAGTCGCTCGTTGCATCGACGATTTGAGGCAGACTGCTGGCAGCGGCTGGGTGGTGATGGCCGAGGACGCAAAGTGGTGGCATGCCTTACGGGAGGCTTATGCCCAGATTGTCCAGCAGCAGTGAATACTGGCATAGATCGATCGAATTGTAAACACGATTGACCGTGAAATGTTAAGTTCTGAAACGAGTTTTCCATAACATAAGAAGTTGAACTTTTATTTAGTAAATACATAATTTTCAGATTAATTTCAATACTATATGCATTTCTGCAAAAATGTGCACAAAGAAGACTTCTATTGTGATATTGGGCTGAAACGCACTTGCTCGCGCACTTGCAATACAATACGGCAATCTTACCCGCACACGTATGAGGTTGCGGGTAAGTGCCCAAAAGTGCATTCATTCCCTTATTCTACTAAACCATTGATTTCTCGAATGACGAGTCTAGCAAGAGTCCGTAGAGATTGGTGTGATGGGAAAAAGGCCAGTGCCCAACAGCATTATTATACTCTATTGCGCACGAAACATTGAACAGGACACTACATAAGAGAATCGTAAAAAACAGTGTGCCTCTTTCGTTGGACTGTGTAGATTCAGCTTTGCGTGCGTCCACATTTCAGTTCGATACAAGAAAATGGAAATACGCTGGACACTTTTAGTCATTGTGGGATCTTTATCGATAAGATACTATAAGGATCTATCCTAAGGAGGACTCACTCAAACAACGTTTGCAGTAGAACTGAAGCTATATTCGATAAATCTTAGGAACTAACACGTACAATACAAATAAGAGCAGCTCCATAACACCACCCATCCAAAGGAAAAAAATACAAATGTAATTATAATTATTATTATTATATATATGTATAATAGTAATAATAAATAACCTAGTTACTTTTTTTTTAACATTTATCAGCTTAATGTTACGCCTTATCATATTAACTAACTGATTACATTGGTTACATTGGTTTTTTTTTTTTTTGGTTTCACTTTTTTTTTTTTTAAGCTAATTTTCTATTATTACAATTAAAACATAATTAGTTATTTTATAAACATCTTTGTTCTATTCTTATGTACGATGTCGACCTTTCCATCTTTAATTATTTTTACATTAGGCGAGATGTCTTCCACTACCATATACGGTCCATTATACACATTTTGGAATTTATTTCCCATTTCATTTTTCACTAAAATATAGTCATGCGGTTTATAGGTTACACTTTTACTTTTCTGATTTGCGTTTTTTGTTCTCACAATTTTTGACTGTATTAAATTTTGCCTAGCCTGTTCCTGAGCTTTTTGTATTCTGTACTTTACTAACAAAGGATAATTTTCACAATCATACAGCGATTCTGCCTGTTTCACTAAATTAGATGGAATATTACATATTTTTCCAAATACCAGTTCGTATGGTGTAAATTTTGTTGATGTATGCACAGTTGTATTATAACTAAAACACCAGTATGGCACCCATGTGCTCCACACCTTGAGCTCATTATTCGTTTGAATTCTCAGGAAAGCGTTTAAAGTCTTATGTGAATTTTCTAAAGATCCTATTGTTTCATGATGGTAAGCTGTCGATGTCAATTGCGATATATTCAATAACTTACACACTTCTTTTAAAACTGAATTTAAAAATTCAGTGCCTCGATCAGTTGCGATTTCCTTGGGGATACCGTACCTAAGAATAAAGCCCTCAACAAAAGCCTTCGCCACTGTAGTAGCGTCTTTACTAGCTAATGCGTATGCTTCTACAAACTTTGTTAGCTCGCATTGTATAGTTAAAATGTATACTTTATTAAAATAATCCTTAACTAAGGGCCCCACTATATCTAAATATATTTTATCAAATGCCGATGTTGCCGTAGTTGTGACGACCATTGGCTCTTTGTGCGGAATTGAATGTTTCTGTGTCTGACACTTTGCACATTTTGAAACATACTTCTTGACGTCGTGTTCAATTGTTGGCCACGTATAATATTTACGTATATTATTAATCATTCGTCGTATACCTGCATGACCTGCTGTAGGTAATACGTGAAAATCATTCAACACTACTAATTTATCTTCATTTGTAGTAATACGTTGCTTCTCTTTTATAATATAAATTCGCGGCCCGGGCCGTTTTCTTTTATTATTATTTTTATTTTTACTTTCATCGTTGGCTAGCCATTTTATATATTTATCATTCTCTACTTTTTTCATTATATAAATTTCTTTCACGTTTTTACTTTCACAGAACTGCTCAAATTCCCTCACGTAGGCGTCTCGCGTCAGACATGATCGAGATTGTGGGCAGGTGTAAATTATACACTTATCTGGATCATATGAAAATAAGTAATTTTTCTTATCACTTTTCACTTTTTTCATTCTCTCACTTGTTGTAAATAGCAATTCAACGGAATTTTTCGGTTTGCTAAACATTTCCACAACGTCCGGCTGCGCACACCGTCCATCAGTAGCTATGCTAGCATCTCTTACATTCTGTTCTTTTGCTCTTTCCTCTTCCTCTCTCTTCTTTCGTCTTGTCATGACATTCACCACATGCTCATTCCTTCCTTTTAGTTCATCTGATGTTATTAAGACTCGTGATAACGCGTCTGCTGCTGCGTTATCTTTTCCCTTTACATAATCTATTTCAAAGTCATACTCTTCTAACTTTAGTCTAAATTTCGTAAGTCTGCTACTTGGATTGTTCATGTTAAATAAATAAACAAGAGGCCGGTGATCTGTGAATATTCTGAACTTTTTCCCTAATAAATAGTGTCTGAAATAATTTACTGACCAAACAATTGCTAATAATTCCTTCTCCACTGTTGGATAATTTAGTTCAGCTTTATTAAGTCCACGACTGGCATAAGCAATTGGCAATTTGTTTTTGTTGCTTAAAACCGACCCTATTGCTGTTCCTGAGGCATCGGTATGCAACTGAAACTCGTTTTCAGGTGAAAAATCTGGAAATTGTAAAACCGGTGGCGTTGATAACGATTCTTTTAATGTTTTGAACGAATTTTGACAATTGTCATCCCAAATGAAAGTCGCATGTTTTTTACATAGTTTATTAAGTGGTATAACTATTTCGCCAAAATTTGGAATGAAACGCCGATAGTAATTACTGAAAGCCACAAATCGTTTTACTTCATCTATTGATTTGGGTACTGGGTATTTGGTGAGTGCTTTGATTTTCCCTGGATCTGGCCTGACTCCATTTGATGTTACAACATGCCCTAGGTATGCAATCTCTTTCTTTAAAAACTCACATTTCTGTGGATTAAGTCTTAAATTTACTTCCCTCAGTCTATAAAATACGTCAATTAAATTTTTGTTGTGCATAGTTAAATTTCTTCCAAAAACGATTAAGTCGTCCAAATAGACTAAACATTTTTCGTAATTTAAGCCAGATAACGCCACTGTCATAACTCGGGAAAAAGCACTGGGACTTATTTTGAATGATATTGCTTGTCAAAAGTTAAAGCCGTACATTTTCTGCTTTCTTTTTCTAACTGCACTTGATAATACCCTGAAAATAAGTCTAAATGGGTGAAATAAACTGAACCCGATAGTGCATCTAAAATGTCCAGAATGTTTGGTAAAGGGAATCGGTCATCAACAATTTTTTCATTCAATTTACGATAATCTATCACAAGTCTGAACTTTTTGTTTCCGGTTTCCGACTTTTTAGGTACTAATAGAATAGGGCTTGACCATGCGCTCTTTGTTTCCTCTATCACATCGTTTTCTATCATTTTTTCTAACTGTTTCTTTATTTCGGTTGTTTGAAATTTAGGTAATCGATATTGTTTTGTATAAACCGGATCAGTGTTGGGTTTTAACTGTATCCTTTGTTCGAAAATATTTGTGGTAGTTAATTTGTCACCCTCTAGTTGAAAAATATCTGAAAATTTCGCACATATCTTTTCTATTTCCAATTGTTCCTCATTGTTCAACCCTTTCAAATTTAGTTCCGCAAACATTCTCTTCACACGTTCCGCATTGTTCTCTGTTCTTTCAAATTTTACCAATTCATACTCTGCTAATGAACATACTTGAAACGTGAAATAACTCAGCTTGATTTCGCAGTCCCTTGTGTTTAAAATTTTTATAGGAACTCTCCCAGCTGTTGGTCTCACTACAAGGCCTGCCATAAATACTCCTTCACTCAGTTGACTTGGATAAATCACGCTATCTTCCTTCAAGTGAGTTGGCACGAAATGTATAGATTCTGATCGTGGTGGTACTGTAATATAACTATTGTAGTCTATGTTACCCATTCGCAGCGGCAAGAAAATTCTTTCATTATCAGTTTTTAAGGAAAAAGTATTTAACTCATAGTCTATGATGCCCTTGTATTTTCTCATAAAGTCTTGCCCTAGAATTCCATCACTTTTGCAACACAAGTTTTTAAACACGTGAAATTTGTGTACAAATTCTTTTCCCTCAAAGGTAAGTGTTAGATAAACAAAACCTTCGGAACAAAGTTCTCCGCACACTCCATTTATTCTTACCTTACCAAAATGGATTGGAATGCGGCTCAATTTCTCGTACTTTATGGCGCACAGTGACGCGCCTGTGTCGACAAGCCAATTGTATCTCTGTTCGTGGGTGTCCGAATCTACACTGTTGTAATTATTATAGGCACAAATGCTAGAATGAGGCACGAAAAAACTGGTTGTTGGCGTTTTCACTTACCTCTGGCCCATTTTCTTCCGGCGAGTGTTCGGCATAATGTACCTGATGACCTCGGCTGTTGCTAGGGAAGTACTTACCTCTTCCGCCTCGGTTGTTGCTCCTGGGGAAATACCCTTGACCTCGTCCGCGATTGGTAGGGTGTCCGCGCCACTGCTGATGCGCTGGACCCCCGCGATGAATGTGCTGTCCGCCTCGTCCGCGGAAATACTCCCTTTGCTGTCCGCGCTGAAACTGAAAACCCCGCTTAAAACCTGGGTAATTCTGTCTGTTACGAGTACCTTGTTCGTAACGCATTATCAGACCTTCTGGTGGCCCTGACATCTCCTCGTCCTTCGCTCCACGAATTGCTTCCTTTAAGGATGTGTAATTTCTGGCTGAAATTATTGTGCTAAGGTGATTATTTCGCAACCCGTCCGAGAATCTTTTTATAGCTTGCTTTTCGTTTATGGGTTTCAAAATTTCGAATTTTGCTGTATCTCCTTCGGCTTGTGAAATAGTCAAATCAACAAAAAGTTTTTCAATTTCCTTTCCATAGTCCTCTATGGTTTTCTGGTTTTGTGTCGCACGGAGCAGCCTCTGCTGAAGAGCTGTGAAAGACTTTTGCACGAGTAAATGTTTTTTCATGTCCTCTACTAGACTCGAAACCGACTCGTAGCTAGCAGATAGCCTAATTTTCGCGCTTTCTGAAAGACGTGTTTTCAGCACGAAATTGATCAACGTCAGCTTACCATCATTTTGCAATAAGGATGCATACATTTCGATAGCTGAAATCAGCTGTAAAACAGATTTTTCGCTACTGTCTATGACTGGCAACAAGGCCACTGCCGTTTTTAAGTCAAATTTCTTCATTTCTAGGCTTTTATCTGAAGCCGTCTCCACTGAACAAAATTCCTGGATCTGTGTATAGATCGTATTTATTCTGACACAAATTTCTTTGATCTCAACTATGTCGGACCCTTTTATTTCACTTTTACTTATTTGATCATCTATTAATTCTGAACACTTAATATACTCTGCGTATACTTGAGAAGCCTCATCATATCTTGGTTTTAAAATCTCTGGCGTTCTCCTACTTTTATTGAGTTTTACAAGATTTTCTCTCAATGACTTTAACACATTTAAAATATCTTTAAGCCTATCTGCCATGGCAACATGTTACTAAACATATTTATTTACTTACTAGATAAGTACTAAAAGAGTTAAAAATAGAATTAAACTATTGTTGTACCTTCAGTCCATGTTAACTTAGCTCTGTACCTATATAGGCAATGGAACGCTGCGGCCTTCCAAATACGTCGTCGCGTATCATATTCGCACGGTCCCGATGCACCGAATAACGATTTTAATGTTATCACGCTATCACTGATTGGCACTTACAAGGCACTTAAATCTCACTTTTGACTTTTTTGTTCTTGTTTTTAGACCATTAAACTTGCTCCGATCCATCGTCTCTGCGTTCCCTATCACGACGGTATACCGACCGGCGCAGATACCCGCTGTTCAGCTCCCTTCTTATCATTTGCGTGTGGCAGTTTTTGTACATCTTCAGCAGGAAGAAACATCCGGCGAGCAGGATCATGAAGACTAGTGCACCAAGAATTATATTTGTAGTGCTCAGATGCGTTTTTATTTCTTCTATAGAGGATGCGTTGGAGCCCCCAGCAGCATTTTGTGCTATCACAATCTCTTCTTTTGATTGTGTCTTCCCCATTTTTCTTCAGATTGAATACAATGAATTAATTTAATTTATTTAAGTACTCTCACTCCGTCGCACGAACGACGCGACGCGAGGCGCGGCGCCTGGCAGGGTCGCCATATAAGGATCTATCCTAAGGAGGACTCACTCAAACAACGTTTGCAGTAGAACTGAAGCTATATTCGATAAATCTTAGGAACTAACACGTACAATACAAATAAGGGCAGCTCCATAACAATACCGTGGAGTCGGCAAATGGTCTGTGAGATGGCATATGGGGAAAAAAGAATAGACCTGTTATATCATCTTGATGTTGGTTTTATCTACAATAACATGAACTCACGTATGTATCCCGGACGGGCAGGCAGAGACCAAGGTCTGCGACTTACCACGATCCGGACAGATATTTTTCGCTCATCAACATTCATTAGTCGTTGCATGCACGCACGTCGTTATCGGGTACTTTGTATCTTGCCCTTTGCAAATACATTCCCTATTTGGTTGAAATAAGTCCGCCTGGGACGTATCTTTATTTTACATAGGTACTTATCCGTTTACTCACCTGTCCATCTCGCTGTAGGTGAAGTTGGGATGCCACACCATCTCCGCTACTGGCACGAGGTCGCCGCCAACCCGGCTTGATGTGGAGCCCATACGGACCTGCAGCTGCGATGGAGATGCACTGGAAGGAAAAAAATACTGCAAGGATACCATTCCACCAATGTTGACCACCACCACCACCACCTTGAAATAAACGTTACATTCTTTGCCTTTGGCAATGCTGCTAGCGTGTTGGTGTCCTATGGTTCGGACGTGTTCCGGGGTTGTTTGTTCGGTTACGGTTTTTTTTTTATCTGAAGGTTTTGTATGCATATGATCTGTATTTTTGACGAAACTTTTGGTGTCTTATACAATACAATAGACACATATTTTTTTGTCATTTCTAATGTTATATGCAACATCTTTTTCTATAAATAACTTTTCACCGCAAATCCTGCAAAAATTGTCCACTGTGGCTGTGCTATATAAATATTGTATAAATCTATGGAATAGCTAATGTTTTTTTCGTGATTTGAAAGTTTTATCCATAACAAAAGATGTTCATATTGAAAGAAAAAAAGAGAGAGAGAAATGAAAGAAGAATAAAAGGATACTTATCATAACAAAACTACACATCAATAGTAAATAATATGAAAAAACCGGACAGGTACAAATTACAAACGGAATCCTGTACAAAGGGGTTTGGACCTCTGTGGCATATCCGCCAGCCGCCATTTGGATTTTTGTTTTAAAGTTTCTGCGCACGATGAAAGTGTTACCGCTTTCATGGATAGAAAATACTTATACACACAAAATACTTCAGTAACTAAAAATTATTTTGTCAGAACTGCAGAAAGTGCCCTTAACATTTGTCAATCGATGTCAAAGTTACCCTGTTACATCTACACAACTCGAAAAAGTTTTTTACCCCGCAACACTTATCAAGCCATCCGGGATTTTCAATTCAATGAACTTCCGTGTATTGCGGACGTCACACGCAATAAAGGCAAAAGGACTCTCTTTTTCTATCAGAACACAAAAAAAAATGTCAACGATGTAAGAACAAAAAATAAAAATGTTGTACCTAGTGTGGAACGATGGAGCGACTGGTTTTGCTAGTCGTAATAAGTGTATGAAGCTAGAGGTCACCAGAGTAAAACTATTTGGCATCGGCTTTTATAGTCAGCCCGATGGATTCCCATTCGATTCCACAGTTTGGTATTAACATCGCACATTAAGTAAAAATAGTTTAGAACACCGGTCAAGTGCGAGTTGGACACGGACCGTGGCTTTCGTAAAACATAAAACGTAAAAACTTACCAAAAATCTTATTTCTTTCATTCAGTTTAGGAGTCTTAGTTTGGAGTCCGACTCGCACATGATCGGCATTTATTATTTGTTGTTATACTGAAAGGACTTAACTTGAATTGAGAAAGGAATGTTGCGTTGGTTTGGACACGTGGGGAGGATGAAGGAAAAAAGATTGACGAAACAAATATATCGAGTGAATGTGGGTGGAACGGCCGGTAAGGGACGTCCCAGACGGACATACTGCGACCAAACAGGGGATGTATTAGCAAACGGCAAGATGAAAAGTTCCCGAAACCGGCGTGTGTGCATGCAACGACTAATGAATGTTGAGGAAGCGAAAGTGATCTGTCAGAATCGTGGCAAGTGGCAGTCCCTGGTCTCTGCCTACCCCTCTGGGATACAGGCGTGAGTTTATGTATGTATGTATGACTTGACTTTAACCACGTGTGGTAAACTTTTTGTTTTTGAGATTCAGATTCAGATTCATTTATTCGCATAAACATGTGTCAATAGTACAGTGGCATGCATTACTATGGTCTTAAATAATAGGGGTTAAAGTATGAAATTGCCGTTTTATTGCAATAGGTTCTTTGAATTGACATAGAATCTTCATGGTTTGAGGTTTTCGAATAAAACTTTTTTCAAATGGTTTCTATTATGTTCTTTTTTTAAAAAATGTGAAACATTTGAATATCGACTTTCAATTGTTTTTGTTATTAAATTTAGACAAGAAAGATGGATACTGCAAAAGTTCGAGTGATTATGAGGCACCCAGTTTTCGTATTTTTTTATTTTATTGATTTGACGCAAGTGAGTCAATATTGTGGGTAAGGTAACGTTAAACCATGCCGCTAATTCCTGGGTAGTTTGACTAGGGTCGGCTTCCACTATCTCTCTTAATTCATCGTTATTCACCTGTGTGGGCGGTCTTCCTCGTGGCTCGTTCTTTAAGTCGAAATTTCCATCACGAAAGCGTTTAAACCAAAATCGCACGGTGCGTTCATTAGTAGACCCCTCTCCAAACGCAGCATTGATATTGCGGGCTGTTTCTGCCGCGTTAGTTCCGCGTCGGAACTCGTATTCAAAAATCACTCGAATTTTCGCAGTATCCATCTTTCTTGTCTTAATTGAATAACAAAAACAATTGAAAGTCGATATTCAAATGTTTCACATTTTTTAAAAAAAGAACATCATAGAAACCATTTGACAAAAGTTTCATTCGAAAACCTCAAACCATGAAGATTCTATGTCAATTCAAAGAACCTATTGCAATAAAACGGCAATTTCATACTTTAACCCCTAATATAACATTGTAATTTGCTTCAACATGTTTTGCCAGAAGGTGGCGTGCAAATAAGAGAGTTTCGCCATCACAGTAATTATTAATCAGTCATAAAAAGATTATAAAAGTATGTCAAGCCAAAAATTACACTTTATTATTATGATCAAATTGAGGCTACATATATTTGTAAATATTTACTAGTAATACCAGGGGAACGAAGGGGGGATGAGGAATTGGTTTAAATAAGGGAAATCAGACGGCACCTGGCGCCAATCAATTACCAGGAGACGGGCAGCAGCGTCTTCCTGAGATTCCAACCGCATACTGCGATCGCCAACCCGCCTGCCAAGTGTGGCGATTATGGCAAAACCCCTCATGGTTATGAAAACCACGAAGGAGGCCTATGTCCTGCAGTGGGCGTCCAATGGCTGATGATGATGATGATACGTCTCTTGGACGTAAATTATCTATCTAGGGTGAAGAATCGGCGCGAAGTCGTGAAGAAGAAGATTCTTGTGGCCCTACATGGTGGTAAAGTTTGAAATGGTGTGATTTATCGGAGGTTGGGTTTATCGCTGGGCTGCGGAGGCAATTTGAGAAGTTATTTTCATCGTTCGTTTCATACATGGTTCATTATGTGCTTGCATCGTATTTTGCACTAGATAAAAGTGCAGTGGGCGTCAAATGGCTGATGATGATGATGATGATGATGATGAGACGGCACCTGAGGAGTCGTAGGCATGACCATCGTTCTGGGGCTTACCTGATGTAATTTTCCTGTGGCGATGCAGCGGGAGAACGCTATAACTACTTATTCTACTTATTCTAGAACAAAACAATTGTTTAATTTTTTTTAACAAATTAATTTTCAAATGACATTTTCATAAGCACTACTTATTATTAATTTCAGCGTGGATTCACTTACTTGAATTTTCCGAAGAGTCCAGCCAGCTTCGGAGTGTAACCGGTCAGAATCTTCCCACAAAGCTCGTTAAAAGTAAGTGAATCCGTACTTTTACTAATAATATTATTTTCAATGTAATTTTACAGTTGATAATGTAAACATTATGGGAAAACTATAAAATCGAAAAATTAATATAAAAACAATATCAGTTCCTATTTCGGTATGGTACAGCTGATATTTTTTCGCTATTTTGACGTGGTCAACAGAATAAAAGTTTTTCATATTGACATGCAGACCTCCCCCTTTTAGATAGATATAAGGATTGCATGAAAATATGCCCTAACGTCTGAAGGCCATTTTTCTTATTTCTTACTCTTAGTTATGGCACGCTCTTCTGTTTGTGAGAGAGGGTCATATCTATGCACTCACATACTTTTCTACTCCAGAAAATATCTCTACCTATTTTCTATGACCTATACTTATGTTATGTAGGAGTCGTGAAACTGAGCCTAGCAGTCGTATTTATGTATAGTCGATTCCACTAAACACGCTGCTAGATATATATAGCCTATAGCAGTCTTGTTTATAAAAAAAGAAGCTTAAGACGGAATTAAAACCGGATTACGGAACGTTTGGAATTCCTGTTATAAGCCGGCTGTAACTCCGTCCTAAGAGTGTTTAAGTGGAATCGAGTTTTTCATAAGTTAGACTGCTAAGCTGTATCCAGCATTAAGCAGTGGTAATGTAATGATGATTATGGCAAGGAAGATTTTTTTTATCCTTAACATTGTACATCGTTTAACACAGAACTGCATGTAAATACCTAAGGAAAGACCAAGTGTCCTACACGGAAAGTGTTTATTTTGCCATTTAATCCTTAACTGGATTACCACAAAGCGTTAATTTGATTCTATTCGAACCTCTTGAAATGAATTCGTAATTCAACGAAAACCCATTAACTGCCCGAGATAGGATTCTAAAGTACGTTTCTGTCCTTTTGCTTTGCACTTAACATGGTGAAACTTAATATCCATCTGCGACGTATACATATAGATAGATTTTTCTTTATAAACACCAACATTTCGATTGTTATACCATACTACTTGCATACGATGTGAGTTAGATTGCCTTAGTACAAGTACTAAGTTTTTTTCTGGTGAAATCTCTTCCTAGTAGTATGTAGGTATATTTTTCGTTCATCTCCTACCTTCATATGATAATTTTTATTTATGTATGTTTATTCTATATTTATTGCATATTTATGTACCGTTTATGTATGTGTACTAAGTATTTATCTTAATATCTTGCTTAGTATTGTTTAGTTGCACCGACTACCCGTTTTTTCCGTCAATGGCTGTCTGGAAGAAATTACTTTTATTAATAAGGCCACCAGTTGTACTGTACTATATTATTGTTAAATTCTCATATGTAATTTCTGGTGTACATACTATAAAGAATATTCTATTCTATTCTTAATCTATCTACTTCTGTGGAAGTTATTATTACGACTACAGAACGTAAAATATCATCGTGTGAACACTTTTTGCACTCAGTCTATTATTGTGATATTATGTCAAAATGAATAAAACCATTCTGCATGCAATGAAGAAGAAAAAGTAGACAGAGGTACTGAACGCCATCAAGAAACGGAAGCTAGAGTATTTCGGACATATAATGCGTAACACCAAGTACAGTCTCCTTCAACTTATCGTACAAGGCAATATTCCAGGAAGAAGGAGCGCTGAGAGACCAACGATATAATGCCTATACAACTTACAACAGTGGTTTCAACAGAGTACCAGTTTCTTGTTTGTACTGGCGGCCTCGAAAAGCGAGAAAGCCGAATTGGTTGCCAACCTCCGATAGGAGACGGCACATAAAAAAGACGAAGTAGAAATTTGCAGTTGTAGCGCATCAGAAGAACGTTGGCCTCATATGACTCATATTACTTTGTTTTGTAAGTACAAACATTTTTAAATTTGTAGTAGTAAATCGCTAACCTGAGAAGGAAAATATTGTAAGAAAATTTGATTGTCTAAGGTATACATCACACATCAGCACTTAAAAATGCCAATGATGCGTGTACCGCTGGCTATCCGCGGTACGCGAAACACTAGCATTTCTCCGCGTGGTGAGTAAAATTTCGCACGCCTGGTGATTAAGACGAAACTCACTCTATTTGGTAAGTATGCTCCGTGATTAACAACTTCAGAAGGCCATTTCTCAATCCATTATTACTGACATTAAAATGTGAAAATTACTTTGCTAAATTGTCAGCCGACCATCGGAGCCTGAGGATGCCTCGTGTCAGAGGTGAAACGCGTCGCAGCGTATTTTTTTAATACAAGTATTGGTGTCGGTGGTTGTGTGTTTGTTTCTTGCTTCTGCTTGAAAATGTGTGAGGGAGGGCGGTGCATTAACTAACTGCATGGTGCTTGTGGGGTTTTGGCGGAATTTAGCAAAGTAATTTTCACATTTTAATGCTGTTATGGATTTCCGCAAAGTAACGCCTGATTCCATACATTATTACTGACTTTAAGTAACAGTTTAGCACTCAAAACCAACAAAAAAAACCGTCGCATTTAAAAGACACGATGTTTAAACGGATAAGAGTAATAGACCTAATGAGAACAAAGCGGTCCTACGGGAAAAATATGTAATACCAATATTTGGTGCACGAGTTCGACCTACAAATCTAACTTAAATCGACTTAGTATTTCCCTGGAGTGCTGGGCAATGACTGTATGGAAGTTACAAGTTTTCTTAGGTACACAAGTAGGAAATTCTGTCAACATAATTGGAAATGGCCTATTTAGATTTAGATGGAACACAAATGTTAACATAATAGGAACAATAAGTTGAAAAAATTTAGTTACTTCATTACCTATTCTACGTCATTAATGAAATGAACTATCTATTTGAGTCTCAAAACAGCTATCTGACTTTGTCGAGCCGGCGGAGTCACTTCCGCCTGGAGGGCATGAATAGTGGAGAGTATGGAGATCGCTTAACAGTCTACACGTAGGTGTTGCTCGATCCAGGGATAACCTGAAAAGATGGGGGGTCCTGCCTGAAGATGCAGTGAACTTGCATAAACAACATCGCATCTTTATGTCTGCTCTGAAGCTCCATAGAGCAGCCTGCGGGATCTCTTGGAGGCTTCACCCAGCGCAATCACAGTAGCGCATTTTTGGGACCGAGATGGCTGAGGACGAGTGGACGCTTTCGATACGAAACAAGAAAAAGAAGTCCCAAAATGCAAAATATGTATTTTTTAAATGTAGGTACGAATATTCTAGATAGGAAAAGCACGCAATGTAAAGGAAAATCACAGTTTGAGTAATTTCCTCTTTAAATCTTCACATAAAACTTGAGAAGTATCTCTGGTGTTACTTTGAATCACAGGATGTAATACGCAATAGTTTGGTTAGAGCTTCGCTTTGAACTGAAAGAGGATGTAGTGACTAGAATTGAGAAAAGAATGTTGCGTTGGTTTAAACATTCGGAGTGGATGAAGGGAAAAAGATCGACGAAACAAATATATCGAGTGAATATAGGTGGAAGGACCGGTAAGCGACGTCCAAGCGGACATCATTCGACCAAATAGGGTATGTATTAGCAAAGGGCAAGATGCAACGACTAATGAATGTTGAGAAAGCGAAAGTGGTCTGTCCGGATCGTTGCAAGTGGCAGGCCCTGGTCTCTGCCTACCCCTCTGGGATACAGGCGAGAGTTTATGTATGTATGTATGTTTGTATAAAACTACGCCGAGCCTGGAGTTGATTTGTTTGCATATTTTTATCTAACTATCGAACCGTATGATAATTGCTTTAAAAAATGCAATCTTTGAAAATGCATAAGTCAGTTGTGCTAATATTTTCAACCTAAAACAACATTAAACAGTCGACAACACATCAACCTTTACATCTGTGCACTCTATTCAGTTACGTTACGGAGGACAGCACGCAAGTAAAATGCTGTCGACTGCACGTCTCCATCGCTCCGTCAACCCACCTTTATTAGTAGTTTTTTATTTCTTTCCATTCGTCTATCTGTACCCTATGTTACATAAACTCACGCCTGTATCCCGGAGTTGCAAGCAGAGAACAGGGTTTGCCACTTATCTACTACAATCCTAACGCACCTCTATTGCTTTATCAAAGTTCATCAGTCGCTGAATGTCGTACTTTTGAGAATTCTGAAGAGACAGACTGCAACTTAAGTATTCACTTATTCTACTAAGGGCCGGTTTCCGAATTGAGAATTTCACTAAGTAAATACTTAGGTAACATTCTGTCACGCTCTTTTCTGAAAAATTCCAAGAGACAGCACTACAGTTAACTAACTAACTAACTGGCCTTAATATATATATCTGTGTTATTACAGGGATATATAACGCTCTTTCAACCGCTTCTTGACGGTACCAAAAGTGGAGCTGGCGCATTGTATGCGTATATTATATGTCTCGTCTTTTTCTGAGAAATCAGAAGAAATAGAACAACAATTACGTATTTACCTCAATCAATCAATCAATCAGCCCGTACTTATCTGCTGCTAGACTTAGGCCTCCCTAAAGGTACGCCACTTCCTTTCTGTCCTCGCTCGTCCTCATCCAACCACTACCAGCAATCTACTTAAGATCGGTCCAGCGAGCTGGTGGGCGTCCTAAGCTGCGTTTCCTACTTCCTGGTGTTCACTCGAGAACGTATAAATAATTTACATATACATTCGCGATTCAGTACAGGGCTTTTGAATCAAGATTGATGCGGTATAGATTGTACAAATCGACCAAGAAATACCTGATTCAACATCACAATAACACTCATCAATCAAAACCGCATCGAACAAACGAGGGAAGAAGATTGAAACGAAATAAAGCAGATAAAATTACGATCGCTCCTATTTGGCAATTCTCCTGTGAAGGCTTACACGAAAGCTGGTGATCTACAATCACATGAAATCGGTTTGGCGGACAGGTGGCCCGAAGTTTAATTTATTGGCGGAAGGGCGTTTTTATACTAGCCGACGTGTTTTCGACAAGAAATTTTGAAGTTAAAACTTCTTAAGGACACTTCTTCTGAATGATTAAGGAAACTGAACTATCACGCTTCATGATGCAACAAAAATATGTCACCTCAGCGAGGGCTGTTGCTCTGTAACTACATGTCGTGTGCAATTCATTTGTATATCATTAAGTAGAACAAAATAGCTATTACTCAGATCCTCTTGATTCTTGTCGCTAGATGGAGCCAGTGCCGCGTAACACGTTACGCAATTTGAGCTAAAATTATTGCTTACTTACAGCCGTTTCACGATAAGCCAACGGTCGTGTAGCCCGACACAGCCC
The DNA here is from genome assembly GCA_963969515.1 of Yponomeuta evonymella. Lineage (NCBI taxonomy): Eukaryota > Metazoa > Arthropoda > Insecta > Lepidoptera > Yponomeutidae > Yponomeuta > Yponomeuta evonymella. The sequence continues at coordinate 4,892,040 of OZ018366.1, read as the reverse complement.
CACTCGCATTTTTTTGCTTCCATCCTATGATCATAATAACACACCCACTTTATTATTGGGATATTTGTCGGTCGTGGTTATTACAATTTCTTTGCAAATAACTTTTAACTATAAAGGAATGCGTCGTGAGAAAACGTGTGTCTATTAGGTACGCGCAGTGCTGGGCGCGCGAAAATGTTCTCGCTTGACGATTATTTCAGATGGTATACTACAGTAAATTTAGACTATTTGTGCATTATACTGAAAAAATAAGCAGAAATAATTGACCAAAGACATAATTCATCAACGTTTGGGCCTGTTCTGTATGTACCCGTAGTGATCAAAGATATACTCTTTTTCTGAGAGAAGGCCTGAGCTCTACAGTAGGACGTATAGGTGCTGCTTACGCTATTTAACTCGGTAGGTATGTTGTAGTATATTTTTGTTGACTATACACCCCATATCAAATACAGGGTATCGCAAAAAGGTCCATTAGAAAATAGGAGGGTTAGTTACGGGACCAAAACTAAAATCTTTAAAATATATATTAGTGGTTAGATCATATCGTGATCATATTGTTTAGGTTCATACATGTAATATACATAAACTCACGCCTGTATTCCGGAGGGCGTGAGCATGACTGGTTAGAGCATATCTTTTATCTACATTTACTTGTAGTATTAAACGTCTGATATTCTTTTTACGATTTCAACGTTAAAACAAGTCCTCGTCAAAACACAAATCTTTTATTAACTCTGTTCTAGAGAAAAGAGTATCAGATGTTCCACGATAACTTTGTTACAAGATCTGGTGCTCTAACCCATTCTTAACGAGACTTTGTGAAACTCGAAACTTAGACAGCAGATATACTTATCTTTGTAATGTCATACGAGTGCCTTAATTTAATTACATAAGTAGTAACAGTTCAACATCCAAAAAATATCCACAGAAAGACTCACGCCGTTCGTATGAATTAAAAAAATATTTTTTACTACGTACGATAACATAACTCTATCAAATGAAATCTCAAGACTACTAAGGACAAATCGGCGAAGTTTTGGCTACACATACATACATACATAAACTCACGCTTGTATCCCAGATGAGTAGGAAGAGACCAGGGACTGCCACTTGTCACGATACTGACAGATCACTTTCGCTTCCTCAACTCACTCCTCACTTTCGTTTCGGCTATTAACTTTCATATTGCACATAGATCATTAGGAGAAAAACTTTGCACATCTCTATTGGTCATAAAGGTTCAACTTTTCACATAAAATTGGCATGTGTTTGCTGTACTCGGCAATGTGTGAGCGACAGCATTCGAGCTGTGTAAAAACCGCCTACTCGCAAGAGAATTCGTTTCATTATGGAAGACCTGTCTCGCCGAACTGTTGTGAAAAGTCGGGGTTTTTGGTCAACGGCATCAATATCCTGTGGCAGGGATTTTTTGGCCCCGCTTTTAAGTTTATTTTGCGGGAATTCCCTCCGTGTTTTAGGTCGGACATTTTTGCTGCAATTCTACTCAACTGTGAATAAAACAAAGAGCACTTTTGAATTCCTGTTAGGATATCTAGGCGTATATTAATAAAGGGCTCTTACTTTCGAGAATTTAAGTGCGCTGTCGAAATGTGCACTCAAGTGTAATTTGTGAGACAAGAGAAGTACATGTTTCCTCCAATAATGCTGCCTATATACCTCCCACTGCAAGGCACGTGCCTTCTCTCAGAGGGAGAGTATTGGCTTAATTAATTACCACGCGTGCCCGCCGCGGATTGTACAAAAAGCATTATTCGCATAGAAATGTTGCGTTGATTTGGACATATGGAGAGGATGAAGGGAGAAAGATTGACGAAAGAAGTAAATCGAGTGAATGTGGATGGAAAGACCGGTATGGGATGTACTTTGACCAAATAGGGGATGTAGGTATGTATCAAGAAAGGGCAACATAAAAAGTGCCCGAAACCGGCGTGCGTGCATGCAACGACTAATGAATGTAGATGAAGCAAAAGACGTATGTGAGGATCGTGGAAAGTGGAAAACTCTGATCTCTGTCCACCCCTCCGGGATACAGGCATGAGTTTATGCAATGTAACTACATTACTTTAGTAACAACACAGTCGATATAACATCGTGAGCGTGAGCTCTTCTCACTTTTGTTACCAGAGACTTTGCCATAGAAATATAATAGTTCCGAAGGTTGCCTGCTGATTGTACTAAATGTTAGTACAAATACAATATTTAGTGTAAAACAATTAGATCCTTAACTTTAGTTCTTAAAACTAAAATTATAAGGACATTTTTGTAACATTATAGCCCCGCATTATACCATTAAAAATAGCGTCACTGCATTTCCTTCCGTGGATGTCGTAGAAGGCGACTAAGGAAATCAATTACCAGGAAACGGGCAGCAGCGTCTTCCTGAGATTCTAACCGTATACTGCGATCGCCAACCCACCTGCCAAGCATGGCGATTATGGCAGAACCCCTCACGGTTATGAAAACCATGAGGGAGGCCTATGTCCTGCAGTGGGCGTCAAATGGCTGATGATGATGATGATGATGATAGCCCCGGATCTGGATAAGCTGATGATGTTAAATTACAGTGGCAGTTTGAAATAGCGTGGAATAAATTATTTACATATATCGTAAGGTCTTTTGATACTCCGGACTCGCGTACCGAGGGTTCCGTACAATTTTTTTTTGCAGCATAAGCGGCCGTAACTTTTTTTTACGATAACTCAGGACTATAATTTTTCCACAGCTTCAAGGGACTGTAGACTTGAGTATATGGTTTTAATTTCACCTCGATACCTCCACGCGTTTCTGATATAAAGGGTCTTGACAGACAGACAATAAAGTGATCCTATAAGGGTTCCGTTTTTCCTTTTGAGGTACGGAACCCTAAAAACAAAAAATATGATTATAATATGGTTGTTAGCAGTACTAAATATAAAAGAAATAACCTTATATACTAAACTACTACTACTACTACTTATATATTAGTATACTTTTTTTTTAGTTTATCACACGTCACAAAAACAAAATATTTAATAGTACGAAACTGTGAATACAGTTTGTTGGTACATTGCTCTCTTAATTTACATTTAAAGGTTTATGCTAACCTAATATATCGGTAAGAAGTCATTTACTGCAAAAAATCACTAACTGCTTTTTTTAAAGGTATGGACATGTAGATGTATTTGAACAATGATACAATAGTGGTGTTTTAATATCAGGCATTAATTTAACGATGTTGTAGGTAAATCGCTCGTAGCCCCGGCTGCCTGAGTGATCTTAAATGATCACGAAGGTTAAGCAACACAGGGCGCGTTCAGTGCATGGATGGGTCCCCGTCTATGCCTAATGCTAGTGGCATTTTTCTGAGCGGTTCCGTGCTTCGCAAGGCACGTTAAGCTGTTGGTCCCGGCTGCCGTCGATGGATGGCAGTCGTTAAGCCAAGTCAGAGGCCTTAGGGCGGCTTGACAACTTCTGACAGTGGACGAGCTACTAGTGTACAAGCCTTCACCAATCCGGACTTGGCCCCTGTGGTGGAGTATGGCCTATACCTTCCTCAGGGAAGAGACCCGTGCCCCTCGGTGGGGACATAATGGATTGATGGTGATGTGATGTGATAGGTAAATCAATACAACCATTAAGTAACACGAACTAAACAGTCGTTTTTCTCCCAATAGTGAATATGTCGGCTAATGAGTTCTTGAAATAAGCCGACGATATTATACTTCCATACGAACAAGACTATATTATCTTATTTAGGTAGTGTTTATTTAATAGGTTTTTAAACATTTCTTTTGTCTAAGCTTGTCTCAATAGGTCTTCGGGCAAATCATTATATAAAAGTGGGATAGTGAGATAGGTTAAAGTGCGTTCACCATAGTGATTGCACATTAATGATACCTGCAACTTTTTTGCAATGCTGCACGAGTAGGGTAGCCATGGATACCGCTTTTGATCGGTTCATTTCTACACTTACTTGATCACACAGTGTGCAGCCGTCACCACTAGGTCATCACCAATAAGGGCGCCCCCGCAGGTGTGGCGCCCCCAGTTCACCAACGACACCTGGTAGGGAGCCTCCGTGATGTCGATGTCTCGGCCGCCGACTATGCGGATCCCTTCATTTGGCCTGGTGGGAGACGAAACTGGCAAATAAAATAAAAATTATGTTCTTTTAACTTGTGGGACTATCAGCTGTCCGCAATCGCACATAGCGAGACAAAAGTAAAGTTTCCGATCGTAATTCTAAGACTGCACTGGTGCAAAAAGCGAATGAAAGCGTATTATGCATGGGACCGGAATTTGTAACAAAATACCAAAGAAATTACGATAATTAATTACAAGTAACGTTTTTTTATTACCAGTTTTTTTTTATTAATTAATTTAAATTTTTATGCATAGCTATTCTAATACTACGAAATTGTTGACTGACAAATTTTCATTAATCCAAATACTGTTTCCACAATTTGACATCATAGTAAATTTTATTTTACTGTATTTATTTTGAATTGACATTCTTTTTAATTTTAACGCGCCAATTTTTATTTTACAACCACTTTCTGCCATAATGTTGTCTCGAAGAAATTACTTTCAGCAATAAGGCCGCCAATTGTACTCTGTATCTTAACATATTTTTCATGTCATATGCTCTGGTGTACAATAAGGAATATTCTTATCTTATCCTAAAATAAAACTCGGCAGTCAAGATGAGTTGCGATGGATGGATGGAGTTGCGGTTGCATTGATAACCTCCTCCTTTTTTGAAGTCGGTTAAAAAGTAGTCCCAAGTGAATTTGGTGATGTTCTGGTGAGGCCTTTCGGAGATGGAAATTAGAACATCAAATTTTAAAGCAACGAATTAAGTTGGATAAATTATGGTTATAAGGGACTTATTTATTTTTCTCCCGCTCCCCCACTAAAAATTGAAAAAAAAAAAAAATAAAAATAAAATAAAAACCGACTTCGAAACACTACAGCACTAAAAAGTAAGAAATAATTTATTTTTATTTTTTTCCTAATTAAATTTAAACAATTAGAAGTAGAAGTAGGTATTGTAGAAGTATAATTTGTTGTCGGTGCCCAGTTTCAAGACCAGCATATATATTTTGGGCACCGGCTCCAAATTATACTTCTACAATACCTACATGTATAAATACTTCTACTTCTAATTATTTAAAATATTTCTAACTTTTTAGTGCTGTAGTGTTTCGAAGTCGGTTTTTATTTTTTATTTATTGTTTCTTAATTTTAATCTGCCTCAGATCGTCGGTCCAGCGAGCTTGTGGACGTCATATGCTGTGTTTGCCAGTTTGCCACGGTTCTGAGGCAAATTGCTCTCGGCGGCTGAGTCGGCGGCTGATCAAGGACAGAAGGAAATGGCGTGCCTTGGGGAGGCCTACGTCCAGCAGTAGACAAGTACGGGTCGATTGATAAAATGTGACTAAACTAAAGTCTGAACAATTCTAAGGCCGACTTGCACCACTAGTTAAATGTCACTTTAGTCGCCATTTAAATCGAATTTTGTATGAATAAATTTAGTTAAATGCTTTTTAACCCTTTTAATTGGGTATTTGACAAAATATCAAATGAGTTACTTTTAAAACGGAATTTTGTATGAAAATACTTGCTTATGACGTCACATTTCAGAGTACTCTTTTTATGTTTAATGTATTTAAAAATTGTAATAACTAGTAATTGACTAAAAGAGATACATATTCCGAGATATTTCGTAATTTTTGTTTTAATCGAGAATATGAAATATTTATTGTTGATCGTGTCAAATACCGTATTGTTAGTTCTTCTTAATTACTAGTTTTAATATTTTGTGGCTATCAATGGAAGCCTATTAATGACTTTCTGTTTTCATATTTTTAAATAGTATTAAGTTATATAATGTCAATGGCTTTCCTAAAGCTAAATAAATAAATAAACCCAGATTTAAGAAAGTGGCGCAAGTCAGCACACCCCGCGTCCTCTGTCAGTGAGATCCGGCATACATCGACGTAAAGTCAAAGCTATTTAGTCAAGTTATTTGTCGGTCATTATACCAATGAGATAGAGTCTATAAGTGTCGAGTTGAAACTCGAGAAAACCGAAAAACAAGTAGATATTTATGATGGGATGGAAATGGTAATATACATTTAAAGAGATTTGCTTAGTAGTGGATGATAGTAGAACGTAACACTATGCGGCGTACCCGAGCCCCTGCTATACAGGGTGTCCTAGTGCAGGGCTCATTGTTAATAAAATGAGATTGTATTTTTTGTAAAATAAATGAATTAAATTGAAATTGGACGATGGCGTTAAATATAAGTTTTGCTTACCCACCACCGCCAGTACACAGAAAAGGCCAAAAATGACTTTCGACATCGTGATGAGCTGGTTATACTAATTGCAGTAACAAAGAAACAAAGACATTTTATACCACCACAATTACAAAAGAACGTTTATCTATTAGGTCAATAAGTTAGTTAAGCAATATAACAAAAGAACAGCTTTGCTTTGTGACCGATTATAACATAGCAGTACTTTTTAGTTTTTTGAATAAAATAAATACTTTTTTCGTACACTGTTATTTCTAGAAGTTGCAATTCCTGATACATCCCGATTAGAGTATGTTTCACAACAACTTTTGTTCTTGTAGTTGTTTTACAGATATATATTAAATTTCATCTTCATCAGCCATGAGGGGTTTTGCCATAATCGCCAAGCTTGGCAGGCGGGTTGGCGATCGCAGTATGCGGTTGGAATCTCAGAAAGACGCTGCTGCCCGTCTCCTGGTAATTGATTGCCTTAGTCGCCTTCTACGACATCCATGGAAGGAAATGAACTGACGCTATTCTTAATCCGGCTCCACACAGATTTTATATTGCATCATATCTCATATATTTCATCATACTTAGTTACTATATGCGGAAAGTTATTTTTAGCTCATGTGTAGTTACTCTTAGTCTCTGTCCATTTATAATGTAAGCTGCAAGTTTCCCAAACAAATAATAACAAATAAATAATAAATATCGACTAAATAAATCAATAAGTTTTTTTTTTTTTTATTTGAATATATTTTTATAATTATACCAATAACTATTTACATTTACAAACATTATCATTAAAAATAACTAAATATAGAAAACTGCGCCCAGATCGCCGCCTCTGGGAAGGGTACCCAGTATGCTGGCTACGTTACCTCGTTGGATAGCGAGACTTATCCCTGGGGTCCCTGGTCGTGTCGATGAGGCGCGACGATAGTTCTATTCCCTCCATTTGAAATAGAAATAGAAATATAAAATGTTTATTGTTTAATGTAGAATCTCTTGCTTCGACCTTCTAATCGTATCTGATGCGCCACAAAAGTAAGATCTAGAATCACATGTTTTACGCGTCGGACTGCATAGCGACCTCCCCTCGAGGCGAGGTTGGACGTTGTGTCAGAAAATTCGCATACAAAGCTTCCGCTAAGTATCTGAGCATACAAATTTGAGCAAATCGCACGTGGTGTCAAGTTCATCGCGTATGTGGCTTCAGTGTGGCTTTAGCTTCAATTTCGCTCGCACAAACACATCTTTGCGTCGTCCATCTATTAAAATATCCGTCTAAGTCAGTGCTGTTCTACTGGTTTCGTAAACTTTGGTCTTGGTATAATAAACCCCTGGGACAGTAATAGAACTGTGTTGTTAAAAAAAATATTACACAAAATAATCCGTTTTCCATATGCAAAACATTTTGATTGCTGGGAAGCAAAGTAAATACTGCCAGCTGTGTACCATTTAACTTAAGATATTTCAAATTTTTCATGTATCTTTATAATGTATGGGGTGCAATAAAGAGTATTAATCTAATCAAAATACTACGTTTTTCGCATTGAAAACAGACTGATTAGTATAATGTTCAATGAAAAATAACAGCAGTGGCTTTACAGACATTCTTTATTCTGTGACAAAACCTTCGCACCATTTACTAGTACACAAGGGCTCGATAAGAGATGATAAGCAGACTCGCTGAGATTTTGCACCTTGGATGAATTAATCGCGAGTACTTGAATGAATGAATGATTTATTGCCACAAACAAACATGCTTACATACAATAATTAAAAAATAAAGGAGTGTGCGTGTGACAATGATACTTTTTCAGCGTATTTGTCGCAAGATTCGAGTGAATTGTCGGGCTCAAGCGCGTAGTTGCGACCCTTTCGAACATATCGCTGCTTCATAATAAGGGCCCAGTTTATTAATTTTACATTTGGTCTAGCCACCAAATGTAAAATTAAATCATGCTGTTGTTACTTTGAACCAAAGAGTTTTTATTACGTAGCGTCAGCAATTAACCCCTCAATTGCCCGCGCGGACTAAGTTGGGCACAGATCTGTGTCGCGGCAGACGAGAGGTTAAACCTTTCCAGGTTTTAGTTCTTCGGGTACGGAACTCTATACATACATACGAGCCAAACACATTACCCTCAATTTGGGCTCCACCGCAGAGTCGGTTAAGAGATAATAAACTTGTACGTAAAATATATACAGTCGCTCGACAGTATTCTTATTAACTTAACTCCGGATTCACATTGGTTTTAAAACCAAGTAAATGAATACGGAATTAAGTTAATAATGTGTAGTGCTTGTTTTTTTTACTCAGCCTATACATATACGTCCCACTGTAGCGCACATGCCTGCTCTGAAACGAAAGTTTTTGTTCAGAAAGTATTCGCTATGAAAGTGACGACGAAAGAAAAGAAAATAGCTTTTTTCAAAAAAAAATCTCTAAAATGATCTAGATTTTGAAATGGTTACCTAGTTTAACGTGTAACGATTATTAAGTCACTGTTTTGTGTGTTATTTTGAATAAAAACACTTTGATTTTGAAAGTAGTCAAACTCAAACATTTTGTTTTGAATTTTGAACCTGGGTGTCCCGCTTCCGAGTCCAATGTTCTACCCACTAGGCTACCATCGCACCGATTACTGGTACGCAATGGCTTGATAAGGGATGATAAGCAGACTTGAAGAAGAAGGTTCAACCTTACAGACTTTACAATGTCTGTAAAGTCTCTAGGTGGTGTTTTTTTTTTTTTTTTATTTGTAAGGGACACAAACTGTATAAAGTACATCGCATTCTTAAAGACTAGTTTTAGTTTTACATTCTGGTACTTATACTAATAACATGCGTCCACAACGCTCGCCAAACAATTAAATAATTAATTTTTATTAAATAATTATTTCATCTTTGCTTCTTCTTCTTGTGAGAAAGTATAAAATAGGTATTTAAACATCTAATCACCTAACCTGTTCTCCTTCACCGTTAACGAGTGGTATTGCTACTATAACTTCACAAATGCAAATAACTTAGAAAACAAAGTCATAGGTACATGCCGGCACTGGGAATCGAACCTGGGTCTCTCGCTCCCGAGTCCAATGTTCTACCCACTAGGCTACCACCTAACTAGTAGGCTGCTAATAGGAAACCTGAGTGTCTGAGCTCTTCGCATACCTCAGCATTTAAAATCCCCAATCGGCGGTGGGCACGCGTGGTGATTAAGCCCATAACTACTCTCTCCCTGCCCTGCAGTGGAACGTATATAGGCCGCTTATGCTACCTAACATGTTGCGCAAGAAACATGATTGTACTCAATTAAATACCTTATTATTACTTATCGGTCGAATTATCTGTCCACCTTGACACGTTTTCATAATCAAATCGTTAATTTTCGTATTTTATAAAACGTCACTAATGCCACCAATTTAGGCAAGATTAATATTATTATCGATATCGATTAAACAACAGGTGCTCAAAACAATTGATAGGTTGATTGCCATAGATTCACATTAGGTATAATCTACACTGTCTACACTTCTACATGTACACTATTTAATTATATAGTAATTTATTTAATACTAGCTGTGCCCGCGACTCCGTTCGCGTACATTTCGATTTTTACGAAGCATTTGTATGGGGGCCACGTCTTATCATAACTGGAGCTAGAATTTAAATAGCCTATCCTGTGTCCCAGATGTCTATATGTTTTTATACCAAATTTCATCAAATTCGGATAATTGGTTTAAGAGTTATGGAGGAACATACATACATACATACACACATACAGAAAAAAATTCTAAAAATCGTGAAATTAGTTTCAGTATCATATATTGAGCCTATAAACACAATATCTCTGAAAACAAACTAACTTACTCCATGACCGACCCTTACAGATTTATTATTAGTATAGATAGAAGATTGCAAAAGAAGCAAGAAAGTAGGATTCTACTGCAGAAATGAGTTCCTTGATAAGTGTGTCTGGTGTTACTTGGAATGACAGGATGCGCAATAGTGTGATTAGAGAACGTTGTGGACTAAAAGAGAACTAGAATTGAGAAATGCGTTGGTTTGGACATGTGGAGAGGATGAAGGAAGAAAGATTGACGAAACAAATATATCGAGTGAATGTAGGTGGAAGAGCCGGTAAGGGACGACCCAGGCGGACATCATCATCATCATCATCAGCCATTTGACGCCCACTGCAGGACATAGGCCTCCTCCGTGGTTTTCATAACCATGAGGGGTTTTGCCATAATGCAGACATACTTCGCCCAAATAGAGGATTTATTAGCAAAATGCAAGATAAAAAGTACCCGAAACCGGCGTGCGTGCATGCAACGACTAATGAATGTTGAGGAAGCGACAATGATCTGTCAGGATCGTGGCAAGTGGCAGTCCCTGGTTTCTGCCTAACCCTCTGTGTATTTATGTATGTATTTAATGTTATAAAGATGAAAAGTTTGTACGTCTATGTGTGTGTAAGTTTGTTTGTAATCTCAGAAACCATTCATTCGATTTCAAAAATTCAATAACCAGTATTGAGAATGGTTCTTCAGGATGGATATAGGCTACAGATTATCTTACTAAATTAACTGACCTTTGCGGAGAGACCAATTTCGCAACGTAAGTCGTCGAAAAAACGACCGAGCGAATGCGTTTCTTAAGCTTCGGTCACACACAACGACTAATCGCTGCGAATGCCTACTCACCGCGAGTATTCGCTGTGTGTGACAGGCTATTCGCTGCGAATAGATTCACTCGCCGCGAGTTGAAGTCGCCGCGACTAGAATTGAGCATTCTCAATTTTACTCGCTGCGAATGCGCACTGACTGTCGAAATTCTCGTGTAGAACTCGCTGTGTGTGACAGGCAGGCAGCGAATTGTCGCTGCGAATATTGTTTGCGGCGATTGCACTCGTAGCGATTATTCGCTGTGTGTGACAGAAGCTTAACAAACTCTACCTAAACGGCAAGATGTATTTAACAAGATAAAAAAACGCTTTCTATGGGAAAGATGTAGATCTTAAAAAAGGCTTTTATCTCCTAAGGTTAATTCACAAATCGATAAAAAATGCTTAAAAATATGAAAAAATAATCTCAATATTTCGAAGCTAATTATGAAATATTAAATCCTTATCAAAATAAAGTTGCTTATCGTCAAGATAAAATTGCCCTTTACACAACTTTGTTTGTAAGAATAGTTTAGAATCTGCGTCCGTGTTTAAATTTACAAGGACACAATAAAATACATTGGAGAGGTTAAGGTTAGAAAAAAATACAAAAAACATGCTATTATTATGAAAATTCTTTTTTGCACAAAACACATATTTGGTACAAAGGCGTACTTAATACTTTACAGCATTTTGTACCAGGCAACCTTTGGTCAACATACATCTAGCGAATGTGAATCGAACAGCCGGTAACGGACGCCTAAGCCCCTGGCCACACAGAAGGGACTTGAGACCAGGGAGCAGAAAAGAGGCGTCGGTCGTTAATAACACTTTCATACAAACTGTACTGAAGGGACGCGACGAAGCCCACACAGAAGTGACGGAGCGAGGGCGCGATTTCTATACAACGCGTCGCACCTTTTCCGCACTCCCGCTCCACGTCTCTTCTGTGTGGCCAGGAGCTAAGGCGGATATAAGTCTACCAAATAGGGAATGTATTAGCGAATGGCAAGATAAGAAGTACCCGACACCGACGTGTGTGCATGCATCGACTGATTAATTTGATTTGTCAGGGTCACGCCAATTGGCAAACCCTGGTCTCTGCCTATCTCACCGGGATACATGCGTGATATTACGTGTTCCGGTGCAAGGTGGTGTGAGGTCAAAGAGTAAAGAGTGGTTAGCGGGGTGAGGGGCAAAGTGCGACGAAAGATATGATGATGTGAATGAGACATGGATACGGGATCTCTTCAACGGATAGCAGCAGAAGGCCTGTACCCTGAAGTGGGACGTAATAGGCTATATAAACATAAAAAAACAGTTTGATCAGGACTTTGCCAAACTTGCGTGAAGAGGGTCTAATAATGGATGGTGGATAAGATAACATAAGAATATTCCTTACTATACACCAGAACAAAGCGAAAATAGAAATAAATATTCTGTGAATATTTCAGGCAGACAAAAAAATACGTTTGTTGAATGGGAGCCCCCTTAAATATTTATTTTATTCTGTATTCAGTATTTGTTGTTATAGCGGCAACAGAAATAAATCATCTCTGAAACTTACTACGTTCAATGGCCCGACTATGAGTCTAAGTGCAGAAATCACCAGTTTAACTAGAACACTAGAACAATGGAAAAGTTACGTGGTAGCGCCTCTGGTCCCTTAATAAATGAAATAAGTATATAAATAAATAACTTCCACATAATCTAGAACCAATTGACCTGGTCCAAAACTAGGATACCCTAATCTAGCCATCTTTTGCTAAGGTTGTGTGTAGTTGATTTCCTTGCTGCATTCATTAGTAGTTGCATGCACGCATGCCGGTTTCAAGTATTTTTTTGATGAACGACTCTTTAATATTGTGATGTATTATTGACAAAAATTAAAATATCATAAATCATAAATCTCTCTTTCTCCTTCAGAAACCTTTCCTCCACAAGGTTGTCTGGAAGAAATTGCTGTTGAAAAAAGTAATAAGGCCGCCCATTGTACTTTTCCATTGTAACTTTCATATTTTATGTCTCGCTTCTTGTGTGAAATAAAGAATAGTCTTATCTTATATCTTATCATTATTTACTATATTTATAAAAAAAAAAGTATATGCCAAAGAGCAAGATAACAAGTATCCGAAACTGGTGCGCATGCAAAGTGATCGGTCAGGATCGTGGCAAGCGGCAGTCCGTGGTCTCTGCCTACCCTACTGTGACGCAGGCGTGAGTTTATGTATGTATGCGAAACGAAATTGTTCACTCCATTTTTGTTTGACAGTTACACGACTGTCAAATAAACGATGTTTACAATCAATAGGCCTAGGCCTAGGTAGTCTTTTTGTCAACACGCAGTTCTATCGCTGATTTTCAAATAAAAACTGTCCGCTGTGGTCGACCAACGCAAAGTTTGCAAGCGAAATGGTAAGTCTACATAGCGCTTACATTTGTGACAGAAATTAAAACATGAAAGCTCTTAAAAACTATTTAGAGACTAAAAATTCCACCCGTCCCGGGTCTTGAACCCGCGACCTCTGGCTAACCGTGCCAGCGCTCTCCCAACTGAGCTAATGGGCAAGTGCAGGGATCAGCGAAATTTCGAGCCTCTTTACAAACTTCTCTGTATTACGTACAGAGGGCAGCAACATCTGGGCGAAGCAATTTACATCACTTGCAGCCCCAGGTAACCCACTTTGTAGTTAGGTTTTAACATCGGAATGAAAAGCTCTACATAAATCCAAAAAACTAATTGATACTAAACTGCCTAATAAAACTGCCTCGTTGGTCTAGCGGTATCGCGTCTGACTACCATGCCGAAGGGCGTGGATTCGATTCCCACTTGGGGCCGCTGTTTATTTGTACAAATGTATGGGTTTGTGGGTTTTCCATGTTTGTGATGTCCTTGCCTGGTTACCGTAGCACAGACTAGTTTGGGACCAGGATAAGTGATTGTCTTGTGTGGAAGTTATTCAATTAGCATTAAAATGTGAAAATTGCTCTGCTAAATTCCGCTAAAATCCCACCGACACCCATGTGGTGTGTTTGTGTCTTGGATCTGCTTGAAAAAGCTTGAAAATGGAAGGGCGGTGCATTAACTAATCGCATGGTGCTTGTGGGATTTTAGCGGAATTTAGCAAAGTAATTTAGCAAAGCCATTATGGAGTTCCGCAAGTTAACGCCTGATTCCATACAATAGTTATTAATTTATTTAAAAAATAAATGTGATTATTGTCAAAATCTGACGACTGGTTAGTAATAATAATGCTAAATATTTTATTTCGAGCGAGGTCCAATATTTATTTAAGTTACGAAGGTAATTAAAATTAACAATTACCAATTAAATTAAGTTAAGTAGTATGAGGGTACATAGAACCATATAATACATCACCATCATCATCATCAGCCATTTCATGCACACTGCAGGACACAGGCCTCCCTCATGGTTTTCTAAAATTCCCAGTCTTTTCGTCTAACCTAACCTAACCAGATATCAGGTAACCATCTGGTGGGGGGCATGCTCGCGCTGCGTCGTCCGATCCGCGGTCGCCAGGTCAGAACTTTTTCGCCTCTACGGCCATACTAATTACCACATAATTCGACCAAATAGGGGAAGTTCAGCAGAGGGCAAGATGAAAAGTACATGAAATCGGCCTGCATGCAAGCAACGACTAATGAACATTCGATGAAGCGAAAAAAATCTATCAGGATCGTGGCGAGTGGCAGACCCTGATCTTTCCTTACCCCTCCGGGATAGAGGCGTATGTTTATGCTATGTTATTTTACCTAACATATTTTCTCAAGGTTTATCTCAAGCTTTTCTTAACGACATTTTAATCTTCTTTCATAAAACGAATTTGTAATTGTGACATGAAATGTATTCAAAACCGTATCTTAAAGAAGCGTAGCATTGATTTATACTTATGCTCTGTGCCATAAAAGGCATCCATTGCGTGCAAACATTTTTTTTCTTATAAGAAGCAGATCAAATTTAAATTTAATGGATAAAATAGTGTTTGGTGACGAATATTCGAAGTTTTCGAGTGTTAGTTTATTTACAGCAGGTCTATCGGGTTAAAATCAACAAGGCCCATTTTTGCCTAATTTCGGTGGCATTTTTTATTTATGGTTTTTCAGTGATATTTATGTTTTTACATTATTTTAGAACGTATTTATAAAAGTAATATGTCAGCGGCCCTGAATAATATTTAATAGTTTCAGATTTATAGCGTCCATCGAAATTTCATGCCCATCGAAATTCACATCTACCACTGAAATTATATTTTTAACACACCGACATTGAAAAAAATGCACCGAAATTTGATTTTTAACAAAACACTGGCTGATTTAGATTAATTTTTATGATTTAATCATTTATTATTCACTACTAACTATTTAACAGCTATTTTGAACTATATTTTGCCTTACGTATTCAGTCTTGATCAAGATACATAGTAATATACCTACCAACAAAAACACAGATAAAAATTATAGTAAGTATAAAAAGAAACTCTTTCATCATCATCATCATCAGCCTATGCTTGTCCACTGCTGGACATAGGCCTATCCTATTGCACGCCACTGAGCACGGTCCTCAGCTATTCTCATCCAGCTCTTGCCAGCCGCCCTGCGGAGATCATCGCTCCACCGAGTCTGAGGACGTCCTACACTACGTTTACCGATCCGCGGTCTCCACTC
The DNA here is from genome assembly GCA_963969515.1 of Yponomeuta evonymella. Classification (NCBI taxonomy): domain Eukaryota; kingdom Metazoa; phylum Arthropoda; class Insecta; order Lepidoptera; family Yponomeutidae; genus Yponomeuta; species Yponomeuta evonymella. Next base: position 4,876,380 of record OZ018366.1, on the reverse strand, counting down.
AAGAACTCGTCTACCCCATCGGTTATCAGTTCTTCGGATGATATGGCCGGCCCACTGCCGCTTCAGCATGCTAATTCGGTGGGCTATGTCGGTGACTTTGGTTCTCTGTCGGATCACCTCGTTTCGAATTCGATCTTTAAGAGAAACCCCGAGCATAGCCCTTTCCATAGCACGCTGAGTGACTTTAAATTTGTGGACCAACCCCACCGTGAGTGTCCACGTTTCGGCACCATATGTCATGACGGGTAGGACGCACTGATTAAAGACTTTCGTCTTGAGACTCTGTGGGATTGGCGATGTGAATACTCGACGTAGTTTCCCATACGCTGCCCAGCCCAGCTGTATTCTTCTATTGGCCTCTTTCTCGAAGTTGTTTTTACCCAACTGCATGGTTTGCCCGAGGTAAACATACTCCTTATCAACTTCGAGAATACTGCCTTGAACTGCAATTGGCTCCGGACTGACGTGTTCATTGAACATAACCTTGAAACTCTTTAACCTTCTCTAATAATACTTCAATTTACCTTATAAAGCTTGGTCACAAATAAAATATAGTAATATCCATTATAATAAAATTAAAACACAGATATTTTAATCAGTCTCGATTAAAAATACTTCATAATAAAAACACTTAAACAAACAAAAGCACTCAAAGAACCAATTCTATCTCCTCTAATTTTAATTAAGTTAAGCTCAATTGACAATGACTTGCTCTTTTTTGAAAAACGCCAGAAGCATGAAACAGAGGCGTGGTGACGCTGTTCTTCAAGAAAGGGGATAATACTCCGTTGAAGAACTACCGACCCATCTCGCTTCTGAGCCATGTTTATAAGCTGTTTTCGAGGGTCCTCACGAATCATCTCGAAAGCAGGTTTGATGACTTTCTGCCTCCCGAACAAGCCAATTTCCGAAAGGGCTATAGTACCATAGACCACATCCACACGCTGCGGCAAATTATACAGAAGACTGAGGAGTATAATTTGCCATTCTGCTTAGCGTTTGTGGACTATGAGAAAGCCTTCGATTCGATCGAGACACGGGCACGGGCAATGCTCGAATCTCTCCAGCGTTATATCGAAGTGCTTGTACAACAACGCCACCATGTCGGTCCGAGTACAGGAGCAGAATTCGGAGGCAATTCCATGGAAAAGGGGCGTGAGACAGGGAGACGTTATCTCTACGAACGGACTGGAAGATGCCTTTAAGCTTCTGGAATGGCAGGGACGCGGCATCAATATCAATGGCAGTTACATCACTCACCTTCGATTTTCCGACGATATAGTAAAATAAGATAAGATAAGATAAGAATATTCTTTATTGCACACAAGAAGTGAGACATAAAATATGAAAGTTACAATGAAAAAGTACAAGGGGCGGCCTTATTGCTAACAGCAATTTCTTCCAGACAACCTTGTTACGGAAAGGTTTCCGAAGGAGAAAGGGAGAGTAGTCATGGTAGAAACGATAGAAGACCTCGGCATAATGCTTGAAGACCTCAGTCGAGTTTCCCAACGTGTGGGCCTTAAAATGAACATGGACAAAATGAAGATCATGTCAAACGCCCGTGTTGTGCCCACCCCAATAACATTGAGGAACTCGCCTCTGGAAGTAGTAGACGAATACGTCTACTCAGGACAAACAGTCCAACTAGGCCGGTCCAACTTCGTGAAAGAGGTCAATCGTCGAATCCAACTCGGCTGGGCAGCATTCGGGAAACGTAGAAAAGTCTTTTCGTCTAATATACTTCAATCGCTCAAGACAAAATTATACAACGAGTGTGTATTACTAGTGATGACTTATGGCACTGAAACGTGGTCTCTCACAATGGGCCTCATAAGAAAGCTTAAGGTCACGCAACGAGCTATGAAAAGGGCTATGCTCGGAATTTCTCTACGAGATCGAATCAGAAATGATGAGATTCGTAGACTAACGAAAGTCGTCGACATAGCCCAACGGATTAGTAAGTTGAAGTAACAGTGGGAGGGGCACATAGCACGCAGAACTGATGGCCGATGGGGCTGAAAAGTCCTCGAATGGAGACCACATATCGGCAACTGTAGCGTAGAACCACAAGATGGACAGATGACCTCATCCAAGTGGCAGGAAGACGCTGGATGCAAGCCGCTTCCATCCGGTCTTTTTGGAAATCCATGGAGGAGTCTTGTATCCAGTAGTGGACTTCTTGTGGCTGAATGATGATGATGAGAAAAAGGAAAAATATCAAAATGTATTTAAATCGTCATCATCACTACTGCTAGTTGGTTCAACATATTTACTGAAATGTCTTGCTAGCTTGTAACTTACTTTGTAGTTTTGCTTCTAAATAGGTTCGGCTATCGACAATTCAAATTTAAAAAAACATGACACTATTAATGTTTTCAAAAAAGATCCTTTATTATTAGATAAGGAGCTCTTAAGGGGTCATTTACCCCATCATACTTAACAACTTTAGGTATAAAGTAAGATTTCCTCAGATTACAATGTTGGACTCTGTATAAATGAAAGAAATGAACATCATTCACAATATTTTTTATTATGTTCATTATGTTTATTATGTGCCTACGAGTGTGTGGTAGTTACAAACCTCTTTAGTTTTGTATAAGGAACACTGATTTCTTCGTACAAAACCGGATTATGTAGGAAGAATATTTACTTCCTTGTACATAACTGGCTATGTTGCTAGTAACGTACAAAGAACGTTTTTTTCGTAGGACATTACCCGGTTTTGTTAGAAGAATACTGTTTTCTTGTACATTGCTGGTAATATAACTGGGTTATGTACGAATAACAAGCGTAATCTTCATATATAACAAAAGGTGGTGCTAAATTAACCACCGAATCCACCGAAATTGTACCACTGAAGTTAGAGCCACGTCAAAAAAGGTAATATTTGAGCAACCGTCCGTATTTTTTAAAAGTAAAATAGTATGCTTGTAATAGAAAACACAGGACACACAATATACAGCAAAGACGTAATCCAATTATTTACGTAAAAGTTAATATTTTAAGCCACCGACATTGCAGAATTTCGTTCTCCCATGCTATTTTAGGAATTACTTACGTTTTTGGCGGGAAGGCGGAGCGAGATCTCACGCAAATATTTCTTGTCTGCGCTAGCGCTTTACTGGCCCGTGCCGAGAGAGGTGCAGGGGTGCTTCTCATATGTTTAGGTTTTTAGTTATGTCGAGTTGAATAAAACACACCGAAATTGCACTTTCTGCGCGGACACTTCTTATTACAATGATTGTAAGGTCTGTGTAACCGTTGAGTGTTCCATTGTGTTAAATCTATGTGTCAAATTTAATGCCAAATACAAGAACATTAACACTTATTACAAAATATGGTATATACGCAGGTGGGATTTTCACCCTATCACATCTTTTAAATTGGTGAAGTGACTTTATATAAAAACTAAATAGTGGGCCATTTGTTTTTTTCTCTTTTGTGTCCTGAAACTCGCCAAAATGGCCAAACGTAATTAAAATTCCTTTGTTCCTCGAATTTCAACTCCCGTTTTCGCGGACGTTATATAGCTGGTTTTTTTTTTCGATTTAAAGTAAAAAAAAGTAATTAAATCAGCACGTTTCTTTTCAGGGTAACGATAAATATTTATCTACCAAATTGTAGGCACCTCGCTTCTTTATTTGTAGTTTTTGTATCTTACAAGACAATGACAATAATACTTAATTAACACAAAAACTTATAATTCGATATTTTTGATGCATTGTAAGTTTATTGATCTACAAGTCGTCTGACCAAAGCTTGCGAAATGCGAAATTCCGATAAAACTTTCAAGACTTCAAATTTCCCAAAAACTTGCTATCTAGTATCACTCTAGCACCCTTGTAACGTATTTGAAAGTTTCTCTCGCCGAAAATGAAATCACAGCGTTCGCGTCGACCGAAATCGGCCAACGACTTTCATTAAAAGTTCTCACGACACCGGAAAGACCGCTAAGGGTTCTCCTCCATAGATAAACTACACCAGAAAGACGGAGATCAAGGACCTATCAGAAATAAAAAATATTTCAACGTAAATAACTTACATTCTGTTATTTTATTTTATTTTTATTTATCTAGATACATAGGCAGGGCTACATAAATGAAGTACAAATTTAAAGTTTAACATAATAGCACGCAGAACTGACGGCCGATGGGGTCGAAAAGTTCTCGAATGGAGACCACATATCGGCAAGCGCAGCGTAGGACGACCAGCCACAAGATGGACAGATGACCTCATCCAAGTGGCAGGAAGGGGCTGGATGCAGGCCGCTTCCAACCGGTCTTTTTGGAAATCCATGGAGGAGGCCTATGTCCAGCAGTGGACTTCTTGTGGCTGAATGATGATGATGATGATGATGATGATGATAATAATAATTCTGTTTGTTAAATGTTAATGTATAATGTTAGCCGCTGCCTTCGGGTCGATTCGCAGCAGAGAAAAAAAACTCCACTCTGAACATCTTTTCTCAAATCATCTTAAACCTAAAACATCGGTTGCAACCTACACGATAAAGATTCCGTGATTGCCATCAACAACTTTAAATACCAAAATATTAGTTACCTACTTTTCTTACAAAAGTTTGACTCTAGTTTTAAAGACAACCAGGTTATGTCTCTGGAAAAGCAGACGACGGCAACGCGTTCCACATCTTAATATAAAAGAATTCTCGAATCGCTTGGTGCGAATTCGCGGAATTTCCACAACAAATGCGTGCATATGAGCCAGCCGTCTGGTTGTCCGATGGAAAAAAAGGGGATGGGGGTATAAATTCATGTAGGCCCTGTGCACACTCTCCTAAATACCACGTAGAAGGCGAAAAGGCAAGCAATCTTACAACGGTACTCCAGAGGCCGTGATCTGGCCTTCCTCATCTCCAATCAGCTTGATAGCTCGGCGCTCAATCGCGCCCAAAGCCGCAAGCTGGTACTTGGCTAAACCATTCCAGAGGTGGCTGCAGTACTTCATGCTTGTGCTTAGTCCAAGAGCTGCCTTGGCGTGAAGTACTGTATTACTTTACTGAGTACCCCTAGTTTTGTGGCAGCAATTTTGGCTTTGGAATCGATGGAACTGCTGAAGTTAAGATTGGAGGTAAGGTTCATACCCAAGAGCTCTGAATGGTCAGAGATCTCTATAAATGTACTCTGGAGAGTCGGAGTCAGGGTGAAGAGACTCCGTTTAGCAGTGGAGAGCTGCTGCCAGATACACAAATAGCACATCAACAAAAAAAAGCGGCCAAGTGCCTTGTGCCTTTTTCTACTACTTGTGAGCGTAACACCTTAGTTCAAAATCAGAGCCGTATTCTGTTAATTCGTTACATAATGCACTCTGTTACGTTAGGGACGACTATGCAATGCAACCTTCCTAACAAGATACCATGAATGCAACCAATAACTTGCAATGCTAAAAAAAATGTTACGCTCCCTACAAAAGTAAGAAACAGAAGCAATGTATTCTCCAACTTAACGCAGGGGTCAGCCATCGCCAATCTTAACCATGTTAGAGGGAGACAGCTGACCCGGCAACCACGCCACCATTAACATAGCCTTTGGCAAATTTGTGGGATAAAGTAATTATAAGAAATTACCTTCACATCACCATCATCATCAGCCATTTGAGGCCCACTGCAGGACGCAGGCCTTCCTCATGGTTTTCCAAGCTTCCCGGTCAGCCTTTCGGTTACCCTAATTCTTTCCACCTAAATTCATTCTTCTGCACCTTCTATACTGACATGTTTTAAGGCCCTCCACGTTTTTCAAAGTAGGTAACCTTTTTGATGGCAGTCGACTGGCCCTAAGGGCTTTTATTGGGGGCCAGAAGTTTTCAGGTGTCTAATAATAAAGTCATTCGTGAAATCTGCGCAGTGTGCTTTTACCTTACTTTTCGAGGACAAAGAAGACTCGTCAAATGTGACCCCAAAAATCGCACCGGCGTAAAAAAAAGAATGCCACGACTTTCATTGTAATGTGTAAAATATAAATTATTCTCAACTAAATTAATGGTTTTAAAAAAATCTGTTTTTTTTATAATTGGCAATAAACACCATTTTTCTTTTACTCCGTATTATCCCAGTTATAGCAATTGTCTCAACCTATATTATAGCCATTGACAAACGACAATTGTTCAGCGTACACCCATGGGATTGTTTCACGGAAGCGGTCCTTAAAACAGAACATTTTTATTCCAAACGCGTTCAGTTTCGTCGTGTTTTCGGAGCTTTATAGTGGGATAATATTGTTTCCTGTCGTAACTGCTCTTTTGGTACAGTTGCCGGTTTTTGGATGTACAGTTAGACGAATTGTTCTTAGTCCTTTAGACCTCATCATCATCATCATCATCGGCCTACGCTTGTCCACTGCTGGATATAGGCCACTCCTATTGCACGCCACTGAGCACGGTCCTCGGCTACTCTCATCCAGCTCTTGCCAGCCGCCCTGCAAAGATCATCGCTCAACCGAGTGTGAGGACGTCCTACACTACGTTTACCGATCCACGGTCTCCACTCAAGAACTCACTACCACCAAAACTTAGAACTGAAATTGCTCTTACTAATCAACACAGTGATTTAATTTTGACGTGAAACGTCTTTCAGTTCGTTAGTAGGGGTCACTTGCTAAAACCGCATGCAACGGAAACATGTCGCCACGGCGAGGGCTGTACCTCTGTAACTAAGTATCGTGTGTAATTTGTTTATAATATATCGTTAAGTAGAGCAAAGTAGCCATTACTCAGATGCTCTTGAGTCATGCCGCTAGATGCCGCCAGTGTCGCGTAACACATTGCGCAGTTTGAGCTAAAAATTTACGCTGACCTATAGACGTTTCACGTTCTTGACAGGCAATTTTTCTAATAACTTGCACCAAAAATGTTTTAATGTAATCGGAGAGACCATGTTAAAAGATAAAGAAACGTTTTAAATTTTTTTTCTGCGGAAAGTTATTATACCTGTCGAAAAGTCTATAGTGTCACGTGGTACAAAAACGGTCCATACAAATCGGGCTCAAACTATGACGTCACAAATTGAACGTAATGCCTTATAATGTATGAAGCGTTTATCAATATTTTAGTTATCTCGTAAATAATGTTTTTACGTTTGTACATCCTTGTAAGACAGCGTCCAGAATTAAATAAAAAAACTAAATCTAACAAGGTAACAGAAAAGTCACGCAAAAATTTCAAACCACTTAGATGAATAATCAAACCACTTCCAAACCGAGGTATTTCTATAACACAAGCTATTATCCGCGACTTTGTTCGCGTGGAGATTTCGATGTATATTTTTCGAGTTAACTAACTAATAACTTTCACACAACACAATCAAAGGACACTCGGGATAAAAGTAGTCTATGTGCTATTCCAGCATATAATCTATATCTGTACCAAAATGTATCCAGATCCGTTTAGCTATTCTGGCGTGATTTAACAAAAATCCGTCTATCCTTTCATCTAGGCTTTCGCATTTTTTTTTTATTATAGCAGAAATATATTTTTCCCAAGAAGTGAAGTCACTTCAATAACTTCATTCCTTCCACGCAACAGTCATTATTGTGTAGTGTGGAAGGAATCCTGGTTTATCCTGGTCGCAAACTAGGATGCCCTGTGCTATGGTGACCAGGCAAGGACATCACAAACATGGATATAGACCCAGACGGAGGCCTGCTGTACATGACAAGTATGGAAGCCTCCGGCGCGAATCGAACTCACAACGTCTGTCTTGATAATTATACTTCGTATCTCTCCCGAAGATGATTACGTTTACATGCAGCAGTACACGAGATGCTGCTGTCCTTATCACACTTTTAAAGCCTCCTATTAAAAGAAAGATAATGAAAATCCGCTGGGTACAACTGAAGTTGATCATTTTAAAACTGAAAATTATCGGATAGCTCTGAAATTATTAGTTTTTTATTACTTTATGGCGACACTGGATGTAAAATATGCATATTTTTTTATAAATGTCGACGAAAACTATAGAAAAACGATACAGTTTCAATTAAATTCAATGTTTGGTCTAATATTAATAGTAATTAGTTATTTGTACAGTTCTCCCATTTGGCTTGAGCGCGGCACCGTAAGTTTTTACAAAGTTGTTAATACTGGTCTTGCAGGATTTTTGTTTATCCGGTCACCTTTCAGTTGTCTATATAGACGATCTCGTTTGTATAGGTACATCCTATAATGAATGTCTGATGTTCAACAGAACAATTACTTACCGAATTCAGATTGTTTATTAACATTGAAAACAGTCAACTTAATACAAATAACATAAGCAAGTTGGTTTTATTGGCTTTATGTCTTTATTGGTCTGGACTTTATTTTTGATACAAATCAAATGAAGCATTTATTGCTTTAATAAATGAAAAAGTCGATAAATTTATAAACGTAAATAAATGTACAATACGATAATTTTGCTGAATATAATGATATAGGTATATTAATATCGACATGCCCAGCTGTTAAGTATTGGTGGTTATATACCAAACTCTTCGAAAGAGAAAAGTTCTTGGCCCTAAACTGTACAAATCGTTATAAAAAACAAATTATTTCATGTAGTTATCTCAAATAAGTTCTTTTATGGAATAAAAATCAAATTGATTCTTCTTTTCGTGCCCTTCGGAATGATAATTACTGCTTAAAAATATATTCCGCTTCGAGTACAATGGCCGTACTGCGAGTGGTCATTGGAATAATTTTGAATTATCCATGCATTACAATTAAGAGGAGCATTTTATTTTTATAAAATGTTGTCTAACTACCTCAACGACTGCGACATATTCTTGAGAATCGATAGTAACACCGCCATTGCCCCTATAGATACTCGTAGGATGGGTAGTGTGCAGTTTGGTTGGGTGTGAGATACGCAATATTTATATATTTGTATCGTGCATTAAGTCGTCAGATAACGTTATTGCAGATAAATCTGCAGTCCCGCAATACTTGCGGGAATCTCGGCAAAAGAATATTGAGACAGAGCAGGAATTAGCGACATATGCTTTTGCAGATATTACTAATACAATACGTTTGGTATCCCAGATTTGGACTTATTTGCTAGTGTGCAAAATTTTTAATGAGAGAGATACGCTTCATGTCTTCAGTCTGAAGTAATAGATGCGTTCACATTTAACTGGGAAACCTCAGATTTTATGCATTTCCTTCGTTTTATTTTATATCAAAGGTACTTCAACAGATTTTATATGATAAGGCAGTAGGTATCTTGGTTGTGCCACACGACCATGATACCCACTATGGCGCAAGCTTCATATTTCTCGTGAAATCGTTTTCAGGGATGCCCATCTTTTACACGCAGACCTTACCCTGGTGGCAGTCGCTCTTGAGATGTGGTGTTCCACAAACTTCTTTAAAAATATTCATCACAAAAATCCTGGTGGCAATATTGTCAAAACATGTTTTTACAGTAATTATAATTAGCTTTCTAATTGACAAGTTAATTAAAAAGGCAGGTTATAGTAGCCAAAATACTAGTAAATCTACCTTATCCCTGGTTTTAGCTACTAAAACTACGTTAGATGATTGTACCACTAAATTCTTCAAAAGAATGTATCGAATTAACCCCCCAAGACGTAAATGTAATGAATCATGGTGTCCAAATACTGTGCTATTATTATGTGTCAAACGTTTATCCATATCGTATGACTTCTTTACATGTTTAAAAAACATAAGCCTGTTAGCAATTGCATCCGCACAAAGAATGCAAACTGTATGTCTAATAAAATTAAAAAAAAAAAAAAAAAAAGTATGATGGAAATTGTATAACAATAAAAGTCGATGATATAATTAAAACTTCTTAATCTGGCTCTTGCCAACAAGTAGTCAGATTACCATTTATTCAAAAAAACCCTAGCATATACCCTGCATATGCAATAAAACCTTATTTTGATAAATATAGACCTCTTCGTAACAACGAAGAGAATTTTTTTTTTTATTATTTACAAATAACCACAAAAAAGTAGATTTACAAACTCGTCTTTGGGTGATTCTTCATGATAGTTGCATTGATATAGATCGTGTTAGTAGCCACAGCACACGCTACGCACCCACAACCGCTGCACACAAGGCAGAAGGCAGTGCGGAAGTGGTTCGTAAAGCCGCGGGTTGAAATGACACTTCATTATAATAAGGAAATCAATATAATAAAAATAAATAATAATGATTTCGACAATGTTATTTTCGGAAGAATAACCTGATGTAGTAATTTTATTACTAATTATAATAATAGATAGATAGATAGATTGTACTTACTTTATCATAATTTTATTTTCTACACATTCTCTTGAAATATTTTAGATAATGTGTAAGGGGTTTTTATTTTTTCTCAATAAATAACTCTAAACATCTGCATGTAAACGTAATCATCTTCGGGAGAGATACGAAGTATAATTTAGAATCAAACAAACTTACCTGTGATGTTTGATGTCTAATTATGCGAGTATCTCGACCGAAGATGATTACCTCCCGCCCGGCCCAAATTAAACCCAAAAAAAAAAAAAAAAAACCTTTTTTACCTCCAAAAACTCTAAAAATAATGACACGCGCGCCGGGAACCAATTGGGAAGAGGTGCGTGAGAGTGAGTGAGTCAGCGGATTTTCATTATCTTTCTTTTAATAGGAGGCTTTAAAAGTGTGATAAGGACAGCAGCATCTCGTGTACTGCTGCATGTAAACGTAATCATCTTCGGTCGAGATACTCGCATAATTAGACATCAAACATCACAGGTAAGTTTGTTTGATTCTAAATTATGCGTGTTACCACTAGACCAATGAGGAAGGGAATCCAGCTCAAAAAATTAACCTCAGCCTGCATTCTACTGTACTGTTTTAAGCGTGAAATAAAACGTTATGGGGCAAGTATATAAAATCACATTTATGGCCGTCACAAGTGTTCTTTTTTATGGGACTGTTATCAACTACGGGGTTGTTAGCGGTAAGGAACGATATTTTGTTATAAGTAAAATTATTCTAAAAGGTTAAGGTTAAATATAAACCAATATCCGTGTGGCACCGGATTAAAAATAGCGTCACTCCATTACCTTCCGTGGAGGTCGTAGAGGGCGACTAAGGAAATAAATTACCAGGAGACGGGCAGCAGCGTCTTCTTGAGATTCCAACCAACCCGCCTGCCAAGCGTAGCGATTATGGCAAAACCCCTCATGGTTATGAAAATCACGAAGAAGATATTGTTAGTGCTTTTTAAATGTAATTTTGTGTTTTTTTCACGATCCCTTCTGCGGCGGTAAATAAATATTATTTTCACCTCACTAGCTCGTAAAAGCTCTGTTTATCATTCGAAATCTGCGTGGAAAATCGCACTTTATCCGCTAGCGTGGAAAGTGTTTTTAAAATTCGAATATTTTTATTCAATAAAGGTTTCGTACAATAAATTACAAATATATAGAACCTCATTGGTTTCGTAATAGTTTATATTCTCTGCAGCCAGTCCATTGATGATTGAAATGCAAATACTTATTTCATGTCATGCGCCAGCCTCATTTAAAGAATCGCACTGGCCGGCAAGAAAATTTGATTTAAAAAAAAAAACTTTAAAATTTTCTTCTCTTTATTGAATTCACTTTACTTCCATTATTTTGGTTTGTTTTTTGATAAAATCGAAAGAAATCATAAAATATGAGCGAAGCTAGCAGCGACGAAGATATAAATTAACAGTAATTTAATATTTATTAAAACTGTTTTTCTTGCACCTAACATTTTCCTCGCTTTAGTGAGGTGAAAAGTTGTGTGTTGCGCTCGGCAGCAAAGTTATTTAGCGTCTCGTACCTTTGAAACCCTCGTTACGCTCAGGATTCTATATTTGAACCACTCGCTTCGCTCGTGGCTCAATCCTAGAATCCTTCGCTTGCTCAGGTTTCAATACAAGGTACTCGCGCCAAAAATTAACTTTGCAGCCTTGCATAACAAATAACTATTCTTCTTCTTCTTCCGTTAACTATAAATGGACCATAAGGTATTCAAAAATGTATGCAGCCTATAAATGTATGTACCACTTTAGGGCACAGGACCGCTCAGAGAGAGAGAGAGCATGGACTTAATCACCACGCGTGCCCACCGCGGATGGGTATTTTTAAGCGCTGATATATGTGAATACCTCAGAAATTCAGCTTTCATCACGATATTTTACTTCACAGTTAGTTGCTATTGCTACTTCAAAGTCATAAATCCACGTAAATTAGAAAACAAAGTCATTGGTACATGCCCGGGGTTCAAATCCACAACCTCTGTGCTTACCCTTCAGGGATACCAGCGTGAATTTATGTGAGTCTCTGTGTTTAATTTGATATAATTAGTCATAAGAACAAAATTTACAGGTTTGTATGAGTTTCATCTAGTTACCATAGAAGTGGGTACCATAGTTTGGTACCTACCATGCCAAGTGAATATGTTGTGCAGATATTGATTTCTGCTCCGTTATTTTGAAATATTTATGTAAGTCTGTACGTTTGAATTGATATAATTAGCCATATGTGAAGAGGATGAAGGAAGAAAGATTGATGAAACAAATATATCGAGCTAATGTAGGTAGAAGGGCCGGTAAGCAACGTCCCAGGCGGACTTACTTCGACCAAATAGGAGATGTATTAGCAAAGGGCAAGATAAAAAGGACCCGAAACCGGCGTGCGTGCATGCAACGACCAATAAATGTCGAGGAAGCGAAAGTGGTCCGTCAGGATCGTGGCTAGTGGCAGCCCCTGGTCTCTGCCTTCCCCTTTGGGATACAGGTGTGAGTTTATGTATGTGTGTATGTGCCTACATACATAAGAACAAGTGTACTTCACTGTTCACCCTAAGCTACAGGGTCTCATCCCTTTTTTAGGAAGCAGAGGCTCAACATGTTACCGTATATTATTTCTACTAAATTAAAGCTAAATAGGTAGATCCTCGTTTTATTGTGTCATCTTTATGAATAAAATTACTTGCTTATTACTTATCTCGGTAGCATAATTTTGAAAGATTCTTCTCTAGCTTTTTGACGCTTACACTTCACCCAGGTTCATTTAACTACACCCACTGAGCAAACCTGCACACCTTCCCGCTCGCTTATTTCCCAAGTGTGCAATCCTCTTAACATGATGTTGTCTTATTATCACTATTCTTGGATTTTTTGTTATATTCCTTGTTGGAAATATGTTCTGTCAGTCCAGTTTGCGTATTGCAGTCCTCGTTTTGTAATCTTTGTTTTGAGAAATAAAGTAACTCAGTAAGTTAACATTTTCCGTGTGTCGCCCGATTAAGAATAGCGTTACTCCATTTCCTTCCGTGGATGTCGTAGAAGGCGACTAAGGAAATCAATTACCAGGAGACGGGCAGCAGCGTCTTCCTGAGATTCCAACCGCATACTGCGATCGCCAACCCGCCTGCCAAGCGTGGCGATTATGGCAAAACCCCTTATGGTTATGAAAACCACGAAGGAGGCCTATGTCCTGCAGTGGGCGTTAAATGGCCGATGATGATGATGATAAACCAATAAGTGCAACAACACTATGTCTGTTACTAGGTACTGTGCCGCCCGCATCCAGCGACTCCCCGCCACCGTAACCAGGTCGTCAGACCGGTGGGGGGCCTGCGTCGCTGTCCACGCTGCGTCGTCCGGTCCGCATAGTAGCAATATCACTCACTAATCGTGAAGGAAACCATCGTGAGGAAACCTGAGTATCTGCGCTACTCACATACCTCAGAGCTTGAAAATTGCCAATCTGCGGTAGGGTAATTAAGCCCATACTCTCTCTCTGAGAGAAGACCTGTGCCTTGCAGTAGGACAAATACAAGCTACTTGAAAAAAAAAACATAAGCATTAGTTAGCCCCGAACCATAGAGAGCAAAAAAATGCTTAAGTGGAGATGAGTGGGGCATTGAGTTTGGCGGGAAGACGGCCGGTGGACTAAGTCAGCCACTGAGTAGTGGCCAAGACCAGGCCGATGGTCAGTGGGTAAACCACCAGCCCGGTGGGCTGACGACATTATGAAAAAGGCTGGGAAACATTTGACGAGACTAGTAAAGGACCGGCTGGGTTGGCGTGAAAGAGAAGAGGTCTGTGCCCAACAGTTGGCTCTGTTTATGGGCTGCTACGATAGATCAACTGGACGATTGGCCTGCGATTGGTGGGGCAGTGGGCTCGGCGCGTGTACGCATTGTAGCCAGTCTCAAACCAGTGGACGTGCACTATGCACGGGCGTGAATGGGACCGAAACGCTCCACAGGGCCAGATGGCGTACCACCGTTCATCTTCAAGGATTGTCACTAGATTTGATCATCCATTGCGGTACGTTTTTAATGTGCGTCTTAGTGCTGCAACGTTCCCCGAGCTGTGAAGGCTGACACAAGTAGTATCGATTCCAAAGGGGCGTGGGGGACCGGAAACCAGTCACTACAGCCCGTAGCTGTATCAGAAAATGTATTTGATTCTATCGTTTTTTGCGTTATGTTAAGTAACCTAAGTTATTCGGGACCTTTTTACCGCAATATGGATTCCTTGATATATTACTTTTAAGTTTTCTGGCAATAAATAAATGAATTTAAAAGAAAATCTGGTGACTTATTGTATCGGAGATCAAGACCTACTTCGGGTTGCTAAACCAGCGGAGTAAGTGATAAGTAAGTATAGAGAGAAGATTCACTCTACGCGGAAACGTTTTATATTTTTCCCGTCGTTCTCTAATCAAGTTTTTCTCGTAACGGGACTTTTACGAGATGTGATCTTCGCATGATATTTCAGTTCAAATAATGTTTTATTGTTGATTGTTTTGTGTGTTTTGGTTCGCAATAAGTTATTTTAGTTATCCGCTTAACAGATACAAAGCTATAGTAGGTAAATAAGTAAAAATTTACTTGCATCTGCATACACACACATATAAAACCACAATTGAAATGACACAAGTAAAACAAAGCAAAATTTTACGGCAATGAGACAAACAAAAATAATAACAAAAGTAAGTACAGGCAAATCAACATAAAGTACAAGACAACAATTTGTGCGTGTGGTAAATGCAAAGGGTCTCTGACTCAGCATATGCTGGAGTGGCAGACCACTCTAGCGCTGGTCTTCCGTCAGTACCCAGTAGTGTGCCAACGTGCAGCACTCGGAAAAGCGAAACTAAATTAATGAACTATCATCACCATCAGCCATTCGACGCCCACTGCAAGACATAGGCCCCCCTCATGGATTGCCAAGCTTCCCGGTATTGTGCCGCCCGCATCCAGCAACCCCCTGCCACCGTAACCAGGTCGTCAGACCATCATACAAAAATATATCTACATGTTTTATACAATAATTGTATGCAGCTAAGTTTCCAACAAATGTAGTACTCCGAAAACTCACGTTTTTATTTTATATTTGTTGCGGTTACCATAAAACGTTGTGAAAATTTACAGCATTAATTTTGAGAAGAATTTTTCACCAAAAGGCTGCCTTAAGAACGCGCTGGAAATTTTTATAAGTAAGCCAACAAGAAATTTACATGTACAGGCTATTACAAAACCCCTACATGCATCCCAAAATAGGGGATTCTAAACATCAATACTCATATCAATAACTCCTACTATGAGGAAAACTTCGAAATAACGAAAAAATGTCTGCTGCTCCATAAATTTTAACGGCATAGATATTTTAGGGAACATTGAATTTATTTTGCTATTTTGCAGTTGTCACCATTGTAAAAAATATTTTTTATATTTATAGGCAAGATAAAAAGCACCCGAAACCGATGAGGTTAGATTTGGGGATATTGCTATACCCGTATAAACGTGTAAGAACGGTCAAAGGATAATATTGATCATTCCTTATATTGTTCTCTTTACAGTTTGATCAAATACGAATCGTAAGGGTGGATGTGCTATCGACTTTCTCTTGCAGAGAAAGCTCTCACTCACGCTTCTGTCTCGGAGAGATAGGCAGCGTCCCGGGCTTGCCACTTTCCACGATTCTGACAAACCTGTCGCGATTCATCGACATTCATAGTCGCTGCATGCAAGCTCAAAAGATCACCGAGCGGCAAAATCTCTATACTCTTGCAATAGCCATCCATCACTCCAAATTAAATTACCTACTATTGAAAGTTGATTGATGATTCGGAGCCACTATTGTCATGGAAAATCTGCGGATTTATTTGTACATCTGTGGTTGTGAAATACTTTTTAAATGCGTAGAGGAAGTTCGGTGGCATTTGAAGATAAATATCCTTCAAGTGCATACTAGTTTTTGAGAATTCTGTGCGATGTGAATGGTAAATTTGGTGTACGTTGCTGCCATCTGTTTTACGCGATCGGTGCCAAACGGAACACTCGGTAAGCTCGGTAAATGAGAAACTCGGTAAGCAAATACATATGATTTTATACAGGGTGTAAGTGTAACGAAATCCCTTTTTTAGGCTTTTACTCGTCAATTTTACTGTTTACTGTGAGGATAACTTTAAAACCGCGTTTAAAAATTTCTGTTATTCAATATTTAATGCCGCAGGGGTAACATTACTTCAGTGAAGAAAAGCTGATTCTTTTTTCGCGCATTTTTGGCATAGCAAGAGTTGTTCGTATGTATGACGGCCATCTTTGGGTGGGTATTTGAGGCTTGTGTTTGCAATATCAAGCTTTTATAAGCACAAATGATAAGCATTTCATATTGGGTCTTCGGCGGCGGGTTTTATGTGGTCCAGCTGAGCTGACTTTCTGCTGACTGGGTACTCTGCTTTTATGTGATCTACCTGAACTGTCCTTAGGCTAGATAGGGCCATCTGCTTTCATGGCGTCCAACTGAATTGTCTTTCAGAAAAGGGTCATACCGATAGAGATAGGCCTAATTACGCGCACCAAATCCTGAGCGACTGCAATCGTCTAAATGTGAAATTCTATACTTATTTGATAGTTAGACGATTGGAATCGCTCAGGATTTGGTGCGCGTAATATAGGGGCTGAATGCACTCTTACCGGGATGGTGCGATGTATCCGGCGACAGGGAAAGATGGAAAGCAGGAGGGGAGGCGTTTGCCCAGCAGTGAGACACCAAAAAAGCTAAATAAAAAATAAAAATAAATCTGCCTTCGCTCACTGAACGGTCTTACAAAGGATAGGCTATTCACTAGCAATGTTTGCTGTTAATTTTCTTGCTTTTCGGGATGTTTCGGCAGTGGTGGTAACGTAGTGGTTAGACCAGTTGCTTCATAGGCCGAGGTCCTCAGTTTGAAACCCGGCATGTACCAATGATATTGTTTTGTTAATCAGGTAGTAAGTGAATTTGTTAAAGCAAATCTACTTTGTATCAGTGAATGAAATATTTATTATGTGCATGTGTGATGATTAAGCCCATATTTTTGAAGCGAAGGCCTGTACCCTGCAGTGGCACGTCTACAGACCAGCGTGCAAGCTGAAAATTATTACTTGAGTTATCGCTACTGAAGGTTATCGGTTTTCATCTTGAATTTAAGGTTTTCATCGAAAGTTTGTTTTTTGAGATTCTCTACCCGAAGGTTGCCAAACGGGACCCTATTACTAAGTCTTCACTGTCCGTCTGTCTGTCTGTCTGTCATCATCTGTCTCTGTCTGTCTCATGAACCGTGATAGCTAGATAGTTGAAATTTTCACAGATGATGTATTTTTGTTGCTGCTATTACAACAAATACTAAAAACAGAGTAAAATAAGTATTTAAGCGGGGCTCCCATACAATAAAAGTTGTCTAAAGACAGCCACCTAGCGGCCATCTATATAATCTTCACAGCGCCGATGTCACGTCGTTAAATGTCAATGTTAAACGCTTCTTGTCGGTTTCTATAGATGGCGCTTTTCTCAAATTCGATCTTTGTCTAATGTTGTATACGGAACCCTTCGTGCGCGAGTCCGACTCGCACTTGGCCGGTTTTTTTTTTCATATTGTTATATTAAAACATATGGAATTTCATCATCATCATCAGCCACTCGACGCCCACTGCAGGACACAGGCCTCCTTCGTGGCTTTCATAACCATGAGGGGTGCTGCCATAATCGCCACGCTTATGGAAGATGCTGCTGCCCGTCTCCTGGTAATTGATTTACTTAGTCGCCTTCTAAGACGGAAATGGAGTGACGCTATTCTTAATCCGGCACCACACGGAGGCCCGCCCACCCGCTGCGAAAAACTAAGAGTGACTTGAGGGTAAACCACCTACCATCACTTCAATAATTGACCGTACTCGCCACTTCAGTCTGCCCGTGACCACGGCAGCTGCAACGTTGCCGAAACGTCGGGAATCTAAGGTAACTACATTTTACCTAATAAATAATCGCGGTTAGACCCGTTTAATGTATTACAAAATGTTTTTTGTAATCTTAAGTGACCGTGAGTTTTTTTTAGAAATAAAAAGATGAATCGCAAATTATTTGACTGTCATTAAACCCGATTGTGCTATCACTAAGAGAGAGAATTACTTACTGTCTATGTTAGGAGTTGCAAAAGCGTTAAATTTTTTTAACAATATTACGTGACAATGTATAAAAATTGTAAAAAGGGTAACAAAATATTGAGACAGTGATGTATGATATTTTTTATTAATCATCATCATCATTCAGCCACAAGAAGTCCACTGCTAGACATAGGCCTTCTCCACGGATTTCCAAAAAGACCGGTTGGAAGCGACTTGTATCCAGCGTCTTCCTGCCACTCGGATGAGGTCGTCTATCCATATTGTGGCTGGTCGTCCTACGCTGCCCTTGCCGATATGTGGTCTCCATTCGAGAACTTTTCGGCCCCATCGGCCATCAGTTCTGCGTGCTATGTGCCCCGCCCACTGCCACATCAACTTACTAATCCACTGGGCATACGACGACGTCGACATACGACGACTTTTGTTCGTCTACGGATCTCATGTCTGATTCGATCTCGTATAGAAATGCCGAGCAGAGCAAAAGCCTCCCCCCTGGTCTTCCACTTATCCCTGCTTGCCTTCTAGAATGATTTTATTTCCAGTTTCCGAACAGACTACTAACCCTCTACTATCACTACTAACCCAGCTCCCAGCTCCATTTATCCGTGCTAAGCAAGTTACTGTGGCAACCGGAATGAACTGTCGGTCGGCCGATGCAATTTGAAAAAGCAATCACTGTAACAAGACCCCGTCTTTGAATGCGATGTGGCGCAAGCCACTAAAGGGTGACTTTGAATTTGTTCATCCTATTTTAAGGGGTCATTCTAACCATGAAATAGAAACATATTATGGTGCTCGTTTTTAAAAAAATACGCCCCAAAAAAATATTTTTGCTACCCAAAATTATATCCGACCAACATGGTGATAAAATTCGTTGTACAATAACCCGTTTCAAGGAGCGTATCGCATATTAAATCGCCTTTATGAATCTCGTACCAAGCTCTTCTTGTGTAACTGAGCCGTCAGCTAACCTATTGAAAACAATAGCTCCTGTACACTTTAGGGCTCCACATTTCACAGCGAACAATACCCTTTCTCGTTGAGTTACGTTCGCTTATCGCTTACGCCGCACCGAGGCTTATATCAGACCGATGTTTCAATTGTGTACCGGACTAGGATATTGTTGGTCCGAAGCCACCTTTGATTGTCTGGACCTAACGACTTGATTGGCCACTTTATTCCGGGAAAAATAACTTAAAACAAATATTTGGACGTTGATAGGTTGAATTGCATATCCAAGACATAAAAGTGAAAAAAACTGGCCAAGTTCTCCAAAAAAATACTTGATATATAAGAACTGCATACTGCGATCACCAACCCGCCTGCCAAGCGTGGAGATTATGGCAAAACCCCTCATGGTTATGAAAACCACAAAGCAGGCCTAAATCCTGCAGTGGGCGTCAAATGACTGATGATGATGATGATGATGATGATAACACTGCAACAAAGTTTTTAGAAGATGTTGAATAGTTTGTGGCGAGTACATGTCAACTCTGCGCGCGCACTATAAATTCCAACATTCCTGCATCGCCCAAGCAAAATGTTTCACATGACATACCATCAATATAACGTCCGACGAACACGCGTTCCCAAGATAGAGGGTTTTGACAGACAGACGGACGGACAACAAAGTGATAATACAAAAATTCTGTTTTTATTTTAGAGGCACGGAACCTTTAAATGCGCAAAAAGAGTTTTTAATTTCTGAATACAACATATTTAAACCAATTTGTAACGCCAAAACGATAGCTCTCACTCGTCTGCGATTCTTGAGTCTTGACCCATCTTAATGTTTCCAGGCAGACGACACGGATATTTCGTAAATGGCCACTCTCGCCCAGGGCCAAATACGTCACAAATAACATAAAAAATACCGACAGAAGAACTTTTCCGCCAATTAAAAGTATGCAAAGTTATTTTTTTCGAGTTCCGTAAATCAAAAGGAAGACACGAGTTTTCCGTATGTCTACGTCAGTCTGTCTGTTGCCAAGATCCTTTTTCTCATCACCATCATCATCACCAAAAACCACTGCTAGGCATCTGCCCACTGCTAGGCATCGGCTTTCCCCGTCACGTTATCTTTCGCGGTCTCGCGCTATTAGCATCCACGGACCCTTTGCCGACCTGACCACATCGTTCGACCATTGGGCTGTTGGTCTACCGACTGACCACCGTAAGACTTTGCTAATTCAAAAATGTTATTATAATTTATTTGATTACTTGACCGAACAATAATTTTAATACTTGGAAATAATTTAATTTCTTAATTTCAATTTATTTATTTACTTATTTAGATTGAAAAATCTAATGACATTTTCATTTTATTTAATTTTAATTTCAATTTATGGACATTTTAATTTATTTTATTTTATTATTCCTTTTTCTGTACGTTTGCGATTGTAAGAAGTAGAAATTGAGATTCTAAATATTAGGGGTTAAAGTATGAAATTGCCGTTTTATTGCAATAGGTTCTTTGAATTGACATAGAATCTTCATGGTTTGAGGTTTTCGAATGAAACTTTTTTCAAATGGTTTCTATGATGTTCTTTTTTTAAAAAATGTGAAACATTTGAATATCGACTTTCAATTGTTTTTGTTATTCAATTTAGACAAGAAAGATGGATATTGCGAAAATTCGAGTGATTATGAGGCACCCATTTTTCGTATTTTTTTATTTTATTGATTTGACGCAAGTGAGTCAATATTATGGGTAAGGTAATGTTAAACCATGCCGCTAATTCCTGGGTAGTTTGACTAGGGTCGGCTTCCACTATCTCTCTTAATTCATCGTTATTCACCTGTGTGGGCGGTCTTCCTCGTGGCTCGTTCTTTAAGTCGAAATTTCCATCACGAAAGCGTTTAAACCAAAATCGCACGGTGCGTTCATTGCGGGCTGTTTCTGCCGCGTTAGTTCCGCGTCGGAACTCGTATTCAAAAATCACTCGAATTTTCGCAGTATCCATCTTTCTTGTCTAAATTGAATAACAAAAACAATTGAAAGTCGACATTCAAATGTTTCACATTTTTTAAAAAAAGAACATCATAGAAACCATTTGAAAAAAGTTTCATTCGAAAACCTCAAACCATGAAGATTCTATGTCAATTCAAAGAACCTATTGCAATAAAACGGCAATTTCATACTTTAACCCCTATTACATTATTTTCTTAATTAGGTATATTAAATGTATAAATTTGTATGCCTCACAGGCAAAACATGCTCTGTACCTGTGTATTCGAAAACACCACCTTGTTTAAACACAACACACATGTTTTACAAATAAAGCTCTTTATCTTTACCTGCCTTTTCTTAGGAAACCCATTACTAGGTATCCTACGTATTGCAAACTAAATGTTAGTGGATCTGATAAATAAAAAATAATAATAATATTTTTTTTATATCGACTGTAGACGATCGTCTGCTGATAAAACAAAACATTTTAGTGAAAAAGTCGTTGTAGTAGCAATACCACTCACCAACGGTGAAACAAAACATCGTGAAGAACCCTGATTGTCTGAGGTGTTCAGAAACCTCAGCGCTTGAATTTGCGAAACGGTGGGTACGCGTGGAAATTAAGCTGAGAGAGAGCCTGTCCCCTGCAACGTAACGTATATATATATATATATATGTGGGAATGGAACGCAAGGGAAAGGAAAGAGAGGGAAGGTGCGAGAGGGACGGAGAGAATGATGGCGGACGCCTGTAGAAAAAGAGCGGTGTAATTTGGAAGAGAGTTTTAAAATAAATTAATTAACGGTGCCCACGCGGTTTTCTTTGTCTCCCACAATTGGGGGCTCGTCCGGGATCAAGCAAAAAAAAAGGATTTACGACGGAAAGTTACGACGATAAGAAAAAACACGGCGACTAACCTATACGACGCCACGCCACGCGGTGAATTTACGACGGGGTTCACTCTACGACGAAAGACGATGGCAGAAGCAGCAGATGGGAGCAGAACTTCAACCGGCGTGGGCGCCGGCGAACCAACAATGGCGGCATTTTTCATGGACGGCGTACCTAAGTTCAGCGGTGACGATAAAACTTTGTCATCTGCAAAATGGGCTCAAGATCTAGAGGACAACGCGGACATCTTCAATTGGACGGCGCAACAAAAGCTCATCTTCGCACGACGATCCTTGGTGGGCACGGCGGCGCTGTGGTTAAAAAGTGAAAAAGCATTCAGATCCTACGAAGAATTGAAGACGGCTGTACTAAAGGAGTTTCCGGATACCGTCAACGTGAAGGAAATGCACGAAATGATGGCTGCGCGACGTAAACAAAAGGACGAAACCTACTACCAGTATATGCTTGTGATGAGAGAGCTAGGTCGCAGAGCGAAGTTTCCGGATTACGTCGCAGTGCAATACATCATAGACGGAATACCAGACTACGAACAAAACAAGGCGATACTGTACGGAGCTACTACCTACCCAGTGTTAAAAGAAAAGTTGATGTTGTACGAGAAAATTAAGAGCAAATCGCATACGAAGACAACGGATGGAAGAAGTACTAATACGGCGACCATTAAGAAGGAAAGAAAGTTTCAGAGGTGTTACAATTGTGGGGACGTGAAACATGTGGCCAGTAACTGTCCTAACGGGCTGAAATGTTTCCGCTGTAACAAGTTCGGGCATATTGGCAGCAATTGTACTGAAAATATAAGCGCGATCGCATCGGTGAAGCAGGGCAGTTCGATAGTTCCATCCACGAGCACCAGTGGCGCTATCGGCGGTCGGTCGGTAAAACACCGATCTTCTAACTTCAATATGGCGGAACATAGTGACAACACTATTGACAGTTCAGAGAGTCGCGGAGAGGTAATGCAGATAAACAAGGGAAATACGACGACAAAGCCAGTAAAGAGTGTCAAGATCGGAAAATTATCAGTGGACGCGTTAATTGACTCTGGCAGCGATGTAAATCTTATGTCTTACGAGTGTTTTCTCGAGATGGGAATAGAGAAATGTGAGGATAACTTGTTGTTAACCGGACTCGGACATGCAAAGGTGAAATCCTTAGGGAAAGTGTTTGTAAACATAACCATTGATAACAAATGCTACGAAAAAGTGTTATTTCATGTTGTTAGCGAAGATGTAATGCCATTTCATATGATTTTGGGTCAGGAATTGTTACGAAAAATAACCATGATAATGAATGGTAGTACAGTGAAACTATTGTCTGAAGGGGATGATTGGATGAGTAAGTTGACTTGTTTTACAGAAAATGTGGTGGAGCTCGACCACATTCTCAATCCAGTGGTTCGAGAAAAGGTGTTAAGATGCATTGAAGATTATAAACCGGTGCAGACGAAGGAAGCACCCATGCGGTTGAAGATAGTTCTTAAAGACGATGCTCCTGTCTCACAGAGGCCTCGACGTTTGTCCTTAGTTGAGCAGAAGTTGGTTGAAGATCAGGTAAAGGAGTGGCTGGACAACAACATAATACAGGTAAGTTTCTCCGAATACTCAAGCCCTTTGGTTTTAGTTAAAAAGAAAGATGGTGCAGTGAGGGTTTGTGTAGATTACAGATTATTAAATAAAAAGATTGTTAAAGACGAATTTCCCCTGCCTGTGATTGATGATATGATCGACAAGCTGTGCAATGTGAAGGTGTTTAGTGTACTAGACTTGAAAAATGGTTTCTTTCACTTAAGAGTGTCTGAAGAATCAGTTCCCTACACATCGTTTGTAACGCACAACGGACAATTCGAGTTTCTCAGAGCTCCCTTCGGATTGTCCATCTGCCCGAAGTATTTCATGAGATTTGTCAGTGTTATATTCAGAGAGTTAATTGCTCAAGGAGTTATGATGATATTTATCGATGACATTTTAATTACAGCTGAAGACGATGAGCAAGCGGTTGAAAGACTCGCAATGGTACTGAAAGTAGCTTCGGAGTATGGACTACAAATAAACTGGAAGAAAGCTGATCTAATCAAGAGAGAAATTGAGTACTTGGGTCACATTATTAAAGATGGAGAAGTAAGACCAAGCCCAGGAAAAACGGATGCTGTTCTTAGATACCCAGAACCACGGGATGCCAAGCAGCTTCACAGCTTCATTGGGTTAACTTCATACTTCAGGAAGTACATAGAAAATTATGCTCAGATTGCCAAGCCACTTACAGATCTGTTAAAGAAAGAAAAGGAGTTTATTTTCCAAGAAGAGCAAAGACAAGCATTTCAGATTTTGAAAAAAAAACTGGCTACTAGCCCAGTATTGAAGATTTTTGATCCAAAGTTAAAGACAGAGTTGCACACAGACGCATCCAGTGTGGCATATTCAGCTATCCTTATGCAAAGTCACCCAGACGATGACCTCCATCCAGTACACTACATGAGTCGCAAAACAAACTACGCACAGAGCAAGTACTCGAGCTATGAGTTGGAAGCAATGGCCGTTATAGAAGGCGTGAAGAAGTTTCGCCATTACCTATATGGAATACATTTTAAGATTGTGACTGACTGTAAAGCCTTCGAAATGACGTTGAAGAAGAAGGATCTCACTGCAAAAGTGGCACGATGGGTGATGTTTCTGAATGAATACGACTTTGACATTGAACACCGAACCGGAACGAAGATGAGGCATGTAGATGCACTAAGCCGACACCCTTATGTAGCAGTAACAACATTACAAGATAAGGTGAAGCAGGCACAAGAACAAGATGAAGGGCTCAGAGCTATAAAAGAAATACTGAAAGAAAAGCCATACCAAGATTACTGGACAGAGAATGGTTTGTTATACAAAGGTGAGACGAAGTTGCTAGTAATACCTAAGACGATGGAGAAAGAAGTTTTGAAGAAAGTCCATAACAACGGACATTTCTCTAAGAAGAAAATGAGAGAACTGATTGACAAAGAGTACTACATAAGCAGGCTGGATAAGAAGATAGAAGATTTCATTGTAACATGCATTCCATGCTTATTAGCTACGAAAAAAGAAGGCAAGTTGGAAGGATTCCTTAATCCCATTGAGAAAGGTAGCATTCCATTGGATACTATCCATCTGGATCATGTTGGACCTTTGACTCAGACCAGTAAGCAGTATAATCACATTCTGACAGTGGTAGATGCATTTACAAAATTTGTGTGGCTATTCCCAACTAAGACTACATCAAGCAAAGAGACGCTGAGTAAACTGAAAATCCACCAGCAGACTTTTGGGAACCCACGACGGATCATTACTGACAAAGGAGCTGCATTTACTAGTCACGATTTCGCAGAATACTGTCAAGAAGAGGAAATACAACACCTAACCATAACCACGGGCGTACCGAGAGGCAATGGTCAGGTGGAGAGGATACACAGAATTGTAATCCCATTACTAACAAAGATGTGTTTCGAAGATTCAAGCATCTGGTACAAACACATAAACAAAGTACAAAGAGCAATTAACAGTACATTTCAGAGAAGTATAAACACGACTCCATTTGAACTACTAATGGGAACAAAAATGCGAACAAAAGAAGATATAAAAATAAAAGAATTATTACAGGAAGAATACCTACAGCATTACAATGAAGAAAGAGAGCTACTTAGAAAGCAAGCTAAGGAACAAATACTTAAAATACAAGAAGAAAACATAAAAGTTTATAATAGGAAGAGAAAAGCAAGCGAGAAGTATGAAGTTGGAGACACAGTGGCCATAAAGCGGACTCAATTTGGTTCCGGCCTGAAACTGAAACCCAAATATCTAGGCCCCTATAGGGTAGTGAAGGTGAAAAGGAATGACCGCTATGATTTAGAGAGAATTTGTAGTTCTACTGAGGGACCTGTTAGAACTTCTAGCTCAGCTGATCAAATGAAGCGGTGGCCTGAAGAAGATGGAGAAAGCCCATATGAGTAAGTAACTGAGTGTTTCTGAACGAAGATGAATGATTGTTTAGTTGATTTATTTACCACACTGTGTTTTATTCATTATCATGGGATATTTGAGTAAATGATACAAAATAAAAAGACTGAAAAAAAAAGATAAAAATAAAAAAAAAACTTAGGATACCAAACTTGTTTTAATAATACTTGTTACTATTTGTTAAGTAGGTACTTGTTATTGAACAAACTAAGATAATACTGATATTTATGTTATTTTGGAAAATGTTATGTTGTTATGAGAAGAGACAATAAGTTTCTTTGTTCACTTATGTTACATTATAAGCTGATTTTATCTTGTAAACGGTGTAAAACTGTGCTAGATTAAGACTTTAAGTATTGTCAGGATTGGAAACAAGGTTTATGAAAGAGTGACGAGTTATACTGAAAGATAAGAAACATAATGAGTGCGGAAGAATGTCTGAGGACAGACATGGTATCAGGACGGCCGAATGTGGGAATGGAACGCAAGGGAAAGGAAAGAGAGGGAAGGTGCGAGAGGGACGGAGAGAATGATGGCGGACGCCTGTAGAAAAAGAGCGGTGTAATTTGGAAGAGAGTTTTAAAATAAATTAATTAACGGTGCCCACGCGGTTTTCTTTGTCTCCCACATATATGATTTATGTGGCTACATAAAAATGTGGCAAAATTGCCGGTAACGTTATCAAATAGAGTGCACGGGTATAAAGTTAAATATGTTGTCAATAGCACCTTCTGTTCCTCCCCCAAGTTTCTCCTGGCCATTAATCACACAAGCTCGCGCTGAAAATTCACAGCGAAATTGCCCCAGTAATTGTGACGTAACGCTGTTAGTTGACAGTTGCCGAGCTACAACAATAACGTGTTGAACAAACTGCATATGCAAAGTGCTAAGTTATTGTTTCGGTAGCGTTATGAAAGTTAGTATAAATCATCGCTGCTTTGATGAAACGTTTCTACTTATTAAAGCAGTGCTGCATAACGTGCTTTAGAAGCCACAGTTAGCGTCTAGAACCTACATACGCAGCCTATATACGTCCCACTGTAGGGCACAGGCCTTCTCTCAGAGAGAGAGTATGGGCTTAATCACCACGCGTGCCCACCGCGGATTGGCGATTTCAAGCGCTGAGGCATGTGAATAGCTCAGACACCCAGGTTTCCTCACGATGTTTTCCTTCACCGCTAGCGAGTGGTATTGCTACTATAACTTCACAAATGTACATAACTTAGAAAGAAAAGTCATAGGTACATGCCCGCACTGGGAATCGAACCTGGGTCTCCCACTTCCGAGTCCAATGTTCTACCCACTAGGCTACCACAGCGTCTAGAACACAACACGCGAAGTTGGTTGAAAACGGATGAGCCAAAGTATACCTACACTGTCTTCGTGCAATAACATAACATAACATAAACTCACGCCTGTATCCCAGAGGGGTAGGCAGAGACCAGGGACTGCCACATGCTACGATCCTGACAGATCACTTTCGCTTCCTCAACATTCAACCCTTATGTATGGTAGCGAGCCTTGGGTATGGCAAGAGAAGCAAAAAAGTAGGATCAATGCAGTAAAAATGAGGCCCGTGAGAAGTACGAGTATGTCTTGTGTTACTTTGAATAGCAGGATACGCAATAGTTTGATTAGAGAACGTTGTAGACTGAAAGAGGATGTAGTGACTAGAATTAAGAAAGGAACGTTGCGTTGGTTTGGACATGATGTGGAAGAAAGATTGACGAAGCAAATATATCGAGCGAATGTGGGTGGAATGGTCGGTAAGGGACGTCCCAGGCGGACAGACTTCGACCAAATAGGGGATGTATTAGCAAAGGGCAAGATGAAAAGTATCTAAAACCGGCGTGCGTCCATGCAACGACTAATGATTGTTGAGGAAGCGAAAGTGATCTGTCAGGATAGTTGCAAGTGGCAGTCCCTGGTCTCTGCCTTTCCTTCTGGGATACAGGCGTGAGGCTGACAATACTAAAGATTTTTGGTCTTATTTATAAAAAAAACACTATTCCTTAAAACACTCCTCAGAGTCCGTTTAAATAGTCTACAGTAAAGGGAAAGAGACGTAATCACAGATTATGCTGCCTCTGAGGAGTGTTTTAGAGGAATCGTATTTTATATAAATAACACAGATTAGGCTTTGACGTTCATTAAGTCACAACGTACTTTGCTACGACGAATAAAATAACTGAATTAGGTTATACATTAAGCAATGTGTATATTTATTGTGTGGGGAGACAGATACATAAATAGAGATATTGCACCACCAGGTGAAAGAATTACAAATAGTTTCTTATATCTAAGTAGTGGTAATATTGTGGAGACTTATTTCTAAATGACCATTGGATTATAAATCAAATCGAATCGTCCGTTAAATGGACTGGGGTCGCAGATTAAAGTGCTCTCAGCCAATTAAAATGAGTGAAACCAAGAATGTAAATTTTTGTTGCCTTTATTTTAGTTAAAAACACTTTTATAACTTTATTATAAAGTTACATAGATTTTATTCTACCATTTTATCGGCGTGAGTAATATGTATGTCTATGCCAAATATCAGCTTTCTAGTACTAATCGTCTCTGAGCTAGGCCGCCGACAGACAGACAAACGGACAGACGAACAGATAAGGCGAAACTGTATATTTTTTTAATTTTTTGACTTACGTTGGTATCGCAGAGTTTTAAATTTTATAAATTATTCGCCCAACTGCGTGGCAGTTGGTTGGCGAATCAATCGCACTCTTTTAACATTTTTCCTTGTCGACTGCGGAACCCTAAAAAGCGTAAATCCAGCAAAAAACCAACTGTATTCACAATTTTCTAATTCAGCGTCGCTTGACCTTCGCCCGTTCCACGGTACATTAACTGAGCGATTAAAATCTTCAACCGAATTTTTGCACGAAATTTTCCTTCGACAATTTGGTTAGCTACCTAAATAATTTTGAGGCCCCGCAGGCTGCGTGAGATATAATTTAAGGCT
Source organism: Yponomeuta evonymella (assembly GCA_963969515.1). Classification (NCBI taxonomy): domain Eukaryota; kingdom Metazoa; phylum Arthropoda; class Insecta; order Lepidoptera; family Yponomeutidae; genus Yponomeuta; species Yponomeuta evonymella. The sequence goes on along the minus strand of OZ018366.1, from coordinate 4,847,135 downwards.
GGGTTATCTACCATTACCCATCAGTTTACCCGTAAGTTTACCGTCACTACCTAAATCTCCAGCATTTGTCTTAATTTATTATAAGTATATCACAATATCTTTCGTAAATCTGTAGGTTTATGTATTTATTTTTTGTATCATGTATTTATTTATTATTATGTTAGACATGTATAATATCTATTATCTATTATCTATTATATTATCTATTATATTTTATCTACTCTGATACTAAAATACAAAGATTATAAAACTGAAAACAAAACTATTATGACAAACATTACGCATAGGCCAAAAATAAAAATAAAAAAGTTTTATTACGATACAGGTCTTGTATGGGCACCTGTATCATAATATAACTTTCAAATCATGACGATACATATAAATACAACCTCCAGCTGGAACAAAAAGGTTGAACCTCTACTTTAAAAAAAAAGGTTTCAATGAACGAGTCCGCGGCGACGCAACACGCATGCGCAATCGATGTTTGCGCCTTGGCGCCAACATTTTACATTTAAAAAAACTTTTTAATATTTAAACAAAGTTAGGTTCTTTATGTAAAATAAATTAGTTAACAATATTGAAAATAACAGAAATGAGGTCAACATTAACATACCCTCTCCGAGTACCTCCAATAACGCTTCCTGTCTGGTTCAAATTCTTGTAATATTCAGAACATCAATAATTATTACACGTAAAAATAAATTTGTTGATATTCAGCGTTTAATTTGCAATATTATTTTATGTATTATAGTATGAGAGTAGATAAAGTAGTGTATGACACTGTACATAACTTGGTGTTATAACACTCGTGTGATAGTATAAAAACCTCGCCTACCCCTTTTCAATGTCCTATCTGGGGCCGTCGGTCATTATTTTTGTAAACTTTATAGCATCATACAAATCGCGTCCATGAGTCTAAATTTTAACTAGATATGTTTTTTTTTCGATCTGTACTGAGTTTTGGATAATAAAACATGTACCAAAATAACTATTTATTTATTTTTTTATTCTTTATATTGACAGACAACATGATCCAAGTTTTGTTAGTAGCAATAAATAAAGAACTTAGCCTATTGTTAGTATTTAATGTCTAGCAGTGATTTGGTCTCATTAGGACCCAAATCATTGGATTATACAGCCGCGATGTAATCGCGCTCAGAATGCTATTGCCGCTTCCGCACATTCAGCTTAGTAATGACGCTGATTTTTTTCGCCAGATGGCGTCAAAACAATATCTAGTCGGGCTTCAGCAAACATTATTCGTCGTCATCATCAAAATTCTATTAATAGGATTATGTGTATTTCTGTAATTTCAAAAATGCCTACTATTCCCCCAAATCGCTCACGCCGCGCATACAAATCCCATTCATACAATCCAATTCCCATTCAAATCCGTGCACTTGGGGAACCCGGCCTTAAGAACGTAATCCTTGTTGACAGGCCTAAGTTTCTGGTCGGAGTGCTCAGGCACTTGATGGAAGGCCTACAACTTTCCAAGTTGGTTTATGAAATTTTAATATAATTTTATATTTAAGGCCGTTTTTCTTTTACCCGAGTGCGTTGGAATGTGGTTTTTCGAGTGTATACAATAATAATAATAATAACTTCAACACAATCTCAATCACTTATCCTGGTCCCAAACTAGGATACTCTATACTATGGTAACCCGGTAGGGACATCACAAACATCACCTCTAGTTTTTTTTTTGTATACAACTGTGAAAATATCGAAGTATTAAATATTAAATCCGAGGTGGGCACGCGTGGTGATTAAGCCCATACTCTTTCTGTGAGAGAAAACCTGTACTCTATAGTGGGACATATACACGCTCATTCCTGGGTGGTTTAAAAGCAGCAGTTATGTAATTAGTTATTTAAAATGGGACCTATTTAGACTTTTACTTATAAGATATAAACGTAAATAAAAAATATAGTTGAGAAATCTTGTTTGGAGTTGAGAAAATACTGTTTAAAAAATGCACCAACCTAATGGTTCTAATTGATTCGAGTTTGTGTTGAAATATTTTTGGAAATGCGTTTAAAAAAACAACCTAGCATATTCGATAGCTATTGTTAGGTACGTCTATTTTCCTATGTCTTTCAAACCACCCAAAATTATTGCAGTATATTAAAAAACGAGACTAACATGGCTACAACGTCTGTGTGATTTTGTGTCTCTTGTATCGTAATTTTTCATGCGTAATTATTGTGGATTGCCCCTACAATTTGTAAAAATATTATTGAATAACGTAGCAGCAGCGTCTTCCTGAGATTCCAACCGCATACTGCGATCGCCAACCCGCCTGCCAAGCGTGGCGATTATGGCAAAACCCCTAATGGTTATGAAAACCACGAGGAAGGCCTATGTCATGCAGTAGGCGTCAAATGGCTGATGATGATGATGATGATGATTGAAAAACATCGTGTTTTTTAAGGTTTTTTTGATGTCATACTACGGCAAACGGTTTAACATTTAGCACACGACTGAACACTTTATCTACTTAAATTTTTTCACAGAAGATTTATTTTCTCATGCGTTCACATCCTTCCTAGTATTCGTAGTGAAGACCTCATCCGTGATGACGTGGTGATGACAGCGTAGGGTAAAATACTAGGGTAGATCACTACATATAAAAAGAATTTTATAGACCTTATGCATTAGTTCTTCAGGTGTCAGTGCCACCATAATAGATACAACAACCGCTTTGACATTGGACCACAACCGAGCAGGATATCGTCGGACTAGTATTCATATAACGTTGACACAACGTTTGCACAACGGTCTTAGCAAATATAGCATGACTTTTGTGTGGTTTGAAAGCCAAAGATTTCTCAATCCAAAACAAGATTGTTTCGTTCTTTTTTGGGAATTCTGAAGGGATGAACTGACGTTTTTGAGTATTTTGCTTAGTGGTATCTTTAGTTCAGAAACAGGTGTACAATAACAAATAAAAAAAAACATTGCAAATTAATGTACATTTTATTAAAATTTATGTAATGTAGACTATGTGCTAATTAACATACATTGTTGTTGTAACAATTATTAAAAAACACGAACTTTCATATTATAAAATTGGTGGGACTCGTGTTTCAAGGTTTGTAAGCTTGTATTGCTATTTGTGTTGTTTCTTGTGGTCGTTACTTACGTTACGGTATAAGAACGTTTAGATATTAGATGCTATTAGTAACTATTTTAAAATACATATTATTATGTATTTTGGAAGAAGCCTGGTTACCCATAGCACAGGGAATCCTAGTTTGGGAGCCAGTAACCACTCTTTTAACCCTTTTCTAAATAAAGTTTTTTTCGTTTTCATTTCTCAACAATTTTTTATGGTTCGTTTATACTTAAAAGCAACAGTCTCAATATGTGATATTTGTCTAACTAACTAACTACAAACCCGCGGCTTTCAAACTACCCAGATTTCAGACTGTATACCCTTAAATAAATGACTATTGCCGGCTATTGTCTGGCTGCCTGCTGCAGGCGAAAACTAGTTAGTGAGACACTAGTAGGTATCTAGCTAAAACCAGGAATAACAATTGGGTATTTGAAAAAATATCAAATAACTTACTTTTAAAACGGAATTTTGTATGAAAATACTGGCTTATGACGTCACATTTCAGAGCACTCTTTTATGTTTAATCTATTTAAAAATTGTAATAACTAGTAATTGACTAAAAGGATACATTTTCCGAGATATTTTGTAATTTTTGTTTAAATCGAGCATATGAAATAATTTATTGTTGATCGTGTCAAATACCGAATTGTCAAGCTGGATCACAGTGCAGAGTCGTTTAGATAACCAACAGGGCTGCTGACGTCACAGCCTCCGGGCAAACGGTGCTACGTATGCGTCCTTTAGTCTCGTCACACACGTTACGGGACGAAATGTTTTCTAGGAATTTCTGTTATAGTTTCAGGTGTGACTGGGTGCCACGGCTCAATAGTTGAGGCGTATGTATTTAACCCAATTCCAATTTGGCAACCTCATTGATCTAGAGCGGTATCACGTCTGATTACCATGCTGGAGGTCGTGGGTTCGATTTCTACTTGGGGCCGCCGTATATTCGTACAAATGGCCTCAATCTGGGTGTATTCCTTGCCTGGTTACAATAGCACAGGTGGTCCTAGTTTGGGACCAGGAAAAGTGATTGTCTTTTGTTGAAGTTATTCTTTTTTTATTTATATAAACTAACAACTGTATCCCGGAGGGGCCAGCTGAGAACAGGGTTTACTAAAAAACCTTTTTCACATGATAAATATTAAATAGCTCCATAGAGTAGCGCGCCAGGGGACAAAAATCATACCTATCTTTTTTACACATCGTATTTGCAAAAAGTGTCAGTACAATCTCTCAAAGCGACTAATCGGTATTAAGTTTTTCTTTATATAATTGTTTGTAACTGGAATCACGCTATAGAGAGTGTAAACACTCTTTGTGTTTACAATAAGTCGAGTAAGTGGAGGCTACAATTAAGAATTTTAGTTTTAAGAATTTTCGGTTTCTTTGATTCTCTACGCAAATTATTCAATATTAAAGGCTATAATTTTTCTGAATGAAAAATGAAATATCAACTAGCATATTGCATGGCGTTAAGCTTTCTGACACATTTATTGTCCTAAAAACATGAAAAACAAGCATTGCCTCCACAGACACTTTATTGTAGTAAAAATAATTATGTCAGGCACAAACTCAAGGCTCCTCATTCGCTAAGCCCCGCAGCGTGGCCTACGGTACCAACCTTTTGTTGCGAACGACAAGTATTGTATCCTCTGTATCAGTTCGATTCAGACTGCGCGGCGCCCCTTTTGTTTGCTGACACCCCGAGATACCACGGCCAAAGAGTATACAGTAAACTATAGATACAGACGTGGCTTTCTTATAAAAAACTGGCCAAGTGCCAGCCGAACTCGCACCTTCAGGGTTCCAAACAAGCCAGGTAATACTTTTGCGGTAAAAATAATGCTCTCCCATTCCCGTACAACCCAACTAGAAAGATAAAGGGGATTGGGTATAGGCTCCCTTTTTTCGAAAGGCAGATAACCAAATGAATCACACAAGGAAAAACCGGACAAGAGCGTGTTGGGCTATACGCAGTGTAGGGTTTCGTTGAAGTACTTTACCTGATTTACAGAACTAACAAATTCATTTATCAAACTAAGTTGGTCGCCTATTACTCGTTAACTTGTGAAGCCTACTTAGCCGTGATAGCTAATTTCATTTAAGTTCATTACATATGCCTCAATATATCGCACCTTCGGTAGTGCAAGGGCACAACTTACAAAAAATGGTAAAATGAGTTGGGTATTCCCATCAGATTTAGTTAAAAAGCGACTTTTTAACTGAATCTAATGGGAGTCTTTATCCCACCAGATAGAGGAATGTTTTAAGGCATTTCTGCGTACCTATAATACCAAAGAAAGAACGCTCCAACAAGACCATAATATATTTTCTTGAAACTTTTCCAAAATTGGCTACACATTAGCCAGTTTTTGCTCTTGCTGCCCTGTCTCAAATAACCACCCTGTATACTTTTTATTACATCAATCTCTACTACTGCTTACAAGGATCGAAAATCTATTAAAGTGTTTATAATAATAGAAAAGTTGGCAATAAAAACAAACATATTCTCATCCGCCGTATTGTGTAAACCGTAATGTCAATAGTCTATGACGGTGCGGACGGTGACAGCTTTCATTTGACCTCTCATTTCTCAAAAAATGCTCAGGCAATATTTTTTTACTAGTTTGAGACTCTATGTCTCAGCCCGGACATTACTTACGTCATTTTTTAACTATTTGCCTCGTTGGACTAGCCCTTAAGGCGCTTACCACCAAGACAGAGGTCGTGGGTTCGATTCCCACTGGGGGCCGCCGTACATTTGTACAAATGGCCTCAGTCTGGGTGTATTTCTGCATTTATGATGTCCTTGCCTGGTTACCATAGCACAGGGTATCCTAGTTTGGGACCAGGTCAGGTGATTGTATTGTGTGGAAGTTATTTATTTATTTGTTTCTTTTGTAATCGCAGGACCGTAGCACTTATTACGGTGCACCGTATAGCACCGTATACACTACCAAAACCCCTTCGCAATAATAAAAAACTGTGATGTACCTTTTTGTAAAATTTACCAAATTTTTCATGCCCTATATAGGACACAAACACAGATATACGAACATACTCTCTCATACATACAATCTAGTTTAGTTTTAACCGTGGCTTTGACCACCGCTCAGAGGCATTTTTGATGCAAAGGATATCCCTCGCTGTGCAGCGTGGCTGCTAGTGTCATGGGTACCTTTCGGTTGGATATGTCTCGGGGCGGTTTATTTAATTGACTGTACTGTATGGTGTGCGGTTTTTTTCTGTTTCCTTTATACTTTTTTTTTTTTTTTGGATATGTGAAAACACAATTTTGTAAACTTTTCGCTTAAATAAATTATCTTATTGCTGGTGGGAGCTGGATGAGGATGGTCAAAAAACTGAAAGAAATCCTGTGCCTTGGGAAAAGCTTAGTAGCGGTGGAATGTCGAACGGGATGATGGATCACACTGAATCCATTGTTTCCATTTGAACAGTGCAAAATGTCAAAAGCTACCAGGGCTCACCTTGGTGCTGTCAGGTTTTGATTGGTTTCGGAACCGTTCCAATAAACATTTAGTGCGTCTTTGAAATAGGTAACTATGCAGAGAGGACCCGCCTATAGCCGTTCTAGATAACAGTTTATGCAAATTGAGAGAAAGCTCTTTGGAATAATTTAGGGCCTTCCCATTTGTAATAAGGCGGTGGTAGCCTAGTGGGTATAACATTGGACTCGGAAGCGAGAGACCCAGTTTCGATTCCCAGTGCGGGCATGTACCCATGACTTTGTTTTCGGTGGCGGTGGCGGTGGCGGTGGCGGTCCATACATACATAATTTACGGCAGTAGTATTTTGTATGAGCGGTCCATACAAAATACTACTGCCGTAAATTATGTATTTTACCGCCAAAAAGTACAAAAAGTACCCGAAACCGGCGTGCGTGAAATGACTAGTTAATGTTGACGAAGCGAAAGAGATTTATCAAGATCTTGGCAACTGGTAAACCCTGGTCTCTACCCACCCCTCCGGGATGCGGGCGTGAGGTTATTAAACATACTTTATTTCACACGAAACATTGAACAGACCATTACATAAGAAATAAAATGTACAAAGGCAAGCTTATCTCTGTAAGAGATTTCAGCCTTGGAGAGTCGGAGAAGCAGTAAAAAACAGGTCTATAAACGTGTACAAAATAAAGCACAAAAATAATTTATGTTATATTAGAACAAAAACCCGAAACCGGCGTGCGTGCATGCAGCGACTAATAAATGTTGAGGAAGCGAAAGTGATCTCTGCCACCCCTCTGGGATGCAGGCGTGAGTTTATGTTTGTAAGTATGTAGAACAAAAACAACAACTCAGTTTACTAATAAAAGCTCTTTTCAGCGTAAATCTCAATTTGAATAAACAACTGTGCACGTCAGATTCTGTCACGAACCGTACATTGAATGAGTACAGTCGAAAACGCATCAGCCTAAGGCACTCAACCTATTCATTCGAATGAAATCAACGTTTCACCGGATATTAAGCCCAGATACTCGATGCCACCATTTTCCGGATAAGTACCGCCTGCGGCAGATCAACCTTTAAATTTCGGTTGCAAAGTCATCCGTAACGTAACTGAGTAGAGTGCACGAATAAGGTGCGAATGGCTGCTGACTACACAAGCTACCGCACCTTATTTGTCATCATGCCAAATGTTTATAGGCTCATCCAGAGACACTCACAGACGGACATTATCATAATAGAAACGGTAATAATACGTCCTTTGTAATACAACCATCAAATGTTCATTGTAAATTCATCCCGGCTGCCCCGATTTTGATTCAGGTTGTCTGCCAGGTACACACACACACACATACACACAAAACACACACCATTCATTATGATGCATTATACATAAACATAGAAGCTTACCTTAAGTTGATTAATGTTGTTAGCTTAAGGAATGTCAAATAAATTATGTTAAGACAAACATTAAAGCTTCTTGATACAGATGTTCCCATACTTGAAAAGAAGTTCTTGCCCGATTATGTTAAAGTACGAGTATATTAAATAAACTATTTATTTATTACAGTAATGAAAGATTTTTATTTATTATTATTATTATTACAATCTACATGGGCCATTGCTTTTTTTTCGCATCTGTAATAAGAATCGTGAAGACATATTGAGCCTACCAATTATCATCATCATCATCAGCCATTTGACGCCCACTGCAGGACACAGGCCTCCTTCGTGGTTTTCATAACCATGAAGGGTTTTGCCACAATCGCCACGCTTGGCAGGCGGGTTGGCGATCGCAGTATGCGGTTGGATTCTCAGGAAGACGCTGCTGCCCGTCTCCTGGTGTTTTATTTCCTTAGTCGCCTTCTACGACATCCACGGAAGGAAATGGAGTGACGCTATTCTTAATCCGACGCCACACGGTGTTTTTTCGGCAATTTCGATGTTGCAGAACTTGATTACGTCAGATCGTAAAGAGTAATAAGGGTATTTTACTACACCCAGTGTATTTCCCCATCGCATCCTCGCCGTAATATAAAGCGCATCGCACCAACACACACACGACGCATAGGTATAGATAATGCGTTTCTTGTGTTCCGTGCTGGAGTGGCTCCCATTTCACGCCTTCGCTAAGACACCACAACACAGGAGACGACAGAAAGCTTAACGTACCCTCATAGACCACTGAGGGAGATCTTGTATTTACTACCTTGTACCTTATGTACAGTAAATGAATTCATTATTATCTATATATAATTATCTTATATCTTTAAACGAGCAATTCTTGTATTATATATGTATATAATCTGAGTCTCGGAAACGGCTCTAACGATTTTCATAAAATTTAGTATGCAGAGGGTTTCCGGGACAATAAATTGATCTAGCTAGGTTTAATTTTTAGAAAACGTCGTTTTATCCGTGTTTTTAGGCAAAGAAAAACTGCTAAAATGTCATTAGAAAACGAAGGTAAATTTCGCCACCATCTATACAAGCTTGTAATAGCTTAGGAGGGAAATCGGGCGGTCCCAAAACCAGAAGACGCCGGTTCGAGCCTGTCTCCAGTCCGATTATGTTTTTTTCCTTTTTCCCCCTTTTTTCATCGTATAATATAACTTCCAAAAAACACGATTAACAAAAAAATAATAATATCCAGGTACTTATCACTAAACCACATGCATGTGACGTAATTCATTTGGTAATAAATATTTTTTTACTTTTACTTTACATTTAGTTCTACCCGTCTTCCACCTAACTCTAACTCTATAGAGATAACTCCACCATCTGCACCTAAATCTATGTCTACTTTTATGCACTCGTCTTCTGCTGAACATTGGCCACCCAGGCAGGAAACTTCTTTCTGTCCTCGTCCATTTTCATCCAGCCACTGCCAACAATCTGCCACGGATCGTCGGTCTAGCGACCTGGCCAGTTCGAACCGTTGTACCCCACCGACTATCGATTCTTCGGCAGTCTACTATCTACCTACAGTACACAGGTAAAGGGACCACATAGAAGCTGTAGTACCTAAGACATAGTTGTAAATAGAGTTTCTCAGCACTTTTGCCGTCCTATTACTAGGACTAGCTTAATCCACAAAAATTTAATTTTAAAGGGAAATTTTATTTTGCCTTTCGTCCCCTATCATCATCATCATCATCATCAGCCATTTGACGCCCACTACAGGACATAGGCCTCCTTCGTCTATGCATCGCAGTATGCGGTTGGAATCTCAGGAAGACACTGCTACTGCCCGTCTCCGGGTAATTGATTTCCTTAGTCGCCTTCTACGACATCCAGGGAAGGAAATGGAGTGAGACTATTCTTAATCCGGCGCCATACGGAGATCCCCTATGCCGTTGACAATTTGGCTAGAGCGTCCCTTATCGGATCTTCCCCACGCATCCGCTCGAAATATTCCTTCCGTTCTCTCTATCATCTCCACATATTCGAGCCAACGCAATATTTCTTTCTCATTTTCTGTACTTTACTTTACTTTACTACTATGGACTTTCTGAGGCTATCTCGTCATGATCATGCTCCATACCCTCTTTAAAGTGAAACCTTGTGTTTGTTTAATCTATTAGACGCCATTGAAACTCGTCTTCACGCGCCACGGAGCAAGGATACCGGGCTATGGGGGCTAGAACCAGTTGGAAAGTCAATTAAACAAACCTTTTACAACGTGCCACTATTCTCCAGCCCATAAAAACAAAAATGCGGGTTTCTACACGTCAATAACAGTGATTCAGCTTGTTGCCCTTTCATTAATAAACACTTTTTTACTTTACCCACTTTTACTATAGAGAAATCTTTGAAATCGCGAAAATCTATCCTTGGTGGTGGTAAAAGCCCGTTATTTTAGCATGACTTGGATAATTTTTATAATTATTGTAGTATTAGCATAGCGGTTTAACAAATTATCATATCCGGAATCGCCTAAAGCGATTTTACGATAGTGGCTTTATGATACTTGAATGAAAATAGCAAATAATAATTGAAATAATCTAATATATTATAATCTCGTGTCACAGTGTTTGTTATCGAACTCCTCGAACTCCGAAACGGCTTCACCGATTTTTATGAGATTTTCAGTGTACCTAGCTATATTTGGTAGGTCTGAGAATGGGTCGTAAGGTAATGAATATGGCAAAAGAACGTTTGCCGATTCAGCTAGTAATTGTGTATAATTAAGCTGCAATTTTGGCAAACTTGTATAAGTTAGGTGACAATGCCATATTATGGTACTATCGAGCTGATCTGATGATGGATCCGGGATGTAGGGACTGAAACTACCTGATGTCAAATGGCAGGTTGATCTAATTTGGGCTAGTATGTTGTGTCATCGTGAATACCTACTTACCATCACAAATCATGACAAGGGTCTGAGGATGGAGCTGACGGATGGGCACTGGATGACTTATCAGAGGATAAAGGTAAAGGGAAAAATCCAAAAATTGTTCATTTATTGTCATTTTATATTTTAAATGTTTTATATTTTATAATTTAATCCCTGCAATTACATTGCATGATTTTCCGCTGCAAAGTTAAGTTTTGTATAGGCTTGAAATGTTATTCTTAGACTGAATTTTGTCTTCAGACTTCGTTTTCAGGCAATTGTGAGTCGAAACGCAATCCACAGCTTAATCCCTGATTCAGACTGCGGCCAGAATTTAAATATTACGAACATTAAAGTCGATTTACCAAAGTTCCCGCTAACTTTACTTTGCTCAAACTTTGTGGAAGCTCATTATATTTGTTTTGCCCATCCATCACTGAAGATTTTCTTCTTTTAACTGCGTTTACGAAATGTCTCCAACTTTAGTGATGCGACAAGCGACAGGACCTAAACCAGTGCCTTTTATACAGGATAATAATGCAGCCTATGTACGTCCCACTGTAGGGCACAGGCCTTCTTTAAGAGAGAGAGTATAGGCTTAATCACGACGTGTACCTACCGTGGACTGGCAAATTCAAGCGCTGAAGCAGGTGGCACTTACGTTAGTGAGTGGTATTGCAGCTACAAATTCTCAAACGTAGATAGATAGGTAGAAAATACTTCATTTGACGTAAGAAAGGAAATTCACAAATGTACTTAACTTAGAAAACAAACTCATTGGTGTAGGTATAACTTAGAACACAAAGTTACCGAATGCTTTAGTTTTATCGGACCTGTCTGCAATACCCTGCAACAGCAGATATAATTCTATTTCAGGGTTGATTTAATGACTATAATAGTTTGATGTTTTATGGGATCTTTCTAAAGCGGCTGACAGGATAATTATATTGTTTCCAGGTCGCAATCCATCCTTACACTACAGTTATAATGGATAGATAGATTAACTTAATTCCAGGTTCTCTTACTAACCTAAGTCGAAAACCTGATCGGGCTCTTCCGACAAAAAAACCAAGTAATTGAATCCGGCGTAACTTAATGATGTGTAGTACTTACGAAGGTTTTAGTTCAAAAATGGATAGATTGTTTATGGAGTAAGAAATTCAGTGTAGGAGGAAAGCGGTCCGTGCCTAACAGTGGACTCTGTCTAAAAACTCGATCGTCATCATCATATCATTCAACCATAAGAAGTCCGTGGATTTCCAAAAAGACTGGTTAGAAGCGGCTTGCATCCAGCGTCTTCCTGCCACTTGGATGAGGTCATCTGTCCATCTTGTGGCTGGTCGATAGATATAATATTTGTTACTATGGTAACCGGCAGCAGCTGTGGTAGCGCAGTTGCAGAACACCAGCCTCACATTCGGGAGGTCCCGGAATGGACCTTGTTTTCTAAGTAACACATATTTGTGAAGTTTTGGTAGAAATTCCACTCGCTGAATGTGAAGGAAAATATCATAAGGACATCTGAGTGTCTAAGGTGTTCACATACTCCAGCGATGAAAAATGCTTTGGCCTATACTCTCTCTCTCTCTGAGAGGGTCTATGCCCCGCAGTAGGACATATATTATATAGCGCCGTTCATATTGCAAAATGTCACAATGTCAAAAAAATACGATGTTTGTTCTGTCATCGATATAGTATGAATGATATTAATGTATATACATATATATATACGATATAGTATGAAAGATATATATATATATATATTATTATATATACACAGCTTATCAGACCGAGGTTTACGATGTCTTGCAAATGTGACAGAATAATGTTTTTATACAATTTTGATGAAAAAACAAGAAAAGTATGTTTTTGACGTACGACATTTTGCAATATGAACGACGATAGGCTACATAAAAAAATCCATGTTAACCAAAAATATTTTTGTAGCTGACGAAACTATTCGGAAGTAGCGAGATGATCGCCTGTCAGTGTCAAAATCCATATCTCAATCCTTAAAAATCGGTATTTTCGCTATGCATTTCTAGCGTTCATTACTCAGTGGCAGGTAATTTCGAAACAATTCAAAAAGGAACCGTAATTGTCACTAGATTCGAGTTAATTGTCGGGCTCAAGCGCGACGTTGACGACCCTCCCGAACATATCACTGCTTCATAATAAGGGCCTTGTTCGTCAGGCGATCTTATAAGGGCCCGTACACAAAATTGCGATGCGACGCGGCACCGTAAAAATCTGCGAGCTCACGCGACGCACTGCAAGAACTTGCGAATTGATTCGCATCGGCATTCATAACAGTGATAAATGGATGAACCCAAAATCGAGAAGTGAGCGCTTCTTTTTACGATCCATGCTACGACCTAGTTAACAAAATACGTTCAGTACGGTTGACGGTCGTCGAAGGAATGGTCACCCGAATCGTGGAAGGGAGATAAGATAAGATAAGATAAGAATATTCTTTATTGTATACCGGAAAAAAATGTTACAGAAACAGCAATGACAAAAGAAAAGATACAATTGGCGGCCTTGCTAATAGCAATTTCTTCCAGGCAACCTCATATTGGAGATTTGCCGAAGGAGAAATAGATACGGGTAGTCGGTGCAAAGACGAATATTAATACACATACATATACGTAATAATAATAATAAACTTACATATATCATACTTGAGTACTATACATAACTACACGTACTTACATAAATAATGGCTTATAACAAGTGTGTGATCTGGACAACAAAAAGGTGATATACCTACAGATATATGAAGAGAAGTGAATAGACACTTACAGCAAAACTACTTAATTAGACAGAAAGAATTCTTTCACTCTGGCTTTAAATATGGCGGGAGATGGTGAGCGCCTTATCGAAACCGGAAGATCATTCCACAGCCGGGCGGCCTTTACAGTAAATGAGCTACTGAAGAACCTTGTCGTATGACTTGGTGTCTTCAGCGCTAGACTCTGGAGATGCCTTACCGCACGAAATCGCATCGCAGCAATTCGTGTCGCAGTTTTCTGCGTTGCGAATTCGCATCGCGCTGATTCACAGTTTTATGCGCGGAGCCAGTCAATGCCTGTTCCCCGCCTTGTCCTATGAAAAATGCGACCCTATTCTTTCCTTAGTCGTAAGTCGCGTACTTTGACCGTGAAGTAAAGAACATTATCTATTTTGTTTCTGCCTTCGTTGTAGAATATATTATATTAAACTCACTGTAAAAACTTAATAAACATTGTGTACCCTTCAGTGATTTTTTTCTACCTTGGACAGCGTCTTGTCGTCCAACTCAACTAAGATGCAACTTGTTTGATTTTAAGTGTGTCAGCATGTTACCCTGAATTTTTTCACGTTTCTACAATCAACTGTTTAGCCAGGAGAGGGGGAGGGACGCTTAATATTTTGCAAACGAAACCCTAAATCAAAAAATGGTCTCGGTACACTCACAATATTTTTCAACGACCAAACCAACGATATCCCACACTATGGTGTAGACGAGAAAAAAAAGGAATCCCTAATTTAGGTGCAGGGGGGTACCCCTAGAAAAAAATTTTTTTCGAGTTTTTATTCTACCATTTTATCGGCGTTATAAATATGCACATCTAAGCCAAATTTCAGCTCTCTAGTACTTACCGTCTCTGTGCTAAGCCGCGGACGGAGAGACAGACAGATAGACCAAAAAAGCCAAAATTTTCGCGGTTTTTTTTATTTTTGACAAAGTTGCGTTTGGCGCTCGAGGTCCTAAACTTGGGCTATTTATTGGGCCTATATTACAAGTCTGCAAAAATTTGAACAGGATTTGACGCAAGCTCAGATGTATAAAGTGCTACTGCTCCGCTACCACATGTAATCAATATAATGACTGATTATCACCAGAAATTACGCCGGAACATGAGGAACCGCTTGGAGGCGTGTCTTTGTACACTAGCCGTAGCCTAGACCTGCCGCCAGTAATGCTACTCTTTTGGCACCATCCGGGGGTCACGTGTAGGGTAACGAGGGTAAACCTACAAATGCATCAATCAGCACGTATGCGTCCACTGCTGTACATAGAACTCCCCTAAGGCAAACCGCTTCCTTCTGTCCTCGGCCGTCCTCAAACGTATAAGAGAAAAAAAAGTCATTCAGGTATGTACAGATAAAGAAGCAGATTTATTGTTTCGGTATCAGTTCTTATTTTTACAACACTCAGATTTCGATTCGCGAGGAGAAAAATAACCAAAAAAAACAATCTTTTCCAGATGGTCATATTTTATGTTTGTCGAATTTGATAAAGATCCTCCATGTTCATTTCAGATGCGTTCCCGAATAATTTTTCGAGGAATTGGATTATTTTTTTATAATAGTAAAATTCTTCACACTCCATTTGAGAACCTTTAGCCCATCGGTAATCGGTTCTTCGGCAGATGTAAGCACATCAGCCACATCAGATTGGCTATCAATCATCCTAATTCTATGGCTAATCGTCTTTTTTCTGATACGATCTATCGTATAGCCTCCGATTATAGCTTTTTCTACAGAACGTGCACCGCTTTCAGTTGGTGGACTATTCTTAACGTCATTTCAGCTTTGAAGAAGCAATAGGAATTGAGGAACATATTACCTACTATGTAAAATGTTAGGTTGCGAAATCTACAGATATGATCCCGACGATTTTCAACCTCAACAACTGGGATCTGACTATTGAGAATGATATTCTTGTTAGTTCGAACGTAACATTCAAGTGACTGATATAGCCAATTTTTGCAGAGAATGATCCTCTGATGGCTGCAAGTGGTCGGGCATCGAGGTCGTCTCACTCAGTGTAGAGCTTTGTTCTGTTTGCTTCAAAACCGAATAGGTACCTTATTGCTATCGATATGCCTTCACATTGCCCGGTCTGCGACCAAGATCTTCCACTAATATGTGCCGAGGTTACATCGCATTGTGGGGCTCATAAGCGAATCATTGTACCGTAAGAGTCAATCGCCAATAACATGCAAAAGTGAAATCTGACTCATCATCCAATATTAGCTCTCTGCAATTTTATGTGCCCCTGAAATCGGCGGCTGGTTGCGTAGTACCCATTCGTCTTATCTATTGTTTTTATTGCCCTTAAGGGTGAGGCGTGCATGTTATTGGTGTGCACCATCCGAGAGTGTGGTATTATGACGTTTTGCACGAAATATTTGACATGTCAGGCTTCGGCTCTTGAAAGGGTTGGAACTTGGTTAGCTGTAGCTGCTGCTCTTGAAATAGGTACCAGATCTAGACGAATTGTAAAAAATGTTGTTCGATAAACTTACTTGTAATTTCGTTGCAAAAGTGTGACTTACCTCTCTTTTCTCTTACAGAATGTACTTCCCTCCACCCACACTTTTATTTACTGACGTAAGCAGCGAACGCCTTCTTACTGCCTAACGGCTTTCAGTTGTACCTCATGGCTCGAGGCAGCTTCATGGTTGTACATCATTCGCTTGTTGAAAGCAGTTTGATTATTGATCAATGTCAATTATCATTGACATATGTCACATTTATATGCCTCATAAGAGGCATATAAACGTAGTTTGTGGCAGGTAACTGTGGTCCCCAGTGGGAACATTCAAATGGATTTCACGTATATCTAAATATATAATATGTTTTATATATTTCTGCACCAGATGACACAACGTGGGCAGCTCCCCGACCTGATGGTCTGAAGACCAGTTTACCATAGCAGGGAGTCGCTGGATGCGGTACAAGACCGGAAAGCTTGGAAAACCAGGAGGGAGGGATATGTCCTGCAGTGGGCGTCAAATGGCTGATGATGATGATGATGATGACACAAACCGTATTTTGAGTTCGCTGAGAGTGGTCGTGCTGTTGGTTACTCAAATATTTGTTGTTTTTTTTTTAATATTATATTAATCAATTTATCGGATCCTCTCTTACTATCTTGTGCTGTGTGCCATTGGTGCTCTGCGCCATATTTGATCGTGTATTGCTGCGTCCCTGTCACCACCTGCGTCACTCGCCCTCTACGTCGCCCGCTGCGATTTGGAAGCCGCCGGGACCCACGACAGCCGTCGAAGTGAAGTCAAACCCAATTAAAAGTCTTAATCTGCACGTGTCGCGGTGAGTCTCGATCCTGCGACGAATTGCTGAGGGCCAACCTGCCCGGCAGTCTTAACCGCGCCGCTAAGGTGGACTGGAACTGGCAGCTCGAATCTACTGACTACATTGTGCCGCTAACTAAAAAGGCATCTACTACATCACACGGCTACGTCACCCGCTGCCGCTACGAAAGAGTGCTACGCATAGGCTGTCCGCGGTGCTACGGAATTACGCGTTTGCGTAGTGCTACGAATCGCCTGAGAGCATCTACAATTTACTATAATTTACCGATTTCTTTTTGGGGTTCCTTTTCTTCTCTCTTTTTGGGCCTAAGCTCCATCACCAAGAATGCCCAACGGAAAACCCAGCTCTGGCAAGCCCGCCAAGTCTAAAGAACCGCCCTTCGATCCCAAAGTTCATTACGCATGTTGTCATGCTGCGATTGGAAGGAGCGACAAAGCTTTAATATGCAGTGAGTGTGACTTGCAATATCACGACCAATGTATCCGCCCTCGTCGGGATAAAATCCGCTCTTCACCGTCCGACAATATCGTAGCTGGATGGCTTTGCCCATCATGCGTCGCTAAAAAGCCGAAGGAGCCAAAAAATGACCACACACCAGTACGTGTAAATACTCAACTTAGGCAGCAGCCACCCACAGTACCGCAACTTGATGGAAATACTGACTCAGACCAAACTGAGAACTTGCCTGGTTGGTATCAGACACTGGAAACAAAACTATCCAAGAAGCTACGCGAGCTTATGAGGAGCGAGATTGAACATGTGAGGGAAACTAACCAGGCTATCCTGGCTAGCGTTGAGTTCCTAAATGCTAAGTATGATGAGATAAGTAACAAGATGTCTACTTACGACTCTGAAATGCACTTGCTAAGGAAAGAGAATGTGGATTTAAAGTCGAAGGTTTCTGATTTGTCGACCAGATTATCGTCACTCGAGCAACACTCTCGGGAGTGTAACATTGAAGTTACGTGCGTCCCCGAGTTCCGAAACGAGAGTCTTCCCAAGACGCTGACCCAGCTCTGCAGTGCTGTATCATATCCGCTGGAGGAGAACGATATAATTATGTGCAAGAGGGTGGCCAAAATGGACCCTTCTAACCAACGTCCACGCGCGATTATAGCGAAGCTGCGTACATCTAACCACAGAGATGGACTTATAACTGCTGTCACGGTTTTCAATAAAGCAAATCCGAAGGATAAGCTGAACACGAGCCATATTGGATTAGCGGGTGAGAAGTCTCCTATCTTCGTGGCAGAACATCTTTCTCCAGCTGCTAAACATCTACATGCCCAGACAAGAATGTCTGCCCGCGACAAATCATATAGATACGTGTGGGTGAGAAATGGGCGTATTAATGTCAGGAAAAACGACGGATCCCCATCTATCGTGATTAAAAGTGAAGCTGACCTAGCCAAGCTATAACCGCACTCACCTTGACTTTGACAATGTGTGTTGTGTTTTATTCATTGCAGAGCTAAGTATATATTACCAAAACATTAGAGGAATGAGAACTAAAACCAGTGATATTTACAAAAACATCTTACAAGATAATTATGATGTGTTAATTTTTACCGAAACGTGGTTGAACAATGATATTACTAATAATGAATTCATCGATTCTAGGTACCAAGTCTATCGTAGAGATCGGCAGTGTCAGTTCGGTAGTAAAACTACTGGCGGAGGTGTACTCATTGCTATCACAAAAAAAATTAAATCAGTCAGAATGATAGATTGGGATAGCGATTGTGAGGATATATGGGTGATCATAGAATGCACTTACAACAAAAAACCCATGCGCTTAGGCTTATGTTGTGTTTACTTACCTCCACCTGTAAATTTTAATTGTCTAAATAGCTTTCTGGATAAGGCAAGTGAAGTCCTCAATGAGATAGACGATGTCCTCGTGGTAGGAGATTTTAATCTGGGTCTTATACCTTGGTCCATAAACAGTGATGATGGTATGCTATCAGCTGATACCACTAGTCTAAACAGCCTTGGCCACGCGCTCACCGACTTCACTGCAATCTTTGGGCTGCTTCAGTGTAACGGAATTAAAAACTCCCTGGATCGAATCCTCGATTTAGTCCTTTGTAATCTTCCATGGAAAGTTACAAAATCCACTACCCTCATAAGCAAACTTGATCCCCATCACCCTCCGCTAGATATCTCACTTAGTTGTTCGACTAGTGACCTGCTATCACCAATTCCTCGTACAGATCTCAACTATTACAGAGCAGACTTTGACAGTATTCTACAAGAACTTAAAGCTGTTGAGTGGGACAAGCTTTTCGGCAAATCTCGCGATATCAACGAAATGGTAGCTCAATTTTATGAGTCAATTAATAAAATTATAGAACGGCACGTCCCTCGAAGAAAACACAGAAAAAAAGTGTACCCACCGTGGTTTAGCAAAAATTTAATCCTACTTTTGAAGGAAAAAGACAAACTTAGGCTGAAATATAAAAAATACAGAAATCCCCGTGATCGTTTAGAATATGAAATGCTTCGTACACGCTGCAGTAATCTCTTTGATGATTGTTATAGAAACTATATCAGAAAAGTTGAAAGTAGTCTGAGGGACAACCCTAAGTTCTTCTGGAATTTTATTAAGGGCAAAAACAGCACCAGATCAGATATTCCTAATGAAATGAACCTCGACAGCAGAACGGTCAGTGGCGGTCTCAATATTGCTAATGAATTTGCCTATCACTTTCAGTCCACATTTAATCCCTCAATGAATTCCCCTCAAGACGCAGCTAGTCTTCCAGTGCCTGGTGCCTCCCTGAATAATCTTTGTAACATCAAACTTGATGAAAGAACCATTCTGAAACATCTCAGACAGGTTAACATTAATAAGGGTCCTGGTCCTGACGGTATTCCCCCCATATTCGTTAAAAGATGTTCGACAGGTCTGTCTTATCCCCTAAAAGAAATTTTCAATAAATCATTAGTTAACGGTAGCTTCCCGGAGGCATGGAAAAAAGCACGTATAGTTCCCGTCCACAAAAAGAGCAGTATTGACTGTATACGAAACTATAGACCAATTTCAATTTTGTCAAGTTTCTCTAAACTGTTTGAGTCAATCATCAGGCCAATTTTAACTGCACATACCCGACACCTAATAAGCAACAAGCAGCATGGGTTTCGGGAAAGCCACTCCACGGTTACTAATTTAACCACTTACGTATCACACTTAATGAAGAGTGTGGATAGTGGCCACCAAATTGACTCGGTCTACACTGATTTTAGTGCCGCGTTTGACAAGGTGCCCCATAGAATCTTGCTGACTAAGCTTCGTGACCAATTCAGTATCAACGGCCCACTGCTTGCATGGTTCACATCATATCTAACCAACCGTCCTCAATCTGTGGTTGTAAAAGGATATGAGTCAAACCCGTACGTGGCTTCCTCCGGAGTACCTCAAGGTTCCCTATTGGGGCCGGTCCTTTTTACACTATTCGTAAATGATATAGTTGCCTGTGTTCATCATAGCTCTTGCTCATTGTACGCAGACGACATGAAGATTTTTAAGGAAATCAATTCTGAGTCAGATGTCATAAAGTTGCAGTCTGACATAGATAGAGTGGCCATATGGTGTACCATAAACCAGATGGAACTAAACGTCTCTAAGTGTCAGTTTATCAGGTTCACAAAAAAGAGAAAGCCAATTGAATCCAAATATAGTATCAATGGTATGTTTGTGGACCTGGTTGCACAAGTCCGCGACCTAGGTATCATCCTTGATTCAACACTGAGTTTCATACCTCACATAAACTATGTCATAGGCAGGGCGGCTAAGATGTTGGCATTTGTCAAACGCAGTACCAAGGACTTCAAAAAGACAGGCACTAAAATACTTTTGTTTAATTCCCTAGTTCGTAGCGTATTGGAATACGGCACTGTTATCTGGAACCCGCATTACGAGGTGCATTCTAATCGCATCGAATCGATCCAACGTGTATTTACAAAACACCTTGCATATTTGTCACCGGGGATAAGTCACAGGTCCGCATATACTGATAGACTCACCCACTTTAAAATAGTGCATCTTTGGAAGCGCAGAAGAATGAATGACCTTATTCTTTTGCATAAGATAATCAATGGCCAAGCGCTTTGCGAGGACCTACTAGAAAGTATATCTCTTCGAGTACCCAGGCCAAATTGTAGATTATTGAATAAGGACACTTTCTTTTTACCTCTCTGTAAAACCAATATGGGGAAAAATGCTCCCGTATATAGAATGTTAAAAACATATAATGAATGTTGGAAGGAATATGATCTGGATATATTTTATGATAGACTGGGGTTTTTTAAATCTAAAATTTCTGGAATCGATCTTGGCTAGTTTTCAAGTTGTAATATTAATATTTATAAGTCTAATAATAGTCGTAGTAACAGTATTGTTGTTTATTAGAATAAGCCAATAGTGCGAACCTGTGAGTGCTGTGCGCACCTATAATTGGCACAAACGCCAGCCCTCTGTTAGTTACGTTTAGTTAACCTTTAATGTGTTTGTGCTGTTGGTGTGCCTTAATAAATAAAATAAAAAAAAAAAAAAATGATATATTTCTAAAGCTTGAAATGTAATGGATGAGATCGACGGGTAGAAGGGCCACGAAGGGAGTGAGGCCTAAAACTTAACAGTTATAAGATGGATAGACGAATGATAATAGCTGTGACATAATGAAACTACTAATGTTCTGATCCCAAACTAGGTTACGCTAGGATATATAATATTTCAATGCTCTTTCGACACGTAGTTTGTTTTTCTAAAAATGCTCAACGGAAATCTTATTTTACTTTCTTCATGTCTGTAGAGACGAATATTTGACGAAAATTCGGCTTCAAGAATCTTAAACTTCGAGTGGAACTCGGATTACGGTCGTTGTATTTGTTAAATTTGGAGTATTTACTGGCTTACGTTGACTATTAGACTAACCTCAAGGTTCTCGTACAATAATGTTAGAAAATGCTTATGGCTTTAAGTCCGCCGCATTGTACTATTGTTTTAAAGTGCAATAAAAGTATCAATATACAAATAAATAAATATAAAGGTATCTATAGGCGATAATCTGTTATTAGCTCTTAGTTACCTATTTTTACTCAATAGTGTGATTGAAAGCTGATGATTCTCTAATCTTCATAAATAGATAAAAATCTGTTAATAACAGCTGCCACTTGTTTTTAGGGTTCCGTACTCAAGAGGTAAAGGACCCTATTACTAAGACTCCGCTGTCCCTCAGTCCGTCCATCCGTCCGTTCGTCTGTCACCAGGCTATATCTCGCGAACCGTGATAGTTTGACAGTTGAAATTCTCACAGATGTATTTTTACTGCTGCTATAACAAAAAATACTAAAAACAGAATAACATAAAATTTTTAGGGGGGCTGCTATACAACAAACGTGTTTTTGCCGTTTTTTGCTCGATATTCCGTACCATTATATTTTATAGATAATGGTACGGAACCCTTCGTGCGCGAGTCCAACTCGCACTTGGCCGGTTTTTTTCTGTATGCTCTTTGGCCAACTGTCTGTTAACAAATTGTTAGCGGGCGAGAAATTGGAGGCATTACTAAATAAACAGTTCAGCCGCGGCCGGTGTCAACGATAAACAAATTGAGTGTTATGGTCGAATCCGGATGCCATTACGGGAATGTGAAGCTTGATTCTCAATCCAGAGCGGGCCACCCCGACGTGACGACGACAGAATTCAAATAAGCTGGAAGTGTGGCTTGCCCTGCCGCTGTCGGGTTATGTGTGGCTATGCTAAACGTACAACGTGATATTTCGCTCAGCTTATTGAGAGGGTTTTCGTTCGACCAGGGAGACGAGTCTCTTAAATGCATAGTGATTCAACAAAGAGTTATAAGCACGGATGGTTATTTCATTGACGCTATTGGTAGTCTAATAACTAACCGCACTACGATGGTACCTATAACTCGTGCAACTTAACTGGGCGCCTTGTGTGATTCGATCTTCTTCCCGAGAGATGCTAACTTAATTTGCGGGTGATGTACCATTGGAATTACCTTGTAATGCTATTTATTACTTAGTACTCTGCCAGCCCTAACACTACTTTTTTAAATGGCAGTCTTCCTGAGGCGTTAGTATTTGTTTCTCACTTGGCAACGTACATAATTCGTAATTTATTTGTTCAATGTCAAGGTTCAATTTGAGTTGACTTTAGGTTTGTGGGTGAGAAAATAGAGTGTGATAAAAATAACGTCCTGTGGCTTTAACAGGTATTAAAGAACGACTATTTCCTTTTAATGAGAACGGCTCTACTTAGTATCACCTTTTCCCTAAGTGCAAGCCACCTTTAATCTAATCGACTTGATTTAGAAACACGTTTCCAGTGCTTTGCGTGGTTTTGCTCTAGGTAGGTACTGGATGGTAGGTAAATAATATAGAAATGTTAATTGGTAACTTCTTATGGTTGCTGTAACACCTGACCTGTATTGTAATAAAATGAGTATACTAAATTAATTTATTTAATAAATGTGGTCTGAGGGTTTGATAATTAATAAAGTTACGGACATACAAGACATATTTTTTCGTATATTGTACCTAGTTTTAAATTGAATAATTTTCGTATACTTTTATACTAAAATTATTCATTTGGGAAAGAGTTTACTTTATTAAAACGTAAGTAGGTATAGGAAAACAAAAATTTATTCAAAATGTCCGAAATTTTACTACCTATGAAACCCTTAGACGACTTTTATTAAAAGAATATTTTTTTTAACAACCAAAACAAATGTTGAATTATGGAGCGTGATAGCATGACAGACGTAACAGCAGACTCAAGGTTAGTAGGTACTTACCTTAAGAAGTTACAAAATAACAATTCGATGAATTTACAGATTATGCGTTCGATCAGAGATCGTTTATGATAGCGTTGATACCGGATTACGGGCTGAATATCAAATTGAGTGGTCATTATACAAATCACGGTCTCATAAAATTATTGAATCCACTTTCGAGGGCGAGTTTTCGTGGTAATTTTAAGCGAACGCAGGCTGGGTGGAATTTATATTTTTTTAGGGTTCCGCTCGTACAGTGGAATTAAGAAATCCTTAGAAGGCCTCCTTATGGCCAAAACCAATGAGCTCAAAAAGTTGGAATCGATACGAAATATAGGGATGAGGATTAAAAACCTGAAAAGCTTGAAGTACCCACGGGAAACGGAAAAATATTTGCAAAGAGGTAATTAGAATTTGTTATTAACTTAACACTAGACGAACTTACTCAATTTTTTGTCGGAAGAGTTCGACCAGGTTTCGCTCTGATTCGCAGAGCTTAATCATGGAGAGTAGAGACGGAGCTCGCGTCGTCGGTTGCTCGTCTCTGACTCAATAATTTGTTGCCTAATTTCACCTATGATAATAATAATAATAAATCTTTATTTACTATAGGTGAGACATGAAAGTATCTATATGTATGTAAACAATCTTAAAGTTAACAATATTCAACGATACAATTTTACACTGCGGCCCCACACTAGGCAAGCCTGTATCGTGGGTACCATACTAGAGGTGAGCATAATGGTTCGAATGGCAGGATAGATTGAAATGAATATAATGATAGTTTTGCAATACACACAGCGCCGATATCAGGGTAAAAATCCCATCGTGTACAAAAATATACTGTATTTTCTGACAGACCAAACCGAAGCAACAAGTGCAACAGTTATTATTTGAATTACAAAAGAGTTCCTAAATTATAAAACCTTCCCTGATTCAAAACTGTTCTAAATCTTTACCATCTGGTCTTCATCAATCCCAAGGAAAGACAGGAAACAGAAAGTCGGGCGTGGCAGTGCTTTGGTGACCAATGCTCGCCATGTCTGCCACTTGGTCAGCTGTTTCAATTCATTCGTTTTTCAAACTTTATTTTTTTTCTGTTCCTTAACTTTAAATAGAAATAGTAAATGTTTATTTGTCTTCAACATAGTAAGATAAGATATTTGTTTAAGATAAGATATTTGTTTATTTTCTGTCCACAAATTACATTCACACCCGAAAACAACATTGAATAGGTAAATGATACAGAGCAAAGGAATGTACTATTTGTGGAAAGACTGTAAGGCACAATACGTATAAATGTGGTATTTGTTACGGTAGTTCCCGGATGTACCTACTTATTACGTATGGAACGGTACGTAATTCGCACTTGGCCAGTAATTTATATTTTTAATAACTCTACCGAGCGTATTTTACTTCCACAGTGACACAAACGTACAGAAAATATAAGCAAGTGCACTTTGCGAATAAGTTCAATATTGACGTATACACCATGAATTCTGGGTGGTTTCAAAGACATAGTAAAACGAATGTGTCATATCAATAGCTTTCAAATACGCTTTTTTGTTTAATTACAAAAAGGCACTTTCCAAAAATATCTTGACACTAACTCGAATCTATTAGAGCTAGCCAGAGCGATGCATGCGTGCCACGGGTCCGCAGGTCATTATTCTGCTAGACGGTGAGGCGGTACTAATTGTTCGCGCATTTTTTTAAACAAGTTTTCACGACTCGAAACAAAATTTCTCAACTCAATGGTGTTTTTTATGCCTATAGGTACTTATAAGTAATAGCCTAAATAGATGCCATTTTTTATTACTAATTACTTAACCGCGGCTTTTAAACCGTCCAGATTTCAGCGTGTATGACATTACCTATCTACAGTCTCAGAGTATATAGGCACGTAGTCTTACCTTAGTCTTATTTAAAAAAAAAAGAGTAAAACCTGTTTCAGAAGCTCTTTAAATAAAACGCGGTTATGTTATGCTTGACACTTATAAAATTTTACAGATTTATTGATTCTGTGTACCTACACAGTGAAAAGTGCTTTTAAATTTTACGAAACTCCAAATCAAATCCCAGAGAAAGACCATCACTGTTCCATTAAGGGGATCCAGTGGGCTAACTAGCGCCACGAATGAAAAAAAATCATATCTTCTTTCACAAATAGTATTTGCAAAAAGTGTCTGTACAATCTCTCAATCACGTTAACGGTGATTTTTAGAACCCACGACAAAGAACCTGAGATCACGAACCTGGGACTAGATAGTACATAACATAACATAAACTCACGCCTGTATCCCAGAGGGGTAGGCAGAGACCAGGGACTGCCACTTGCTACGATCCGGGTACTTTTTATCTTGCCCTTTGTTAATACATCCCCTATTTGGTCGGAGTAAGTCTGTCTGGGTCGTCCCTTACCGGCCCTTCCATCCGCATTCGCTCGATATATTTGTTTCGTCAATCTTTCTTCCTTCATCCTCTCCACATGTCCAAACCAATGCAACATTCCTTTCTCAATTCTTGTCACTACATCCTCTAGCTAGATAGTATTTATCCCAAAAACGCTCATTGTTGGCGTTAATGCTATACATATAATGTTAAAGTGTTTGTACAAACTCTAAACTATTAACATGATTGAGAGATTATACAGACACTTTTTGCAAATTCGACAAGTAAAAAAAATAATTTGATTTTATATTACTAAATAATAATAAAAAAAATATACTCCCTGGAGCCTCTTATAATACCTTAATCCAAATCAATATTTGTAGCTGTGGAATAATTTAACATTGAAAATAATACAACGATTTAGTAACAAATGAGTCCAATTTTTCCACGGAACTCTTGAATGCACTTCAGGAACCCTGTTTTGTTTGGCAGTCATTCGCCAAATGAATACACCTCTTCAAATTAAATTCCAAAAATCTCATTCCAAGGCTTTTTACCGTTGCTCAAATTAAACTCTAAATCTCCCAAGAGACAAAGTGAAGCCAAATTGTTTCGCAAATTGTTTACCTTGGAAATTGTAAGCCGAAAACCTTCCTTATTAACTACATAGAGAGTATTCTGAAAGCCGACTAGGCCAACTAAAAGTTACAGTCGCGTTTGCGTACGTATTTGGTACTCGAAACAGGCGTGGGTGCATGCAACGACTAATGAAAGTTGATGAAGTGGCAAGTGGCAAGCTATGTTCTCTGCCTACCCCTCAGGCGTACAGGCGTGAGCTTATGTAATGTTTGATATGTTTGATGATAACTGAGGTATGTCCTTTTTAGGGTTCTGTACTCAAAGGCTCCACTATCCGTCCGTCTATCTGTCTGTAAGTCTGTCTGTCACCAGGCTGTATCGCATGAACCGTGATAGCTAGACAGTTGAAATTTTCACATTGTCACATTTCTGTTGCCGCTATAACAAAAAATATTTAACTGTATAGTCACATCAAAAACAAATAATTAAATCGAAATAAAATAAATTAAGGGGTGAGCCCCCCTTACCCCCACAACAAACGTGATTTTTTTTTTATTTTCTCGATCTTTGTGTCAAATTTTGTGCGCGAGTCCGACTCGCATTTGGTCGGTTTATATTGTTAGTGCTAGTAAACCAGCACCAACAACGAAAAAAGAAATGTATCCTTCTATATACCTTCCGTCATGGGAATTGTGATTTTTGGAGCCACGACTTAGAATCTATAATCAAAGGCCTGGGAAAAGATGGCGTTTATGCCAGTAAAAGTTGCTGGAAAGAGAAGCGTGGGCAGACTTGATGTGTTTATGAAAGTTCTTGACCCCTTTATGTATGTGTATTAATTAAAGAAATATCTTGCTGTGTATTGTTTAGTTGTACCGACTACCCGTGATTTAAGCTTCTCAATTTTTTCCCTGCTTGTCTGGTCCCATGGTTGTCTGGAACAGTTGCTTTTAGTAATAAGATCGCCAATTGTATCGTACTATATTATTGTTTAATTCTCATATATAATTCCTGGTGTACCGTTTCCGTGTGGCGCCGGACTAAAAATAGCGTCACTCCATTTCCTTCCGTGGATGTCGTAGAAGGCGACTAAGGCAATTACCAGGAGACGGGCAGCAGCGTCTTCCTGAGATTCCAACTGCATACTGCGATCGCCAACCCGCCTGCCATGCGTGGCGATTATGGCAAAACTCCTCATGGTTATGAAAACACGAAGGAGGCCTATGTCCTGCAGTGGGCGTCAAATGGCTGATGATGATGATACAATAAATGATGATGATATTTTATCTATCTATCTTGATTCACTTCATTACGTGGCAATGTCATTGAATGAATTTAGTAAAATGCTTTTAGCAATAAGGCCGCCAATTTTAATGTGTATTTTTTTAATTTTTATGTCATGTTCTCTAGTTTACATACATACATAAACTCACGCCTGTATCCCAGAGGGGTAGACAGAGACCAGGGAGTGGTGTACAATAAAGAATATTCTTATCTTAAAATATTACTTGTGCCTCAGTAAAGTGTTACTACACTGCATAACCGATTAACCCACAGATTGATAAGTAGGAAGACTAATTGTATATATAATTCTATATATATTGAATTTTCTTAATAAGACACGAATCGTAGTTGTATGAAACGCAGCACAGGATGATCCCATATTGATTTGGTCAAGCTTCCTTATGTTTAGGGCATAGATTTTCAATAGAATTATATAAGCGCGACAATTATAGCTATTATTTGCCTCTAATTGGTAGTCTACTAAGCAACAGCAATAGAATGTCATTCCAATGGTATAACCCGCGCTACTCAAATAGGCTAAATCGGGAAAAAGATCGAATCGCGCGAGTTGCCAAGTTAAGTTGCACGGGTCACACCATTGGAATGCGTCAGCGTGAGTCATCATCATCATAATCATCAGCCTATGCTTGTCCACTGCTAGACATAGGCCTCTCCTATAGCACGCCACTGAGCACGGTCCTCGGCTACTCTCATCCAGCTCTTGCCAGCCGCCCTGCGAAGATCATCGCTCCACCGAGTCTGAAGACGTCCCACACTACGTTTACGGATCCACGGTCTCCACTCGAGAACTCGTCTACCCCATCGGTTATCAGTTCTTCGGATAATATGGCCGGCCCACTGCCACTTCAGCATGCTAATTCGGTGGGCTATGTCGGTGACTTTGGTTCTCTGTCGTGAATGAAATAACCGTATTACTAATATGATTGTATTGAAAAACAATGCATTTTAGAGGCAACCACTGTTAAAGAGAATTTGTATAGGCCTGGCAACTCACCGATCTCCGCACCTTAACTCTAGCGCGCTCGGGCTCGCTGCTCTGCGTCAGTCCTTGTTGGGCGTTTTCCAGGCACCACAAATTATTCTTCAACGTCCATAGGGCATAATGAAGCTCGTTGGCACATTTAACGTCTTCGATTTTGAAATGATTACGTATAAATCACGAAACAACACATAGAGCGCAATTCCTCTCACGTTTTAATTTTCACCAATGTGAACAGTGTGCCACGTCGCCGGTAGGGGCGCGACGATCACCCGGAAGGCATCAGGCGAGTATTCAGATAGGATCACGGATCATCACCAGAACAAAAAACTTTTATTATCTAAAAATACGCGAACCATTCCAGAATGTGTTGTTTGTAAGAAAACAAATTAAAATAGAATTTAAAACTCGTATTACAGTACGAAACACCCTCTGATCATGAGATCGATGAGAAAGCCCTCAAACATCTTTTTTTTTTTTTTTTAAAGGGCTCCGTCCGATTCGCTAGCCAATGAAACAAAATAATTTATATTCGATTTGCAAAAAGTGTCAGATCAATCTACTCGTATCAATCTTTTTAATAGTGATTTCAGGACCCACCACAGAGAAAGGTTACGATCCGGGGACCAGATAGTATTTTATGCCAGGAACGGTCGTTTTTGGGGTTAATGCTATATAGACCTAGGTTTTTTGCTTTGGGTTTGCGGCCATTGGTCCTACAACTCACTATAACTATTTAACATGATTGAGGGATTTTTCTGACACTTTTCACAAAAACGATCTGCAAAAGAAGATATGATTTTTTTTTTGTCATGAAGATATGTCATGGATCCTCTTCCGTGTATTTATTGTAGACGGCCTTTTTTTTTTAAAAAAAATACGTGTTATTCTTGGCGATTCTCCATGACGCAAAGGCGCCCCCTGCTGCGTTTACCGGTCCGTGGCCTCGGCTCAAGAACCTTTTTCCTTCCTCACTCACTAATTGCCACTTAATTTTCCCTGGCCAAAGTTAAATAATTTAACACCTAACTCCTCGCCTTTCTTTCAATAGAAAAACTTGAGAATAACGGAATGATTCATTATCTTATTGAGAGGTCCCAATTCTTTTGGGAAATAACGTTTCTCACTCAATACAGCTTATTAATGGACTCCATGCGGTGACATTAGCGCCACTAAAAAAAAATGTCACATTATATGTCACATTGTTGCACTAACCCGTGCTGAGGACCATTTTAAAAACTTTTTTAGAGGCTAAAAATTCCACCCACGCCGGGACTTGAACCCACGACCTCTGGCTAACCATGCCAGAGGTCGCGGTTCAAGTCCCGGCGTGGGTTATCTAAATAGGTTTTTAAAAATATCACATGTTTTAGGGTTCCGTAGTCCAACAAGGACATATAGTTTCGCCAGGTCTGTCTGTCGGTCTGTCTGTCTGTCCGTCCGGGGCCTAGCGCAAAGATCGGTGGTACTAGAAAGCAGTTATTTAGTATGTGCATACATATTTATCACGCCGACAAAGTTAAAGAATAACATGTTGGAAAAAAAAATTACTGTATATCCCCTAGCATGGAAAGTGGGGATGATTTTATTTTCTCGTCTACCCCAAAATGTGTTGGATCGTTGGATTGGTCATTAAAAAATATTGTGGGTGTAGGAAGAATATTTTTTTTAATTAGGGTTCCTCTTTGCTAAATATTAAGCTTTAAAGCGCAAATTTTTGTCTGAGCAGGGCGTCCCCCACCTCTCCTAGCTAAACGGTTAATTGTAGAAACTTGAAAAAATTCAAGGTAGTAGCACATATATTTAACTTAAAAGAAATGTATCAAGGCTACGTACGATATTTACTAGTTAAAGAGTAATAGCCAACCAACTTATAAAAATAAAATTTCGTACAAAATCCATTGAAAATGACTTTGATGAAGTTGTTAGTTCTCTAAAGCAGATAAAAAAATCCCTCTTTCTACGGAGCTCTACATTGCGCGTGGCCCAACACGCACTAGGCCGGTTTTTTATACATCGTTTTTGCAAAAATTGTCTGAGCAATATCTCAATCATGTTAATAGTGATTCTTGCACCATAATGTAAATAAGGTGTTAAATAACACTGAGTGTATAATACCGATTATGGACCCTGTCGGGCGCGGCAATATGACTTAAAAACTAACATGCTTATAAAAATATGTAGTGAGAACACAAATATTTTCTTAAATTTAGTAGGAATTTCTCTTATAGTTTAGGTAAGTTCTTCTATCTAGGCCTTTAAGTATTCGCATCGGTGTTCATAATAGTAATAAACGGATGAAACCAAAATCTTCTTTGTTTCTTTTTCCTGTATCTTCTTAGCAATAACTGAAATAGCAATCGCTGCAATTCGTATCGCAGTTTTCTGAGTTGCGAATTCGCTTTGCGCCTATTCGCAATTCGTTCCGAATCTAAAATGGCTTGCTTATGTGACGCGCGATTAACCGAGCCGAACGCGTGGAATGAATTCTGTCAGTTGCCATTAAATTTAAATAAAAAAAAAAATATATATTTATCGCGTAGCCATGAATTTAAAAAACTAGTGTTCGGCAGGGACCTTCTTTTAGACAAAAGTACCTGGTTCATTCTTCTGGTTGTGCAACAAAGTGTTATCTATCTAGCTACCTGTGCAAGAAGACCCCGCTCCTTGACAGTAACGATTTCATTATAATAATAATTTTATAGTTATTTTATTGTTTGTATTTGGTCATGTTATTAATCTTAAATGTTAAGTCTTTTGTTATTACTTTCGCTGTAGATTTCCCCATCATTAATAAAAATAAAATTAAATTATACATTAAATTTATTTTTATTTTTTGAAATATTTTATTTTTCCGGTATTTTTTTCGCCGCGACCAAAATCGTTTATGTTATAACTTGTCGAAAAGGCATACTTGCCACGTGGTACGCGACAACCGCGCCATACAATTTGAGCTCGAATTATGAACTCGAACTTGCAATAACATATGAAGCTTTTATCACTATTTGATTTATCTCGTAAAATAAAATATTATGTCACTATGCGTGTGAGAAAGCGTTTGGGGGAGGCCTATGTCCTGCAGATGATGATGATGATGATGATGATGATGCCTGTGAGAAAACGATTACCTTGGAATCCAAAGAAAACACTAAACGTAAAAAGTTTTTTTATTATTATAGTAAATCAATTTATCGCATTTTTAAAACCAGTTAAATCCTGAAAAAGCTTTTATTAAAGAAAACTGAGTTTTCCCATGTCTTTTATGGTATAAAAAGAATGTCATTCCAACGGTTTGACGCGAGTTCCCCGTTTGAGTTCTAGAACTGACCAAGTCACAAACGACTGCAACAGATATTGTTAGAGCTAAGCAAAGCCTTCCAAGAATAACTCTGCCGGAAAAGTTTCCCTCGGCGATTATGTTGAGAGATTTTTCCGTTTAGCGATCGAATTTTCCGAAAAAAAAGTTTATCTGTGTCTTCAATATGGCATAAAAACAATGTCATTTCAATCTAAGTTTGCCGCGAGTTCCCCATTTGAGTTCAAAAACTGAACAAGTCACAGGCAACTGCAACGGTTATTGATACAGCTAAGCAAAGCCTTCCAAGAATAGCTCTGCCGGAAAAGTTGCCCTCAGCAATTATGTTGAGAGTTTTTCCCGTTTTCCTATCGGTTTTCTTTTGCTCCGTGTCGGGCTATCCTGCGTAATTAAGGCCGATTAGGTCAATTGACGACTGGGGTCGGACGATTGAATCGGATGCTCCTACTGTTGTTTTGTTTTGGAAGATGTCGATCTATTTGCGTCACTTACAGGATAATAGAAAAGCCGACTACGTATGGAAGGAGGCTTATATTAGATTTTATATGATGCTGACACTTAATTAAATTTGAAATTTGTGGTGATTTTTAGTACACTTTAACAATCTAATGATTTATCAAGACGATTACCCTACTTGTAATTAATAATAATACTTCAAACTTCTACACAACACAATCATTTGTCCTGGTTCCAAGCTAGGATTACGTGCTTTGTATTGTGATAACTAGGCAAGGACATCACAAACAAATAAATGCAAATATACACGTAGACTGACGGCATTTGTTTGTACAAATGATTCAATTGCCATTAGGGCCACCGTACATAATTTTAAACGGCAGCCCCCAGTGGCAATCAAACTCACAACCTCTGGCATGGTAAGTCAGATGTGATACCGCTGGACCAACGAGACTGGACTCTACTAAAATAAGAAGCAATATTCTTTGAAAGTAAAGAACGATATATTTGTACCATATTTAGTGACTCAAATGTTTTGGAGCTAAAATAGGGAGTTTTTTTCTCTAAATTTGTGGAAAAGCTGTTCCTTCCGGCAACATAATTTCACTACACACATTCCTCAAGATTAATATCTGGAGTTTTGCAGATATTTCCCTCAACAAACAAAGCCTTGTTGGTTGAATCGACCGTTCCTGTTGGGTCCCATGTTTCAATTCTGTTTATTTACATCTAGACTAGAGCTCTCTTGATATACAAATCAACAGATTTGTACTAGCAAATTTTGAATCAATTGGTGATTCTACTCAATGTATCAAAATTTTGTTTTACAAGTTTCGTCATTTCGCGCAAACGAAAAAATGCTTAGCTTTTTGCCAACATGAGAAATGTTGTCTTGTAGAACAAAATTAGTTCAGCACGATGAGGAGAATAACTCTTAAATCTGTTTAAAATTCACATTTTTTATTAGGTTTCTAGTTATTTGGGGTTTTCGTAGTTTATTTCGTGCACAAGTATAGACCCATTTTTATTGCCTCTCCGACTCTCTAAGATTTTCTGCAAGAAATATCTTACAGAGATAAGCTGTCATAATTATGTTTCGCGCGCATAGAAATAATAATGGCAAAATAAAACCGAAGCTTCATCAATAATATTATGACATTAGTCGTTGTATGCATTAAGTAGTAAACACAGATTAATAGCGATGTCGCCGGGTACTGAATAAAGAATTTCACGAAGTAGATTCAGCCTTTTCAAATTCCTACCAAAAGAACAAGACAGACCAAGGGAATTTCTCATTTCAGAAACCTGCGGAATGAGCGGTCCAACGGCGACCCGAAGATGAGAGAAAATAAATAAGATACGGTACCTACACGTAACAGAAATAAAAAAATCCTCGGTCGAGGTCGTAATGACGACCAACATTATAACTTAAAAAAAATTGCAATAGTTTTTCACTTGTTATGATAACCAACTTATAATAAACAGAACATAAACTCACGCCTGTATCCCGGAGGGTCTTCCACTTGCCACGATTCTTTCGGTTCATCAGCATTCATTAGTCGTTGCATGCAATCTCAAGTTTTAATCTTGTTATTATTTTTTATACGATCATGAATCTCAACATTTTGTGCACAATAAAAAACTACATTGAGAACTTAAATGTCCGCTCACTGAAACTTTAAAAATGGGATCAAACTAAGGGAAGGAACAGCATTAGTTAGAAGCCCGTTTATATGGCGCAACGGCTTGTTTACCTCCAACTTAATGTTGCGTGAAATGTGTTAGGAGATAAAGTTCATAATCTATGGCCGTGGTTTGATTTTTGGGTGCCGATGAACCTTGGTGGTACAGTTTATTGTAGCTGTACTGTACTGTATTGTTTACTTTTAATATGTGTCTCGTGATTCAAGTTATTTTTAAGGAAATCAACACTGGAAGTTAGTATCCTGTAGGTTTAATTTATAATAGGGGTTAAAGTATGAAATTGCCGTTTTATTGCAATAGGTTCTTTGAATTGACATAGAATCTTCATGGTTTGAGGTTTTCGAATGAAACTTTTTTCAAATGGTTTCTATGATGTTCTTTTTTTAAAAAATGTGAAACGTTTGAATATCGACTTTCAATTGTTTTTGTTATTCAATTTAGACAAGAAAGATGGATACTGCGAAAATTCGAGTGATTTTTGAATACGAGTTCCGACGCGGAACTAACGCGGCAGAAACAGCCCGCAATATCAATGCTGCGTTTGGAGAGGGGTCTACTAATGAATGCACCGTGCGATTTTGGTTTAAACGCTTTCGTGATGGAAGTTTCGACTTAAAGAACGAGCCACGAGGAAGACCGCCCACACAGGTGAATAACGATGAATTAAGAGAGATAGTGGAAGCCGACCCTAGTCAAACTACCCAGGAATTAGCGGCTTGGTTTAACGTTACCTTACCCACAATATTGACTCACTTGCGTCAAATCAATAAAATAAAAAAATACGAAAAATGAGTGCCTCATGATTTGACTGATCTGCAGAAAGAAACGCGTGTTGAAACTTGTGTTGCCTTGTTGATATTCAATATTCGATATTAAAATGTTTCACATTTTTTGAAAAAAGAACATCATAGAAACCATTTGAAAAAAGTTTCATTCGAAAACCTCAAACCATGAAGATTCTATGTCAATTCAAAGAACCTATTGCAATAAAACGGCAATTTCATACTTTAACCCCTAATATAAACTACCTACGTTCATATATACCTATATTATAACACTCTAGGAATTTCACTACAATCGTACCAAATTTCACGAAAGTATGTACTATGGTTTTTGTGACAGGAAAAAAAGTTCAAAGACCCGTTTGTAGCGGCCACAATAAATTGTTTACTGTTCGTATTTTTTATTTTACTTTTAGAAGTTATTTATTTTATTAGTATTTTTATAGGTTTAGTTGAAAAATCGATGAAAATTGGAAAAGGCGACGTTTTTAACGAACACAAAAGTTTTGCTTGCTTAATAGGTAAATAAAAAAAGAACCAGAAGCATATTATGTGGTGGTTATAGATCCCTCGTGGTGATATTCTGAATCGCAATTTGCTTGTTTAGTTTACATGAAAACTCGACTAGATGTTAAAGCGGCTAAGTGTAATAATAATCGTGTTACATGAAATTATTTCTCCGCAATATCCAACGAATTCTTCCAACTCGTCTAGACTTCAGTCAATATTGTTCTCTATTTCTCTTCAAAACTTTTCTGTGCTTCAGACTTTTGAACGCCAAAGGAAATTACTGCAACCCAGTGCAGAGCAACCCTTTTGTTCTTACGAGCGAGACTGCACTTTGTGTTTTTGCCTGAAAATTTTAAATGTTCAGAAGGTTTGTGAGCCAATCACTTTATCACTGTTTGACAGATTCTTTAGGGTTCCGTACCCAAGGGGCAAGGGACCCTATTACTATGACTCCGCTGTCCGTCCGTCCATACGTCTGTCTGTCAACGGGCTGTATTAACCGTGATAGTTAAACAGTTGAAATTTTCACCGATGGTGTATTTCTGTTGCCGCTATAAATAGTAAATAAATACTAAAAACAAAATAAAATGAATATTTAAGGGGGGGCTCCCATACAGCAAACGTAATTTTAACATAACGGCAACAGGTAGACGCTTGAAATATTCAAATATTGTCGATAATGGTACGGAGCCCTTCGTGCGCGAGTCCGACTCGCACTCGGTCGTTTTATTTTTTTTTCTAAGTCGCTTATAACGATTTTTCTGTAGCTTCGAAGATGAAAGGGAAAAATAATAAGCCGTGACCGGAACAATCCGGAGATAATAGGCTGTAACAGACGGAGTGACCAACTCGTAACGGCTTTTAAAAGTGTCATGATTATTCGGAATTTTGATAAAAATTAATTTCGAGCATATTTAAATGTAAGTAACCTGTCAATATTAAATGACATGATAATAAAAGTATCCAATAAAATAATGTCATGATACCTTCAAAGTCGGAAGTGTCGTTGTCATTATTCAAAAGTGACTGATCGTTAGGTTGGCATCACTGCGACAAAGTATGGCGGGTTGCATCGATTAGTTGGAGAGGTTAGAAGTATAAGCAGTAGGGTATTCTTGGTGGAGGAAATATCTCATCATAATAATATAAGTGTTTAATTTTATTAACGGATTTATGGAACCATCATAACGTTAGTTGAAAAAACAACTGTTTTTTCTATGTTGGATGACAAATAAACATTTTCTATTGAAAGTCAAAATTATTTTATTTAAAGTAACACAGAGACGGTGACTTAATAAACGTTGCAAGTTAAATTAGGTGTCCATTTCAAAATCTAGATCATTTTGTAGAAAAAATGGATAACAACTACGAATTTAGTCTTTTCAAATTTGGTTCTTAATTAACAGAGTTCATTTATTTTTCTAAAATCTACACCTCATGCTTTAATACAAAAAAAATATATATAAAAATCTAAATCTATTCATAAATAATCTTTAATTTTATAGTAGCCCTTCCGGCACAAAGTGTATTTTTTTTTCTATATTTCTTCGATGAAGAAGCCTATGCCCAACAGTGGACGTCTTTCATGGGCTGTAAAGCATCAGTTATTCTTCTGTGCATAAACTACCTTGTCTGCATACCCGTAGCGAAATTTCATTACAGGGAACAACTTTTATGAAAATATTTCTACCTTTATAGATGTTGCACATAGCAATTCAGTCAGGCGACTCGAGAAAGCTGGCCATTCCTGACGAATTAAGAAGAAAAAAGAAATGTTTACAAAGAAGAAGAAGAAAAGGAAAGATATTTATCTTACCAACAAGACACATCACAGAAACAAAATAAACAGATATGCACAACAACAGAAAGAAACCTAAATACACAACAGATAAATTAAATAAACAAAACAGGACCATACCCTATGAAAAGCCCATAGAATTAAAAATCCGTGTGGCACCGGATTAAGAACTGCGTCACTCCATTTCCTCCCGTGGATGTCGTAGAAGGCGACTAAGGAAATAAATTACCAGAAGACGGACAGCAGCGTCTTCCTGAGATTCCAACAGCATACTGCGATCGCCAACCCGCCTGCCACGCGTGGCGATTATGACAAAACCCACTTATAGTTATGAAAACTATGAGGGAGGTCTATGTCCTGCAGTGGCCGACAAATGGCTGATGATGATGATAGATGTAGCCCGTGGTCTGTCTAAGGCAGCTGACTCGGCGTTGTACTGAGGAAGTGATCCCACAGCGCTGATTTTCAGTCAGTGCCTACGGTATGAGTGTACTACACAACATAATTAGATAGATGGATAGAGCTAAGCCACACTGCACAAGCAGAAAACGAGAATTACAAAACATGACTGACCATATTAAACTGTTCTAACAGGGAAGCTAAAATAAATATTAGGAATTTTCTTCTCGGCCTGGATTATCTGGCCACAGAAAACCTTCTGCAGGTTGTACAATAGTCGCTTCTTGTAAACAAATACGCATTAATTATTTATTTATTTATTTCGAATATATTATATATTTATGTAATATATAATCACCTCTCTATTTATATAATATTTTTTATATTATCCTTAGAATTTTCAACCCAATCTAAACTCCCACAGAACTGAACTTAAATATAATAAGATAAATTGAAATTTAGTTTTATTAACCATAGATTAAAACATAGCAACAATTAGCATAATATGTTAACTTCTCTTAAATAATGTTTATTAAAGTCTCACAAACTACTGAAAATAATATAGTTACTTAAGTACGTACCTTCTACGACTTGATAAAACCAAATGGTAAAGCAATCGGCCTCCACGATACAGGTATAACCTAGTGTGGAGACCACAGTAAATTGCATTCGTACTAAACTGTGCCAAAAAATGGTAACATAATCATAATAATACCTTTTGCGTGTATACTCCGTGTAACGTGTTAAGATAATGCTGTGTTTTTGTGGTTAAAATAAATATTTGTATTGTATTGTATTGT
Source organism: Yponomeuta evonymella (assembly GCA_963969515.1). Classification (NCBI taxonomy): domain Eukaryota; kingdom Metazoa; phylum Arthropoda; class Insecta; order Lepidoptera; family Yponomeutidae; genus Yponomeuta; species Yponomeuta evonymella. The sequence goes on along the minus strand of OZ018366.1, from coordinate 4,808,284 downwards.
ATTATAAGCAATCTCCCCTACCGGCGAACCTACTGGAACCCGCCGCCTATAAAAAGGCGCACGTCACCAGAACTCGTTTCCATTCGATCGCGAGCGCTCCGGAGAGAAACATCTGCACTTAGTCTGCGTAATTGGTTACGAGCCCTGGTCACGTGAGCTACTTATTTTCTTTATTTAATTTCATTTATTTGATGTGTGTAATTTTGCGATTATTCCGTATGTTTTAGAGAAAATGTGGATTTGTTCTTTTTGGTTATTTTGTCTGAAAAATTGTTTGAGAAATAAAGGTTAGGTTTTTGTGATTTGTATTTTTTTATTCTTTGGCTACTTCTGACGCTAAAATCAGAAGTGGGATAAAGAACACGTTAATTAATTGCTAGAACAAGCCCGCTGCACAAAAGGAACGAATCTACCCACATTTTCTTAACGATTTTTTTTCTTTTTGTTCTGTAACGGTTTTTCTGTTGATTGCTTTGGCAACGTTTAAACCTAAAACTTCAAAGATAAGTTTCCCGTCTACGTGCATTGCACAATGACCCGTAGCCAGTCCCGTGGCAGGACAAGACGTCGTTCGCGAAGTGGCTCGCGTGTCCGGTTGCGCTCTCGTTCGCGAAACGCGTCTCGCGGTCGAAGGCGGTTGCGTTCAGGGTCGCATTACAGGTGTCGGTCTCGAACACGAAGTAATGTCCGGGATCGTCATAGATTCCGTGCTGCTGATTGGCGGAGGGATCGCTCGAACTCAAGTAATTACCGTTGTACTGACAGTCGGTCTTCTCACCGCCACTTCACTCGTAAACGCACTCCTAGTAGACCGTCCCCTAAGCCAGCAGCACGGAAAACGACCGAAAATAGTACCACGTTAAGTGTTCAGCCTGGGGTCAAAGAGCTTCCCACTCCAGAGCATTCTTTCACTCCAACTCGCTTACCAAATGTACCCCCAGTGGCCCCAGTGGCGGATTGTACAACTCATAACAATCGTGGTCCCTCTATCGCATCAGTCGCACAGCATTCCGAAGCATCTACTATCGCACAGGCCATAGTTGAAGCTATAAAATCCACTCAACCCATAAGGTCGCTTAATTATTTTGTGTCAAACTTCGACCCTAACGTCAATAACATCGACGTGTGGTGCGAGGAAGTTGATCGCGCTCGAAATGCAAATGGCTGGAGTGACCACGAGTGCTTGTCTCGCGTTGCGTTGTGTCTCAAAGGTGACGCTAAAGTGTGGTTGTCAGAGTGGGTCACGAACGATAGAACATGGTCTAATTTTAAATCGGAATTCAAACCGCTTTGCCCAAGCAAGTTAGACTTCGCCAACATATTATTTGATGCCATGAAAAATACATCTGACAACTACCCTACATATGCGGAATACGCGCGTCGCACGCTACTGCGCTTAAGAATAGTGCAGGGCCTTAGTGATGAGCTGAGAACGTTGATTGTTATCCGCGGAATCGACAGCCCCCAAGTCCGTGCAGCTGCCGCCAATGCGTCCCTCACACCTGTAAGCATTGTCTCATTCCTTTCGATTTATAATAAACCAAATCAAGCAAGGCCAGATACACGTTCTCGGCCCCCGTTGAAAAGACGGTTTCCGCAAAATTCGTCTGGTAGCCGCGCTGAGTTGAAATGTTTTGTTTGTAGTAAGAGAGGCCATTTAGGTCGCGACTGCCCTAAAAGACCTAACAAGACTTCTAACTTATCAAGACCCAATATTAATGCAAGCGTCTGCTCTTTTTGTAAAAAACCAGGCCACATAGAGGCTACATGTTTTAGTAAGGCACGTTCAGAGTCCCGAAATCCATATAACGTTAACCTATGTTCCGACCGGTCACCTTACTCGCTAAACAACAACAGTGACGTCACTACAGCGGTTGTAAATGGCATACCCATCGACGTTCTAATTGATAGCGGTGCTCTGAACGTATCGCTGATTTCTTCTGACGTCTTAAAATACCTCTCATGTCAACCTAAATCGAGAAGTTGCATACTTAAAGGTATTAGTGAGAAAGAAATTGTAGTCACGTCCTACGTCACAGTTGTTTTGGAGTTTAGCGACATCTCGATTGAGGCGGACCTATTAGTTGTACCGTCTTCCTGTATGAGCACACCGGTTATTATTGGGACCGATGTACTTAATCGCGATGGAGTAACGTACGTTCGTACAAAAGATAGACAGTATCTCACTCGCTCCACGAAACTAACCTCGCATATCAATACAGTCGAAGCGCGCGACCACCTTGATGTAAATTCACCACTCGTAAACGAAGAACGTCAAGCTCTAATGGCCGTAATAAGTGAGTTTTCGCAATTCTTGATTTCTGGTACAGCCGCTACGACTGTAACAACTGGTGCCATGGAGATTAAGCTTACTAGCACAATTCCGGTCGTCTACCGGCCATACAAGTTATCATATCAGGAAAAACTTAAAGTCAGAGAGATAACTGCTGACTTATTAGCGAAAGGTGTCATTAGAAAGTCACAGTCTGAATACGCAAGTCCAATAATTTTGGTGAAAAAGCGCGACGGTTCAGACAGACTTTGCGTCGATTTCAGAGCACTGAATAGGGTCACTGTCAAGGACAGGTACCCTCTTCCATTGATTGATGACCATATCGATCGGCTGGGAACTCATACCTTCTTCTCCAGCCTCGATATGGCCACCGGATTTCACCAAATCCCTATCAAGGAAGAGAGCATCCACCTGACGGGATTCGTAACCCCTGAAGAACATTTTGAATACCTAAAAATGCCGTACGGGCTCGCTAATTCACCAATCGTGTATCAGCGGATAATTAATGACACCTTGCGTAATTTTATTGATAGCGGAAACGTATTGGTGTATGTAGACGATGTGCTCATTTTGAGCCACACAGTTATTGAGGGCATTGGGTTATTACAAAGCGTATTGCAGACACTTACACGGGCCGGGTTTTCTGTCAACTTGAAAAAGTGCACCTTCTTGACAACTGAAGTTGAGTACTTAGGTAGAGTTGTTAGTAAAGGTCAGGTTAGGCCAAGCCCGAGAAAAGTAGAAGCCCTCGCTAATTCTAGTCCACCCGAGAACGTAAAGCAGGTGCGCCAGTTTCTTGGCCTCGCCGGCTACTTCCGTCGGTATATTAAAGAGTACGCCACCAAAACCGCCTGCATCTCTCAATTGACCAAGAAAGAGGTCGATTTTACTTGGGGCCCAGCACAAGAAGAGGTTCGCCAGGACCTCATCCGAAACTTAACTAGCGAACCGGTCCTAGCCATCTTCGATCCCAGCCTCCCCACCGAGGTCCATACAGATGCCAGCAGCGCAGGATACGGAGCCGTACTTCTCCAAACTCACCAGGACGGTAAAAAACGAGTGGTCGCGTACTACAGCAAAGTGACCCAAGGTGCTGAGAGTAAGTACCACTCCTACGAACTGGAGACGCTCGCAGTGGTAAAAGCCCTCCAACACTTCCGGCACTACCTCGTAGGACAAAAATTCCTGATCGTCACCGACTGCAATGCTCTGAAGTCCACAGAGCGGAAAAAAGACCTCCTTCCACGGGTAGCGCGCTGGTGGATCTACCTACAAGATTTCGATTTCACTATCGAATATCGAAAAGGGGCTTTGATGCAGCATGCTGACTACCTCAGTCGTAACCCCTCACGACAGGTAAACCAAGTTTCCAGACCTCGCAACTGGGCTCAGATTGCTCAAGCAGCGGACGACGAGACACAAGACCTTCTACAGAAACTGCAGGAGGGCCACCTTGACCCAGCTCGGTACGTCTTGCGACACAACACGTTGTACTACAAGTACACTCCTGTGGGCGAGGAGCCAAGACTGCTCTGTTACATCCCTAAAGGTCATCGGCTCAGTCTCCTCAGAGTGTTCCATGACGAGCACCAGCACATTGGAGCCGACAAAACACTGGATCTCATTCTTAAACATTTCTGGTTCCCGGGTCTACGACAGTTTGTCAACAAATACATCGTTCATTGTCTGGTGTGTATCTCTAAGAAACGCGTCCCACGAGCTCCTCTGCAGACAATTACTTCCTGGGAGAAACCAGATGTCCCCTTTGATACAGTGCACGTAGATGCTCTAGGTCCCCTACCACTCTCAGACGGTTTCAAGTTCGTGCTGCTCCTGGTAGACTCCTTCACAAAATATTGCCTTCTCGTCCCCATCTATCGTCAGGACGTCACAGAGTTGAAACGGGCCATCACGCTAGCTGTTTCGTTGTTCGGCGTGCCCAGGCGCATGGTTACGGACAAAGGGAGAATGTTCGAGTCGAACCAGTTTGTCTCATGGATTAATGACCTTGGCTGTGATCTACATTACATTACCCCTGAGATGCATCACGCCAACGGCCAGGTGGAGAGGTATGTACGGACCGTTCTAAACATGATCCGCGTGGAGGTCAACCACAAGGATGCATCCTGGTCTGAAGTGCTCTGGAAACTCCAGCTCGTTCTAAACATAACAAAGCAGAAGACCACGCAAGCCTCCCCACTAAATCTCCTCATCGGTACGGATGCAACTACCCCAGCCATCCGTGCATTAGTCCGAGATGTTGCCATTCACAACTCAACACCTAACAGAGACGCGTTGCGAGAGATCTCCAGGGGCAGAGCCCGCCAACTTTTACATGACAACCAGATCGGTCAAGACCAGTATGCCAATCTTCATAGACGAGCTCCCCGTGAATATCAACTTAACGATTTTGTGTTTGTGGTTAAATATTCCCAGTCAACAGGAAAGTTGGACCCTGGGATGCGCGGTCCATACAAGGTGGTGAAAATCCTTCCGAGTGGCCGTTACGAGCTCCAGCTGCTCAGTGGAGGTTACGGCAAGACCACGCAGGCTGCGGCGCAATACATGGTGCCGTGGCGGGGAGAGTGGTGCCCTGAGACCTGTGCCGCGTTTTTCGCTGGTGAGTGGCATCGCGACCCTCTCCGTCCAATAAAAGCGTTGCTGTATGGCTCGTCGTTATTTCTCAAATCATATTGCTCTCTTAGCCTTGCTAACTTAGTTTTCTAGCTCTCTATTTTCATAAATCTAACGCGCTTCGGCTTGTTACATAAATCAGAAATAAGATAAAATCAGAAATAAAACTAAATACCGATAAGGTTAGGTATAGAAGAGCGGCGAACGGTACAGTGCGTGTTGGATGAGGTGCGTGTCTCTGTGTGTGGAATAGCCACGTTAGGACGTTGACGTGTGTCGTCCGTCCAGGCGTTGACGTGTGTCGTCCGCCCCTGCGTTGACGTGTGTCGTCCGCCCCTGCGTTGACGTGTGTCGTCCGCCCCTGCGTTGACGTGTGTCGTCCGCCCCTGCGTTGACGTGTGTCGTCCGCCCCTGCGTTGACGTGTGTCGTCCGCCCCTGCGTTGACGTGTGTCGTCCGCCACGCATGTCGCTAGCTGAGCTGTCGCGCGTCGTGCCATGTCATGGGAGCGACTGGCTTCCGCGAGGCGGAAGTGTGAAGATGAAGAATAAAGTTGGTAAAGAGGGCCCTTTTTGATTGCCTATTTAGTTGTATGAGACGTCTCGATAGGAGGAGATGATTATGATTGTAATTATGATGATGATGAGTAACCGACGAAGTATGAATTAATTGAATGGTTTTTGAAAGAGAATGTGTGTTGACGAATGCCGAGTCAAGTGAAAAGTGACTCTTCTAATGCAGGTTCTCCTTGCAGATGATGAGACAGATGCAAGGCCGTCAACACCTGCGGCTGGTCCTTCAGCTGGGCCGTCAATGCCCCTGCTCGAAGTCGTCGCGGCAACAAGCGGCACCACTGCTTCCGAAGCTCGGGCCGAGGACGACCCTGAGTCAGGAGAGGCCGTATAAGCAATCTCCCCTACCGGCGAACCTACTGGAACCCGCCGCCTATAAAAAGGCGCACGTCACCAGAACTCGTTTCCATTCGATCGCGAGCGCTCCGGAGAGAAACATCTGCACTTAGTCTGCGTAATTGGTTACGAGCCCTGGTCACGTGAGCTACTTATTTTCTTTATTTAATTTCATTTATTTGATGTGTGTAATTTTGCGATTATTCCGTATGTTTTAGAGAAAATGTGGATTTGTTCTTTTTGGTTATTTTGTCTGAAAAATTGTTTGAGAAATAAAGGTTAGGTTTTTGTGATTTGTATTTTTTTATTCTTTGGCTACTTCTGACGCTAAAAGTATGATTTCTTATGTCTACGTTATGTTATATCGGCGGACTATCACTTGGAGCGACAAATTTTGAATGGAGCGGATTGCAGGAGAAATATAGTCGGTTGGTGAATAAGCAACGTCCCCTGAATCATGAATTCTGAATCATGTATTGCGTTTACAAAATAAGTTGATCGCTGCGTCAATGTAACTTACTCGTGATATACTAATTACTTAAGCAAAGCGCCACTATTATTATGAGACTAGTTTATGTGTTGGTAGTCACAGCGGTGGTAGCCACAGCCGTGGTAGCCTAGTGAATTAAAATAGCTATCCAAGTGAATTAAAATAACGCTAGTTTTCAGCTACCTCCTCTTCACAACACATAACATAACATAAGCAGCCTATATACGTCCCACTGTAGGGCACACGCCTTCTCTCAGAGAGAGAGTATGGGCTCAATCACCACGCGTGCCCACCGCGGATGGGCGATTTCAAGCGCTGAGGTATGTGAATAGCTCAAACATAGAGAATTATCCTTACCAATGTTATAAACGCGAAAGTTTGTATGTATGGATGGATGTTTGTTACTCTTTCACGGAAAAACAGCTTAACGGATCCGGATGAAATTTTGCACAGAGATATATTGTAGTCTGGATTAGCACACCGGCTATTTTTTATCCAGGAAAAATACACATCAAAATTACCACTTCCGAGTCCAATGTTCTACCTACTAGAAAAAAAAACAAAACAACGTTGCCCTGTCGACAACTGATCACTTTGTTTGATTTTTAACAAGTATATTTTGCAGACAAAAATATTATATACTAGCTGTTGCCCGCGACTTCGAAATAAACGAAGTGATCAGTTGTCGACAGGGCAACGTTATTTTGTTTTTTTTTCTAGTAGGTAGAACATTGGACTCGGAAGTGAGACCCAGAGACCCAGGTTCGATTCCCGGTGCGGGCATGTACCTATGACTTTGTTTTCTAAGTTATGTACTTTGTGAAGTTAAAGTATCAATACCACTTGCTAACTGTGAAGGAAAACATCGTGAGGAAATCTGATGACTGAGCTATCCTGGGTCTCTCGCTTCCGAGTCGCTACATACACACACGTAATTGGCGTAGTTCAATAAAATTAAGATCCGAGTAAAATAAATTAAATATAACAGCGCCATCTAGTGACTTATGGTTGTACTATAACATTACTTAATAGTGATTTTTGTTTTTTGTTACTTTTATGTTTCATTAATGCTAATTTTATTTAGCCTATGACACTTGCGCAGGGATGACGAATCGATTGACACCTTGTTTGTCAAAATCTGACCATTGATTAAGTACTTATGAGAGAACATAGAATCAGACATACTTACATACGTAATGTACATACATAAATACGAGCTAAACACATTACCCTCCTCTTGGGCTCCGCCGCAGTCGGGTAAAATAACGTTTGCCAAGTCAGCTAGTAAATATATTGTTTACGATTAGAACATGTAGGATATTTCGGTCAAGTGAGAGATGTTCGCGCTACTAATGGTTTCTTCGGTTTCAAATTTTCTTATACTACGTCTTTAAGAATTCAATATTCATCCATCATTCAAATGAACACAACTAGAACACAAATGAATACACTCACCCTGTAAGCAAAGAATGGCCAGCTGTCAGAATTGTCAATCAGCCAACTCTAAGTGCTAATCCATCGACTCGCCAATCGCTCGCTCGGTTTATTCCGGGAACATATTCCGATTTCACTTTGTTCGAGGGAAAACTTGGCCTGTGTCATGGGAAGGCAATAAAAGGTCGATAACCTCCCCGTTATTTGGGAGAAGTTTGGAACAATACGGCTCCAACTTCCTGATAGCTTTGTCGTATGTTTTTTTTTTGCCGCGGCAATATTTTTTGCTTTATAGAGAATTTGCAAAGAGTAATTTGCTGTATAGTGTGTCAGTGTGCAAAACCTAAAATATATTTTGGCCGCGGCAAAGAGACGCCATGGTTTTGAAACAGTCCTGCAGTGGACGTCAAATGGCTGATGATGATGATGATGATAAAAGAGACACACACGACAAAGCTTGATCGCTTTGCAAGTTGGAGCGGTATTGTTGCTCTATAGACACAAATTTTGGTAACATTTGGTAATAAATATGTTCATTTGGTAATAAATATGTTTCACTTTACTTTACGTTATATTGGAATAATAAGTAACGCTACAATCATAAATGAATTAGGTTCATTCACGGATTTTTTTTGTAATAGGGGTTAAAGTATGAAATTGCCGTTTTATTGCAATAGGTTCTTTGAATTGACATAGAATCTTCATGGTTTGAGGTTTTCGAATGAAATCTTTTTCAAATGGTTTCTATGATGTTCTTTTTTAAAAAAATGTGAAACATTTGAATATAGACTTTCAATTGTTTTTGTTATTCAATTTAGACAAGAAAGATGGATACTGCGAAAATAACTTGAATTAATTGAATTGAATATTAATTGAATTGAATAAGAAAAACAATTGAAAGTCGATATTCAAATGTTTTACATTTTTTAAAAAAAGAACATCATAGAAACCATTTGAAAAAAATTTCATTCGAAAACCTCAAACCATGAAGATTCTATGTCAATTCAAAGAACTTATTGCAATAAAACGGCAATTTCATACTTTAACCCCTATTATTTTCATGAAAAAGTGCATGTCTCTCATTCGACTTTCTAACGTTTGCTTCACACGTGAATGAAATAAGGTTTATCTATAAAAAACACCAAGGTTTTTGACGTTTGCATAGATTAGGAATATTTTCAGTTTTGATTGTTTTGGATTCAGTGATTTTTTTTCGCTTTAAAAATTATTGAAAGCTCCTGAAATCAAAATATTAAATAATATTTGCTGTTTTGTTTAAAAATATAATATAATATATACCCAAAACAGAAATTTTATTTTCAATACTCATACTCGTTAAGTAGGTTTGAAGTTGCCTGAGGAGCGGGTTGAAAGTAATATTTTTAGGGTCCCATACCCGAAGGATGCCAAACGGGACCCTATAACAAAGACTTCACTGTCCATCTATCTGTCTGTCTGTCACCAGGCTGTATCTCATGAACCATGATAGCTAGGTAGTTGTAATTTTTCCAAATGATATATTTCTGTTACCGCTATAACAACAAATACTAAAAATAGAATAAAATAAATATTTAAGGGATGCTCCCATACAACAAACGTCATTTTTTTGACATGTTTTGCTCGATATTAACAACGGCAACAGTTCGACGTTTCAAAGTTAGACGCTTGAAATATTCACAGAATATTTAGTTTTATATTCGCCTTATCTGTCAGGATCGTAGCAAGTGGCAGTCCCTGGTCTCTGCCTACCCCTCTGGCATACAGGCGTGAGTTTATGTTATGTTATGTTTTGTAAAAATAAATAATTAAATTAAAATAAAATTAATATCTGAGGGGGGCTCCTATACAACAAACGTGATTTTTTGTCGCTTTTTCTCGATCTTTTTGTCTAATGTTGTATAGATGATGGTACGGAACCCTTCGTGAGCGAGTCCGACTTGCACTTGGCTGGTTTTTTTCATTTTAAATAATTAAAAAGAACTAGGTAGTTCTATATTCACATTTCTGTTGAAACATGTTCCAACTATCTATGCAGCCACTCAAATATAGCGCGATGTAAAATTGAAATGACATAAATTTATATTGATTATAGAATATATTTTTTTAAATGACTTTATTTCTTTAAAATAATATAGATTTGGGCAAAATATTTACCATTGTTTCAACGATGAAAATGAAAAATAATGGATAAAGCTGGCCGGCTACGAAAAAAAAAATGGCGAGAAAGCGGCAATCCGATCTTCATTGGTTGTTTCGAGTTGTCAGATCAAATCAAATTTGCTAATTCATATTTTTATTTTTACTTTTGTTATATTTATAATGAGAAGCACTGTTTACCTCAGGTCTTTAACCCGACTCTTTACCCTATGGGTTACTTTCACCCCTAGGTTAACAATGTACTATTTTTAAGGACAATGTCCAGTTCCATATTTTACTTTAAACCCCTCATGATCGCAATGTTGTTCTTTTAATGAATCCATTTATATTCATAAGTAAAAAGACTCCCGTAAATTCTTCAGGACCTTTCTGAAGCACGCTGTATTATGTTATGTTAATGTACTCTAAACGACACTCTGTTTAGCTCACGATTCCATTTATTTCCCGAAACAACAATGGCGTCCAAAAGGTAATCAACGGGCCGTTAACATAATTATCCATTCATAATAACGCGCCCCTTCAGTGCGACGCCGGCGAAACAAACTGGCAAATTATACGCGGAACAAACAAATAACTGAGAAAGCCAAATTACTCTGATATTTGCATTAGTCTGTGAAGGTGAGAGCTGAAGAGTTTGAACCCGTTTGCGGCTTGTAGTTGGCCCTTTTTAATTAAATTTGTGAGTTATTTTCTTGGTTTTAAACGATGATGATGATGATGATGATTGATGTTTTTCAACTTAATTAAAATCCCAGTTTTGTCACTACCTACTTTGATTGTTTTAGTTTTATATTTCATACATTTTTAAACTATACTTTCTAAATACTTATTTTTATTTTCCACATGTTCTTAAATAATGGTTAAAATGTCCCCTAAAAATGTTGTAACGACTTCGATGTTACCCTGTATATTATTGTTTTAAGCCCATAAGCGAGAGACCCAGGTTCGATTCCCAGTGCGGGCATGTACCTATGAAATTTCTTTCTAAGTTATGTACATTTGTGAAGTTATAGCAGCAATACCACTCGCTAAAGGTGAAGGAAAACATCGTGAGCAAACCTGAGTGTCTGAGCTATTCACATACCTCAGTGCTTGAAATCGCCAATCCGCGGTGGGTGGTGATTAAGCCCATACTCTCTCTCTGAGAGAAGGCCTGTGCCCTACAGTGGGACGTATATAAGCTGCTTATGATGAAGCCCATATTCTCTCTCCGGGGGAGAGCCTGCAGTACCCTGCAGTGGGACATATTTAATTTTATTGTTATTAATTATTTTCGGGCGAAATGTACTGGTATAAATGGAACAAACTGAGTTTTGTTGGAACATTACAGAGAGATATTATTATTGAAGCTGGAAATTTTAAGGTAACACAAATGCGCGCCAAGCTCCGCCGTCATCAGGGGGAATTCAGGTACAGTCGAACCCAATTGGTGCTCAAAGTTTTCGAATTCAGACCACAAATTGGCAAATCTATTGAAAAGAGGAGGATCTACTTGCCAATACGAACAACTGTTGCTTTGGCTATAACGTAGAAATGGCAGAAAAACAGTTACATATCAATGTTACTACCGGATAATAATGCAGCTTATATAGTGTAGGGCACGGTTCATCTCTCAGAGAGAGAGACAGAAAAGGTGCACAGGGTATCCTACTTGGGACTAGGATAAGTGATTTGGTTGTGAAGAAGTTGTATTATGTCCCATTATCCCACAAGCCGTGGTAGCCTAGTAGGTAGAACATTGGACTCGGAAGCGAGAGACCAGTGCGGGCATGTACTGACTTTGTTTTTTAAGTTATGTACATTTGTGAAGTAATAGTAGCAATACCACTCGCTAACGGTGAAGGAAAACATCGTGAGGAAACCTGAGTGTCTGAGCTATTCACATACCTCAGTGCTTGAAATCGCCAATCCGCGGTGGGCACGCGTGGTGATTAATCCCAACTCTCTCTCTGAGAGAAGGCCTGTGCCCTACAGTGGGACGTATACAGGCTGCTTATGATGATCTCACTGTACCTACTTAATTTTGAGGCTCTCCCACGCAATGAAAAGTCACGTTTTAAGCCTGTTCACGACTTCGGAGTGGTAGAATTAGCTGAAATTTAAAAGGGATTTTTAGTTAGGAATGAGTACTTGCAGGGTCAATATACTGGCCACCCTTCTTGTGTGACTCCCACAGTTACTTGGGGAACTTGTATCTAACTTAGATTGGAGTGACATTACTTTTATACGATAGGAGACGTATAAAACTCAGGAAAAATGAATAAATATCTGTGTAATTTCCTTGCTTATGTACAATAAAGTGTTCTCTATCTATCTATCTATCTAAATAGAACGTAAAAAATTCAAATATTTATTTTTTTGGGTTCTCGAAAAATAGCAAAACATAAAGTTGCTTCAATAAAAAAAAACTTATGATATTTACTTTTTTCGTTGAATTCTGAACATTTGCTTATCAGTGTGTAGATGCATAAAAACATTATTTTATGACATAACTCAAATAAATATCGGCAAACACTTCATGCATTATAAGGCATTAAGTCCAACTTTTTTAATGTACTTTTTGGTTTCATAATAAACAATTTATTATTATTATTACTGTTAGCCGAGGACCGTGTTCAGTGGCGTGCAAAAGGAGAGGCCTATGTCCAGCAGTGGACAAGCATAGGCCATGATGATGATGATGATTATTATTATTACTTACGAAGACGTATTTTGAGCCCGATTTGTATGGCGCATTTTTGTACCACGTGACTGTATTGACTTTTGGACAGGTTATTATTATGAAGTGTTAGTTGGAAAGAAAAAAAAAAACCACGTTTATTTATCTCTTAAGATGGCCTCTCCTATTACATCAAAACATTTTTAGCGCAAGTTCTCCATTGCTACGGGCTGCGTTCCGATGTGAATCCGGCTCTGAATAGGCTCCGTTTTCATTCACCATGATTAAGTCCTTCATATCAGGACGCAACCTGGTCGGACTCTTCCAACAATATTTCATGTAAGTGAAGCCGGACTCAAGTTATTCATGTAAGAACAATAAATGTTTTATTTATAAGCCGTAACACTCTATGCAAACCAATGTTAAATGGCAACAATTTAGCAATTAATAGTGCTTACGAAAGTGTTGCTTCAAATATCTAATACCTTATATAATCAGAATGTCGGAAACGGCTCCAACGAGGTTAATGAAATTTAGTATGCAGAGGGTATCGGGAGCGATAAATTGATCTAGCTAGGTTTCATTTTTAGAAAACGTCGTTTTATCCGTGTTCTTAGGCAATGAAAAACTGCTATTAGAATGCGATGGTAAATTTCGCCACCATCTACAAGGTTTTAATAGCTCAGATGGGAAATTGGGTGGTCCGGAAGGCAGGAAACCCCGATTCGAGCCTGTCTTCAGTCCGATTATGATCTTTATTAAAATAATTTACCCTAAACTCAATATGTTTGAGGATTACAGTGAATCTATCCATCTATACAGCCCATTAAAGAAGCCGAAACGAGAAAAAAAATGTTATGAGTTATTAAAGACGCCCACTGTTGGGCATAGGCCTCTTCACCGCCACGCCAACCTCGCCGGATCCCTGCTAATCTTATCCATTGCCCTCCTGCCGCCTTCTTAACGTTTTCAACCCGTACAGCGAATAACTGAGCGGAACTAAAGGAATGAACATACAAGACTAGAATTTTCTCGTGTTGCGTATTCATATTTTCACATATTCTGCCTGACTCATCCCTAGTCCGACGCGGACCGGATAGTTAAGAATACAACACAAAAAAATCTCGTGTCACAGTGTTTGTTATCGAACTCCTCCGAAACGGCTTCACGGATTTTTATGATTTTTTTTGTGTATAATCGGCAGGTCTGAGAGTAGGTCTTAATAATATGGCAAATCAACGTTTGCCGAGTAATTATATAATTTCCAGCCGCGCAGTTGGCAGTAGAAGCAGGGGCCGCCCATCAAGGGGATGGGTTGAACCTCTAAGGAAAGGTAAGAAAAATACCCTATAAGCACCCATCGTTAGCCCCCTCTGCCCACTACTGGGTATAGGCCTTTTTCCCCAAAAACCATGTCTTGCCATCCACATCCGCGGACCCTCCGCCGACTCAACGACGGTGTCCGACCATCGGGCCGCTGGTCTGCCCACTGCTCGTCGCCCTGTTCTCGGCCAAGCAAGCAACAATAAATATAAATAAAATAATTTTATTTACGTTCGCGCAACACAATCACTTGCCCTGGTTCCAAACTAGGACATCCTGTGTATGGTTACCAGTCAAGGACGTCGCAAACTTGGAAATGCATCCAGACCGGGAATCGAATTCACGATCTATGTTTTAGTGCAAACGCGATACAGCTAGACCGACAAGGCAGTGTACTAGGGAACAAAATACTCGTATCTCATTGGTCAATATACGACGACGGTCCGCTTCATAGGGTAGTTTTACTTAATGCAGTGGCTATTGAAGGTGACGTGACCACGCGCATTAACCAATGGGCGCACGTGGACGATTTTCTTTGGGAACTCGTTTTGTGGAATGGAGTATATATGGAGTAGAATCGTATCGATCGAAGAGTGCTGGTGAGGAGAGCTACCTCCTATCTAGTCCCTTAGTCATGACTCGATGATCAAGGAAGCGAGTCTCTAAAATGCATTGTTGTTCGATAGGGTCATATTAGTACGGCAATGATTGTTTAATTGACACTATTGGTAGTCTAGTAACCAATCACATTCCAATAGTGGCACCCTTGCAACTTAACTCAGTGCCTCGCTTCTTCGCGAGAGACGCCTATTGAATTAACGCGGGTTAATTTAATGGGGGCACTGAGTAGTGGCAAATAACAGCTATTTTCGTGCTTGTACAATTCTATTGAAAAGCCATGTGTGTAATAGACTCTATGGTCAGAAAGGAGAGTCAAGGTGTTTGTGTAGGAATCAGAAATCAAAAAAATATATTAACGTAAATAAATTACATTCTGTTTACTGAACGTCGACGTGCAATGTTAGCTGTCGCCTTCGGGCCGTATTTGTAGTGGAGAAAAAGGCAGCAGGAAAAAAACTCTACTCTGATCATGTATGACAACTAGGTAATTTATCTACGCCACCGCATAACGACCCACCACGACGTATTCTGTAGTATACTCGCAGCGAGTCAACTTTATTATACTAATGCGTTCGCATTCCGCATAATAAATTCTACTCACCACGATTACAATGAGACGGCAAATTATGCAAAGGAAGGGCGCAAATGAAGCAAAAACACGATTATTTTGTCCTTCCGACTCGGTGGAGACTAGGGCGAGAGGTTGTTCCCAAGCGGCCTGTCTGGGGGGCTGTCTTTTAACGAGCGAGTCTGAACACACAGAAAGAACGTGGGGCGAAGGCGCGGAAAAGACACGTCGTCCTTCCAATTCAATTTCATACAAAATGTACTAAAAGGATGAGACGAAGCAGACAAAGAAAAGACGGGGTAAGGGCGCGAACTCTATACAACGCGCCGCCTCTTTTCCGCGCCCTCGCCCCACGTCCCTTCTGCGTGGCCATGGTCTTACGGTCTTATTTATAATGTGGGTTGCTCGGGGCTGCAAGTGATGTAAATTTCTTGGGCCTGATGTCGCTGCCTGTACGTAATACAGAGAAGTTTGTAAAGAGGCTCGAAATTTCCCTGATGCCTTCACTTGCCCATTAGCTCAGTTGGGAGATCACTGGCACGGTTAGCCAGAGGTCGCGGGCTCAAGTCCCGGCATGGGTGGAATTTTAGCCTCTAAATAGGGTTTTAAAGTTACTAATTGTGAAGGAAAACTCGGTGAATAATACTGAATATCTGCGATGTTCACATACCTTAGCGCATTGCCCATTCGCGGAGGACGTTTTTATGACAATAGAAGAACAATAGATAGGCCCGGCCGTGGCCCAGTCGTTCCTCAAGAAGCTTATATTATTCTCTCTCTGCAAGAGAGAAGGCCTGTGGAGTAGGACGTATATAGACTGCTTACAGTATACTGACAGTACATCTATTTTCGACTCATTTATCATATAATAATAACAACATTTCAAATCCATTTTAAATCTGTGTAATCTTTGATAGAGAATTTTTTTTTATTTAAAAAACACTAATTCAAGAATTTGCTTGCTCTTGATTAATAACCAGTAGCCACACCAAACTCAATAAAACTCGTGAAGGAACCAGTCCTTATTCTACGGGAATAGCCCTGCGAAAATTTATACGAAATGTTTCGCTTATTTAACGACTTGAGGCTAAGAACACAGCGGCGGAGATAATGAAACTTGCTACGATAATATTTTTTCCCATTAACGTCTGGTGGTCATTGAATTTTGACGTTAAGGTGTCTCATTTTAACGAGGCTGTTTGCTGGCGGCGAAATGGAATGCCGAAAGGAGGTCGGGATGAGTGTTTGTTTGAGTTTTATTTTGGTTATACCGAGTTGCTACGCTTGGATTCGAGTTGTGGTATTAACGAGTTAAAGTTTTACTAAAATCGCAACATAATGCTGTCATTGCGATAGTTGCAAGGTGAAAACTTTTTTATTGTAGGTTATTTAAACTTTAGACTTTCTAGAATTTAATAATACTGTAATTATACATCCATATTGCAACATTTGAGTACCTCCGAAAATATTAGAAGCTATCGCCCACGACGACTCGCGCGATTCTGAATCCGCTTCCGTTTTTAGGTTAGGTTTTTGGGAAGCGATGCGAACAGGCTGCAGCATAGCATATGGTTTGCTTCCGTTTTTAGGTCAGGTTTTTGAGAAGCAATGCATACGCGCTGCAGCATAGTATATGTTTTGCTTCCGTTTTTAGGTCAGGTTTTTTAGGAAGCGATGCAAACGTGCTGCTGCATAGCATGTGTTTTACTCCTGTTTTTAGGTTAGATTTTTGGAAAGCGATGCAAACGCGCTGCGGCATTGTATGTGTTTTGCTTCCGTTTTTACGGATACACTAGTTTGTTTAATAGCTAGTGTAATAGCTATCGAATACATTAGTTTGTTTTTTAAAAAAGACACTTAATATTAGAACCATTGGTAGCCAGCCAGAGCGATGCGTGTATGCCGCGGGTCCGCGCCGCGGGTTGTTATTGTCATTGTTTTGATTGACGGAAAGTTAGTACTTCTCGTTCGAGCATTTTTTGAAACATTTCTCAACTATTTTTTTTTATTTACGTCTGTATTTCAAAGTAATATTCTTACCAGATGCAATTTTTAATTACTAATTACATAACTGCGGCTTTTGAAACACCCAGATATCAGCGTGTATTCATCTCTTCGTATAAGATAAATCGTAATAAGACGTCCCGTCGGACGAGACGAATGTGACGTTACATTTTAGTTGCAAAGTCTGCTGTAACGCAAGTAAGTAGCATGCATGGATTTTAGGCTCAAGTGCTGTCGACTCTGCGTAACGCTACTGGCTAATTAATGGTTTCTTAATCCGCGGTCAAGTCTGGCGTACTCTCCAAATGATTCACTTGCCCTCAATAATGGATGTCGAGCACTGTTAGTATTAAAAAGGGACTGAATAACTACTTAGTCTAATCACGATTATTTACGGAAGAATAACTATAACTCCATAATTAAAAATCTCTTCTTTTGGCCTTTGCATCTAAGAAAGAAAGAAAGAAGAAAGAAACACATTTATTGGGACAAATTAACACATTACAAGAAAAAAGGCATAACAAGTAACATAAACAAGTACAAAGGAAAAACCAGTCACATAAATACAACATAATACAAGGCAAAGTCAAAGCGTCAGAGTGCATCCTGTGGTGTGTCATCTACATAAAGAGATGATTTATACAGCGTCCAGTGGTACCTTCACTCATACTAAGTAGATGAGAGAAGGGGCCACTCATCTTTTATTAATTAAAAATAAAATATACACGATTGAGGCGCAACTAACACAGCGTATTTATCACTCTTGCGGGTGCACACACCCGCTCTTAGTTTCCCATGTAATGTATTCTACCACAACATGACGCTTAAGTCTATAGAGGGCTAAGAAAATCACCATAAGCTGTGAGGTCATTGAACAGTGGTTTTACCACAATGACGGATACATTTAACCAGGTTATGAAGAGCCACTACCCGTCGGAAATATCTTTATCTGTCACCGTGGTAATCTCCATATTGCGATGTGTCTAAATAATTCCGCCACGGTGGTTACACGGTGTGCAAAATTGAGTCTCTTTTTGCAAGTCTCTTAATTGTTTTACTAACAAGAATTATAAGAATGCAATGTAAGTAAAATTTGTACTGCACATATTTATTTATTTATTGGGTTTTAGGAAAACCATCGACTAAAAGTAACATGATGAAAGGTAAATTGTACATTATAGTAACTGAGAGTCATTAAAAGGTTTTCACTTATAGCGACACTGTAGTTCAGAACACACTAACATTTACAATATCGAAAACCGTATATTTTATTTAAACATTCAAAATAACCAACATAAGAACGCAAACTAAAAAAATAACTACCATTCCGAAACGTAATAAGATTCTGAGACAAAAATACATTGTCTATTTTCATTATCTATCTATACCCCCCACCACGAATAATCACACAGTTTTTTATTTGCATAAGAGATAAAAAATGTTTAAATTTTTTTTATATTTATTAGAAAAGATTGTTTTTTAATTTTGTTTTTTTAGCACTTGATAAATGGGGTCAAATTTTTACGCTTCGAAACTGTGACTGGAACTTTTTTATTTTATTACTATTGTTATGTTGGCTATGTTAACTATTATTTCTGAAATAAAAAAAATATATATTTAAATCGAATGAGGCGGTGGATCACGATTTTTTTTGTGTATGTTTGGTAGGTCTGAAGATAGTTCGTAGGCTAATTAAAATGGCAAAACAACGTCTGCTGGGTCAGCTAGTCATCATCATCATCAGCCATTTGACACCCACTGCAGGACATAGGCCTCTCTTATGGTTTTCCAAGCTTCCCGGTGTAGGGCCGCCCGCATTCAGCGACTCCCCGCCACCGTTACCACGTCATCAGACCATCTGGTGGGGGGGCCCTTTCACGCGTCACAGTCCGATAGGCGGTCGCCAGGTCAGAACTTTTTCGCCCCAACGGCCATCAGTTCTCCGTGCTATGTGCCCCGCCCACTGCCACTTCAACTGAGCAATTCTTCGAGCTATATCAGTAACTCGGGTTCTTCTGAGCGTCTCCTCATTCCTGAGCTAGTAAAAACAATATTTACATGAAGAAAACTATATTTTCGCAAAACTTTCTGAATGTCCAAAGTATGAGCATCGCAAGTCATAAAAAATAGTCTATTAACAGTTGTCCAAACAATTTGCTTTTGTTTGCCGTCTTGCCTCCGATGATAAGTTAAGGTGGTTCAGTCAGATCCATAAAACTAACTCTGAATACTGTCGATAGCTAAATATTAGGGGTTAAAGTATGAAATTGCCGTTTTATTGCAATAGGTTCTTTGAATTGACATAGAATCTTCATGGTTTGAGGTTTTCGAATGAAACTTTTTTCAAATGGTTACTATAATGTTCTTTTTTTAAAAAATGTGAAACATTTGAATATCGACTTTCAATTGCTTTTGTTATTCAATTTAGACAAGAAAGATGGATACTGCGAAAATTCGAGTGATTATGAGGCACCCATTTTTCGTATTTTTTTATTTTATTGATTTGACGCAAGTGAGTCAATATTGTGGGTAAGGTAACGTTAAACCATGCCGCTAATTCCTGGGTAGTTTGACTAGGGTCGGCTTCCACTATCTCTCTTAATTCATCGTTATTCACCTGTGTGGGCGGTCTTCCTCGTGGCTCGTTCTTTAAGTCGAAATTTCCATCACGAAAGCGTTTAAACCAAAATCGCACGTGGCGTTCATTAGTAGACCCCTCTCCAAACGCAGCATTCATATTGCGGGCTGTTTCTGCCGCGTTAGTTCCGCGTCGGAACTCGTATTCAAAAATCACTCGAATTTTCGCAGTATCCATCTTTCTTGTCTAAATTGAATAACAAAAACAATTGAAAGTCGATATTCAAATGTTTCACATTTTTTAAAAAAAGAACATCTTAGAAACCATTTGAAAAAAGTTTCATTCGAAAACCTCAAACCATGAAGATTCTATGTCAATTCAAAGAACCTATTGCAATAAAACGGCAATTTCATACTTTAACCCCTATTAATTTAATGAATTAAAGATAAAATACAAAATCACACTTATATGCGAGGGTTTTAGACCAGAACTCTTTATTGCACACCACCATAAATTATAAAAGTACATGTTAAAATAAAAACTCCTCTGACCATCTTTTCCCAAATTACCTTAATCTTAATACATCAAAGCCTATATTATGAGAAGATTCCGTGACTGCCATCAATAACTTTTAGAGGCAAAACATTAGTTAATTTTCTAACAAAATTAGGAAAACGGACACACGAACAGCACCCGTTCACAAGCATAACAACCATTACCAGTGTCAACAATTTTAGAGGAAGATAGGTGACCTGGCCACCACGCCACCATTCGAATCATCATCATCAGCCATTTGACGCCCACTGCAGGACATAGGCCTCCCTCGTGGTTTTCATAACCATGAGGGGTTTTGCCATAATCGCCACACTTGGCAGGCGGATTGGCGATCGCAGTATGCGGTTAGGATCTCAGGAAGACGCTGCTGCCCGTCTCCTGGCAATGTATTTCCTTAGTCGCCTTCTACGACATCCACGGGAGGAAAGGGAGTGACGCTATTCTTAATCCGGCGCCACACGGCGCCACACCATTCGAATGACCTTTAGCAAACCTGCAGATTGAGTTATTGTCAGTTATAAAATGTTTGATACAGTGTCTTATGCAATCAAGTCGTCTGTTAACTTATTAAAACTAAATAAATTGTAAAATTATTAATTAAATAACAATTAAATCCCAGTGAGATTGGTTTACTACTAAGGCTTACATCATGCAGATACTCGTCTATTCTATTAAAGGCTTTTTTACATAGTGACTGTTTAATGAATGTTTCATATTTATTTTCAGACAAGAACGGAACATGTTCTGGAATTCTGTTGTAAACATGAACACAATAGGCTGCAAATTATATATTTATCATGACTAAATGAAATTTAGAATAAGATAGCTTATTTCTATTTCCAGCGTTTACGTTACAGAAATACATTACCAGGAGACGGTCAGCAGCGTCTTCCTGAGATTCCAGCAGCATACTGCGATCGCGAACCCGCCTGCCAAGTGTGGCGATTATGGCAAAACCCTTCATGGTTAGGAAAATCATGCAGCAGGCCTGTGTCCTGCAGTGGGCGTCGAGTGGACGTCCCTATTTAATCTGAATATTGTTATATTTTTACCGGTGCTGTGGTAGCCTAGTGGGTAGAACATTGGACTCGGAAGCGAGAGACCCAGGTTCGATTCCCAGTGCGAGCATGTACCTATGACTTTGATTTCTAAGTTATGTACATTTTTCAAGTTATAGTAGCAATACCACTCGCTAACGGTGAAGGAAAAGATCATGAGGAAACCTGAGTGCCTGAGCTATTCACCTCAGCGCTTGAAATCGCCCAATCCGCGGTGGACACGCGTGGTGACAGAGACCGTAATATAGACATACAAATACAAAGATAGCTAATAACAATACCATGAAGCATGTAAACAACAAGAAGCAAGCACTGTTTAATGCAATCGACAGCGTGTCATGTCCGTATACGGATATGTGGTGCTGGTAATGTTCTCACCCTGGTAAAGCTAGTGGTTTTGAAACACGAACAGTGTTAAATTTAGGCGTGAAGATGGCCGAAAAAAGCGTGCTTCTCAATCGGCCATCGGGAGATTTTTTTGTTTTTTTTTATTCGATGCGTTTAGGATTCTGTGGCTCACAAACGGACAAAATTTTAAAGTAAAATCGTAATATAGTGAGACATTGTGTGATATTAATTCGCAGTTTTAAGTATAAACTTGAGCATCCGCCTTAACGAATTCATAAGTAACCTGAGTAGTTATTTAGAAGGTATTGGTTCTTATTGCCATTTTCAGTTCAACATGGACCGAATACAGTTCTTGGTGAACGGAAAGAAACATTCGGGTAACAATTTTAGTGTTATTTGTAATTCAATTAAATCCAAATATTTTTATTCATTATAAAAACGAAATGTTAACTTAATAAACGTTTAAGTAGTTAGTTTCACAATTAATAAATTATGTAGAGAAGAAGCTAACAAAAAAAAAACACTCGACATTTATAAAAATATATAAAAACAAGAACATATAAAAGCAAGATTCCCTTAAAACTCTCCATAATCGCAGGATGAGTCATCTTGTCTTATTCTTTATAATTGGCATATTCTTATATAATTTATGTGCATCTACTTACCTTACAGTCCTATTTATCCTAAGGTTGTCTGGAAGAGATCACTTTTAGCGATAAGACCGCCAGTTGTATACTATTTTACTATGTTACTGTAGATATTTAAGATTTGTCATGTATCTTTATAATGTATGGTGTGCAGTAAAGAGTATTAATCTAATCTAATCTAATAAATGTTAATAGTCTGTGGTAAAGACTTTCCCATATAAACTCTCTGCCATATTCTTTTTATACGGTGGTTTTGGAGTGTTTTGGAGGAATCGTGTTTTTATAAAAAAACCGTTTGACGACAAACTAAGGCCGACTTATACTACTTCTTATATGTCACTTAAGTCGGCGTTCAAATTGTCTTTTATATGAAGAATTTTAGTCAAATGGTATTTAAGCCCCATTTAATAAAGTGGTGCAAGTTAACTTAGATTAATTATAACTAACTTAGATAGATAGAATATTCTTCTTAATCTAACTTAACCAACGTACCTATCTGTTTATTTGCGACAGTCCACGGCTAAAGGTACCTTATGGCCGGTATGCATAAGCATACCCCTGTAAAAAAATAGTACTTGCAATTATACACTTTCGAGAAACAGACTGGGCAAGTTCAGTAACTCAAAAAACTATGTCTCAGTTGGAAGTTACACAGAAGGCTAAAGTTTATTATTCTTTGTTATTTTATCTATTCTTTCATAAAAACATGGAAGCCATAACCATAAAACCTTCACTTTCAACTCAGTTTAAAAAAAAACAACCAATATATTTTTAAGCACAAATCAACGTAGTGTCCATTTTAATGAGACTGAAGTATAAAAATAAGTCACAGAAAAAAAAATAAAAATATGTCAACATGGCTTAAAAATTTTAGAAAAGTCTTTTGGTCTAATATACCTCAATCGCTCAAGACAAAATTATACAACCAGTGTGTGTTAACATTGACGAATTATGGCAATGAAACGTCTCACTATGGGCCTCATAAGAAGGCTCAAGGTCACGCAACGAGCTATGCAAAGGGCTATGCTTAGAATTTCTCTACGAGATTGAATCAGAAATTATGAGATCCGTAGACAAACGAAATTCGTCGACATAGCCCAGCGGATTAGTAAGTTGAAGGGGCAGTGGGCGGGGCACATAGCACGCAGAACTAATGGCCGATGGGGCCGAAAAGTTCTCGAATGAAGACCACATATCGGCAAGCACAGCGTAAGACGACCAGCCACAAGATGGACAGATGACCTCATCCAAGTGGCAGGAAGGCGCTGGATGCAGGCCGCTTCCAACCGGTCTTTTTGGAAATCCATGGAGGAGGCCTATGTCCAGCAGTGGACCTCTCGTGGCTGAATGATGATGATGATAATAGCTTAAAAGACCTTGTGCTAGAAAATGCAAGAAAAAAAGCATTTTACGAAACATTAATTGTATAGGAACAGCCCACAAGATACCTTTTCATTTGGATGTCACATTTTATGTCTTCATAATAAAAATTGTACTTTATTGGATTAATCAAAATTTTTAATCAAAAACACCCTTTTTTGGTACCTAGCTGAATAAAAATATGTTATATTGCTAAATATTACAAAATATATTATATTTATTAGATTTAAGTTTAGTTTAAACGTATACGTAAGTTTTAATTTCGTGGGCCTGTTTTTTTAAATTTGACAAAGCGTTCCACGCTTTTGGTACATATTTGGTATAGTGCATTACCTCCAGAAAAAAAACCGCACGGTAAAATTTGTTAGTATTGATAGGTAGAAACCCCAATTTTGGGATGTAGGTACAAAGGGATTTCGTTACACCCTGTATAAGATAGGTAATAACAATTCATAATTTGGTTCTTTAATATGTATCGTATCATCATCATCATCAGCCATTTGACGCCCACTGCAGGACATAGGCCTCCCTCATAAAATCGTATAAAATCAATCAATTGATCAGTCCGTATTCCTCCACTGCAGTACACGCCACTTCTTTCTATCCTCGGCCATCTTCATCCAGCCGCTTCCAGCAATCGGCTTCAAATCGTCGGTCCAGCAAGCTGGTGGGCGTCCTACGCTACGTTTGCCAGTAGCAAAATCAGTTGTAATAGAAATATTGAAATACCCACGAAAAAGCATTTCAGTTAACCATATTGGGCTACATGCCAGTAGAGGCACTCACATGAGTCACATTGTGCATACTTTCCAGTGGGTGGCGAGGTGACGTCACATACGATGCTGCTGGACTACCTCCGCTCAGAGCTCGAGCTCAGGGGCACCAAGTATATGTGCCGGGAGGGTGGCTGCGGCGCCTGCATCGTCTCTGCCGCCAGGGGCCCCGGGGCCTCGCCGCAGATTGTAAACTCTGTAAGTGCTCACAAACTATTCACCGACTGTATGTAGAACTTGAGGGTTTCAATCATTTGTCATATGCCTCGGCTTCTCTTACGGATGATTTAAGTAGTCCCTAAGAGTTACACTTTCTCGAGTGACTAACAAGTCCCATTCGAGAGTGGCAGGCCCTTTCTGCAGATAGGACACTAAAGGAAGAGTCCGGAGTCAAGTCGAAATTTATTTGTTGTCTCCTGGCTCTTTTGTCTGTCAGTGCTGAGCACCATACTTTTCGCAGGTCTTGCAGCCCTTTCAAACTTCTTTTCTCCAAGCGTCTCTGTCCACAGTTAGCCTATCCCAGCTCTCGAAGTCGATCTCAAAAGCCACCTGATCACGTGTTCTATTTAACATGTACATAATTTACATGTATTAATGAAACCAACTTTTAATAGCAAAAAATATATCAACTATTACCACACCCAGGCAGTTTTTGGATTAGATTTTCGAAATTTGACGTTTCAAAAATAGGTGCCATTCTTGGGATTCAAATAATTACATAATATGTCATCCTTGGTTTGAATCCCTTTCATTTGTACTTGTACTTGCTTTTACCAACAAGCACAAATTGCAGTGTCTAGTGTCAATAACGTCGTGCCAGGATTGGAAGGTGACGACGATTGAGGCGGTCGGCAACCGGCTGAAGGGATACAGCGAGGTGCAGAAGGCGCTAGCCTCCCACAACGGGACCCAGTGCGGATACTGCTCACCCGCTTGGGTCATGACCATGGAAACGTAAGCTTTAAACATAACTTATCATAATTGACTCAAAAAGGGAGAGAGAGATATAGAATACGGGGTTGCGATGGTGAGCAAGCCAGCTTAGGATTGATAAAATTAGCGCGCATATCCACCGCAGTTCTGCGATAAAAGTTTCGTTTACCTATACGCTGCATTCTTCTTCTTCTTTCTGTGACTCTAATTCAGGTTGGACTTTAGCTCCCCATATGTTTCTTCATTTCAATAAAATTTCTTGTCAAACGAACCAGGTTTGGCTACACCCGTACATTCCCTGATATTTCTAAGCCAAGACTTCCTTATTCTACCAACACAACTCTTTTCCTGAGATTTGCCCGTCGTAGGTTGCTTAATGTTATGTTATAAATATTTATAAATACATAATGAAATAATTTATTGAAATATTTTGCAGTTTGCTGAAAAACCAAAAACCAGAAGAACTTACGAAGTCAGAAGTGGAAAAACACTTTTCCGGAAATATCTGCCGTTGTACTGGCTACCGACCAATTTTAGATGCTTTCAAGACTTTTGCCAAAAAAGAAGAGACAAATATCAGTGACATTGAAGATCTAAGTATTTGTGACAACAGGGCAAATGACTGTAATAAATATTGCCTTGATAAAGAATGGTGCTTGTTGGACGAAAAAGACTTTGAGGATGGAACAAGAAAAGAGATAGAGCTTAAAGATGACAAAGTCTGGTATAAAGTTACTAAAGTAGACGATATCTTTGACGTGTTTGATAAGCACCACGGTGAATCTTATATGTTGGTTGGTGGAAATACTGCAAAAGGTAAAATATTGAATAATTTTATTAAAGAAAAACACGCACCTATACACACCAAATGAATCGAACACACAAAAATCATGGGAAACCTTCACAATTTTTTGAGTTCAAATTATAATGTGGTGGGGTCTGGTGATCGATGTTCCATAAAATTTCTTACAATGAATTCAAATATTCCTTTTCACGCATTTGGCTCGCTTACATGTGCGTTCACCTTTAATGTTTGTTGTTGCAATAAATGTATTTCTTTCTCTCTCTTTTTCTCTTTCTTCTTTTTTATGATATTAAATTTCTACTCATACTCTAAATAATATGCTTTTTGTGTGTATCGGCCTTCCCTAAATAAAACTTGCTAAATATTATTTAACGTAAATTAACATAAATTAACAATATTAGCACATTGAGAACAATGTCACATTTTAATGTTTTTGGTTACAGGCGTTTACCCCATTTTTGACTATCCAAAAGTACTAGTAGACATTAGTAGCGTTCATGAATTGAAAGGCTATATTACAGATCAAAATCTTATTCTGGGTGCTGGTAACACATTAGCTGAGACAATGCATATTTTTGGTGTCGTGAGCGAAGGAGACGATTTTAAATACTGTTTAAAATTGAAAGATCATTTGGAATTGGTTGCTCATGTTGCAGTCAGAAATGTAAGACGGCGTTTGACCATATTTGATACTGAACGAGATTTTATTACTGTTAACTTACATCCGACACATTTTTTTTAGATTGCTACCATTGGTGGTAACTTAATGGTGAAACACGCTCATCATGAGTTTCCATCAGACGTTTTTTTACTATTTGAAACGGTTGGTGCAATGATTACTATTGGTAAGAAATATATTCTCATATTAACGGTTGTTTAGTTCATTATTTACGCCTTTTTTATAATATTAGGGGTTAAAGTATGAAATTGCCGTTTTATTGCAATAGGTTCTTTGAATTGACATAGAATCTTCATGGTTTGAGGTTTTCGTGTGAAACTTTTTTCAAATGGTTTCTATGATGTTCTTTTTTTAAAAAATGTGAAACATTTGAATATCGACTTTCAATTGTTTTTGTTATTCAATTTAGACAAGAAAGATGGATACTGCGAAAATTCGAGTGATTATGAGGCACCCATTTTTCGTATTTTTTTATTTTATTGATTTGACGCAAGTGAGTCAATATTGTGGGTAAGGTAACGTTAAACCATGCCGCTAATTCCTGGGTAGTTTGACTAGGGTCGGCTTCTACTATCTCTCTTAATTCATCGTTATTCACCTGTGTGGGCGGTCTTCCTCGTGGCTCGTTCTTTAAGTCGAAATTTCCATCACGAAAGCATTTAAACCAAAATCGCACGGTGCGTTCATTAGTAGACCCCTCTCCAAACGCAGCATTCATATTGCGGGCTGTTTCTGCCGCGTTAGTTCCGCGTCGGAACTCGTATTCAAAAATCACTCGAATTTTCGCAGTATCCATCTTTCTTGTCTAAATTGAATAACAAAAACATTGAAAGTCGATATTCAAATGTTTCACATTTTTTAAAAAAAGAACATCATCCATTTGAAAAAAGTTTCATTCGAAAACCTCAAACCATGAAGATTCTATGTCAATTCAAAGAACCTATTGCAATAAAACGGCAATTTCATACTTTAACCCCTATTATGTTATAAATGACAAGTTAACAATGTCCCACGCACTGCAGCATCCGAGTGGTCCCTTCATCCATCTGAAGTGTGAGCGAAGCTGCCACTGCACGCTGTATAAATCATCTCATTGCGGAGATGCAAAGGCCAAAGTTTTTTTTTTTTTACTAAATTTAATTTTACTTCTGTATCTCTCTGCAACCTTAGAATGATACATGGTTTAAATTTTCAACTTTGTAGCATTGTAAACAGTAATGCTTGCTGTTTCAGAGGATAGTAAAGGGCAACAGACAGTTGATCTAAAGAAGTTCCTTACTATAAATATGTCAGAAAAAGTTCTCATAAACATCATACTCCCACCATTTGGGAGTTACTACAAACTGATAACTTACAAGGTAATAACGTGCACTTGAAATAACACAAAATCTTAAAACAATTTCAATAATTTAACCTCTTCCAATGAGCAAAATTTTTAATTTGTTTTTAACATTGTGTCGGTTAATTTATCAACACAAAAACAGTTCTCATATTTTGCGTTCATTCAATAGCACATTATATATATTTATTACTTTCTTACATCTAAACCTAGTGTAACTTATGACAATAAATTATAATCTCCACAGATTATGCCAAGAGCCCAAAATGCAAAAGCAAAAGTCAACGCTGGATTTCACTACAAATATGATAAATCTACTGAGGCTGTAACCAAAGCTACAATTGTTTATGGAAGCATCAGCTCTACCTTCATACATGCTGAGGAGACTGAGAAATATCTTATTGGAAAAAAAATTAATACTAACGAGACACTGCAAGAGGCTCTAAAAATCTTAAATAAAGAACTCGTTGTACAAGGTTATACGGAAGAAACCGCCTTGGCTAAAAAGAAAATAGCCATTGGCCTTTTTTATAAGGTAGCAAAGTGTTTAATCTTATGTTATTAATTTTATCTCTACAACAAAAATATCAGGCGTTTTCTATCTGCGCAACAAAGAGGCGAGGCACAGGCTTAACATCAGCATTTGTTTGGAATCAGGCGTTACTTTGCGGAAATCCATAATAGCATTAAAATGTGAAGATTACTTTTCCTAAAATATCTGGGTGTTACGCTAAAGTATTAAAAAAAAGGTGCACTCCCGTAATAACCTGCTTGAGCCCCTCACCACTAACAGATGCGGAGCTTTCCCCAAGGTCATGCAAACCACCGGGCGGGCGTTTTCCGCTGGAGAATACGCGTACCCAGTATGAAGCCAATCTGCCCATGCAAAGCTAGTGGATACAGCCTTAAATGAAACATATCCGGCTTATTACTGGTTGCCTCAAAACAGCCCCGGTACAATGCTGTATCCACTGGCCGGCATTGCGCTCCCGCACATCCGAAGGCGAGCTCTATGGAAAAATCCTAAATGGATACTGACGCACGACAATCCATGCACGGCTACGCCCCCGTGCGGCAAAGGCTGCCAAGCCGAAGCAGTTTTCTGAAATGCGTCAATGCATTGACCATGAGGCCAGCCCAAGCGAGGAGCAACCTCTGGGCCCAGGCGCTTACTTTGCCATTCCACCCCATTTGTGCCGCTGTCGGAGAGCCTAAATTGCCCTGGGCAATATGGACATCCCTAAACTGGCTGCGGACCCGTATCGGCCGAAGTAAGGATAACATGTCCAGGTGGGGGTTCGCGAACCCCGATAGTGAAAATTTGAACTGTTTGTGCGGTACCTCCCAGACGATGGACCACATTTCATCGTGCCCTGCGTACCCTAACATCTACACTCAGGAGGGCCTAATAATTTACAAATACAAATACAATTGCAAGTGATAACGCAGTCAGCATCGCAAAGTTCTGGGCCGCAACTGTTTAATAAAGACTTTGACGAAAATAGTTATGCCATCGACACGCTAAAAAGAAGAATAAAAATATATCCATTTTATGTCTCGCTTCTTGTGTGCAATAAAGAATAGTCTTATCTCTCTTATCTTATTTTTATTTTAGGCTCTTCTTACTTTGTATCCCGAACGCATAAATGCGAGATTTGCTTCTGGCGCAATCAACTTAAGCTTCACCAGACCCATATCTACAGGCAAACAAGTGTTTGAGACTAACCCGTCTTTATATCCACTGACAGAGCCCATTAGTAAAATTGATGGATTGGTAAGTATTTTCTAATTATATTATTTCCCTTTCTATAATGATTACTCTTACATATTTTTACGCTGTATTATTCCTTTTGTGGAGATACATATTGACTTGGTTAATATACATTCTCTAGCAGTCCTCTTACACTAGTGATTTGCGAGTGATTTAAAAGCGACGCGATTGCGCAGCGAGGTCGCCGCGACGGCGCAGGGTCATCGCGGCGTCGTCGCGGTAATTTCGCTGCGATTACCACCCTCGACGCCATTTTGTACAATCGCGTTTGACAGTCCGCCCCACCTCTCTTAAGTCATATCAATGATACGTGTGTAAGTGGACGTAGCAACGTTTAAAGGTTCAATCGGCATTGATGCGATGGATACAAAGTTATTTATAATTAAAATTCAAAATCGTCCCGTTATACGGGATACATATTAGTCGCTCTCTCCCAGTCGATTATTTGATAATGAATGCTCCCAGATTCGTCGTTGACTTGTATCTGCTTTCGTTTCCTGAGTGTTCGAAGTAACAAACTCAGTAGTAGTGTTTCCTCGTCAGATCGATCTATTCTGCTACAGAGCGTCCAAAACGTGGATCGTTTGCGGCAAACTCGCTGCGTATTCGCACTTCTTACAAATTGCTCTCCAATTTCTAGCGTGATAGGGCTATAAGAGAAGGTCAGAGTTTATTTGGTGGCGCAGGTCAAGATCCTATTTCTGCACCTAAGTTCCCGAGAGTAAAATTTATTCTAATAATAATTCATCACAAGAGCGCAATTGGATGTGTTAATTTCAGATACAATGTGCTGGTGAAGCTTCTTACATTGATGATGCCCCAAAATTGCCTCACGAAGTGTTTGCAGCTTTTGTATGCAGTACCATTTGCAAAGGAGAAATTGATAGTATTGATGCTAAGCCAGCCCTGGTAACGAAATTATGATAGAAAATAGATAAGAAAATATATTTATATATAGTTAAATAAAATATTCCTCATTAATTTTAACAACATTATTATACATTTACAGGACAAAAAAGGTGTTATTGCATTTTACACATTCAAAGATATCCCCGGAATCAATTCATATACTCCACTTAATGTAGTATATAACTATGCTATAGAAGAAGAATTGAGTAGTGGCCACATTCATTTTTTCTCAGAACCTATAGGTATAATAGTAGCTGAATCGGAGCACCTCGCTGATATGGCTGCAGAACTAGTTAAAATTGAGTACAAAAATGTCAAAGATCCTATTACAGATATAAAAGAAGCTAAGGACGATATTGGCAGAGTTTTTCCTTTGCTTACTATACCTGCCTTAGATTGTGGCATAGATATAACAAAAATAATCAAAGGATCAAACCTATTTGGAAGTCAGTATCATTTCCACATGGAGAAGCAGGGGACTGTTACAAAACCAGTTGAAGATGGGATTCAAGTTAGCTCGTCGAGCCAATGGATGGATGTAGTCGAAAATGCCATAGCTCAAGCTTTGCTAATACCAGATAATTCGTGAGTAACTTTTCTTTAAATTTAATAATAAATACAATAGGTATTCAATTCAATTCAATTCAATACGATTCGATTCGATAAGATTCGATTTGATTCGATTCGATTCGACTCGATTCGATTCGATTCGACTCGATTCAATTCGATTCGATTCGATTTGATACGATTCGATGCGATTCGATTCGATTCGATTCAATTCGATTCGATTCGATTCGATTCGATTCAATTCAATTCAATTCAATTCAATTCAATTCAATTCAATTCAATTCAATTCAATTCAATTCAATTCAATTCAATTCAATTCAATTCAATTCAATTCAATTCAATTCAATTCAATTCAATTTAATTTATTTGTGCAAACACGAGTATTACATACATGCAGATGGTACAATAAAATAAGGTCCTTCGTGTTTTGCCATTTCGGCATACAAATGTTTGAGCTTAGCTTAATTCAAATAATAGCCATAGACAATTAATATCTTATGCAGCTCACCATGTTGTAGAAATATGTAAATACTGTGTAAATACAGGTTTAGAAGACTACGTTGTGTCCTGACCCCTAGGTTAGCATATATCCTAGGGGTCAGTTCTTCCCTTATAGTGCAATAACCACTGTCAGCTATTATAATTTAAAATACACTCGAGAGCAATGAATCCGGGTCTGTTAAAGAAACCTATAAGTATCGAAAACTAAGAATGCTAGCTTAATAAAATAAATTGTGTTAAATAGAAAATATAATACTCCTTAAATGAAAGTAATGAAATTTATGAGTCACTATATTTTATTTACACAAAAATACATAAAGAAAAAAACTACTGATATCGCCTTAAAACAAAAATAGGAAACATGACATTTTTGGACAACATTACGATTTTTGTTGAATTTTAATACTTCTTATTGCCTCCTCATGCTTCCATTACTGCGTTTACGTGGTTTGGCATACTAGACACTAAGTCCCTCATACGATTTTGGGGAATTTTTCCCCCCATTCCTCTGTGAGAGCAATTTTGAGCTCACGTTTCGTTGTTTTACGCATCTCCCTAGCTCGTGCTAGCATGCTCGATCGGGTTGATATCCGGGCTGCTTGCTGGCAACTCCAAACGAGTAATGTTCATCTCTTAAAAGTAGTCATTCACAACCTGTATGAGGTCGGGCATTTTCATGCATAAAAATAGCATCCTCAGCCAAATTGACCATAAATGGACCAACGTGTTCATTAAGGATTTCTTCCACATATCTTTCACTGGTTAAATAGCCGTTTTCTATGAACACCAGTTCTGTACGACGAAAGAAAGAAATTCGGAAAAAAATCCGGCCCACACAAGTACGGATCCCCCCTACCGTAGGCTACTTTTTCTTCCATACGTGGTGGCTTGAATCTTTCCCTTGGACTTTTATACACTCTGTGTCTTCCATCGTGCTTGTAGAGCATAAATTTTGATTCGTCGGAGAACATAAGTATTGAATAATCTTCAACCCAATTTAAGTGGTTCTGGGCATATATTAGTCTTGAAATATGATGCCCATGTTAGGGCCGTTTGCAGGTCTAAGTTGTTTCAAGTTAGCTTCAGCAAGTCGTCCTTTTACTGTTCATGAGTTTGGGTTACTTCCTGCGAGGCGAAAATCGAAACTGATTTGTAGGTTCAGTTCCTGTGAGAAAGCGATTATGAAGCATGGTGTTCACCAAGTATCGATCTTTTCATGCTTTGGTACACTTGGTTTTGCCTGTTCCTGGACTGCGTAGGTAAGAGCCAGTTTCCTCGCAACGTTGGAGAACTCTTGTACTGTTGACAGCGACACACCGACAGTCCTGGCTTTATCGCGCTGACTCCGGCCGGTTTCCAGCATTGTGAGAATTCTGGTTCATTCTTGAGGTTCAAGCGACAGCTTGAATAATAAATATTGAACATTATCAACATGGTTTATATACCCACTTAAATGACAATTAGAAATAAAAGCAAAAACAAATGCAGTAATTTCGTAGTTTCATCTCCCTTTTTTCAAATTTGATTTTTTGTTGACATAAATATACAATTTCTAAGAAGTTTTAATAACTTAATTTAAAGAGTATTTAATTGTCTATTAAACACAATTCATTTCATTATGCTCACATTATTAGTTTCCAAGATTTTCAGGTATCTTTAAGTGACCCGGATTACTTGCTCTCGACTATATAATGTGCTTCCAATAAATATTAGCTTTCAAAACGTTACTAACATTGAGTTTAAAATAACCTGCTTAACGGAGATGCATGTATTTACTAAGCACGCTGATGACTTGTATCGTATTACTAATCATTCAAATAAGATCATCATCAAAGGTCTTCCGCCCACTGCTGGGTGTCATAGACATTTTCCTCATTACACCATCTTTCATTGTCTCTCGCCATTTGTATCTACAGGCCATCTACCGACTTGGCCATATCTTGCGACCATCGGGCTGTTGGTCAACCCAGTGATCCGTTTCTCGGCTTCCACTCCGTTACTGACCTAGTTCACTAAACGGAGGGACAATAGGTGTATTGTCCTTTCATTTAGTCCGTTTAGCCCACCCATCGCCACTTCAGACTCAACGAAAAATAAAATAATCCGCATAAATAACAATTTTAAGAAAACTGATACATGTCGGGTACAGATTTTTATTTACAACAATTAAAAATCTTTCTTTAATATTGATTTTTCGAAAAATATATTTTATGATTATATTCCTTTTTGTGGCACTTATCCGTGCTGAGGAAAATTGTTTGAAAACCTACTTTGTGCATAAAGCGCAAATTTAATAAAATTATTCATACAACTCACCGTTCCTTGCACCTCCAACTCTAGTTCGCTCAGGCTCGCTGCTCTGCGTATTTCTAGGCTGGCGTTTACGGTTATTCAGGTACGACAAATTCTTCTCCAACGTCCATAGGGTGAAACTAAACACTCTGGCACATTCAAAGTCTTCAATTCCGAGAAAATATATGCAAAGCACACGTAAAGCACGAAAACACAAATAGAGCCCAACTCCTCTCAAGTTCGAATTTTCCCAAGTGAAGAGTGTGCCACGTCGCCGATAGGGGCGCGACGATCACCCGGAAGGCACCAGTGCGAGTATTAGGATTGGATCACGGATCGTCACCAGAATAAAAAACTTTTACTGTCTAAAATACGCCAACCATTCCAGAATGTGTTGTTTGTAAGAGAATAAATGAAAGGAAATTGAAGAATTTATTTCAGTACAAAACACCATTGTATTTTCTAGGATTACTTGTACTATCCGAAGAGTGGGCGGTGGGTTTGGCGCTAAGCTTTCAAGACAATGCAGAACAGCTATAGCAAGTGCCTTGACCTCATCAAAATTGAACAGGCCTAGTCGCATGATCCTGCCACTGACGACTAATATGAGAACTGGTGGTATGCGAGAAGCTTGCTACGATGATTTTGAGGTAAAATTTTAATTTACTTCAGGCTCGCACTCTATTTTTGTGTTTCTGAAAACATTTTGACAACTTTGAATTTGGATTTACAGTTTCGAAGCAAAGGTCGAAAATCACAAATATTTCATTTAATTATTTTATTTTATTTATGTTTCACAAATATGTTTTACCATTCACGTTATACTGTTTATCATAATAAAAAGAACATTGCCTCAAAAAATTTCTAACGATTTCAAAATCACGCTGTAGTTACAAATATATTGAGATAAATACCGCGAAAATTCTAGGTTGCGATCAATGATGAAGGTGAAATACAGTACGCAAAATGCAACTTATATACTTACAACGGTTACATAGTCAACGAACCACTTACAATTCTTGGATTGGAGTCGGTTGGCGGTTGCTACAAGAAGAAGAGATGGGAGTTTACTGGATACAATGTTATCACAGATCGTGTGAAGTCTACAACAATGAGGGCACCAGGTAAGGACCGCCAACAGTTTTTTTTCTATTTGAAAGGTCATTGAAGTATTAAAATACAATAATTAAAAGTATTGAAAAACGTTAGTGGATTACAGATTTTTTTTACGGTATTGTCTGAAAAAAGGAAGTAAAGACATTTATTATAACAACATGCCTTGTTGTATCATAGAAACTAAAAGAATAATAGATAAATATGCGCATTTTTTCTGAAATAAAAATGACTTCTTATGTGTTTGGCGTGTCCAAGATTTAGGACATCATCAAGTGAGATAATCGCTTCGAATTTTCGCGTTTTTTCGGAATTTCCGCGGACATTGTGAGTACATCGAGATCTCTCTAGTTGAAACTACCCCCATGCAGTTAGAGCGTTTGACTCTAATAAAACTGAAACGCGAGACCGTTTTCCTTCAATTTTATTACTATTACCATGCAGAAAATTTTTTCTAGATCTTGGACAGGCCAAATATATAATGAGTAATTTTCATTTTATGTAGTTAGGGCCTGTCCAAGACCTAGGAAAACAACAAGTGATATGTGTTTATTATCGCATGGTGCAAATAGAGAGATCTATTGACAATACCCACTGCAGGAAACAGGCACTTTCAGTGCACATAGGACCGCCAACTACTCCACCACCGCTTAGTCAATGTAGTGGAAATGTAAGTACCTACTTATCGAACAAAAAAGTTGTAGCTGGTGTCAATGCACTGCAGGTACCCAATTAAAGCCGGGTTTTGACGGTCTTAGTACACTCAGACCGTGTGCGTACAGTTTAGTAGTTGATTATGACGACGCACTCAGTCCGAGCGCACTGACCGTCATCATAATCCACTAAAACTGTACGCACATGGTCCGAGCGTACTAAGACCGTCAAAACCCGGCTTAAATCTGTATGTGTACCTATGTATTCAATGTATTTTAGCCACCAGGAAAGGTAAGTATGTATACCTGGCTGCACAGCTGACAAGGTCAAACAACCATATGATCCAGAAATAATTTAACCATCGAAGAAAATAAACATGTCATGTTGCACGTAGTAAATAAAACTTAACACAACTATTTGATTTGATTATTAAGTCAGAATCATATTTAATTACTTTTGTTATACGCTCCTGAAGTTACAGGCTACTGAAGGAGTACTTGCAGATGGTTGAGCCACAGGTCGGCAGTAAAATCTGGCCAGCGTATTCTCTGAAGTCTAATTGCCTCTGGCAAGTATATCGTCAAGTGGATTGAGAGAGGCCACGCGAGTAGAACCTGACGCGTCGTGCACGCCTGCGTCAACGAGCAGTGAGCGCACATAACCGCCAATAACAGTGCATGAAGTGTCGTAAGTCGCCACGTATAAGCTGTTTATGGAACCCGGCGAGCGCCGTGAGGCTGACAGATCCAACAGCGCTTTGAGCCAGCGCACTGGATCTAAATTGGGATTAGGGCCCGTGGAGAGAAGCCAGCCAGACTCTCTGTATCTCAGCGAGTCTGTTTTTGAACCGTATTCAGCCCCAAACGGGATGCTGTGTTCCTCGCTCCCCATATGACCTGGGCTAATCGACAAAAAATCAGATCGTGCACGCGCCAGCTCACCGCCAATAGCAGCAATACAACACATCTCCTGGAAACATTAAAAAGGCTGTCCACTCTGGGACTATTATTATTATTATTATTTTTAAATCCTTTATTGCATTTAAAACAGGCAGTTTTGCACATAGGCGAGCTTAATGCTACTTAGCATTATCTACCAGCTAACCTATT
Organism: Yponomeuta evonymella; assembly: GCA_963969515.1. Taxonomy (NCBI): domain Eukaryota; kingdom Metazoa; phylum Arthropoda; class Insecta; order Lepidoptera; family Yponomeutidae; genus Yponomeuta; species Yponomeuta evonymella. The sequence continues at coordinate 4,771,183 of OZ018366.1, read as the reverse complement.
ACGCTAGAGCCAGTTCACAACTATTTGTGGCTGCCATACAGGGTGCTTGACTTTTTTAGATTTAAAGTTTGTTTCATTTCCAATGCCTTTTAGTACTTGCTGGATCAGTAAGTGTGAAGCTAAAAATTCTGCGTCAAGTGGGTGTGCAAAATTTGTAACAACTGATTTGTGGACTAAGATCTTAAATCCTTTTCGTGCGTAAGTTATTTCTCGGCACGTAGCTGTGTTGTGGTCACGGAGGGTGGCGGGGGAGACCGAGGCGGTGTTACTGTAACGAAAGAATTCGCTGGAGAACCCAGGGGCTCCATCCAGTCTCGCGAAGTGCCAGGCTGTGGTGAACCGGTGACCGCCAGGCAAGGCAGCTAGCTATGGCGTCGTCAAGTCTCAGTATCTTCCATGGTGGAGCGCCTCCGTCACAGTCGCGCTCATCGTCATCAGACTCGTCCTCTTCGAAGGTTCGGGGCCTTCCCATCTTTCCGAAGTGAACACGATGAAGTCGAAACACCACTTAACGAGAACAGTCTCGCGTTTCAGTTTTATTAGAGTCAAACGCTCCACCTGCATGCGTAGTTTCAACTAGAGATATCTCGATGTACCTACCTACAATGTCCGCAGAAATTCTGAAAAAACGCGAAAAGTCGGAGCGCTTATCTCACTTGTTGTTTTCCTAGGTTTTGGACAGGCCTTAACTACATAATAACATAATATTATGAACAAAGAAAACCGATGAAATAAAATTAATGAACCTATTTATTGCGCAGGTAATTTAGAAGTATCTGCGATGACCGAATATATATTAGAACGCATCTCATACGAACTATCTGTAGATCCCATCGAAGTAAGGCTCAAAAATTTGGCCTCAGACGATAAAGGCGATTCAGCCAAAGAGCTTATTGAGAGTATAAAGAATAAAGCAAAGTACGAGGATAGGAAATCAAGCGTAGCGGAATATAACAAACAGAATCGATGGAAAAAACGAGGGTTACGAATTGCTTTGATGACATGGAAAACCTTTTACCAGGCTTACCACAGTGTGAATGTGTCCGTTTATCATGGAGATGGATCAGTGGTTATAACCCACGGCGGTATTGACATGGGACAAGGACTAAACACTAAAGTCATACAAGTATGCGCTTCTACGTTAAAGATTCCTATTGATAAAATAAAAGTGAAGCCTTTTAGTAATGTCAGTAACGTGAACTGTTATCTCACTGGAAATTCTTGCACATCAGAACTTATTTGTCTTGGCACCATCAAATGTTGCGAGATACTTTTGGCGAAACTTGATCCGTTGAGAGTAACGTTGGGAGAAGTGGCTTGGGAGGTGCTGGTGACAAAAGCATATGCCACTCAAATGCACTTGTCTGCAAGTTAAAACGTCACTCTGCCCGACCAAGAAACATATGATATTTTTGGTACCGCTATAGCAGAGGTTGAAATTGACGTACTGACTGGAGAAATGCAAGTGTTAAGAGTCGATCTAATGGAAGATGTTGGTCAAACAATGAATCCAGATATTGATGTTGGTCAGGTATGGGTGCTGTTGACTTGTTAAAAAAAATTCTTTTGAAGTAGCAAATACTTAATGCTGCCGCTTTCAATAACGCCTGTTAGCAATAAACTGATATTTTGCTATATAGTTTGTTCCTTCCTTGAGTCTATACTTTCTTTAAATAACTGCCCTATTCTTCTCGATCAATCAATCCGCCCGTATTCATCCACGGCTGAACATAGGCCTCCGCCAAGATACGCCACTTCTTTCTGATCTCGGTCATCCTCATCCAGCCGATGGTGAGGATAGCTGAGATCAACAATCTGCCTCAGATAGTCAGTCAAGCGAGCAGGTGGGCATCCTACGCTACGCTACGCTTGACAGTTCGCAGTCTCCACTCGAGAACCTTTTTACACCATTCAGCCATTATAACTATATTGACGGCAAAGCGAAGCGGGTCAGTATTAACCACTCGTCTGCCGCGACACAGATCTGTGTCCAACTTAGTATAGGCCACCTATATGTTCCATTCCGCGAGAGCTGTTTAGGAGTTAAGGCCTCATCAAGTCCAGTCCACTCTTTTGAAGACATCTTAGAATGCATTGGTGAATCGTTTTGGAGATATGACATCTTCCTATTTCATACCTTGATGCAGTTGGATAGGTTTTGTTTGCTGATCCTGGCATTGGATGGTCGTTGTTGCGGCATTGTACAGACGCTTTATCACTTCCATATACTGCCAACCGATACCAACCTCTGCAGAGATTCCAGAACAGCCCAGGCCTCGACGGAGTTGAAAGCTTTTTCATAGTTCATAATTGCCAGACACAGCTGATGTTTGTCCTCCTCGATACTCTGTATTATCTGTCGCACTGTGTGTATATTGTCTATGGTGTTGACCATTTCAAAAGCAGGCCTGCTCTAGAGGTACTGGATAGTTCATCCATGCATTCTACTTGATAAAATGTATTTGTGGGCACCCAGATTTTGTATATTTCCTTAATTACCTTGCTGGTTAACATTACTTTACATATTTTTTATAAATATCAGTACAATTCACGATGATGACAACAATTTTCATTTGATTGTTTTGATTCTGAAAATCAACTTGACATTCCAGATTGAAGGTGCTTTTATAATGTCTTTGGGATATTGGACATCAGAAGAAATAATTTACGATAAAAAGACTGGCGTGATGTTAACTGATAGGACATGGACTTACCACGTACCCCAAGCGCGGGATATACCGCAGGATATGCGGATTTACTTCAGGAAGCACGAGTATAATAAGAAGGGAGTGCTGGGGTCTAAAGGTAAGTTAATTCAAATGGTTGTCAATGGTTCCGTAGTCAACAAGTAACCCTTATAGTTTCGCTATATCCGTCCGACTGTCTGTCTATCCGTGGGCTAGCTCAGAGACGATTAGTACTATAAAGCTAAAATTTGGCATAGACATACGTATACATATTAACCACGCCGACAAAACGATAAAATAAAATCTTATTTTTTTTTAGTAATATTGTAGGTGTAAGGAGATAATTTATTGATTTTGCGTTTCGTTTGCGAAATATTAAGCTTTAAAGTGCAAATTTTTGTCCGAGTAGGGCGTCCCGGCCCTGGCTAAACGCTTGATAGCAGAAACGTGAAAAATGTCAGGGTAGTAGCGCATTGTATAAATAATGAATTTAAAAGGCAAACCATCACGGCTATATAGGCTTCACGAGTTAACGAGCAGTAGGCTACCAACTTATAAAAGGAAAACTTCGTACAAAATCGAATGAAAATTTAGTTGCCGAAGTTGTTAGTTCTGTAAAGCAGATAAAACTTTCTTTTTCTACAAAACCCAACACTGCGCGTGACCCGCTTGGCCGGTTTTTCATATTGAATGCGTCCAAATTTTTCATACATATCTATGCAGCCTACATACGGTCCACTGTATGGTAGAGGCTCTCTTTCAGAGAGAAAGACATGGGCTTAGTCACTAATCGAACTCTTTTAATCGCCCGCGTCCCACCGCAAACACGTAAACACCTCAGGCATTCAGGTATTTTCCTTCACAGTCGGCAAGTGGTATTACTATAATAAATTAACAAATTTACGTTACTTTGAAAAAAAAAGGCATTGATACGCGCCGGGGTTTGAATCCACTACTCTTGAATATGAGGCAAGCGTTCTACCGACCGTGCAAATAGGTACGGTTTACGAACCACCGCACACATGAAGGTCCGATGTTGTATGTGCAGCACCACGTCGGTGTGGGATTTCTAAATCTTTAGACAGGATTTCTAGTCAAGAAATTCCTGGATCGAACAGAATTTCGCGTAGGCAGTTAAGCAATCTCCAAATTCTTTACTGCTAATGTCCATCTAGGTGGTTATTAACATAGATCATTAACTTGGTTTCTAATGAAGAATCTTCTGCTCCAATATACTCCAATGTACCTATACAGCTAAAACTAATGGTCTAGACTGGATGTCTGATGAAAGAATTAAAATTGGACTACATTACAAGAGCAGCCTATTAATATACGTCCCACTGTAGGGCACAGGCCTTCTCTCAGGGAGAGAGTATGGGCTTAATCACTACGCGTGCCCACTGTGGATCGGTGATTTCAAGCGCTGATGTATGTGGATAGCTCAGACACTCAGGTTTCCTCACGATGTTTTCCTTCACAATTAGCGAGTGGTATTGCTATTATAACTTCACAAATGTACATAACTTAGAAAACAAAGTCGTACATGCCCGCACTCGGAATCGAACCTGGATCTCTCGCTTCGGAGTCCAATGTTTTTACGCACTAGGCTACCACCGAACTAAATTAGCGGGGTGGTTACCTATGTACAGTTACTTAGAATGATTTAATGCAACATCAAATACTAATCAAAAATGTTTTTAAATTATGCGCCACATCACTGGATTATTTGGACACAATAAAATTTTAAAATCCACATGGTGCTAGAAAAGAAATGGCTGAATATGATATGAAATAAATATGATATGAAATATAAGAAGAGTGAGTAATTTCGCGCCCCAAAATAGCGCTGTTGTAATGACAATCTTCGGTTTCAGCGACCGGGGAACCAGCAATGTGCTTAGGTATTTGTATACCGTTTGCTATCAGGGAAGCTATTGCATCATCCAGGGAAGAGTCTGGTACGCCATCCACGGAATGGTTCGATATTGGTGAGTGTCAATTAAATAATACGAAACATAACATATCTAACTAGGCCGATTTGTACCACTTTCTTTGAAAAAATCAATTTAAATGGTGACTGAAGTGATATTTAAGAAATTGTGAAAGACGGCATATGTATTAAAAAAATACTATCGAACTTAAAAGAATATATTTTTGTTAAAATTGTTAAAAATTTTAACCACAAGATCGAAAAAATACCATTACTTACGCCTATCATAAAACATACAGTTACGAGTAAATACTTGGTTAAGTTGCTTGGTATTTTGTTTGTGCAACGCATTAAGGCGAATCTTTTCATAATGCACTTCATATGTCGCAATGTGACCGAGGTTACTCTCGGTCACATTGATAATTTTTTTGGAAAATAAATAGGTAATTATATTTTCATTGTTATTCACAGACGGTGCTCACACAATTGATAGAATTGTTGTCGCAGCTGATGCAAAGTTGGAAGAGTTTCTGTTTAATTAGCTGGTATTTTAACATACAACATAAATACCATTATTACCGCTAGTTTAGTTATAAAACAGATCGTCTAAGACGTCACGGGTTCCACTGCGTGTGAAGTGGGGATAAGTGCTCTAAAGTCAGTAAGCATTGGATTAATAATTTACGATCCTGACAGATCACTTTCGCTTCCTCGACATTCATTAGTCGTTGCATGCACGCACGCAGGTTTCGGGTACTTTTTATCTTGCCCTTTGTTAATACATCCTCTATTTTGCAAGTGGCACTCCCTGGTCTCTGCCTACCCCTCTGGGATACAGGCGTGAGTTTATGTTATGTTATGTTAATAATTTACTATCCGGAGTGAGCTGGTTTTGGCTGACGCCTCTGCGGTTCTTGAGCCACCGGGGTTGTGCCGCAGTGATCTTAAAATTAGAAAATATAGCTAGCTTATGCTGCATTATTTGTTTGTCCCGCTAGCTGTGGAAACCAGGACGGTGAAGGAATGGTTTTTATTGAGATATGAAAATCGTTCCGCGGCATACTTGATGCAAAGTATTTCCCTGGCGGTGTAGTGGGGGAACGCTGCTAACGTCATGGGATCCTTACTTTTTTGAATAATTTTGTATCTTAGTTTTGTTTTGTAAGTGTTTTTTGTGTATGTTATACTTCTATATATAACGAAGTATTTGTGAATTTTCTCATTTTGTGTTGCATTTTTCTCTGTTACAAAATAAATAAACAGACATTTTTTCTTTGATATAAAATATATTAACTTTCCCTGTTATAAAATTAAATAACTCCAATAATTTGGAGGTTTAGTAGCTGCTATAAATTATCCCAAGATATCCCGTGTTACCATTTTTTATATTTACTTAGTTAAATCTATATATAGGAGATAAAAACTACTGCACCACCTTTTGCATCGTAGACCAGGTTTGAACCTCTACTGACTGGCTTATAGCGTTTTTTGCACAAAGTGTGCTTCACACATTGTCGTATCTCCTAAAATATATTTCTTAGCACTTACTTTATTAGCTACGTTGAGTGCATATAGAAGAAACTAGATAGGAAAAATAGAAAAAAGACAGAAGAATACGTTAATTAACGTGGTGGAACTGGATTTTGTTGAAAACCACCTAGGGAGGGCATCTGAGACATTTTAAAGCTTATTTACCTGATAGCCATTAAAGCTACACGATTTCGCCACCCTTTTTGGCAAACTCTACCTCAAAGCTCGTTTCTTATCGCGGTATTAATTAATTAATTAATTATAATTTTGAGACTGACTTGAAACGTGAGCAATATTGTTGGAGAAATACAACAATATACATCTTTAAATGGAAGGCACGTCATACCAATAAGGTATTTTAAATTAGACAGTAACGGCCTTCTTTATAAAAACACGATTCATCCAAAACCAATCTAAAAGTCAGTTTATTTAATCTATGGCTAAATCTTTTCCTTGTAAAATCTCCACCACAGACTATTTCAATCGGCGTTTTTGAACTGTTTTAAGGAATCGAGTTTTTATAAATAAGATCGTTAGTCTCCTAGATATATTTACAGGCTACGTGCAGTGTTTTATGTCAGCAAGTACGTCTACAGGGGTATTAAAATTTAATATCACGTATCAAGTTTAAGCTTTTTTTTATGTAGCTTATGTTCGTCCCACTGCAGGGCACAGGTTTTCTCACAGAGAGAGAGAGAGAGAGAGTATGGGCGTAATCGCCAAGCATGCCCACCGCGGATTGGCAATTTCAAGCGCTGTGGTAAGTGACCACCTCAGACATGGCAACTTAGATACACCACAGGCTACATCTATGGTCCTGTTTTATTTATTCGTTTTGTCTGTTGTGTTTTCGTTCTGTTGTTGGGCATATTATGTTACTTATCTGCTAATTTTGTTTCTGTGATGTATCTTGTTGGTATAATAAATGTCTTTCTTCTTCTTATTCTTATTCTATATTCAGGTTTCCTTACGATGTTTACCTTCATCGCTAGCGCGTGGTATTGCTACTATAACTTCACAAATGTACGTAACGTAGAAAACAAAGTCATTGGTACACGCCGGGATTTTAACCCACGACCTCCCGAATGAGAAGCCGGCGTCGCCCCGCTACCCGCGCTCTAAGTGTAAGCTTAAGCTTGATAAATTTAATTTACCTTCTTCGTAAGCAGCCTATATACGTCCCACTGTAGGGCACAGGCCTTCTCTCAGAGAGAGAGAGTATGGGCTTAATCAACACGCGTGTGTGAATAGCTCAGACACTCAGGTTTCCTCACGATGTTTTCCTTCACCGTTAGCGAGTGGTATTGCTACTATAACTTCACAAATGTTTATAACATAGAAGGTACATGCCCGCACTGACAAATCGAACCTGGGTCTCCCGCTTCCAAGTCCAATGTTCTACCCACTAGGCTACCACCGCTTTTTTTCCTTCTTGGGTCCTTAAGAGAGTGTTTTTGTTTGATATCCCTCTTGCTTGCATATTCTATTAATCTGTCTGAGATATATTATATACTGCTAACCTGCCATTGGTGATGTCAATTTGACTTACACCAATAGTGAAGGCCGGTACCACGCACCGGGAATCGTAACTAGGATTTTTCTTCGAATTACCGATAAATTATAATTTTGAGTGATTTGTATTAAAAATAGATGTTTGTGTAATGTTAAAACACAGGTATTTGATTCTGATCTGGGTCGTTATTGCCTGATTCGCCATTAGTACCTTCGCTCTCCGATGACATGAGAGATGGGACCTGATCATGTGACAACTTGTCATCTAAAAGATAGTTAAAACGATGTTCACTACTTTCGAAAGACATGCCGAAATGAAGTTAGGTAACTTGAGAAGAAATTAAACATTTAAGACATTTATATAGGTATCATCATCAACATCAGCCCTTTAACGCCCACTGCAGGACAGGCCTCCCTCATGGTTTTCATAACCATGAGGGGTTTTGCCATAATCGCCACGCTTGGCAGACGGGTTGGCGATCACGATCGCAGTATGCGGTTTGAGTCTCGGGAAGACGCTGCTGCCCGTCTCCTGGTAATTCATTTCCTTATTCGTCTTCTACGACATCCACGAGAGGAAATAGAGTGACGCTATTCTTAATTAGGCGCCACACGGATTATATAGTATCAGTTACATGTATAACAATAAGTAAAGATACAAGATGTTTTAAAAATAGATATCCAAAATTACGTAACAAAAGAAAAAATATCTCTGACAGTTTTATTTACGTAGTCAGTGACGCCGGTGGGTTCAGTGCCAAAACTCAGTAATGTGCAACAGCTTTTTCGGGATCGGTGGACAGTGGGGCAGGTCCAATAAAGCAGCTACCCGAAATCAACAATAATCGATTACGGGGTAAAAAAAATATTCTATTTTATCGAAACTACCGGCCTCACAGACATGTACATCAGCAACAGCGGGTTAAAATATAAGTAATTATTTACCAGGTATTATACTGAGTTTTTAATAGAGAATAATGGAGTCTAAAAATTACATTTAAAAATTCCTTCTGGGTGTTGCAGACACGACATGTAGTAGAACTTAAAGGGAATCTACTTTTAAATTTAAACTACTTTTACTATGGGACCAACTCTGAACTCGTAAAATAAAAGAAGCTCTTCGTGCATTCGCCGGAGAATAAGACATATTTTTAGCAGGAATCAAAGTACCGAAAAAATCTTGATGTACACCAAATATCATAAATTCTATAAATTCTCATACAATAGACTCTACAAAACAAAACAAAACTTGTGCCCACCAAAACCCATTCAAAAATTGAGACTTTAAATTTAGACTTTTGTTATTTTGAAATGGTTTATCGTATTATCGTTACTGAAATTTTAATATAACTAACCCTTCAAAAAACCCGTGTAATTTAACTGTGAGGTGATAATTAACTTAAAAATTGTCGTAGGGAATTTCAGCACTTATTCTGCAGTTACTTACAACTATAGCATAAAAATGGCGTCTCTAGCTACCACTACATCCTTACTTAGCGAGTACATACGTAAACGAAGCGAACATCCGTTAGCGCCATTACAGTATCGCCATTCGAATTCAGCGAGCGAGGCGCAGCGAAGTGTCGCGCCGGTGACATCGAAATCCAATTTAGCGGAGGCACGCGTGGCGCTTTCATTATTTGTCGCGGTGACTCGGCGCTCAACGTTTGGCGCTCGAACTAGAGTCATAAATCGCTGACCGGCTTGTAAAATAACAAATTTGCGCCGTTTGGGGTCGAAACCATAGGCACTGGTCGGGCGCTGTTCAAAGACCTAGCAGCGCGCCTAGTCGACGAATCGGGGCACCAGAGGGCTGGCGCGTACCTCGGCCAGAGGATAAGCCTGGCCATCCAAAGAAGTAACGTTGCCAGCGTTCTGGGCTCATTACGGCGAGACAGTGACCCGGGGCAGGTGATTTAGTTGTAAATATAGAATTTATGATATTTATTTATTATTATCATTTATATATTAGTTAAGTCCAGTTTATTATTTCAATTTGTTGTCTTTTTGTTGTTTTATGAATAAATGTAAACCCTGAAAAAAAATAGCACCGACAATACTGCGATGGTAAAGCTGCGGCCATGACTTTGTGACGCTGTATTCTATTGAGTTAAAATAGTTTAACAAATTAATTTCGACCCTTTACTTATTGTGAAAACAAAGGTATAATAAATTTTCCGGATAAATGTTATATTTAAAATGTGAAGTGCTTACAAAACGTATATTTGATCAATTTTGACTTATAGACGCGTGCAGCAAAGTGTCGCTTTCATTATTTATTGCGGTGACTCTGCGCTTAACTGTTGGCGCTTGAAATAGATCCATAAATCGCTGACCGGCTTCAAAAATACCACATTTGCGCCTTTTGGGGTCGAAACCATAGGCACTTGGGGCCCAGAGGCGCGCCTGCTGTTCAAACACCTAGCGGCGCGCCTAATGGACGCATCGGGAGACCAGAAAAGGCTGGCGCGTACCTCGGCCAGAGGATAAGCCTGGCCATCCACAGAGGTAACGTCGCCAGAGTTCTGGGCTCATAACCGCGACATTATGACATTATGACATTAGTGAAGTCCAGTTTTTTAATTCAATTTGTTGTCTGTTTGTTATGAATAAATGAGAAAAAAAAAATAACACCGACAATGCTGTGATGGTAAAGCTGCGGCCATGACTTTGTGACACTGTAGACTTTGAGCTAAAGTAGTTTTCTGTCTCTGCTCTCCGTGAGTATAATCTAATAGTTTTTCCGGATACACTATATTTAAAATATGAGGTTCTTACGAAAGTTTTATCTAATCAATTTCTAATTTTTGACTTGTTGTCACATGCAGCGAAGTGTCGCGCTCGGTGACATCGAAATCCAATTTAGCTGAGGCACGAGTGGCGCTTACATTATTTGTCGCGGTGATTCTGATTCGAACTATGTAGATCTATAAATCAGTGGTCGGCTTCTAAATAACAAAGAAGAAAGATATTTAGTGTAAAAATTCATAGTTCCAAATAAGGAGGAAAATAAACCTACAGAAATACAAGTGGGGACAGGGCAAGGTAAACACATAATTAACTAAGAAACAAAGTCAGAGAATACATTTTGTGATGTGCCAAAGTTGCTACAAAGGGTATCAAGCTCACCATTGTGCTGGGGGTGTGAGCCCTCCGCTAGTTTTCATAACATGACATACCTGAATTGGCTTTACAAGTTAATTTCGACGCAGGTTCTATTTCTACTCTTCACGAAAATGCTGAAGAGACACACATACCTATATAAACTAATATGATTATTCTATATTATAACATGTTTCTGGATTAATTGAGTGCTTAAAAAAGTTTTACTTTGATTTTCGGGTGCGTGATGCGGGGCTTCAAGTTTGTGTAAAAAAATGCACAGGAAATCGTGCGTGATGCGTTGCTGTGAGTTCGTACGAAAAAAAAACTCAGACAGAAGCATGAAGCGGGGGCTGCGAGTTTGTGTGAAAAAGAAAAACCCAGACTGGGGCTTGGAGTGTTGCAGTGTGTTTTCTTCCTTAAAGCGGAAAATGTTTGACTTATCAAGCGCTGCCACCTTCGTGGTGGCGTTGCCTAAAGGCATTGCTAAGGAAAGGTGCCGATTGTAACCTCGTTGTCCCGATGGCATCAACCTAAATACGACCAGCGACTTCGGAGTCAAAATGAGAAAAAAATTGTCGACTGATGCCGATTGACTTTTAGGTAATCTGAATTCAACCCTATGCTTTTATGATAAGAACCACCCTAAGTCTAAAAGGTTTACTAACCAAATATTTCACGTTGACCTTGAAGTAAACATCATCAACATCATCAGCCCCTTGACGCCCACTGCAGGACATAGGCCTTCCTCATGGTTTTCATAACCATGAGGGGTTTTGCCACAATCGGCACGCTTGGCAGGTGGGTTGGCGATCGCAGAATACGGTTGGAATGTCAGGTAGACGCTGCTGCCCGTCTCCTGGTAATTTATTTCCTTAGTCGCCTTCTACGACATTCACGGGAGGAAATGGAGTGACGCTATTCTTAATCCAGCGCCACACGGCGTAGTAAACATAGGGAAATAGATCTTCTTTTCTTTTGGGTAAGATTTATGTGAGTCTTTTTTTGGAATTCCGCTTTATTAGTAACAAAGTGTTCTTAACGGATTAGTAGTACAGGCCTAAAAGTCTCAAATGTCAAATTTTAGTTCGTAAACTCTTTAGAAAAGTCGAAAGTTATTAAACTTTTCTGAAGTGTTCACGAACTAAAATTTGAATGTTGACCTTGAAAGGGACATATTTTGTGATTTATGTGAGTCTTTTCTTGAGATTCCGCTTCATGACAAACATAGTGTTCTTAGCTAATCAATACAGCTCGAAAAGTTTGAGTTTGGAGTTTGTGATTTTGTTGTGAAATTGACTTGTACTAGTTTAGAGTCAACTGCTAACGTCATATGCCTCAATTTGGTAACTTGTATCGCAATAGTAAAGCTAACAAGGCCTCATGGATATTTTATTTGCACATTTAAGCGAAATATAATTTATATCAAAGGTTGAAAATGTCGGGCATCTCTGATACTAGTCTGTATTTTGTTCTTGAAAATCGAATGCCAGGTCCTATTAACGGAAGTTTACAGGAAAGAAGAATGACAACTTATATTTTATAATGCTTCTCTCGTTCGTTGCAAGATTCTAACGAATGTGCCTGTATGTAAATGTTTTGTGTTTGTTTTGTTTTAATGTTAAACACAATACCAAAAACAGGTTGGACACATCAATGTGTCATCAATTTATTGTTGCAAAGCGAATAGATAAGATATTCAAAACATACTTAATATACCCAGATAAGAACATACAAAACATACTTTGTGTCAAAAAGTTAAGATTTTTGCTTAGAGTATAAAGTATTACGTATAGAAAGGACATCCCGACCAACGTGCGGTCATTGTGGCAGCACCTAATTTAGTAGTAATTTTAGTCCATGACGAGTGTTTAACGCGAGCACACAATTTTAAATGTTACGAAAAGTACCTTCATGTGTGATTAGATATTGCAACAAAAACTCTTAAAAAATAAAAAAAATAAACAGAAAGTTCAATATCAAGGTCAGTGTTACCAACAGAGTTTAGTCCACCGTATACAAATATAAGTGAAAATAAAAAAAAATACGATTTCCGTCGTCCAATTACATCATTTGAAAGACAAATTCGACATGGAAATATTAATACAGTGAATACATTTTAAATCCACCAAGGCTATATAAAATCAGTGGAAGCGTTATATCAGGGTGCGCTTAAATATCACTGTTGGCAACACTGGTTATTGTACAATACAAAACATAAAATGCGATACAAATTGTGTTCGGGGTGTCCATTCTATAGAATCTATTTCTATGGATTTTCGAAGGAACTTACTGCTGAAGAGAGACTATTGTATTTACACCGTTTTTGATGAAGTAGTTCACGTAGTTTGTCCAGTAACTAAGTATGGAGTTTTTTATGCTTTAATTTAGTCGCAAACATGTATCATCGCAGCAGGCGCTTAGCATAGACAAGTTGTTGCCAATTGGCTGCGAATTTTGCGAAATAAAACTTGTCACAAGTCTCCTCTTCATTAGAGGAAATAATACATCGTAGTTCACCAACCTCAATTAACTGCTCAGGTTGGCGATTATCTTATGGCATGTCCAGACTGAGTACTTTTCTGTGTTACACTACTCTATGACTACATCCAAGGAAGAAATCCAAGCGAGATTAGCAAAGCGTGTTCCTAACGAGATTTCTCTGTCGCAATCACCGAGTTTCGCGCTCTTATTATTGTTGCAGCGGCAACTTTGCCTCGCTCTGGCTAAGGGCCAGTACAGGCGGAGCATTTTGACAGAGCTTTATACGCTAGTAATAATCCTTTCAAACGTAAAAAAAACTTAAACCTGTATCCAGACTAGGGTCTGCCACTTGCTATGATCCTGACAGATCTAAATAAATTGTATAAAATTCCTTAATTGCTTGCATAAAACTGTACTATCGCAATGTTACAACATTTTGAATCTAATTAAAACCTATGTAGGTACCTAAGTACCGTCCTAAATGTCGTAGTTTTCATAAATCGCTAGCCCTAAGTCGCATTTATTATAAGTTTTGTTATGTTTGCGTGCTTGCTGTTGGTGTACCTAATAAATAAAAATAAAAAATCTATTTCGCTTTATTATTTTGTCCTTGCATGCACGCAAGTTGGTTTGGGGTACTTTTTGTCTTGCTCTTTAATACATTTACTATATAGTCGAGGTATATCCGCCTGGGACATCTTTTATTGGCCCTTCCACCCACAGAACCCTCTAACAAGTAAGAATTCTCTATACTCTTATTTATTTCACTTTTCACTTTTGGTGGCGCTAGTTAGCACCAGTAAGTTCTTTTATCAATCTCCACTCCATTGTCTTCTATAAATATAACATAACATCAGCAGGTTATAACAAACGCCCCACTGTAGGGAATGCGCCCTCTCTCAGAGAAAGATAAAGAGAGTACGGGCCACATATTGTGGGCTAAGGGCGAGTTGCACCAAATCACTGCATAGGAAAGTATCCGGGGATATAATACTTATCCGGAGATAAAAAAATAGATATATAGGTTGTCACGTTACCAGGGGTTGTGCCACTATGTGGAGTTATCACCCTTGGTAACGAAAGATAAAGATATAAAAGAGAGATGTAGTAGAATAAAAATACAATCGTAATTTTTTTTAATTATCATTTCGTCAAAAATACACTACAACTAACTTAAAAATAAATGGTTAAAACTTATGATAACCTGGAACCTCCTCGTTGGTCTAGCCGTTAAGGCACTTAGCTACCAGAGCAGAGGTCGGGGGTTCGATTCCCACTGGGGGCCGCCGTACGTTTATTTATTTATTTTTTTTATTTGGAGAAAATACAGGCACAGATAATAAATATTTTATGTTGCACAAATGGCCTCAGTCTGGGTGTGTTTTCATGTTTGTGACGTCCTTGCCTGGTTACCATAGCACAGGGTATCCTAGTTTGGGGACCAGGTCAAGTGATAGTGTTGTGTGGAAGTTATTTATTAACTAATAAAAATAACAAATCTGATATATAAAAATGTCATGTCACAGTTTTGGTCATCGAACTTCACCGCAACGGCTTCACCGATTCTTACGATTTTTTCGTGTATATTTGGTAGATCTGAGAATAGGCCGGAGGCTATCTAATATGGCAAAAAACGCTTGCCGAGTTGGCTAGCAATTATATATTAAAGTGGGACCTTAAGGCCTGTAAGCCAAGGAGGCAGGAGACACGCCGTGGAGATTATGAACGTAAATTTGTTGCCATGTTACGGTGAAAAGTGTTATAAATTCATTTGGAATTCAGTGTTACAACCTGGATAAATCCATAAGTTTCTACATAGATAGGAAGGGCAGGCCCTAAGCGATAGGACTGCTACAGCATACTATTGATCTTTTAGGCAGATATGATATTCGAATTGATAGGGTTCCAAGTCATACAATCTATCTATGAATACCTCTGCTAATTTCATTTTGGACTTATTATTCATAGACCCGCAGATAAACAGGTAGATAGTCCTTTCAGATACCGTTAATGCAAGCCAGCGGAATGATGTTCATAAACGCCCCATCCCGCAAAACCTTTAAGCTTCCGCCAACTCTAGGGTTGCATTCGATAAAAATGTTCGCTCAACTTTCCTAGTAACTGACCTCTCGCATCTTCGACAGATGCCGCGAGAGTTTATAAAACTTGTTTGCCGGCGACATAAAGCATTCAGAGCTAAGAGATGATACTGGAAATACTTCACGTAAAGTATTTTTCTACTAAATAATTCATTTCAATCATTTATTACTACAAATTACCGCAAGTCGAGGCGTTACTCAGACATACTGTAATTGTAAGATCTAGCTTTACCGGCACAGAAAAGAATTATCTAATTAACTTAACTTTGGCCTTTGCATCTACGTAATGAGATGATTTATACAAGCGTCCAGTGGCACCTTCACTCACACTAGATGGGTGAAGGGACCACTCGGACCCTGCAGTGCCTTGGACACTGTTTTTAGAGGAAATCAAACCCACGGCTTGGTAGGCTCCACACGTATTGACTTGCCTTGCCGACTGAGCTGTCAGGATGGTATAGGTGCTGGGCAAGCCTATTCCATCTAAATATTTAATTACTAAAATTTTAATTACATTTCCACTCGCTAACTGTAAAGGAAAACATCGTGCGGAAACCTGAGTGTCTGCGCGCTTGAAATTGCCAATCCGCGGTTTCATTTAAATAATAATAATAACTTCCACACAATACAATTACTTGCCCTGGTCCCAAACTAGGATACCCTGTGCTATGGTAACCAGGCAAGGATGTCACAAACATGGAAATACACCCAGACTGAGGCCATTTATACAAATGTACGGCGGCCCCCAGTGCGAATCGAACCCACGACCTCTGTAGCGCCTTAACGACTAGACCAACAAGGCAGTCAATAAGTTTATCAATGTAAAGGTCTGCTCCATTTTTAGTAAGGGACCTTATTACTAAGACTCCACCGTCTGTCTGTCACCTGTCTGTCACCAGGCTGTATCTCATGAACCGTGATAGCTAGACAGTTGAAATTTTCACAGATGATGTCTTTCTGTTGCCGCTATAACAACAAATACTAAAAACAGACGCATTGTTTCATCAAGTCCCGGCATGGGTGGAATTTTTAGCCTCTAAATAGGTTTTTAAAATTGTCCTCAGCACGGGTTCGAGCAACAAAAAAAAAAGAATATAATCATGTAGGTACGATATCATTCCGATGTAAATACCTAACTGAGTGCTTATACTGAGTTTTTTCATTTTACTTTCGATAGCGAGAGCATTTGCAATATGTACAGGAGTGACAATGCGCCACCTAGTTGTCACTTGGAGAAACTAAAAGTGCGATTCCCAAGTTCTATTCTATCGCGCTCGATATCGAGTAGTGACCATCGACAATCATTCGAAAGTGACAGCGTTATCGCTCGGTTTGGAGCATTTTGCGAGTTTAAGATAGGTACTGTAACGATTCTCCTTTATAGAAGCTGGCTGGCAGAGCCTTCTCGTCTTAATTTGAATATTTTGAAGGGAATCGTTACGTTTTGTTTTAGATGTCAGTCGATCCCCAGCTAGGCTAGGGCATCGATAAAAAAGACTAATAAATATATATATTGCCCGTAATCCGCGTATTAATAAAGTAGCGTGTTACAGTACTAATTCAATTTTATTTTTGAAGTGAATTAGTAAAATGGCTTTTCGCTTAACTTGCCATTGAAGGATATATCTCGAATAATTTTAGTATGTAGTTAATTTTCAATACACCTCTCCTTTAAATCACACTGCCAAATTTAGTCGGTTTATCAAAACAGAACGCTGTCTATGGTCAGGAAGTACCAACTTTATATAAAAATATGCTTGCTACTCACGGTGAACAAACGTCGATCGAGTAGTTGGCGTCGATTGTAACTCATACTCGCAAATACTCGATTCTCGATTCGTTTGACGTTCACTCCCTTAACGCGATGGTTCATTCATCATTGGTCGCGAATGATAAGTCATTCGATCAACTTTGCGCAACTCAGCATACTGCAAAGTGGGTTACTCGGGGCTGCAAGTGATGTAAATCACTTCGGTCGGATCTCGCTGCCTGTACGTAATACAAAGAAGTTTGTAAAGAGGCTCGAAATTTCATCGATGCTTGCACTTGCCCATTAGCTCACTTGGGAGAGCGCTGGCACGGTGAGCCAGAGGTCGCGGGTTCAAGTCCCGGCATGGGTGGAATTTTAAGCCTCTAAATAGGTTTTTAAAATTGTCCTCAGCACGGGTTAGTGCAACAAAAAAAAGAAAGAATATAAGTGTAAAATAATGTTTTTATATTTCCATATTCTTCCTTCATTGCCTGCCCACTACTGCAGGTTGGTCGTCAGCTCTGTATATTCCTCTCTTCTCCTTGCGAAAGATCTTCTACGCTGTCAAGTACAGTCAATTCTCTGATGTTACGGAGCCATGATTTTCTTTTTCTACCAGTCCTCTTCCCTTTAATTTTGCCCATCATGATAACTTGAAGAAGTCTGTACCGTTCGCTTAAACCTTGTTATAAGAAAACATTCATAATTCAATGAAAAACTAAATCTAATAGCCTTTTTTTATAGTTACTGAGTACTTTGTTACTGTGTACGAGTTAGTTGAATAACGTGGCTTTTCGCATTTTTTTGAAATCTTCACAGATTACAAAAAATGCGAAAAAAATATAATATGGTTTAATTTTTTTTTCAGTTTTTTCATGTCCGCCTTAAATATATTGTTAATAGAGGTCAATTCATATTATAATATTGGCCCACGAAATATCACCGCTTTTTTCCTACGTCACATAAGCAGCATATAATAAAAGTTCTCTTTTTGGAAAGAACGCTGAAACTAATTCATCTTAATCAATAATAATAATAACTTCCACACAATACAATCGCTTGTCCTGGTCCAAGGACAAGTAATTCCTGTGCTACGGTAACCATTCAAAGAGATCACAAACGTGGAAATACACTAAGACTGAGGCAATTTGTAAAAATCACGTACGGCGGCCCACAGTGGGAATCGAACCCACGACCTCCGGCGTGGTTATCAGACGTGATACCGCTAAAGGCAGTCGAATTCTTTCTCGCGATAGCCATCCGAATCAAAATTTCATTATCAAAATGAAACTCCACAGCGCAAGCGATTTCGTAACCTATCTAAACGTTATTTAAGGGCCATTCTGCCTCGTTCCAGAGATTGAGTAATTTCAAGTTTGTCACTGTTCGAAGTTCTCGTTTGTATTTGCAAATGTTAGACAAATCAAAGACCAACACAAAAGGTACACTGCTAAGCAATAAAAGCCTGCTATTTTTTTATGACTCGCGATGCTCATACGGACTTTGGCCTTTGCATCTACGTAATGAAATGATTCCGTGTGGCGCCGGAATAAGAAAAGCGTAACTCCGTTTCCTCCCGTGGATGTCGTAGAAGGCGCCTGAGGAAATACACTTCCAGGAGACGGGCAGCAGCGTCTTCCTGAGATCCCAACCCTGTACTGCGATCGGCAGCCCGCCTGCCAAGCGTGGCGATTATGGCAAGACCCCTCATGGCTATGAAAACCATGAGGGAGGCCTGTGTCCTGCAGTGGACGTCAAGGGGCTGATGATGATGATGATGATGAATGCATTGATTTATACAATATCCAGTGGCACCTTCACTCACACGAGATCGGGGAAGGGACCACTCAGACGTTAGAGCGCCTGTTTTTCAGATGGAGCAGGCTTGTCCAGCACCTACACCATCCTGACTTAGTCGGCCTACCCCACAGGACAGACAAGTTAATGTGTGCGAAGCTAACCAATTCGCGGGTTTCCTCACTATGTTTTCCTTCAGGGCTAGCGTGTGGTATTGCTACTACAAATTTGCAGATGTACGTAACTTTGAAAATAAAAAAAATCGTAGGTACATGCCAGCACTGGGAATCAAACCTGGGTCTCTCGCTTCCGAGTCCATTGTTCTACCCACTGGGCTACCACCTCTTTTATTATCGTATACTCGTATTATCTAGTATAGTCAACCCGCCTGCCAAGCGAGGCGATTATGGCAAAACTCCTCATGGTTATGAAAACCATGAGGGAGGCCTATGTCCTGCAGTGGGCGTCAAATGGCTGATGATGATCTAGTATAGTGACTTGAGGGTAGACCACCTACCCTCACTACAATAATTGACTGTTTACGATAATTACATAATATTATCTAATAAATAATCGCGATTAGACACGTTTAATTATTGTAACTAATAAAGGTCTATCCACAGTATTACGGGCTGGGGCCGCGCGAAACACGATGCCTAGCATAGCCTAGCCGTCTTTTAGCTTCTCATTTTTTTCCGTCAATGGTTGTCTGGAAGAAATTACTTTTAGTAATAAGGCCGCCAATTGTACTGTACTATATTATTTTTAAATTCTCATATGTAATTCCTGGTGTACATACAATAAAGAATATTCTTTCTATCTATCTAGCCGGTGTAATGTGGTCACACCCTAAGGATGTCCACTAAATTTTATTAAGGGTGACTTGAATTAAGGATCACTGAGTAAGTATAAGTAGATAAATACTTATCCAGGGATGAGCCGATATATTATCTCATTGAATGGGTAGTCGGTCATACAATTTGTCTATGGATAGCTAGCTCTGCGATAGTCATGGTGAAAGTCGATTTTACCCCTTACCCGATGGGTGCCAAACGGGACCTTATTACTAAGACTTTGCTGTCCGTATGTCTGTCTGTCTGTCACCAGGCTGTATCTCATGAACCGTGATAGCTAGACAGTTGAAATTTTTACAGATGATGTATTTCTTTTGTCGCTGTAACAGCAAATACTAAACACAGAGTAAAATAAATATTTAAGGCGGGCTCCCATTCAACTATAAGGGTCTCTATTAGGGACCCTTTTAGGGTCCCTTACCCTTTGGGTACGGTACCCTGAAAAAAAGTAGCAAGCAAGCAAGACGTACTGTCGATTATATCAACTGTTGATAAAACAAATAAATAAATTAAAAAAAAAAATAAATAGAAATAGAAATAGAAAATGTTTATTTGTCTTCAAGGCTTGTTTAAGCATCCACCGATCATACAAAGGAAATGGCCGAAAGTGATTATTCTGTTTAACGCTACATCACAGTTTGGCTCTGACGATGACAGTCACACAATGAAGTTAAATTTGATAAATGATTATTCTATTCATATTTTCCAACGCAAAAGATTGAAGTCCTCTTTTCACGAAGCTCTTTGGCAAATGTACCCCTGTAGCGTCTGTGAGGAATTTAGAAATATCAAACAGTGTATTATCAGATCCAGGCCTTATGACCAGTTACTTTTAACGAAAACGGTAATTGAAACTATTTACACGCTCCGTTCTATCAGAGCAAAACAATTTTTTATGTATATTACTTTTGTCTTTTTTATGAAGTAGGTTTTTTTCTTTTTTGTTTGTAACAGTAACGGTACTGCACAGCACTAGCTCTAGGTTAAGTTTGTGTTTTTCAAAAGTATGCATGCTGTGGTTATTATTTGTAGATAGCACATATTCCTTGCAATGTAATAAGTGAATGTTAATGAAAACATGTAACTAATCTGTCAATAACCCAAATATATATATAAATATATATTTCCAAATAACAGTGGGATGACTGCAGAAAATTTCAAAATTACTAAAAAAAAGAACCGTATTTGTCGCTAGATTCGAGTGAATTATCGGGCTTAAGCGCGACGTTGACGATTCTTCCAAACATGTCGCTACTTCATAATAAGGGCCTTTCAGTTATGGAGCTCCAAAAAAAAAACATCTAAGAATCTCAGGTAGGACCAATGTTTTTAGAACAAATACTTAAATTCAATAAAATCCCATGGAGCACTCCAAAAACTACTTACTATAAACTAAAAAAAACCGTTTCAACAACTCTAATTAGGACCCGACTCAAATCGGACACCCTACTCTAACAAAAATTGGCGCTTTAAGTTTCAAACGGATTCCTAAATCGTAAAATGGTTTTCACAACACTCAAACTATT
Source organism: Yponomeuta evonymella (assembly GCA_963969515.1). Classification (NCBI taxonomy): domain Eukaryota; kingdom Metazoa; phylum Arthropoda; class Insecta; order Lepidoptera; family Yponomeutidae; genus Yponomeuta; species Yponomeuta evonymella. The sequence goes on along the minus strand of OZ018366.1, from coordinate 4,749,912 downwards.
TTAAAACTAACAATCTCACGATTCCCCACACTACGATGCCGGCGAGAAAAATTTCAAAATTATATCCCTAATTTAGGTGCTATGTAAGGGAGGTACCAACATTTTTTTAAAATAATTTCATCCTAATGTTTACTCGGCTTGATTAATATGTATACCTGCGCCAAATTAGTACTTGTAAGCTTTCTAGGGGGCAGCATTCGGGAAACTTAGAAAAGTCTTTTCGTCTAATATACCTCAATCGCTCAAGACAAAATTATACAACCAGTGTGTGCTACCAGTGATGACTTATGGCACTGAAACGTGGTCTCTCACTATGGGCCTCATAAGAAGGCTCAAGGTCGCGCAACGAGCTATGGAAAGGGGTATGCTCGGAATTTCTCTACGAGATCGAATCAGAAATGATGAGATCCGTAGACGAAGGAAAGTGGCTGAATGATGAATGATGATGAAGCTTTCTAGTACCTACTTGTCGTGTCTGCGCTAAGCCGTGGATAGACAGACGGACAGACAGACATACATACAGTTCTTTCTTGACTACGGAACCCTACAAACTAATAAGATCTACTTAATAAGCTACTACTCAGCTTTTTCTCCACTTGCGGTGTGTCCATCGCTTCTTTTGTCCATGTCACAGCCGCCATCACTATAATGTCTTCTAGACAAGAGACAAGTGCCTTTAACTTTACTGACGTACTCATTTTAAGTCCAGCAATGTAGCGCAGTATTATGAAGCTCGCCTTTAATAGACCTTGTCAAGCTATGCTCTTAGAATATTTCCAACACTGAGGATCTTAGTAATATTCTTAGCTCTCGGCCCGTGCTAACGCGTCCCACGCTGAAAATTTAACTAATGCGACTGTCTCTCCAAATAAATGAAAATTCGATACTAAGTAGGTTTTGATTTTAGTTTTACTTAGGTAGGGTACAACAAAATCTCGATGTAGGTATGCACAATAAAAGGGAGGTTAATGCGAAAGACTTTTTAACTTGACAACTTTGAAATCGCGAAAAAATATTAGCTGTTCCACACATTTTAATGCAGTAGTTGTCGTAAAATTAGGAATTCTTGGAACATAATAGTTTTATAGTGCTTCATAACGCACGTACTAACTTTATTCATCTGGGGCCTGTTTCATAAAACTACAATTCATCGCTTATTATCACAATTCGATGTGCGTATCCGAATCTCCCTATTTCTTAATTTGTGGGTTGATTGACTTTGTACATGAATTGTAGTTCTATGAAGTAGGCCCCTGGATTTATTAGTCGATATTTTGTAGCCAGCACGGTTAGTCGATACTGTCTCTAGCACGGGACGAGTTTCTAACGGGTCCAGTGCCGGGCCGAGTATATATTCCAAGACAAGGCGACTTTGCATATAAAGTAAGAGAGGATGTTTTGCTTGAACTTTGTACAGTAAACAAAATCCCGGTGGCTTTTTATCATTGCTTAGTCTCGGTTTGTTTGTGTAAGCAAAGTGCTCCTTGCTCTTTGATTGCTCTGCGATATCAGACTTTAATTTACGTATTAATTATCCTCTCTAAGATGTTTTGCGTGAACGTCCTACGTTCGCTTTAATGAAATGTATGCCATTAGAAGATAAATACAGATGACACGTGATCAAGTGATATATATCTAGTCTAGCTAAATAAGCATAAGCACTGTTTTCATATAAGAGAAAGAAAATGAGTCAAGCAGTCTATTGTCCGTCCAACCGTTCATTTAAATTTTGACAGCTCAATTTAGTGAGGTTCTAGGAAGTTATCGATTGTGTTGTTTATAATAATCGATTTAAATTATGTTGAAAATTAAAATGAAAAATATTTATTTCTAAAACAAAATTTTTACATTTTTATGTTGAAGTTTTAATCGATCCGTTGCATTGCTATTTTATTTTAATATTTTTGTTGTTTGTCTATCTGAGCGTGATAAACTAAAAGCTACCCAATAGGTTTTCATATTCATTTGTTACATACAATATTTAAACCTAATTTCTTATAGTATAAATCTTTGTAAAAATATAGGTTTATATGTTTTAGGGTTCCGTTCCCAAAGGCGCCCGTTCGTCCATCCGTCTGTCTGTCACCAGGCTGTATCTCATGAACCGTGATAGTTAGACAGTTGAAATTTTCACAAAAACAGAATAAAATAAATATTTAAGGGGGCTCCCATACAACAAACGTGATTTTTTGGCCGTTTTTTTTTCGATATTAATAACGGCAACAGGTTGAAATATTCTATTAAATAAATATTTAATATATAATATATATTATTAAATAAATATTTAATTCTATATTCGCTTAAGAAATAAACAATTTAATTAAAAAGGGGTGCTCCCATACGACAAACGTGATTTCTTGCCGTTTTTTCCCGATCATTGTGTCTAATGTTGTATAGATTATTATACGGAACCCTTCATGCGCCAGTCCGACTCACACTTGGCGGATTTTTGTTTATTTTTATCAAAAATGTCACTTTAACATCTGGTGGGCAGCTGTAATAAATAACAAAGAACTTTTTCCCCTACTTGTTTTGACCCGTATACATTTAGCTTCAGAGCTGCGTTTCATAAAAGTACAAAATTGTAGTTTGTTCATTATGACATTTTCGTGTACATTGCGTCACCTGTCTTCTTACTTGTTAATCTATGAAATATACATCGAATTGTCATATTAAACCACGAATTGTAGTATGAAATGGGGCCCAGTTCAATTTTAAACCGAATACCAAACTATGATGAATAGAATAACCGCCTTAAGTTTCACTGGACGTTTCTAAACCAACGTGTAGAACGTAACAATGTTAACCAGCTTCTTGAAACGACGCTTGAATAGTCAGTACTAAAACTCCCTGTTGCTTTAGAAGAGTGATGTTCCCATAAGTCTCCGTACAATGTTATGTGCACATTCACTGCAATAAAGGCTGAATTAGATCTAAGCCCGTACCGCACCCGTCGTGGAATACATACACGTAGCTACTCATCACGCCACATATCTTTATACAGGGGGCCCTAACAGTATGACCCCCTTCAGACCCACCGTACCCCTGGTTATACCCCTGGTGGTATAGTAGGTTTTTAAAATTAAACGATACCACTAACTACTAGTGATGTGATGTCGACATCTATAGCTGAAAGTAATAAAAATAATTTTGACTGAGCCTCAGTTAAAAGAAGAATAAATATTAACTTGTATGAAACAGGAAGATGTTAAATTATACAGAAAAGCATTCGCATTACGTAATGGAATATGCATTTTCTATTACTTATGTAGATAATGATGCGAGAGACATGTAGGTCGCCACTAGTGACCTACATATCTCTCGCAATTAACTTAACTTTGAAAGACCCACAGTACCCACAGTATGGTCAGGGGTACGGTGGGTCGGAAGCGAGTATGACCAAACAAGTACAAGCAAGAAGCCAACTGAAACTATAAAATTATCAATATTTCTCGATGGCCTCGTCTTGACTCCAGGGGTGGCGGGTTCGCTTCCAGCAGTTTGTGCAAAATTAAATGACTTCAGTCTGGTTTGTTCCTGAGTTTGTGCCGTCCTTACCACAGCACAGGATATTCTAGTTTGGGACCTTGACGTGTGACTATGTGTAGGCGTTACTTATTTATTTACCTAAACTAACGCGGACTGCCGTACCTTTACTTAAGCAATCAATCAATCAGCCCGTACTTGACCACTGCTGGATATAGGCCATCCTCATATAGCCAATGAAAGCAATCTGCCTCAGATCGTGGATCCAGCGAACCGGTGGGCGTCCTACGTTTGCTAGTTAGTGGTCTCCACTCAAGAACCTTTGCATCCCATTGAGAATCGGTTTTTCGGCATATGTGACCAGCCCACAGCCTCTTTATTTACTCAACATCCTCTAGATGAAGGTTTCAGGATTATTTGGATAGTTATGTCTGATAGCGGGCGGCTGCTAACTTTAATTCAAATAATTATATTCATAAAAAATAATGTTTACTTAAGGGACCAAACTTCAAACGAACAAACTTGAACGTCAAAGTTGTTAGTTTCACAATTAATAGATTATGTAGAGAAGAAGCTAACAAAGAAACTCCAAAGTAACAATTGACTCTTTAAGATGTTTCGGGGAATGTTTGCTTTTGATAATATTGGTAATGTTTGCTACTTACGGCTGGAAACCACTATCCGCTATTAATTAGTAATTTATAATTTCAAAGTTGTGGTCAAAATTGGCATCCAGTATCGCTAATAGGTGTCACTGAATGAAAATTACTGCTAAGTTTTGGTCTATACCTTGTATAGATCATAAACTAGTATAATCTAATACCTAGAATACCTAGGTATTAACCTTAGTAGTAATTTTTCTTTGTTACTTTAGTTCTGTTTATAACAATTTCACCGACAGAAAATAATGGAAAGTGATGGATGGAGCATTGGACTGCTTCCCAGGTAGATTAAAAAATTGGATTCTGGAGAAAAAACCCCTGAATTTTGAGCAACATTTGTGACTTTATGTATTGAGCAATAAAATAGAAACAGGCGTTATACATTTATTGTTTTAAAAAACGCTTTAACTTAATGAACAGATTTTTCAACTTCAAGTAAATATATATAGTAAGTATATTATAACGCGATAACGCAATAAACGCGATAACGGCTGAACTGATTTACATGAAACTTGGTTTACAGATAGACAAAGACCTGAATTGAAACATATAGATAGATAGATAGATAGAATATTCTTTATTGCATGTACACCAGGAATTACATATGAGAATTACATATCTTATTTTTATTTTATTTTATATCAGTAGTAGTAATAGTAGATATCATACTTGATATCTTTAAGTTTAAAATAGATGGCGTTGTGCCAGCGAATGTTGTGTTTTAAAAATAGATTGCGCTGTGCAAGAATCGCATAAACGGATTCTGTGGCGGTTCGAAGTTCGCGGGGACAGCTAGTTACTCATGAATGAGTTGAAAACTAAGCACAATCGTCCACCAAATAACCATCCCTATTAGACCGTTAGATTAGATCCATTAAATGCAATGCAAAGTTAAGTTCAACCCTTAGACTAACCTGTATTGCAGTGCTTTTACAGGGTATCATTTACTTACCTACAAATAACCAATACACCTGTAAATATAACTGTGTACGTGATTTGGCAATAAAGAATATGAATAAGTTATCGAACTAGAACTTCCATAATCACTACACATTATTAACTTAATTCCGGATTTACTCACGTGAATTTGAATTTTAATTCGAGTAAGTTAATCCGAAATTAAGTTAGTCACACCCGCTTAGACAAATTTTGAGCCACCCTGTACAGTAACAGTTAAGCGGGCCCGGCAGCTATATTTTTACTTTACGGCCACACTAAATCGTGTGTAAAGTGACATCCGTTCGGCGGTAATGCCGCGGGTTAACAGAGTGTGAGCATTGACTGATAAACAATGAAGCCTTTAATGGCCGGTTTTGCATTGGAAATAACCGTAACAATTCAACATAACAGTGTGTGAGACTTAATTGATAAACAATGCAGCCTGTGACTGCCGGTTTCACATTGGACGTAATCGTAACGACAAGACCTCTTGTTTCATACTTTTTTTTAAGTAACCCTCCTTTTGGAGTAAAACATCGTGAGGAAACTCTTGACTTGGTTGGCTCCGCACATATTGACTTATCTTTCCTGTGGACTAGGCCGACTGAGCTGTCAGGATGGTGTAGGTGCTAGGCAAGCCTACTCCATCTAAAAAACAATGTCTTAGACACTGCAGCGTCTGAGTGGTCCCTTCACCCATCTAGTGTGAGTAAAGGTGCCACTGGACGCTGTATAAATCATCTCATTACGTTGATGAAAGGCCAAAGTTTAACCAATCGCATTCCAATGGTAATAACTCGAGCAACTTAACTCGGCGACTTGCGCGACTGAATCTTTTTCGCGAGAGATACCTATTTAATTTCCACGGGTTAACCATTGGAAAAGTGGTGGTAGCCTAGTGGGTAGAACATTGGACTCGGAAGCGGGAGAACCAGGTTCGATTCCCAGTGCGGGCATGTACCTATGACTTTGTTTTCTAAGTTATGTACATTTGTGAAGTTATAGTAGCAATACCACTCGCTAACGGTGAAGGAAAACATCGTGAAGAAACCTGAGTGTCGGAGCTATTTACAAAATCGCCAATATGCGGTGGGCACGCGTGGTGATTAAGCCCATACTCTCTCTCTCTCTGAGAGAAGGCCTGTGCCCTACAGTGGGACGTATATAGGCTGCTTATGAACCATTGGAATGAGATTGCTTAGTCGACTAACAAATAGGGGAACTAACAATCTATTGTCGCGTTTATATTATTCTATTGAATAACTACTAAGTATTAGGCTCTAGGGTCTGGTCGTTAACTACGAATAATTGGACGTAAAAACCTGACGAATCTGAGGCAAAAGATGAACGGTTTGGTCTGCCGTAGCTTCCAGAGTAAATAAACGATGATTAATATAGAATAATTCCATTCTCAAAATTTCAAATGAATATTACAGAAATTAACTTGCAAAAACCTTTCCGTACCTTAATTTAAAGAGTGTTTTTTAAGCCCTGCTAAAATCCCTACTTCGGGTTTAATTACATTTGAGTACTAACAGAAAAGTCAGGGTACCCACTGAATTTTGTGACACAAATTCAAAATAACAAAGAAAATTCTCTAATTAATACTGTAGTAATTATACTAATTGGACAGGTGGTATTATAACGATCGTATTTTTATTTTGTACTAATGCTCTAGTTAGGTTGGTAAGTCCACACTCCAATTGGTAGTTGGGAACGGAGATTCCTTAATAAGAAAATATTATTAATTCTTTACTGTACAAACGAAAGTGTACAAAAGGTGGACTTAGTTCTAACGGTACTTTCTACCACTCAACCCGCAGGAGGTACAGGAGAGGCAAAAATTGGGGTATAGTATGTTGAATATATTAAAATACAATATGAAGATTTATTTAGCTAGGGAATAACAATACCGGAACGATGATTATTAAATAGCGTACCTAACGTTCGTAGATATCCCACTCGAGGATGATGAGGGACGATCACGACAGCTCTGGTGTGGGCCACATTTAAACTCAGTGTGAATGTGTGAGTGGCTTCAGTCGTTGAAAATCTATTTATACGATTTGTATTCCTATTCCTGTAATTTCAAAAAATGTCTACTTTCCCCCAAACTGTTTGCTCGCACAGCGCAATAAGTCCCATACAAATCCATGCGGTCGGAAACGCCGGCTTTAAATAAAGAAGACGAGGACACATTCATTACAGCATCACTTTCACAAAACATTAGATATACTGACAAAATAATAGTTTACAAAACAGTTACTATTAAAGTAACAGTAAAGTTACACAAAACATTACACATACTGATAAGATAATAGTTAATAAAACAATTACTATGAAGCCGAGTCTCCTGCTCGTGTTAATCATAAAACATACAAAACAATCGGTTTTCAATGCTCAAAATTATCATTTTATTTTGCTTCCCCTAGCAACGAAAATGTTTTGCGCAAAGAAAACGGAATGTTTTGTGTAATGTGCAGCAGACACGCCGTTTCGGCAACATTTACACAAAATATTAGACATACTGACAATAGAACAGTTTACAAAACAGTTACTATTACAGCAACGTTTACACAAACATTAGACATACTGACAACAAAATAGTTTACAAAACAGTTACTATTACAGCAACAGTAATACAAAACATTAGACATACTAACAACAGAATAGTTTACAATACCGTTACTATTACAGCAACAGTTACTCAAAATATTAGACATACTAACAACAGAATAGTTTACAAAACCGTTACTATTACAGCAACAGTAATACAAAACATTAGACATACTAACAACAGAATAGTTTACAATACCGTTACTATTACAGCAACAGTTACTCAAAATATTAGACATACTAACAACAGAATAGTTTACAAAACCGTTACTATTACAGCAACAGTTACTCAAAACATTAGAAATACTGACAACAGAATAGTTTACAAAACAGTTACTATTACAGCAACAGTAACAACAGAATAGTTTACAATACCGTTACTATTACAGCAACAGTTACACAAAACATTAGACATACTGACAAGTGACAAGAGAATAATTTACAAAACAGTTCCTATTACAGCAACAGTAACACAAAAAATTATACATACTACTGACAACAGAATAGTTTACAAAACAGTTACTATTACAGAAACAGTTACACAAAACATTAGACATACTGACAAGTGACAAAAGAATAATTTACAAAACAGTTCCTATTACAGCAACAGTAACACAAAACATTATACATACTACTGACAACAGAATAGTTTACAAAACAGTTACGTACAATGGTCACGGTGCGTCTCTGCTGCTGTAGAATAAATATATACGTTGAGTAAGTATTTATTTGGAGAAACCAAAAATAATTGACTACTTCGTCAAGTAGTTTATTTAACTACGAAGTAACAAAGGAGGTAATACGAAACTTTTCCGTAGAGCGCCACGCCTGGCAGTCGTTGGCTTGCCTTAGTGGACTAATAACTTTGGCCTTTGCATCTACGTAATGAGATGATTTGTACGGCGTCCAGTAGCACCTTCACTCACACTAAACGGGTGAAGGGACCAATCGGACGCTGCAGTGCGTGGGACATTATTTTAGATGGAGTAGGCTTACCAAGCAACTACACCATCCTATTATGTTGTCAACAGCTTAGTCGGCCTAGACAGGAAGAACAAGTCAATACGAGCGAAGCTAACCAAGCCGCGGATTTCCTCACGATGTTTTCTTTCACAGTTAGCATGTGGTATTGCTACTAAAAATTCGCGGATTCGCAGAATGTAACAGGTGGACTAGTACATTATTACAATTTAATTTTTCTTGGGTTTGCAGATATATTATTATGCCACAGAAAAAAGTACATTTGTTTAAATATAATTTAATTTAGAGGTGCTAAACATCGTGCGGAAATCTGAATGTCTGAGCTATTCACATACCACAGCGCTTGAAATCGCCAATCCGCGGTGGGCACGCAGGGTGAACAAGCCCTTCTCTCTCTCTCTGAGAGAAGGCCTGTGCCTTGTAGGCTGGTTATGTAAACTTTCGAGAAGAGTTTGTATTCATACATAAATAAATAAACTCACGCCTGTAACCCACAGGTCAAACGGGAACCTATTACTACGACTTCACTGTCCGTCTGTCTGTCTGGCTGCCTGTCACCAGGCTGTATCTTATGAGCCGTGATAGCTAGGCAGTTGAAATTTTCACAGATGATGTATTTCTGTTGCCGCTAAAAACAGAATAAAATAAATATTTAAGGGGGGCCTATAGAACAAACGTATCTTTTTGCCGTTTTTTGCTCGATATTAATAACGGCAACAGGTAGATGCTCTAAATGTTAATATAAAGTTCTATATTTGCTTCAAAAATAAATTATTATATTAAAATAACTAAACATTTGAGAGGGGCTCCCATATAACAAACGTGATTTTTTGCCGTTTTTTCTCATCTTTGTGTCTAATGTTATATACATAATGGTACGGAACTCTTCGTGCGTGAGTCCGACTCGCACTTGGCCGGTTTTTATACATATATGGGAATTTCGGTTCACACTGTGCGTTTTACAGAATAGTTCCCACATTCATCTACATAGTTTAGTGGATTTGACGAATAGTCTATTGAAATCTGAACGCCAATTTGGACGGACGCGATGCATTCGGCTTTTGAAATCAACATAGAAATCCCACTGCGATTTTTTTTGTTACCATTCAACTAAATCCAAGTGTGCATACTGCATGTATCACACAATTTTTTATCTTTTTTTCTCATCATGTGTTAAAAGAGGTCGTATTTTATTAGTTTTATTTTATTTTTCGATAAAACCCACTCCGTAACTTTAAATAGATAAGTAGAGAACACTTTATTGCATAACCAGCTGAAAGAATTACACATAGTTTCTTATATCTAAGCAGTGGTATACAATTGGCGGTCTTGTGGCTTAGAGCGATAATGCTAATGGTATAAAACAATGATAATAATAAATGGTATAAAACAGTTTTAAAAATTCAACCATAGTCTCATTGAGGGCTCATATCATACTAACTTAACTAAAACATAGGCAAGTCACTTACTACTTAAGTTCTTCATTAAAAATAAAGTAGAATGAGCCCGCATATTGTGCGTGCGTGGGTGCGTGCGTGCGTGAGTGGGTGCGTGCGTGCGTGAGTGGGTGCATGCGTGCGTGCGTGAGTGAGAGCACTATACAGAGTAAAGGATGAAACACACCAATGCGGTGGCGGTCGAGGTGCATACATACGTCATTTCATAAGCAGCCTATTAACGTCCCACTGTAGGGCACAGGCCTTCTCTCAGGGAAAGAGTATGGGCTTAATCACCACGCGTGCCCACCGCAGATTGGCGATTTCAAGCGCTGGGCTATATAAATAGCTCAGACACTCAGGTTTCCTCAGGATGTTTTCCTTCACCGTTAGCGAGTGGTATTGCTACTCTAACTTCACAAATGTACATAACTTAGAAAAAGTCATAGGTGCATGCCCGCACTGGGAATCGAACCTGGGTCTCCCGCTTCCGAGTCCAATGTTCTACACACTAGGCTACCACCGCTTTCGTCATTTATTGCAGTAGTATTTGTATGGACGTATATAATATGGACCGCCAGTGGTACCGCCACCGCGTTGGTGTGTTTTATGGTACTAAGTTCCCGAAGCCTTTTTCGCAGTTGCTCCTTTCCTCCGAGACGTCCACAGGTACGTTCGCTTTCGTTCGTTCGTTGGATTTATACCAGACATCAGATGTTCATTCTCATAAACTCCTTATTCTCAGAACCATCCGTTTGTCATCTAACTATCCAACCATTTATTTATTCTCCTGTCCGTTCAATCTATTCACATGTCTTGTGCCAGACAGTGTTATCTATACGTGTATTGAAAAAAAAGGACGACTAAGCTGTCAGGATTGTATAGGTGCTGGGCAAGCCTACTCCATCTAAAAACAATATCCCAGGCACTGCAGCGTCCGAGTGGCCCCTTTACTCATCTTGTGTGCGTGAAGGTGCTACTGGAAACTGCATAAATCATTTCATTACGCAGGTGGATAGGCCAGTTTCTGATTTTTGAAAAGAAAAAAATCTGTACTACGTGTAATATGTAGATATTAATATGTTTATTTACTATGTATATATGTATCTATTGTGATTTTATGATATTTTTATGTGTTATTTTGGAATTACATAATATGGATATAATGTATCTGAAATAAATTCTATTATTTTGAATAAAATATCTCTGCGATTTAGATTAGTTGAAAAATACTTGATGTACGATCTTACGTTTTAATTATTCATTGGAGCTATCGTATCTTCGAGGTTGTAACTAGCAACTTTTCTGGAAGAGCTGGCGCTTGCAAGTCATTGTGTAGTGCATAAAAAAATGTTAGTGATAAAATTTAACTAGCGCTCAGTACTAAATCTACATATTTTTAAGGCCCGTCTACATCTAACCCCGTTTAAAGTCATCATCATCATCATCATCATCATTCAGCCACAAGAAGTCCACTGCTGGACATAGGCCTCCTCCATGGATTTCCAAAAAGACCGGTTGGAAGCGGCCTGCATCCAGCGTCTTCCTGCCACTTGAATGACGTCATCTGTCCATCTTGTGGCTGGTCGTCCCACGCTGCGCTTGCCGATATGTGGTCTCCATTCGAGAACTTTTCGGCCCCATCGGCCATCAGTTCTGCGTGCTATGTGCCCCGCCCACTGCCACTTCAACTTACTAATCCGCTGGGCTATGTCGACGACTTTCGTTCGTCTACGGATCTCATCATTTCTGATTCGATCTCGTAGAGAAATTCCGAGCATAGCCCTTTCCATAGCTCGTTGCGTGACCTTGAGCCTTCTTATGAGGCCCATAGTGAGAGACCACGTTTCAGTGCCATAAGTCATCACTGGTAACACACACTGGTTGTATAATTTTGTCTTGAGCGATTGAGGTATATTAGACGAAAAGACTTTTCTAAGTTTCCCGAAAGCTGCCCAGCCGAGTTGAATTCGACGATTGACCTCTTTCACGAAGTTGGACCGGCCTAGTTGGATTGTTTGTCCTAAGTAGACGTATTCGTCTACAACTTCGAGAGTCGTGTTCCCCAATGTTATTGGGGTGGGCACAACACGAGCGTTCGACATGACCTTCGTTTTGTCCATGTTCATTTTAAGGCCCACACGTTGGGAAACTCGACTGAGGTCGTCGAGCATTATGCCGAGGTCTTCCATCGTTTCTGCCATGACTACTATATCGTCGGCAAATCGAAGGTGCGTGATGTACTCACCATTGATATTGATGCCGCGTCCCTGCCATTCCAGAAGCTTGAAGGCATCTTCCAGTGCGTTCGTGAACAGTTTCGGAGAGATAACGTCTCCCTGTCTCACGCCTCTTCTCAATGGAATTGCCTCCGAATTCTGCTCCTGTACTCGGACCGACATGGTGGCGCTGTTGTACAAGCACTTCAGCACCTCGATATACCGATAGTCAATACGGCAACGCTGGAGAGACTCGAGCACTGCCCATGTCTCGATCGAATCGAAGGCTTTCTCATAGTCCACAAACGCTAAGCAGAATGGCAAATTATACTCCTCAGTCTTCTGTATAATTTGCCGCAGCGTGTGGATGTGGTCTATAGTACTAAAGCCCTTTCGGAAACCGGCTTGTTCGGGAGGCTGGAAGTCATCAAACCTGCGTTCGAGACGATTCGTGAGGACCCTCGAAAACAGCTTATAAACATGGCTCAGAAGCGAGATGGGTCGGTAGTTCTTCAATAGAGAGTTATCCCCTTTCATGAAGAACAGCGTCACCACGCTTCTGTTCCATGCTTCTGGCGTTTTTCCTTCGAGCACGACGGAATTGAAGAGCTTCTGAAGGACTTTAAGTACTGGTGTTCCACCCGCTTTCAGGAGCTCTGATGTGATTCCGTCCTCTCCTGGTGCCTTGTTATTCTTGAGCTGTTTCAGGGCCATCTTAATCTCGTACAGGCTGATGTCCGGGATGTCTTCGGTATAATGTCGGGTCAGTTTGGCTCTCGGATCTTTGTTCAAACTGCTAACAGGTTTTGCGACTGAGGTGTATAGCTGTCCGTAGAAACTCTCAATCTCCCTCAGAACCTCTGATTTGGTCGACGCTATACTGCCGTCCTCTCTCTTCAGCTTCGTCAGCTGGCTTTGCCCAATAGACAAGTCTTTTGCGAACACTTTGGAGCCCTTGTTCCGCTCTATAGTCTCTTTAATACGTTCGGTATTAAAGGACCGAATATCGTGCCGCATAGACTTTGAGATATGTCTATTGAGCTGCCTATATGACTTAGCATCCTCGGAGGACTGCAGTTGCAACGCGCGACGTTTAGCCATGAGGTCGAGAGTATAGTTTGAGAGCTTTTGTGGTCTACTCGTACGGTTGGGTCTATAGAACCTCGAGCCCACTGTACGTACAGTTTCTACAAACCTGTTATTGATCTCGTCCACCGATGCGGCGCTCTCCAGGCACTCAAAGCGATTTGACAATTCGAGTTGAAAGTTCTCGGGGTTCTGGATATGGGCACGAGTAGGTCGGAGCGTGGACTTCATGAGACGAGACCTCTCAAGTTTGACATTGATATTCAATGTGCCTCTTACTATTCGGTGATCGCTTCCGGTTTTCACCATGTTGATCACAGAGACGTCATTGAATATTTGTCTCTTGGAGGTCAGGATGAAGTCTATCTCGTTTCTCGTGGAACCATCGGGACTCAACCAGGTCCATTTCCTGTGAGGTGGCTTCTGAAAGAAAGAGTTCATCATAAAGAGTCCCTCTTTCTCCAGGAAGTCTGCCAACCTTTGTCCTCTCGGGTTCCGTTGCCCATAACCAAATTGCCCCACTCTCATCTCACCCTCGCTTCTTGTGCCCAGCTTCGCATTGAAGTCCCCCATAACCACATTAAAATAGGTCTCCGAGGTATGTATGGCCCTACTAATGTCCTCATACATCGCCTCTACCTCCTCATCGGAGTGTGACGAGGTCGGTGCGTATACTTGAATGACCTTCAGCGAATATCTCTTAGATATTCTGAGTATTAGGTACACCACCCTGCTCGACACACTGTTGATGGCCAAAATGTTATTTACGAGGGACTTGTGGACGAGAAACCCGACACCACCCTGGGACTGTTGCTCGCCCTCCCGGTAGTAGAGCAGGTTACCGGATTTCAGGGTTATCGTGTCCTCGCCCTCTCGACGGACTTCAGATAACCCTAGGATATCCCAGTGTAACCTACCCATTTCCTCTTCCAGCTCAATTAGCTTTTCATCTGTCCTCAATGTGCGAATGTTGTGTGTTACCAGGGCCAGTCGTTTTCGTTTTTGGGGGTGGTAGCCAGATCTCTGCCGGAGATTCTTAGCACCCCTTGCTCCGCCGTTACCGTGGCCGCTACCGTAGCCAGGAATAGCGGAGCCGCCGGGGACTGGGGGCCTGGTTTTTTGGTGTATTGCCATGAGGGTATTTGCCTTACTCGCCACGCTTGGCATGCGGGTTGGCGAGCGCAGTATATCGTATTTTCGCAGAAGGCGCTGCTGCCCACCTTCTGGTAATGTCCCTTAGCCGGTTTTTACGGCACCCGCGGGAAGAGATGGGGGGGTACTATTCTAAAGCCGGCACCCCACGGCGTTTAAAGTCAACACTTAGGTTAATACAATAATAATGCAGCCTATAACGTCCTTACGTCCCACTGTAGAGCAAAAGGCCTTCAGAGAGTATGGGCTTAATCACAACGCGTGCCCACCGTGGATTGGCAATTTCAAGCGCTGGGGTATGTGAACACATCAGATAGTCAGGTTTCCTTACGATGCCTTCCTTCACGGTTAGCGAGTGGTATTACCACTACAAGTTCAAAATTATAATTTTTAACTTATAATGGGCTCTTTCTTAGCCCCTATCTCATCAGATTGTAAATGAAGGCGACGTCTAAAATTTCATTGAAAGTTTGTGAAGATGTTTGGACGTTTGTTACTCAATCACGCAAAAACGGCTAAACGGATTTACATGAAACTTGGCGCAAAGATAGACAAAAACCTGAATTGGGACACAACATACTTGATATCCCGATAATGCGTTCCCGTGGGATAATATTTATTTTAAGTTTAAAATAGATGGCACTGTGCGAGCGAACATTGTGTTTTGAAAATGGATGGCGTTGTGCAAGATTCGTATAAACGGATTCTGTGGCAGTACGAAGTTCGCCGGGATAGCTAGTAAATAAAATTCTTATCTTATCATATCTTATCCACGGCTAGTCCGCGGCATAGGCCTTCCACTAGTAAATGTACTCGTTTCGACACCCTGGCGCCTGTTTCATAGAACTACAATTCATTGTTTACTGTGACAATTCGTTGTACATTTCACAGCCGATTGACTCACATATTAACTACAGAATAACTTCGAAAGGAACATTCTAGCCATGATTTCGAAAGATATGGCATTTAAAAAAATATGGCGCTTCAAAACAAAATGTTAATTTGAGCATAAACAAACAATATGAGGACGAAAACTAATAAAAATCGAAAAAACTGAAGGTCGAGCCTCTTATAGTAGGTGACCAACGCAATTGTTCTTTCACTTTTTTACGCATATCGAGCTACAGAAACTTAAATATTTAACTTAATAGAAAACATTTTTCACTTTTAATTTGGTTTCACAGTTTCGAACCAAGTGTTCAAAATCACGAATATATACCAATTTGTGAAATTGTTAAAAGTAACTGTTAATTATTAAAAATACTATTTTATAATATTTTTATGTTTAAAATGAAAATTCCTTCAAAATGAGGCTAACGATTTCAAAATCACGCTGTAGTAGTAAGGCGCAATTTATATCAAATTGTTATAATAAGCTATGAATTTATAGTTCTATGAAACGCAGCCTTTGTGGTCACTTGTAGAGTAACAAAGGTAAAAATAAGGACGCGAATATATTCAAGCCCTATTCCACACTTCTATGTGATTTTTCGTCTTGCGCCATCTAATTTTTTTCGAATCACCACGATTCGCGCGCGGGATTTTTAGCGCTAGTTGGAAACTGGGACGGGCCGGCAGTGTGACAGGCTACTGGTTCTACTACTACAAAGGTGAACCTGTTCAAACGTACTAATCTATATCTATTCTTTAGTATTCCAATAATATGCACAAATACTTCCGTGGGGCGCCGGATTAAGACTAGCGTCACTCCATTTCCTTCCGTCGATGTCGTAGAAGGCGACTAAGGAAATAAATTACCAGGAGACGGGCAGCAGCGTCTTCCTGAGATTCCAACTGCCTATTGCAATCGCCAACCCGCCTGCCAAGCGTGGAGATTATGGCAAAACCCCTCATGGTTATGAAACCTACGTGGGAGGCCTGTGCCATGTAGTGGGCGTCAAATGGCTGATGATGATGATGTAGAAATAGAACTTGTTACGGGAATAACGTCAAATCTGAAAACTGTTTCTTCAGTAGCAATAGAAGCAGTACAACTAAACCACTTTTAAAATTCTCAAAACTATTTTTAGTTTTTTTTTCAATTTTTTTTATTTTTGGAGATGGTGGGACGACCTCACTGCCTTTCTGCCGGGTTGGGAGGAGATGGCTATGAACAGGAGGAGTAGAGAGCTAAAAAGGGGAGAGGTCTATGCCCAACAGTGGGGCATAATCGGGGCTACATAGAAAAAAAAACATACGAATTGGCCGCTTATTATAATTGCTTATTAGGGGCCAAAAGCAGATAATACCCTTACAGCTGAAGGCCGGTGGCTGCTGCCGTCAGCACAAGCAGGTTGGGTGATTAAACTCATTGTTTGATTTTGGTTCGATGGCTACAGTATTGGATAACATAAAAAATATATTATTTTCCTCGCGTCTTTGTTTAAACGCTAGAGCACCTGGAGGTGGGCGTTGGCGATAAATTGTATGCTTACTTTAGATAGCCGTTCATTCATCATAAGCAGCCTATATACGTCCCACTGTAGGGCACAGGCCTTCTCTCAGAGAGAGACAGTATGGGCTTAATCACCACCCGCCGTTCATTATGTAGCTTTTATTTGATGGCTGCAAAAATGCAGGCATTTAAATAAAATAAACCCTTGAATATACAAATAAAACTTAACTAGATATCCTAAGCGTATGAAGAATTTTGCAAGTAAAGTAAAACTAAACAGAATCCGTGATTTTTGCCTGCTAGAGTTTCTTTCCACAAAGAAGAGTTTTACGATGTACGATTTTTTTAATTGTACACAATTTTGCTGTAGGCACCGGTGCATGTAAATATAGGGAGAAACAGTGTAAGTGGTAAACGAATAAAAGTGCTGCCATTTTTATTCCCCAAATAGATCTGTAAGGGCTAAAAAAAACCTTATCAATTATATTAATCTCGATTACCTCGTTGGTACAGTGGTATCAGGTCTGATTACCATGCCGGAGGTTGCGGGTGCGATTCCCACTGGGGATCACCGTAAATTTGTATAAATGGCTTTCATCATCATCATCATCAGCCATTTGACGCCCACTGCAGGATATAGGCCTCCCTCATGGTTTTCTAATCATGAAGGGTTTTGCCATAATCGCCACGCTTGGCAGGCGGTTTGGCAATCGCAGTATGCGGTTGGAATCTCAGGACGACGCTGCTGCCCGTTTCGAAAATAATGGAGTGACGTTATTCTTTTAAATGGCTTCTACTAAATGGCTTTTGTCTGTGTATATTTCAATGTTTGTAAGGTCCTTGTTTGGTTACCATATCACAGAGTATCCTAGTTTGGGACCAAGACAAGTTGCGTGGAAGTTATTTTATGTAACTAACGAAAAACTTTGACAAGATGTCAACAATATCAGATTAAAATCTCCTTTGTTTCCAAATTCACTACTATAAGTCAAGCGTCAAACTTTTATACTGCAAAGTCATAAAAAGTCAGACTTAAACCATCTCTTTCGTCTGATAAAGGACATAAAATGACACTGTAGAGGCGCAGCCACAAAGAGCGGGACATTTAGAATATTTTTGATTTCCACGTCCGAAGGATGCAAACGGGACTAACCATTACTAACCCCGGATTTTCGTATACTTGTAACGGTGCAAACCTTCTTACACCATTTCTGTTCTCTTTTTTTCATTCTATCTACCATCTTAAACTCAAAATTTTAAATTACGTCACCCATTCTAGATTTTTTCTGGATTTTCATTACCACAGAGAAAATAATCACTATTACTACTTCACCCTTCGACTACAGATTACCGCTGACAATTATCTAATTGTGAATTGCTTATTTTCCTATTTTATTTTGTTTCGGAATTTCGGAATTTCTCCACGAGATCGAATCAGAAATGATGAGATTCGTAAATGAGCGAAAGTCGTCGACATAGCCCAGCTGATTACTAAGTTGAAGTGGCAGTGGGCGTGGCACATAGCACGCAGAACTGATGGCCGATGGGGCCGAAAAGTTCTCGAATGGAGACCACATATCGGCAAGCGCAGCGTAAGACGACCAGCCACAAGATGGACAGATGACATCATCCAAGTGGCAGGAACACGCTGGATGTAAGCCGCTTCCAACCAGTCTTTTTAGAAATCCATGGAGTAGGCCTATGTCCAGCAGTGGACTTCTTGTGGCTGAATGATGATGATGATGATGATTTTGTTTTCATCGAAGTTTTCTGTTTACCACCTCTTATCTACAATATTCCGAAATAAAACCGCGGTAATTGAAGTTCTACAATATATTATCTTATCATTTACATCGATAATCTCTTATCTTGTTTTAAAAAGCTTGTTTCAATAAATGTTATGATATATTTTTAACATTTACATGTTAGAAATATATCATGCCATTTATTAGGCTTAAAGCTCCAGTTACAATATCTTGACCTCTTAAATATTCGTGCAGAACAGCTATAATGTGTGCAACTTATGAAATAGACTTTTGTTAAAAAAAATTAAAAAAAAAACAAAAACCCAACAAGATATTTTAAAATCAAAAGACTACCTCATTTTATTATGAAGTCAAAAATGCAACAGCTCATCAAATACATGCTTATTTACTTAAATTTACACTTTATATATTAAGTTTCATTTAACTTTCATCTGGATTTATATAAAAAAAAAACTATCAAGTCAAGAAATTTACTGGGGTTGACGTTTCTTGAATTAATGAGATAAATTAATCACCTAGAACGAGAAAACAACTTGATAGGCATTATTGCTTCCTACAATTTTAACGATTTCAATCAACGATTTGTTTACATGTAGACCAAAACTGAATGAAATTAAGTGTAAATATGTATTATACTTGTTAATCTGATGACTAGTCAAATAAGTACAAATAATTTATGTTTTACCGATCTAAGGTGTGGTTGGCATAAGTAGGATACGAGTAGAATAGATTAAAAATAGCAGCGCCAACTAG
The DNA here is from genome assembly GCA_963969515.1 of Yponomeuta evonymella. Taxonomy (NCBI): domain Eukaryota; kingdom Metazoa; phylum Arthropoda; class Insecta; order Lepidoptera; family Yponomeutidae; genus Yponomeuta; species Yponomeuta evonymella. Next base: position 4,730,421 of record OZ018366.1, on the reverse strand, counting down.
TGGCTAAAAATTGTACTTTAAATGCTCAGCATGATTTTTTTTTGGTACTTTTCTGATTTGTAAATGCTGAATTTTAATTGCTTAGTAGTGATTTATTTTGGTACGTGTCTGTTCTGTTCCTGCTGGTAATTGGATATCTGGGTGTATTTTCATGTTAGTGATGTCCTTACCTGCTTACTGTAGCACAGGGTATCCTAATTTGGGACCAGAACAACTGATTGTGTGGTGCGGCAGTTATTATTACTCTTCACCTTAAACTTACATACGTACACGAGGCACATACTTTAGCCTCCTTTTGGACTCCGCCAGAATCGGGTAAAAATACTGACATTTATACATCACCAATGTATGTACTGAAATGGAAATAACTTTTCCAGTAAAGAAGAGCGGTGAACATTTTTTTTGTCAAAAAGACAATAATTACTGCGCAGCTATCGTTCTCTTCTATGCAAATAAAGTTTACTAAAATAAATATTGGGGGCTCCCATACAACTTTGCCATACTTTCTTGCTCTATATTAATAATGACAACCGGTAGACGCTTGAAATATTCAAATGTTTTATAGATGATGGTAAGGAACCCTTCGTTTGCGAGTCCAACTCGCACTTTGCCGATAGTAACAATGGTTAGTATAGCTAACTTAGTAGGTTAGCTACAATAAAAAGAACACTATAAAAGAACTGTATAGATACGTATACAGTTCTTTTATAGTTTTTAACCATTTACATTTCACGGAGATCCGCAGAAGAACCCGAATTACTGATATAGCTCGAAGAATTGCTCAGTTGAAGTGGCAGTGGGCGGGGCACATAGCTCGAAGAACTGATGGCCGTTGGGGCGGAAAAGTTCTGACCTGGCGACCGCGGACCGGGCGACGCAGCGTGGGAAGGCCCCTCACTAGATGGTCTGACGACCTGGTTACGGTGGCGGGGAGTCGCTGGATGCGGGCGGAACAGGACCGGGAAGCTTGGAAAACCTTGAGGGAGGCTTATGTTCTGCAGTGGCCATCAAATGGCTTATGATGATGATGATGATGACATTTCACGCAGTGGTCCTACGGATGTGGAGACACTGAGGCAGCGATCAATGTATGGACAATCAAGTCTGTCTAAGATATCTAAGATATTATTTCAAGCAACTTTATTACGTGACGGATATCGCCGACGTGGTTGGCCAAGGCAGAGATGGCAGGACGATCTCTCAACCTTCTTGCCCGGATGGGAGATGACAGCTCAAGACTGGGAGAAGTAGAAGATCATGGGGGAGGCCTTTGCCCAGCAGTGGGACACAAACACGGCTAAAAACAAAAAAAAAATCTGTTTCATTTAGCCATAATTAACTCATTTAAAGGTCGAATTAAACGGCGGAGAAATGTTTTTCGTAAACAAAGACACCTATATCAATTGAAAGTTCTCAAAATTGCCTTTGGTTTTTCAATTCGACAAGTTTAATATTACAAGTATATATTACAAGCGAATTTATGGATATTATATTTATTGTTCTTAGTTGTTTTATGCATTTGTTGGCATAACCGCGAGTATCATGTTATTTATCTTCTTTGCAGTGGTAGCAAGTTGCAGAGCAATTGTCTCACGTTGACGAGGTCGAGAGTTTAAACACCGTCAAATACAAAGGATTTGTTTTAGTCCTGGTCGAACTTACAACCGGAAAATCCCGATTTTGAAGATAAGGTAAGATAAAAATATTCTTAATTAAATTACATTTAGCAAGAAAAGTGCCACTTTTAGCATACGTTTAAGATGTCAATCGATACTGTTAATGCTGAGTATCAATGGACTAGTTCATTGAAATCTAAAGCATTGGAGAAGACAGTTTTTTTTTACTTAGCCTTTTTTGTGTTCCACTGCTGGGCATAGGTCTTCCCCAACTCGGACCAGACCTTTCTGTGCCACACCACCTCAGATCATTCCGACTTGTGATGATCGAGAAACTGAGTTCTTTTTTAGGGTTCCGTATCTCAAAAGGAAAAAACGGAAACTTTCGCCGTCCGTTTACCTCCGAAACGCATGAAGGTATCAAATTGAAATCAAAATATATACTCACTCTAACCATGTACGGTTTACAGTCCCTTGAATCTGTGAAAAAACCAAACTTCTAAGTTGACGTAAAGAAAAGATACGGCCGTTTATGCCGCAAAAAACGTATATTTTTCAAAAAATAGTCTTTGAAGTTCGGGAAAAGCTCGGAAAAAACCGCGAGACTCGATTCCTGAACTATTTATAATATGCAAGTACCTACAAATTTGTACGGAACCCTCGGTGGGTGAGTCCGACTTACACCTGTCCGGGTTTTTTGCATATTGGAAACTATTTTCCAAGACCTTATTTTATATAGTCGTCCAGTAGCTTTCTGACTGAGCGGGTCGGACACTACTTCCTGTCGGCTTCAGTCTGTTTTTTTTGTCAGCACACGTGGAGTGTAAAGGTCCTTTCAGACGATGGTCCACGTATACGTTTTTGTTTGTTTGCATTAGATGAAGGAAAATTTCATACAGATGATAAGTATAAACGTGTACTTGAACCAAAGTATGAAATATTGTATTTGTATTTAAACTTAATTATTTAAATTTAATTAGGTACTTCCCACACAAGACCTAGACCGGGAAGTTTAAAAAACCATGAGGGAGGCCTATCATATGTCCTGCAGTGGGTGTCAAATGGGGGATGATGATGATGATGAGATTCAACTTTTCTCACAAAAAAAAATTTAGGCCATGCATTATTTAGCCTAGGAACAATATGTTGTGCAATCCCTTCCGGTAGTAATTGTAAGGTTTTTTGACAGTGGTAGAGAAGTTCCCATATTTTCTTCTAGCACTTCGTAAAACAGGTTTAGTTAGCATAATTTAATCGTTACGAAAACAGTTTACTGCTAACTCTAGGTCTCCTATTTTATTTACTCGTAATATCTTACACAATTTAAATAGCTTTTCATTGTCCCCCTGACAGCTCGGTAGGCATTTAGACCGGCCAGCATTTAAAAAAATCGGACTTCGGAATCGGTTTTTAATGTTTTCTAAGTATGTTTTAAAAGTTCTCCCGTGTACTATAATAAATCACACGTTGATTAATGTATACATTTTAGATGCGTAATATACCTTTCATAGAACATCTCATGGATCAATATTGGTCAAACCGTTTGGCCTCCGGGTGGTCATAACGAAACATACCATACGCGGGAGACACGTTTTAGTTTCAATTTCTTTTTGTCTTTTACTTTCATGATGCCCTCAAAAAGCATCGTGAGGAAACCTGAGTGTATGAGTTATCCACATACCTCAGCGCTTGAAATTATCAGTCCGCGATGGGCATGCGTGGTAATTAATCCCATAATCACTCTCTGAGAGAAGGCCTATACCCTAAAGTGGGACGTTTTGCACTTTTATTATAAAGATGTATTATTCAGCATACGTGCAGGCCTATGCTAGGGCCGACAGAATTGTCCCGTGTAAAAGACCCTTAACCCTTAACGTAGGGATATTTTTTTCCAAAAATTGTATATCTCTGTGACACACAGTTTGACGCTTGAGTTTCAAAGCACGTTTTCCGAATAGAGTGGGAATTCCCGGTGAATTTAAACGATTTTCGAGAATTACTGAAACTGTTGTAAAGCGGATTGTTCTAAATTCAAAAATTGTGCAAGAAACAAATATGTTTGGTATAGTTTAGTTCAGGTTGCAAAAATGCGGTACCTACGTAAAAACCTGTGTTTTAATTCACTGGAATTAAGTTTTTTGGCCCCCCGCCAGACGGTCTGACAACCTGGTTACAGTGGCGGGGAGTCGCTGGATGCAGGCGGCACAACACCAGGAAGCTTGGAAAACCACGAGGGAGGCCTATGTCCTGCAGTGGGCATCAAATGGCTGATGATGATGATGATGGTGCAGTTTATTTGGATGATAATTTGTTCTTATTTTAAATTAATTAAGTCAAAGAGAGGGCGGCTCGAGATTCTTTGGGAAAATAAATTACCGGTCGTGCATGGTACCGCTTATGTTAAAAAAGAATGTTATATTTTTATGCATTCACGTATTAATCGAATAGTAGTAGCAGCCTACTCTATTTAAAAAAAATAATGTCCCAGGCACTGCAGCGTCCAAGCGGTCCCTTCACCCATCTAGTGTGAGTGAAGGTGCCACTGGTGCTGGACGCTGCATAAATCATCGCATTACGTAGATTCAAAGCCTCTAAATAGGTTTTTAAAATTGTCCTCAGCACAGTTTAGTGCAACAAAAAGAATAGAGTAGATGCAAAGGACAAATTATTTTTTTATGGTAACGAACTTTACTAATCTTATTCTAAATTGTTTACAGTATTCCACTGACCTGTCTGACAGCACATTGATTAAAAATTGGACTCTCAAATCGGCGTAGCGTAATGTGTATCGGTATAGTCCACGGTTTTAATGTCTATGCCCGGTTACCACAGTACAGGGTGTCCTGAAAGAGGTGGTAGCGTAGCAGAAGAATTCCGGCTTCTCATTCGGGAGGTGGTGGGTTCAAATCCCGGCTTTGTACCAATGACTTTGTTTTCAAAGTTACGTACATTTGTGAAGTTATAGTAGCAATACCACTTGCTAACGGTGAAGGAAAACATCAAAAGGAAATCTTAATGTCTGAGGTATTTACATACCTTAGCGCTTGCTATGTACATTGGCCCAACTATGAGGCTAAGTGCAGAAATCTCAGGTCTAAATAGAACTAGGGTGTCCTAATTTGGGACCAGGTGTTGCGTAGAAGTTATTAATTTATGTATTTATAGTATGGAAGAAGATGTTGTCATTTTTCTGTTTGTGGTGAGATGTTTTGTTCACCAAGAATATCGTCCAAGCAAACCAGCTTGCGCTTCTGACCTCCCTCACTAATCGATGCACCCCGCCATACTTCGTCTCAGTGCTGCCAACGTAACGACCGGAGGCTTTTGAAAAATGACAACGACATTTCCGTTTTTAAAAGTATCATGACACTATTGAATATAAACGTCACATGTTTGTCCCATAGGTACGAGTATAAAATATTTTAATGTCAATCATTACATTGAATATTGACCGATACAGCAATTGGAAAACAATACCAATGCCAGAATAAGCAAATGTAAGTCTATTTTTATTAAAATTGTTCAAAATCGTGACAAATTAACGTAAGCGTTATTAAAAATGTCATTCGACGCCATTTTCATAAAGAATTTAATGTTAATTGTACTAAAAGCTTTTGTTATTAAAAAATTGAAGAACAATTAAAGTTGTTCCAACAGAGTGCAATCACAAACCCATTTAAAGGGAAGTGTGTAATCTTGTTTTTTTTGTCCGTTTTTTCTCCAAGTGATCTAGATTTTGAAACGGACACCTAGTTTTTCTTGTAACGTTCAATAAATCACACCTTCTGTGTTACTTTGAATAAAATTTTTGACTTTGACTTTGACTTTGACTTTGTAAGAGGATGTAGTGACTAGAATTGAGAAAGGAATGTTGTGTTGGTTTGGACATGTGGAGATGTTGAAAGAAGAAAGATTGACGAAATAAATATATCGAGCGAATGTGGGTGGAAGGGCCAGTAAGGACGCAGGTGGACATACTTCGACCAAATAAGAGATGTATTAGCAAAGGGCAAGGTAAAAAGTACCCGAAGCCGGCGTGCGTGCATGCAACGACTAATTAATGTTGAGGAAATGAAAATGATCTGTCGGGATCGTGGCAAGTGGCAGTCCCTGATCTCTGCCTACCCCTCTGGGATACAGGCGTGAGCTTATGTATGTATGTATGCATGTATGTAGTTACTTCCCAAATGACCGACACCAGATCGGTCATTTGCACCATTAATTTAATTACAAAACCTCTGTTTATTCGCTGGCCAGTTCTCGTCCGATTCAGAATATTTGCAACAAATAGTTAACTTGTTTTTACTGTCAGTTATATTGAAGAGACTAAGGTAACGCAGGAAAGGAAATGACGGAGTCTGTTGATCGCTTACTGTTCAGGCGTCTTTTGATATTTTTATTTTGACGATTATTCATAGGCGCTTAATTATCTGGCGATAATAAGCTTAATTACCAAGGGGTCATGGGTTCATTGCCCGCTGGGGGCCGTCAAGCTTCGGTATGTATAAATGGCTCAATTTAATGTTTTTTTCCGTGTTTGTCAGGTCCATGTCTACCTTCTCACTTAGAATGTTATTATTGCCTGACTGCATCGTTGGTATAGCGGTTAACGCGCTTGACTACCAAAACAGATCCTGCAAAAGGTTTTATTTTCATGTTTGTGTCGTCCTTGTCCACTTATCATATAGGGTGCCCTCGTTTGTATTGTGTACTGTGTAACATATTTATTTAAAGTTTACAAAAATGGCGCCGATCAAAAAACCGCACTGAACCGGAAAAAGCCAGTTGTGGCCGCACCAGAATGACCAGTTTATGACCCGGCACAATTTATGATCCGGCCGAGATCAACGCAATGGCCCGCCAGTGGCCACAAAGTGTTCAGGACAAAAGGACGTCACTGCCACTTACAAACCGTGAAGGAAAACATCGTGGAGGACCCCGAGTATCTCAAGTGTTACATGAAGTAATTATTTACCTGGTTTATGTAATTAATCAATTTAATATTTTTCTGGCACTATCTCTTTCACTCTACGTATCAACGAGAGAAACAAGAAGAAAGTAAGACAAGACAAGAAAATAATATTCTTTATTGTACACCGGCAAAAAACAAACACAAAATACACAAAGTACTATTTAATGTTATGCGCGCCTTTGAACAAAAATATTTTGGAAAGATAAAAAGTTCCCGATAGCGGCGTGTGAGCATGGAGCGACTAATGAATGTTGATGAAGCGAAAAAGGTCTCTCAGAATCGTGACAAATGGAAAACTCTGGTCCCGATATAGGCGTGAGTTTATGTTATGGTTTCAAAATTGACAAAATACGAATATCTCTCTTCAAAATACGAATATCTTTCTTTGTGGAGAAAACTTTGAAATCTAGAAAAAATGCCATTTCTTGGTTTTGATGAGTTGAATCCAATGTAGGTACTAATAGTGGTCTCAACGCCGCTGTTACAATATGAAATTAGCAATTGAAAATGCCATATACTTAGACTTTTTACTTTTAAGTATAGACGTAAAAGAAATTTACTTGAGAAATCTTGTTCCAAAAAATTAGCGAACAATTAGTACCACCCTCTTCGTCTATAAATAAAAAAATATTTATTAGGAAATTTCTCAATTTATAAGAAGGTAAGGACCCCGTACAAGGTAAAAAACCTGTGTTACGGAAAGTCCTGCTCTTTCGATTACGGTGGTAATAAAAACAATTTCTTAAAATAGTAGGATACAGTTCGATATTACTTTTCAACAAAAGCTTAAAAATAACATAAAAATTAGTACAAAAATACATTTTATGCAAAATGGCTGGTTATCATAGATTCGAAGTCACGTCAAGATCTTTTTTGAAAGTGCCTTTTCAAAAAAAAAATCGCACGTGTTTGATAGCGATTGTTAAGACACGTTCTTTTTGCTATAGCTTTCAAACCACTCAGAATATATGGTGTACAATGTATATATTTGTGCACGGGAATTTTGTTACACCCTACCAAAGACAGCGGATAATATTGTATATTGACATTCAACAAAAAGAATGTCAATTCTTTACGTCGAAAAAGATTTCTCATTTCTGATTGAAGCCTAACCTTCTGAAACTGCCACTTCTATCGGGCTACATTTTACCCGCAGCTAAACGGTATTTGTTTTTACACAGCAATTATGTATTTAATTAAAGGATTTGGCCCATTTTGTGGCCTCTTTTGGGTGTAATGGCCCATCTTCGGATTGTTCGTCCAAGAAGGTTATGGTGCCAGTACTTTTTTGCGGCTTTATTACCCTTTAAGGCTGTTTTGAGGGGAAGTTACGGGGTCCGTTTCACGTTGAAAGGTGGGAAAATGTTTTTTCGAAACGATTTTTTAGCAGAAACACCAATTGCTATAGCAATTACGTAAGAACATAAAAGCTATTTTTTTAAATTAATTTTATCTTATACTTCTTTAATTTTTTTTTATACCTGAGTGTCTGAGGTGTTCACATACCTCACCGCTTGAAATTACCAATCCGCAGTGGGCATGCGTGATAAGCCCATATCTCGCCTGCAGTAGGACGTATATTATAGACTACCGAAATGTGGGGTTGATATGTGGGGTATCAAGGTGGTTAACTTTTGCGGTACAAATACGTCATTAAGCGTTACATGAAGAGATTTGACCTGGTTTCAACACAGTGTGGAGGCATACCGTAAGCATTTAGATGTACAATTTTGAGGCGAAACACAAGTCAGAGCTCGATGCTAAGAGTGACGAGGTTAAAATATAGAAAAAGTATTGCAGTAGAAATGAGGTCCTTGAGAAGTGTGTCTGGAATTACTTTGAATGACAGGATACGCAATAGTTTGATTAGAAAACGGTGTGGATTGAAAGCGGATGTAGCTACTAGTATTGAGAAAGGAATGTTGCATTGATTTAAACATTGTGGAGAGGATGTTTAAATGTGGGGAATGTGGGTGTAAGGGCCGACCCAGACGGACAAACATCGACCAAATAAGGGATGTATTAGCAAACGGCAAGATAAAAAGTACCCGGAACCGGCGTGCGTGCATGCAACGACTAATGAATGTTGAGGAAGCAAAAGTGATCTGTCAGGATCATGGCAAGTGACAGTCTTTGGTATCTGCCAACCTCTCTGGGATACAGGCGTGAGTTTATGTATATGTGTATGTATTTCGGCGTAAATAATTTACGTTCTGTTTTTTTTATTGTCAATGCGCTTGTTAACCGCTGCCTTTGCGTCGAGATTTTAGTGGAGATAAAGGCAGTAAAAAAAATCCACTCTGGCCAACTTTTACTGGCTCATATTTAATATAATACATGAAATTTTGTTGGTAAGTGTGTTAAAGTAACTTATCTAAAAGAAAAAAAATGCGCCCATATGTATAAAATATATCTACCACTCCCTTGCTTTCGCAGTCAAATTAAAAGGAAATTTAAACAGATTCTCGTTCATATGTTTTACGAATAGAATTTTAATTCCCGAGACTCAAGGGTAGAGTAAATATTGTGTTCTCACTTGAAGCGAGTGTTAAGTAAACTTTAAGCCCGTCAACATGAGATTACATTTATATTTGGCTTCGCCTCGCTGCCGGTATATAGAAGCAGTTTAATATGTTACATAGCTTTTTTATGTGACGAAATATTTCTGTCATATCCCTGACATGATATTAAACTTTTTCACAATTGTTCCATTCTGTGTAATTATTTATGCATAAATATTGGGTTGACCTGAACTAATTTGAATTTGATTTTTATTTTAGAGCCCATTTGATTCAACGCTTGTTTTTTTTTTGTAGGTAAGTTACTCTAGCACTCGTACCAACTTACGTATTACTTGAATGATTTGAGAAAAGATGGTCAGAGTGGAGTTTTTCTCTCCAATACAACTCGACCCAAAGAAAGCGGTGACATTGTAAATTCACATTCAACCGACAGAATTTAAATTCTTTACTTTAAAATTAAATTCTAATTCTGATTCACATCCGAAAATCTCTTGGTTTAAATTGGACTTGTCTCAGAGACTTAATATTCTGAGTCAGGTATATTTGCAAATTCGTAGTAGCAATACCACTCGCTAACCGTGAAACAAAGCATTGTGATATCACCTGAGCATCCAATGTATTCACATGCCCACATACTTGACATTGCTATTCCACGGTGGACACTCTTCAATCATCATTTTCAAGCCCAAATTTATCTTTGAGAGAAAGTTTTTGACTTGTAAACTTGACTCCACATGACGTATATATTATTATAAGATAAGACATTCTTTATTATACACCAGGAGAAAACAAACATAGAATATTTACAAAGATACAGTACAATTGACGGTCCTATTTCTAATAGTAATTTCTTCCAGACAACCGACGATCCAGAGTTGCTGAAGGAAAAGATAAACGGGTAGACGGTAAAAATATCAATATTGATCATGCAAGTTATTTACTTTACTGTAATCGTGGCTGCAGACAGTCAAAAATTAAAAGGCCATCGTTATCGACCGGCTTATTTAAATGTGTTATCCTTTTAACAATTCAGGTTTATTTAAAAATATTTAGGTTTTTTATGTGAATATAACATTAAGCCTTTTAAAAATAATTTAAACTCTTTATTAAAAAAAGAACTGCATTATTAATCTAGCTCTGGAAGCTGAATCTTAAATATGAGGTTATATAGTATTTTTTAAGGTTAACACGAGCACTAGACATAATAAAAACTGAATTTGCACGGATATTTACTCGTTTACTTTTCCAGTTTACAATTTTCCGACGATTCGGTACTTTTGCAAGTACTATACTTTATTGCATACAAAAGATATAAATAACAGAGTTGTATACAAGAAATAATATGTACAAAAGCGAGCTTATCTCTCTAAGAGATTTCTTCCAGCAAATCTTAAAGAGTCGGAGGAGCAGTAAAAAGTGGGTCTTTATACATGCGTTTTGTATTGGCTAAATAAATATAATTCGAAAGTTACTCGGTTTTCCTGACATTCTTACTGTATAGAAATGGTTATAATTCATTGATACAATAAACTACAGCAAATAAATGGATAAGGTGACCCCTAAATAGAAGTCTGCATGGTTAATTACAGAAGCCAGCAGACATATCCCGAACCCATTTCCAATTGCCTGTAGCCAACCAAGAGATGTCGCCTTTCCGCCCTCTACGCACAGTCGCTTCCAGTCAGCCAAGCGCGCGCTACGGCGTAGCAACTCCGCGTAGCTCCGTAGCGATCGCTCGCAGCACGTAGTGGCCGCGTTGTTCGCGAAGGCGGACTGCAAAATTGTTGGTCTGAAAACGTACTGCAAAGTGACTGAAAACAAGTTGTGGGATATTTAGTGCAGTGGATTGATGGTTGAGTGAAGTGTGCTTTTGTGAGTTGATCGGGAACTTTGGAGCGGTTCTTTGTTGGACGTTTTTGAAAGTGAGTAGATTTTTGATTGTATTTTTTATGGTGCTTTAAAACTTGCAAGTTTTAGGATAATAGGTATATTGATATTTTAATATTATCTTTCGATGGATGAGAAATGTTAGTTAGTTAAATAAAATAAAACGTCATTACAAATGATTGTTTCTATTTTATTACAAGTAAACTAATAGAACAAATTATTAAGTCAGAAAAAAAAACTGAAAAGCAGGTTTTATTTTTATTTGCATTTGAATTTTACTATATATTTAGAAGATTATGTCAAATAATTAATTAAATGTTATACATATTAGTATTAGTTTTTATTTTTTTAATAAATTACTTAGTTTTAATTACCATTATTTAAGTATTTTTTTAAATTTTTATTATATGTTCAGTAATAAATATACATTGTTAATTCTATATTTGCCGACATGCTATATTTTTACTAAAATGGACAAACCACTCGTAAACTATTGTTTTCTAGTATCTAACGATTGAAATTTTCTATTTTCTATGTACCGTGAAACCCCATTCAAAAAATAATTTTGGTATTTTCCCCGAATTTACAATTTTCCAAAAAAAAATTATCGTGTGACAAACTTATTAAGACTATTATGAACATAAAAAAAATTACCAAATCGATCCAGCCTTTGTCAAGGGATGCGCCAACGAACATTATTTAATTTTTAGTTATACCAGATTAGCTATTAATTAAGCAGTTCCTCGAACACATTAGATCTTGTTTTGTGCAAAAATTTTGTTTAACTATTTTGTTTTTTTTTTCATTTTAAATTTTAAGCGACCCGTAACGAAAAGCTGCCAGCGCTGGGAACCCTATAAATATACTGAAAAAATCTGATGCTGAACAGTAATTTTTTTGCCTTACTTTGCCCTTTAATTACGCAATGAGATGTTTTATGCAGCGTCCAGTAGCACCTTCATTCACACTAGATGGGTGAAGGGACCACGCAGCCGCTGCAGTGCCTGGGACATGTATTTTATAGTTCCTTCTTTTGTAAACCATGTTATTATTTGTTGTTATTATTGTGGAGCACGGTGGTAGCTTAGTGGGTAGAACATTGGACTCGAAAGCGAGAGACCTGGGTTTGATTCCCAGTGCGGGCATGTACCAATGACTTTGTTTTCTAAGTTAAGTATATTTGTGAAGTTATAGTAGCAATACCACTCGCTAACTGTGAAGGAAAACATCGTGCGGAAACCTGAGTGGCTGAGCTATACACATACCTCAGCGCTTGAAATCGCCAATCCGCGGTGGGTACGCGTGGTGATTAAGCCCACACCCTCTCCCTGAGAGAAGGCTGTAGGCTGCATATAGGCTGCATTACTCTATGCGTCCCACTCCGTGGCGTAGGTCTTCTCTCAAATAAATTTAAATTGAGATTTGTTTATTGACATAAGAATAATTGAATTTTTCCCTTTACGTCGCTCGCTCTAAAAGCATTTCCAGGATGTCGCTCGGGCTTTATGCCTGTTCCCAGTACGCCGCTCTCGCACAAAGGCAAGAATCGGCAAGAGCAAGATAATTTTATTATATTTTATTTGCTAAATCACAGATTAAGTTCTCACCATCATCATCAGCCCTTTTTTACCCCCGCTGCGGGACATAGGCCTCCCTCATGGTTTTCCCTAACCATAAAGGGTCTTGCCATAATCGCCACGCTTGGCAGGCAGATTAAGTTAATGAAAAGACAATTCTTACATACGTTCTATTTATTTAATATGTATATGTTCCTAGACAATAATAATCACAGATCAAGGTCTATACATTTATTATTCAACACTTTCTTCAACAAAACTATCAATGATTCTAATTAAAGACTATATAAATTGCTGAAAATTATATATTTTTTTGTAAATAACACAGATAACAAAAAATATAATATATACAGATTATAAATACTTGCAGGCATCTTATTCATTTAGAAATTCGTCACTTTACTTTTATTTTAATTCAATAAAATTACGAGTGGCCTGCGCATATTGAAAAATTAAATGAACTACCAACATAATAAAATAATATTATGAACGCAATGTTCAGTGCAGTTTCAACCGATTTATTACAGATGTCGCTGTAATGTTACAAACATAAATAAACAGTCAAGTGCGAGTGAGACTCGCGCACCAAAAGGGTTTCATACACACTTGAAGATAATATATTTATGCATATTTTGTTGCATATTGTGTCTATTTCAAAAGTTTGTCCATCATTGGAATGGGCGTAACAATTATATAGAACAACGCATTTAGGTAATAATAACTAATAATAATAATAACTGCCACACAATACAATCCTAAATCAATTGTCCTCAGCACGGGTTACTGTAAAAAAATATATATACATATAAACAACACAATCACTTGACCTGGTCCCAGACTAGGATACCCTGTGCCATGTTAACCAGGCAAAGACGTCAAAAACATAAAAATACACCCAGACTGTGCCATTTGTTAAAATGTACTGTGGCCCTTAGTGGGAATCGAACCCACGACCTCTGTTCTGGTAGCTAAGCGCCTTAACGGCTAGACCAACGAGGTAGTCAAACTAAAAAGTAACTTTGAATATACGTGGGCACAATTACATTGTGCCTCTGCCACCACGTATGGTAAAAGGCTTGAAGCTATATTGTTATTATTATAAAAACCGACGTCGTTGTCTGTCTGACGTTTTCTCGGTGATAAAATCGTGTGGTGAGGAAACCATCAATCTCAATGGCCGCGGCAATGGGCTCGCCCCCTGTCACGCAAAACTAACACCCTTAAATGAAAACTATTTCGAGCGGCGTTGCGGGAATCTTTACTCAACGAGGAGCGAGGTAACGGGAATAGGTTCAAAGCGTAAGCCAGGAGCGGCGTAAAAGGAGAGCGAGGTAAAGGGAAAAATTCGAATAATTCACAATCTGATAAAGAGTTTGGACCAAATCTTAAATCGCTATGGTATGTGAATACCTGAAATACTCAAGTTCCCTCACGATAAAAATTTTTTTTATGTAGCTAATAACATGTCCAACTGAAGTGCACCAAAGAAAATATGACTTTTAAAAAAATCCAGTAAATAAAACGTTCATGAATTATATAATTATTATCTTTATCATATTATCTTCACCTTCGTTCCTATCGTTATCTGCGTCTGCGAATTTGTAGTAGCAATACCACACGCTAAATGTGAAGAAACACATCGTGAGGAAACCCGCGCCTTGGTTGGCTCCGCATCTATTGACTTGTCTTTCCTGTGAACTAGGCCGGCTAAGCTGTCAGGATGGCACTCAAACGTGCAAGTTTCCTCACGACGACAAAGAAAACATAGCTTTAAAAAAATCTCCAGTAAATAAAAAGTTCTTGAATCAACCTCTTCATCTTCACCTCAGTTCCAGTAAAGGCAGTAAAAATATAACAACAAATTGACAATAATCCTAATTAAAATTCCATTAAGATTTACCAAGACCTTAAAAGAAACAGAGACACAAATCTCAAAAAAAAAAGCTTCCAACAATAGTTTTATTTTATTAACTCGACTATTTTTTGTCCCTCTTAACAAAAGACAGGTGCCAAATGAGGGATAGTGCTCAAGACAACGAAATTTTTCAATTAGGTACACTGACTAAATAGAAAGGCAGAAAATCCCAAACTGAGAGAGAAAAATACTTTTATTTCACAAACAGAAGCGGCACCTACTAACGACTTACAGTCTTATTTATTAAAACACATCATCATCATCATCATCAGCCATTTGACGCCCACTGCAGGACATAGGCCACCTTCGTGGTTTTCATAACCATGAGGGGTTTTGCCATAATTGCCACGCTTGGCAGGCGTGTTGGCGATCGCAGTATGCAGTTGGAATCTCAGGAAGACGCTGCTGCCCGCCTCCAGGTAATTGCTTTCCTTAGTCGTCTTCTACCGCATCCACGGAAGGAAATGGAGTGACGCTATTCTTAATCCGGCGCCACGCGGAACAACATGATTCCTCCAAAATAACTATAAACACATAACTTCCACACAACACAATGAGCAAAACACAAGGAGCGGTGGTAGCCTAGTGGCTAGAACATTCGACTCGAAAGCGAGAGATGTAGGTTCGACTCCCAGTGCGGGCATGTACCTATGGCTTTGTTATAGTAGCAATACCACTTGCTAACGGTACAGGAAAACATTGTGAGGAAACCTGAGTGTCTGAGCTATTTACATACCGTGGAACCCCTTATCTTCGCCTATTACTCCTAACTTCGCGTAATTTTAAATAACTGTAATTTTTTTGACTATTTTTGAAGCTGGCAATGCTGACAAACTTTTCCTGCCTCATAAACATAAGCCTCAATGCTAATTGCCTCTAGGGCATGTTAATCTAATATATAAAAATGTCTTGTCGTAGTGTTTATTATTGAACTCGTCCGAAACGGCTTCACTGATTTTTATGATTTGTGTATGTATGTATTAGGTCTTAGAATACGTCATAAGCTAATTAATATGGCAAAACAGGGTTTGCCCGGTCAGCTAGTAAACAAATAGATAAATAACTTGTACACAGCACAGTGTAGGTATCACAGAGAGATGATTTGTTAGTTCGAGGGTTTTGGTGGTGGGTTTTCGATTTTTTACTTTTATTTTTTTTAACCTTATGTATTCAAACAAGCTTATGATTATTTATGATTACATAATACAGTTGTATAATAAGAATCTAAAAAATGGCTGCAACGATTTCGATGTAATATAGTGCGTGGAGGTTTTCAGGGACGATAAATAGATCTAGGTAGGTTAACATTTTAGTGAACCTCCTTTTCCCCATATTTTATGACATAAAAATTGCGACTTAAAACCATTACGATGTAAAAAAAAATTACCACCATCGAGAAAATTGTAACAATAGCGAGTCTTCAAAACAAGAGGTCTATATGTAAATATAGATAGACACGTCAAAGTGTGATAATATAAGACAAAATAAATTACATGCAAAACATGATACCCGTTACAATCCTCTCATATAAGCAAAATCTTCTTTACAACCTCGTCCTACGAAAAGGCCTTTTAACATCCCCTGTACCATATTCCTGTTATCCCGTATAGGAAGACGTCAAGAGTCTTTTGTCGGGAAAATTGCATTATGTCAAACCTTCACGTTTGGTGGACGCCTTAATCTATCGCGTACAAAGACAGGGTATCTCCTTGAGTTTATTAACTTGGCTCGTTTTATTTGATAAAGTAGATGAGATAGTCAGATAGAGAACACTTTACTGCACACAAGAAGATTTACCTTATTCAGGGAGAAAAGCCGCGGTTCTCAAGTTTTATTCGCTTGATTAACGTACCTACTATCTTATGAATTGCAGTTTCTTCTGCACCCTGGGGCGCTAGTACATAAGTCCTCCACTGTATCGAGTTGTACGATTTAACCTTGACCGATCTGTCAAATACATGCATATTTTGACACTTTGGAATCATCAAAATGGTTAACCCAAGAAGAGCAAAATAGGTAGTATGACAGCAAGAGTCCCGCCTTTTGATTCGCGAAATTTGACAGTAAATTTACTGGTCATTAACTGTCAAATTCTGACATTTTAGTGCCACAAAACGCGTGACTCGCGCCTTCGTACGACCCATGCTGGCTATGCATGGCTCTTGTCTCTCAAGAAAGACGAAAGTAAAAAATTAAACGACACTCCACTGCTTATGAGAATAATTTCCTGGTGGTAACGTTTACAATGGTTCGATACTTTTTGGGGTTCCGTAGTCCGGCAAGGAATCATTAAGACCTACGCAGACGATGGACTTTTGTCCCTATGGCAAAAAAAATCCCTGAATCGTGTACAAAATGTCAAGCGAGTACTTGTAACGGACTCATCGCATACGGTGTGCGATCATTGGTTGCCCGGATACGTACGTCACTATCGAGCGCTCAATGCAGACTAAAGAACGCTGTGTGCATTGTTGCACTTAGTTACGTTTGTTCTATTCTTTCGGGGACTTCCCGACCTTTCCGTCACAAGGTTGTCTGGAAGAAATTGCTGTTAGCAATAAGGCCGCCCATTGTACTTTTTCATTGTAACTTTCATATTTTATGTCTCGCTTCTTGTGTGCAATAAAGAAT
Organism: Yponomeuta evonymella; assembly: GCA_963969515.1. Taxonomy (NCBI): domain Eukaryota; kingdom Metazoa; phylum Arthropoda; class Insecta; order Lepidoptera; family Yponomeutidae; genus Yponomeuta; species Yponomeuta evonymella. The sequence continues at coordinate 4,713,301 of OZ018366.1, read as the reverse complement.
ATTCTTATCTTATCTTCCCCGTACTTTTGTCCAGTTCAGTCTCTCGGTGTCCTCGGTAATTTGGGGGACTTTTTGTGCGAGGTACTTATAAGTCCTTTGTGTGCGTTATTTAAAAAAAATTATAAGATAATTTTTAGATCTATAAAAGATCTATATTGATGGACAAAAAGTACCCGGGCGACAGTAGCTCGTCTGCGCAGGCCTTTATAGTTTCGCCTAGCGCAAAGACCGGTGGTACTAGAAAGCTGTGATTTGGTCAAAAGACTAACGATGAAAACATCTACTCAACCAAAGTTTAGCAGGGGATCTCACCACAGAGTAGTTTATTAGTCGTAATAGTTTGTCACCTCCACGAAAACATAAAATCGTAGAGTCTTACCAACCTGGGCATGTTTCAAACAATGAGCTTAAAACTGTGCTTTAATCTGTTTTTTAAAGCAATATTTTAAATTGGTTTTAATAATAGTAAACAATTTATTTCAGACAACTAGGCCCTACAATAAATACCTGAACTTAATTATAAATACGGCATGAAAATACAAAGTTATCTTATACCCTAGTTTGGTTTGTTACTTTCTCTTAAACATTGCTTAGAAAGTTAAATGCTAATCCTGCGCTAGACTATCGAGGCAGGGTTTAGGAGGTTTAACGTATACATACATAATCTCACGCCTATATTTCGAAAGAGCAGGCAGAGACCAGGGTTTGCTACTTAACGCGACCCTGACGAACCTTTCAATCAATATATATATATTTTTTTTTGCAACCAAGTGCAACAGTTTGGTGTTCATTACAATTTAGCACTTAAAACTTAGTTGTCTTTTACAGGCATTGCAAACTATGGGATACACAAATAGTGCATGCGTTATTTACATTATCAACAATACATCATTCAGCCACAAGAAGTCCACTGCTGGACCTCCTCCTCCATGAATTTCCAAAAAGACCGGTTGGAAGCGGCCTGCATCCAACGCCTTCCTGCCACTTGGATCAGGTCATCTGTTCATCTTGTGGCTGGTCGTCCTACGCTGCACTTGCCGATATGTGGTCTCCATTCGAGAACTTTTCGGCCCCATCGGCCATCAGTTCTGCGTGCTACGTGCCCCGCCCGCAGTGGGCGGTTGCGGAACCCTAAAAACAAACTGAATAAAACTATAGTGGGTTATTTATCGGTCTCAGTATACTCTACAAACTAAGTGTCAAGTGAAAATAATGGCCTCCTGGAAGAAAATAACCCACATTACTTCTGCTTTGCCTAAATCCTCCCATAAGCAGCCAAGGGTTAAAAAGCAATATGGGATTGATTCTTTATGTACGAAAAGTTAACCCTTCCTTTCTACTTACGCAACAAAATTGTGGAGCCATTTTGACTCACGGATTCGGGCCTTTTCCGTGAATGCAACCATTATAGAAAATATAATAGATTTTTTGATTCTCCAAATACTTTCGGTCGAAATCATTATTGGAACATTTCAAAATATACTGTTTTGAGTATTCGACGTCTAAAAACATATAAAATTTTGAAATTCATAGTTTTTACTCTTAACATAAGCAAATTTGTTACTTTTGAATAAAGTTCTTTTTATTTTATTTATTTATTTAAAATCATAATTTCTTTACTTATCGAAGTCGTTTTATAATAGTTAGAATTATCGTAACTATATTAAGACGTTAATTATTAACGCTTGACTTGTATCATTAGTGATTAGAAAAGAATCTTAAATTCTTAATAATTCTGCATCATCATCATCATCATCATCATTCAGTCACAAGAAGTCCACTGCTGGACATAGGCCTCCTCCATGGATTTCCAAAAAGACTGGTTGGAAGAGGCCTGCATCCAACGCCTTCCTGCCACTTGGATGAGGTCATCTGTCCATCTTGTGGCTGGTCGTAATTCTGCATATTTAACTCAGAACACGTGATCTGTGGTTGTCTCATAAGATTTTTTTGCAGGTGTTTAAAAGCTAGCACAAAAGCCGCCTCTGGTTCGTTGCTAATTAAAACAGTGATTCCATCTGCCAACTCTCTTGAATGCTACGTTCTAAAACTTATAACTATTATAGTAAAATTTCAAGTACCTATTCGATGTCTATGGCTTAGACTTGGCTTGCAACAACGCTATCTGAGACCTTTCTCTGTTTATCCAGAGATAGGCCTTATCCAGTGAATAAGTCCAAAAACGTCTTGACATTTGCTATGCACAGATAAATTATAGGTATGACTGACAACCCTTTCCATCAGCTATTGATTCGTTTATCCGTGGATAAACGTATTGTATTCATCTATTTACTTATTTCCCCAATGACTTGGCGCAAGTCACCCATAAATAGATATTGATGAATAATTTGGTTAAAAAAACGTACAATAGTTTTCTTCAACTATCAAAAAGCGAAGCGGTGACATTGGAGCGGTAGAACGCCGGCTTCTCATTCGTGAGGTCCTCGGTTCGAACCCTGGCATGTACCATTGACTTTGTTTTCTAAGTTACGTAAATTTGTGAAGTTATAGTAGCAATACCACTTGCTAACCGCGAAGGAAAACATCGTGAGGAAACCTGAGTGACTGAGGTGTTCACATACCTCAGTGCTTGAAATTGCCAATCCGCGGTGGGCACGCGAGGTGATTAAGCCCATACTCTCGCTCTGAGAGAAGGCCTGTGCCTACAGTGGGACGTACATACGTATATAGGCTGCATTATTAACATAACATAACATAACATAACATAACATAACATAACATAACATAACATAACATAACATAACATAACATAACATAACATAACATAACATAACATAACATAACATAACATAACATAACATAACATAACATAACATAACATAACATAACATAACATAACATAACATAACATAACATAACATAACATAACATAACATAACATAACATAACATAACATAACATAACATAACATAACATAACATAACATAACATAACATAACATTTTTTTTTTTTTTTTTTTTTTTTTTTTTTTGTTGACGGGGGGGAAATCTTTCAAAGATACCCGACACCCTGGGGGAGGGTGCCGGGTTATGTTGGATTTTCACCAACTAAAACCCCCCCGGTGGCCTTCGCTGTGCATAATAAGGGAGCCCCGGCAACTCGTAAACGAACAACAGCTCGAGGCCCCCTGGTACTGTGCATTGCGGCACCCATCGCTTGCAGGCAAGCCTGCGGCACGGCTTCTTTACGGCAGTGTGCAGCCACCACACACCGCCGACTTCCCGGAGCCGTTTGGATGGGCGGATCGAGCCCCCACTCTCACCACCCACGACTCCAAGCCCCCCTTTCAGTCGCCTCTTACGACAGGCAGGGGATACCGTAGCTCTATTCTAAGCCCGAGACTACAGGGCTGGAGCGGCAGGCGCTCCTGCGCTCCGCCTTCTCGTAGTCGTATTTTTGCCCGGACTACGGGGCTTGTGGGCCTGGCTGACGGCGTCCATTGCCGTCGCGTCTTCGGCTCCGTCTTCGAGCGGGATCAGCCCTTTTGCGTTCTCGCTCGGCTTCCTCCTTCTGGGTCATTACGACTTCGCAGAAGGAGGTCACGGCTTTCCAGTTTTCCTCGCTCTCCAACATGGCTGCCACCACGGCGGGCAGCGCGAGGTTGCCCCCAATCTTGGCCACCAGGTCACCGCGCTCAAACTGCCACGCCGGACACACTTCAAGAGTGTGCTGCGCGTCGTCGCAGTCCGCAGCGCAGTGATGACATCGCGCCGACTCTTCGCGTCCGATCCTATTCAGGTACTCACTGAAACAGCCGTGTCCAGTGAGCACCTGCGTAAGCCGGAACGTGACGCTCCCGTACTCCCGGTGGTACCATTTGCCAAAGTTTGGCAAAATCGCACCGACCGTCCGCTTGTTGGCGCTCCGAGGCTCTCGGAGTCGCTGTCGCCACTCACGCCGTGCTCGCCGGCGTTCGACCTGCCGTAGCATTTCGACCGCCCTGGGTAGCACGGCTTCGCCCCCTCGGCGAATCTCGCGGAGTTGGTGGTACACTCTCGCGTCCATATTTGCCAGGATATCCAGGGGCGGAAACCGTGCCAAAATCGTTGCCGCATCGAACGAGATCGTTCGGTAACCACGCGCGACTCTGATTGCCATCCGGCGCTGCACAGGCTTGAGCTTACCCTTGCAGCGTGGGTCGCCGGACAGCCGGTCAGCCCATAGTGGCGCTCCGTACAGGGCGATTGACCGCACCACCCCCGCGTAGAGTCGGCGAACGCTCTCCCTAGGCCCCCCGAGATTTGGCAGGATCCGGTGCAAAGCACCCGCTACCTTATCGATCCGGAGGACCAGGCGGTCGAAATGCTCGACAAACTCCCACCTGCCGTCCAAAACGACACCTAGGTACTTCATGTACCGCTTTGTTTGCACTACGGCGCCACCCACGCAAACGTTCGAGATCGGTGGTTCCTCGCCCCGTGGGAGATCGTGGAACCACAAAGCCTCCGTCTTGTGGGGTGCCACCTCAAGGCCCAGCTCCCGGATCTTGCGCACAACGCAGGCCACTCCGGTCTCGGCAAGCCGAGTGGTCCGCTCAAAGCCCTCCCCTTCTGCCAGGACTAGCGTATCGTCCGCGTAGCAGACGACCTTCACGTCGCTGGGGAGTGCAATGCGGAGGACCACGTCGTAGGCGAGATTCCAGAGCAGCGGTCCGAGAACTGAGCCCTGGGGAACACCGCAGTACATCTCCCGCTGATGGACCTCCGCATCTCGACCAACATATTCAATGGTCCGATCGCGCAAATAGTCTCCGACAATGGCCCGGAGGTACGGGGGGATCCGGTGATGGATCAGCGCCGCTCTAATTGCGCTCCAGGGCAGGGAGTTAAACGCGTTGACAATATCAAGGCTTACAGCCAGCACCACCCTGCCCCGGGACACCGCCTCCTCAGCGACTGAGCGCACTCGGAAGATGGCATCCACCGTGGAGCGCCCATGCCGGAAGCCGAACTGGCAGTCCGACAAGTCCGGACCGACGCCCCACAGATGGAGCGTGAGGCGCTCTGCCAGTACCCGCTCGAGGAGTTTCCCCGCCTCGTCCAGGAGACATATCGGCCGATACGCAGAGGGAGAGTCCACGGCCCTTCCCTCCTTCCGCAGGAGGACTAGTCGCGCCCGCTTCCAGTCGGAGGGAAAGGTCCCGGTGCGGAGGCAGCAGCTGAAGTGATGTCGCAGCCGGTCCCCCAAGGCGCCCAGGGCCAGAACCCAGGCGCGGCCCGGTATCCCGTCAGGGCCCGGAGCGGTATTCCGCGCCGCCAACCGCTTCACGGCCCGGTCTAACTCCTCTTTGTCCACGTCCAGGTCCTCTGTCCAGGGGGCGGTGACCGCCACCGCCGAGTCATCGGTGTCCTCGATCCTCGGAAAGAGGGTGTTGGTGACTCTTGCCACAAGACCCGGGTCGAGCGTCTCCGTCAACGGAGGAACCCACGGTCTGAGCTTGCCCAGTACAGTTTTGTACGGGCGCCCCCATGGGTCTCCATTTAACAGCTCTAGGAGCTCTTCCCAGGCCCTGAGCTTGGCGTTCGACACAGCGATTTGGAGCGCCATTGTGGCCTGTCGGTACGGCAGGTAGGCCGCGGCTTTCTCCGCCTCCGTGGCTTGGCGTCGTCTCCGGGTCCTGGTGTAGAGCCGTCGGGCACGCAGGCACGCCGAGCGCAGCCGGGCCAATTCCTCCGACCACCAGTACGTCCCCCGACGGTCCGTGGGCCTGGTACGGGGCATCGACGCATCGCAGATGGCGGTCATGGCCTCCCTGAACCAGGCTGTCTCCGTTTCCGGGTTAGGAGAGTCAGGCAACTCGGACCAAGCCGCTGTGGTGGCGGCGGCGCAGAGCAGGTCCCGGTCCAGCTTTTTGAGGGCCCAGCGCCTGGCGCGGCCACTGTCCCGAGTCTGTCGGCTGTTAGGAGATCCCAGCTCGATGTCGACCAAGATGTGCCGATGGTCGGACAGAGTGACAAACTCCTCCGCCACTCGCCAGCCCGAAACCACGCCGGAGGCCGCAGCATTTGCCCAGGACAGATCGACGACTGACTCGCCCTGCCACCTCACGCACGTGCTGACGGAACCCCGGTTCAGGAGCCTGAGGTCAAGACTAGACGCCCACTCAAGGACAGTCTCTCCTCTAGCATCATCCCGGGGCCCGCCCCAGGCAACATAACATAACATAACATAACATAACATAACATAACATAACATAACATAACATAACATAACATAACATAACATAACATAACATAACATAACATAACATAACATAACATAACATAACATAACATAACATAACATAACATAACATAACATAACATAACATAACATAACATAACATAACATAACATAACATAACATAACATAACATAACATAACATAACATAACATAACATAACATAACATAACATAACATAACATAACATAACATAACATAACATAACATAACATAACATAACATCACGCCTGTATCCCAGAAGGGTAGGCAGAGACCAGGGACTGCCACTTGCTACGATCCTGACAGATCACTTTCGCTTCCTCAACATTCATTAGTCGTTGCATGCACGCACGCCGGTTTCGGGTACTTTTTATCTTGCCTTTTGCTAATACATCCCCTATTTGGTCGAAGTATGTCCGTCTGGGTCGTCCCTTACTATATTATTTATCTAAAAGCCAAACAAAAATTGCTCTAATCAATTTTGTCTTAACATGTGAGCTGGGCTTGAATGACGCAGGGATGAAATAATTATTTCGAACATGAGCTCATTAAGTGACTATGGCAGGCACTTACCAACAGAAGCGAAACTAATGAACCACTTTCAGTAAATGAAGTCACGTTTATCCAAATCGTAATTAGCTTTTGAGAGGCTTTGCTTAGCGAGGGCTTTTTGGCGGCGGGTTTTTTATTTTTTTAATATTATATTTTTTAAGACCGACATCGGTGAGAGTGCATTCAGCTACTAAATAATGTTTCTGAAGCGAAAAAGGTATATCTAGACAGTGGCTAGTGGCCAACCCTAGTCTCTGCATACCTTTCCGAACATACATACATAAAGACACGGACGCTCAGGCTGATTCATTCCTCACTGTCGTAAAAAATAGAAGTATTTTTTCCGGCTTTCAAAAACTTTTCTATGTCAAATTCATACCCGAAAGTATTGAAGCAAAAATAAGAGTTCATAGCACCGCAAAAAAATATAAACTTTTCCCGTATCGCATGTGCCACAAATAGATTTAATCAGAAGTCCCCCTGTACCTATGTCTCTTTAATAAGTGGTTTTTTGGGTTCCGTACCTAAAAAGAAGCAAAAGTGATGTGTTATGATCGTAACAGGTGGCGTCCCTGGTCTCTGCCTACCCCTCTGGGATACAGGCGTGAGTTTATGTATGTATGTACCTCAAAAGTAAAAAGTGGAACCAGGTACGGAACCCTTGTAGGATCACTTTGTTGTCCGTCCGTCCGTCTGTCCGACCGTCTGTCTGTCGAGACCCTTTATCTCGGGAACGCGTGAAGGTATCGAGTTGAAATTGAAACCGTACGCTTAGATCTATAGTCCCTTGAACCTGTGAAAAAATCAAACCTCTAAGTTAACATTTAAAAAAAGATACGGCTGTTTGTGCCACAGAAAAAACGAATACTTCGACATGGGAATCAAAGTTTATAGGGCAGTTTCCGTTGAGCTAGAACTATGAAATTTGGCAAGTGACATCGTCTTATAGGTCCTAAAAGTACAGGGTAAAATCCCAAAAACTTTATATTTGTCATTAAATCATTAAAAAAAAATTTTCTTTAAAGTTCTTGAAAAGCTCGAAAAAAATTGCGAGACTCGATTCCTAAATTATTTACAATATGTAAGTACCTACAAATTTGTACGGAACCCTCGGTGGGCGCGTCTGACTCGCACTTGTCTGGTTTTTATTGCATATTGGACAATACTAAGCGCCTCCCGCTTTTACACTACCTGCTTTAAGTATAAGCGAGAAATGTTTCCGTAGGGCAGAATAAATCCACACTCAATATTGTAAAACATAAATTATTTCTTATCTGTGCCTGTAATTTCTCCAAATAAATAAATACAATTAATATTATCACAACTGTCACCCTCAGTTTAATTTCGTACGTGATTTTGATGTCGTTGGAAATATTTTAAGGGAATTTTTTTTTTTCATTACGATAAATTATAAATGTATCAACATTAATCGTCAACATATTTTTAAATATTCGTGTTTCATACCGTGTTTCGAAATTTTGAACTCAAATTCAATCCACTAGTTATATTGAAAAATGTTTCCTATTACATTAAATGTTTAAGAGTCTATTTTTCGATATGCGTAGATAAGTGAAAGAACAATTGAGTTGGTCGGCGCCAACCATGAGCCCCTCAAACCGTGGATTTTTTTGGGTATTAAAAAAAAAGTTTTTTTTTTTACAAGCATCTGTTAACAGTTATTAAACGGAGGGTTAAAATATGAAATACCGACGTATTTCACGAAGATCTCACACGACGTTTCAATCAATAAATCAGGCTATGTCTTTTTCTTATGTCTAATCTCCCAAGGCACGCCACTTCTCTCTGTCTTTGGTCATCTTGGTTTTTTGCTGACGTTACAACACGTACAACAACGACGTCAGTGCCAGTGTCGATCATTTGACCGGGAGCCGAACGGTCGTGTTGGGAGTGTGCGTGGGCGAGCCAGTGAGTGTTACACTAAGTAGTGAAGTATTTTGAATGTATGGAACGATGAATTGGTCTAATCTTGGTAACGTACAATATTCCTGGTGTATGTACAATAAAGAATATTTTATCCATCTAACGTATGAAGTTTGTACTCGTTAGTTTATTTGTCAGGTATTTGACATCACCCTAACGATTTCAATTTGTTTTACGTTTGCAGAATAATGATTAATTCCGCCTACAGTACCTTGACGCACAGGTAGGTTTCACGTGTTAAAATAATATCTTCATTCATTAACACAAAAACCCGACACCGTCTTCTGTCACTTAGTTATTTGAGACTCGAGCGAGAACTTTCGACGAGATTGGAAACTTTTGAAATCTTTGTGCGACTTGATTTCACGTCTGCCAGAGGTTTCGTTCTAAGAACGTTTGAAAAATTGTTCGGAGTATGTATTTTAGGATTCCTTATCTCAAGAAACTCTTGTTCTATTACAGTTTCTTTTGTTGTGATGAAAAGCCTGGTATACACACCGAAATCTGGATGGTTTGAAAGTCACCGTTATGTAATTAGTAACTAAAAATGTATTGTATTGACAAAATAGATGTTTGGAAAAAGACACTGAACCTAGCGGGTCATTCAGATAAACATTTAGTTTAGAGAATGACACAGTACCAAGTATAAGTCGATTAAAAACATAAATAGCGCAGCGTTGGACTACCAGCCACAAGATGGACAGATGACCTCATCCATGTGGCAGGAAGACACTCGATGCAGGCTGCTTCCAACCGGAATTTTTGGAAATCCATGGAGGAGGCCTATGTCCAGCAGTGGACTTCTTGTGGAATGGTGATGATGATCATGACAAAAAAAGATAAATCTATTTTAAGAAAAAAATAAGTATGCGTAATACAGACCCCTCAGCTCTTATTCCTACTAAACCTGGATGGTATTACACTTGATAGAATAAGTAAGTAAGCTTTAGGACTTGTAGACACTCTTACTTGGGTTATTTCTTGAAGATGTTTGACAGATAGGTAGAGAACACTTCTAAAATACTTTTATTATTTCTCAAATGTAAGATTAAGAGATTGTTTTGAGATGGCAACATTTCAACGGAATCATAACTTAAAATGTTGAGAATGGTTAATCTCTTAGAGCGAGAGTAAGGGCTTGGTGATCGATTTCACCACATTATGTATCTTTACTGGACTGAAAAAAAGTTACATACTATATTTATCGATCTTCTGATCCCCGTTCCTGATCGAAATAGTGATGAGGATATCCGCAGAAGAACCCGAGTTACTAATATAGCTCGAAGAATTGCTCAGTTGAATTGGCAGCGGGCGGGGCACATAGATGAGAGAACATGGCTGTTGGGGCGGAAAAGTTCTGACCTGGCGACCGCGGACCGGACGACGCAGCGTGGCCAGTTCCCCCACTAGATGGTCTGACGACCTGGTTACGGTAGCGGGTAGTCGCTAGATGCGGGCGGCACAAGACCGGGAAGCTTGGAAAATCATGAGGGAGCCTTATGTCCTGCAGTAGGCGTCAAATGGCTGACGATATTTATTTATAAACATAGCCAATCCTAAATTCATTCTATGATTTACCGAAGGTTGCAATATTGGAAGAGCGCGTAAATTTGGTAAAATTACGTAAGTCTCGATAAATATCAGGGTACACATAATTTTGAGATATCATACATTTGAAAAATATATATTTAACACAAACCCATAGAACAAAAGTAATTGTAAAACACAAACCATGATTGGGCTATTCAGGAATTGAGTAATTCTGTATGCATCATAAACCCTTTTTGTAAAGACTTCCTCGTCGTCTAACGGTACCACGTCTGATTACCATGCCGGAGGCCGTGGGTTATTCCCAATGGGGGCCGCCGTACATTTGTACAAATCGCCTCAGTCTGGGTGTATTTCTATGTTTGTGATGTCCTTGCCTAGTTACCATAGCACAGGGTATCCTAGTTTGTTACCAGGACAGGTGATTGTGTCATGTGGAAGTTATAAAACTATTATTATAAAAAAATCGGCTACATAAAAAAGTACTTTTGCCAAGCTTATATATAATTTCACTGCATTAGGCCCGAAATTACAGAGTTTACTCGGAACATTCAAGTTTGGTCCCTTAACCACTCGTCTGCCGCGACACAGATCTGTGCCCAACTCAGTATGGGCCCCATATTCGTTCCATTCACCTTTGTTCTAACAATAGAGACCGCTAAAGTGTTGAATTATACAGCTAACAATCGAACTACAGCAAATCAAGCCGACTAACATTCAATGAGAACAATTGGTTTTGTCGGGCCTTATTGTAACCGTGTAACATGTTCTTTTATATTAATAAATACAATACAATACAAAACTTTAAATTGCCAGTGGTATAAAAGGCGGTATTGGCTACAGGTGAGAGTGGGCGTTGTCCTAAATATTGACAATAATTGGGTATTTGATAAAATATGAAATGAGTTACTTTTAAAACGGAATTTTGTATGAAAGAGTACTCGTTTTATGTTTCATCTATTTAAAACATAACATAACATAAACTCAGGCCTGTATCCTAGAGGGGTAGGCGGAGACCAGGGACTGCCACTTGCTCTATTTAAAAATTGTAATAACTAGTAATTGACTAAAAGAGATACATTTTCCGAGATATTTTGTAATTTTTGTTTTAATCGAGCATATGAAATAATTTATTGTTGATCGTGTCAAATACCGTATTACATATGATACTTCATTTTAAAGGTATAAGGTCAGTGAATATAATGCTACAATTATAAATTAATTATATTCACTGAATACAAGAGTTTTTATGAATAAGTGTGTTACTAATTTGACCTTCTAACGCTCGTCTCACACGTGAATGAAAGTACTCTTGAAAGTAGTGTTCTTGAATGAAAAACGCTAATGCATTGACATCTCGGTGTTCCGTAAGAAACAAAATATAATTTGTATTTTATCTTTCCACAAATTAGGAGTCTTTTTTATGTTTCCACAAATTAGTTTTGTTTAGTGAGCCATGTTGTCACTAGAAACTGACAGCTCATAGGATCTCAGTTGATGTCGTGCTTCCGTACATGACGTACTTCCGGTTTCGTTGACGCTGGTTCTATTTTTTTTCACTTTAAAAATTAATTAAAGCAGTTCAAATCGACATATTTAGCCAAGGAACTCAAAATTACTTATTTTCTCGAAAATATATAGAAATACAGAATTTTTTTTTTAGGATAATGCCCATTCTGGTAATATAGTTATCATGATCATCATCAGCCCCCCTTTGTCCACTGTTAGGCCTTTTCCCTATCACGCCACTTATAGTCTATGCAGTAGTATGTATACGTGTATATATTACTTATATATACTTATGTAGCCTATATACGTCCCACTGCAGGGCACAGACCTTCTCTCAAAGAAAGAGAGTATGGCCTTAATTACCACGCGTGTCCACGGCGGATTTGCAATGTCAAGCGCTGAGGTAAACACCTTTGGCACTCAGGTTTCCACACGATCTTTTACTTTACCGTCAGCGATTGGTATTGCTACTACAAATGAATTAGAGTATTATATTTATACGGCATTACCAGTGATTTTTTAATATTTTTTTTATATTTGGAGGGCTTTTAAGGCAAAATTTAAGTAAGAATTCCAAACATTTGCAAAAAAAAATTTCTTATTTCAAACTTAAGCTCTTTGTCACTTTGTGTTCTGATTATTTCGTAACAGTTATAAGGTGTGAGTAATTTTATCAGTTAGCAAATTGTTAATCAAAATCACTTGACAAAATACGATTCCTGTAAAAATGTAAAGGCTGACTTCTCAGAGCGCACGGATTTGTATGGGACTTATTGCGCTGCGGGAGCCAAAAGTTGGAGGAAAAGTAAGCATTTTTTGAAATTAAAGAAATACAAATCCTATATCATTTTATAAATCTTTTGTAAAAATAAAATTTTGACGATCGACGTCATAACACGTATAGTGATTGTCATTTGGGTATAAGACCAGGCAAGAACACCACATGGAAATATACCCAGCTAAGGCCAATTGTACATATGCCCCCATTGGGAATAACCCACGACCTCCGGCATGGTAGTCAGATGTGACACCGCTAGACCGACGAGGCAGATTAAATAAAAAGTGTTTTAAAAAATATGTTTTCAATAAACAACGTAAAAGCCCGCTATGGGGCTCGACACAGCGGCCGTGCAGGGCTTGAACACATAGGACATTTATATCAGAATTTGAAACGAAGTTGCAAACTCTTAATAAAGGCACCAATAAATGGCCTTTTCACTTGACTATACAGAAATAACCCACCGATTGATCACGGTTTCCCCTTACGAACCCTTTGGTGAACTTTCCGACCGTAAAAGTGGTCAGTGCAGAAGGTTACCTGAGTTGGCCTTCCACAGCCCTTACACTCTCCAGATCACCCAAGGTTAGCTTGATGAAAATACAAAGTAGTTGAATACTAGTTGGTATGTTATTTTAGTGCAGAAAATATTTTTTCGCCACACTTGTAAACTTAAAAGTTCACTCGTTCACAACTCAAAACACGTAATAATGTCATTGCGCGTGGTGATAGGCTGCTTATGTCTCAGATTAATTACACAATATATGAAGGCCAAACGAAGAGCTGCTCTTGACGCCAGACGTGATGAAATCAGATGTAGATCACCAGCTGCGATACAACGCCACTACTCAACCGGGAAACTAACTTGTAGTCGGTGCAACCACTCCTTTTAGCCAAGATAGGCTACATCAGTCATATGAGAAGGCATGACCGACACTCTCCAAAGCCGCAAAAGTCGCCTTGAACAAAGCCGGTCGGAAAGAATCATCATCATCAGATGAAGTTTAAATTAGCAAAAACCTACAACTTAAATGTTGTCCTAATTCCGCGAACGAATCTTTCATATGAAAAACAGAGAGAAAATCTTGTTGTCAGTACGCTTATTTCAAGCGTGTTAAGTAATAAGACATTTTTCCTTTATTGTCCTTAATCTGAAGCATTATGCTGGTTTGGTTCATATACAAGAATAAACTCTATTGTCACCTGCGAATTATTAGCAAAATCTTAAGGGAATATTCTTACAACGAGTATATGCATCAAAGACAAAAAAAATATTCCCTTAAAATATTCTAACTAGCTGTTGCCCGCGACTTCGTCCACGTAGTAATTTTGATGTGTATTTTTCCGGAATAAAAGATTCATCCAGATCCGTTCAGATCCATCCATACATACAAATTTCGCGTTTATAATATTAGTAAGAATGAACTCAAATTGATCTGGCTGGACAGATAGATAGAACGTTTGTTTTCTATGTAGCTTATATACGCCCACTGCAGGGCACAGGCCTTCTCTCAGAGAGAGAGTATGGGCTTAATTGCCACTCGTGCAGATTGGCAATTTCAAGCGCTAAATGTGAACACGTCAGATACTCAAATTTCCTTACAAAGTTTTCCTTCACCGTTAGCGAGTGGTATTGCTACTATAACTTCACAAATGTACGTAACTTAGAAAACAAAGTCATTGTCAAGATTCAAAACCGCGACCTCCCGAATGAGAAGCCGACGTTCTACCACTCCGCCACCACCGCTAGAACTAGATACTCGTAGAACTTAAATTCACTAACGCTTACGAACTCAAACAGGCACCGGCACGCATCTTGGCCAGAAAGTAAGTCCATCCATTCATAGAGAAAACGTAGCCAGCATTCTGGGCTCCCTGTCGCAAGGCACCGACCTGGGGCAAGGATTTTACTTGTAAATAAGCAATAGGTAAGCTTAAGCATTTGTTACTATTTTAGTATTGGGTTTTCCATATCTTATGTGAATATGTTTCTTCGTGTATTCAAAGATACACAATGGAAAAATAAATCCCCAAGTCTCGGCTAGCTCGGTCACAGATTGAATAGGTAAGGATCAGAAGCAAACAGAGCATATTGTGCTTACTAGCTGTTGCCCGCGACTTCGTTCGCGTGGTAATTTTGATGTGTATTTTTCCGGGATTCAAAATAGCCTATGTGCTAATTCAGACTATAATTTATCTCTGTGCAAAATTTCATCCGGATCCGTTCAGCCGTTTTTGCGTGAAATAGTAACAAACATCAGTCCATACATACAAACTTTCGCGTTTATAGTATTAAGTAAGGATATTGGGCGTCGGACATCATTCAAAGTATTGCTGGAAAGACGCAGTGGCCTTGTGCGAGCTCCAGATAGACGATTGGAGGAAGGTTCCATAGGACAGGGAAAGATGGCGTCTGTTGTCTTCGGAGACCATAATCTATTTTGGCAAGTATAATAATCAGTGATCGAATAATCGGATGCATATTTACCTAAAGTTATTTTTTGGCTCAGAAATTATGGAAGCGGCTTCTTAAAACATATTTTTTAAATATAAATCCCACGCACACAATAACGCATGTCACGCAAAGCGACGAATGTGATAAAATGAACAAAAGGAACTGTTTTTGGGGCGCTACCTGTGCACAAGCAGGTATAATTTGCTGTCTCGCTCACTCAGTTATAAGTGCGAGTAAGATGACAAATTATGTTATATTATATATTTATGAAATGTTTACCAGCCTTCTTACGGATGCTACTTACTTTCGCCGTATTAATATAATAAAAAATGAGATTTTTTTATAGAAATTCAAGGCACCGAGTTGTTTGTCGCTATGTAGAGTGAAGAAAGAAAATTACTTATCTTGACGTTTGCAATGACAGTTTGGCAATTAACTTTATAACATTAGCCAGCACCCGATCTATAGTCGGAAAGCACTAAACGATAATTCTGAAATCGCTTGATTTTTTACGATCGATACAAAAGTGCATTCCATATTAGCAAACACCTGAACGCAAGTATCTGTATTCACCCGACTTAATTCTATAACCAAAACACTGTATTCGTCGATTCCGGAATCCCGGGATTTTTTCGATACAAAAGTGCATTCCATAACAGCCAACACCTCAACTTTAGGTAAATATGCATCCGATTATTCGATCACTGATAATGATACATCTTTATACTAGCTGGCCGGCACAGCCGTCTAGTTATATTTACATTGAAAGGGAATCTTTACGTTTTGTGTTAAGGCTGCTATTAAGTCGGTCAGGCCGTCTCACTCGCACAGTCTGTAAGTTTTAGTTATTTTTATAAAATGAGTATACTTTTGATGAATGTGGTCTGAGAGTTTAATAATAATAATGATGTCATTATTACCATGTTGTTTTGTCAATAAAATCACAGACGTTTCAAATATATTTTTGTTTTTCTATACATAGTTTTTGATAAAGAAATGTTTGTTGCAAAATTATTAATTTTAGTATTATTTATTTTCTATCAAAGATAAGGCACCAACAGGATTAAAACGTATTATTATGTCTTGAATGTCCGTAATTTTGTTATCCATCAATCTCTCAGACAGAATTTATCAAATGTATAGCCATTTATTAAAATCACAAAAAATTTTAGATCGTGCAAGCGAGACAGCATGCCCGACGTTACAGCAGCCTTAAGGTGTCAGTTAATAAATAATAAATAAATAACTTCCACACAACAAATGAAAATAAAATCAATGGAATCGGGCTAGGACATCACAAACATGGAAATACACCCAGACTGAGACCATTTGTACAAATGTACGGCGGCCCCCAGTGGGAATCGAACCCACGACCTCTGTCTTGGTAGTTAAGCGCCTTAACGGCTAGTCCAAAAAGGCAGTCGTGACTAGTAATGACTAGCTAGGATATCGATATGAACTTAAAAATAAAGAAGTAAATCTGATATTATTCGGTTTCATTTAGCCACAATTAATAAATGTCTGTACAATAAATATTATGCTTCCCTGAAGTTAATCTTCTGCACGGCGAATATGCGGCTTGAACCGAACAAAATCGTCGTCATCAAATTCTTTTGATGAGGAACTTTCTGTTTGCAGTAGGAACAATAAAGTCTTTGGGCGTCTCAATTTGCGGAGAAACTTCTCTTTTTGAAGCTAAACAAGAGGTCTGGACTTGTTTTGTAAGCTTTTCTGTGTTTGTTAGAAATTATAACAATCGGTTGCTTAATTTAATATTCTTTATTGCAAATCGCAAATTAGAAAATTTATTACATAGCATTGTTACAAGAATTATCAACTTAATAACGGAATCACTTGCTTGATTTTATGTCGAAAGAGTCCCCCCACAGGACCAAGTTTCATAAAACTACAATGCGCAGTTTATTACGATAATTCGATGCACATTGCATTGCTGAGTCTTTCTGCTTGTTAAACGGTGGTTTCATCGAATTGTCATGATAAACCATGAATTGTAGTTCTATGAAACAGCCCCCAGGTTTCGCTCTTTTTCGAAGAGCTTAATCATAGTGAGTAGAGACGGAGCTTGCGTCGTCGGTTGCTCGTTTCTAATTAAGTTGAAAATGTCGTCGGTTCAAAGGTAAATCACTAAGGGCCAGTTTCTGAATTGAGAATTTCGCTAAGTAAATAGTTAACTGTAGTGCTGTATCTTCGAATTTCTCAGAAAAGAGCACGACAGAACGTTACTTAATGTAATAATGTATTTACTTAGTGTAATTCTGTATTAACATACCGGCCTGAGTAACATTTTGACACAAAATCAGATTTTGTTAGTTTTGTTTCTTTAAAGAGAAAATCTACGACAAGAAAGAAAACACTTAGTGCAAACTGTGCTCCATAACCGAACTGTCAGGTGAAAATTATTTAACTCCAGAGCTTCTGGATTACAGAATGGTAGGAATTTTGCAGGTAAAACTTATTTGGCACTTAAAGAATTTTGCCAGTGTAGTGCTTACGAAAGTCTTAGTTCTAAAATAGAATTCTCTATGAATTTTATTCTATTCATTTTAAGGAAAAGTACAAACACATACATACATATCATCATCATCAGCTATTTGACGCCCACTGCAGGACACAGGCCTCCTCCGTGGTTTTCATAACCATGAAGGGTTTTGCCATAATCGCCACGCTTGGCAGGCGGGTTGGCGATCGCAGTATGCGGTTGGAATCTCAGGAAGACGCTGCTGCCCGTCTTCTGGTAATGTATTTCCTTAGTTGCCTTCTACGACATCCACGGAAGGAAATGGAGTGACGCTATTATTAATCCTGCACCACACGCCATACATACATATATCATTCACAAACTAAAAACGCCTGTTTATCAGTTTTCGGACGAAAATTACACCTGTTAATTGCTAATGAACGGCTGACGAGTAGAATACAAATGGTAATTATTCTAAAATAAAATATAAAAACCGACTTCAACAGCACTAAAAACAAAGAAATAATTTAAGTGAATATGATCTTTAAATTTTAAGTCGTTACGTACACGAAGGTATTGTAGAAGTACCTATAATTTGGAGAAGTATCATCATCATCATCAGCCATTTGACGCCCACTGCAGGACATAGACCTCCATCATGGTTTTTAACCATGAAGGGTTTTGCCATAATCGACACGCTTGGCGGGCGGGTTGGCGATCGCAGGAATCTCAGGAAGACGCTGCTGCCCGTCTCCTGGTAATTTATTTCCTTAGTCGCCTTCTACGACATCCACGGAAGGAAATGGATTGACGCTATTCTTAATCCGGCGCCACACGGAAAAGTATAAGAAGTATAACATTATTTAAATAATATTTTTTATTTAAATTTTTATATTTCACGATTCTTTGTGAACATTTCTATGACTCCACCATATTGTGTTTTCCGAGAGCAAATGCACGAATCATCAAAATGTCAAAAAAGGTAAATTGCTTCAAGTGCGCCTCTAAAATTTGAAGATTCCCTTGATTTCCCCAGATCCTGACTAATTGACCATGGGGCCACTTGTGAAGTCTACCCTTTCAATCATCATTATCATCAGCCATTTGACGCCCGCTGCAGGACATAGGGCGTCTTCCTGAGATTCCAACCACATACTGCGATCGCCAATCCCAGGCGCCAAGCGTGGCGATTATGGCAAAACCCTTTCAATAAAAAATTATAATTTTTCAAATAAAAAAAAACAAAAATAGATTACGACGAATTCAGAACCTCTTCCTATTTTGAAGTCGGTTGAAAGTCCGAGTCTATTAAAAGCATAGCAAAGAAAAAATTCTTTCCCAAGTATTAAGAATGGACCTTCAGAGTGGACGGCTATAGACTAATCCGTTTACCACGCGAACTGTCGCGGGAACTGCTAGTAAGTAACGAAGTCATTTCGTGTTTTTTTCTTTTTATGTCCAGTTATTGTTTAAACAATTTGTGGACTAAGTGTGTGTTTGTTTGAATTCTTAGTTTAATATAAATAATATTGTAAAATTTGGATAACGGAGCTGGATGTACTACTAATTGTTGTTATTTATACGTTTAAATTATCTGTTTGTTGTCCCTAATAAAGCAAATAAAAACGAAAAAACAATCGGAACCAGTGGCAAATTTACCGTGTAAGGAAGTCCAAGCACACCTAAAATTTTAACATTATTAGCGCGGCAATGGCTCTTATTTGACGCTATATCGTAGTCTACTAAACAATTAAATTGGTAGGTATTATTCGGCCAAAGCGACTGGGATCTGACTATCGCGAGTGACGTTCACATGTTTGAGATCAAGAGATGAAACGTAGATCAGAGCTCAATGTTAAGCAAGACGAACTCAAAGCCCGACCACCTGCGACCATACACTATAACTACGTCGGAGGGATACTAACGCGCAGCGAATGTGGCCCACTTTCTCTGCCAAAATTGGCTATATCAGTCGCCTTTTGTGGCAACTTAGATACACCACAGGCTACATCTATGGTCCTGTTTTATTTATTCGTTTGGTCTGTTGTGTATTTAGTTTTCTTTCTGTTGTTGTGCATGTTATCTTACTTATCTGCTTATTTTGTTTCTGTGATGTATCTTGTTGGTATAATAAATGTCTTTAAAAGAAGAAGAAGATTCTTCACCTGAGAGTATATTCCAATGTCATGTATGCAATTAAGGGGCTCCATCCAGTGATACTAGCGTCGCTAATGGAAAAAATCAAACTTTTTTACACATCTTTTATGCACAAAGTGTCAGATCAATCTCTCAACTATGTTAATAGTAAATTTAGGGACCTAGAGCCGAGAACCTAGGATCACTGACTTAGAACCTGACTTGTTCATGCCTAAGGTTCACGGCCAAAATACGGTATTTGACACGATAAAAAATTAATTATTTCATATGCTCGATTAAAACAAAAATTACAAAATATCTCGGAAAATGTATTTCTTTTAATCAATTACTAGTTATTACAATTTTTACATAGATTAAACACAAAAAGAGTGCTCTGAAATGTGACGTCATAAGCAAGTATTTTTATACAAAATTCCGTTTTAAAAGTAACTCATTTGATATTTTGTCAAATGCCCAATTGTGTGATTGTGATCACAATGATATTTATGTAGAATGAGAAATTTAGAAATAGTGACAAAATTAGATATAAACGGTGTTCGCACGAATCGCCGAGAGAATATTTTCTTAGCCTATATAATCTGATCATTATTCAGTGTACACTTCTGTCAGAGGCGACGTTGACAAATATGTTTATTGTCGAGGAATAATGTTTTGAGTAAGCAAGAGCGTGCTTTGTATTCCGGATAGTGCTGCGCCAAATAAAGAATGTGAATATGAATTGTTTTCATGCATACCTCCCTTGCGGGGTCTCTACTCTAGGATATATTAAAAATAGATGTGTATTTGGCGCCTAGACAAGAGAGCATACTTTTTAGCATATAAAATGTGCCAAAGGCTTAATTTGCCACAAAAACACTACCTCACAACAATTGTCAATAGTTTTTTAACGATATTTCGTGCTCTTGTGCTTTCATAAAAGAGGATGTAGTAATTAGAAAGGAATATTACGTCAGTTTGGAATAAAGAGAGGATGACGGAAGAAAAATTTACGAAACAAATACATCGAGCAAATGTGGGTGGAAGGGCCAGTAAGAGACATCCCAGGCGGACATATTTCGACTAAATAGGGGATGTATTAGCAAAGGGCAAGATAAAAAGTACCTTAAACTGGCGTGCGTGCATGCAGCGACTAATGAATGATGATGAAGCGAAAGGGATCTGTCAGGATCGTGGCAAGTAGCAGACCCGGTCTCTGCCTACCCGTCCGGGATTCAGGCGTGAGTTTATGTAATGTAATAATAATAACTTTCACACAAAACAATCACTTGACCTGGTCCCAAAACTAGGATGTCCTGTGCTTCGGTAACCAGGCAAAGACATTACAAAAATGGAAATACGCCCAGACTGAGGCCATTTGTCCAAATATACGGCGGCTACCAGTGGGAATCAAACCCATGACCTCTATTCTAATCGCAAGCGCCTTAACGACAAGTCCAACGAGGCAGTCATATAGTACTGAGAGAAGGCCTATTGAGAGTTGGAAGTATTTATGTTGACATCTCACTGCACGTAGGTATTGTGGAAACTGTGGTTATTGCCACGGGCGTTTTCCAGATACAATAGATTCCGTGGCTGTTCCGCTCTGCTGACGTACTTACAGCGTCTAATGTATGATAATGAAGCGAAAACGGCCACTCAAGACCCTATACGCATAATAGGACGGTATTGTTCAAAGAGAATTACCTTTAAATAATTCTAGGTCAACGGAAAGTACCCTAAAAAGTTTAATTCCCTTGAGTATCGAAATATACGTTTTTTTGCGGCATAAACGGCAGTAACTTTTTTTTACGTTAACTTAGAAGTTTGATTTTCAGCTTCAAGGGGCTATAGACGTGAGTATATGGTTTTCATTTCAACTCTATACCTCGACGCGTTCCAGAGAAAAAGGGTCTTAACAGACGGACGGACGGACGGACGGACAGGTAACAAAGTGATCCTGTATGGTTTCCGTTTTTCCTTTTGAGGTAAGGAACTCTAAAAATGACGATGAATAAGGCTGAGAAAAAAAATTGGGCTAAGTTTTGCGCACCCATAATTATGCATTTACAGTCGACAGCAGTAGCACCTTTACATTTTCCTTGCATAGTCGCCCTTGACGCAACTGATTAGAGTGCACGTATGTAAAAGTTGATGTGCTGTCGACTGTGCAAGCCCTACAAAAACTAATTACAAAAGACTCTGAAGACGGGAGAAAATTAACTTACCTACGAGAAATTCAATGAGAGGTTGAACGGTTCTACATTGTAGTGTAACTGTCTAGTGTCAGTTCACAAGTTTATTTAATTACACCTTATATAAGTATGTTGATTTTGCAGTCCTACCAACTCTTTCCTCCACCTCCCGCGGTTGACTGGCAGAAAATGCTTGTGGCATTAAGTCCGCCGCATCGTACGACTTTTTTATGAAGGCACCGAAGTGTCAATAAATAAATGCACGACATTTTTTATACAAAGGCCGGCCAACGCCGTAGGCAATCAAACTATCAGCCTGTACTCGTCTCCTGATGGACATGTATGTATAGGCCTCTCCCTCTATCCCTCCCGCTTCCCTCTGTCCTCGGCCATCCTCATCCAGTTTTTGCCAGCAACCTGCCTCAGATCGTCGGTCCAGCGAGCTGGTGGGCGTCCTACGCTGCCTTTGCCAGTTCGTAGTCTCCACTCGAGAGCCTGTGCTCTCCGTCGACCATCAGTTCTTCGGCATATCGCACGCTGAGAACGAAAGTGACCTAACTCAATTTTTTTTGTAAAATGAGTTAAATATACAGAATGACTCAAAAGAGCACACTCTATCACACTAAAATTAAAAAACAGACCATTTATAGTCAGACAGAGCTAGAGGCATATTTTGGTCTCTTGGCGCTCTGTATTTGAGCGCTTCACTCCCTCGCGGTCGAGCGAAAGAGACGCAATCAATATTGCACCGCGAGTGGTCCGAGCAGGACGTGACGAGCCCACAGCCACTTCAGCTTATAGGCTACGTCATTCATCTTACATAGTTCTTAGGTGGGTTGTCCCATTTCTGATGTGATCCATCAGAGACTCCGAGCGTGTTGTTGACTGCCTCGTTGGTCTAGCCGTTAAGGCGCTGAACTACCAAAACAGAGGTCGTACTTATGAATGTATGTATGTATGGTAAAGTACTTTCTGTGATAACTTTTTTTCATATTTTTGATAAATTTAAATATGTGAAACATTACAACAGTCTGTAAATATTTTTGAGCTGCAAAACGGTTTTAGTATTGTTGTTTATATATAGGTTACGCTGACTGTAGGTAATACAGAGAAGTTTGTAAAGAGGCTCGATATTTCGCCGATACCTGCACTTGCCCAGTAGCTCAGTTGGGAGAGCGCTGGCATGGTTAGCCAGAGATCGCGGGTTCAAGTCCCGGCATGGGTGGAATTTTCAGCCTCTAAATAGGTTTTTAAAATTGTCCTCAGCACGGGTTAGTGCTTCAAAAAGAGTATAATTATATATAGGATGCCAATAGCAAAACCAATTTTCGGCTTTGGGGGAGGAAGCGTGCGCTGCCATCTGGAATTAAAGGGGCCAAAATTTGTTTTACCTATTTAATGTAATAAATAACTCCCAGCCAACACCATCACTTGTCCCGTTCCCAAACTAGGACACTCTGTGCTATGGTACCCAAACAAGGACATCACCTATACGGAAATACACCTAGACTGAGGCCATTTGTACAAATTTATGGGGCGGCCCAGTGGGAATCAAACCCACGACTTCCGGCATGGTAATCAGACGTGATAACGCTAGCCGCCAACGAGGCATTAAAAACGCTCCACAATCGATTTTACATTAAAACCGCTTATCTTTCACCTTTTGCGAAGTAGAGACCTTTAAATGTCTCCACAGACTGGACTGATACTACTACACAGACACCAGTGTAGGCCTACAGTGAGACACACAGCTAACGATTTCAGACCTTCTTATTCAGAAGAGGCCGAGGGGCATTCCTCCATAAAGAATTGCTTTGTAGCACCACAATTCAGCCTGAAGCGCTTTTAAATTTTATTGGGTAATGGCTTATAAATAAAAGGTTACTTGCGGACTTTTTTTTTTTTTTGCTTCCTTTTTCTTACAATCTGTCTCTTGATATCTGACATGAAGCTAGAATTATGGCTTCATTGTCGTAGTGGTCTTTGATTTTATATGCCCTGTGGCATATCCATATATTACTTTATCTTGGCTCGATGGGTTTCAACCAAGTAGTTCCTTTGCAGGTACCATTAATGTGCAATCAACATGGTGAGCCCACTTTAGCCTATCTCATCCCACTTTTATATAATGATTTGCCTGAGAACCTATTGAGACAAGCTATAACAAAAGAAAATATTAAAAAATGTATTAAAGAAACACTACTTAAATAAGGTGTAGTTAGCATAAGGCTTTAAATGTAAATTAAGAGAGCAATGTACCTGTACCAACAAACTGTATTCACAGTTTGGTACTATTGAATATTAAAGATTTTATTTTTATGACTAGTGAATAAACTTTGTTGATTTTCTTTTCAGTCTTTTGAATGTGCATGTTTTCGTCAGGAGTGCGCTGGCTAGCTTATTTGCAGATGAATTACAAAATCTTTTATGTTGGTGCGGTCACTACTGAACTTGGCGACTGAGCGGGCCACTTAAGCGTTGATACTATCAAAACTGCCAAACTATATACTCGACATGGTCTAGGTAGGAGTATGTGATCAGATCAAATATCAAATAAAAAAATTATTTCAATATGAAAAAATTACATTCTGTTTCTTCGAGTCGAGTTGTAATGGAGAAAAAGACAGCGAAAAATTTCCTCCTATAGGTATTTTCTCCTTATATCTCCAAATAGTTTTTTTATTTGTTCACATTTAAAAGCCTTTACATTTTTTTTTACAAATGTCGCCAAACTGCCAAATTACTCTAAAGGCTGTATTTCATGAACCGTCATAGATAGACAAATGAAATTTACACAGATGGTGTATTTCTGCTGCCGGTATACTAAAAAATATTAAAAACAGAATAAAATAAATATTTAAGCTCCCATACAAAAAACGTGATTTTTTGCCGTGTTTTGCTCGAATTGCTGAATAGCTTAATAACGGCAACAGGTAGACGCTTGAGATATTCAAATGTTGAATAGATAATGGTACGGAACCCTTCGTGCGCGAGTCCGACTCGCACTTGGTCGTTGTTTTTTTGTTATAAGTCGCTTATAACGATTTTTCTGTAGCTTGATGTAGTCCGACTCGCACTTGGCCAGTTTTATTGGATGTATATTGCTACTTGTTAAGCAAGTAATTCTTTTGTAATTCTTCATTCATTTGTAATTCTTTCTTCTAGTTGTGCGGTAAAGTGTACTCCTCTACCTATCTAAATTAACCTAGCCTGCCGTAGATATCATCATCATCATTCAGCCACAAGAAGTCCACTGTTGGGAATAGGCCTCCTCCATGGATTTCCAAAAAGACCGGTTGAAAGCGGCTTGCATCCAGCGTCTTCCTGCCACTTGGATGATATATGGTCTCCATTCGAGAACTTTTCGGCCCCATCGGCCATCAGTTCTGCATGCTTTGTGCCCCGCCCACTACCACTTCAACTACTACTAATCCGCTGGGCTATGTCGACGACTTTCGTTCGTCTACGGATCTCATCATTTCTGATTCGATCTCGTAGAGAAATTAGGAGCATAGCCCTTTCCATAGCTCGTTGCGTGACCTTGAGCTTTCTTATGAGGCCCATAGTGAGAGACCACGTTTCAGTGCCATAAGTCATCACTGCTAACATACACTGGTTGTATAATTTTGTCTTAAGCGATTGAGGTATATTGGACGAAAAGACTTTTCTAAGTTTCGCAAATGCTGCCCAACCGAGTTGGATTCGATGATTGACCTCTTTCTCGAAGTTCGACCGGCCTAGTTGGACTGTTTCTCCTAAGTAGATATACGCCGTCTACTTAGGACTTATTTTAGGCAATCATCCGAGAGGGTTTAGGGTTCTCCGGTTTAAATTCAATTAAATTAAAATATTTTATTCATTGTAAA
Source organism: Yponomeuta evonymella (assembly GCA_963969515.1). Classification (NCBI taxonomy): domain Eukaryota; kingdom Metazoa; phylum Arthropoda; class Insecta; order Lepidoptera; family Yponomeutidae; genus Yponomeuta; species Yponomeuta evonymella. Next base: position 4,687,622 of record OZ018366.1, on the reverse strand, counting down.
AAAAATTATGGTCTAATGAACGTCTCTGACATAGCCCACCGAACTAGCATGCTGAAGTGGCAGTGGGCCAGCCATATCATCCGAAGAACTGATAACCGATGGGGTAGACGAGTTCTTGAGTGGAGACCGCGGATCGGTAAACGTAGTGTAGGACGTCCTCAGACTCGGTGGAGCAAGAGCTAGGTGAGAGTAGCCGATGACCGTGCTCAGTGGCGTGCAATAGGAGAGGCCTATGTCCAGCAGTGGACAAGCATAGGCTGATGATGATGATGATGATGATGATGAATGAACGTCAAAGCTGTTAGCTTCAGAATTAAAAGATTATGTGCAGATAGACTGCACATTTATTCTTTTCAAAAACGTTTCAACTTGATTAACAGTGTTTTCTACTTAAAAATTTTTACGCATGAATGTGTTAACCAAAAGACACAATCATCCTCCAAGCACTCATTAACATTAATCTACTTTTAAATACTAGACATATTTCGCTTCTAAATAACCCTTGATGTTATAGTAGGCTTTTTGCACCGTTTGTGCTTAACACAGTTTTTAAACCACGCCGCAGATAACTCCAATATTTATATACTTAGAGGACTATTTATTGCATACATAGAAGAAATAAAAAAAATTATATCTTAAGGTGAAATCAAATGGTGGAATCGGCGTTCGTCGCTCAAAAAACGACAATTGACCCACGACAAATCACAAACTCCGCGCTTCATAAAAGAGGGTGCTGAGCGCTTCAGGGCTGTTGATGTGTTGAAAGGCGGGAATTGTTAGGTAAAAGTGGAGTGCCGCAAAGTTGGCGACGCGACCCCGCCGTTAAATGAGCACTCGGCTCTCACAAATGCATTTAAGTGTTAACCCCGAGCTTTGCGTGACGTAATTTTCGCTACGTGACGCGTTTCGCCGGCTTCGGCGTTTCTGGCAAGGTAAAGCAATGGCGCGGTGAATGACTTGGGAGACCCTGAGTTCTAGTTAGACCTTAGACCTGTAGGTATGTAGCAATCGCTGAGGCATGTGAATACTTCAGACACTGATGCTGTTTGATTTGTTTTCCTCACGCTGTTTTCCTTCACAGTTAGCGATTGGTATTGCTTCTACAACTTCACAGATGTACGTAACTTAGATCACAAAGTCGTTAGTACATGCGGAGATTTGAACCTACGACCACACGAACGTTTGGCCAGCGTTCTACCGCTTCGCTACCACCGCTCCTCTAATCCTGGATTCTATTGGATGCATATTATTATTATACTTTAAAGCAAACGAAAACACAATACAGGAAATATGTTAAAAGAAAATACATGTACAAAGGCGAGCTTATCTCTGTGAGAGATTTCTTCCAGCGAACATTGGCGACTCGGAGTGGAGGTGTGGAACGGGTCTATGCACGTGTACAACATACATCGCAAATGCACGCACCAGCGATTTGCGAATTCTTTTATATTAAGAACAGCAAAGATGTTGTACGTGTTACCGTCGTTTTTTTTCCAGAGACATATAACCTATTTTTAAGAGTCAATCGGCATTTAACAGGTAATTACGTAAAGTCTTAGACCCCGTCTTCGTTTACCATCAGGCGTGACTGCGGTCAAGTGTCACCAGGACCTAATTAAAAATAAAACTTACACACAGATTATAAAATAATATTAATATAACCTACTCAAAAAATCCTACTTATATTATAAATGTGAAAGTTTGTGAAGATGTTTGGATGTTTGTTACTCAATCACACAATAACGGCTGAACTGATTCACATGAAACTTGGCGTACAGATAGACAAGGACCTGAATTCGTACTTGAAACCCCGGCAATACGTTCCCGTGGGATAATATTTATTTTAAGTTTAAATTAGATGGCGTTATGCGAGCGACCAACTTCTAAAAGGAAAACTTCGTACAAAATCAATTGAAAATTACGTTGATGTAGTTGTTAGTTCTGTAAAGCATATAAAACCCCCTCTTTCTACGGAAGCCTACACTGCGCGTGGGCCGATACGCACTTAGCCGGTTTTCAAACCAGATTTCTCAACTTGAATTCTTAACTCAATTTTTTGTTTTATTTGCGTCTATACTTAAGAATAATAGTCTAAGTAGATGGTATTTTAATTTCTAATTACATAACCGCGGCTTTCAAACCACTTAAATTTCAGCGTGTATTAGCGAGTCTACATTAGGTAGCTCGTGAAGTCATTCGTGAAAGTACATATTCAAGCAATAGGAACGTCATATTTAGCATAAATTAATACGGATTTGGATGCCACAAATCCAGGTAGACATCAAGGATATTATTCAGATTAGTGAGTATACATTAAGTACCACGTGACGTCATTCGTGAAAGCTACATGAATATATAGCAGGAACTACACTCCCAATCGGTTGCTTAAAAACTGAAACAATTTTCGTCGCCAAAAAGAACTAAATTGAAATAAAAAATATTAAAAAAATATCCGTCACCTTATTTGTAAATGGCTCAGCCATAGTTGGCGTAATATTCTTTTCTTCTTTTTGTTTTAAAGACGTCCAAAAATGATAGCTGGAATTGGTAGACATTGATAATAAAGCTGAAATAAAGAATAACCAACAACCAGACTGCTGAGCATTAACTACTAAGCAGGCGAGACCAACACAGGTACCTCGCAATGAGTTTCATTATTGAATTTTGCTCCCGCCTTCTTATCAGTTGTTCAGTTTTTTATCTATCTCTTTTTAGTGATTTCAGGCCTAGATTTATGCTAAATAGTCTAAATCTGACCATTGGTTAAGGAGTTATGAGGGAACATAGAATTGGACATACTTACATGCACACTAACGAACCAAACATATTACCCTCCTTTTGGGCTCCACCTTAGTCGGGTATTAATAGTTTATTTATGATTGAAGTTTGAATGCGTCGTAGTACCGGTAACTAGAGTAGAGTAGAGAACAAAAAGTGTGAACATAAAGTGTGTTACCGGTCCTGCGTACACAAAAAAGGAAAATCTACCAACTCCTCTCTTGACTTCAATCAAGACTACCAAAACAGAGGTCATGGATTCGATTTTAACTGGAGGATGCCTTACTTTATTTGTACACTAGCTGTCCCGGCAAACTTCGTACCGCCACGGAATCCGTTTATACGATTCTTGCACAACGCTATCTATTTTTAAAACACAGCGTTCGCTCGCACAACGCCATCTATTTTAAACTTAATAAATACTATCCCACGGGAACGCATTACCGGGATATCAAGTATGCTATGTCTCAATTCAGGTCTTTGTCTATCTGTACGCCAATTTTAATGTAAATCCGCTCAGCCGTTATTGCGTGATTGAATAACCAACATCCAAACATCGAAACCTCTAGAAATTTGACTGTTTTGCTAAACTTAATTAAGTATGGATTTGTTTTCGATATTGTAAATCTTTGTGTGTTCTGAACTACAGTGTCGCTATAAGATAGATATATAGATAAAACCATTTATTTGCATTTCCACACACACATAGGTACAGAACAAATAAAGAAAATTACAAAGCAAAATGCGAGATGTCCCGGGTTCGAATCCCGGCTGGGGACAAAAAAAAACCCCAGGTCTTGGATGTTTACATGTTTGTGATGTCGCTGTTTCTGGTTCCCACGACACAGGGTATCCTAGTGTGGGGCCAGAAGCAATGTATGTGCCTGTATGTAAATGTTTATGTTTATGTTTTATGTACAGCAAGTAGGCACACAAAAAGAGTAACAGAAGTAAGCAAACACAAATCAATAGACAATACGAGAGAGCATTTTGTGGGTGTGGTAATAGCAAAGGGGCTCTGACTCAGCATATGCTGGAGAGGCAGACCACTCCAGCGCTGGTCTTCCGTCAGTACCCGGTAGTGTACCGACGTGCAGCACTCGGAAAAACGAATAAATTGGCAGTAATTTGGTATTTCAATGTCAAAATAAGCATAAATTAAATTATTATTGCATTATATTATTATATGTGTATGTAATATTATATAGAGTAAATACATAGATTGGATTGTAATCAAATAAATGTCATTGTAAAGATAATTGTAGCATAATATTGAAGTGTCTTGCTTCGTGATAACGAAGTAATGCACAATAATTGTATGTCCTTTAAAAAATAAAATAATAATAATAATTGTGATAAGTGAAAACCTTTTAATGACTCTCAGCTACTATAATGTACAATGTACCTTTCATCATGTTATTTCTAGTCGATGGTTCTCCTAAATCCCAATAAATAAATAAATAAATAAATCCAAACATCTTCACAAACTTTCACATTTATAATATTAGTAGAACATGGTCTCTGTCTGGCTGTATTTCCGTGTTTGTGATGTCCTTGCCTGGTTACCGTAGCACAGGGTATGACCTTGTTACCAGGTCATGTGATTATAAAGTCCTGGCAAACGTTGTTTTGCCATATTCCTATTCTCAGACCTACCAAATACATACAAAAAAAATTGTAAAAATCGGTGGAGCCGTTTTGGCGGAATTCGGTTACCAACACAACCTATTATTAGATTATTATAAAAAACTTTAAGTTTCACCGGACCTTTCAGGAACACACATCATACACACTTTAACATACACACACACACTTTAACCTATCTTCAATATTCACATATTTTCGTTGTTCAAATAAAACTCAGTAGGAAATATAAGTATACATCGATACTCAAATGGCATCAGAACATGAATGACATATCGGTATACTAAAAATATATAAAACAAATCAAAATATTGAATGTACCTATATCCAATAATAATCTCGGCTCTAACGATCGAATGAACCTGCACAAAGCTTTCCTAACAAAATTATTAAACCTCTTTCGAGGTTTTCTTTGATATGTGAAATCATTCTAAATTCAAATTTGCTATTCACCTTTCAAAGCTGAGTTATCGAAAAATAATATTCATTCGAGCGATTCAGAAAGTAGCCTCTACTATCGATCTACAAAATATAATGGCTTGTTTTGAGTATGGTAAGCACAATAAATAAATGTGAAATAAAATAAAAAATATTTTCTTGCGATCGGCAAAAAAAGCTTAGCTTAATTGGATTGAATTTTAAAGGGTTCCGTACCCAAACGGTAAGGGACCCTATTACCAAGACTCCGCTGTCCGTCTTTCCGTCCGTCTGTCTGTCATTAGGCTGTATCTCATGAACCGTAACAGTTAGACAGTTGAAATTTTCACAGATGATGTGTTTCTGTTGCCGCTATAACAAGAAATACTAATAACAGAATAAAATAAATATTTGAGGGGGCTACCATACAACAAATTTGATTATGTTGCCGTGTTTTGCTCGATATTAATAACGGCAACAGGTAAACGCTCGAAATATTGAAATGTTGTATGGATAATGGTACGGAACCCTTCGTGCGTGAGTCAGACTCGTTCTGTATATTTGTATTGTATATCCTTTGCCTGTGTATCGAAGAGCCATAAAAAAATCACTGACGAAATCATTCCCATCTCAGCAATTAAACATTTGTGCACAATGAAAATATAATAAAACCGCAAATGTTTTCTAGAGTAGAGTTTCTCCTAGCTAAACGACTGCCCCTCCCCAACTCACCCTCGGCTGAACGACTGTTTGTAGAAACGTGAAAAAATTCTGAGCAGTTGCACATAATTAAATAAAAAATTACACCCAAGTAGTCCTTACAAGTTAACGAGTAATAGTCGACCACCCTGTAAAAGGAAAACGAATTCCATTCAAAATTCTTTTGAAAAAGTTGGTAGTTGTATAAATAGGTAGTTAATATAAACTAAAATACCAATATATATTTTTTTAAATCCTTCCTTCTACGCAACCCTATACTGCACGTGGACCGACACGCACTTGGCTGGTTTATTAATATTGTACCAATTATTATCCTTATCAATAACACGACAAAACAATAATTATATATTTATGTCTGTCTAGTTATTTAACTAGATAGACATTAATTTCCTTATTTCAACTGTTCTCGTTAATTTTTTTAGGTTTCGAAAATGCGAAAGTAACGTCAGCGCGAAAAGTAACACAGGAGAATGTAAATTGTGGTAACAGAAAAAGAACAGAATTTTCCAAGACTTTTTGCTTCTATCTTCTCAGCTTTTTACTAAAGATTATCCGGTTTTAAGCTTTATTTATGGTAATGTGATATGGATTATTTGTTCCGTGGTCTGTTTTTGTAATGGCTTCGCGGTTTGTTCGAGAATTCGTGTCAGTGGCACACAATGTTAATTTGAATTTCAGTATAACATAAAGCAGCCTACATAAGTCCCACTGTAGGGCACAGGCCTTCTCTCAGGGAGGGAGTATGGGCTTAATCACCACCCGTGTCCACCGCGGATTGGCGATTTCACGCGCTGAGGTATGTGAATAGCTTAGACACTCAGGTTACCTCACGATGTTTTCCTTCACCGTTAGCGAGTGGCGTTGCTACAAACACACGTAAATTTACGAATTTTACTTTTTAGTAGCCTACCAAGTGATTTATTTATTTCGCCTGGGACAGTCAGGTACAGGTTTAATGCGTTTACTTTATTGTACATATTTTGTTTATTACGCATATAAAACAGATAACAATCTTAAAATAACAATATTGTGTATATTCTAGTTTTAAGGTGGGACGATTCTCATACAAACGCTCAGACACTCAGGTTTTCTCACGATGTTTTCCTTCACAGTTACCGAGTGGTATTGCTACTATAACTTACATAACCTAGGAAATTAAGTCATAGGTAATGCCCGCACTGGAAATCGAACCTGGGTCTCTCGCTTCCGAGTCCAATGTTCTACCTACTAGGCTATCACCGCTTATAATTCCAATATTTTCACTAAATATTTCGTCCAATTCATCACAAGTGAACATTTATGACGGCTATAGATTCTATTAAATACATTGTGTGTTTTATAAAATAACCTTAAATACAAAGTATCATAGAGAGAGTTAACGAATGCGCTTCAAAAGCATCAAATTATTTTTACAATGTTTGGTTTCGAGAGCAACGACCATAGACCGGTATGTGGACTGGTATATTGTGTATTACAGTTTACTGTAAATCAATGGTAACATGTAAAGGTTAACAAGGTAAACTTTGTATCGTTGTTGGTACCTTTGCATAACTATCATCATCAGTAATTTGTTAGGTACCTATTTTAAGTAACTAAATTGAGAGTAAATCTGCCAACAAACTATTGTTTAGTTTGGCGGAAATGAGAATATTTAAAAATGTATGCACCTTTTACAGAATAAACAATTATTTATTTATTTAATTGTCAGGAGACGGGCAGCAGCGTCTTCCTGAGATTTCAACCGCATACTGCAATCGCCAATCCGCCTGCCAAGCGTGGCGATTATGGCAAAACCCCTCATGGTTATGAAGACCACTAGAGAGGCCTATGTCCTGCAGTGGGCGTCAAATGGCTGATCATTCGTCAAATTGGGTTGGCGATCGCAGTATGTGTTTGGAATCTCAGGAAGAAGCTGCTGCCCGTCTCCTGGTAATTTATTTCCTTAGTCGCCTTCTACGACACCCACGGAAGGAAATGGAGTGACGCTATTCTTAATCCGGCGCCACACGGAATGCGTAACTATGGATTCAATCTACACTGGCCTGCAAAACTAAGTATCACACTTTTAAAATTGCAATAACTTTTTATGTACACAAGATATAATTTAGAAATAAAAATGACTGGAAAAAAAGTTTTATTTTGCAGTATAGTTTAAAAGAAAGCTGATAAAATTAGTTGGTAAACGTTTTTTTTATTTTAAATGTTTAACTTCTATAGTTTAGAAAAAAATATAAAATGAAAAGTGTGATACTTACTTTTGCAGGCCAGTGTATTATGGATAAATTCGACTCATAATAATTAAAAAACAAAACAAAACCAAGCGACCCTTCTTCACTTTTTTCTTCATTGAATGATTTTACCCTTACTTTAGTACATGCGTGAATCTCTCGAACTATATCTTCTTCTGCTTACATTATTTTGAACACTACGGCGGACTTTCAATATTCCTTTAATAGTCTGTCCGTCCGTCCGCCTTGGCTTATGTTACACGATTCATGTTCTACTTACATCTGAGATTTCCGCACTTAGCCTCATAGTTGGGCCATTGTACGTATAGCAAGCGCTAAGGTATGTAAATACCTCAGACACTAGGTTTTCCTCGCGATGTCTTCCTTCAGCGTTAGCCAGTGGCATCGCTACTATAACTTCACAAATGTACGTATCTTAGCACTGTAATCACAAATCCATTTTCGTTTTCATTGCAACACAGGTACTTTCATAAGTGATAAACCGCTTGCGGAAGTGGAAACCACACTTTTTGGGGCCCACATTTTATGACTCAAGTTTCCTGCGACCCCTATCTCTGAACCTACGTCGCGGATGAAATACGTTCTAAAATATTTCATATTCAGACCATAGACATTAACCTTTGGAGGCGGGGAGATAACTCAAAAAGCGGTGGGACGCAAAAATTCGCATAATTACATTCTTGCTAACTGAAACGCGATTAGAGCAGTGGGGAAACGGATGTTCCGGCTTCATGCTCATGGATACATCCTGATGTATAGAGCGCCTCGTTCGTTTAGCGGTATTACGTTTGATTACCATGCCGGAGGTCTTGGGTTCGATTCCCACAGGGGGCCGCAGTACATTTGTCAGTCTGGGTGTATTTCCATGTTTGTGATGTCCTTGCCTGGTTACCATGGCATAGGGTATTGTAGTTTGGGACCAGGCAGGTGATTGTGTTGTGTGAAAGTTATTATTGTATTTTCCTTATGATATTTTTCTTCCGGCGTGCGTGCACGCAACGACTAATGAATGTTGAGGAAGCGAAAGTGATCTGTCAGGATCGTGGCAAGTGGCAGTCCCTGGTCTTAGCCTAACCCTCTGCAATACAGGCGTGAGTTTCATCATCATTTATAGGTATATAGCCCGTAACACACGCGCACTGATGTTTTACATACATTTCACGTGATTGGCGTAGTTAAATAAAATTGGGATCCGAGTATAATAAATTAAATATCTAGTGTCTCATGGTTGTACTACAATGTTACTCAATAGCGATTTTTGTTTTTTGTTACTTTCTGTTCCAATAATGCTAATTTTACATAGCCTATGACACTCGCCCAGAGATGAAGAATCGATTGAGACCTTATTTGTCAAAATCTGACCATTGGTTAAGGAGTTATTCGGGAACATAGAATCGGAGATACTTACATACATACATACATAATGAGCTAAACAGATTAATTAACCGCCGTTTAGGCTCCGCCGCAGTCGGGTAATTAACAGAGTTTTCAGCCTAAAAGTTATTGCTCATCCCATGAATGTGTTGAACAATAAACACAGAGTAGCGTCATTAACACTACATTAACATTATTCTACTATTTAATACCTGTTTTAAATCGTCGGTTCAAAGGTAAAACTCACTCAAACTAAAAAAAACACTAAGTCCGTATTGTGTTCCATAAAAAGACTGTCACGTGAAATAAGTATTTTCATCCCTCCATCTCGGAAAGAGTATTTTTTCCCTTCGATATCTGAGTGCAAAAGCCTGTTTTATCCGCTAGAGTGTGCACTAAGTTTGTAAATTCAAAACATAACTAAACCTATTTACTTCTACCTCCATGGCGCCGAATTTATCATACAACTTTTTTTAATTTGTTAAAAACTCGTCTGAACCTCCTTTTTATTTTTTGCATTTAGTCATTTCCTCATTGAGGTGGGATGAAAAGTTACGTGTTGCACTCGAGTGCAAAGTTTTTTCACCTCGTGCTCTTTTGATTCCCTCGCTGACACTCAGGATTCTAAATTTTGTATCACTCGCTACGCTCGTGATTCAATTTTAGAATCCTTCGCATGTTTGGTCATCAAAATTGAGTACGCGGTTAGAAAGCAACTTTGCACTCTTGTATAACAAATAACTATTAACTCCAAAGCTTCTGTAATACCTTTGCAGGCAAAATTCATTTGGCGCTTAATAAATTTTGCCTGAAATTATGCCAACAAATTAGGTTTACCCCTGAACTGATCCTTAATAATTGACTGCATATGCTGCAGAGCTAAGCCCGTGTGCTAGTTTTACAATATAAGGACCACATTTTAGTTTTGCATCAATTGTTTTGCCTAAGGGTGCTTATACACGGGCGGCACGTTTCGAACGACGACACTCGTCGACGGTAGGCGGTGACTGCCCACGAAATGTCAGCGTCTGCCGGCGACGGGTCGGCGCCTGCCGTCGATGAGTGTCGACGGCTGCAGTTGCACTGTCGTTCGCAACGTGCCGCCCGTGTATGAGCACCCTAAAACATCGACAATGTCAGAATTTTTGTTGGACAAACTTCAACATGGCTGCATAAATGAAAATTCAATAGAGTGTCTAGTGACCACTGGCCAAAAACTTTTACTAGGTGACCAAAGTTATCGAATTGTGTATGTTCAAAAACGTTAAAGCAATTGCCAACGGCGTCGATTGTTTGTTATTGGGGCTTCACTTTAAATTTGGAATGTTGATGATCCCATAAAAAAGCACGCCGCGTTTCCTACTGTATAAACTATCGATTGGTTTAAAAAAGTTGGGTTGCGTTGTGGTATATTTTTCTAGTATTAAGCTTTTCAGTCGATTCTTATGTCATTTTCACGTAACCTGTACGTCCCACAGCAGACACAGGCTTTCTCTCAGAGAAAGAGAAAGAGAGAGTATGGGATTAACTACCACACGTGCCCACCGCGGATTGGAAGAGAATGGAACTGTAAAAAATAGTTTGGAGTTAAATTTAATCACTTTCCTTCATTACGTTATACTCTGTGTAGCGCCGGATTAAGAATAGCGTCACTCTATTTCCTTCCGTGGATGTCGTAGAAGGCGACTAAGGAAATCAATTACCAGGAGACGGGCAGCAGCGTCTTCTTGAGAATCCAACCGCATCCTGCGATCGCCAACCCGCCTGCCAAGCATGGCAAAACCCTTCATGGTTACGAAAACCACGAAGGAGGCCTTTGTCCTGCAGTGGGCGTCAAATGGCTGGTGATGATTACGTTATATCTTTATTGTTATTCTTTATATCCTTTACTGGTTTATATGTGTTCTTTCATCATCATCAACCCATTATGTCCCCACCGAGGGGCACGGGTCTCTTCCCTGAGGAAGGTATAGGCCATACTCCACCACGGGGGCCAAGTCCGGATTGGTGGAGGCTTGTAGACTAGTGGCTCGTCTACTGTCAGAAGTTGTCAAGCCGCCCTAAGGCCTCTGACTTGGCTTAACGACTGCCATCTATCGACGGCAGCCGGCACCAACAGCTTAACGTGCCTTGAGAAGCACGGAACCGCTCGGAAAAATGCCACTAGCGTTAGGCATAGACGGCGACCCATCCATGCACTGAACGCGCCCTGTGTTGCTTAACCTTCGTGATCTTTTAAGATCACTCAGGCAGCCGGGGCTACGAGCGATTCCGTACATAGTAGGTACATAGATATAGGTATTGTAGAAGTATAATATTTTTTTTCGCAATATTTTAACTGTGTATCTCTGATTTTGATGAAATACATCTCATGTTATCTTATTTTAAGGGAATTTTCTTTTCATTACGAATGAAGTCGTGTGCCTTAGGGGAGGCCTATGTCCAGCACGGGACGAATACGGGTTAATTTGATGAAAGAACAATTGATTTTGCGGGCGCCGACCATAAGACAATTGAACAAAAGTATTTTTAAGGTTTCGTACCTCAAAAGGACTCTTATAGGATCAATTTGTTGTCCATCCATCCGTACGTCCTTCCGTCCATCCGTCCATCTATCTGTCTGTCAAGACCCCTTATCTCGGGAACGCGTGGAGGTATCGAGTTATTAGATCAAGTCTAGAGTCACTTAAAGCTGTAAAAAAATCGAACTTCTAAGTTAACGTAAAAAAAACATAAACGTTTATTTCGACACTCAAGGAAAACCAAATTTATAAGGAATTTTCCGTTAACTTGGAACTATGAAATTTGGCAAATAGTATCGTATTATGTTAGAAATACACGGAAAAATCTGGGAACTATACATTTATAATTAAATAATAAAAATAATGTTTTTGAAGTTTGGGAAAAGCTCGGTGTGTATTTCGTAATTTTTCTAATTTAGTAATCACCACGCCATCTAGTGATGAGCGGCACTATTAGTGTATTTACAGCCGTAGTATTTGAAGTTTATGTTTATATTCATAAGCAGCCTATATACGTCCCACTGTAGGGTACAGGCCTTCTCTCAGAGAGAGAGAGAGAGAGTATGGGCTTAATCACCACGCGCGCCCACCGCGGATTGGCGATTTCAAGCGCTGAGGTATGTGAATAGCTCAGACACCCAGGTTTCCTCACGATGTTTTCCTTCACGGTTAGCGAGTGGTATTGCTACTATAACTTCATAAATGTACATAACTTAGAAAGAAAAGTCATAGTGTTACACAATTTTATAACTATGCATTTAGAATGTCATAATATCCAGCAATATTATGCTGCAATATTCAATTTTATATTAGATCTCACTAACATACTTAGTTTTATTATTAAATGTAATTTTACTAACAACCTATGGATTCTTTTTCATCTGAAATAAAGTGATACAATACAATACAATACAATACAATACAATACAATACAATACAATACAATACAATACAATACAATACAATACAATACAATACAATACAATACAATACAATACAATACAATACAATACAATACAATACAATACAATACAATACAATACAATACAATACAATACAATACAATACAATACAATACAATACAATACAATACAATACAATACAATACAATACAATACAATACAATACAATACAATACAATACAATACAATACAATACAATACAATACAATATTCGTAAACGCGATACGACATCTGTCAGAGTGACAGGACTTATTTTAATGTCACTCTGACAGAAGGGAATTGAAAAAACGCGCGGAGCCGGGGATGATGTAAGTCCTTCCGGCGATAGATTGTTTTGTAAAGAAACTTGTAATTGTTTGAATAAATCGTGTAATTAAAAAGTATTCGGAACCTTTTTATTTGCGATGCGTCACAATAGGTACATGCCCGCACTGGGAATCGAACCTGGGTCTCCCGCCGTGTTTATATTGTTACTTCATAAAAAAAAAATTGTGAAGTATTTGTCACCATTGTTTGAAGTCTAGCTCAGTTCAAATGGTTCAATTGGAACTGAGAAAAACCGTACTTCTATCGTACCGTAAAGGATGTAATGCGTAATGAGCTCCTAACTTAGGCCATGCAGTTAATTTTATATGACCCAAGTTTTACGATAGGTAAAGTATCTGTGGTGAGTGTAAGTAAAACAGTCAGTTTACGATCTACGACCCTGCGCTAGGGGCTTTATCTCCGCATGCTAGTAGGTCTAATAGGTCGTTGAACGAAATTAAAATTTATTATCTCGCTTCTCTACCGCGGCGGAGCCTAAAAAGAGGGAATGTGTTTGGCTCGTATGTCCTATTATATTTCCCTCATAACTCCTTAATCAATGATCAGATTTAGACAAATGAGGTCTGAATCTATTCCGAAATCAAGAGATAATAATGAGATCAGCATACATCCAACAAAAAAACAAAAAAAAATCACAAAATTCCTGATCTGTTTTTCAAGAAGTTCTCTTCTTTCTCTGAGACAGATAGAACTTTTAAATCTTGTTACTGCTTAATATTGCCGATCATCACTAGATGGCGCGTTTATTACTAAATAAGAAAAAATACGAAATACACACTAAATAAAACAGAAAAGAATATAAAGAACAGCCCGACTGCTGAGCATTAATAACTAATCAGGCAAGACCCAAATTCAATACTGTGACTCATTGCGAGGTTGATCTCGCTTGCTTAGTAGTTAATGCTTCACAGTCGAGTTGTTTGTTACTTGTTTTTAAATTTTTTTTGGTACGAGGTCGTAGGTCCATTAGTAGTGACTCGTCAATAACTCACGTGGATTTGAACTATTTTTAAATTTGGAGGTAGGTTTCGTGAGGAAGAATGTGAGTAAATCTACTCTTCTCTGAAATAAAGAAGATTGTCCTAAAATATAGGCCTTTAAATACAAAATTTAATCTTCTTTTCAGTAAAGTAACAATACTACTCGTATGCTGTTAAGAAAGAAATTAAATTTGTTTACCATTTTAATTATAATATAAACTATTTTACTTTCACAAACAACTTTTCTCTATTAAAAACTAATTTTATTAATATAGCTCGTGAGGATCGTGGCAAGTGGCGAACCCTGGCTTCTGTCTACCTCTCCGGGATATACGCGTTAGGTTATGTATGCATACAAATTAAAATATGCATAAAATTTCCATGCTTTTATATGCGTCCGTGACGATATTTTCCAGCGTCTATGTTTTCTACATTATTGCCAGAAGTATACTCATTTTTTGACAGTTGTTGAAAATGATAGAATAGGTATGCGAGAAAAAGAGTATGCAGACGTCACAAGCCCTTCAACACTGGGAAACATTGTCACTCGCTCCGAGTCATTGCTCTTTAGCAAATAAAATTACTTTACACATTTCTGGGTAGTTTGAAAGCCGCGGTTATGTAATTAGCAATAAAAAATGGCATCGATTCAGTCTATTAATTTTAAGTATAGACGTATATAAAAAAATTGTCTATCTTGTTTCGAGTTAAGATGTTTTGCCTCTCTGTCTTACAGAACAATGACCCGTGGACCCGCGGCACGCACGCACCGGTCTGATTCGATTCTGTGTCTAGATAGTTTTGAAAAGATTTGTTAAATTATAGTAGCAATACCACGCGCTACCTGTGAAGAAAAACAGCCTGAGGAAACCTGAGTGTTTAAAAACGGATTACGTATTTTGATTACAAACAGAAAAATGTCTGACTGTCAAATGTGCAGACCAAACTTGACAATTTTTAAAGAATTTTGTGTTTCTTTGAATAGATTCGGATCGAAAGGGCTCGAATCAGGGCTGTGGAGAACTTGGCTCGAGGCACCATGTGTGCCTAGATTGAAACTTAATTCACTTGGATTAATTCACATAGGTGCATTGGGTGAACTTTCAGTAAACTTAAATCACCTGGGTGCATTTCCTGTATCTTGGTAGCATTAAATCCAATTTCCCTCGCTTTTAAAACGTCAAAGCATTTTAAACGGGGTCATAGAAATAGCGACGGTGCTATCAAATAGAAAGACTGGTGATCTGTGTCCTTTATATATTTCCTTCGGAGCGGTAGGCGACCCTACAGAAAGTCTGCCAGTCTGGCTAGAATTTCCAACTATTTGAAAAACTTTAAAACTGCTTTGAAGAGTGCTTTTTGCTTGGTTGGGCTTAAATTAAAATTTACAACCTCATAAATTATTTTGATTGCTTTTTTTCTGCCCCTGCTTTTACTGACATAGCTCAAAGGGGGTAGGCAACAATATTCTAAATAACCATGGAGGGCAACCTCACATAAGTATTTACTGACATGAAGAAGCTAACGAGTCGTGGCCTTGTTCGCTTTTTCTGCTTAAACAAAATAAGTAGTGTAAGGATTTTTGGGGTCATAAATAAATGCATGTTTGTTCATCAGTTTCTTTCTTCCACAATTACTAAGAATATTCTTACCTCGTATTCATTTCTGAATATAGTTATATGGTAATGTTAGAATTCAGGGCATGCAAAGTAACATTGAAGAACTAAATTAGACTGCCTCGTTGGACTATCCGTTAAGGCGCTCACTACCAAGATAGAGGTCGTGGGTTCGATTTCCACTCAGGACCGCCGTACATTTGTATGAATGGCGTCAGTCTGGGTGTATTTCCATGTTTGTGATGTCCTTGCCCGGTTACCATAGCACAGGTTATCCTAGTTTGGGACCAGGTTAAGTGATTGTGTTGTGTGGAAGTTATTATTATTATACAAGAGGGGGCCATTTTTGTGCAACACTTAATGCACATTGTGTAACATGATAAATAATTTTAATTGAATAGTAGAGATTACATTGTCGAGAAACTTTTCTTGTTAATAATTTAACGCATTAAATAAATGTCCATTCAATGTAAAAAATGTTACACCTACATTTTATTTGTTAGGTTTTCCAATACCAATGGTTGCTACAGAAATCATACTATAAAGATGTGTATAGATCTAGGCACGTAATTGGGTCTTACAGTTTTTCTTCGTTCATTTAGAAAAAATATTTTATTTTATTTTTGATTCGCGGCGCAGAAATATTGTAGTAAAACCGCACTGGAGCTGAGCGTGGCAACGCACCACACAGGTGCGGTTCAACCTTTCAACGATCACCCAAAAGTACGGTTTTGGTCATCTATAGATACAATCTGTTCTTTCAGCAATAACTATTACTAGTGGTACTAGTCATCATCATCATCAACCATTTGACACCACTACAGGACATAGGCCTCCTTCATGGTTTTTATAACAATGATGGGTACTAGTGATAGGCGGAAAATATGAAATCGAGCAGTTAAATATTAAAATGAAGTAACCGAAAATTCTAGCCCGCATATATTACGTAGCTGTCCAATGTATTGGGTTAAACATGTAACGATTTCAGAGTGTCTATAATATCTACGTAAGGAATGTAAAGCGTTAAGCTGTACACATTTTTAATTACACTCACACATACACACGTACACGCCCGCACGCACCCACGCGCAAACACACACACACCCACACACACATACACACACACATACACACACACACATACACACACACATACACACACACACACATACACACACATATACACACACACATATACACACACATACACACACACACACACACACACACACACACACAAACAAACACACACACACATTTTTTATTCATGAAATATCCATGAGAAACTCGCGGCTTAGTTCGGCTCGACGGCTTGGCAAGCGTCATACAGCTTAGTCTATCTGCTGCACTTCTAGCGGTTAAGGCGGCCTCTCAAGGAACAATTCCCACATAAACGTAGTTTGGTTGTAATTCCCAAACGACATTCCTAATCGCAATGGCACTTTATCAATATTTGTAGAGGAGACAAATCGAGGTTCGCCAGTGCTTACAATTGAGAATAACTAAATAAAAAGGGAATGAGAGCCCTATAGGTCTTTCACTGAAACTTTATTTCCAATTCTAAGTACGATCAAACCTCCACTTGTGTCTTCTAAGCATATTGGTAAAGTTTCATTGCGATTCAGCATGTCACTTCTAAATTAAAACTACGTCTGTACGGGAATCGCTCCTCGAAGTGAGGAACCTTCTTAAGGCGCACCAGGGAGTAACACTGGCGCCACCGAGGAAAATATCTTATCTTATTTTACAGATCGAATTTGCAAAGAGCGTCCATACAATCTCTCCATCATGTTAATAGTGGTTTTAGGACCCGTGGCCGTGAACCCGAGGCAAAAAGCCTAGGACTAGAAAACGGCCTTTTTTGGTAAAAAATGCTGTCTAGTCTCAGGTCTTAAAAATCACTGTTAACATGATTGAGAGATTGTACAGAAACTTAAACAGACAGTACAGAAACGAGGTGATCCGACAGAGAACCAAAGTCACCGACATAGCCCACCGAATTAGCATGCTGAAGTGGCAGTGGGCCGGCCATATTATTCGAAGAACTGATAACCGATGGGGTTGACGAGTTCTCGAGTGGAGACCGCGGATCGGTAAACGTAGTGTGGAACGTCCTCAGACTCGGTGGAGCGATGATCTTCGCAGGGCGGCTGGCAAGAGCTGGATGAGAGTAGCCGAGGACCGTGCTCAGTGGCGTGCTATAGGAGAGGCCTATGTCCACCAGTGGACAAGCATAGGCTGATGATGATGACAGAAACTTTTTGCAAATACGATCTGTAAAAAAAGATTCTTTTCATTGGTGGTTGGCCTACTGGATCCCCTTAAGTACTACATACCTACCAATAGAACGTACCAAGCACATCACTTGACTCGATGCAGCCTTCAGCTATTCTTCCTCTCAATGCCGCGGACTACTTCACTATTCACTATTGTGTAGTTGAAACCCATTGAGACGGCTTTGTACCTTTGTAATCGAACGGTTCTAAAACTGGCCTCATGGGTGTATGTTTTGCTTTTCATATAATGAGGTGACTAAAATAATATGAGGTAAAACACTGCAGCCATACCACACGCTAACCGTGAAGGAAAACATCGTGAGAAAACCTGAGTGTCTGAGGCGTTCATATACCGAAGTGCTTGAAACTGCCAATCCATGGCGAGCGTGGTAATTAAGGCCATACTCTCTCTGTGAGAGAAACCTGTGCTCTGCAATGGGGCATATAAAGGTTACATAAAAAATAACAATAATAACAGTAATAATTAGAAAAAGGGATTGACCAACCATTTGCTTGTCGCTTGTGCAATAATACCGTCCATATTTTGTGAGTGAGAAGTACATAGTTATTCAATAATTTAATAGTTTATCTAAAAACCACCTATTAAAAGTATAACTAAACAGTTATTCAGTCCCTTTCTTATAATAGCAGTGCTATATGCATAATTGTCTGTAATAATATTAACAACTTCCCAACAACACAATCACTTGTCCTGGACTCAAACTAGGATACCTATGCCATGGTAACCAGGCAAGGACATCACAAACCATGCAAAATACACCCAAACTGAGTCCATTTGTACAAATCAAGTAGGGTGGACTCCAGTGGGAATCGAACCCACGACCTATATTTTGTTAGTTTTGTAAATCAGGCAGACGATAGAGTCAGTTGTATGACTGATGTTTCTAAAGAGCCTACAGCATGCTCTTACAATTTACAAACATATTTTAGATTTATTTCGAAACGGTTTTGAATGGGACTTTGACATGGCGAGGTTTGCAAATAATTGTAGAAAAATCAGAAGAAATCGAAGAAAACTTTACATTAAAACTTTTTCACATTTCTACAAAAAAAAACCTCGTTGCAAACCTCGATATGTGTCATTTTAATAAATTTATAAAGTTTTACTCCGACTAGTTTTTTGGAAATTAAAAACTAACTACGTTGAAGTGGCCTTTTAGACGGGACAACCTTAATGCATTCTTGCAGGGATGGTGTGAGGTGGCTGCAGACAGGGAAAGATGGAAAGCAAAAGGGAGGCCTTTACCCAGCAGTGGGCCACAAAACAGGCTAAGTACAAGGAAGGCCTTCACCATTTATGGTAGAGGATTTCATCCTCAGCCCGTCGATATCCACTGCTGGACAAGGGCCTCTTCATGCAAGCGCCAGTCGCTTCTGCTTTGCTCCGTTCTTCTCCAGGTCTTCCCTACTGCCTTGTCGATGTCATCGGGCCACCTGGCTGGGGGTCTGCCCATACTTCTATGTCCGGTCCTCAGTTGCCATTCCCGTAGTTTGCGACTCCATCTTTCATCCTCTCTGCGACAAACATGACCTGCCCATCTCCACTTCAGAGTAACGACCCTTCTTGTTATGTCGGTTACTTTTGCTCGCCTCCTGATCCTTGATGGAGATACTGAGCATCGTTCTATCCATCGCTCTCTGGGCTATCTGAAGTCGATGGGTGGTACGCTTGGTAAAAGTCCAAGTCTCGGCTCCGTAAGTCATAGAGGGTAGCACGCATTGGTCGTAGAGCTTTCGCTTAAGGCATATGATTGCAGATGATTTAGACAGGGTTATTTAAAAATGCTCAATTCCTGAAACATATCGGTACGTCTAAGTACATTTCACACTAAAGCAGTTACCAAGGTGAAGGATCAACTCAGACGCCCCAAATTCTGCCTTTCTGTCTAAGAAATTCATTCTGCCTTTCTGTGGAACATAGATTGTCTGGAAGAAATCGGTCTAAGCAATAAGACTGCCAATTGTATATCATTACATAGATATAAAAAACCATTTTATAATAATTATTTCCTCAGGTTATGCTTATAAGTGTTATCTTTTTATTCAAGGCGGGATTGCGCCGACGCTATCTGACAGCACTATCTGTCTGTTTATCCATGGGTAAACTCTATCCTGTGGATAAGTCCAAAAACTTCTTGAACTATTACACTTACACAGCTATCCATAGATAAATTGTATGACTGAGAACCCCGTCATTCAGTTATTTATTAGTTTATCACTGGATAAGTATTTATTTACTTATCTATCCAGTGACTTGGCTCAGTACGTCGTAACGATGGATGAAATCACTGGACAGTGACTGGAAATTATTTTATGAAATAAACTATTTTATTTGTGAATCATCAGTAAACAGACCTCCGCCATTCGCATATCCAAGAAACTTCCCTCAAACGTACATATTTAAAATTTTCTTATAGAAACGTGGTGGGATTTATTTTACGACAAAGCGGCCAGACGTTTCTCGAGACAGAAAATCGTGCAAAATGATAGCCAGTAAATCTAGACCACCCGTAAGTACACTTAGGAGGAGCAAAGTGCTCAAAAACCCCTCAGGTTTATCCCACTTCATGCGCCAAAAACGTGCCAGGCTCAACCGGATAGCCATTAGAATTAATCACTTTCATATAACTGCTATTACGCGTTTTTAAGGGCGCTTATACACGGGCGGCACGTGTGCCAACTGCAGCAATTAAAAGGGGGCTGCCATACAACAAACGTTGGTTGACAAAATTGTAAAATGTTGACGATTTAATGATCTGGTCAAATTAAGTTGCCCACATCGTGAAATGCGACCACTTCATAAAGTGATCAAGCATTTCACGAAGTGGAGAAATCTACGATATGGCCACGTCATATTATTATATACTTCTATTGTTTTTTTATTCGTAGGGAGGAAGCAAAGACAGACCCTGTGCACCAGAGTGTCTTTTATGCATATGGTTTAGTTTATTTAGTATGCCCTATTAGTAATGTTCTACTACATATACTTATAACTTAACTCATCGACTAACTCGTTGGTCTAGCGGTATCACGTTTGATTACCATGCCGGTGGCCGTGGGTTCGATTCACAATGGTGGCTGCCGTACTTTTGTACAAATGGCCTCAATCTGGGTATATTTCCATGTTTGCGATGTCCTTGCCTGATTGCCATAGCACAGGGTATCCTAGTTTGGGACCATGAACTAGGCCAAGTGATTTTGGATGTGAAAATTACTATCATTATTAACTTTATGAAATTAACTGCCGATTTTGCTTAGGTCAAGGTCAACTCATTTATGTTGACTTAATATGTCCTGTGTAAATATTTATTTATTTGTCCACAATAAAGTATAAGCAATAAAGCTATGATTCCAACTCTAGTATCAGTGTTTGCTTAGAATATGTCGCCTGTTGACTAAACAAACAATGATACTTATAGGTAAGTATAATTTTTAGCTAGTATAACTGGCCTTAGATTAAGAAAATCTTGCACTACACAATATTTTCTCTATAAAAAGTAAATGCAGTGTGCTATATACGATTATAGACCATAACATATGATCAAATATTAAAATATGACTAGCCGATGTTAATAATAGGGGTTAAAGTATGAAATTGCCGTTTTATTGCAATAGGTTCTTTGAATTGACATAGAATCTTCATGGTTTGAGGTTTTCGAATGAAACTTTTTTCAAATGGTTTCTATGATGATCTTTTTTAAAAAATGTGAAACATTTGAATATCGACTTTCAATTTCATACTTTAACCCCTAATAAAATTGACTTTTAACGGATATTTACTCGTTTACCTGTCCATTTTACAACTTTCCGACGTTTCGGTACTTTTGCAAGTGCCATGGTCTCGGTAGACTGGGGTGACAGGCGTCTTTTTAAAAGTATTAACTGTTAGTTTACTAACCTCAGCAGAAATTATTAAGTTACGTTCCAAAAATATTTTGGCAAATTTTTGAATTGAAAAAGTTGTAAAATGGACAGGTAAACGAGTAAATATCCGTTAAAAATCAGTTTTATTATGTTTAGTGCTCGTGTTAACCTCAGAAAATATTAAACCGATGTTAGCTTAAATACTTCTGAATCTATCCAAAGTTACGTAGTCAAGGAAAGTGCTACGGTCTCTGTGATTGTTACGATAAAGAAAACCGAACCAGCTTTTTGTTAGCAAAAACACTCATTAGATAGACAACCCTTTGTTCAGGGCCGACCTGGATAAATTGGTCACCCAAAAAAAGGGTTCTACGATCATGATCTCTCAAGTAACGGAGCTGGAAAAAAAACGAATTATTGCAAAAAACACGCAACTGAATAACGTGAAAAGGGGCAAAGAGAATTTTTGAAAATTCTAAAAAGGGTGTACTTATAAGAAAATAATGCACTTTTCGTGACGTGTCCCAAAGCTAGTTTTGAGAATAGCCCAATAATTTGCAATCATTCGCCCAAAAACTCGTCTCGGTTGCGAGACTGAAAAATAAAATCTTTTATGAAAGAAAGAAAGAAAGAAAAGACATTTTTTAACAACAAAACACATCACAAAAAAACAGATAAATGACATAATATGAAAATAACAGAACGAAAACGAACACCACAAACAAAGCAAAAAACAAAAATATAACAAACACAGATGTAGCCTGTGGTGTGTCTAAATTTCCATAAAAGGCAGCTAACTCTGCGTTCATGTTATACTTACTTATATAACTATACGCACGCCAAAAAACCTACCCTTACTTTTTGCAGTCGGGTAAAAATTCCAAAGAAATATTATACCTTTACTACAAGACTAGATAATAATATTATTGATTAAAATCTCGCTCATTTGTAAATTATCATCATCATCAGCCATTTGACATCACGCTCATGGTTTTCCAAGCTTCCCGGTCTTGTGCCGCCCGCATCCAGCGACTCCTCGCCACCGTAACCAGGTCGTCAGAGCATCTGGTGGTGCACGCTGCGTCGTCCGGTCCGCGGTCGCTAGGTCACTTTTTCGCCCCAACCGCCATCAGTTCTCCGAGCTATACGTGCCCCGCCCACTGCCACTTCAACTGAGCAATTCTTCGAGCTACACCAGTAACTAAAGAATGCAAATTATATTATTGTCAAATTGTAAATTCTTATACCGCTGCGCTCGAAATTAGCAATCCGTGGTGGGCACGTGTGGTAATTAAGCCCATACTCTTTCTCTGAGACGAGACCAGTGCCCTGCCGTGGTACGAATATAGAATAAGTAGAAAAATTAAGACCTCGGTAATTTTTCCAACGTATATTCGGTAAGTTCAAATACTTAGAGGTCGGTAGGCAGACATGTTTTTGCTAACGAGTTTTTATCCACACTGTACCTTTTGATAGGACGACGGGTATTCCGTTCACATTATTTTATTGTGAGTCATAGTAAAAAGTTCTATTTTGCTTTACACGTTTGCAGTTTGGCGGAAAATATGTTAAGGTTTTTAAAGTGAATGAATAAACGTATAAATTAAGCAACAAAATTGAAATTGTTGTCACGGCGCAGTTTTGTTGAATATTATTCCGGATTAATAAAAAAAAAAACGGAGATGGCGGGGTGATCTCTCAATATTTTTCCTCCGATGGGAGAGGATGGTTCAAGTTAGGGAGGAGTTTAAAATCATGGGGGAGGCCTTTGCCCAGACACAGAGACACAAAGCCGGCTAAATGAAAAAAAAATATATAAACAATTAATCCTAAAAATACAGTTCATGTTGCCCGAACCTCAACACCTCATTATTGTCTCACTTACGGACTATCTTATAAGTTATCAATGTCACTGGTATTGTTGTTCGAACAAATAATTCATCCGTATTTAAGGCGAGGTCTTAAGAATCTTCTTAAGAGCTCGCCTTAAATACAGACAACTTATTTATTGGTACAATCGTCCAGCACATACCAAGCGATTTACTCTAGGAATCTTAGTATTTTCTGAGGTTAACACGAGCACTAGACAAAATAAGACTAAAATTTAACGGATATTTACTCGTTTACTTTTCCATTTTACAATTTTCTGACGTTTCGGTACTTTTGCAAGCGCCGTGGTCTCGGTAGACTGAGGTGACAGGCGTCTTTTTGAAAGCATTAACTGTTAGTTTACTACCCTCGGCAAAAATTATTAAGTTATTTTCCAAAAATATTTTTTTAATTTTTAAATTGAAATTGACACAACAATGATTTTATATAAACTCAAAGATACTGATTATTAGTTGTTGAAATTTAAATTCCATCTAAAAACAAATTATTTTATATAAACTAATTTTTTTTTATTATTAGTTATTGAAATTAAAATTAAATCTACAGTCACACTTCTAGCAAGGGGTCTCATGCACTTAAGCACTGGTTCCCATGCTGTAGCTACGTTCCAACCACGATCTCTATTAAAATTTTGATGCCGGCGGATCTCTATTGCCTCGCGTATAACCAGAAACAGTCGAGCGAGTTCCAGCATTTCTGCCCTTTGTGAGAGGAGTGACTGATAAAATTGGGAGTATTTTGAAACGCACCGTAATCAAAACCATCTACAAGCCACCAAGAAAGATACACCAATTCATGCGAAGTGCCAAGCACAGGATTCCCTTACAAGAGGCAGGAGTATACAAGCTTGACTGTGAATGTGGTTTCTCGTACATTAGTCACACTAAGCGTACCATAGCTGAGCGGGTGAAGGAACATGAGAAGGAACATAAGAACATAAGAAGAATTCCGACTTAGGAAATCAATGAACCAGCTTCTGAACCAGTTTGTAACCAGTGCCATCAATTTATCCTAATGTTAAGTACCTTCTTTTACTTTTCTATGTAAACTTAATTTAAGTAATTTGTTAGGTACCTATTTTAAGTAACTAAATTGAGAGTAAATCTGCCAACAAACTATTATTTAGTTTGGCGGAAATGAGAATATTTAAAAATGTATGCACCTTTTACAGAATAAACAATTATTTATTTATGTAATTGCCAGGAGACGGGCAGCAGCGTCTTCCTGAGATTCCAACCGCATACTGCAATCGCCAATCCGCCGGCCAAGCGTGGCGATTATGGCAAAACCCTTCATGGTTAGGAAAACCATGAGGGAGGCCTATGTCCTGCTGTGGGTGTCAAATGGCTGATGATGATGATGATGACACGACTCGCCCGAAAGGTTGTAAAATATATTCTGTAGACTCAACTCTCCCAAGAGTAACAATGTTGCTCTCTTCTTTACAGGTCATTGAATGTTAGCTGCTTTGAGATAGATCCGCAGGCATCATTTCCACTTCTTTCATCTTAGCCCTGAGGTACCTGTCTCCTTATAAATCTAACTTGTTCGGCGGTTGTAAATTTGTTTGACATCACGAGTCTATTTACTATTTACTTATTATTATTATTATTAATACGTTTATTAATACTATTTACTTATTAATTACTTTTATTGCACTTAACTGAAAGTACAATACGGCGGACTTAATGTTATTTCCACCAGTCTTCGGGGCTCCCTGCAAAAATATATATGGGAGAAACATCTTTTACCGTCAATTTTGTGGAAGACAAATCTTCTTTTCCAATAAATTAAACATCCTTTCAATTTAATCAAACTCTCAACCAATTTAACGCTTAATTGTTCAAATTGCACGGAAAAGATCCATCAATTAAGTTAGAGTCCCAACCAATTTAATTGTAGGCCGTCGACATTGCATGGAGAAGGTACTTTCAATTAACTTACAACTCTAACAACAAAGTACGATACTTAAAACTATTATATTTTTATTATATACGTACCACTGCAGGGCACTGGCCTTCTCTCAGAGAGAGAGAGAGAGTACGGGCTTAATCACCACGCGTGCCCACCGCGGATTGGCGATTTCAAGTGCTGAGGTATGTGAATAGCTCAGAAACTCAGGTTTCCCCCCGATGTTTTCCTTTACAGTTAGCGAGTGGTATTGCTACTGTAACTTCACAATTGTACATAACTTAGAAAACAAAGTCATAGGTACGTGCTCGCTCTGGGAATTGAACCTGGGTCTCTCGCTTCCGAGTACAATGTTCTACCCACTAGGCTACCACCGCTCCCATAAAATTACTATCCACAAAAGTTCTTGCTAACCTTCGCGAACAGTACTATATAAATATATTTAATGGATATAAACACTACAGAAATGCTAGAATGTTATTCAAAGGGTTGTTTCCAAGTGATGCTTTCGACTTAGGTCCTATTTTGCATTTGTTGCACGACTAAGCCGGCGTCTCACCGTACCACTCGTTATTTATAAATAAAATAAAAATAACTAAATAATTTTGTTTTCTGGTGTGTACAATAAAGTGTTCCAATCTAATCTAATCTAACTTCATTCAAAAGCAAGAAATAATCGCTTTTAATTAAAAAAAACCAGACAAGTGCGGATCGAGTCTGACCGAGGGTTCCGTACGATTTTTTAGGTACTCACTGATTATAAATAGTTCAGGAATCGAGTCTCGCAGTTCTTGTCGAGCTTTTCCCGAACTTCGAAGACTTATTTTTTATTTGTTGATTACAATTACAATTTTTTAACGACTCGCGATGCAAATACATAGTTATATATTAAACGGGACTAGTCGAGATTATTTATTAGGTAAGATCCGCTTAATATGTAACTAGGTAATTATGCTTTGCACTAATGATAACTTCCACACAATGCAATCACTTGTCCTGGTCCCAAACTAGGATACTCTATGCTAGGGTAGCTAGGTAAGGATAAGGAAGGACATCATAAACATGAAAATACACCCATACTGAGGTCAATTGTACAAATGTACGGCGGCCCCGGCGGAATCGAACCCACGACCTCTGTTCTGCTAGCTAAGCGCCTTAACGGCGAGACCAACGAGGCAGTCTATACAAATGTATGGTTTTCAGATTTTTTCCTGTACTTGTAGTATAAGACGATTTTGCTTGCCTTTCATAGTTCTAGGTCAACGGAAAGTACCCTATAAATTTGGATTCCCTTGAGTGTCTAAATATAAGTATTTTGCGGCATAAACGGCCGTATCTTTATTTCACGTTACGGGCTTTGAGGTTTGATTTTTCCACAGCTTCAAGAGATGGACGGACGGATGGACCGACGGACGGACAACAAAATGATCCTATAAAGTTTCCGTTTTTTTCTTTTTGAGATATGGAACCCTAAAGATATACAATTTAGTTAACACTATTGAAATGGTCGAAGCTTCAGCATTAATGCTGTTATTCCTACACTTTTTCCATTAAAAAAAAAGTTAGGCTTAAAATTACGTATGAAATCAGGTAACAAAAATCCAAAGTAAAATTAGAATAAAACACAAAAATAAACGGAACATTCGCTTCACCATCATCATTATCATCATCAGCCATTTTTACGCCCAATGCAGGATACATGCCTCCCTCATGGTTTTCCTTAACCATAAAGTGTTTTGCCATTATCGCTACGCTTGGCAGGCGGCTCGGTGATCGGCATTTGCTTACTTGGCAAATATTAACCATCCATTCTGAGGTATTCTGACGAATATCTCAATTTCATTTTTGTCTTTTCTTCTCTCTCTCTATTTCTTTCTTTCTGAAATAGTAAATAACATAACATAACATAACATAAACTCACGCCTGTATCCCAGAGGGGTAGGCAGAGACCAGGGAGTGCCACTTGCTACGATCCTGACAGATCACTTTCGCTTCCTCAACATTCATTAGTCGTTGCATGCACGCACGCCGGTTTCGGGTTGAAATGAATTTGATATTCAAAGTCGGGAAGCAAAAATGCACAGCCAGATTATTCGCAACCGAAATATTCTTAGTAACATCTTAGTTGTGCAATTTGACATTGCACAAAGTTACCGAAAAAATATGTTTCATGTCGAAGACTTAATTAAAAGCATTATTGTAATTTTAGACTTTTATGACTTATATTATTAAGATCTAGTTACAAGAACTCCACTGCTGAACATAGGCCTCCTCCATGGATTTCCAAAAAGACCGGTTGGAAGCGGCTTGCATCCAGCGGCTTCCTGCCACATGGATGAGGTCATCTGTCCATCTTGTGGCTGGTCGTTCTACGCTGCGCTTGCCGATATGTGGTCTCCATTCGAGAACTTTTCGGCCCCATCGGCCATCAGTTCTGCGTGCTATGTGCCCCGCCCACTGCCACTTCGACTTACTAATCCGCTGGGCTATGTCGACGACTTTCGTTCGTCTATAGTTCGTATAGTTCAACACAACATCACTTACGCTCTTAGCAAATAAACTGGATTTGTGTACTAGGGTTTATAAACGCATAATAAACCTAATCAAATAAAAAATATAACAAATAAAAAAACAGTCCATGGTACACATACATTAACTCATGCCTGTATTCCATACTGACAATAATGTACAGTCAATATGTCTCGTGCGGGCGATAATCCGTGTCTGTGGCTATGACGTCCATGGTTACATGACAAATATAGTGATTCCAAAGAGTCCATGGTTGTATGTACTCGCTAAGTTTTTATCGACGAGGAGTTAAGTACCTACGTGAAATAAATTCGCGTCCCAATTGTCCCACCTTTGTCTTTTGTACGCCGACGATCTTAAGGTGTGCAAGATTTGAGCGATTGCCGGTCATTACAAAACGACCTCGATCAATTTTCCCAGTGGTGTTCAATAAATCAGATGTACCTAAACGTCGAAAAAGGTTTCGTTATAACTTTCACAAGAGAACAACTTTCACAACATTCATGTATTTAACTCCCTAATTAATTCACTTCGACAAGGTGCCATCCCATTCTCATCAGGTACGGATTATGCGCATAATCAGGCCCCTGGTGACGTTAAATGACAGTCAAGTTAATTTAGGTACCCACCCTAACCGTTCATTAACATCATTTCCTAAAATCATTAGTATATTTTTTGTAGACTGCCAATTGGCTAAAGTACCAGCATCGGGAATTTTCCTGAAGTGATGAAGGCGAAATAATCCGAAGTTGTTAAAAGTAAACAATATCCTCCCCGTTTCCATTTTCCGGTCTGGATTACCAATTATTTGTGCAATATTGTTCCTGGATATTCTACGTAGCCATTTATCACTAATAAATTGCTACAGATACTCAACTCGGTACATACGAATGTTTTGACTCCGCGAACAATCCCAATAGGCTACAACATTACAAGGAGCATATAAAAACCTAACTTGAGAAAAGATGATTCTCGTAGATAAAAACCTAAATAGATATGCAGGATTACCTAAAAATTGAAAAATTCCTGAGACACATTTCAGCGATAGCCATTTGTATACATTACTTATATTTATTTATATTTTAGATTTTAACCATTAGGGAGTAAAATGTATTTTATCTGATTTAGGGGTAATGTCGAAGAACCCAGCCTTAAAGGAATATCCATATTACAAAGGGCCAGCGACGTGTGGGCGCAATGATACAAACTTAAACCTTAAATACTTCTAAGGTTAGAGACTACAACACAAGCCGACGGGCGGGCCACGAGCACGATACGGGAACAGGCTTTTTTTAGGGTTCTGTAGTCGTTAAGGAACCCTTATCGTTTAACCATGTCTGTCTGTCCGCGGCTCAGCACATAGAAGATAGAACTAGAGAGCTGAAATTTGGCATCTTAGCATCATTTAGCATCGAAATTTGGTGGGAGCTTAGTGGGTAGAACATTGGACTCGGAAGCGAGAGACCCAGGTTCGATTCCCAGTGCGGGCATGTACCTATGACTTTGTTTTCTAAGTTATGTACATTTGTGAAGTTGTAGTAGCAATACCACTCGCTAACGGTGAAGGAAAACATCGTGAGGAAACCTGGGTGTCTGAGCTATTCACATACCTCAGCGCTTGAAATCAACAATCCGCAGTGGGCACGCGTGGTGATTAAGCCCGTACTCTCTCTCTCTCTCTCTCTGAGAGAAGGCCTGTGCCCTACAGCGGGACGTTCATAGGCTGCTTATGCGTGGCCTATTGTATAAGATGTACTGAGTTAACCTTCTGTAGATAATATATTTTGTGTTGAATTATTGTCTCATTTGAAAGTTTGTCTTGCCAATTATTCGACCTTTGTTTCCCATTATTGATTGTGTTTTGAGTAATAACTTCATTAGACAAACATTTGCATTTGTTTTCTAGTTTTAAGGTCTTATTTAGACTGTTTATGCAGAGGCAATATCTTAAAGATTGTTTTTGTTTTTGTATGTAAATAAAAAGGGTACGCTATTTTTTTCGCGTGTACCTTTTTTGTTTACGGTTTTGTACAGATCATTTTTGCAAAAAGTGTAAGATTAATCCTAGTGATTTTAGGACGCACAACCGAGAATCTAGGGTCACGGACCTAGGACTACTTATATCTCGTCCTAGGTCTTCAAAATCACTATTGACATGATTGAAAGATTGATCTGACACTTATTGCAAATGCTATTTGTAAAAGAAGACATGCATTTTTCGTGGCAGGCGCTAGTGAACTCATAGATCCCGTTATTAGTCAAAAACCAAAAACCGTAAGTACAACCGTTTATTTAACTTTTGACACCCATGAAGATCCTTATCTGGGTGCTCTATCGGTGTCCGTGCCCTCGCCAAGTCGAGCAAAAAAGCGGCACGGCTGTACCGTCCTTTTCTCGAAGAATTTCAGGCCATTTTCGACCCACTATAACATCGTTGTGGATAAAACTAGAAGAAAAGCACTAACTTGTAAAAAAACCAAGTCTCGCAACTCAGATCATCTACCGTAAAAAGTTGTAAGATCCATGTAATACCAAGTCGGTAAATATATTTATGCCCAATAACGTGTTCTCTGTCTATCTATATTCATCATCATCATCATCATCAGCCATTTAACGGCCACTGCAGGACATAGGCCTCCTTCATGGTTTTTATAACCATGACGGGTTTTGCCATAATCGCCACGCTTGGCAGGCGGGTTGGCGATCGCAGTATGCAGTTGGAATCTCCGAAAGACGCTGCTGCCCGTCTCCAGGTAATTGATTTCCTTAGTCGCCTTCTACGACATCCACGGAAGGAAATGGAGTGACGCTATTCTTAATCCTATATTCAATATCTATATTCAGTCCCTATAAATTAACCACTCGGTTAATTTATTCAACCACTTAGTATTACGTGTATCTCACACCTTTTTACGGTAGAAGAACTGAGTTGCGAGACTTGGTTTTTTTGCAAGTTATATTTTTAATGGAATTTGTTTGACATGAAACCACAAGAAAGAAATGTTTCACAATAGTGTTATGACGTGTTTTGCTACAATATTATAACGAGTAGATTATACAGCGAAGACTATTCAAGCTGATTTTCCGTAAAAATAATATAAACCTGTCTTAATGCAAAGATCTAGAGTATTAGAAATTAGGTTTAAATATTATAAGCAACAGAATAATATGAAAACCCATTCCGTAGTTTTTAGTTTATTACAAACAGACAAAAAAACTATAAAAAATATCTAGCAATCAATCGATTAGAACTTCACATAACATAACATAAACTCACGCCTGTATCCCAGAGGGGTAGGCAGAGACCAGGGAGTGCCACTTGCTACGATCCTGACAGATCACTTTCGCTTCCTCAACATTCATTAGTCGTTGCATGCACGCACGCCGGTTTCGGGTACTTTTTATCTTGCCCTTTGTTAATACATCCTCGAAGTATGTCCGTCTGGGTCGTCCCTTACCGGCCCTTCCATCCACATTCGCTCGATATATTTGTTTTGTCAATCTTTCTTCCTTCATCCTTCGTATGTCTGGCGTTACTTTGAATGACAGGATACGCAATAGTGTGATTAGAGAACGTTGTGGACTGAAAGAGGATGTAGTGACAAGAATTGAGAAAGGAATGTTGCGTTGGTTTGGACATGTAGAACTTCAACATAATTAAAATCGATTAACACAAACAATTAAATTGACCACTTCATAGAATGTTATTAAACGATTTGTAGTGAAAACCGAACAAGTACAAAAAGAACTTAGGGTGCTAACAAACGATTACACACTATACATGGTAGTTTAAATAAAGTATAAATCTGACCGTAAAGTTAATTTTGTGATCGTATTTTTTGGGTGATTTAAAATCAAATTGAAAATTGTCAGATTTGTTTCTTTGTTTGTACTATGACATCGTGCTTCTTGCCAAATTTCAATATTATACGTCTGTTCATAAAAAAGTAAAACGCTCTGTCCCACTCGCTCCGTGCCTCCCTCTCTCTCTTGTAACCAAGTGTCAGAACACACAAACGTGCTTCGTAATAAATTAAAGTTAATATATCAAACTCTTATTATTTACATCCAAATTGGTGCCGAAACCCAAGTAAAAGTGACGGGCTTACGCGAGTGATATAAACATTGATCAGTGACCACGATTTGACCCAAAAACTTGGCAAGTGTGCCCAGAAAAATCGCCGGCATAAAGCTAAGCGTGGCAGAAAAAAGTAGTGCCAACATAATAATAAGTGAAGTCGCAGAGATCGCGGACAATCACTGGCACGACGACTGTCAATATCCATCGTGAATTAATCTGTGTGATAAACGTCAAACTCACCTCACGTCAAAGAAGTTTACGTCGCCGATACTCAAGAACAAAACGAACGTATTTACGAAGAAAAATGTCTGTCTCACAACAAGACGACGCCGTGGAAGGGCTGAAAAGGCTGAAGTATAAAATTGCGCAGTTCAAAGGACAGATCACGCGTGCAACCAAATTTGCTGCTGAACAGAACGTACAAGTTCTACTAGATACGGAAAGTATACAACTGAGGATTGAACAACTCGAGAAATCCTTAAAGGAACATCACAATAATACAATAAATATGAGCTTGCTGCTCGAAGAAGACACAGATTTTGAAGAAGATGAGGTTGAAGAAAGATGTTAAACAACCTTGGCCCAGCTGCGAAGAATCTTGAAAGCTTGTAGTAGCAAAGAGAAGAAAGACATAGAACAGGAGCACAAGGATGCAGAACAAGGATCAAGCAGAGGCCAGATACCTCAACAAAGCAGAAACAAGTTGCCGCAATTGGACATTGCATGCTTCGATGGAACTGATATTACTCAATACACACCATTCATCCAGATGTTCAGGGCCATTGTGGACAGCGAAGGAACTATAACAGGGACCCAAAAACTATGCTATCTGAAGAAGTACCTGAAGGGTGATGCTCTAACGTTGATAGATAGCTTACCATTAATGAGTGAGTCGTATGAACAAGCATTAGTTCTGTTAGATAAGAGGTATAATAACAAGTGTCTTTTAATAAATCACCATGTTAAATCATTATTAGATCTCCAGCCAATCTCAAGAGGAACCAGCCAGGAGTTGAGGCATTTAGTGTCAGTCATGCGTCAGCATTTAGGGGCATTGAACAACCTAGGACAGCAAACCCAGTACTGGGACATGCTCGTCATTCCAATGATTCTAAGAAAACTAGATGCATATTCTTGTCGGGCCTATTATACTGAGAGGATGCAAACAGAACTTCCCACGGTAGAAGAGTTGTTTGTCTTCATTGAAAAGAGGGCAATGAGCTTTGAGGAGTCACAATCAGGTAAGAGCACATTTTCCTACAATAACAAGGTTACTAAATCAGTTAGTCTGGTCAATACCACTGCAAACAACACAAACAAACTTACATGCAAGTTTTGTCAGGGAACTGATCACAAAATGTTTAACTGCAAGGAATACCAAGGATTGAGCACACAGGATAGAGTAAAATTCGTCAATGACAAAAAACTGTGCAAGATTTGTTTAAACTCTCATCCCAAAAAATGCCAGTTCTTCTTTAAATGTAACATTTGTAGGAGCAAGGAACATAATTCCTTGTTGCACATGGACGAAAACGTTTGTAACTTAGCAAATTCATGTGCCCAAACAGAGCAAACCAATAATATGGTTCTACTGCCGACTATAAAGGTCAACTTCAGGGGCATCAATGGGAAATATGTCTCTGCAAAGGGCATTGTTGATAGCGGCAGTCAAGTTTCATTTGTAAGTACCAAATTGGTTCAAAAATTAAACATTCCAGCTTTCGATCATAAAATGAATGTAACAGCACTTGGCCAAGGCCCTAAACAGATCTCCAAGGCTGTCAATTTGTCAATGCATTCGCAACACAGTGACTACAGCTGTAAATCACTCTTCTCTGTTGTAGACAACATAACTAACTATCTGCCACAGACAAGGCTTAAATTGAGTGACATAAATATTCCAGAAACAATCATACTGGCAGATGATGAATTCAATATTCCAAATGAGATATCATTTCTGGTATCAGCTGATGTATTCTTTAATATTCTGATGCCAGACATAATAAAACTGCCAGGCAATAATTTGTTCCTAGTAGCCACGAGATTTGGGTATATTGTTTCTGGCAAACTGCAAACAGACAATTTAAGCCTTCTGTCGCAGTCAAAATGCTTTCATGTTTCTAATCAACTGCAGACAGACAATGCAAGCCTTCTGTCACAGTCAAATTTCCCTCAGGTACCTGACCAACTGCAGATAAACAATGCAAGCTTTCTGTCGGAGTCAAAATGTCTTCAAGTAACTGACAAACTGCAGAGAGACAATCTTTCCCTTCTGTCACAGTCAAAATCCTTTCAAGGCAAAATACAACTGTTGGACCACAGATTTCAGGTCAGGCTTCCCCTCAAGCTGCCATTGAGCGATATAAAAATGGGAAATTCATATTCAATTGCATTGCAAAGGCTCAATTCCTTGTGGAGAAGGTTGTCCAGGAATAATGAGCTAAAGGAGGGCTATTGCAAGTTCATAAAAGAATATGTAGCCTTAGGTCATGCCGAAGAAGTAGACTTAAAAAAATTACAGGTTTCATGGCAGCAATGCTCTGCCTCACCACCCGGTGTTCAAACCAGATAGTGTGTCCACGAAGCTGCGTGTGGTTTTTAATGCAGGTGCAAAGACATCATCGAACTTGAGCCTAAATGACATAGTACACATTGGCCATGTCCAATCGGTGCAAAAAAACCTATTTGATGTGTTAATACTGTTTCGCACCTATAAATTTATTGCTATGACAGACGTCAGACAAATGTTTCGACAAGTACTTATTGATCCAGCTCACAGACATTTGCAAATGATGTTATGGAAAGAAAGTATAACCGATTGTATAAAATGTTTTCAGCTCAAGACTGTTACCTATGGGGTAGCATGCTCCACTTACCTGGCTACCCGGTGCCTCATAGAGTTGGCGCAAAGGTATGAGCAAAGGCACCCACATGGAGCCTATGTTCTGCTGAACAATAGGTATGTAGATGATTGTTTATTTGGAGCATCTTCAATTGAGAAATTAATAAAAATACGCAATGACCTAATTGCAATATTGAAACTAGGTTCCTTTGAGCTGCATAAATGGTGCGCGAATAATCCTGACGCACTATTTGATATTCCAAGCAGCAAGCAACATTTTAAAGAAATTAGATTCGACAACGACGAACTAATACTCAAGGCGCTAGGACTCTCACTAAATGTTGGCACAGATCAATTTATCATATCACGTCCAAAGGGTGATTTGCCTTCATTATGGACCAAACGCACGATCCTTAGCTTCATTGGCACTTTTTTCGACCCCTTGGGCTTGGCTGGACCTATTGTAACCAAGGCCAAAGAATTGCTTCAAAGAGTTTGGCAACAAAGGTTAGAATGGGATGTTCCCTTGCCAAAAGAATTATTACAACCTTGGACAAAGTTTTTTATAGATCTAAGGAGCTTTGAACCCATTACAGTTAACCGTTATTTAATGAACAATGATTCATTTGAATTAATAGGCTACTGTGACGCCTCCAGTATTGCCCTAGGGGCTTGCATATATTTAAGGTCAGTTAAGGGTGAAACTGTTAATGTTAACCTGCTTTGTAGCAAGTCTAGAATTACACCCATAAAACAAAAACCCACAATGCCGCGGCTAGAGTTAAGCGCATGTTTACTGCTTGCTAAATTGTTTGTCAATACTTGTAGTATTCTTAAGCCATATAAAATTACTAAAAAGATACTGTTCAGTGACTCCCAGATAGCACTTTGCTGGATTGAAAACCCCCCTAAGAAGGATCATTATGTCCAAAATAGAGCAAGGGAGATCAAGGGCTTAACATCTGATTGCCTCTGGACACATGTGGCTGGGCAAAACAATCCAGCAGACTGTCTATCCAGGGGACTTCTCCCTTCAGAATTAGCGGGACACACATTATGGTGGCATGGACCATCTGAATTAAAAGACCTTAATGTAAATTTTATTTCTCACAAATCTGTGGAAATGCAGCAAGAGCTGCAAGTAAATTGCAATATTGAGGTGGCAGAGGAGTTGTTGCCCCTCACAAAGATTTCATCTATTAATGTATTGCAGCGTATAGTATGCTATGTGTTGCGTTTTATAAAAAACTGTAAACAAAAGAAAGGTCAGCGCAATTGTTCTAAAACATTTGATGCAACTGAATACAGAGTTTCTCTGATTAAAATCATACAACAAGCGCAAGCTTCACATTTTATGGAAGAAATTAATGCTATCAAATCAGCAAATACAAACAGCATCAAAACAAATTTAAAAAAATTGTGTCCTTTCATTGACAGTGAAGGTCTCTTAAGAGTTGGAGGCAGGCTGGACCATGCCAATATGGCATTTTCACAGAAGCACCCTATAATTTTACCAAAGGTATGCAACACAACAACGTTGATCGTTCGAAATGAGCATATAGCGTTATTGCATTCGGGACTAAAATTGACATTGTCCAGTCTGACTCAAAAGTATTATATTATTGGTGCGACTACACGTGTCAAGAGTATAATAAACAAATGTATGACTTGTTTCAAATTTAGGGCTCAGCATGCTGAGCAATTGATGGCTGCCTTGCCTAAAGACAGAGTCACACAAGATAGGCCATTTAACAAAGTTGGTATTGACTATTGTGGCCCTTTCAGTATCAAACAATCTACCATGAGACGTTCAATTGTATCCAAGGGATATGTCTGTGTCTATGTATGCTTTGTCACACAATGTGTGCATTTAGAGTTAGTGTCAGACCTTACAACTGAAGGTTTTTTGGCTGGGTTCAAAAGATTTATCTCTAGGAGAGGCATGCCACATACAGTATATTGTGACAATGCATCGAACTTCAAGGGTGCCAACAATCAATTACGAAAAAAACATAAAAAAAAAACATAAACATAAACATTTACATACAGGCACATACATTGCTT
Source organism: Yponomeuta evonymella (assembly GCA_963969515.1). Taxonomy (NCBI): domain Eukaryota; kingdom Metazoa; phylum Arthropoda; class Insecta; order Lepidoptera; family Yponomeutidae; genus Yponomeuta; species Yponomeuta evonymella. Next base: position 4,650,555 of record OZ018366.1, on the reverse strand, counting down.
CTGGCCCCACACTAGGATACCCTGTGTCGTGGGAACCAGAAACAACGACATCACAAACATGCAAACATCCAAGACCTGGGGCCTTTTTTTTTTTTTTGTCCCCAGCCGGGACTCGAACCCGGGACCTCTCGCATGGTATGCAGATGCACTACCGCTGCGCCACGAGGTCGTCCAAGGCTGTTTGAAATGTGTAAGTCTCAAGATACAGCCATCAATAACTATTGCAGCCCAAGAGGCATTACATTTAAATTCATCCCAAGTTATTCGCCCACTTGGGGCGGATTGTGGGAGTCTGCTGTGAAATCGTTCAAATACCATTTCAAAAGAATAGTCGGACAAATTGTTTTAACTTATGAACAGTTTAATACAGTGATAATACAGGTAGAGGCTGTGTTGAACTCAAGGCCTATCACACAACTTTCTAACGATGTTTCAGATTTTTCATTTTTAACACCAGGCCATTTCTTAATTAATCAACCATTTACAGCCATACCAGAACCTAATATTAGCAATAATAACATTAATGTTTTGCGATTTTGGAATAAGTGCACCAAAATCAAGCAAGACTTTTGGCGTGCTTGGCACAAGGCTTATTTGTCACAACTTTTAAGTCGGCCCAAATGGTATAAGGTTAGCGAAAACTTAAAAGAAGGTATGTTAGTCTTGTTAATTGGGGACAATGCTTCACCATTTGATTGGCCAGTGGCTAGGATAATAAGAACATTTGAAGGCCATGACCAAAAAGTTAGGGTAGTGGAAGTAATGGTGAAAGGAAAATGTACCAAACGAGCGGTTAACAAGGTGGCATTGTTACCCATATACGATGATAATTGATACCTATGTTTGTAAAAAAAAAAATAAAAAAAAATATATATATATATATATTTAATAACTAGACATAAGGAAATGTTAGAAAACAGGTAACGTTTATTTAATTGTGATAGTGGCGGGGTTGTTGTTCCTGTAAGTTAAAATACTGTGAATACAATAGTTAATGTTAGTTCCTGTTAGTCAAAAATGTATAACTTTAGGCATGTGATACCAAATAACTAACTAATAACTCATAAGTTAACTTGATATGTATACCAATTTTTGATTTAAAAATAGAGAATAAGGTATTATTTAATCTAAGATAAGGCCGGGGGAGATTATGTTCATAAAAAAGTAAAACGCTCTGTCCCACTCGCTCCGTGCCTCCCTCTCTCTCTTGTAACCAAGTGTCAGAACACACAAACGTGCTTCGTAATAAATTAAAGTAAGTACTTAAAAACTTTAATTTTTACACCTTTAAGATACCGACTTAGTATTTGTTACTAATGTCAACTTGAGAAAAGATAGTAGTGCCCTTGCGGTTCGCTCGGCTCGTCTTGGCGGGGGCGCTACCATGCCACCAGATATTTTATCATTCCTGAGAGGAAATGTGCATTTACAGAGCGACGGACCGACGGACAGATAAACGGACGGACGCACGACGGTCAGACAGATGGATGGACGGTCGAACTGACAACAAAATATTCCTATAATGGTTCTTTTTTTTGTTTTCAGGTATGAAACACTGAAAGTTAGTAAACTTTGGTTGCTATTAACACGCATTATACATAGTGTGAGTGAAGGTGCCACTGGATGCTGTATATAAATCATCTCATTACGTAGGTGCAAAGGCTACAGAAATTACATAAACTCACGCTTGTATCCCGGAGGGGTAGGCAGAGACCAGAGTTTGCCACTTCCCACGATCTTGATAGACCTTTTTCGCTTCATCAACATTCGGTTACTTTTTATCTTTTCGCTTCGCTAATACATCCCCTAATTTTTTATTTCACTCATCAAAATCCCGTTTTATTTCAAAAGCAGTTCTAACAAGTCCGACAAGGATACTCAAAGTGAAGGAACAAAAACCGCGCTCATTAAGTCACCGACCCTTCAATCTTATTTGCGATGTTTTCTCAAAATTTATTCCACATCGGCCCTTGATCCCCTGCATAAACTTAGGACCCTTCGAGTCTAATAACACCAGCGAAAGCCCAACTCACGGCGACTTAAGCGGTAAAAAAGTCTAAAACGCGATATAAATACTTTATTGAAGATACTATAAGTAATCTTTCCTAAGGACGATAATATTTCTGCCGATATCTTTGCCTCTCGGTGGTGTATTTTTTTACTAACCGACTTCGAAAAAGGAGGAGGTCTTTAATTCGTCGGATTTTTTTTATTTTTTATGTATGTTCCCCGGTTACTCGAAGACGCGTGGACGGATTTGGAAAATTCTTTTGTTTAAAAGGGTAGACTTCACAAGTGGTCCCACAGTCAATAAGTCAGGATCTGACGGTGGGATCCTGGAAAAATCGAGGGAACTCTTCAAATTTTAAAGGTACACAAAGCGATTCGGGTGTTTTACAGTGATACGTGCACTTGCTCTCGGAAACCACAATTTGGTGGAGACATATTCACATTTGTGGATGATATTCACAAAAAATCGTGAAATAAAAATATTCAAACCAAAAATAAAAGGCGTCTTCAAAACACTCCAGTACTAAAAACAAAGAAATAAGAAAAAAATAATAATAATGCAAATTTATTAAAAATTTCAAGTCGGTACGTACATGTTATACTTCTCCAAATTATACTTCTACAGTACCTTCATGTGTGCACCAATTTGGAATTTAAAGCTCTTATTCGTTTAAATTATTTCTGTGTTCTTAGTGCTGGAGTGTTTTGAAGTCGGTTTTTATTTTTTATTTAATTTTGTGTCCTTAAGTTGAGAACCTAATACTCTCTTTGTCTGTGCGGTTGTTAAAGGCACCGCGCAAAAAGCTTCCGTAAAATTTTACGGTGAAAAGAAAAATATCTACAGAAATCTGTTACAGAGATAAACTCGCCTTTGTATATGTTATTTCTTATGTAATGTCCTGGTATGTATGTGGTAGGAATGTTCCGTTGGTTTGGACATGTGGAGAGGATGAAGGAAGAAAGATTGACAAAACAAATATATCGAGCGAATGTGGATGGAAGGGCCGGTAAGGGACGACCCAGACGGACATATTTGGACCAAATAGGGATGTAGGTATTAGCAAAGGGCAAGATAAAAAGTACCCGAAACCGGCGTGCGTGCATGCAACGACTAATGAATGTTGAGGAAGCGAAAGTGATCTGTCAGGATCGTAGCAAGTGGCAGTCCCTGGTCTCTGCCTACCCCTCTGGGATACAGGCGTGAGTTTATGTTATGTTTATGTTATGTTATGTGTGCAACGAATTATAAATAATCAATATTTTTGGCTATATTCTTTCTTGTGATCTTACTCTAATGAAGCCATTTGGTGATTTGTGTCCAGTAAAATCAATCAATCAATCAATCAAAAAGTACCCGATGCCGGCGAGCGTGCATGCAACGACTAATGAATGTTGAGGAAGCGAAAGTGATCTGTCAAGATCGTGGCAAGTGGCAGTCCCTGGTCTCTGGCTACCCCTCTAGGATACAGGCGTGAGTTTATGTGTGTATGTAAAATCAATCAGTGACCGCTCAATACGGTACAGCGAATTAATAATGTTTTGAGGTCGTCTCAAATGATTGTCTAATTTACTTATCAATCAAAAAGTTAACGTACATAATCTCACGCTATATCCCGGAGGGGTAGAGAGACACCAGGGTTTTTCACTTGCCATGTTCCTGAAAAACCTGTTTCGCTTCACCAACGGTCGCAATAGTCGCTGCACGCACGCCGGTTTCGGGTACTTTTTATCTTGCTCTTCGCTAATACACCCTCCATTTGCTCGAAGTATGTCCACCTGGGATATCCCTTGCCGGCCCTTCTACCCACGTTCGTTCGATATTTCTTTGATTGTTTTTTGAGCAGCGTATATACGTCGCACTGCAGGGCACAGGCTTTCTCTTAGAGAGAGAGAGAGAGAGAGAGTATGTGCTCAATTACCAGCGCGGAATGGAAATTTGAAGCACTAAGGTAGGTATGTGATCACCACAGACACTCAGGTTACTTCACGATGTTTTCCTTCACAGCTAGCGAGTGGTATTGCTACTAAAACTTCACAAATGTACTTAGCTTAGAAAACAAAGTCATCGGTACATGCCGGGATTCGAACCCACGACCTCCCAAACGTGAGGCCAGCATTCTACCGTAAAGCTACCATCTATAATACTAGATGGTCTGATTGATCACGTCTTTGAAGCTTAAAAAGCAAAAAAAAAAATATTTTAAATCGTAGCCTAGCTCTACAGCCCGGTTCTAAATCCTGGTTTTGTCTTTAAAATAAACATAGGGCCGGTTTCTGAATTGAGAATTTCACTAAGTAAATACTTAAGTAACGTTCTGCCACGCTTTTTTCTGAGAAATTCGAAGAGACAGCACTACAGTCAACTATTTGGCCCGGAATGTTGGCGACTGGCTGCAGTGCGACCTTTTTATATGTTTATATTTTTTGTACTTGACGTTGTCACGTCAGTAGTTGTTTGATGGTTGCTAAAATCTGTCTGTACTGAATATAACTTGTGCTTTTTTTTTCATTAAATTAGTATCTTCTAATCCGTGTTTCCATCAATATTCACAAAGTCTTCATACAGTCCACCACTAGCTATCATTTAGTGAAATTCTCAATTCAGGAACTGGGCCTTTTTCTATTCTACTCTATTCTAATAGCCACCGGTCAGTATTCATCGTCTTCTTCACTAATATCTCTCGAGGAACGCCCCCTTATTCATGAGACAAAATCGATGGCCGACCTCTGTTCCACCTACTGTACTAGATAACCTACAAGGTGTACCAAACCGTGCTCTTTTATTTCTGCAACAAGGCATTTATTGTTTTTTCTGTTGTTATTAAAATGTCTCTGCCCACCCCTCCGGGACGCAGGCGTATCGTTGGGTGAAGCGGTGATAGAGTAGTAGCGGGGCAGTAAAAGGCTTGCATCACATCTAAGAGGTTGTGGATTCGAACCCCGGCTGACCCAATGACTTTGATTTCTAAGTTAGGTACGTAGATTTGTGAGCTTCAAATTAGTGCATTTAAAAAATTTGTGAAACCACTGTATAGATTACATTGGGTTCTCTATATCAGGTTTGTGTCTGAAAAATACATACATACATACGTTAACTCACGCCTGTATCCCAGAGGGGTAGGCAGAGACCAGGAACTGCTACTTGCGACGATCCTGACAGATCACTTTCGCTTCCCCAACATTCATTAATCGTTGCATGCACGCTCACCGGTAAAAAAAAACATTTTCTGAAAAATACGTTTTATAAAACGCTATACGACGTCATTAACGATACGATTTACTATAATGTTAAATCATGTCCGGTTTTTCGTATACTAACGATCTATTTATCCACTGTTAATAGCTTAATAGCAGCAAGCAATACCACCCGCTAACGGCGATGGAAAACATCGTGAGGAAACCTGAGTGTCTTATTTGAGGTGTTCACATATCTCAGAGCTTGAAATTGCCAATCCGCGGGCAATTAAAGTCAAAGTCAAAAATTTTTATTCACTATAAAAACAAAAGGTTTACTTAATGAACGTCAAAGCTGTTAGTTTCACAATTAATAGATCATGCGGAGAAGAAGCTAACAAAGAAACACCACATTTATTCTTTTCAAAACAGGTTTGCTTAATTAACAGAGTTTTCAACTATTAAGCCCATAATCTCTCTCTGAAAGAAGGCTGGTGCCCTGCAGTGGGTCGCATATAGGCTACAAACAAAAATGCTGTTTGTATTTTTCTTGTATTCACTTAGGCCACTTGACGTGTGTTAACATTAATCAAAATAATTTTTTTTTAATTAACACAGAAACTGCGACTTAACTAACATTACAAGTTAAACTAGGTCTCTATTTCAAATCTAGCAGTCTTATTAACAAAAAAAAGCCGACCCCACTAAGACACTCTTAAGACGGAATCAAAGCCGGATTATGAGAGGAATTCCTCTTATAAACCGGCTTTAACCTGTTTTTAGAGGTATCAACTTTTAATAAATAAGACCGTAAATCATTTTGGACAAAAAAATGGACCAAAACAGTAGATAGAAAAATTATTGGTATACAGGAAACGGAGGGTTAGCATATTCTACAAAGTCCATGCTGTATATTCTAAGACGTCAAGAAACCATATTTCATATGTGAAACTGTATCGCTCATTCAATATTTCAACCCGACGGCTTGTCAGTGAGGGCTACAGTGGCGAGCCGAACTCTACAGGAAATTTACGGATACTTGTGACTGTTACTGAAATATTCCATGAAATTTTGCCTTGGATTTTGTTTTCTAAAAACCTATTTAGAGGCTAAAAATTCTGATTCCCGAATCGAAATTCTGAAACGGAGTAATTCCGGCTCTGAGATTGTTACTTTTTGATGGCTTTTTCTTACAGTTTTGTCAATTCTTTCTTAATAATTGACAGATGACATCCGCCATTTTGTTTATTCCATAAAGGAATTGCCAGTCAATAAGACAGTCTTCGGTCATCAATATCTGCCGATTGGATGGCTGCTGTCAGAGTGATTGGGGGTCACACGCGTGTTTGATACCAATTAGTTTTTGCACAGAAAAAGCGCCGAAATTTGCCCTTTGGGCTCCTTAACCTCGTAGTAAGCCTGTGTGTGTGTGTTTATTGGTAAAGTTAAGTGTTTTGTATTGTTTTCCCCGCGATAAGTCATGGGGGACCCGAAACCCCCTGACCCTCCTGATGGCATGGAGGTGTCAAGTTCACCTTTATTACCAGAGAGCAGTGTAAACCCTCGTAAGAGAGCTGTGGACCAACAAGGAGGAGCAGCACCCAAAAAAACGATTGTGGACCCAGTTCAGGCCTCTGCATCCATTCAAACAGTGTTTTCACTACCATCATTTGCTGACAAGAAAACATATGATCCTGTTGTTGACAAAGGTCCCTATATAGTTCAAGTTTCCCGCAAAGAGGATGATCCCTCAGCTGGATCTACAATCCGTTCTCTAAAATTTGGGCAGTTTTTATTCAAAAACGGCATAAAAAACATTAAGACAGATGGCGTAAAAAATATTGGGCGGAACAAAGTTTCAGTGGAGTTTAAAAGTGCTGATTCAGCAAATATTTTTCTGGAACACCCATCACTCGCCCTGGGTAAATTCTCTGCCTCAATCCCATCATATAATATTTCACGAATGGGGTTGGCCAGAGGTATCCCAGTTGACTTCTCCATGGAAGAACTGGTTACCTCTGTAGAAGTCCCTGACGGCTTTGGCCAGGTAGTTCGCGCTCGCAGATTAAATAGGAAAGTCTTCAATGATGGTGTACCAAGCTGGATTCCAACGCAAAGTGTTGTATTGACATTTGCAGGTCAAACTCTCCCTCCCAGAGTATTCAGTTACCACTCAGCTATTTCCATTGAAAACTACCTAATGCCGACCATACAGTGTATAAATTGCTGTCGTTTTGGACATATAAAAACACAGTGCCGATCAAAGCCGCGTTGCTTTAAATGCGCGCAGCCTCATCAAGGAGATTTATGCAATGTTTCCAACCCCTCTTGCCTACATTGCTCTGGCGCACATGCTGCCAATTCTCCCACTTGTCCAGAGCTCCATAGACAAAAATCAATAAAAGTCGTCATGAGTCAGGAGAACCTCTCATACCAAGAGGCATCAATTAGATTCCCTCAAACTCAAAGGAAACCGTACGCTGAAGTTGCCAGGACTCTTTTTGCTCCTGTAACGTCTCCCAATTCTCCTGCATCAGTGATTGAGCCTGCACCTTGTGCATCTCAATCGCACAATAAAACAATCACGCGTTCTCACCGTCCTCACTCTCCAGCAGCCTCTGTAGGATATAACATTCAGTCCCACAGGACCCTTGTTCAAACTCCTCCCTCAAGTTTTCCCAATGGGTGTGCTCTTCAGCAACCTGACAAGGACATAACTCCACAAGACAACCTCCTGGAGATTTTAGCAGCAGCGTTAACATCCATTCTCTCTCGCTTTGAACCCGAGTACATACCGAACAATATCCGCAATAGCTTGATCCCACTCCTATCTCTACTCAACAATGGCTCCAACAGCCCTTCAGTGGAACTGTAGGAGCATTAACAAAAAGAAATCAGACTTATTACATTTAATTTCCAAATTCAAGCCATCGGTTATTGCCCTCCAGGAGACATGGCTTAAGCCTGGCTTCCGTTTTGCGGTGTCAGGTTACTCCTGCCTCCGGGAGGATAGAACCGATGGCTATGCTGGTACAGCCATTTTAATTTCACAACTTTTACCATTTAACAGAATCAATCTTCCTACCCATCCAGAAAGTATTAATGCCCTAGCTGTCAGGGCTCTCAATATATCCTTCATCTCCTTCTATATTCCACATCCTCATCCATCACTTATTCCTGAAATAGGTCTGTTGCTCTCTTCTCTCCCAGCTCCACTAGTTATTCTTGGTGACTTTGATAGTCACAACACTGTATGGGGATCCCATCACTGTGATCCCTTTTCATATCTGTTGCTGGAATTATTTGATGAATTTAATGTGGTTCTTTTAAATGATGGCTCCCCTACTCGTAGAGTATACCCTACTCAGAACCCTAGAAGTGTTGTAGATATTTCTTTGTGTTCCACGGCCCTAGCTTCGCAGTTAACTTGGTCTGTTCTCCCTCATTCTTTTGGGAGTGATCACTTCCCAATTTTACTTCATCTTCCAGATCGAGTTCTTCCAGTAGTTGACAGCTCTCCTTTGTTAAAGCACAAAATAATCCCTATAAAATGGGAACAATTTTCAGAACTCGTAGACCAGAAAGTGGCAAATTTTCCTTCGGTGCAAAGCTGTAACGTTTTAAATCTCTACAACGAATTTGTAAAGGCTGTGACAGAATCTGCTGATGCCTCCTTCCCCTTAAAAAAGGGGAACTCCCATTCTAGAATTTTGTCTCCACCCTGGTGGGACTTTGAGTGTACAGAGGCTATACATCTACGGAAAGAGGCAGAAGAGCGTTATGATTCGGCAATGACCTTAGAGAATTTTCTAAATTATCGAAAAGTTGCAGCTCGAACTAAAAGGTTATTATTTAAAAAGAAGCGGCAGGGCTGGAAGAGGTTCTGCGATAACTTATCTCCTCGCACAAAATCTTCCATCGTATGGAAAAATTTAAAAAAATTTCGTGGTTGTTTCAGAGACAATAATAGAGAGTCCAATGACCCTTCATCCTGGGCCGAAGGATTCGCTAGTAAACTAGCTCCAGCATCAGTCCCGCTGTACTCAGAAGTTACTCCTATTTCTTGTCTCTCTTCTGATCCAAGTCATAGACTAAATGACCCGTTCTCTCTTGCTGAACTGACTTTGGTTCTGAGCCATCTTACTGACTCCTCTCCCGGCTTAGACGGCATTCCGTATTCCTTTATAGTAAATACAGGAGATGCTGCAAAGAAAATCTTTCTGGATATTATAAATACAATATTTATGACTGGTTGCCCTCCCGAACAGTGGAAATCGCAGATTGTAATCCCCGTCTTAAAGCCGGGAAAGGACTGCAGTGATTGCACAGGATATCGTCCCATAGCTATGTCTCCCACCCTCAGCAAGGTAATGGAGCATTTAATGAAAAACCGAATGGAGTGGTTTGTGGAGAGCAGGGGTCTGTTGGCAAAAAGTCAGTTTGGTTTCAGGAAGGGAGTGAGCACTATGGACAGTGTTGGCATTCTCGTTTCTGACATACGCTTGGCCCTTTCCAAGAATGAATCGTGTGTGGGTGTCTTTCTTGATGTTTCATCTGCCTACGACAACGTTTTACTTCCGCTGCTCAGGCAGAAAATGCTCCATCTGAGTATCCCGGAGAAGATAGTTCGTTTTGTCATAAACCTCTTAATGGCTAGATCCATCCATATACGAGTTCGAGGTTCTTTTCTTCCCCCCAGAATCGTCTGGAAGGGTCTCCCTCAGGGTTCTGTCCTTAGCCCCCTCCTTTACAATATTTATACATATGACTTGGAACTTTCAGTTAATTCATTCTCCAACGTCCTTCAATATGCTGATGATTTAGCTTTGTATATATCATCTGCCGATATTTCTCATGCTTCCGGTCGTCTTAATAGAGCTCTCTATTATCTAAACGAGTGGTTGGATTCCAACGGACTATCTTTATCTGCTTCCAAGAGTAGTGCTGTGGTATTCACTCGAAAGAGACATATCCCGGATGTTAATATAACATATTGTTCCGAGTCTATTCCAGTCCGAGACAGGGTTAAATTCCTTGGAGTCATTCTTGACTCACATATGACGGGCCTTCACCACCTAAAATATGTTGCGGATAAATGTGAGAAGAATATAAATATCCTCCGGGCTCTGTCAGGAGTGTGGTGGGGTGCCCACCCATACACTCAAAAGCTTTTATATAATGCTTTGATAAGAAGCCACTTTGACTACGGAACCTTTGTGTTGGAACCATGTAGTAAGTTGGCACTCCAAACCTTAGATAAAATTCAATCGAAATGTTTGCGCATCATTATTGGCGCTATGCGTTCTTCCCCTATTAACGCTCTCCAAGTGGAATGCGTTGATCCTCCTCTTCATCTCCGTAGACAATATTTGGCGGATCGATTTGTCTTTAAACTTGTGCAATACCTTCAACATCCCCTTCTCACTCGTCTTGAGTCACTTTCCAAAACAACTTCGAGTAAATATTGGGCACATAAAGACATTCCTTGTATTCTTAAAAGTTTTGAGTATATTTCAGATATCCCGTCTCCAATTGCCACATCGCTCAAGAACCCCATTTTTGAAACAAGTTATGATGCTTTAATTTTTGAACCCAATATTATTCTAAATTTTGGTATTGAGAAGGATTCCCCGACTGCAGACGCTATCTTCAATAAAATAATAGGGTCGGACTGGAACAACTGGTTACTTATGTTTACGGATGCCTCAAAACTTAGTCCTGATGGATGTGTTGGTACTGCTGTATGGATACCTGTATACAGTATATTGCTCAATTCTAAATGCCCTCCCTTGTCCTCAGTTTTCACTGGCGAGGCCCTAGCCCTGCTAGAGGCTATAGAATATATTGAAGCTCACAAAATTCCTCAAACTATAATTTTCACAGACTGTCGATCTTATCTTCAGGCTATCTCTTCTAATCTATTCCGGGCTAAAAACAAGTTTGAAGTAATTTTCAGAACTAGAGAAGCTTTATACAGATGCCATTCTCAGAACCTCGAGATTGTGCTGGCTTGGATCCCCAGCCATTGTGGCATTAAAGGGAATGAAGTAGCCGATTCTTATGCCAAGGAGGCTACTGAAGTTGGTACTGTGTCACATAAATTGTACCCACAAGACATATGCGCTACCGCTAAACCTAGATTGCAGGGTACTTGGGGTGAGATATGGAATACTTCTCGAAAAATTAAGGGCAAACATTATGGAGATATCCAACCCTCTATTCCCGTTAGACCTTGGTTTTTTAAATTCCGCCTGGCTGACAAAAGAACCACATCTACGATATGCCGCCTCCGCCTTAATCACATTTGCTCTCCGGTGTTCTTAGCCAAGATTCGAGTCAGGGACAGCTCTCTATGCGAGTGCGGTCTCGACGAGGGAACCCCAGATCACATATTTTTCAACTGCCCGAAGATGTCGTGTTCTCTTTATGACCTGTTGCCTCCTTTTGTCCAAAGACCTACTGACTTTAAATCCGTTCTAAAATATGTTAATACTCCCTTTGTTAAAACTTTGGCTTCATTTATTTGTTCTAACAATATTAAACTGTAAAAGTCTGCAATTAGACATTAATATTCTAATAATTGGTGGTGTTGGTATATGTTTGTGTTTGTTCTTTGGTTTTAGGTTCCCCACCGGCCTGCGGCTACAGTCCAAATAACCGGTCAACAGTAATTGTGTCACTCCCATGACTGACTCGTTATTGGCAGAAGTAGTCGTCCAAGACAGGACCGATTTGAGTTGCCATTAATATAAAAAAAAAAAAAAAAAAAAAAAAAAAAATCTGCCGATTGGCCTCTTATCCGTTTGGCTGATAAGAACGTACCTTGAAATAGAGGACAAATAAAAAAAATGTTTCAACTGTAGTATCAGTAATGTATGATTTCGTTTAGAAACAGAAATATGTTTTTATTGGCATAATAATGATGTAGCGATATCAACTCTGCGTGCGCACGTAATACTCCATCATTCCTGCATCGCGGAAGCCACTGCTTACATAATAATATAACATACATAAGCAGCCTATATACGTCCCACTGTAGGGCACAGGCCTTCTCTCAGGGAGAGAGTATGGGCTTAATCACCACGCGTGCCCACCGCGGATTGGCGATTTCAAGCACTGAGGTATGTGAATAGCTCAGACACTCAGGTTTCCTCACGATGTTTTCCTTCACCGTTAGCGAATGGTATTGCTACTATAACTTCACAAATGTACATAACTTAGAAAACCAAGTCATAGGTACATGCCCGCACCGGGGATCGAACCCGGGTCTCCCGCTTCCGAGTCCGAGGTTCTACCCACTAGGCTACACCTACCACCATAATATAACACAATATCATAAATAGTACCTGGTTGATTATATTCTTTTTGTTGCATTAACCGGTGCTGATGACAATTTTAAGAACCCATTTAGAGGCTAAAAATTCCACCCACGCCGGGACTTGAACTCGGGGCTGCAAGTGATGTAAATTACTTCGGCCAGCTGTCGCTGCCTGTACGTAATACAGAGAAGTTTGTAAAGAGGCTCGAAATTACGCCGTGCCTGCACTTGCCCATTAGCTCAGTTGGGAGAGCGCTGGCACGGTTAGCCAGAGGTCGCGGGTTCAAGTCCAGGCATGGGTAGAATTTTTAGCCTCTAAATAGGTTTTTAAAGTACCTGGATGACCGAGATTTGCTCGGTTTTTTTTGCTTTATCGTGTTTTTGGAAATTATATTTGGATGCGACGAAAAAAATAAAAAAATAATCGAAAAAATAAAGACTCCCATTTGATTCAGTTAAAAAGTCGCTTTTTAAATGAATTTAATGGCAGTCTGTATCCCACCAGATAGAGAAGTGTTTTCAAGGCATTTTTTTGTAAGTTGTACCCTTGCACTACCGAAGGTGCGATATAGCCTACATAGATATTATTTATTTTTACTTTTTTTTCAGGTCCGCCCGATTTCCCAATATATATAAAAGAATTGGTCGTTTAAAGCTATCAGATAAAATCCGACTGTTGTCGGTCCAGCGGCCGTCCCCGGGCATACGATCTGCTTGGCGGTTTTTTTTTTCATAAATAGTATCATTAGAGTTTTGAAAACTTGAGTGACATAAAAGGAAGCAAGGATTGTGTAAATGGTGCCTTGCACTGGTTTATGAGTAGGCGAGAGAATGAATGAAGATAGTACACAATAAACATAGGTATTCAGCTAATCTGGGCTTAAGCTTTCAGCCCTCACCGACACACTTTTAGCCGACACCTCAGAGAGTCAACCATATCAAGCCCTTCTTATTCCAAATTAGGTATGTATAGGGGAAAGGAAAGATAAAACGTAGCCGAAACCGGTGAGCGTGCATACATCGAACAGGGAGTGATCATGAATTGAAAGAGGTTTGTCAATATCGTGGGAAATGGCAAAACCTAATACCCGCCAACCCTTTCGCTTTCACACGCTCTAGTTGATAAGATATTGGTAGACTAATAAAACATAAGATTTTTTCTGTCAGTCTGATAAATTTAATAGGTACATTCACCAATGAAAGATTATTTACACTTACGTTGCTCGTAAAATTAATAGTCATAGGAGGCTAACGACAGTGAAATATAGCCTCAGTAATAGCCTCTTTTATTGGACGTATTATTGATTCTTCCAAAATTTCAGTAACTTCCCATCGGTGTATGTCCGTCCGGATACTGCGATCGCCAACCCGCCTGCCAAGCGTGGCGATCATGGCAAAACCCCTCATGGTTATGGTTAAACCACGAAGGAGGCCTATGTCCTGCAGTGGACGTCAAATGGCTAATGATGAAGATGATGTCCGTATTAAGAATTTCACTAAGTAAGTACTAAAGTATCAGTGCATTTCTTGAAGTATCAAATATTTTTATTCATTTTAAAAACAAATATTTACTTAATGAACGTTGAATTTGTTAGTTTCACAATTAATAGATTACGTGGAAAGTAACTTTACGTATTTCTTTTCGAACAAGTTTTAACTTAATTTTTATACTTATTGATAATTAAAAAACTGGCGGTTACATTTATGAAATAATGCCATGGCGTCTAATGCTAGCGCTGACATAAATAGTACTAGTACTATGGAGCTCAGTGATTTATTTATTGTCATATTTAAATAGTCGAGATAATAAAGGAGTTTTAGATTCCGCAAGGAGTGGAATAAATACTAAAAGTATTTATAATATTAATATTTATTTATAATTTAAACATTTATCTGCTACGCGACGTACCGTTTACTAGATTGGCTTCTCACGTTCATCTTAAAAACCGTATGTCGCATCTCCAATATTTTTACTGAATGAAACGAAGTTTAACATATCACCACAAAATATAATATTTACGAAATACATAGAATTTCTGCAATTTCTATGTTATACACTTTTTTATTTCCCAACAGTTTTCAAGCTACACGCGTCGGAAAAATAAAAAAAGCATGCAACTTGTTTTTACGTCTATATCTCGACAACAGCTAAAAGTTTTATTTATGAGTTTTAGTAATAAGAGGGAATCATTAAACTAATAACACGTGAATTACTAATAACAGTTCATAGGTCGTAGTAATACCATTAAAATACCACTATAAACTGTACCTAATATTTTATTTATTGTCTTCAGTCGTTAGTCCTTTCAAATAATAGACGGTAATGGACTCAAGCTATTTATGTTGCCTAATTTGGGACCAGGACAAATGATTGTATTGTGTGGAAGTTATTATTAGTGCAAAGCATAGGTATTTATATATTCAACGGATTTTACCTAATAAATAATCTCGATTAGACCCGTTTAATATAATAGCTATGTATTTGCATCGCGAGTCTTTAAAAAATAGTAAAGCATGACCTAGTACTTATCAACATAAAAACTTTTAAATTGGGACCATTACAGAAAAGTCGACGAAAATAAGAGACATAATTGGTACAGGAATCAGATTCTTGTGTACCGGATTTACAAATTTGAGTTTGCAGCAAAAAATTGTATGAAAAATAATAGGTTCCTTCTTTTTGGTGTTCGTAACTTTAGTGTTGTGTAGTAGATTATTTTTTGAAGATTTTAGAGTTGGTAATAATAAGTACTAACATAGTGCAAACAAATCTGTTTTGTTACTAACATTTATGTATATTTTTATAGTTTTTGTTTGTTCATGAATTTGTTTAAAATCTGAAATTAATTTACATTATAATTACAAGGAGTCAAAATTAAACATATTTTGAAAAAAACCCAATCCCCTTAGGCTTAAAATGAAAAAGTTACAAATATAGTAAAACTTGTGCTATCTTACATAGTTAAACTTGTGTCCCACACTGGTAAAGCCTGTATCGTGGATACCATTTTAGTCAGAATATTTTATGTCCACGAATTGTCTGGACCCATGTGTCCATGTGTGTGCTAACTTAATTATGCACATATTGTTTGTAATTCTTTGTAAGGATATTGGCTTGTGTGCCTACTGTATGTAATTCTTTGCAATGTTGTCAAATAAAGTTTCTTATTCTATGTAATGAATTATTGGCTGTGCATTATTGAGACTCGAAATTAGAACACACTTCGATATTGGTCCATCCTATTCTTAAACGTTATTTTGTACATTTACTAAAGCCGCTTAACATTGTATGAACGTTTTCATAATGCTAGTTCAATGATGGATGGTTATGTATTTATAAACAATTATTTATATGTTTTATTTATTTGCTTGTCCAATTTGAAACCGTCCTATATCATGCAGTTAGAGCCCTATCACACAAGAGAAATGCGAGCGATTTGAAAGCGATGCGATTGCGTGGACACGACGCTGCGCAATCGTGGCGATGTCGCCGCGATTATCACCATCAACGAGATTTTGTACAATCGCGTTCGACACTCCCACCCACCCAATTTGAGTCATATCAAAGATACGTGTGTGAGTGGACATAGCATCGTTTAGAGGTACAATCATCGTTGTTACAAAGGATACAAAGTTATTTATGACTAACATTCAAAATCGTCACGTTACATGGGCCACATAGAGGTCGCTCTCGTAGTGGAATACTTGATAATGAATTCTCCCAGATTTGTCGTTGAATTCGCGAAGACTATTTTTTTTCTTGAGGGCTGAATCAAAAACCATTTCGAGATTAACATCTAAGTAACCATATTTTCTATATTTAAGATAAATATTAAGGAAGATGAGCGTTATTTTTGCCAAAAAACAATAACCTTCATTTGACCTTCTGATGACGTCACATTTTAAAATAAACATAACATATGGCAACACTACGTTACTTAAAAAAAGACTTGCTGTCATAACTGTCATACATAATAATATGCATATCAAACTTTGGTTTGCTTTGTGTTTTCCCGTTTAGTTCTCCGTATGTAGTTATTTGTTACCTTATTTATAACCGACGATTTTGCATACACCCTGGACAGTCCTTGAGTCTCAAAGCCAGGTCAACGTGTAAGCTAACAATCTGTGTCCAAGGTTAAAGCAAAATCGTCGGTAACAGCAAAAACACAGAAAATAAAGATCAACTTCAATAACAATAACAACAAACAAAAAGGCACTCTCGAAAGAAGAAATTAAATTCCTTGTCTGTGAAAAAAACGTCTGTGGCAGCAAATCACAGAAACAAAGTGTGACAGCTTGCGCGACGTTTCGGCGTGTGCACTCGAAAAATATGACGTCACTTAAACTTAACAAATCGCTGAAAAAATTAAATTAGTCTCTAGAAATTACTTCTGCTTTAAGAAAAAAATATAAAATAAGATCAAAATAAAAAATATACTGCCCGAATTGTATCTGCTTTCGTTTTCTACGTCTTTGATGGAACACAGCCAGCAGTAGTGTTTCTTCGTCAGATCAATCTATTTTGCTATTGAGTGTCCAAAATCGCATCGATTTCAAATCGCTCGCAAATCGCCAGTGTGATAGGTCTGTTACCGCTATTGCCAAATAGAAAACTGGTCAATCGTCAGCGGTTTGTTAGAAGTCAAAAAACTAAGGGAAATTTTCTGTGGGTATTTAATGCATTGGGTACTTACAACAGAGTGATTTTGAAATCGTTGGCAAATTTTGAGGCAATGTTCTTTTCATGATGATAGACCGTATTATTTATGGTTTAACAGTAATGGTACAACACATTTGTATTTATTCGTGATTTTCCACCTATGGTTCAAAATCGTGTATCCAAATTCGAAGTTATAGGATGTTTCGTAACGTCAAAAAATGTGAGTCTGTCGTTTAATATGCGTCAACAAGTGAAAGGACAATTGAGTTGGTCGGCGTCGAGCATAATACGCTCGAACCATATTTTTTTTCTTACTTTTCGTCCTCATTTACGCCTAAGTTAAGTAGTTTCGGGTAACAAATAAAAAATTCTTCTGACACCCCATTTTTTTTTTAACTGACACCTTACGTTTCTTAATTATCGTTAAAATACCCGCTTAAAAATCTTCCTAAGAATTCGAAGTCAGGGTGATTTCTAGGGTAGCTTTTATTAACCTCTAAAAACGAAGGTTTTATTTGCCGCTCATTATTTATGTCTCCGTTTATCGTCATGTTTGTTGTCTAGACTAATAAGCTGACATATTGTATGCGGAACCACTTCTAGGCATAAAAACCTTTTTACGATTGTGATGGAATGGACCGCAATTACTCTAAGTATTTATATTAGCATGAACTTATGTTATGAAGTATGGTTATCCATACTGTGTTTTTCGGAGAGTTTCAGTGAAACTTACCGGAGATCTTCTACTCCTCAATAAAAACAACATTCATTATGAGAGTAACTTCGAAACATAAAAAACTATCAGCTGTTTACATTCGCTAGTCAGCACGAATATTCATGTTGGGCATAAGCCTCCCTAAGACACGCCACATCATTCTGTTCACGGCTATCCTCTCCAGCCACTACTAGTAATCAGCCTGGAATCATCGGTCCAGAGAGCTGCTAGGCGTCTTACGCTGAGTTTGGCAATATTGTGCAAACAGATCCCGTTGACAATCACTGCATTATATTGAGCATTCTATTTAACTTGAAACTTGTTTGAGCGGGTGACAAGCTGCACCGATAGGAGATGGCATGGTTAGTTAGAATAATACAACACTCAATTAAATACAATCCTGAAATGGGACAAGGGAAGAAATTTAGAATTCTAATTCAACGCAAATGAAGTCGAGGTCCTGATAAACTACTAGGTTGCTTTTCGGCAGATTTTCTCTTTGTTTTTTAATTAGCTCGTGACTGAGCATATTAGAAGTAAGTGAATCTGGAATAGTTATTTTTATAGGTGCCCCCCTCCTTATAATAGATTAGGTACTTTTATCTCTTTCTTTTTTGCACGCCTACCTCAATTTTTGCCTCTCCTGTACCTCCTGCAGGTTGACTGGTAGAAAATGCCATTAGCATTAAGTCCACCTTTTGTACACTGTCTTTGTGCAATAAAGAATTAATAATAATGAAACATAGTAAATTGCTAATCTATTAATTCCACATATAAACGTATGTACGTAGCCTAGTATGAGCGGTGGAAGCCTAGACATTAGACTCGGAAGCGAGGTTCGATTCCCACTGCGGGCATGTACTTATGACTTTGTTTTCTAAGTTATGTACATTTGTGAAGTTATAGTTGCAATACTACAGTAACCTGTAAACCTGAGTGTCTGAGCTATTCACATACCTCAGCGCTTGAAATCGCCAATTCGCGGTGGGCACGCGCGGTAATTGAGCCCATACTCTCTCCCTGAGAGACGGCCTGTGCCGTACAGTGGGACGTATATAGGCTGCTTATTTATGTATATGTCCGTTTGTCCGACCTTTAAAGTACTTTCTATCTTTGGAAACGTTATAGGTAGCAAGTTGAATGTTTCACAGAATATGTGTAGTAACTACCAAGAGACGGGCAGCAGCGTCTTCCTGAGATTCCAACCGCATACTGCGATCGCCAACCCGCCTGCCAAGCATGGCGATCATGGCAAAACCCCTCATAATTATGAAAAAAATGAGGGAGGCCTATGTCCTGCAGTGGGCGTCGTCGTGGTAGTAACACACGGGAGATTATCTCACAAATAATAACATTTAAAAAAAAAATCATAATCATCATAATCATCAGCCCAATGCGATTCTCTCACGGTCTCTTGTCACCCGCAGCCATGGACCCTCCGCCAACTCAACGACATCGTCTGACCATACTTTTTTAATTTTGTTTTTAAGATTTTATTCTATCGTTTTGTATTATATCTATGCCAAATTTCAGCTTTCTCTTGGACAGACAGACGGACAGAAAGACAGATAGATAGATAAACTACAGAACCCTAAAAACGCCAAGCGTGAGTACGGAACCCTCGATGCGCGAGTCCGACTCGCACTTGGCCGGTTTTTCTTCATAGTGAGACTTCAAATACGGAAGTAAGTCAGAAAACAATGATAGGCTAACAAATAATAAAACATTTATACAGGTTTTTCTATTTATACTCTGATTACTAGCGTGTTTTATCCTCTCCATATTATATTTACTCCATCTAATAACATTTTGTACGAAAAAGTAGTTCCATAATAGTGTACATAAGAATGAGCAACGTCATCATTACTTAAGTGAGCGTTATGTAACTAGAAGAAATGCTCTACAAAAATACAATGACCAAGCACTGGCCTCGCTGACCGAAAAGTATTCCATGTAGAGAAGGTACAGTTTCATGAATTTTAATATCCATTTAATGGGTCTAACCACAATTACTTATAACTTAAAGTTCAAATACAAAAACAAACTCAAAAATGTTATTCACTCTAAAAGCAAAATGTTTACTTGATGAACGTCAAAGCTGTTAGTTTCAGAATTAATAGATTATGTCGAGAAGGAGCTAACCAAGAAACTCACATTTATTCTTTTCAAAACACGTTTTAACTTAAATAACAGAGTTATCAAATTAAAGTAACACTATACTAGACACAATTGACCCCGTTAACATTATTTTAATACAAGACATGTTTGCCATATTTGGATGAAGGAAGAAAGTATTAATGTATTTTGTTTTCTGGTGTGTACAATAAAGTGTTCTAATCTAATGTAATCTAATTGAAGAAACAAATATATCGAGCGAATGTAGCTGGAAGGGCCGGTCAGTGACGTCCCAGGCGGATATACTCCAACCAAATAGGGGATGTATTAGCAAAAGGCAAGATAAAGAGTGCCCGAAACCGGCGCGCGAGGACGCAATGACTAATTAATGTTGAGGAAGCGAAAGTGATATGTCAGGATCGTGGCAGGCGAAAGTTCCTGATCTCTGCCTACCCCTCTGGGATACAGGCGTGAAGCGTGTATGTATGTGTACATATTTGTGTTCTTTGTTCCATATCTATTAACCTTAATAATTACATGACACAAAACCATACATGAATAAACACATGAATACAACACAGTTTAAAATCTATATCTTCTTATCACTACACGCAGCCCGTAGCAGCCATTTATATTCACGTGGCATATTTCCCAAGCCCAAAGCTTTATGTATAAAATTAGCAGGGAAAACGTACGTGCGAAGCAAAGTGCCTTTTAGTACGAATCCGGTCACTGTAACTTCTAAACTATGTAGTTAAGGGGTGGGCCATATAAATATAAATTCCACAGAAGCCGTCATATCGCGTGAACTGTGAAAATATCGCACCGGAATAGCAGAGTCATGGAAAATATTTCTGTGCCCTCTACAGCCCAGCTTATTTCAGTGAAATTATGGCAACGGATGTTAAAATATCATTTTTAAGGTTCCGTACCCAAAGGGGTAAGGGACCCTATTACTGAGACTCCACTGGCTGTCTGTCTGTATCTCATGAGCCGTGATAGCTAGACAGTTGAAATTTTCACAGATGATGTAAAAATTTCTAACGGGCCTGCAAAGACTAAAATATTTGCCAAGCGTGCTCAGAGCTGATTTCGAGGTTCTTTGATTTGTAAGACCACGATTCCCTCGCAGTGTTTTTTCCTTCTCCGTTCATTACAATACATAAACTCACGCGTTTATACCGTAGGGTCTTTTACGTTCCTTTAAACAAATACAGAGCTTCGGCTCAAGCTAATTCTCAAATGTCTTTGATCTGCAATAATTACACTTAACTCAATTTTGGCCCAGCTGATCAACAAACTGTTCCTTATTTGTTTTGTTTTAATGTAAGCAAGTTTGAGTGCAGGGCCGAGGCAACTAGTCTTCCATTAGAAAGTTAGCGGGGTTATAAAGATTGAGAATAAAAAGTCGGTTAACGCTTAAGGAAGCTTTTCGTTCCAAGTAGCAGACAATAATGGTGAAACAATGTAGGTATCTGTGCAAGTTGAACTGGGTGGCTGAACAGGAAATCGCGTTATTTAACTTAGTGAATGCAGCAAGTTCTTCTAAAGTACGATATTTAAGATAAGATAAGAATATTAATTGCAATAAATTGCACACAAGAAACAAGACATAAGATGTGAAAGTTATAATGAAAAAGTACAAAGGACGGCCGTACCTACATTAATTAAAATTTTGCAAAATTAATTGGACTGTTTGTGTTGAAATTTTCCTAATTCATTACTACAAAAATGGGGCACCAATATGTGTATAACAACAAAAAACTAAATAAAAAATTTAAACTGACTTCAAAACACTACAGCACAGAAATTATTTCAACTCAAATGATTAAAATTCGAAGTAGGTTCATATAACGTAAGTATTGTTGAAGTATATTTTGGAGTCGGGGCCCAAAATGTATGTGTTGGTAATTTAACTTGGCACCGGCTCCAAATTATACTTCTACAGTACCTACATCTATGTACCTACTTAAAATATAAAGGTCATATTCGTTCAAATAATGTCTTTGCCGTAGTGTTTCGAAGTCGGTTTTTATTATTTGATCTAAAAAAAATCGTTTCACCATTTTTTGTTAACGACTTCACCATATAGTGTTATCCGAAAGCAAAAGCACGAGTCACTATAAAAAACACCGAAATCATTTCAAGTGTGCCTTTAAAATTTGAAGAGTTCCCTCAATTTCTCGAGGATACCATCATCAGATCCTGACTTGATGACTATGGGACCACCTGTGAAGTCTACCCTTTCAAACAAAATAAGTGGTGAAATTAAGTGGTGATAAAAAAAAATTCACATCGGTCCAGGCGTCTTCGAGTGACATAAAAAATTAAAATATAATAAAAAAATCCCAACGAACTTAGAACCTACTCTTTTTTTGATTCGATTATTGACGTAATATTTCATAAAGTCGGCAGTAAATTGCTTGAGAAGCATGGTATATCCAATATCTCTGAGCAAAACTACTAAATTTGAAAAGAAAAATTTGTGAAAAATTATGTAGGACTTCACTGTAAGGAAACCTGAATTTCAACGGTTTT
The DNA here is from genome assembly GCA_963969515.1 of Yponomeuta evonymella. Lineage (NCBI taxonomy): Eukaryota > Metazoa > Arthropoda > Insecta > Lepidoptera > Yponomeutidae > Yponomeuta > Yponomeuta evonymella. The sequence continues at coordinate 4,628,022 of OZ018366.1, read as the reverse complement.
GGCGGGCTCGCATTCTAACTAAGCCCTTATTATCAATCTCGCTTTTTAAAAGAGCCTGTGCACTGCACGAGAGCTTATAGAGCTTATGTCTACGTGGGACATTAGCATTTTTTTCTTCTTAAGATCCATCCCAAGATTAGTCTTTCCTTAAGATTATAATACTTTCTAGCTTAAAGTCAGAAGAGCTTCTTTAAAACTTAGCTTTAAGCGCGTGCTTCCGACTTAATGGAAGGTGATAAGAAGATATTAAGGGAAGCTGAGTGCTAAAGTAAACGACATAAAAATAAACGAGTGAAAATCTACGCAAGCTAGCGCAAACCCTTTTGGAGGTCGTCTTAAAGGCCAGAATAGGGATAAAACAATATTAACTTGATGAGCTTGACCTTATAATTTTTACAAATGGGTGTACTTCCATGTTTGCGATGTCCTTGCCCAGTTACCACAGCATAGGGTACCCTAGTTTGGGATGAGGAAAAGTAATTGCGTCGCGTGGAAGTTATTTATTATTTTACTATTAAATGTGAGAAAAAAGAAATATTACGTGATTTTTAGGGTTCCGTACCCAACGGGTAAGGGACCCCAAAGACTCCACTGTATCATTAAGACTCTACTGTCCGTCTGTCTGTTACCAGGCTGTATCTGATGAGCCGTGATAGCTAGATAGTTGAAATTTCGGTTCATCATCCATCATCACAGATAGAAAGAAAGAAAGAAAGAAAGAAAGAAAGAAAGAAAGAAAGAAAGAGGATATTTATTTAAATTGTCACAGAAACACAAAGTAAACAAAAGGTACACAAACAAAAGACACAAACGTCAACAAACAGAGATAAAACAAAACAATCGAGAAAAGAACATGTGAGGCATATAGAGTCAAAGGCAGCCGGGTACCATATAGTAATGTATGGCACCCAGCCACCATGTATTTTTGTTGCCGGTATCCTAAGAAATACTAAAAACAGAATAAAATTGATATTCAAGGGGCGCTCCCATACAACAAAAGTGATTTTTTGCGGTTTTTTTCTTGATATTAATAACGGCAACATTCAAATGTGCAAGTCTGACTCGCACTTGGCAGAGTTTCTTTTCTTTCATTCAGTTTGGGATAACAAGAGTCTGAAGTTTGGATTTTGTCTGATTATTGAAGCCTAATTATTTTCGCGTCCAAAATACCTCAGTGTCTCAAGACAAAGGTGTATAACCAATTGTGTTACTAGTGATGACTTACGGATGTGAGGCCTGGTCACTGGCAATGGAGAGAGCTATGTTAGGAGTTTTACTGAGTGATCGAATCAGGAATAAGGAGATCCGCAGAAGAACTCGAGTGATATAACTCGAAGAATTGCTCAGTTGAAGTGGCAGTGGGCGGGGCACATGGCTCAAAGAACTGATGGCCGTTGGGGCGGAAAATTTCTGACCTGGCGACCGCGGACCGGACGACGCATTGTGGGAAGGCCCCCCACCAGATGGTCTGACGACCTGGTTATGGTAGCGGGGAGTCGCTGGATGCGGGCGGCACAAGACCGGGAAGCTTGAAAAACCATGAGGGAGTCCTATGTCCTGCAGTGGGCGTCAAATGGCTGATGATGATGATGATATTGATGATTGAAGCCTAAATTTTTTGTATCTATCATAGAGCAACCGAAAAATTGCTCAAGGCAATTTAGAACAAGGTCTTAATAAGATTCATTCGTACTAATGGGACAATTCTCCAATGTTTGGGACGATAAGAAGTTTGTTTGGGACGAAAAGAAGTTTCTTAGCGGATATCCTATATTATCGCAGAGCTGATGAGTCGGAAGGCTCGTAAAATTAAAGTTTAGTGAAAGCGAGACTTCTAAGCTTTGTGTTCTGTATCTACATACGTACATGTTACGCTCACATGCATTATGCTCTTACTGCAATGCATTATGTCTAAAGTGTTCCGAAATCTGCAGCACATGTTCCCTACGTTCTTCGGGGTTTATAAATAACTTCGAATTGCCTGTGCTTTTTCGAGTATATAACTTCCGGCTGATCTAACGTCTAACTTCATTATATGTGCTACTTCTTTGATTTTTTTCACGTACAATCAACCGTTTAGCCGGCAGATGGGGGGGAATGTTCTCGTCTGACAAAAGTAGGTGCTTTAAAGCTTAATATTTCGCAAACGAACCCTAAGTCGAAAAATAGTCTTCCTACACCCACCGTATTTTTAAACTACCAATCCAACGATGGTCGTTTAAAAATATGGTGCCTACACTATGGTGTAAGCGAGAAAAAAAAATTGCATCTCAATGGAGATTGTGTAGGGGAGGTACCCCAAAAAAACTTTTTTTTAAAGATTTTAGTGTACCGTTTTGTCACCATCACCATAAGCAGCCTATATACGTCCCACTGTAGAGCACGGGCCTTCTCTCAGAGAGAGAGCATGGACTTAATCACCACGCTGAGGTATGTGAATAGCTCAGACACTCAGTTTTCCTTACGACGTTTTCCTTCACCGTTAGCGAGTGGTATTGCTACTTTAACTTCACAAATATACCTAACTTAGAAAACAAAGTCATAGGTATATGTCCGTACCTGGACTCGAACCTGGGGCTCTCGCTTCCGAGTCCAATGTTCTACCCACTAAGCTACCACCGCTCTCATTAATGTGTATATCTATGCCAAATTTCAGCTCTCTAGTTCTATCTTCTATGTGCTAAACCGCGGACAGACAGACAGCCAGACGGACATGGTTAAACGATAGGGGTTCCTTGATGACTACGGAACCCTAAAAAAAGCCTGTTCCTGTGTCGTGCTCGTGGGCCGCACGTCGGCTTGTATTGTAGTCTCTAACCTTAAAAATATTTAAGGTTTAAGTTTGTATCATTGCGCCCACACGTCGCTGGCCCTTTGTAATATGGATAGTCCTTTAAGGCTGGCTTCTTTGACATTACCCTTAAATCAGATAAAATACATTTTACTCCCTAATGGTTGAAATCTAAAATATAAATAAATATAAGTAATGTACACAAATGGCTATTGCTGAATTAATTAATAGGATTTCATCATCAGCCGTTTGACGCCCACTGCAAGACATAGGCCTCCCTCATGTTTTTTATAACCATGAGGAGTTTTGCCATAATCGCCACGCTTGGCAGGCGGGTTGGCGATCGCAGTATGCGGTTGGAATCTCAGGGAGACGCTGCTGCCCGTCTCCTGGTAATTTATTATTATTTATTATTTATTCGCCTTTTACGATATCCACAGGAGGAAATGGAGTAACGCTATTCTTAATCCGAATTAATAGGATTTTTATTTCTGTAATTTCAAAAAAAATGCATACCTTTCAGCCAGTTATTCGCTCGCGCAACGCCGCCAGCCAGCAAAATTTTGCAGTTGGCAACTCACCTACACTCGGTCAGCACACTGGGTGAATCTACCACTCCAAAATTCACAAGGTGACAACTCCTCTGTCGTGTGAGTTTAGTTGAGGGTGAGTTGACGCCTCAGCCGCAGTAGCTCTCGGAGAACCGGGCCTTAAACGGGGACCTGCCCGACGGGTGTTCGTTCTATTAGTCTGAATGCAGCATAGCAGCCATTTTGAAATTAACTCGTTGAATAAATGTAAGAACTTACTCTCATACATAGCACATAACTCCTGTGTACATAACCCCTGTGAAACTCTAATTAAAACCCTTACTGACATAACCCTCTGACTATGAGTTAAACTCAATTCCACCAACAAAAGTTTCAACCCAAAACTGAATGAAAATAAGCCCACCACAAGACTGTAAGGGAATACGAAATGTTGGCGCGCTGTAATCATTCGGAATTGTTCAGTTCGGTCCGAAAACACAAGTTAATTTTAAGATATCAGAAGGCCGGTATAGTAAGCTTGTGCCTAATTCGTAAAATCCATCCCGTAGCTGTCTGGAAGATGTCGCTCTTTGCGATAAGACCGTCAATTGTATACTATGTAACTTAGATACTGTGAAAATATCTTGTACTTTTATTACTCTCTTTTATTACTAATACGTCTGCTAGTATTGCAGACCCGACACGTTGTCCTGTCTTAACTATGAATGGTGAATTTGAATTCGTACAATTAGTAAAAGAAAACCTTCTCTTGGCAATATCAAACACAACAAAAAAATTATTACCGAAATTGGTCCAGCCGTTCACGCGTGACGCCGTGCCCCCAGCGTTGACCAAGGGAAATAGGGATTCATTTTTATGTTATAGAAGATGTAGGAGCTACTTAATTTTATTTATTTTTATTAGTTAGCTCCGTCTGGACAGTGCAGCGGATAGCACATTGATTTTCATATCCGTACGCTCTACTCAGTCACGTTATAGGCGACTGTGAAACTAAAATGTAAAGAAGAGAATAAGAAAAAAGACATTTATTGTACAAACAAGACACATCACAGAAAGAAAATAAGCAGATTTATTTATTTTATTTATTTAATACGGAGTTATTACATAAACATGCCACTTATTCTAAACTTAGATGATAAAAATATGTACTAGGCATGCATCCAAAAATATATCTCACTAAGTACTTTATTATGAGTAAGTTTAAGGTGAGGGCGTGTATTGGATAAGTAACATAATATGCAAAACAACAGAAAGAAAACTAACTACACAACAGACAAAACAAATAAATAAAACAGGACCACAGATGTAGCAATGGAGAGAGCTATGCTAGGAGTTTCACTGACTGATCGAATCAGGAATGAGGAGATCCGCAGAAGAACCCAAGTTACTGATATAGCTCAAAGAATTGCGCATTTGAAATGGCAGGGGCCGGGGCACATAGCTCGGAGAACTGATGGCCGTTGGGGCGGAAAATTTCTGACCTGGCGACCGCGGATTAGGTAACGCAGCGTGAGAAGGCCCCCCACCAGATGCTCTGACGACCTGGTTGTGGCAGTCGCTGGATGCGGGAGGCACAAGACCGGGCAGCTTGGAAAACCATGAGGGAGACCTATGTCTTGCAGTGGGCGTCAAATGGCTGATGATGATGATGATGATAGATGTAGCCTGTGGTGTATCTAAGTTGCCACAAAAGGCAGAAGTGGTCCTTCAGCGCTGATTTTCATTCAGTGCCAACCGTAACTCATACTTGTACTACGGAGTGCGTGCCGTGATGTTTTTAAATATAATTAAAATATAAAAAAATTCAAATAATATTATTATAAAAGGAAGATCACAGATCGTTTGCACATCGCTTACTGTCTTTACAGTGTATGTGTGAGTAATTGAGTAGTATAATGTGTAGTAAATTACTATTAGTCAATTCTGTATAATACTATATGGCTACTGAGTTAAACCTAACCTGTGACATAACCCCGCTGTAGTTGATATGGTATGTTCATCAATAATAATACAATTTGACAGAGAAAGTTCGCAATAGTAGAGGAACCAAAAACCTTCCGACATTTTAAACTTTTTTTTTTGCAATAACTGCTTGATTTTTTTGATCCATTTTTTTCTACAATAACCGCCAAAGTTTCACTATTTTGCCAAACGCAAAAAATGCAAAGATGATATAAAACTACACCATTCAAAGTTATATTATTTTTTGTAAATAAACATTACATATTGTTGTCTTAAATAAGTTTAAGAGTTAAAAAAAATTGGACCTGCCATTGTGGGATAAAAAATATTGCTTTAAAAAAAATTATTAAATCGGAAACGACATTTTCGGGTACTTTTATTGTAAATAATAAATTTCATAGATAATTCAGTTCCTTTATCCCCTTTAAATGTGTGGTAAACTAATTTTACTTATATTACAGCAGAAGTTGGTTGTTGTAACGCACGTTAGTAAAAAAATTAACAGATGTACGGAAAGAGAAACTATTTTGTACCGTGCCCCGCATACCGTATAACCCAGCGGAATTACCTAGGCAGCTCGCAATACGGGGATTCTGATGGTGGCCGATATAGTATTTCCGACGACCAGTGCGTACACTCCAGCCTGTGTACGCACTGCCCGTCTTCATGGCCTGGTTAATTATATCCTTCATTGTGATAAAACCTTTATTCAATTACCTCACAGTTAATGGTGATTTTCTTACCCCTGTGGACTTAAACGTGATGTTAAGTAGCTTTAATGTTACACGGGAATTTGAGCGATAATCATGGTAAGTTTTATTCAATTCTATTAGTGGCTTTTGCGTAATGCGCGCACAAATAGAGTGAGACAGATATATTTATAACAGATAGAGACAGTATTACAGATTTATACATGCATAATAAATCTATAATATTTATTAATAACATTTAAGGGGGGCTCCCATACAACAAACTTGAATTTTTGCCGTTTGTTCTCGATCTTTGTATCTAATGTTGTATGGATATTGGTACGGATCCCTTCGTGCACGAGTCCGACTCGAACTTGGCCGGTTTTTCATATATTTTGGCTCGATTTTGACGATCGTTGAAAAAATATGTCTTGTTTGTTTACTATCAAATGATAGTTTAGACTAATTAGGTTCTTTTAATCTATCTGTATAATAAATCTACTCAAGTTTCGCATAGATTCGAGATAGTGTCGAGATCTTTGGAAAGTGCCTTTACAAAAAAACCTTGTGTGTTTGATAGCTATTGTTAACGTACCTACGTTCATTTTGCTATGGCTTTGAAACCACCCTAAATTCATGGATTATTTTAATAAAACCTTAAAATCATCCATTTCCAGGATGGGCAGAACTTATCAGTGACAATTTCAGAGTGACTCTTCTGTGTTACCTAGTGGCATCAAGTACCGAGCCCCGACTCCCGACTCAATTAACCGTATCCCACTTTGTTTTGATTAAGTATGCGGATATGAGCCGCAAGGGTGTGCGCCCACTGCGGTTTATTAGCGCCGCGGCTACGTTTAGTGCGGTAAAAAAGGCAATTTTATTTTATTATTTACAGTATTGACTTTGCTAGGCCAGGAGCCTAGTATGAGTTCCTGTTAGCGCCAAAGAACGACGACATTGTTCGGCATCTAAAACAGCGAGCGTGACTTTTAGTAAATTGTACAGCAGACACTAATAACTTTACAAATCATATCGTCGTACACATACAAAAAATTCGAAATAATGGTTTTTGGACTAACTTAACCCTAGAAAGATAATCTACGTCAAAATGACTCCGTGTGTTTCGAATTATTGCTGTCTCTCTCTAATTCGCGCGAATCCGGCGCATTGCTTTACGGACATTTCAGTCGCCGGGCGGACCTATCGAGTGGCGGTCGCGGCACCGAAGTAAGTGTCCCCGTTTTCGAAATACAACAGGTGTTGGAGTCAAAATGACGTAAAATGGCCTAGCATAAGAGGTAAAAATAAACATTGCTGGTCTACTACAAAGGCATCAAGACGAGGACGAATCTCAGCACTGAATATTATAAGGTCACAAAGGGGTCCGAGGCGAATGTGTCACTGATTAGTCTAAAAAATGTGATTTTAAGAGAAGTTCCTACGTTTTGTTACTTTAAAATGATAGCCATTATGTTTCGTTACTTTTTTAAATAAAAATAAACAGTACTTGTATATAATTATGTTTTATTTTTATTTAAACTGATATGAGAAATACATACACGCCATAGGTCATCAAATTAAGTAAATAATCTTTGCAATAATAGCCATTTAAAACTAAGGAGTAATTTTGACGTATGATTATCTTTTCCGTACATCTAAATAAGATAAGGGTTAAACCTATTTTATGAAAGTCACGTTCGCGGTTTTGGATGTCGAACGACGATGTCAATCCTAGTTCAAAGAAAACATTTGTGTCTATGATTCGCTTGTCACCTCCTTTTCCTTTCCTCAAATGACCGCGCAGTTTAATTTCGGCGAAAAAAATAATCCAAATAATCCATCCTTCTCCAAGGCACGCCACTCCCCTATGTCCTCGACCATCGTTATCCAGCCACGGCGTTAGATCTTCGATCCAGTGGACTGGTAGACGTCCGACGCTATGTCACCTTGTAGAACTCTGTAAGTCGCTTATTATTTTTTCTTTGAACCACACCTTCGACTTTTCATATCAGTCCTATTATTAGGTAGTTGGCACACAATGGTATCTTTCATTAAACTCAAACAAGCAATTTTAAATTAATATTAGATGTATGCCAGGGATAAAATTCGAAAAAAAAAATGGATTACAATATATATTTTTATATGAACCTCACACTATCATCACCTCTGCATTTTCATTGCAAAGTCACCCGTAACGTAACTGACCCCCATTTTCTCGTAGGTACACTAACACGCTGTTAATCTACTGTTAACAGCCGTCAATTGACCAAAGTGCATACAAAAAAAACCACTGACAGCTGTTAACAGTAGATTAACAGCTTTGTGGCGAGCATATGTCAACTTTGCGCGCGCACTATAAACTCCAACATTCCTGCATCGCGCAAGCAAAATGTTTCACATGACATACAATTAATATAGCTTCCGACGAACATCAGTCGGACCGGCCGTCCCCAGGCATACGATCTGCCTGGCGGGAAATTTCCCTTTATAGTGGAAGAGCACGATCACCCGCTCTTCCCTATAGCTTGTTAGTGTACGAGAAACCGGGGGTGAGTAGAGTACACAAATGTAAGGTACAGGTGGTATTGTATAAGAACGTTGAATCACTGCCGCTGTGGTTCACGCCCATTGTTTTGGTCCGAATTACCCTTTGGACAGATAAGAGCTGTATTGTATTGTGACACCTTGTTAATTGGGTAATTGGGTTTAGCTTGTTTAATGTTCATATGCTGTGCCGACTTCCACAGTGTAGAAGCAAATGGATCTACTGAAATTGAAATTGAAATTGAAAAACGTTTATTCAGATACGACAACACACATAAAATTTTATAAATAATAATATGGAAAACCTGAAAACTGGTTTGGGTCAGCTATTCAAAATATACCGTGTGGCGCCGGATTAAGAATAGCGTCACTCCATTTTCATCCGTGGATGTCGTAGAAGGCGACTAAGGAAATACGTTACCAGGAGACAGGCAGCAGCGTCTTCCTGAGATTGCAACCGCATACTGCGATCGCCAACCCGCCTGCCAAGCGTGGCGATTATGGCAAAACCCTTCATGGTTAGGAAAACCATGAGGGAGGCCTATGTCCTGCATTGGGCGTCAAATGGCTGATGATGATGATTCAAAATATTAGCTGCTGGACAAATCTCACATTCGAGAAAAACTGGTGTTACCGATAGAGCTTACCAATCCACTGTACCTATAAACTTTTTTGCAACAAATATAATGACATTTGCGTGTGATAGCCCTAGCACAGCAGCCGACTATTAGCTAGCAAACGCGCACCTTAGCAGCAACACTCACGCCCAAACACACATCGTTTTTTTTCAAATCCAACGTACTTTCTGCCTTAGTACTTTCCTCATCCCCATCTTCTCAAGTCAATCGCAACCCGCACATCGCTAACATCTGGTTGCCTGTCAGATGTGAGATTTGCCCAACAGATCCAGGGTCTGGTCTTTGTTTTCTAAACTAATCAGATTTGTGATATTTCAGTAGCAAATTGCGCAAAATACACGATAGCTGAAAGTTTGAAGGAGGTCTGCACTAAAATTATTGAAAATATGGGCAATTGTACTATCGTATAAAAAAAATTAGTTTCTTTAAAAAATATTTTTATCATTTATATATTAGGGATTAAAGTATGAAATTGCCGTTTTATTGCAATAGGTTCTTTGAATTGACATAGAATCTTCATGGTTTGAGGTTTTCGAATGAAACTTTTTTCAAATAGTTTCTATGATATTCTTTTTTTAAAAAATGTGAAACATTTGAATATCGACTTTCAATTGTTTTTGTTATTCAATTTAGACAAGAAAGATGGATACTGCGAAAATTCGAGTGATTTTTTAATACGAGTTCCGACGCGGAACTAACGCGGCAGAAACAGCCCGCAATATCAATGCTGCGTTTGGAGAGGGGTCTACTAATGAACGCACCGTGCGATTTTGGTTTAAACGCTTTCGTGATGGAAATTTCGACTTAAAGAACGAGCCACGAGGAAGACCGCCCACACAGGTGGTCGATATTCAAATGTTTCACATCTCAAACCATGAAGATTCTATGTCAATTCAAAGAACCTATTGCAATAAAACGGCAATTTCATACTTTAACCCCTATTATTAATAAAAAAAAATTAACAGACTTCAAAAAAAAAAAACAAAGTAATTGGTACATTTCAGTATCCAACAGGATCTCTGGAATATCTGGTTCTATCGATGCTCTACCACCTTTAAAAATACAATTCTGGAAAATAGTTATTTTTAGAGCCTGAGCCAAATACTCGGACTAGACCTGCTGATTAATTTTTAAAGTGAAAATAATTATTGAGTTTACGAAACCGGAAGTACAGTCGACAGCACATCACAACCGATACATTTTTGTAGTCGCCCGTAATACGTAACTTAGAAAACAAAATCATTGGTACATGCCCTTTCATTGGTTTGAACCCACGACCTCCCGAATAACATGGCCACCACCGCTCCAACCTAGTCTTATGCCAAAAATTTTACCTACTTTTTAATGCCATCTTATTTAGATGGCACCAAGGCACCATTTTAGGAAACAGAACGTCCAGCCCACAGACTCTTCTTTTGAGAGGCTCCAGAAAGTAACAATTGCGCTATATATTTTTATCACAGATCGAATTTGCCAAAAGTGTCCGTACAATCTCTCGATCATTTTCAATCAAGACACATGCCGGAGTGGTCTGAGGTGGCACAAGACAGAAACATCTGGTCTGAGTTGGGGGAGGCCTTGCCCAGCAGTGTGACACAAACGAGGTTGAGTAAAAAAAAAAACAAATTTGGACACATGGCCGTAAACCTAAGGCAGAAAACCTAGGTTAATGCTATGTTAACGCCAAAAACGGCCGTTTTTTATATGTCTTGTTGGTGTTATAAATGTCTGTCTTCTTCTTAAGTCCCGGGTTCGTCTTCCTGTGTTCTTTGTCGCGAGTTCTAAAATCGCTGTTAACATGATTGAGAAATTATTGATTGATATTTTTTTTTTTGCCGTTACCCACATTTCGGCTGATATTGTGTTTTCTGGTGACTCTTGTATTTTGTTTTGTGATTTTATGTTTTTGAGTATTGTGTCGTCAAATAAATATAGGTATCTTTTTTCTTTCTTTGAAATTGTTTAAACACTTTTTGCAAATACGATCTGTAAAGGAAGATTTTTTTTCGTTGGTGGCGCTAGTTATCCCATTGGATCCCCTTAATCGACCCCACGTACCAGTCCACCTCACCTTGACCAAACCCAATGATTAATAGTCAATCCACGATAAAAGGTGGGGGTAAATAAGTTAATTTACTCGGTCGCCGGGCTGACAAGCTGAAATACACAGAAAGACACTTCAAACATTTTTGAACTATGGCTGGCAGAACCACGTTCAGGCGCCGACCGACCTAAACTGACTAGCAATTTGGAATAATACCAGTGAATCCAGAACCTAACCAGAGGTTCAGTTTTGTTATCATAAAACCCCTATAATTATATGACCAACCAAAGTATTTACATAGCGCTATCTCGCATATCTATACAACACAGACCTACATACTTAACGCAAAGACAATTATGGTCCGAACAAACCAACAGTCCGTATTATCAATACGATGTTTCCCCTGAGGTTTTGAGTGCGCTGTTAAGATAATCTTTTATTCCAACTAGCACATGGGTCCATGACGCGCCCCCGTAGGGCTTTAGCGGTTTCAGATGGGCTGCATAGCGCGCTTCGTTGCGAGCATGTCGAATTATTCGAATAAATGTTTCTTTTTCGAATATTTGCATATTTTTATCGACTTCATGGGATGTTTTTTTATGTTTTATGTATGTTCCCCGATTACTTAAAGACGACGATTGAAAAGAAAAATTTGTTTGAAAGGATAGACTTCACAAATGGTCCCATGATCATCAAGTCAGGATCTAATGATGGAATCCTGGAGAAATCGAGGGAACTCTATAAATTTTAAAGGGACACTTGAAGCGATTTGGGTGCTTTTGTAGTGATTTGTGCATTTGCTCAGGGAAAACCCAATTTGGTGGAGTGAAAAATTTGAGACTCAATTTTTTTTAAATAAAATGTTAAAACCGACTTCAAAACACTGCAGCATTAAAAACACAGACATAATTTAAATTAATATGGCCTTTAAATTCAAAGTAGATACATACATTCAGGTACACCAAAATGTATGTGCTGCTCATGTAACTTGACACCTGCTCCAAATTTTACTTCTACAATAACTATATGACGTATGAACCTACTTTGAATTTAAACGCAATATTGGTTCAAATTATTTCCGTGTTTTAGTGCTGAGTGCAGTTTTTTATTAAGAAAAGTTTTCTCACTAAACAATTCGACTTTTACTTCGTTGACCTAAAAATAAAATAGTAAAAAATTCAATTGTCACTTTTTAATTTTCAAATGACGCTGTTTTGTGGCTAGCAGTACTTGTGTATCAAGAAAATTCTTTCATCTCCGACGAGACTTGTGGTGGCTGTTCTTAAACTGTTGCAAAGATACCATACCAGATATTTGACTTGAATTTGACGAACAATTATCAGAAAATAAGTGGTTTTTTTTTATTCGAATAAGTACTTAGTTAACCAAGGTACTTATTCGAATTTTAAAAAGAAGTCCATACTATTTTAATAGTAGAATAGGCGAATAAAACGAATATTAATGAAAATGTAAAGGTAGAGAAAGCCGTGCTTTGGTGTCACTCACTCTATTTTATTCCATTGTGGCCTGCATTGATAATGTGTAAGGTCAATTGTTATGTAAATTAATTTGTACGTCACGTCGGGTTGACGCGTGGGTTGTCCGGCTCATTTCAGGTAAAATTCCGAACGCAGGATTATTGGAAACTTTTCAATATTTAAAGTGCTCAAATTTTAATTATTGCCCCTAGTGTAGAATATAGATAAGATAATAATAGCATCCACACAACACAATCACTAGTACTGGTCCCAAACTAGGATTCCCGGTGCCAGGCAAGGACATTATAAGCATGGAAACACAGCCAGACTGAGCCCATTTGATGTACAGCGGCCCCCAGTGGGAATTGATCCATGACCTTCAACGTGGCAGTCAATATCCAGTTCTAGTTTCTAGTTCGACTGGGGAATTCCCCACTTAGCCTCATAGTTGGGCCATTGTACGTAGCAAGTGCTCATTGTGAGGTATGTAAATACCTCAGACACACAGGTTTCCTCACGATGTTTTCCTTCATCGTTAGCCAGTGGCATTGCTACTATAACTTCACAAATGTACGTAATTTAGAAAACAAAGTCATCGGTACATGCCGGGATTTGAACCCATGACCTTCCGAATGAGAAGCCGGCGTTCTACTGCTCCGCTACCACAGACAGCTCTCAGCAGTCAATAACCAGTAAGATCCAAAGTCTATTAGTGTGGAAAACTGACCGACCGACCATGCCCTATGTCCTAAGATATCAAGAAGGTTGCGTATTTTAAAAAGTTACAACTTGTTGTAACGACTGCCTCGTACTGTAACAAAGGCGGTCCTTTGACTGCCTCGTTGATCTAGCTGTTAACACGCTTGACTACTAAGGCAGAGGTCGTGGGTTCAATGCCTACTAGGGGCCTCCATGCAAATGGCCTCAGTCTGGGTATAGCACAGGTTTTCCTAGTTTGAGACCACGACAAGTGATTTTGTTGTGTGGAAGTTAATAATAGGGGTTAAAGTATGAAATTGCCGTTTTATTGCAATATGTTCTTTGAATTGACATAGAATCTTCATGGTTTGAGGTTTTCGAATGAAACTTTTTTCAAATGGTTTCTATGATGTTCTTTTTTTAAAAAATGTGAAACATTTGAATATCGACTTTCAATTGTTTTTGTTATTCAATTTAGACAAGAAAGATGAATACTGCAGTTGCGACATATTATTACTAAAATCAAAATTTTACACTACTAAACCATAAATTTAATATTGTATTGTATTTCAATATTGTTCAATGTTTCGTGTGCAATAAAGCATAATATTAATAAAATTTTGCCAAAATAAAAGCTTTAATTTTGACTTGCAGCCGACTGTTTTTATTATTCTTTTACAAGAGCAACAAGGAGAGACACATTAATGCTTAAAATGCCTCTTCCCGTTATTACAGACCCAGCTTAAGTGGATAATAATTTAGTGAATCACCGCGAGGAGTTGCCTGCTAGCAATTGATAAGAAAATTCTGCTTTTTCTACCTTACAGATGAACTCCGTAGGGATTACTTCACTGTCTTAAGATTTCAACCCAAAGACGATGAAGAAATGTTGACCTTTTCTCTTGATTTCCATACAAACATAGTACGTTTTGATTTATAAACGACGTGCTATATCGTAACTAAACTTGACCATATATTGACCTCGGTTTCTCGTACACTAACAGTCTGTTAATCTTTATCTATGGACGTGAAAACAAAATCACACTCCTAAAAATCACAATCGGTCTCACAGACCCCCCTTATAAATTTCTGTATAGCCGTATTCCCAGATCTTTTTCAAGCCGTATTCCCAGATCTTTTTCAATTCTATTCAATTAAAGCACGTAATATACATTAATTACTAGGTTTAAAATAAAGAAATAAAAGCATTAAAGATTATTAGAATCAAAATTTATTACAAGTTTCATAATTATAGAGAAAATCAACGAATTTACAGACTTTTCAATCTTAATTGGCTCTAGATTGCTTGGACGATTATTGTAGGTGTTACATTAACTCAAATAAAGTGTGTTATTTGAGGCTACTGAGCCACTTGGGTCCAGTGCGTGAGGGGGAGGGCTTGTTTTCGCGAAAATCAAGTAAGGGACGCGTCTGTGAGACAAACGGTCCGCAGTAAACCGTTAAACAACAGCTTTCAGTTGGCCAAAGTTGACAAGAAAAAAATTCTGATAGTTATTTACAAAAGATTAACAGATTGCTCGTGTACGAGAAACCGAGTACCGAGAAACGGGGTGATTAGAAACCTGTGTATGAGTAGAAAGAAAAAGTGAAAAAGGTTGAAAAGCGAAAAACGAAAAGACGTCGCTGAACTGAACTCATAACTACAGAGGTGGCTGTAGTAGTAAGTGCAGTTAAGCGAAGTCTCAGGATCTGACCAAAATGCCTCGCTGTAGTTCAGTAGGAAAATAGTGACAAAAAACTTTTTTTCGCTTTATATTTCTATTCCTACTCCGGTGTCTAATCACCCCGTTTAACAGTTTATGAAGAGAAAGAGAGTGCTTTTCGAACATTATTCGTGAAGTTTCATTATAATCTGGCAGGTCGTTTATAAAATAAAACTAAACTACAACCTCTTAAGAACTTTCTTTAAACCAAACTCCTAAGAACGTTAACATCCTTTGTTTTAAAATAATGACTAGGTACATTTTTAACAATAGACTCTGAGACGGCACCAGAAAATGAAATCACCAGTATTTTAGACCCATTTTCGTTATTCCACTTAGCTTTTAGGTGTTTTATTTTGAACTTACGTACAAAAATAACCGAAATTTTTAAGGAGACCCTAAAATGGTGTAATACTCTAATAATAGAAAGTTCACAGGAATTTTATTACACCTCTTAAAAATCACTCGGGTAAACAATTTAATCTCACTCACGGTGGGGCTGGTCAACAAATTTAAAGTCGCTCAGCGTGCTATGGAAAGGGCTATGCTCCCGAGCATAGCCCTTTCCATAGCACGCTTCACGGCACGTTTCCCTGAAAAATCGAATTCAAAACGGGGTGATCCGACAGAGAACCAAAGTCACCGACATAGCCCACCGAATTAGCATGCTG
Organism: Yponomeuta evonymella; assembly: GCA_963969515.1. NCBI lineage: Eukaryota > Metazoa > Arthropoda > Insecta > Lepidoptera > Yponomeutidae > Yponomeuta > Yponomeuta evonymella. The sequence continues at coordinate 4,612,228 of OZ018366.1, read as the reverse complement.
AAGTGGCAGTGGGCCGGCCATATCATCCGAAGAATTGATAACCGACCGCGGATCGGTAAACGTAGTGTAGGACGTCCTCAGACTCAGTGGAGCGATGATATTCGCCGGGCGGCTGGCAAGAGCTGGATGAGAGTAGCCGACAAGCATAGGCTGATGATGATGAAATCATTTAATAAACAACTGATATGATTTAACAAACTAGTAACAAAGACAAAAGCTGGAAAAATACCTCTAGAAGATCAAAAGCTCGCGGAATCGTTGTCAATTTAGCAAGTTTTTTCCTCTGACAAGAAAAGTCCTGTATCCCTCAGGGATTTACTTTGAAACGTGTGCCAAGATTTTGACACAAATGAATAAATTAATACGACTTATTACACGTCGTAAGGTATAAACGTCGGAGTAGTGCTAATGAAGATGTTAAGAGTGTTTTGCAATAAAAAGTCCTAGTACTTTCTGTTATACACCATTGATTTTGGGCAGTTTGAGAGACATAGCAAAATAAACGTGCCTGACAATAGCTATCGAATACGCTAGTTTATTTTTTTTTTAAAACGCACCTTTCCAAAATGTCTAGACACAAACTCGTTCAGAGCGGTGCGTGCGCGCCGCCGGTCCGCGGGTTATTGTTTTGTTAGACGGAGAGGTGGTACTAATTCTTCGCACTTTTTTTTTCACAAGATTTCTCAACTCGAAACAAGATTTCTCAATATATATTTTAATAGTCTAAAAATATGCCCTTTTTATTTACTAATTACATGACCGCGGCTTTCAAGCCACCCAGAAATTAGCCAGTATATTTAACGAATCTTACTTAACCTTATCAAACCAAAAAAAATAATCATGTAAAATATTGGCAAGACCCTGACTATAAGCCTCGCACTGTTAAAAAATTATGAAATCTGATGTAGAGCGAAGCTTCTAATTCTACACGCCCTAACTCAACAAGCCCTAACTTCACAAAGTCTGCATTACACCTTAATCAAAATATGTGGCTAGGCCGTTTGAACAAATTTTCAAAGTTATGTATCTCCTTTAGAAACAACCATCAAACGTAACCAACCATCCATTACAGAGTAAGCCGCCTAAAAAAGTTTGATTGGCGTTTTGCTAAGTCATCTGTTCCAGCAACCTTCATTATGTTCTGACAAGTTTTCCAAATACGTACGAGTATTTCCTCCTTAGTAAGCAAATAAGAGGCATTCGGAAAATCCACACTTTCGGAGGGTTCTTGGGCTGGACAGTACTATAAAAGGAACAGGTTTTTTATTGCGTTTTTTTTTTAACAAAGTCTTGTACTTTTAGGAGAGAGTAAGAAAAAAGTGCCGGAAATAGGCAAGCGTGCAAAAACTAAAATAGTTATTTGTTATGCAAGGCTGCAAAGTTAATTTTTGGCGCGAGTACCTTGTATTGAAACCTGAGCAAGCGAAGGATTCTAGAATTGAGCCACGAGCGAAGCGAGTGGTTCAAATATAGAATCCTGAGCGTAGCGAGGGTTCCAAAGGTACGAGACGCTAAATAACTTTGCTGCCGAGCGCAACACACAACTTTTCACCTCACTAAAGCGAGGAAAATGTTAGGTGCAAGAAAAACAGTTTTAATAAATATTAAATTACTGTTAATTTATATCTTCGTCGCTGCTAGATTCGCTCATATTTTATGATTTCTTTCGATTTTATCAAAAAACAAACCAAAATAATGGAAGTAAAGTGAATTCAATAAAGAGAAGAAAATTTTAAAGTTTTTTTTTTAAATCAAATTTTCTTGCCGGCCAGTGCGATTCTTTAAATGAGGCTGGCGCATGACATGAAATAAGTATTTGCATTTCAATCATCAATGGACTGGCTGCAGAGAATATAAACTATTACGAAACCAATGAGGTTCTATATATATGTAATTTATTGTACGAAACCTTTATTGAATAAAAATATTCGAATTTTAAAAACACTTTCCACGCTAGCGGATAAAGTGCGATTTTCCACGCAGATTTCGAATGATAAACAGAGCTTTTACGAGCTAGTGAGGTGAAAAAAATATTTTCATGAAGCCTTGAGAATTATCGGTTCGTGGCAACTGGCAAACCCTGATCTCTGCATACTGATCTAGGGTACTAGTATGCGATTATTTATGTATAATTTAATTTCATTTGGTTCAAATGGTACTAAACAAACTATTTTAAAGTAATCTTAAAAAAAAGTCAGTTTTTAGGGTTCCGTACTCGAAAAGTGCCAAACGGGACCCACTGTCTATCTGTCTGTCACCGGGCTGTATTTCATGAACCGTGGTAGCTGGGCAGTTGAAATTTTCACAGATGATGTATTACTGTTGCCGCGTTGATAACAAATACTAGTAGAATAAGATAAATATTTAAGGGGTTTAATGAATAATAAGATTATTTTTTATCCTCTAAAGAGGTTTTTAAAATTTATCCTCAGCACGGGTTAGTGCAACAAAAAGAAAAAGAATATAGGTAATCATGTAGGTACAGCGATATCATTCCCATGTAAAAACCTAACTGCAAAGTGGCCAGATGTCGCTGCCTGTACGTAATACAGAGAAAGTTTGTAAAGAGGCTCGAAATTTCGCCAATACCTGCACTTACCCATAAGCTCAGTTGGGAGAGTGCTGGCTCGGTTACCAGAGGTCGCGGCTTCAAGTCCCGAAATGGGCGTTAAATTTAATTCAAACAAAAAAAAATTGTAGGAATCGCTTTAGATTTAGACTTCTAAATCTATTCTATTTTGAAGTCGTTTTTTTATTTCAGACAAAAAAAAATGTTGAAATCGCTTGAGATTTAGTTGCTTTTATTTTATTTTATTTATCCAAGGAGAAAAACATAACTGACAAACTTATAAGATAAAAACTATTGAAGTCAAAATAGTAAATTTTGCCAATTCCTCAGCATTTCTCACAGATAGGTATTACTTAATATCATAAAATAAGAGGCGCAATACACGATGTAATCTCTAATCTCTAAAATAAAAACAGACAAACAAAAAAGCTACTGTTTCAGAAAGAAAATAAATAAGTAAATGCATCCCCATACATACAATTATAAATATTATTTATTCATTAAAAAAAAAATAAACGAAACAAATCGATACAGCCCATGAATTTGACAAGATTTTTGTGAACATTTGATTGCAGCACTGCTTTGACTTATGAAACAAATCAACTGCCGTAAATGCTATAGCTATTGCACATTACGTTCAGGGGAGCTCTTTTGCCAGCATTGGTTCTAGAGACACTCTACGAAAAAACATGTTTGTTTCATATAAATCGGACAGGAACGCTGAAACATAGTTGAGCTAATATATACCTCGTTCAAGTCGGACAAAGTGCGGTGGTTTTGTAATGAGAGAACAAAGCAAAAAAACATACGCGTCAGATTGAAAACCTCCTTTATTGGTGTCGGTTAAAAACTGATGTCTTATGTCATATAATTATAACAAATGTCTTATACATTTGCAGTAGCCACCACATACGATCGAGCCTGAAGCGTAATGGTCTAGGATTGTTTATATACATTGTACATTGAAAATATGACGTGGTAGTATGGTACAAACAATATGGTTATAACATGGTACTAAAATCGATATAGAATCGCTCGTAGCCCCGGCCGCCTGAGTGATCTTAAACGATCACGAAGGTTAAGCAACACAGGGCGCGTTCAGTGCATGGATGGGTCGCCGTCTATGCCTAACGCTAGTGGCATTTTTCCGAGCGGTTCCGTGCTTCGCAAGGCACGTTAAGCTGTTGGTGCCGGCTGCCGTCGATAGATGGCAGTCGTTAAGCCAAGTCAGAGGCCTTATGGCGGCTTGACAACTTCTGACAATAGACGAGCCACTAGTCTACAAGCCTCCACCAATCCGGACTTGGCCCCCGTGGTGGAGTATGGCCTATACCTTCCTCAGGGAAGAGACCCGTGCCCCTCGGTGGGGACATAATGGGTTAATGATGGTTCTAAAATATGTACCTATGTGTTGTAAAGCTGTTGATACACTTGAGATTTGTCTTTACAGGATGCTCACAAAATAGCGGCAGCATTTTACCGAGCATTCTGGCGAAACGACAGCAAATTTTCTTCGAGCTTTTTGCCGAGCCGAGCAATTTTGTCATTGCTCCGCCAACTGGCATGCCAATAAACTTTGGCCTTTGCATCTACGTAATGAGATGATTTATACAGCGTCCAGTGGCACCTTCACTCACACTGCACGAGTGAAGGGACCACTCGGATGCTGCAGTGCCTGGGACATGGTTTTTTAGATGGAGTAGGCTTGCCCAGCACCTATACCATCCTGGCAGCTTAGTCGGCCTAGCCTACAGGAAAGACAAGTCAATAAGATAAGATGAGATAATGTTTTATTTACGCACCAAAACACACATTTACACACTTGGGCAAAGTTAACACATAAAACGCCTAAAAAAAATAGAAATATAAAAATAAAAAGACACTAAACACCAACGGTCCCATTTATAAAAACACGATTCCTCCAATACACTCCTCAGAGGCAGTTTAAGTCTTTTTATACGGCGTTTAGAAAGTGTTTTAAGGAACGGCGCATTCACAAATAAGACCGTAAAAATATGGCATCAAAACAATGCAGGATTAAACCTTATCACCTAACTAGTAACACTATCTACATAAGCACAACACAAATTAATTAGTAATGTGAATACGTGCGGAGCCAACCAAACCGCGGGTTTCCTTACGGCGTTTTCCTTCACAAAAGCGGTGATAGCCCACGGGTCTAATTGCGATAGACTCGGAAGCGAGAGACCCGGTTCGATTCCCAGTGCAGGCATGTGCCTATCACTTTATTTATTTTCAAAGTTACGTACATCTGCGAATTGGTAGTAGCATGTTAATACATTGTGAGTATAACGAAAATTTACTAGAGCGTTCACTAGAATTATCGTGAAAATGCGATGTTTGGCTCGTTTCGTTGTTCAGGTAGACAACTTTAGAAACGGCGTATGCTTGATGCTTGGTCAGAGGTGAATAATCAAGTCTATCTGCCACTTTAAAGTTTAAGCATAAGTACCACAGAACCCTGTGGATGTGGTTTCGAAGACACTTAATTAAACGAGGTTTAATTAAGCTGCACTTTGAGACTAAACTTTATTACGAACTTAATAATATATTAGATGGCATAGAAATATAATGTATTCTCTTCCACAGCTTACATTGCAGTCGATAGTACAATAATCTCTAAATTTAAGTTTTGAAGTCACCCGTTACGCAACCGAATAGAGCGCTTTTAGGGTTTCGTAATCAACGAGGAACCCTTATCGTTTCGCAATGTCCGTCCGTCCGTCTGTCGGTCCGTATGTCCGTCCGTAGTCTGTCTGTCTGTCTGTACCTATGTATGTATGTCTGTCTGTGCGGCCCAGCTCAGAAGCTATTAGTACTAGAAAGCTGAGATTTGGCATAATTATATTGTAATTACGCCGACAAAACAGTAAAATCTTTAAAAAAAAATAACGGATAACTTTCCTATACCTGAATTAGGAATGATTTTTGTTCTCGTCTATCCCGGTATGGGGTTACTTTGGATTGGTCGTTTAGAAATATTACAGGTGCAGAAAGAATTTTGTTTCAATTTTGTTTTGGTTTGGCAATCCGTTTGCGAAATATTAAGCTTTAAACGAAGTTTGAGTAGAAAGTCCCCCATCACCGGGCTAAACGGCTGTTTGTAAAAACATAAAACAAAATCAAGGCAGTAGCACATATATCGAAGTTAAAATGAAAACTATCACCACTAAGTTGGCTTTACAAGTTAATGAGTAATAATCATCCATTTACCAAAGGAAAACCTTGTATAAATTCCACTTACTTTGATGAAGTTGTTAGTTGTGTAAAACGCCCTCCTCCACGGAACCCTACACTGCGAGTGGCCCAACACGCTCTTGGCCGGTTTTGTCGTTATCATTGTTATAAAATTTATTCTCATGATAAATATTGCCCAACAGCGTTGCTGTACTTTGCACCTTAGTGTCACTTTATTACGAGAATGTCTTGTCTGTATACCATATAAGTATACAACAACCACTTTATTTGCGACGGAGCCGACGAAACTAAATACCAAAAGCCAAGTTTCACTTTTCCAATTGTACCCTGAAGGGACTTTTGTAAAACAAAGTCGATTTGAAAACAACGTCTTAGGTTATCAATGGCGTAGTTTAAATTGGGAATAACTGCAATTAGGAAAATGGAAAGTAGGATATAATAAAATGGATGAATAATTTCTTATTGTATTAACTTTAGTTTTATTTATTAATGTTAACTGTTATTTTCTTAATATCCATGACACAAGGAGAGATTTGGCAGTTTTATCACAAAAATTAAACTTTCGGACAAGCTAAAGAAGGAAAGAATGAAAAAAAGGTGAAATAAAGAAGAGAGTAGTATTAATTCCAACAAATGGTACCAGTTGTTAATTTAATTTTTATCGCGAAGGGCAAGTTAAAAAGTATCTGAAACCAGTCAGAATAACTGTAACAAACTCGACAGAAGTTTCTCAGGATCGTGGCAACTGGCAAACCCTGATCTCTACTCCTTCAGAATACGGCGTGAGTTTATGTACCTATGTAAATATTATGTGTAAATATGCTATGGATCTGATTATGTGTGTCTAATATGTTTGCAAGTATGTATGTTTGGTCCTACGTAAATTTTATTAAAAAATCTCTGTTACCGCTGAGATCGGTCAGTGTACTCTCAAGATGTTGTTTTATTTGGAACGACATCTTGACATCGCACTCAAGATTTATCTGGGTTTTTGGAGCGTAAAGGATCTGAATTTTTAGGTCTCATCAATCATGAAAATATGTCAACAAAAATAGAAACTGAAACAAAACTTCGCATTTCTGGAAGAATAAATGTGGAGTAATTTTGTTAGCTTCTTCTCCACATAATCGATTAATTGTGAAACTAACAACTTTGACGTTCACTAAGTAAATATTTGGTTTTTGCAATGAATAAATATATTTGGATTGAATTGAAAGAAAGCCTCAGAAAGGTGATGATGTAATGAATAAAATAGCATAGCGACCTCCTCAGAAGCTTTACAAAGTGGTCCTTTACCCCGTCCGTAGCAGATTGGTCCTTTGGCTGAATGTAATTGGACTCAGTTTTTGCCTCGTAAAACGAGGCCAGCCTCTCTCCTTTGCCCAGTTACAATTACATGTCTGAGATTTTTCCCTCTCAAGGCGTGTCTTTCTAGTTTTGAAGCATAGGGACGCGCCTTGCAACAGAGATTTTTTTTATTAAAAAAGCACTTCTGCTTGAAAAATACGCCGTACAATACGCTGTAATTTTTATAATTATGATATCATTTTATTGTACCTCTATTATGAACATTTTAGAACTGAATTGTGTATATACAGGATTATTTTCAAGGCAAACATACATTATGTACAAAATCTCCATTTACACACAAATATCGAGGGTAATTTAGCTAAGGCTTATTTGCAACATACTACAAAATGTCTGTAGTTTTATTATCTATGAAACCCTAAAACCGGTATTCATCAAAAGCACACCAATTTTATAAAAATCACTAAAAATGTTATATTGTGCAACGGAGACAGCACCCTTAATAACATTTAAAACCTCTTGCTTTTGCTTCGATTTTGGGATTTTCATACACCTTGTATAGTTTTAAGCTCTGTCAATAATTTAAAAAAATTCCATAGCTATTCCTTTCGTAATCACAAAAAACTCTGAAAAAATTCCTTCCTTTTGTACAAAATATTTTTCTCACTCTCAAACACGCTCATCAACAACCGGCGTTGTCATTCAAAAGACGCAACAATCCATTTGGAAAGAGAGGCGGCTGTGACGTCAGTTCGTGGGGAAAGGCGAACATTTCACCGCTGAAAGATTGGCATCTACTGAACCTTACGCCCCTACTGTGTAGCCACAAACGGTTTCGTTGGATCTGTTATTTCTATCATCATCATCACCATCAGTCATTTGACGCCCACTGCAGGACATAGGCCTCCCTCATGGTTTTCACAACCAAGAGAGGTTTTGCCATAATCATTTTATTTCTATACTTTTTATTTTATTATATACTTCCCTTTTAATCAATTTTATTCTATCTACAATTAATTTCTATTATTTATTTTATTCTATGCTTTGCCATAGTTATTTCTATACCGTTTAGCATCTGTTATTTCTCTACCGGTTAGTATTAAGTTTACATTTAGGAACATTTGCACAGCTCTGTAGTTTCCTACGCTGTTATAGGTATACATTAAACGGGTCTAATTGCGATTATTTATTAGGTAGAATTCGTTAATAATTACGATTAGACTCGTTTAATAAATAACTATGCATAAGCATGCCAATCCGCGGTGGGCACGTGTGGTGATTAAACCCATACTCTCTCCCTGAGAGAGGGCCTGTGCCCTACAGTGGGAAGTATACAGGCTGCTTATATATGCATAAGCATCGCAAGTCATTAAATAATATATAGTCAATCAATAAGCCCATATTCGTCCACTGCTAGACATAGGCTTCCCCCAATACATAAAAAAAAAAATCTCGGCCATCCTCATCCAGCCGAATAAATAAGGTTGTGGCAACGTAGCAAGTTTCCCAACGTCTTCCTTCCTTTTAATATAAGGTAAGAATGTTCCTTATTGTAAACCAGAAAAAAAAACAAACACAAAATATTTACAAAATAAGTTTCCTTTCCAGAATTATAAATGGTCCTTGACGTACTTTTTATCTGCTTAGTCTTTTCAAAACATACTCAATTGTCACCATTTCTGTCCAGCTAATTTTGTCTACCTTCGATACCACATCTCTAACGATTCCAGCCAATCCCAGTCCTACTGTCCATATTTCGCTGCCGTAAAGTGCCGTAGGCTATGTAATAGAACGATATGGGTATTTTTCTTATGTCCTTAGGTATATGTTTATATTTTAGATCACTTTCTTTTCTTAGATGTTGAGGAAGCGAAAGTGATCTGTCAGGATCGGCATCAGAATAGCAAGTGGCAGTCCCTGGTCTCTCCTACCCCTCTGGGATACAGGCGTGAGTTTATGTTATGTTATGTTTATGCAAGAAATGTACGGTCTTATTATGGGTATACAATTCATGCTCTTATCGTTTAAAGCGATCTCATTCAGACAACCTTTGTATGGGGACTTTGGCCATCCTATGATCTAGGATCTATTAGGATCTTCTCTAGTCGGGGTGTGAGCAATGTATGTGCATTTAGTTTCTATTGCACCAAATATTCATGTGAACATCGACGTCCAACTGAATTGTCTTTCAGAAAAAGGGTCACATCGATAGAGATAGATATTGGTGAGTGCACGCACTTATAAATTAAACGATGATAACTTAAGGCTGCGGTTACGTCGGATATGCTGTCTCGCTCACACAATGTAACATTTTTAATGATTGTAAAACCTGAAAAACCTATTTACTTTTGATAAATGTGGTCTGAGTGTTTGATAGATAGTAAAATGACATGAATGTACGTAATTTTATTATCTGTTGAACCACATTTATCAAAACTATACTCTTTTTTTATCTTTTTTTAATATATCTCCAAAGTTGTTAGATTGTACGAGCGAGACAGAATGCCAGACGCAACAGCCTTAAGACCTAATTGCGATCTCGAGTATGACCTCTTCTATATTTTATGTCTTAATTTACATGCTCGCCTAGTTAACTCGCCGCGTTTCGAAGCGAGATGCTCGTGCACGAGCGAAGCATTCAGTCTGTATTGGACCTCGCAAAATGAATGACGTGGATACCATTACTGCATCAGCATTGTTTTTGCTGTCTGCAAAATTATTTGACGATTTTACGAAGAACAATAGCACTTTGTCAATGCTCTCCATAACGCTCAACTAAATAACTGTAGGTATGACACACTCCTTGAACGGCTAGTAGGCAACAGAATCAACGCGAGCGTGTAAACAGCACGCTCGCATTCGCCACGAGTCCTTTTGACTCGCGTCTAAAAAACCGCCACCGAGGCGAGCAGCACTCGCGAGCGACCACGAGGCCAGGGGCGAGACTACGCGAAATTACCGTTTACATGCTCCTGTTCGTGCTATCTCGCGTAGGCTCGCGTCAGCTCGCACGAGCATGTATGAGTCATTAAAGAGCATGACAGCTTGATGACGTGACTTGAAGCTGCCAGCCCGCATGCGAGCAAGCGAAGGAGAAAAAATATGTAGTCAGTATTTTCTTTTTTTCGCGGGAAACCGGTGCATTTTCGTATTTGAAATGCGTCATATTGGGCTGACATGTGAGGAGGAGTTGATTTATTTCACGTAGCAGGAAAATTGCAAGATATCATAATATTATTTATCTTATTATTCCGTTGTATATATACAACTACATCAACAGCAAGCACGCGAACATTATAAAACTTAAGGTAAATGTGACATAGGTCTAGCGATTGTATCAATTAAAGGTAAACACAGCATTTCTAGAATCGATTTCAATTATCAAGTAAAATTTACTTAACAAAATAAAATTAAACCGTTTGTTTCAGAAATTAGAGAAATTTATACATTAAAGCTGAAGTAGAGTAAAATTTTCTTAAACTTCGCATAAAAAATAAAAATAAAAATAATACTTAAATTGCGTAATTGCATATATAAGGCTGTCAGGAAGAGATCCCTTTTAGCGATAGGACCTCCAGTTGTATACCACGTAACTTAGATATTTAAGATTTCGCATGTATCTTATCGTATTGTTATCTTATGCAATCTAAAAAAATCCTATCTATATTGTCACCTATACGGTGACTATACGGTATACGGTGACAATGGAGATCAAACATGTGGATTATCTGCCTCGTTGGTCTCGCCGTTAAGGCGCTTAGCTACCAAAACAGAGGTCGTGGGTTCGATTCCCACTGGGGCCGCCGTACATTTGCGCAAATGGCCTCAGTCTGGGTGTATTTCCGTGTTTGAGATGTCTTTGACTGGTTGCCATAAGACAGAGCATCCTAGTTTAGTACCAGGACAAGTGATTGTGTTATGTGGAAGTATTATTATTATTATTCTAGTTATCATAACAAACAACTTTTATTATGAGACCAACTTGGAAGTCGCAAAAAATTCTACTGGCTTATAATATACTAGTTGTCCCGGCGAACTTCGTACCGTACGATTCTTGCACAGCGCCATCTATTTTTAAAACACAATGTTCGCTCGCACAACGCCATCTATTTTAAACTTAAAATAAATATTATCGCACGGGAACGCATTACCGAGATATCCAATATGCTATGACTCAATTCAGGTCTTCGTCTATCTGTACGCCAAGTTTCATATTAATTTTTCGTTCAGTTTCGTAAGTTTCACGTTCAGCCGTTGTTGCGTGATTGAGTAACAAACATCCAAACATCATCACAAACTTTCACATTTGTAATATTAGTAGGAAGTAGGATTCACTCGAGCTGGTATCAAAGTGTAGCTTGGAACATCTGATATTTTTATTGGGGATTTAAAAGTAGTTGGTCTGGTGTATATGTGTGCGTGATCTGCCATCAACGGCAGTAATAAACGAGTGTCCAACTGCAGTGGTTGTTTCATTTACATCATCTGGCGAACGAGTTTGCTACGCCGCGTGTGCACAAGATGGCGAATTTCATTGGAAATTTAGTTAATTTCGACCATAATAATCAAGAATGGCCGATATACAAAGGGCGGCTTGAGCAGTTTATTAAGCTAAACAAGCTCGCTGACGAGTCAAAAAGCGCGCTGCTCATTACACACCTAGCTGATGATACATACCGACTAGCACGGGACTTACTTCATCCAAAAAAAATTGAAGTTGTGAAGTTCGAGGAACTGGTTTCTACGTTGGATCAACACTTTACGCCTAAACGTTGCTTGTGGGCTGATCGCGATAAGTTTTTTGAAGCAAGAAGAGCGGTAGGAGAAAGCGTCGACGAGTGGGCGGTGCGGGTACGAGGACTCGCCGTCCATTGTTCGTTCGAAAATGGTTTAGATGAGCAGCTAAGGGACCGTTTTGTCTTAGGCCTCAACCCAGGCCCGGAGCGGGACCGACTTTTCGAACTGGACGCAGCTTCGCTCACTTTTGCTAAGGCGTTGGAGGTAGCTCGGCAAGCGGCGAGCGCTCGACGAGCGCGGGAGGTAGGCGCGAAAGTTAAGGAAGAACCAGTGTTCCAAGTGCGTGGATCGCGTGCTACTGGTTCAGGCTCCGCCTCTGGTCCGCCGGGAGACAGCAACGCGAGAAGGTGTAAAGTGTGCGGCTTGAAATATCATAGTGCGGACAAGTGTAGGTACAAAAACTATAGGTGCCAAAAGTGTGGTGTCAAAGGTCACCTAAAGAAAGTATGTGGTGGCGGTAAAAATACAAGGCTGAATAACATATGTACGTGCCCAGAGGAGAACTCAGCCGACGATTCTACGGACTGTAAGGAATGTGAATTATTTCACCTCAGGTATGTTCAGTATTCACCCATTGTTGTTGATGTGATTGTAGATAGAACGAATCTATCAATGGAATTAGACTCTGGCTCAGGTACCTCGATAATCTCGGATAAATTGTACAAAAAGCATTTTTCTCAGCACCGACTAGAGAAATGCGATCTTAAAATGTGTTTATATGACGGCCATAAAATCTCGCCATTGGGTTGTTTTAAAGTAAATGTAATATATAATGGAATAACAAAACTTCTTATATTGTATGTAATTGAAAACGGCGGGCCGCCCCTGCTAGGCAGAGATTTTATGTCTATTTTCGAAATTACCTTGACGGCTGAGAACAACAATGTTTTCTTTGTAAAAAATGATCCGAGCGAGGTGCCACAGTTGCAAAAAGAATTTCCTAATTTATTTGGTAATGAATTAGGTCGATTTAATAAATTCGAAGTAGAGTTAAAACTGAAGGAGAATTCGACCCCAAAGTTTTTTAAGCCGCGTTCAGTTCCATTTGCTCTGAAAGAGAGAGTGGATGAAGAAATCGAAAGGCTCGTTGGTTTGGGGGTACTCGTGCCAGTCACATCATCAAAATATGCAACGCCGATAGTTCCGGTCTTAAAAGAAAATGGCAAGGTCAAAATTGCGGGAGATTTTTCAGTGACCTTGAACAATGACCTTATTGTCGACAAATACCCAATGCCTCGCATAGAAGAAGTCTTCGAAAAGCTAAAGGGTGGGGAACATTATACTAAATTAGATTTATGCAATGCATATAATCAGTTTTGCCTCTCCGAATCCTCTCAGGAACTAACCACAATTAGTACAAACAAAGGTCTATTCAAGTATACACGACTTGTTTATGGTTTGGCTAATGCGCCAGCTATATTCCAACGCGCAATCGAGTCTTTAGTTGTAGGTATAGATGGTGTTAGTTGCTGGCTGGACGATCTTTGTGTGACGGGGCCGGATACAAAAACACATCTAACGAGATTGCGCGAGGTTCTTCGCAGGTTAGATGAGGCCGGTTTACGTCTACAAAAAAATAAATGTATGTTCTTCCAGAGTAGTGTGACATATTTGGGCTACGTCATTGATAAAAACGGACTCCGACCTTGCCCTAAGAAAGTAGAGGCTATAAATAAAACGCAATCACCGAAGAATACAGTTGAATTAAAAAGATTTTTAGGTATGGTAAATTATTACCGAAATTTTATACCACAGGTATCGGATAAGGTAGGCCCACTTAATGAGTTGTTACGGGAGGGTGCGAAATGGGTTTGGGGTCCGCGGCAGCAAGGCGCGTTCGACTACGTAAAAGTCGAGTTGGGCTCCGAGCGCGTGCTTGCCCATTTTGACCCTGCGGCGCAGCTAGTGTTAGCGGTGGACGCCGGGCCGGCGGGGCTCGGCGCGGTGCTCTCGCAGCGTGGTTCTAGTGGCGAAGAGAGGCCGCTTGCATTTGCGTCGAGATCGCTAACTAAAAGTGAACGAAATTATAGTCAAATACAAAAGGAATCCACTGCGATCATATTCGGCATCAAAAAGTTCCATCAATACTTATATGGACGGCGGGAACCATTTGTGTTAAAAACTGACCACCGACCCCTTTTGTCCATTTTTGGTAAAAAGATTGGTATACCTGTTATGACTGCCTCACGCCTTCAACGATATGCAATTATATTATCAGCGTATAATTATATCGTGCAATACATATCGAGCGCAAACAATGTAGTAGCGGATTTTTTCTCGCGGTCGCCCTTGCCAACAAGCGAGAGCGAGACAAACAATGAACGCGCTGATAACGCTGATGATGAGTCATTATATTTAAACTTTTTAGATGCGAATATCGCGCCGCTGACTTTTGCCGAGATTGGAGATGAAACAAACAAAGATTCGGTCTTACAAACAGTTGTAAAATACATGATGGTGGGCTGGCCGCGTAAGATTACGTGTCCGTCGATAAAGCCATATTTTTATTGCAAAACTGAGTTAGAGATTCAAGGTGATTGTATTTTTAGGGGTCACAGGATTATAATTCCTGCAAGTTGCCGAAAAAGAATGTTAAGCGAGTTGCATACCGGGCATTTTGGGATAATTAAAACCAAAAGCAATGCGCGCGGTCGTTTCTGGTGGCCCGGAATCGACAAAGATATAAGTCAATGGATAGGGTCATGCAGTGCGTGCGCCGCGGTGCGAGAGGCGCCACCGCGGGCGACGCCGGCGCCGTGGCCGCAGCCGGCTGTACCTTGGGAGCGAGTGCATCTTGACTATATGCAAATCGCTCAGCGGACGTACTTAATTGTCATAGATGCATATTCTAAGTGGCTAGAATGCATTTTAATGGACCGTGGCACCTCGACGCTTTGTTTAATAAATAAACTGAAGTATTTGTTCTCACGTTACGGTATACCTAATGTTTTGGTAACTGATAACGATGCTAAGATAAATTCATTAGAGTTTAAGACATTTTGCGCTTCTAATGGAATAAAATACATGACTTCACCAATATACCATCCTTCGAGTAACGGTCAAGCGGAAAACTCCGTGAAAACATGTAAAAAATTCCTAAAAATTGTTTTTACCGAAAATCCATGTATATGTAACGAAAAAATTAACGAAAAACTTTTAGAGTTCTTATTTCAGTATAGAAATACGGTTCACTGTGCAACAGGCGTTTCCCCTGCTAAACTAATGCTGGGACGTGAATTCAAGTCAAGGTTAGATCTAGTTTTACCCCAGAAACACAGTCATGAAACAAATAATATTAATTCTGGTAGACAGCTCAATGCAGGTGACTGTGTTTTATTTCGGTGGTATGTAGCAAGAAAAGGTACATGGGCGGTGGGAAAAATTGTAAAAAGGATAGGAAGAAGGATGTATGAGATATCACAGCCTAACAGTGATAATACTTGTAAGCGACACATTGATCAGATTCGTAGATACATAGGGACTTGTACTATTGCTGGAAGTGATGAAAACGATCACGTGGACTGTGGCCCTTTTGCCGCTTTACCGACAACTGCGACTGTCTTGTCAGGCGTACAGCCGACGACGTCGTCGGTGCCACAAGCTCCGCCACCGACCGAATCTTCAGAATATATTTTGGAAGACTCATCCTTGCCACCTTACGTTCAAACAAATACGAGTGATCCAAATAATGTACAGGAGCCATTGCACGAGGAAGAAAATGAGATTTGGACGGAGGCGGAGGGTGATGGTATTCGAAATGAGATTAGTGAAGGCAGTGGTGACCCTGAGCTTACGCGAAGGGAATATAATTTAAGACCGAGAAAGGAAATAAATTACAAACAGTTTTTCTAATATTATAAATGAAATATATTTATTGTACATAATATAGACCTAGGAAACTTTTATGATAAATAAGTAAGCAGTGTTATTTTTTAAATTGTCCACAGGCTTTCAGAATAGTCGTGAGGGAATGGTGTATATGTGTGCGTGATCTGCCATCAACGGCAGTAATAAACGAGTGTCCAACTGCAGTGGTTGTTTCATTTACATCATGGTCTCATAATGAAAGTTCTTTGTTTAATGAGTAGAATAACCCCTTTATAGGTCTAGAGGCAGTGGTCGGTAAACCTACCTCATCATTTTATCCAGATGTGATCACTTTGGGTTGTGCGAGTATAATATACGATATTACGTTCAACACATAAAATATGAGCAGCCTATATACGTCCCACTGTAGGGCACAGACCTTCTCTCAGGGAGATTGGCCATTTCAAGCGTTGAGGTATGTGAATAGCTCAGACACTGACGTTTCCTCACGATGTTTTTCTTCACCGTTAGCGAGTGGTATTGCTACTATAACTTTACAAATGTACATAACTTAAAAAACAAAGCCATAGGCCCGCACTGGGAATCGAACGTGGGTTTCTTCCTTCCGATTCCAATGTTCTACCCACTAGGCTACCACCGCTATCTTCAACAGATGTGATCTAAATATACCTATAGGGGTGCTAGTCCCTTTAATCAATCTATAAACTGTTAATCTACTGTTAACACTTACTAGTTAATAAAAGTGACATACAAAATTATAGCTGTTAGCAATGGATTGGCAGATAATCTGTGGACGAGAATCCGACGGAAATGTCACGTCATCGACAGTCCTTTGGTCTTCCTTTAGGGTGCCGTACCCAAAGGGCAAGGGGCCCTATTACTAAGACTCCGCTGTCCGTCCGTCCGTCCGTCTGTCACCAGGCTATATATCATGAACCGTGATCGTTGGACGTATTTTTGTTCCCGATACAACAAAAATTACTAAAAACAGAATAAAATAAATATTTAAGGGAGGCTCCCGTACAACAAACCTGATTTTTTTGCCGTTTTTTGCTCGATATTAATAACGGCAAAAGCTAGACGCTTGAAATATTCAAATATTGTACAGAAAATGGTACGAAACCCTTCGTACCCTCCGACTCGCACTTGGCTGGTTTTTTAAGAGTTCCGTATATTAAAATAAAAATACGAAACCCTTGTAGGATCAATCAGATCGTCTGTCTGTCAGTGAGTCTAGTGTCAACATTTTCTTTTTACAGGGACGCGATAAAATCAAATTGAAATTAATATTAAATACAAGGGTTTGAATCTCTTGAAGCTGTGAATAATTAAAACTTCTAAGTCAACGCAATCAAAATATACGGAAATTATGAAAATATACGCTTGCAAGGCAATCAAATCCTATAGGTTACTTCCCTTTTGAGCTATAATTATGAAATTCGTCAAGAAACAATATCTTGCAAAACACACAGAAAATCCAAAAACTATAAATTTTTAGTTGCATAGCAAAAACAATTTTTTGAATAAAAAATCTTTGAGACATTTGTTTGTTTTTTTATTGCTAGTTTATACGGAGCCCTCAGTAAACGAGTCCGACCCGCACTTGGCCTTTTTTTTTCTCAATCCTCTTACAAAAACACGTACAAAAATAAGTAGAACATCCTGCCCATTCTCAATTTCCTTGGCAAAAACTCGACACACAAGGAAATAAGAAAAACTACAATGGCATTACTGCGGCCAACCAATCACCATACTTCATTTTATATTGCGACGAAACTGACATAGAAAATATTAAAAAAAAGAAAAAACCCGACTGTAGTGGTAAATAAACTAAAAAGACAAAATATTGTAAGATGACAACTTCGACTCAGAGGAGATGGTCCTGCTTCACTCGAGTGAACAAATAATATAAGTTTATAAGCATTATTTCTTTGACAAACTTATGCATTTAAAACTTTATATAAAATATGGCAGTCGGGACCCGTTACTGTTAGTCATGGTTGCTTTATGTTTTTTTACCGATTTCTATCAACGTTTTGTTTACATGTAGGCTAAAGCTGAATGAAATTATATGTACACATGAATTTTTGTTTTTCTTCTGATAACAAATCTTACACATAATTTATGTTTCATGGACTTAAAACGTGGTTAGCATAGTTAGGAAACAAATTATAAAGAATAAATAAAATATAGTAGCGCCAACTAGTGACTGAAAGTGGTACTTTAATTGCTTAGTAGTGAATTTTATTTTTTGATTCATGTCTGTTGTATTAATGCTGATTTAAAATAACCTATAACACCCACTTATACATTTTTTATATACAATAACACCTGATTGGCGTAAAATAAAATTATCGAATCTTAATTTTACAATCAATTAAATATATCAGCGCCATCTAGTGACTCATGGTGGTACTATAACGTTGCGATTAAAGCTAGCGATTTTTTTTTTATTACTTGTACATACATATTTACATACACAAACTCACGCCTGTATCCCAGAGGGGTAGGCACAGACCAGGTACTGCCACTTGCCACGATCCTGGCAGATCACGTTCGCTTCGTGATCGACGGTGGCGAGGATAGTCGCCGCGCCTCACGCCGGATCACACGAGGCGGCGGAAAGCGGGCTTTGGACACCCGTTTGTCACTTTTCTGTTTCATTAATGCTTATTTAATAAAGCCTATGACACTCGCCCAGGAATGACGAATCGATTGACATCATATTTGTCAAAAACTGACCATTGGTTGAGAAGTTATGAGGGAACATAGAATCGAAAATACTTACATACATACGAGCTAAACACATTACCCTCCTTTTGGGCTCCGCTGCAAGTTGGTAAAAAGCCCAGGGACGTACACAGGTTACGATTCAGCCCATATTTTTCTCCACTCTTTAATAAATAGGCAATGAAAAAGTAGCTGATCAACTTTTCCATTTTGGTTTGAAAAATCACACTTGCCGTATAATTTAACTGATTAGAGTACCTATAGTTTATCTAATCTAGCTGGAGAACAAAGGTTTTCTCTCAGAGAGGAAGAGAATAAGAGAGAGGTTCATTTAAAAACCCCACTCTTAATCGCCACGCCTGCCCATCGTGAATCAGTGATATAAAATATCAAAGACGCTCAGGTTTCTTCATGATGTTTTCCTTTAACTTGAGCAATTTGTGTTATAACGGTAAACTTGAAAAAAAAAATTAAATAACAAATGACGGACAGAGAAAACTTGATTGTACAACCAGAAGAAAGAATTACAAGTTATTTCTTATATTTAAGTAATGGCATACAATTGGGTCTTATCGCTTAACGCGATCTCTTCCAGGCAACCTTTGAGTAGAGTGGATTGCAGAAAGAATAAAAAATGTTCTAAATTTATCTTATGTACCAGGGGTCGATACCTACCCACAGACGCTCACCCAGATGCGTCTCTGCAAAATCGATAGTGGAGAATCTTGCAGGATAAATAATAATAAATCCCTATAGAAGTCTACGTTTCCTCTTCCGCATTCGCATCCGCAAAGTAAGGAAATGAGTCTATTGGCTAAACCTTCCAGATTCTCGCGACGTTCATGAATAAATTTCGGATACGGATTTGGAGCAGTCGTGCCGTAGTGATCACGTCTCATGAAGCGATTCTCATACAAAGGTTGTTTGGTTTTTTGTTGCAAACGACCATGCCGGATTGCAATGAACCTTTACAACTAGAGGTTCAATAAAATAAAATGAAATTAAAGCTTAGTGACATGTTTCTATGAGAAGGCTTATGAGACTGTAATTTCGTTTTTAGGGTTTCATAGTCAACAAGGAACCCTTATAGTTCCGTCATGTCCGTCCGTATGTCTGTCTGTCTGTCTGTCTATCTGTATGTCTGTCCGCGGCTTAGCAAAGAGACCTTAGTACTAGAGTGCTGAAATTTGGCAAAGATATATCGATATTAATTACGCCGAGAAAACGGTAGAATAAAATCTCGAAAAAAAGTTTGTTTCGGGGCGTAGGGGAGGTACACTTAAATTAGGGATGCAATATTTTATTCTCACCTACACCATAGTGTGAGGTATCGTTGGATTGTTCGTTTAAAAATATGTTGGGTGTGGGAAGATTATTTTTTAATTTAGGGTTCCGTTTACAAAATATTAAGCTTTAAGGCGCAAATTTTTGGGTTCTAAAAAATGGGTTATAAACGGCTTAAAACAAAGCGTTTTAGCATCCTTTTAAATTGTGCTTTTTTTGCGACTTTTATTACATAATTCCTCCGGCAGGCTTTTATAATGAATATTGATGAAGCGAAAAAGGTCTCCCAGGATCATGGCAACTGACAAACCATGGTGTCTGCTGACCCCTCCGGGATACAGGCGTGAGTTGTTAAATAGAATTATTTTAACATTATTTTACGAGATAACTCAAATGTTGATAAACGCTATACATACAGTGTAAGGCTTTACGTGCAAGGCGTGGCGCGATAGTTTGAGCTCGTTTTGTGTGGCGCGTTTTTGTACCATTCGACTAGAATGATTTTTTGACGGGTTATATCATGAAAAGTATTAGACGTTCCGTGTGACGCAGGATTAAGAATAACGTCACTCAATTTCCTTCCGTGGATGTCGTAGAAGGCGACTAAGGAAAGAAATTACCAGGAGACGGGCAGCAGCGTCTTCCTGAGATTCCAACCACATACTGCGATCGCCAACCCGCCTGCCAAGCGTGGCGATTATGGCAAAACACTTCATGACTAGAAACCCATGAGGGAGGCCTATGTCCTGCAGTGGGCGTCAAATGGCTGATGATGATGATTAGAGGTAGAGATAAAAAATACCTCGTTTATTTATATTATAACATCCTATCCATTCAGTCGGTCCCTTAAGTTTTGTCTTGAACTCAAGAAACTTGAGTTTTGTTTCTCTGGTGATCTGGTCACTCCGTTTATGGTCTGCCGCGAGCTCTCTTTCCCTCCTTATATATTATATTATTATAACATGGCCTCTTCAATTATATTAAAACATTTTTGTACAAGCTCCATTATATTCTTTATTAAATCTTATTTCTATGTTCAATATCATTACATTTCTATTAAAATTGCTTTCGGATCGGGCGTCATACTTTTGAAACACCCTGTATATCTGTAAATGTGAAAAACAAATTTCTAAAATGTTCTCTATACCGGCCTTTGTGTTTCAATGTATTTTAGTTTCTTTTTCTTTGTTTGTGCCGTAAATGGTAACCGCTGAAAATCAGCATGGTGGTCGCTACTGGCCACGGAATGATGCTGAACGAAGACCAATTTGGTGCCAAATCTAACCCAATTGTGTTTTAAATTTGTATTGTTATATGTTGAGATTTGAGTATCAAATAAATAATTTACTTACTAAATTTTGATTTACAGCAGGGGCCTGTTTCATTTAACTACAACTCATGGTTTACTAAGACAATTCAATGTTCATTGTAAAGTCGACAACACCGATCCACAGATTAACTAGTAGGAAGACTCAGCTTCGCAATGAATATAGAAGTGTCGTCATAAACTACGAAATGTAGTTTTATAAAATACGGTCCGGGCCATTTTGTGGACGTAATTCGAGACTGAAGGACCCAATCACCATGTTTATTGTAAGCGTGTTTTTTTTTCTGATACGACGTAAATTTTTAGAAATCAATTACCTAAGTGGAAACTTCGGGTTAATTCCAAAGGAATCCAAAAATCATGTACCTTATTCCCTTTTCTGGTTGCACATTAAGGTATTATCTGTCTCTTTAGCTATCTTCAATATATAGGCCGACTTGCACCAATTTCTTTAATGTGGTTTAAACAGCATTTAAGTAAAATTCTTCATAATAAAGTCGATTTAAATGGCGACTTAAATGATATTTAATAATTGGTGCAAGTCGGCTTTAATTCAATTTTATTATTGAATTAACTTAATTCTGTAAAATTATTATTAATTTTCGGTATGATATTCCATACAGATTTGGCTGGCGTTAACAAGAGAGTTATTTAAAGTTAAATCTTGTAAAGAAAGATAATACTTTGTCAGGAAATCTTTAATGCTTCATAAAAATGTACTCTTAGATCGCATAAGTAGCTTTAAATATATTCCCCGCACTTTTCAATACATTTCAAAAATATTACACATTGGATAGTTTTTCTTGTTAATAAAAGCTATAATGTAATCGCATGTGAATATTAATTTGGAGTAAATGAAGTAAACGTTTATGGGGAACTTCGAACCTTCGGTCGTATGAGATGCCGATCGTCGCATGCCTTCGTTCGTATTCGTTGGTCTGTACTCAGCATAAAAGATTAATGATTTCGAAGATTATGAGCGTGACGTGTTTATGCTGCCATTCCACGACACCATGTAGAATGAGTAGGTCATTCACGAAATGACATCCCCACGTTATTATTACGAGGTACTTTGCCACTGCTGGCTGCTTCTGGGATCAAAATGAGGGTTGATGTCAATTTCATGGCAGATTTCTCTAAAGAAATTTGCCGAAATGCATCTAAAGTAAGTACCTGCAAAAATCCTTTACTACGTTGTTGTAGCGTATCATCACAAGTACCCTATATACGTCTCATTGTAGGGCACAGGCCTTCTCTCAGAGAGAGTATAGGCTTATGTCGTATCACAATTTGTTTTAATGAAAATTTTAAACAGTTCTTTACAATGCCGTGTTGTTAATTATAATAATGTGGCTATTTCTGCTACCATACTGTGTTGCCAGATGTGAGACTGGACACAGATTACAGATCAATAAGATTGTAATCCTATCATTTTTTAATAGATTACCTTTTCTGAAGTCGCTAAGAGCAATTTTTCAATGGTGTTACAAAACCTGAAAATAAAATAAAATATCCGCATGACCTGCTCGACAATTTTTATAAAATGTTAATTAATGAGATGTTAATTATGTGTGTTATTGTAAATTTTATTACTAGCTAAAATTAAAGGTATCATTTGGGAATAATCCACGCGTGGTCTGTTGTTAACAAGGGGAGTAATTTGAAAACTCGGTCATGCCAAGTAAATACAATCAAACTTACAAATAAACAGAAATTCGTCTGAATCCTCTGTCTGAACCTTATTATGCTGAAGCTAAGGACTAAATTAAAGTTAACTTTTCAGGTCTCGACGCGGACCATTTTTTTTAACAAGAATACGAAACCAATTACGCCTCTATTTTTTGGAGGGTTTATTATAATTTGCTTTTCGTAGCTGGTTTTATGTTAAAAAAGCCATGTCAAGATTCGATCGTCAACTTAATTTAACATTAGCTATTTTTGAACAGTTTTTTGTCGATTTAGGGTTCCGAAGCCAATTATTAAGCTTACGCTGACCGTCCATCTGGCGTTTGAGATGGACGAATTGAACTGGACTTGGTAACTGGTTGATTTTTGTGCATAGTCATATTTTAATGGTTATCATATTTTATATCCTAATAAATACATACCTACGTACATAAACTCGCGCCTGTATCCCGAAGAGTTAGGCAGAGACCAGGGTCTGCTACTTTGCCACCACCCTGGCAGATCTCTTAAAGAGATCAAATAAAATATCTATCCTAATAAATACATGCATACATTCATACATAAACTCATGCCTGTATACCATAAGGGTAGGCAGAGACTGGGGACTGCCACTTGCCACGATCCTGACAGATCACTTTCGCTTCCTTAACATTTATTAGTCGTTGCATGCGCGCACGCCGGTTTCGGTTTCCTGATAAATATTTCCTAGAAATACTAAAAAAACAAAATTTTCAAGAAGGGAGGTTCCGCTTACCAGAAGAAAATCGTTTATTTTTTAACGTTTCTTTGTTTTTCGTTATCGTCGAAATGTGGCAAACTAGATGTAACCAAATTATTGTAGAGTGTAACAAAACCAACGACAAAACCGGTCGGAATGAAATCTATCGATTTTGAATCTTCTTTTGTACTGAATGTCAGAAACTAAATACATAACACAGAAATAATGCATAATATAAGAAACTTAAGAATGGACTGGAGTTGCAAGGGAAGAATGGAATATGCAGGGCTGAGGGCCAACTTCCAGTAGTGGAAAGAAGAAGAACATATATGAAACATAAGTTTACATAATTTATGGTGGGATCTTACAGCGGTGGTATCCTAGTGGGTAGAACATTGGACTCGGAAGCGAGAGACTCAGGTTTGATTCCCAGTGCGGGCATGTACCTATGAGTTTAAAAACCTATTTGGAGGCTAAAAATTCCACCCACGCCGGGACTTGAACCCGCGACTTCTGACTAACCGTGCCAGCGCTCTCCCAACTGAACTAATGGGCAAGTGCAGGCATCGGCAAAATTTCGAGCCTCTTTACAAACTCCTCTGTATAACGTCCTCAGCATGGGTTAGTGCAACAAAAAGAATATAACCTATGACTTTGTTTTCTAAGTTATGTACATTTGTGAAGTTATAGTAGCAATAACACTCTCTAACGGTAAAGGAAAACATCGTGAGGAAACCTGAGTGTCTGAGCTATTCACATAACTCAGCGCTTGAAATCTCCGGCACGCGTGGTAATTAAGCCCATGCTCTCTCCCTGAGAGAAGGCCTGTGCCCTACAGTAGGACGTGTGTAGGCTGCTTATGTATATCATACAGAACCCTTGATGCGCGAGTCCAACTCACACTTGGCTGTTTTAAATTTACAACAATAAGCAAAAAATCTTTTTAAGTTACCTATTCTTATTTCGCTTTATTCACAAGTAGTGCCCGCGACTACATTCTTATGGTAAACGGACTACGGTGTTATTAATAAATCGATTCTTTAAAACACTTCAAGGATACCGATTAAAATAGTCTGTGGTATATATTTTACAATGAAAATATGTAGCCACAGATTAAATATCGGACTACGGTCTTATTTATAAAAACTTGATTCCTTAAAACACTTCAAGGACACCGATTAAAATAGACATTTTACAATGAAAAGTTTTAGCCACAGATTAAATAAACAGAGTTTTAGATTGGTTTTAGAGGAATCGTGTTTTTATGAATAAAATCCGCCACACACTATTTTAATCCGCGTTTTTGAAGTGTTTTAAGGAATCGAGTTTTTATAAATAAGACCGTAAGATAACAGGCGCTAAAAGACCACACTCTAACAGCTTATAATTTATTTATAACGTTTCATATCTTTTTTTTTTAATCGTTTCACGAGCCATTTCCTGGTTTGTCACGAAAAAGTAATTTTACGCCCGTCACGAGGGCAGATAACACTTTTACAAATTACACAACTCCGTTACACCAGTTAAATTCATTTCAAGGCTACCGATCGTTATGTGATATGATATAATGTGTTAAAACGAGCTCGTCTATCTGTTAGATAAAAAAACTCCCACCAAAACATAAATGTGAAAAAGGGGCCAAGCTCGAGAGAAACGCGGATTTGAAAATTTTACGTAATAATGTAACTTTATCTACACTCATATCATAATCTTCAAATTAAGAATTCAAAGGTAAACACATATTGACACGCTTTAAACAATACATAACTTTAAAGAAAATAAAAAAAAAAGTGTAATATAATAGTACATTACGATACTAGTGCGAAAAGTAGGAAATTCGCAACGAGTGGCGATAAATTAAAACACGACCGAAGGGAGTGTTTTATATCGACACGAGTTACGAATTACCTATTCGCACGTGTATCGTACAACGTTTTATAGTACATATGGCCCTTTGAAGTTTCGACATAGGCACATAAAGTGCTCATTATCGCACTAGTGCGGTAATGTAGCACCATATGTACTATAAAGTTACATTAAAGTTCAGATTTTTCACTTTATGTTACAGTTATTTTTTTTTAAAGTGTTGCTGTGATCACGGAACAAAACTTAAGTTTTTTTTTTAATGTCAAAAGTTGACTCTATAAAAAACCTAATTTCATTTTCGTGGTACCAAAAGTGCAACTAAAAATACCTAAAATTGCGCGCGCAAAACTGAGTGCAGACGATTGAATGTCAAGATACTTTTGTCGAAATTGCGCCATTTTGTTTCAAAATTTTCATTATGAGTGTAGATAAAGTAGTGTATGAGACTGCACATAACTTGGTATTAAATCACTCGCGAATGCTATTAAAAAACTCGCCAAGGCTCGTTTTTTAAAATATCGCTCGTGTTTTAATAACCCTCATTATGTGACAGTCACATAAACTACTATTATGTTTACTTTGTGTTTCTGTGACAGTTTAAATAAATAGCCTCTTTCTTTCTTTCTTTCTAATGCGAACTATTTATAGATAGATAGAACATTATTTATTTAACACCAGGAATTAAAATTACATATATTCAGTTTAATGTGGCATCTATTACACCATTGGCTGTTTAATTTACCACGGTGATGTTGGCGGTTGGCCGTATGGGTAGATAGTGGCATGTTATACGTACACGCGTGTACGAGAAAAATGAATACCGGCCAGTTGCGAGTCGGACTCGCGCACGAAGGATTCCGTACCATTATCTATACAAAATTTGAAAATTTCAACCGTTAATCTGACTAACTAAAGGGGAGTCCTCCTTAAATATTTATTTTACTTTAGTTTAGTTATTTATTTTTAAAGGGAATATACAACTCAATATTCTGTGAATAATTCAAGCGTTTACCTGTTGCCGTTATTAATATCAAATATACAACTTAATATTCTGTGAATAATTCAGGCGTGTACCTGTTGCCGTTAATAATATCAAGTAAAAACGGTAAAAAGTCAGGTTTGCTCTATGGGAGCCCTACTTAAATATTTATTTTATTCTGTGTTTTGTATTCATTGCTATAGCGGCAACATTATCATCTGTGAAAACTTCAACTATCTAGCTATCACGGTTGATGAGATACAGCCTGGTGACTGAAAGACAGACAGACGGACAGTGGAGTCTTTAGTAGTAGAGTCCCTTACACTCTGGGTACGGAACCCTAAAAAGTGTGTTTTCAATGTTTATATACGTATTTTTGTCCGTTTCTTTATTTCTCTGTAACTTCTAAATCCTTGAACCGATTTAGAAGTATTAGGTATTGTAAGAATAATAATATAATCCCAGGTTACCTCATCAGCATCATCATCAGCCATTTGACGCCTATGCGGGACATGCCTATGCAGGACATGTTTATGAAAACAATGAGGGAGTTTACATGCGGTACCTAAACTAGCACCTAAATTAAACTTTTTTTTTTAACGTCCTCAGTCCGAACCTTGAAAAGAGCAACTGAATTATTTTTAAGATCAGGACCGAAGAAGTAAATAGTATTTTTTTCAAGCAAAATTTGCTACTTTGTTAGGTTGAAGCCATAAACCAGCTTCAAACTAACTCCACGCATTGCCCATGCTCCAGATTATACCACTCTCTAAATTCATACATTCAAATAGGGCCCCAAAATAGCCTGTGCCCTAGTGAGCGGTCTGCGGCGCGGTTAGCATAACACAATAATAATTTAAGTGCCAATAGTGTTCCGTATACAGGCGAGTGTAAAGTTCCCGAGGGTGAGATACCGGGAATAATATATTTTAGCTGGTTTCAGGGGCGTAGTACGCAATGCGGCATTAATGCAGGCTACCGCTGGAATACTGAGAGCGGAAATTCCAGTTCGTTCTATGTCGCTGGATGTCAGATTCGGAAGTTTGTTTTCTCTTTTCTTACATTACATAAACTCACGCCTGTATCCCAAACGGGTAGGCAGAGACCAGGGTTTGCCACTTGTCACGATCCTGACCGACCTCTTTCGCTTCATCAACATTCATTAGTCGTTGGATGCAGGCACGCCTTTCATAACCTTGAGGCAGGCCTATGTCCTGCAGTGGGCGTCAAATGGCCGATGATGATGATGACGCCGGTTTTGGGCGGTTCTCGGTTTCGGTTTTCTTCTCGGCAAATATCGAATTATTAAAAAAAATATGGTAGCGAGACTTGGGTATGGCAAAAGAAGTAAGAAAGTAGGATTAATGCAGTAGAAATGAGGTCCTTGAGAAGTATGTCTGGTGTTACTTTGAATGACAGGATACGCAATAGTTTGATTAGAGAACATTGTAGACTGAAAGAGGATATAGTGACTACAATTATTGAGAAAGGAATGTTGCGTTGGTTTGGTCATGTGGAGAGGATGAAGGAAGAAAGATTGACGAAACAAATATATCGAGCGAATGTGGGTGGAAGGGCCGGTAAGGGACGTCCCAGGTGGACATACTTCGACCAAATAGGGGATGTATTAGCAAAGAGCAAGATAAAAAGTACCCGACTAATGAATGTTGAGGAAGCGAAAGTGATCTGTCAGGATCGCGGCAAGTGGTAGTCCATGGTATCTGCCTACCCCTCTGAGATACGGGCGTGAGTTTATGTATGTTTATTTTACCTAAAGCTGCATCACAATCATCAATCAATCATTAGGCTGCATTGATTTATGGCTTTCTTCTATCTATATTTTGCATTTTTTTCTTAAAAATGACGATCAAATTTGCGGTCAGGGCGGCACTTTAATTTTACTGACATTTTGACATAATATTTCCTATGCATAGTCTTTACTAACGACAATTAGTAAAGAAAAGAAACACTCAGGATGACTTGCACCACTTTCTGAAATGGGGCTTGAGTAGCATTTAATTCTAATTCTTCGCACAAAATTTAATGTAAATTACTTTTTTACGTGACATACCTAATTATAATAAGTGCTGCAAGTAGGCATTGGTCGGTGAAAATTAAAATTAGCCTCTGAAATGTCACGTCAACAAAATGCATGAAAACTTGATAATTTATTGTTTAGAATCAGGCGTTACTTTGCGGAAATCCATAATAACATTAAAATGTGAAAATTACTTTGCTAAATTCCGCCAAAATCCCACAAGCACCGTGCGGTTAGTTAATGCACCGCCCTCCCTCCCACGTTCTCAAGCAGAAGCAAGACACAAACACACCACCAACGACACCGATACTTGTGTGAAAAAATGCGTTGCGACGCGTTTCGCCTCTAACACGAGGCATCCTCAGGCTCCGATAGTCAACTGACAAGTGACCGCGTCACGCGTCGCAACGCATTTTTTCACACAAGTATTAGTGTCGGTGGTTGTGTGTTTGTTTCTTGCTTCTGCTTGAAAAAGTGTGAGGGAAGGCGGTGCATTAACTAACCGCATGGTGCTTGTGGGATTTTGGCGGAATTTAGCAAAGTAATTTTCACATTTTAATGCTGATAATTTATGTTATTTAAAAACTGTAATAGTAAAAGTGGTTCGTATTGATGGATATAAATCGACCCTTTTGGAAAATATGGGAATCTTTACACACCCTTTACAGTCCTGGTTTATACACTTAATAATAATAATAAGTTCCATGTAACACAATCACTTGACTTGGTCCCAAACTATGATGCCCTGTGCTATGTTAAAAAGGCAAGGACGCGGACGTGATAAACATGGAAAAACCCATATTGAAGCCATTAATATGACTTAATATAAGATAAGATAATCTTTATATTACTTGTAATTGAGCTTACATATTTATTTAAATGACAAAAATTATCTACTGGACATATTTTTAATTTACGTATCGACCTGTTGCCGAACTAGGCACGAACCCATTTATTTCAATTAATTCAACTCAAAGTTCACCTCGTTGAACTTACTGGATTTTTTTTTCAATTATTTCATCATCATCATCAGCCATTTGACGCCCACAGCAGGACACAGGCCTCCTTCGTGGTTTTCATAACCATGAGGGGTTTTGCCATAATCGCCACGGTTGGCAGGCGGGTTGGCGATCGCAGTATGCGGTTGGAATCTCAGGAAGACGCTGCTGCCTGTCTCCTGGTAATTGATTTCCTTAATCGCCTTCTACGACATCCACGAAAGGAAATGGAGTGACGCTATTCTTAATCCGGCGCCACACGGAGCCACAATTATTTCAACTGTGTATAAAGTTCGTGAAAGTTGAAATAAATGAAATGTTTTTGTCCACTTAGTTCAATTCATAAAATAAATAATTATGTATGTAGATAACTTTATTTTACTCTTTTAATCGCGTAAAGGCTATTGAAGTATACCTAAGTTAGGTAGTTATTTTTGTTTTAAAGTCTGAACATTTTTGGTTATTTTGTAGTTAGTTACCTACGTTGTTTTATTTTCATGGTAATTGTTGAAGATTAATTTACAAGTACGTTGAAGTCTGTGTAGGGTCCAACACTGCATCTTAACTTTTTTTTAAGTTTGATCTTAATCTATCCATGTAGACAAACATTTTATTACTATGGGTCCCACTCCTGAAAAAATAAAAAAAAGTTAGGATGCAGCGATGGACCCTATATTATTGCGGTACAGGTACCTCAGTTAGCTTGTTAAAAGAGTATAATAAAGTTTACTAGGTACCTAATGATTTATTTTATGAATTGAAATAAGTGGACAAAAACATTCCATTTATTTCAACTTTCACGAACTTTATAGCGCCACTCCTCTTTTATTACACTTCATCTCTATCTATCGCGGTGTTGTAAAGACATTATGCAAACACACATTTAACAAATCCAATAATAGCCAATTAACTATTATCTAATCCTTCGGTGTACTAATAGTTCGAAACAATACGTTTTAGTACTATCTTTCAGGTACACGTACACACATACACACATACACACATACACACACACACACACACACACATACACATACACACGCACACACACATATACACACGCGCACGCACGCACGCACGCGCACATACACACACACACACACACACACACACACACACACACACATACACACACACACGCACGCACACTGTATCAATCATACAATGTCATCTGTTGTAGCTTGTAACTCACATCCATTACTACATACTCAAGCAGCAATGTAATAAATAAAATAAGTTGTTAAAGTTTTATAACTAGTACAGACATCATAATTAATTCAATATATTATCACCTATCGCTAATGAACATTTATTTACATTTCCTTCAAATCAAAAATAGAATAAGTAAATTGTTAAACTGTTCTGTAATAAATGAATTTCTATTTCCCTTTCTAAATGCATGACGTCTATTTTTCTCGCCAAGTAAACAGGAACCTTTGTATTTTCCTCTTTTGTGCAACTGCCGCGTAAAAATGTGTGATTCAAACGGACCTTTTTCACTTTTCGAACTCTTTTCCTGTCTAACCGGCCGGCCAGCCGGACACATTGTGAAAAGTAAATGGTTGACTTTTTCTTTTTTCGTTTAAATTTGACAGGCAGGAATTTCTTTTTGTTGGATTTGCACAAAAGTTTTTTTATTGTACGTACACTGGAAGGACAATAATTTTTTTTATTATTCAAAGGTTCGCTTAGCTATTGTGAGCCTTTTTAGGGTTTCGTACCCAAAGGGTGAGGGACCCTATTACTAAGACTCCACTGTCCGTCTGTCTGTCACTAAGGTATATCTCCTGAACCGTGATAGCTAGACAGTTGAAATTTTCACAGATGATATATAATTTCTGTTGCCGCTGTAGCAACAAATACTAAACACAGAATAAAATAAGTATTTAAGTGGGGCCCCCATACAACAAATGTGGTTTTTTGCCGTTTATTGCTCGATATTAATAACAGCAACAGGTAGACGCTTGAAATATTCAAATGTTGTATAGAATGGTACGGAACCCTTGGTGCGCGAGTTCGACTCGCACTTGGCCGGTTTATTGAAATAAAATTGAACAAAGATGGGGTATTTGGAAGGAAGCCATGTGCTCTAGTTTAAAAGGCTGTATAGAGAGACAAAAATAAATATCCACAGTATCACTAAATACCACCAAAAAGCAATACGACTCGCTTATAGTGAAGGAAAACATTGTGAGGAAACCGGAGTGTCTGAGGTGTTCACATACGCTTGAAATTGCCAATCTGCGGTGGGCACGCGTGGTAATTAAGCCCATACTCTCTCTCTTTCTCTCTCTCTCTCTTTTTTTTGAGACAAAGCTTGTTACCTGTGGGATGTATATAGGCTACATGAAAAATAAAAAGATTAAATAAATAGATAATTAACATGGTAAAGTTTTTTTTTTTAGTAGGTAGCAGGCAGTATTTATCACGGACCTTTGTAACATAGCCAACGTTTTGTAACAAACCTTCATTGACTTTTTGTTTTTCCCTGAGGATAATAACGGTTCAATTATTGTTACTGAGTGTATAAAAATACAAACATTTAAAAAATAATAACGCAGTACAATTTATTAACATTTTTG
This sequence comes from Yponomeuta evonymella, assembly GCA_963969515.1. Classification (NCBI taxonomy): domain Eukaryota; kingdom Metazoa; phylum Arthropoda; class Insecta; order Lepidoptera; family Yponomeutidae; genus Yponomeuta; species Yponomeuta evonymella. The sequence goes on along the minus strand of OZ018366.1, from coordinate 4,580,299 downwards.
TAATTATCATTTTGTTGTGACGAAAAAATATTTTTTAATTGCAGGTTGACATCGGTCCGCTCTCCGGTTACACAAACACGAAAAATGGTAAGCGAATTTTCATTTGCACATAAAAATAAATCCGGAAAACAAATCCGCGGATGAGGCTAAAATACCAAAATTTATGCAACCTACATAATTTTTATCTCCGTCAAACCGTTTTATGCATGCGAAAAGAATGTAATGATAAAATATGTAAATGTGTCATCTGAATTTTATACATTATAGTATAGTTAACCGACTTAAAAAAGGAGGAGGTTATCAATTCGAAGCGTATTTTTTTAAGAGTTCCGTACCGAAAGGGTAAGTTACCCTATTGCTAAGACTCCGCTGTCCGTCCGTCCGTCTGTCACCATGCTGTATCTGATGAACAGTAATAGTTAGACAGTTGAAATTTTTACAGATGATGAATTTCTGTTGCCGTTATAGCGGCAATACTAAAAACAGAATAAAAAAAATATTTAAGGGGGCCTGCCATGCAGTAAACGTGATTTTTTTGCTTAGTTTTTGTTAAGTTGTATATTCCCTTTAAAAATAAATAACTAAACTAAAGTAAAATGAATATTTATGGGGGACTCCCCTTTAGTTAGTCTGATTTTTTTGCCATTTTTGCTCGACATCAATAACGGCAACCGGTAAACGCTTGAAATATTCAAATGCTGTATAGATAATGGTGCGCGAGTCCGACTCGCACTTGGCCGGGGTTTTTTTTATTTTTTGCTATATTCACGCATAACCCCGTCAAACCTTAACAGATTTCGACAAATCTTGTTTTGTTCAAATAGATATAACATCCCATTGGTCTTATTTTGATTTTGTGAAGATTTGATAAAGAATTTCAGAGATGGAGAACGGAACTCTTCAATGGACTATGGCCTAATGGGGTCCATCCCTTAGTAATATGCATATTATGTTTCATAAAATAGCGTAACAGTAGTCCCAAGGTAATTTAGTGATGTTCTGGTACAACAGATGTTTCAGAAATGGAAATTAGGAATTTAAAATTTTAAAGCAAAGAATTAAGAAAGGTAAATTATGGTTATGAGAGGCTTGTTTATTTTACTTCCTCTCCCCTTCTAAAAATAAAAAAATAAATTTAAAATCTATACTGACTTCAAAACGCTACAGCACTAAAAAGTTAGAAATAATTTAAAATAATACCTTTAAATTAGAAGTATGTATACATGTAGGTATTGTAGAAGTATAATTTGTAGTCGGTGCCCAGTTTCAGTGACCAGCACATATATTTTGGGGATTGACTTCAAATTATACTTCTATAATACCTACATATATGCATACTTCTAATTTAAAGTTATTCTTATATTCATCTCATTAATTCACGAAATATCAATCCGATGGTATTTCATAATTATTATTTTTTATTACACCCAGACCAGGGCTTTTTGAAACGTAATATGATGTGATTTTTCGTATGTCAACGGTATCGTAGCGTTCTGAGATACAGAAGTACGAATACAGATAAATTTTATTTTAACATTACTTGCGCTAATCTTAGCGCTACCAAAGATAAGGTGGAGAACGAAATGTAAAGAAACATTGTCTATCTATTCCTTATATACTGCTCTACAATTAGGGGAATAAGATATCAAAGTGGAATAAAAAAAACTTCTTTGTTTTTTATTATAATTGCGCACAAATGAAGTGACATTGTATTTGATAAAAATAAAAACAAAAGAAAATCAGGGTTTTTTATTGTTAGTAGTTATGGTGATGGTGTAGATATGGTGACCAAGAGTCTGTGCTGTGTACTACACCTAAAAACAAAGTGTTGTCAGTGAATTTTCTTAATTTTTAATTTAGTAGATAGATAGAGAACACTTTATTGTACATAAAAATTGGAAATTACACGGATATTTCTTAACCTAAGAGTACATGGCGGCTTTACAGAAAGAAAGACAGGTACAGAAAAGTTCTCTCATTTTATGTGACCTTTCAAGTGTTCTGAGTGTTGTTATTGGTTAAAGTGAGTGTTTATTTAGTTTTATCCCCCTGAGAGTAAATACTCAATCAATAACAAAAATTGAAAGGCCGCTTAAAGTGAGTTTTCTGTAATTAAAAAGTGAAGAAAATTTAATGGCGTCACCTTATTTTTAGGTGTAAGTAGACTCTTGGCCACCATATTAAAAACTATAGTCCACACAAATCTTTTTGGCGGTAACGTGAACATAGTCGCAGATCGTTTGCACATCGCTAACTCTCTTTACAGTGTATGTGTGTGTAATTGACTACTTTAGTAATTGACTAATAGTAATTTACTATGCATCACACTGCGTCAATTACTCACACATACGCTGTAAAGACAGTAAGCGATGTGCAAACGATCTGTGACTATGTTCACGTTATCGCCAAAAAGATATGTTCGGACTATACTAACAAAAAAAAGCTGATGTTCTTTTGTTTTTAATTTTTGTAAAGGATGCCAGTTTAATATTTAGTGGCCAGTTATAATTAAAAACCTAAGCAAAAAGTTTTACTCCGCTTTGAAATATTATTCCCCTAATTGTTTTGAACAGTATATTTTAATGGAAATGGTTGAAAGCCGGCGTGTCTCCCTCAGTCGCGTATTATTTTTAATCTTATAATGGCATGACAGACGCCACATTTTTAATTCTGTTACCTGCTACTGTCTTTGTACGAGCCGGCTAATATTTGATTGCCTCGTCGACTTAGAGGTCTCACGACTGATTGCCGTGCCGGTCGTGGGGTCGACCCCCACTGGGCTCGAACATTTGTACTAATGACCTCAGCATGGGTGTATTTCCACGTTTGTGGTGACCCTACCGGGTTTCCACACCACGGGTTATTCTAGTTTGGGGCCACGACAAGGGATTGTGTTGTGTGGAAGTTATTTAATAATATTTAGAAACTAATTAGGCCTTCATTAAATGTACCGAAGATGGAGAAGTCATACTTGTCAATAAAAAACCACTTTTACTGTGGGGAAAACTTTGAAATCGCAAAAAAAATGTCAGCTGTTCCATATATTTCAATGCCGTTGGTGGTAACTTTGGTAGGGTATAGGTAATTTATTTCTGCAATTTTTAAGTTTTCGTCGTAGTAAAAGTTGTTCGTATTAATAATAATAACTTAAACACAACACAATCACATGTCCTTGTCCCAAACAAGGATACCCTGTGCTGTGTTAACCAGGCAATGACATCACAAACATGGAAATACACCCACACTGAGGCCATTTGTAGAAATGCACGGCAGCCCCCGAAATAATCTTCTTAAATAAACTCACGCCTGTGTCCCCGATAGGCAGGCAGAGACCGTGCTAAACGTACTGTTAATATTCTTGTGTACATATGTATGTATGCTTATGTAAGCAGCCTATATACATCCCACTTTAGGGCACAGGCCTTCTCTCAGGGAGAGAGTATGGACTTAATCACCACGCGTGCCCACCGCGGATTGGCGGTTTCAAGCGCTGAGGTATGTGAATAGCTCAGATACTCAGGTTTCCTCACGATGTTTTCCTTCACGCTGGTGGTATTGCTACTACAACTTCACAAATGTACATAACGTAGAAAGCGAAGTCCTAGGTACATGCCTGCACTGGGAATCGAACCTGGGTCTGTCGCTTCGAGTCCAATGTTCTACTCTCTGGGCTACCACCGTAATTGTGTGAGTGAAAATTTAAACCTGAATCTAACGACAAAATAAATCGATGCTCACATCCTGTTACACCCGATCTTCCGCATGTTCCCATTAAAATCCGCCAAAATATATAAAATCGGAACAGTCCAAAACGAGGTCCGTGACACTCGAGTATTTACAAGGCACCATAACAGCGGTTATTGGTTGCCAAATAAACCGACATAACATCCCCGGCCGCAGCAACCTTGCTATATTATTGTTCTCTTGTTAGCTGAGGCTCAGGTTTGCCCTGTACAACCTCAAGCGTTGACCCTTCGAATTACGAATCTGCCGCCTGCGCCTTTAGATTTGAAATTTGAAAGTGCAGAAGCACGACAATGGCTTTAATTTCAAGCTATTTCCATAGTCTACGAGCAACAACAGTACCTACAATAACATTATTTTTGTTGCACTAACCCGTGCTGAGGACAATTTTAAAAACCTATTTAGAGGCTTAAAATTCCACCCATGCCCAGGCTTGAACCCGCGACCTCTGGCTAACCGTGCCAGGGCTCTCCCAACTGAGCTAATGAGCAAGTGCAGGCATCGGCGAAAATTCAGGCCTCTTTACAAACTACATACAATGTCATTCAAATAGTAAGTATTTATAATGCAGCCTATATACGTCCCACTGTAGGGTACATGCCTTCTCCCTACAGAGAGAGAGAAAGAGAGAGAGAGAGAGAGTGTATGGGCTTAATACCACGCGTGCCCACCGCGGATTAGCAATTTTAACGCTGAGGTATGCTATGCCATTCCAATAGTATAGTATAGTTCCGCGCAAATTAAACCGATCAATAAATCTTATCTTGTCTTGTCTTATCTTATCTCTCGCGAAAAAGACCGAATCGTAAGAGGTGTCGAGTTAAATTTCACGGGTTATACCATGGAAATGCGATTGGTTAGTAGACTACCAATAGTATCAGTGAAACAATCATTGCCGTACCAATATAACTCTATTGAACAACTATGCTTCGCCTGCCAAGCGTGGCGATTATGGTTTTGTTTGTTTAAAAAATTTATTGATAATACACAATTATATTTACATTTCAAAAGGCTTCACTTAAACCTTATTAGGTTTTTGTGTGAAGCCTGAGCCGCTTTTATAAACATTTTTGCTCAATTTTTTAACACACAATACTAAGTTACGTATACATGATGCAATACAATAATATTATTATTGATAACAATATTATTATTATCAATAATAATACTATTCAATAAAATATTTCTTTACCAGGACTTTGATTTGATTGGGTTTTAGAGAAACAAGATTACCCACCAAATTTTTTGGCAGTTGGTTGAGTATATTCGGTAGCATAAAGTCTACTGTTCTTTTTTCGTAGGTATTGTTATATTTAGGTAAATTATATGTAGGTAGGTAATCAAGGCTTCTAAGTGAACATGATCTTTCTTCTTTAGACAAAGCTTCTATTTTATTTGTATTTTCTAATATTATTGAAAGTTTGGCAAAACCCCTCATGGTTATGAAAACCACGAAGGAGGCCTATGTCCTGCAGTGGGCGTCAAATGGCTGATGATGATGATGATGATGTGGTTTGCTGGAAGAAATTTCTATAGAAATAAGCTCGCCTATGTACCCGTTCTTATTGCTTTGTTTTATGTGTAACATATTTCTTTCTTGTGTACAATAAAGTATAATAGTAATAGTAACAACTATGCATTTAAGAGACTCGCCCTGTGGCTGGTCACTCTTTAATCTTTATAAAGATTAAATGACACATATTGTAAAACTAGCACACAGGCTTAGTTCTGCAGCATATGCAGTCAAAAGAATTAGAGAGCTCACTGACGTTGCAACTGCTAGGCTTGTTTATTTTAGTTACTTCCATAGTATTATGTCCTACGGCATACTACTGTGGGGTCGGGCAGCAGACATTGAGACGATCTTCATCTTACAGAAGAGAGCCATCCGATTTATTTACAAGTTAGGTAGTAGGGATTCGCTAAGAGATTTCTTCAAAGAAACCAACATCTTAACAGTTGCATGTCAATACATTTATGAAAATATTATGTACGTTAGAAAAAATATCAAAGACTTCGAAAATGTTGGTGGCCACCATAATGTTAATACTAGAAATAAACATAAATTGTCATTTCCACTATTTAGACTTGCAAAAGTTAACACATCCTTTATGGGGCAATGTGTAAGGTTCTATAACAAAAATCCTCAAGATATATTAGAGTTACCTCCAACGCGATTTAGAAAATGTGTTAAGCACATTCTGTGCAAAAAGGCTTACTATAACATCAAGGATTATTTAGAAGACAAAGATGTTTGGCATTAAACAGTAGATTAATATTATTTAAAGGACGATTGTGACTAGTGTTCAACACATTCATGACTAATATTTTAAGTTGAAAACTCTGTTAATTAAGTTAAAACGTGTTTTGAAAAGAATAAATGTGGAGTTTCTTTGTTAGCTTCTTCTCCACATAATCCATTAATTGTGAAACTAACAACTTTGACGTTCATTAAGTAAACATTCTGTTTTTACAATGAATAAAAATATTTGAATTGAATTGAATTGAATTGACATTCTAATGCTCAAATAAAACCCAGATATGTATGTGCGTTCAGAATGATTAGATACACTAAAATATTTTTTTTCTAAATATGTGGCATAGTATTGGAGTTATAGTAGCAACACCACTTGCTAAATGGGAAGGAAAACATAATGAGAAAACCTGAGTATCTGAGCTATTCACATACCTCAGCGCTTGAAGTCGCCCATCCGCGGTGGGCACGCGTGATGATTAAGCCTATACTCTCTCTCTGAGAGAAGGCCTGTGCCCTACAGTGGGACGCATATGGGCTGCTTATGATGATGATGATAGTATTGGCTATTTCTAGCCTACAAAACATTTCAAAGCTTGTCTCAGCCCTTTCTAGGCATAAAAGAGTAAGCATAAATGGGTGAACCCGAAATAGCTCATAATATCTTTCGTTTTTGGGGACGGACTGGCAATCTGAAAGGGTCCATGATCGGCTGAAATCATATTTTCCGGGCAAAAACTGTCCCCTTTGGAGATATTCCAAATAACGCGACATAGAGGCGGAACGATGGCGGAATCATAATGAGTACGTTTCATTAATTCCGTGGCCTTATTTCCAAATTAGATCAAGTGTAAGACTTGTTTACGACGTTATTAACTTAATTCCGGATTCACTTACTTGGTTTGTTGTCGGAAGAGCCCGACCAGGTTTCGCCTGATTCGCAGAGCTTAATCATGGTGAGAAGAGACGGAGCTCGCGTTGTCGGTTGCTCGTATCTGTTTGTTTACAACAGTTGGCATAATAGGAATAATTTTGGAATAATGAATGCTGTTGAAGCTAAAGACGTTTCTCTGGTGAGAGAAAGACCCAACGTCTTTCTCTCTGCCTGCCCTTAAGGGATACGGGTGTAAGTTTAGAGTTTAGGATGTGAGTTTATTTAGACATAAACTTAGAAATTTGTTGGTTATCTGTGTCAAAGTACTATGACTGCTTGACGTAAGGGGTCCCTTGCGTACATCTGGTGGGCATACATGCAACTTTTAACTGTAAAACTATTCAGTTCACTCCCCTACGTCTATGGGAATGTACAATCGATAGCTCTATCACTAGGTATCACTCTACTCAGTTACGTTACGGGCGACTTTAACAAAAATGTAAGGGTTAACCTGGTGTAGACTGTGAAAGCTGCTCGATAAAAAAACAGAAAAAATAATCGATTCAAATGTTAAACAACTATGGACTCTAAATAACCCATTCACGATGTGTCAGTTTTGCGATTCGTGCTCAGGGATTTGTCTTTATTTGTATGAACTTGCAAATATACGCTAATAAATTAAATTTTGATTTTTTTAAGTCTTTATGACATACTATGTGTAACACACCTTCGCAGCAGTCATGTTTTTTACCAGACTGCGGAGGAGCCAAAAAGGAGAGTACTGTGTTTGGCTTGTTTGTATGTATGTAAGTACGTCCGATTCTATGTTTCCTCATAACTCCTTAACCAACGGTCAGCTTTTGACAAATAAGATCTCAATCGATTCGTCTTGTTTGCGCAAATATCATTGGCTATATGAAATCAGCATATGTATTAAAAAACACTAAAAGCCAAAAAAAAAAGTGAAATAAATAATAACAAACAACCCGACTCCTGGGCATTACTAAGCAGGCGGGACCTGAATTGAGCAGCTTAATGCTCAGGAGTCGGGTTGTTGGTTATATTTTATTTCAGTTTTTTTTTTAGTTTTCCTAATGCAAATTACGGTAAGCCTCTCGGGTTTCAAAATCTCTTGTAAAAACCTCGAGGGCCACTTTCCGATTATTCTGTGCTGGATGAGTGAGATCCCCTTGGCTAGCAACTGACAATATAAACTGATTGAGCGTTAGAAGACCTTTCTTTGATTTTTTTCATTTATCAAAAAGCCACTCAATGTTGTCGAACTACGTCACATTATTTAGGCCACGAAGTGGATATACTTATTTTCATCCGCTTGTGTAAATTTTCAGAACGTTCAATTAAATTGTGAGCCTTAGGCGTACTGACGTAAGAGTGACTTTTGAGTCACAAGAGTCACAAGTAAATCGCATTTGGATACTGGATCAGCGAGCTGAAAATGTGAAGGCAATCGTTTGATCCAATTATTGACACCAAGGCAAACGATTTTAGAGAAATAAGATTTCCGTACCGTACCGTTTCGTACTTCAAAAGGAAAAAAACTGAACCCAATAGGATCACTTTCGTGTCCGTCCGTCAGTCTGTCTGTCTGTCAAGACCCTTTATCTCGGGAAGGCGTGGAGATATCGAGTTGAAAATAAAACCACATACTCAAGTCTACAGTCCCTTGAAGTTGTGAAAAAATCTACTTTCTTTGTTAACTTTGAAAAGAAATAGGGCCGTTTATGCCACACAAAACGCGTATTTCTACACTCAAGGGAATCAAAATTCATAGGGTACTTTCCGTCGACCTAGAAATATGAAATTTGGCAAGTAATGTCGTCTTATACTTCAAGTACTACGAAAAATCTGAAAACTACATTTTGTAATCAAGTCGGGAAAGCTCGGAAATAATTGCGATTACTGGACTACATATTTACAATATATAAGTACCTAGAAATTTGTGCGAAACCCTAAGTAGGCGAGTCCAACTCGCAATTGTCTGCTTTTGTAATTTGAATCTTTAATGAATACTGTGCTTACGAATGCGGATTTTCATCATTAATTAATGACAGGGCTAATAAACTCTCTCTTGACAATTCTGAACAAGCGAGTAAATTGTTGCAAGTTCACAACAACAAACCTTCTTAGCATACTGACAACTCCGTACCTAGGTTGTCATTACCTATACAGTGAACTTGACCCGCAGATGCATTTTGAGTAACGACACAAATTAACTATGTCTACTACAGCGTGATTTTGAAATCGTTAGCAATATTTTGAGGGGACGGTCTTCTCATTATGATAAAAATTATTATAAGTGACTTAACAGTAATGGTATAAGATGTTCTTATAAATATTCTTGATTTCCTAATTTTGGTTCGAAACTTTGAATTCAAATTCAACATGGTAAGAACTACCGCAGCAATGTTTTCTATTACCTACGTTAAGTGTTTAAGAGTCTACCGATCGATATCCTTACTTAATATTATAAACGCGAAAGTTTGTACGTATGGATGGATGTTTGTTGCTCTTTCACGCAAAAACGGCTGAACGGATCTGGATAAAATTTTGCACAGAGATAGATTATAGTCTGGATTAGCACAAAAGCTATTTTTTATCCCGGGAAAATACACATCAAAATTACCACGCGAACGAAGTCGCGGGCAACAGCTAGTACGTCAATAAGTGAAACATCAGTTGCGTTGGCCGGCGCCAGCGACCATAAGACACTCCAACCACAGTTTTTTCGATTACTTTTTGTCCTGATATTGGTGTTTATGCTCAAATAAAGTAGTTATTATAGGTAAAAAACAATATTTTTTTGACGCGCTATTTTTTTTAACTAGCTCCAGACGTTTCTAAATCATGGTTGATATGTCAATTTATAGTCACCACGTAGTTGGCTATTTTCAAATCCAAATACTTTATTCATTATAAAAACAAAATCTTTACTTAATGAACGTCTAAGTTAAAAAAATGTGTAAAGCCCACTTTATGCCAAAAGGGCTATTATAGCATTAAGGATTATTTAGATGACAAAAATGTGTGGAGTTAAAGCCTCAACGCATCCTAATACTAGGCTTTTAGAAGATAGTTACATGTAAACTCTGATAATTAAGGAATATGTTTGAAAAAACTAAGTTTGGAGTTTTTTTGTCCGTTTTTTCTCCAAATGATCTAGATTTTGAAACGGACACCTAGTTTTTTTTTTTCTTGTAACGTTCAATAAGTCACAGTTTCTGTGTTACTTTGAATAAAAATTTTTGACTTTGACTTTGAGTTGTTAGTTCCATAATTAATAGAGTTCCATAATTAATAGATTGATAGAGCGGAAAAGAAGCTAACAAAGAAACTCCTCATTTATTTAGACTATATTGGTCGGAATACATACAATAATATCAATATTAGGCCTGGTAACCTAAAATACAGATCTCTGATCTAGTTTAGGCTCCAGTCTTTCCACAAATTGTACTACTACAAATGTCTCAATACAATATGTAAGGAATGTAATTGTCCTCGTTTTTAATAATGAATAAATTAGTAATGAATAATGAATACCATTGCATCTACCATTTTGTATCTAAATAACTGCACTAGATTTGTGGATTGAGAAAATAAACATATTTGTATTGAATTTTTACACACTAGATATATATTTTTTCTGGTATGGCCAATATAGAGTTCTCAACTAATCTAATAATATCGCGTTTTCGCTTTTCGCTTCAGCTCTACAAAAACAGTAGTCAAGTCAGAAATCGGAAATAAAAAATAATTTCAATGTAAAAGACTCTGGCCTCTGCATCAGCGTAATGAGACGATTTATGCAGCGTCCAGTGGCACCATCACTCACGCTAGCTGGGTGAAGGGACCACTTGGACGCTGCAGTGCCTGGGCCATTGTTTCATAGATGGAGTAGGCTGGCCCAGCACCTATACCATCCTGACAGCTTAGTCGGCTTTGCCCACAGGAAAGACTATTCAATACGTGCGGAGCTAACCAAGCCGCTCTAGGTTCCTCACGATGTTTTCAATGCAAAAAGACTTACGTTTTGTCCAAGTTGAACCACTGAAATCCAATTTCACAACACCTTCATGTTATCACGAACGAAAGGATAATGTTGGTTCACTATTATTTCAAAGCTAATACGTAGGTATTTCTAATAATTTTTCCACTTTTCACATTGTAAATATTGTATTTTGCTTTACTGTCAACGTTCAACTGTTAGTCAGATATTTCTTTTATTTGAATATTGTTCTTTATTTTTCTAAATTATGTCAAATAACCATCATACTAAGAAGCACGAATATTGAAACTTCTGGCCTATGGAGACTTCTAGAAGACTATTCGCATTCCAAATCGAAATTATGAATTTAATGCAAGAAAGAGAAAGAAGATGAATGAAGAAGCAGAAGATCTTCTAGAAAAGACATCTGCGTTCGAAATTATGGATTTGGAACAGGATTCGGAAACTTCCAGAAGAATTCTGACGCAGATTCAGATCAAATTTGAATATTAGAATCAAACTACTTTTGGGGTATAAAAGCCGCCCAACAAGGCTTTAGAGTCAGTCTTACCTGAGTCTTACTTGTGAGTCTTACCTGAGTCTTACTTGTGAGTCTTACCTGAGACTTACTTGTGAGTCTTACCTGAGTTTTACTTGCCAATCTAACCTGAGCTCTTACTTGAGAGTCTTACCTGAGTTCTTACTTCCTGTCTACCTCTCTGCGGCCTGCCTATTATTATTCGGAATACCTGCGGGGCTCCACGACTTGCCTGCCCGTCTCCACGGCCTGCCTCCACAACTTGCCTGTCCGTCTCCTCGGCCTGCCTCCACGACTTGCCTGCCCGTCTCCACGGCCTGCTTTCTGTCTCCTAGGCCTGCCTAATTGCCTCCACGACCTGCTTACCCTTTTGGACTTTAAGGTTTAGGGTTTTTATTAGTGTTAAGTTTAGTTTAATTGTAGGTTAGGGGTTCTGATGATTATACTTTTACATTTCTAAATCATCTTCTTTTATTTCTTTAGCTTCCGTTACCAAGGGTAGTGCCTTCACATAACCCTCGGTAACGTGACAGTTTTGCTACTAAAAATTCACAGAAGCACGTAACTTTAAAAATAAACAAAGTCATAGGGATATTCCCGCACTGGGAGTCGAGTCTCCCGATTCCAAATCCATTGTTCAACTCACTGGGCCACCACCGTTTTTTTTTTATTTCAATATGAATAATGTACATATTGTACATTCTGTTTGTCGAATGCCAGTATACTTACAGTGTTAGTCGCTGCCGTTGGGTCAAATTGGTAGTGGAGAAAGGATTCCAATAAGTTACATTTATTTACGGTTTGCCCAATTGCTTTTGTTCAATTGTAAAGTTGAAAGCTGATCGAACTTATCATAGAAATAAATATTTCATTGAAAAGTCCTTGATAAAACTAAGTAGGGTGATGTAACTCTTTAAGTGCTCTCGACAGCTCAACGTATTCATTCGAATTTCTCCTCAACCTGTCAGCCGCAGTTAATTGGATTCAAATCATGTCTGGCAACCCTTCAACGCAGAGATAGGTTGACGGTCTTTGCCAATTGCTAAGAGCAAAACCGTGTAATTCCACTAAATGTGCAGTGCCATACATTTGTGACAGTGCGGTTTTCAAGGCACAAGAAAATGCATGTGAAAATGTTCTTAAACGTCGAAGCCATGGCTGAGAGAATGCATGAGGAAATTTATGCAAGGATAGGTAGATAAGATAATGATATTTTACAGTTTTCCTGACACATACATACATACATATACTCACGCCTGTATCCCAGAGGGGTAGCGGAGACCAGGGACTGCCACTTTCCACGATCTCGACAGATCACTTTGGATTCCTCAACATTCATTAGTCGTTGCATGCACGCAAGCCGGTTTCAGGTACTTTTATCTTGCCTTTTGCTAATACATCCCCTATTTGGTTGAAGTACAACCCGGTCACATTATCTCGAGACCTGGCGTCGATGACTTCACGTCGCGTCGGCGCTCTGATATGATGCGCAAAACAAGCATCCTCTAGTAGGATATTATTATAAACAATAAGATAAGCTAAGCTAACCGTACTGACGCGCCGTGGCGAGTGCGGGGAGGTGAAAGGAGAACGGGGCGGGAGGTTCGCATTCCACCGAGGTCTCGAGATAATGTGACCGGGTTGTATGTCAGCCTCGTTGGCCTAGCCGTTAAGGTGCTCAGCTACTAAAACAGAGGTCGTGGGTTCGATTCCCACTGGGGGCCGCCGTAAGTACATTTGTATAAATGGCCTCAGTCTTGGTGTATTTTCATGTTTGTGATATCCTTCACTGGTAATCATAGTACATGTTAGGCCGAAAGGTAATTATTACAAAATAGTGATATTTTTACAGTTTTCCTGACACTTTTATCTTTTCTACTTTCTTACCGGTTTTGAAGTACAGCAAACCGTTCACTTGCAGAGGTCGATTCTGGCCGGGTGTGAATGCTGTGATCTATTCTAGAGATGAATTAGATTAGATTAAACATTTAAAACTCTTTTGTGCCCACCATACAGAAGACTCTCTCACCATGCGCCAATTAACCACTAAATTCGGATATCTGTGGCCACAATCAATACCCTGGGTAGACGATTTAGGCGACTGGGTTACCACACGGCAAGTCAGGGGAGCAGATGAATGTGAGTGAAAGAGAACTTTAAGGTTGCGGTGGCATAAATAATAAGGAATCGAGATTTGAAAAGAAGAGAGTTGTAAATCCCCTTCATGTTTAGTTAAATTGAATGGTACACGAAAGTCTTGTTCGGAAGAGAGCGCTGTAGAAAAATTAAATATGCTCTGAGACCCTTGTTCGTTAAGGAGGTGGCATTGCCTCCGCGTTGACCAATGAGAGCGCAGTATCCCTTGGCGGGTGCGTAGTTGTTGTGCTGTGCTCTCTCCGTAACAATACAAACTAAAATAATCTTAAACACTATCTTACTAAGCACACTTTTATTACTTAGCGATAGAGGTAGATGCATTCTCACGGAGCATGGAGGCAAAGAGAAATCTTGTCACATCTGGCTGTAACGGAGCTTTTACAAAGATATTATAACAAAAGACCGACGATTTAGCAATTGCACAAATATGGAGACAAAGCCTGCCTCGGCCTTCACAGAAGTAATATAAGACAAAGCACATTTCGAATATTCTGTACCTATTGTATGAGTTGACTATAGATTATTCTTGTTTTTTTTTTTTGCCAAAAGGGTGACTTCTTTGTTTTGCTTTGAGGAAACATAGCTAGGTACCACAGCTGACTCGCACTCCATAACACCCTGGCTAATTAAGAGTTAAAAACCTCACTTCCTCAGCACAACGCTGAGTCAGCTGCCTTTTGTGGCAACTTAGATACACCACAGGCTACATCTATGGTTCTGTTTATTCGTTTTGTCTGTGTGTATTTACTTTTCTTTCTGATGTGCATATTATGTTACTTATCTGCTTATTTTGTTTCTGTGATGTATCTTGTTGGTATAATAAATATCTTTCTTCTTCTTCTTCTTCTTCTTCTTCAAAAGCCTAAATACTGAGTATTCCCCCAAAAAAAGCCATGATTTAGCCGTCGCTTGTACATCGAATAAAATTCTGTTCAAGTTTCTTCTCGTTATCCTGCTCCACTTTTTCCTTTGAGAGATTTTTATTGCCTCATCTTTGGAATTCTATTGCTAATAATTGTTTATGATTAAATAAATATATTGTGTTTAGCCTGATTTTTTGAACCTGATGAATTTTCTGTTTTTTTTCTAGCGCTCTAACATCAGTTGGCCACATAGAGCCTTTTGATCCTCACGAGCACCGGAATCGATTGGCTTATTAAAAACGGATTCTATAAGGGTTCCGTTTTTATTTCTTTTGATGTACAGAAACCAAAAAAATTTCATGAACAGCATTTAATTGCCAACTGTACCAATCTAGCAAAAGCTATGAATGCAATTTGTGGTTTCTCCAAAAGTTAGTTTCCCAAGAACGTTCTCCTAGTATTTGATATTTAAAATCAGTTCACAATTTACTTGATAACTTATTTCACCAGTTAGTGTTTTTATATTTCAAACACAAAATCTACTCAACTTTTATTTCAATTTTTCCTTGTCACCCTCAAAGTGCATCTTGTCAGCTATCGTCACTTCATTAATACATGTATGTATATCTCTTTCATTCAGGGCGAGTGTGAAAGTGACAGATGATTCCTATGGCGCCCCCTTCATGACAAGATGTGCTCGACGGCCGCTCTGGTGTTCTGCTCACTGCTGGCGAGGACCCTCGGCGTCATCGCCCCACAGTTACCAGGTAAGATTAAAAGAAGATGAGATTAGATGAAAGCTTTCTCTTATTCTTGAGGTCAGATGAAATTCTCGTATAAAATGAGACGAGTCCGACGGTCATTCTGGAATTCTGTTTACCAAATTAGATTAGATAAAATAAGTAGGTTATTATAAAATTGCAGGTTAGGTTAGTTAGTATATTTAGGTAGATTCTAGGTTAGTTCATATACATAAGCAGCCTATATACGTCCCACTGTAGGGTACAGACCTTCTCTCAGGGAGAGAGTATGGGCTTAATCACCACGCATGCCCACCGCGGATTGGCGATTTCAAGCGCTGAGGTTTAGGTACGAGTAGTTTCACCATGTAGGGATAGAGCATTTTTTCGTCGTCCATTTTAGTGTCAGTCAAATTAGATCCTCCGACGTCGAATCCCTGGTTCAGTTCAGAGTAAGAAAACGAAACCGGCGTGCGTGCAACTACTAATTAATGTTGATCATTGGCTTAGGATATAGAACGGAACGGCATCATTGGACAGACTTAAGATAAGATTAAATTAATCTTTTTTGTATACCGGAAAAAATGTTACAGAAATAGCAATGACAAAAGAAAAGATACAATTGGGTCCTTATTGCTGATAGCAATTTCTTCCAGGCAACCTCGTAGAATTTGCTTACATACATACGAGCCCAACATATAACCCTCCTTCAGGGCTCCGCTGCAGTCGGGTGAAAAACAAAAAACATCGTGAGGAAACCCGCGGCTTGGTTGGCTCCGCACGTATTGACTTGTCTTTCCTATCGGCTAGGCCGACTAAGCTGTCGGGATAGTATAGGTGCTGCAGTGTCCAAGTGGTCACCCGTCTAGTGTGAGTGATGGTGCCACCGGACGCTGTATAAATCATCTCATTACCCACATGCAAAGGCCGAAGTTAGGGGAAAGGATTAGCTTCCAATGCCTGTTTTCATTTTCGCAGTATCATGAATCTAGAAATAAAATTCTATAATGTTCACGTCTGAATCAGGCAAGTGGATTGCAAACATGTCCAATCAACCTAGAATCTGTACGTGATTTCTAAAGAGCTTCCAAAGGTCAACCTTGATTATTATTTCCAGGGGAACGTGATTAAATTCGAATTGGAAAGTATTTTCACTTGACAGGTAAAGTTAACTGGATGGGATGCTTTCAATTTGTGTGTCCGATTTCACAATAAGCTCTAATAATTAGCAGGCGGTCAAATGCCCGCATTTATAGAATATATGAAACCGTACTGAAGTTCACGCATTTACTTGCGGTTTTTTTGTTTTAAATTCATCCACACCCGCAGGGCCGCATCACGTTGCAATAAATGATACTCAGTCCCTTATAACATAAATTTGCATGCTACGATTTGACGATTTGATTGACACTAAATTAGTTGTTAAGTTTAAAAGAAGTATCTAAATTGCTTTACAAATTTTAAAATTATATCTTTGGAAAATTTTGTGGATGGCTCTACTGGGATGCATATCAGAAATGTAGACAAAGACTTTGTTGCTAGTGTAAGGGTTGATATGTAGCCTGCTAGCATTGCAATTGTTTTTCTTTTTTATATAGCCTATATTCGTCCCAAGGTAGGGCCTCTGCCTTTCTCAAAGAGAGAATGTGGGCTTAATCACCACGCGTGCCCACCGCGGATTGGCAATTTCAAGCGCTGAGGCATGTGAACACTTCAGACACTCAGTGTCTCTCTATGTTTTCCTTCTCAGTTTGCAAGTGTTATTGCTACCATAACTTAACAAATGTACGTGACTTAGAAAGCAAAGTCATTGGTACATGCCGGCATTCGAATCCACGACCTCCCGAATGAGAACCCGGCGTTCTAGCGCTCTTATTTTTTTTCCTAAATACATAAATAAAATAGAATAGCATCACTCCATTTCCTTCCGTGGATGTCGTAGAAGGCGACTAAGGAAATACATTACCAAGAGACGGGCAGCAGAGTTTTCCTGAGATTCCAGCCGCATACTGCGATCGCCAACCCCGGGCGGGCGTGGCGATTATGGCAAAACCCCTCTTGGTTAAGAAAACCGTGAGGGAAGCCTATGTCCTGCAGTGGGCGTCAAATGGCTGATGATGATGATAAATAAAATAAACGAGTGCCTGAAAGCGTGCTCAGTCTCGAACCCCCAATTTCTCGTACACTAACAATCGGTTAATCTACTGTTAACAGCTGTCAAATAACCAAAATGCATAAAAAAAACCACTGACGGCTTTTAACAGTAGGTTAACAGCTTGTTAGTGAACGGGAAACCGGGGGTAAATCTGACAACGATGCAATTTATAAGTACAGTTACCAAATAGAAAGGGAGTGAAAGAGAAAGAAAGGGAGACGGGAAGAGGAATTACTAAATATACATTATGTATTATGTTCAGTTATTTTGACGATTTGTTTGGTTACAAGAAAAAAGTAGGAAATTAACAATCTTGAGGAAGCGGAAGTGATCTGTCAGGATCGTAGCAAGTGACTGTCCCTGGTCTCTGCCTACCCCTCTGGGATACAGGCGTGAGTTTATATATGTATGTTTGTATTAAAAATCTAAGTCTACGGAAAAATTACAAAGCAAAACTAGCTCGAACAATTACAGTCTATTCCACTTAACAAAAAAATTCTTAAAAATCATGGACAAGATTAGCAGGGGACCGGCGAGGTTGGCGCGGGGATGAAGAGGCCTATGGCCAACAGTGGGCGTCTTTCATGGTCCGTTTAGATAGATACATAAACAAATTCCACTAAACACTCTTTACTTCCAAGATGGAGCTAAAACCAATTTGTACGAGGAAAATGAGCTTTAACTCCGTCTTGAGAGTGTTTTAGTGGAATCTACTTTCTAATCCCTATTAAGATATAACTAAGACTGTAAATCCTCATAAAAGAAGAAAGAATGATTTTGTACTGATCGTATAATAAATGCAAATAAAGCTTTTTCTGAGGCTACTTTTTCAAATGTTTATTAACCTCTTACCTAAACCCATACTACTTAATAATTATACTAACCATATTCACTATCAAAACTGCTTCTAGGCGAGGCGAAACGAGCTATCAAAATCTCGTCAAGTCTCACCGCGAACGATCCAACATTTTTGAAACTAGGTTGCCATACAACCAGGACGAAATTGGGGATCACCAGAATACTACTGAAAACTAAGGAACTAGCTAGATAAACCGTTGCTTAAACAAAAAAGAACCCTGAGTACTCTCGAGAACTGACCAGCCTGTGTTTCAAACCGTTTGATTTAGATTTAATACTTATTGAGAAAATACGGCTTCCTACAAAGCACAGGCCTTCTCTTAGAGAGAGAGTATGGGGTTAATTATCACGCGCCCACCGCGGACGGCAATTTCATGCGCTGAGGTATGTGAAAACCTCAGACACACAGGTTTCCTTACAGTGTTTTCCTTCACAGTCAGCGAGTGGTATTGCTATTACAACTTCACAAATGTACGTAACTTGGGAAACAAATTAGTACAGGCCCGGATTCAAACTCACGACCTCCCGAATGCGTTCTACCGCTGCGCTACCAGAGCTTCTTTGTCTTTCTAATGTCATCTGATCTAGGTAGTATCTTTATTTTTTTAGAAAAGGAAACTAAATAATATTGCAGTGACATTGTATTAACGACACTGAATACTTAAAAAATTATAATAAGAAAAATATTAAAATAATTGTTTCCGGGTTATACAGGTGTTAAAAACTGCAAAATATAAATTTACTTAAGTAATGAAAAAAAAGTTTTTTTTATTACTCGTTTTAGATTAAATTAAAAGCTTCTTGAAATAAAGGGTACCTTATTTTACGAGATTACTCAAATATTGATAAATGCTTCATAAATTATAAGGAGTCACTAGCAACTTGCGACGTCAGAGTTTCTTATACCCCGTGACTAAAATTACTTTTCGACCTTTTTATATAACGTAAAGTGTTAGTTGCAAATGGGGCGATGGGGTTGATGGGGTGGAAAGATTCCCGAGTGTATACCACGAACTGGCAAACTCTACTGGGATGCATATCATAAGACTTTGTTACTAGTGTAAGTAAAATAACTAGAAAAGTGATTAGAATTACTTTTCGACATTTTTATTTTACGTAAAAAAAAAAAAATTAGAAATTCAAATTTAAACTGTTTATTTCAAAAAAAGAACTACATACAAATCCATCTCTGGAAGCTGAATCTTCCACATGAGATTATATTGCTTCCAGAGGTTGCTCTAAGATGATAAGTGATCTAAATTAATTAGACTACATACTTATATAACTTAATTTATAAGTAAGAGTATGGGCGTGCAGAAAAACACGGTATACATGCAAACGATTAATTTAACATTATATAGAATAATACTTACTAATGTTAATATTAATTTTAATAATAATGTTAATATTAATATCAACATTAGTAATAATTAATAGATTAATAAGGGAAGTGGGATGCACTACCTTCTCCTTACATTAGGGGTAAGCAGTACGTCCCCCTCCTCCTCATACTTATCATTTAAGAAGTATTTTTTTAATATATTTTTATGCAATGATTTGAATTCATGGACCTTTTTTCGAGTTTTTCTACTATCGTTATTGTAAGTTTGTTAAGGATGTGGGGGAGGCTGAAATTCCAAAACATTTAAATATGTGGGTTCTTTTTATATTGACATGTTGCATAAGTTACGCAGATTTATAGGCCTAGTTTTTTTCTCTAGATGTAATATTTTGTCTTTATATTAAAAAAAAATGGCTAAAGTGGTAGTTGCAAATGGGATGATGGTGTTGATGGGTACAAAGATTCACCACCAGCTCGTTGGACCGACGATCCGAGGCAGATTGCGGGCAGTGGCTGGAAGAGGATAGCCGAGGACAGAAGGAATTGGCCTGCCTTGGGGGAGGCCTATGTCCAGGAATGGACGAGTGCGGGCTGATTGATTGATTGAGAGTGTTAGATGTGGAGAAAAATCTTCATTATGATTATTTATGTTCTTGTTCTAATTACACCTGAGATTTCCGCACTTAGCGTCATGGGCCATTGTACACCCAGGGTTGCGGTGGATCACCGAAGGCCTTGGACGCACAGAAAGGACTCATCCCCTCGGAGCAAGGGCGCGGAGAAGACGCATCTTCTTTCCAATTCACTTTCATACAAAATGTTCTGAAGGGGCGTGACGAAGCCCACGGGGGCGAGGGCGAGAACCTATGGCCTGGGGCATACAGTAAGGACGTGGGACGAGGTCGCGGAAAACACGATAAAGGGAATAACAAACCTTACGGTGAATTAACGCCATAAGGTTTGTTATTCCCTGAAACGCCCCGATGCACCCGAAGACTGTTCGCTCAGCATCCACCTATGACCTTTCTGAAGAGCACAATAGATTTTATGTGCGTATAAAAAAACGTGCCACCTTCATACTAAGTATGAAAACAAGAAGTCAATATGACTAAATGTCTACAATATTGACATGTCGTGTAGTAACTGCTGTAAACTCAAACTCACTTTATGTGAACTTATGTGATTTGTGTGAACATAATCTCGAGGTCATATAAAATCTCGAGTCACTGTGTTTGTCATCGAACTCCTCCGAAACGGCTCCACCGATTTTTATGATTTTTTTTGTGAAGATATATTTGGTAGGTCTGAGAATAGGTCGTGGGCGAATATTATGGCAAAACAACTTTTGCCGGGTCAAAAACGTGTTTGTATCTTTTGCCCAAATGGCAATGCACTTTTGAAAAGGGATGCGAAAAAAACACATTTGCAAATAATTTTAAATTATATTTTAATTTTATTTAGGATAGTTCACAAAACACTATTAAAATATGAGTTCACAAGAAAAACTTAAAATTTCATATAAAAAATAAAACCATAAAACTTACAAACAATGACAATTTAAACTCAAATAAAAAGAACGGCTTTATTTATAAAAACACAATTCCTCTAAAGCACTCCTCCGAGTTAATTTATTTAATCTGTGAATAAGACTTTGCCTTCTAAAATCTCCACCACAGACTAGTCTAATCGGCGTTTGTCGAGTGTTTTACGGAATCGTGGTTTTATAAATAAGGCCGTTTGTATTAAGATTTTTCTTGAAACGGACACATCATGATTTATTTGCAACGTTAATTAAGTCTACTAATCAAGATTGGTTAAGTACCAGTTTCCTAACCAGCGAGACCCTTTTTACGACGACACGAATAAATAACAAGTTAATAATAACTTCCACAAAACGTTTACCCTAATAAAATAAATAAATAAACAAATAAATCAATAGGAACTGTTTTGTAACCACCCATCTGCCTTGTATTATTTTCGAAAAGCTGTAGGGCAGCCACATACCAAGAATTCATTATCTATTCTAACTTACTTAAAACATTTTTTTTATTTACAACACATTAATAATAACATAATAGTGACTAAAATTAAATAAAGCCTAAATACAATCTAATTTATGTTACAAAATGAGAATCTTAAAAATACAAAACAGTTCAGTCATTAGCTATAATTATGTATTAGTAATATTTTAGTCATACTTAAAGTGGTACAATATTGATTAGTTATTGAAAAATGGAAAAGTAAACGAGTAAATATCCGTTAAAATTCAGTTTTATAAATACATACGTATAAAATATTACTAGAACATTACTCGCTACAACCAGCATATACGAACACTCTTCTTCCGTGTAGTAATCATAAAGTGCATGATCCACATGTGAGCCAACTGTACCGATTTTGTTTGAAAGTACACCAACATGAGGTGGTCCGACCGGCCCATTGGGCGCCTAGTGTCCGCTGTAGCACTCCGCCATAAGAACGAAGAGAGTTTGGCCATTGCATGGCCAAACCACTACTTTGTTGATAGTAAGGCTAAATTGTCTCTTAATAACACCACGATTTTGGAGGAAACTGTTCATATACAGCAACCATTTGCTGTAATCGTTTCGGCGTGAACAGTACTGGTCGAAATTGGCGTATTCGATGATTGAGGTGCCCGTAACGTTTTATCCACCTCCGGATGGTGTTTCCCTGTAAAAAAGGCATAGTTTGAGAAAAGGGCAGTTAGGCAAAAACAAAGAAAGCAAAAAAATTTTTTTTCATGAAATAGTAAAGAATTCGTGGTTGAACGAAACATCTGCTCAACATTATGACAAAGAAAAGGTTAGGGCCAATAAACAGGGTTTTGGTCCAAGGCCGCAATGCAATAATTGTTTTGTGATGCAAAATAATGAAGAGTCTACTTTGTTCGAGATATTTTTAAGTTGTTAAAGCAAAATGAAAAAAAGAGTTTTCTTAGTGTCAGGGACCGTGTCCCGCTGCTGGGCAAAGGCCTCCCCCGCATGACCTTCCACTCCCTCTTGTCTTGAACCATCCGGTCTAAAAAGTTGAGAGATTATTCCTTTATTCCTTGGAATTTTCCTTCTATTAATTTTCTTTAACGCCTACTTAGTGAAATCCAAATATACCTTTATCATAAGAATCCTGTCACTGTGGCTACAATTTTTTTTACTAAAATTACAGATAACCGTCTAGATACATAGCACAATGTGCCATTTTAAACTGCAAACATACATAAACTCACGCCTGTATCCCAGAGGGGTAGGCAGAGACCAGGGGCCTATTTAATAAACGCGACAGTAGGTACGACAAATTTGTCACTTTTTGACAAATAAGTCTAATTGTCGCGACAAGTGGCGTTAAATAAAGATCACAATTGAATCGTGTGATTTTAAAACGACACATGTCCTTTCATTACAACTTTGCAGGAAATAGAAAAAACTGTTTTATTCAAATACTAATATCTACAACAGCAATATTTTAGCATATTATATTGATTTCTGTATGAATAAACTACATTTTTTTTTCTAATGTAAATCAATAGGTAGGTGTAAATAATTTAATAAAAAAAAAAATTGGGCAAGTGTTATTTTAAAAACACATGTGACTTGTGTTGTTTTAAAATCACACGATTCAATTAAGTCCAAATGCGACAGGCAAATACTGACAAAATTGTCAGGCTATAAAACTGTATAATAAAAGCGATAATTGTCAAGTTTTACCTGTCGAGTCTCTATGAAAATATTCTCTGACTTATTTGTCATGTATCATGCATGACAATTGACAATCTTGTCACTAATTCCGACATATTTGTCACAACACAATATCTAAGCATGCATATGAGACAACATGAGGGTAATATCAAAAAAGTACCTTCAGCAATTTTACTTTTGTTTTTGACTTGAAGTTGTTTCGTTTGCTATTTGAAATGAACGCCAAATTAACCATTTTAGGCCTTATCTATGAAAACAGAGAGGTTTTATTTGACAGACTTAGCGATAATTTAACACACGAAATGAAAATTAACAAATGGAAGAACATCAAAGAACATTTTTTTGAACTAATCGTACTATGATCCGAAATGAGTGGAACTTTTAGCCTCTAAATAGGTTTTAATCGTACTAATTTAACTACCAAATAGCGTTGACATTGGATTAAAAGCCTCTCGAAAATGTCTGACAAATTGACAAATTTGTGTACCTGCCATGACAATTTAGTGTTTTTTTTTTATATCTTTATTTTAGGGTTTGGTACACAATGTGACCATGTCACCCAAATGATGCTTATTAATTACTAACACCTTACCAACTAAGTATTTACATGATCACACTTTTCCTAGCTTTAAGACCAAATGCCACTACTTTAATAATAATAATAATAATAATAATAATAATAATAATAATAATAATAATAATAATAATAATAATAAAATTTATTTTATTATTATTAATAAATTTATTTAAAATTAATAAAATAAAATAAATTTATTTAAGCAGTGCCCTAGCCTCTTCTGAGTGGACAATTTAGTGTTTAATAAAACAAATTTTACAAGTTTTTCCGGACAAATTGTCACCTGTCGCCTTCATAAGCAGCCTATATACGTCCCACTATAGGGCACGGGTCTTCTCTCAGAGAGAGAATATGGGCTTAATCACCACGCATGCCCACCGCGGATTGGCGATTTCAAGCGCTGAGGTATGTGAATAGCTCAGACACCCAGGTTTCCTCACGATGTTTTCCTTCACGGTTAGCGAGTGGTATTGCTACTATAACTTTACAAATGTACATAACTTAGAAAAAAAAGTCATAGGTACATGCCCGCACTGGGATCGAACCTGGGTCTCCCGTTTCCGAGTCCAATGTTTTACCCACTAGAGTACCACCGCTTCACCTGTCGCCTATTATTTATTAAACAGAAATATGTGAAATTGTCACGACAAGTCGACATATTTGTAGATTTTCCACCGTAACATATTTGTCAGTGATAATTTTTATTAAACAAAATATTGTCAATTGTCGGATTGTCACCTGTCGTCTCCACATAATCTTTTAATTGTGAAACTAACAACTTCGACGTTCCGTATGTAAACATTTTCGGTCTCATTTATAAAACCTAGATTCCTTGAAACACTTGAAATAGTCCGTGGTGGCGATTTTGCAATGAAAAGAAGTACCCACAAATTAAATAAACAGAGTTTTAGATTGGTTTTTGAGGAATCGTGTTGTTATAAATAAGGCCGTTAATTTTTGTAACGAATAAAAATATTTGAATTGAATTGAATTAGTGTAGGTTACTTACCGACATGTCTAGTCCCTGCGCTATCTGATTAATATTTCTTTCTTCGTTTGACCGTGTCAAAAATTTTGTGGACGCTCATAAATGAGTCAGATTTAAGATAAATTGTCACCCAAGCAAGACACATTTAACTCGGATGAAATTCTAGATGCAACTGACGGTAGTCTTAGAGTTATAATGGCAGTCGTAGGACAAATGGTATTTGGAGGTATACAAAAAATAAACAAAGCCCAGGGGGCGGGACCGGCTAAGACCAACCGTCACGTGCAAGCTGCAAACGAAAAGGTTTTTTTAATACAGTTGCTCAAAAAGTGGCGTATTGCAGGGACGTATAGCCTTAGGAATGTGGGCTATTACATACTCGAGCTTTTTCTTTACCTGTTCTCTTTCCCAACTGTCAAAATAATATGTATTAAAAAGAAAAAACCAGCCACTAAGATTTTACTAAAAAAAATCATAGACGTTTTTATGATTCGTGCAAATATTTCTAAGAAGAAGCTACGATATTTTTTATTTATTTATACCAATAACTATTTACATTTACATTTACAAACAATATCATTAAAAATAACTAATAATAGAAATTTGCGCCCAGATCGCCGCCTCTGGGAAGGGTACCCAGATTTGCTACTAATTTGTTTTAATGTCAGATTTAATGATTTGATTCAATGAGTTAGGTTAGGTGTTATTTAATTTCATCTCATTAAATTTCATTTTCATTTCATTTTCATTTCATATCAATAAAAAAATTCTACTATAGTCTTGGCTGTATGGGCATAGTTCTCTTTGCCTACCCAGAATGGGTGAAGAAAAAAAAATCTCTGCTTATATTCTTTTACGGTTGGCACCATTTTCCAAAAATTTTCTTTATTAAATTGCTTAATTTTTTCGCAACTGTATTAAAAATTGTTGTTCAGTACACGTGCGGAACCGTCATTGCAACTTGTTCCGACTGTCAACCCTCACCTTCGGCTGCGCTTCGGCTCGGGTAGACATTTGTCGGAACTCTTTGCAATGACAAGCTTTCCGCACTCGTAATGAAATATACTATAAAAGTGATTCACTGCACTGAAACCATAGCTGATAGTACAGAGCTAGCGCTGAGGTATAATGTAGGTATAATTATATCTCAGGCACTAGGGTTATTAGGAGATTATCTTTTTGTGTAATAGTTCTCGCGAAACAGGTCAGCCTAGTGCTAAGAACACCAGTAAGCAACTACGAGTATTTAGTTGCAATTTTTTTCAAACCTACCTACCCACATTAAGTTAAGTCTATTCAAGTTACTAGGACTTAAGCTTTTTTGTAAATAAATGATTTGATTTGATTTCATTTCATTTATCTTTTTACATGACCTCTTTAATGATATCGTAATAGCTTTTCTTGTAATAAACAACAGTATGCGGTGGTAGCAGCGGTAGAACGCTGGCCTTCCGGGGGTCGTGGGTTTCTAAGTTAGGTAAATTTGTCATGTTGTAATACTCGTAGCAATAGCACCCGGTTACTGTAAAGGAAAACATCGTGAAGAAACCTGAGTGGGTTTTAACAGGTGATGTGAGGTGGGCACGCGTGGTAATTGAACCACGCGTGCTCTCACTTTGAGGCCTCTGCCTAGCAGTGGGACGTATATTATAGGCTGTATTAAAATAAAGGCAACAGCCCATTGCCCAAATCCTGTGTATGAAACATACAGTGCGATACTACACGGACTGAAAGACGCGATGTCAAGTCTAGGAAACACCTATCTATGCGTGTTTCCTAGACTTGTCGAAGGCGTTTGACTCAGTGTCGTACGATTGCCTATGGAATAAAATGAAGGGTGAGACTGGCGCGCCGCCTGAACTGATCAATATTTTTCGTTTTTGGTATGAAAACCAAAGGAGGCCGGCGCGCTATCGGACATCTACGGATTGGAGTGCGGGGTGAGGCAGGGGGGGATAACCTCACCCAAAGCTCTTGTCGGTTGCTCGATTGATGGAACTTCATTTAATAATATTAGCTATGCGGACGACATGGTGCTGCTGAATCCATCGATTAGCGCCCTTAGAAAGCTTCTTCACTGTTGTGAACGCTATGCCGTGGCTCAGGGGCTCATCATCATCAGCCATCCGACGCCCACTGCAGGACATAGGCCTCCTTCGTGGTTTTCATAACCATGAGGTATTTTGCTATAATCGCCACGGTTGGCAGGCGGGTTGGCGATCGCAGTATGCGGTTGGAATCTCAGGAAGACGCTGCTGCCCGTCTCCTGGTAATTGATTTCCTTAGTCGCCTTCTACAACATCCACGGAAGGAAATGGAGTGACGCTATTCTTAAACCGGCGCCACGCGGAGTCAGTGGCTTAAGGGGCTCAAGTACAATGCAAAAAAGTCGGAAATTTTAGTTTTTAAAGCGGGTAAGAAGACATACAGTGAGGTACCGCCAGTGCTGTTAGGTGGTGATGTACTGACTAGGGTATCTCGCTTTAAGTACTTGGGCCACTGGGTCACCGAGGACCTGACGGACGACGTGGACATGAAGAAGGAGCGCAGGGCATTGGCAGTAAGGTGTAACAGCGATGTTTTCCGAGGCGCGTATCAAGATTTTTATGCCATAGTGCGCAACACAAGTGCCTCTCTGATGCGCAGAGTTCGCGGCAGAGTCAACAGTCTCCTGTCATTGCAAATTTAGACTGACAGACCTATGCTGAGGCACTGGATCTCAGTTCATGTAAAATAATAATATGAAATAAAATAATAATGTGCTAACTAAAACAACTTTAAGAAATCTCTGTAACATTAATATTATTATTATTGCTAACATTATGGACTTGTTCCGAAATAAATTGATTGATAATTACACCATAGTAAAATCGCTAGCAATCAATGATTGCGATTTTACTATGGGTGGTTTTACTTAAAACAATAACAGTAACGAACGACAACATCATCAGACTTGAGGAAAGATACTTGAGGTATTTATTGTTATAGCGGCAACAGAAATACATCTGTGAAAATTTCAACTGCCTAGCTATCACGGTTCATGAGATACAGCCTGGTGACAGACAGACAGACAGACGGACAGTGAAGTCTTAGTATTAGGGTCCCGTTTGGCACCATTTGGGTACGGAACCCTAAAAACAAACTACTGTATTCGATAGCTGCTGTTGTTAAGGCACGTTCCTTTTGCTATGGCTTTAAACCATCCAAAATTCATGGTGTAATAGTTCGACGATGTTGTTACAGTTTGTTTATCGTCAAATGTAACACCGCCTATTCACCACTCTCCCGAGAATCCCATGTTAACCCTTTTCTTAACCCAACTCTGTTGCCAACAGATTTCAAGACTGGCGACAAAAAGGCCATCCTGGTGCCGTTCTGGCACGAGACCTTCACGGAAACGTACGAGGAGACCGAAGATGATGTCTCGACAACAACCAGCGAGCCGTTGCCGTTCTTCGAAGACGACCCTTCCACAGATAATGTGACGGCGCAGCTGGGGAGCCGAGTGTATCTTCAGTGCCGAGTTCACGGCTTGGGGGAGAAAACCGTAAGTTGGTGTAAAATATATCGCACCCTTAATCCAATACCGTCACTAAACAAAAATCTCTAAATTTCTGGTTTTAATGCTATCTATTGCAAATATTACAAAGTAACACTAAGCGCTGACTAGTTCACTTAAATTCCTATTTAAAATTGTAGATGGAAAACGAAGCATAATACAGAATTATATACATTTCTACACATTGAAAATATTTAATAGCTTCTCCTGCACAATTTACATTTTTCGCTTAGTGCCAGTATTGGATTAAGGGTGCGATATGTCTTCAAGGGAGTCGCAGGGTCTCCATAAAAGATCGTGAAATATTTTTTTGAAAGTAAAAACCGCCTTCAGTATACAATAATAATTTGGAGTCGCTGCCCAGAAGGTTTGTGCTGGTCTTTCGGCTCGGCACCGGCCCCAAAAAAATATTGTATTCTGAAGTCGTTTTTATTTTTGAAGTATTTAAAAACATATATTTTATGTTTTTTTTAGTACTATTTAAAATATTTGGATAAAACTTGTAAAATAAGGAAAGACAGCCTTGCTTCAAAAATGCAGATCTTTAGTGATGTGGGTCTTCTCCCAATCTCCCAATCTTTGCAATGTCACCTCTCTGGAACCAAAATATTGCCTCATCATCATCATCATCATTCAGCCACAAGAAGTCCACTGCTGGACATAGGCCTCCTCCATGGATTTCCAAAAAGACCGGTTGGAAGCGGCCTGCATCCAGCCTACTGTCAAAAATTCGTACTGAACGGCGCGAGCTCATCATCAGCGATCACATTATCACACCTGTTCGCCGGTCGCTTGTGTCATAAGGACAATAATGTCTGCATAGGCACTGTCTCAGATTAGCTTATCAGAACTTATCTACTATTATTTCAAAATTTGGGAGTAGAAATGGGAGTGGAAATGAAATAAAGTTACTGCCTTTTCCATGAAAATTTCACGAAAAAGACAGTAACTTTATTTGGCGTAGAACGGAGAGTATTTTACTTTATCTATAGTAGTTAAACTATATTATTGCAGTGCTAAAAGTTCATTACGGTTATTTACAACACAAAGCGTTAAAGGGAGAATTCAATTTCGGTAACATTATTGTGTGAACTCCACCTCATGAAAATAGCATTGCAAAGTTGAGTTAATAATAATCACAACACAATTGTGTTTGCATCGCATTTTGCTAACTATACAGCGTGTTATTGAAATAACCCAAAACTCAAAAACCTTTTTCAAGTATCGACAGTTAAACCACTTCCAAATAGCAAAGGTTTTAAGGGGCCCCAAACGTTCTTGGGCCCCAGGGAGTATCACTAGCGCAACCGAGGGAAAAAATCATATATCTTTTTTTACAGATGGAATTTGCAAAAAGTGTCTGTACAATCTTACGACTAATACCCTAAGGAACCTAATTCAAAAAACCTAGGGCTAGATAGCATTGACGCCAAAAACGGCCGTTTTCGGCGTAACTGCTATCTAGTCCCAGGTTCGCGGTGCTGGGTTCTTTTCTTTGTCATAGGTCCTAAAAATTACTGTTAACATGATTGAGAGATTGTACAGACACTTTTTGCAAATTCGAGCTGTTAAAAAAGATTAAGTTTTTCATTGGTGGCGCTAGTTAGCCCACCGGATCCCCTTAAACACATTTTACACAAGACATTGTACACAAAATTTTCGATTTCCATCGATTTCATAAAAAAGCGTAAAAGTAGTACCAAGGTAATTTGGTGATGTTCTGGTGAAGACTTTCGGAGATGGAAATTGAGAACTTCAAATTTTAAAACAACTAATTAAGAAGGGTAAATTATGGTTATAAGAGGCTTGTTTATTTTTTTCCCGTTCCCCCACTAAAAAATGAAACATAAAAAAATTTTAATAAAAATTTAAAACTGACTTCAAAACAGCACTAAAAAGTTAGACATAATTTAAAAGAATATCTTTAAATTAGAAGTATGTATACATATAGGTATTATAGAAGTGTAATTTCTAGTCGGTGCCCAGTTTAATGATCAGGACATACATTTTCGGCACCGACTACAAGTTATACTTCTACTTTATCTACATGTATACATACTTCTAATTTAGAGGTATTCTTATAAATTATTTCTAACTTTTTAGTACCTACTGTAGTGTTTTGAAGTAGGTTTTTAATTTTTATTTAAGTTTCTTTTTATATAAATTGGTCCCAAATTAATCCCGAATTTCCGCGATTCGCACTGAAGTGCAGGAAGCCTTTATACGCAGGTCTTATCCAGCGAAAATTTTTTGGAGGCCTCCAACTACGAAACGTATCCTTTCATTCTAAGGCCACCAGTACGCCGTGTTATGGTGACATCCAATTACGTAACGTTCCCTTTCAAGGTAAGGTCACCAGAAGTATCATCGGATGGGTGCTAAATTCACGCGCCCGCAGTTGGTGAATTTAAATTTACATTTAAATTAATTCGTGGGATCGCATCTCAATTTTGCATCCCCGTGGATAAAGTGCCATAAAGAAACAATGAAATGGAACAAACTCTCAAGTACAGCTACGCCAGAGTATTTTACTGAAACCACAAACTGAAATTTGTGCTTTCGCAGTGGGGTGATAATTTCCCTGCCTTTCTCTTCTTTCATAGCACTTTATTTTTGCTCGTGAACTGTTACTCAAATTAGCGGTGGTAGCTTAGTGGGTAGAACATCGGACTCGGAAGGGAGAGACCCAGGTTCGATCCCCAGTGCGGGCATGTACCTATGACTTGGTTTTCTAAGTTATGTACATTTATGAAGTTATAGTAGCAACACCACTAGCTAACGGTGAAAGAAAACATCGTGAGAAAACCTGAGTGTCTGAGCTATTCACATACCTCAGCGCTTGAAATCGCCAATCCGCGATGGGTACGCGTGGTGATTAAGCTCATACTCTCTCTAGGCCTTGAGAGAAGGCCTGTGCCCTACAGTGGAACGTATATAGATAGATAGATAGATAGAATATTCTTTATTGTATGTACACCAGGAATTACATATGAGAATTATATAGGCTGCTTATGTACTGTTATTCAAAATAGCTTCTACTTGGCCTTCGTCTGGGTGTGATGCTGATGTCCAGGCTGTTAAGGAACTGGAGTACATGGAAAATACTGCACCGGCAATAGTCTAACAGAATGATGGTATATGGTATTAATACTGTTATTTAGTGATAATGATAACCTTATCGCGATTTCAATGTTGAGCTGCAATTTTCTGAAATGCGGTTGCTTAACATGTGGTCAAAAGCCCTGTATGAAGCCCTGTATTAAAAATATTTGAAACTCGCGCACTTGCGGTATGATTTTTTATTGGGTTCCGTACCCGAAGGGTCCCAAACGGGACCCTGTTACTAAAACTTCACTGTCCGTCTGTCTGTCACCAGGCTGTATCTCATGAACTGTGATAGCTAGAAAGTTGAATTTTTCACAGATGATGTATTTCTGTTGCCGCTATAACAAAAAATAAGTACTAAAAACAGAATAAAAAAATATTTGAGAGGATCCCACACAACAAGCGTATTTTTTTGCTGTTTTTTGATAGATATTGATAACGGCAACAGGTAGACGATTGAAATATTCACACAATATTTAGTTCTATATTCGCTTCATAAATAAATAATTAAATTCAAATAAAATAAATATTTAAAGGGGGCTCCCGTACAACAAACGTGATTTTTTGACGTTTTTTCTCAATCTTTGTGTCTAATATTATATAGATAATGGTACGGAACCCTTCGTGCACGAGTCAGACTCTCACTTGGCCGTTTTTTTTTTTTTCGCCTCATTCACTCGCATCACGGCCTAAAAGTTGACTATTATGACCGCCTATTTTTGGATTTTGTTACTGCCTGTTTGTGTAAATAACCCACAAATAACCCTTGCACTAAAGTCATACTTGCATCATTAAACTCTGTAAAAGCAGGTCATGGCACATTATACCGGCACCGACATGATATAGCTGCAGCACAGCTACGCCTCGAATGGAGAACATGCACAAAAGGCCATTTTAAAACATAAATTACCATGGTATTTTTTTCTCTACGACTAATACTTTTCGTAATGTGACCTGTCGAAGAGCCATTCTTCATTCATGTGGTACAAAAAATGCGGCATATAAATCGGACTCAACCATGCCACGGACACAACTACGTCACATCACAACCTACACGTAAGACCTCATAATGTATGGAGCGTTTGTCAATATTCGAATTATCTCGTAAAATAGTTTTTATCCATTATTCAATCATTTGCCACAAAACATTTCGGAGCTACCTCTCACAAAATTTAAAACAGTATTATATACAATTCTCATAGACAAAATGTATTATAGTGTAAAGGACTTCTTAAATGGTCCATTGATCTCAGTTTAATTTTAAGCATTTTTGTTTTCTTTTATTGTTATTACTATGCAAAGATTTATGTTACATATTTTTGTACCTACCTACTAATTTAGCTCAACAAACTTTTTTTCTTTAAACAAAAATAATATTTGCGCACCCTGACGGGTAGAGCATGCTTGTGCCATAATTTTAAGTTACCACCTACATAATTTGTAATTATCATGCTTTAGCAAATATACTCAATGCATTTACACCCTTTTAGAAAACGTTTAGAATTCAATGAAAAAACGAAATCTAATATGTTTTTTTATTATTAGGACCCCTTTCCAAAACCCCGAAAAAAATATTTTTATGATTTTGTTTTAAACTTTTTCTCGAGCTTTTCTATGTTTTCTATGGTACGAAAGCAATGGCAGTTCGATCTAAGTTTGACGAAAGTTCCCCATTTAGCCTACCGCTAGCCGTCAGCACGCTAACCACGCCAGCTGCTGGGTGCAAGCAAAAATATCAAGGATACTTTAGCCACGGGATATGACATGACCGACGTTTTGTAGGAAGACACATGCGACCAACTTTTTCGTAAAACGTTCTTGCTGATTGTACACGCCTAGGACTAGAAGAGCTCTATTTTTGAATCACTCGTATCGCGTCGAGCGCTCGATTTCTACTGATTTTCGTTCGACATCTGAAATTCCGTATTTTTTTATCACTCGACTGCAACGAATGGTCCTTACCACTCGTCTCGCATGGCGATCGGTAGATTAATTGTCAAAAAACGATAAATGTGTGTTGGTACTGTTTGTCATTCTGAGTGTCAACAATCAAAAAGAGTCAAAAATTTGCCGGGGCGTAACTATGGCTTGTTTGAAAGCAAATCCAGCAGTTTGTATTTTTGTGCGGAATTAATTTTTTGTTTCAACATTTTTAGAACAAACACAAACCAAACTGACAGTATGTAGTGTTTTGTTTGTAACAAAAGACAAAGATTTTTTATTTAAACAGCCAATAAAACAAAGTGTTTTACGTTCCGTTTCTGTTACGGTAGTTTCCGGTTTTTTAGTTTCTGCGTGGAATGGATAAAATACAATACTTCAAATTCTACTGGCAACACTTCAGGCGAACGATTCAAAAATACGGAAAAACGACATCATGCGACTTAGAAGACGAGTGTGACTTAAGTCGCATTCGACGATACAATTTCATACGAGTGATTCAAAAATAGGTCTCCTGGCTAGCGGCTCGCAGACGGCGCGCTGGAAGCACGCGGTCCGCTAACTTCAAGCGCGCCGTTAGCTTTTTTACTTCGAAATTATGAAACATTCAGAACGACACACAACATAATGCTCAAATCTAAATTAAAAGTTAATTACTGGGTTGGAGCCGTTCATATGCGTCCACTACATTACCCGCGAAGTTGAATGAGACAGTGTTCACAACACAGTGCCTCGCTCAACTTCGATCACCTTCTGGCGTCGTTTAGAAGCTCAGGTATATTGTTCTTCTACCGCAGATATCGTGGGTGCGGCGGCGCGGAGACGACCTGCACCTACTGTCCTTCGGTCGACACACCTACTCGGCCGACTCCCGCTACAGCCTGGCCTTCGAGCAGCCGAATGACTGGCGGCTACTCATACAGTACGTGGGCGAGCGCGATGCGGGTCATTACGAGTGCCAGGTGTCCACGCATCCTCCACTCGTGCGAAGAGTGCGGCTCATCGTTGTTGGTGAGTTGTGATTTCTGCGAAACCGTACCGAATAAAGTGACCGGAAGTTGAGAACAGAGTCCCGAAAAAAACCCCTAGAGTTGTTATTTTGCTTTCCGTTTTTCTTTTTCTTGCGTTTATGGCGACTGGCTTCGCTATGATTTTACCCGAAAGGCCGAAATAAAAGTTAGATATAGGCCGAGGAAACTCCGAGACCTGTCTTACTCCCTTTCTTTTCATTTTGTTGTAAAAAAATAAATCGTTTATTTACTTTACAAAATGCTTACAGTAACGTGAACGGACAAGTATTTCCTTTTAAGTATGGAAATACTTAATCAGAAAGCTCCGCTCTTCCACACTTAGACGTAATAATTCTTAAACGGAATTTATTTGACATACCTGAAGTTAGTAATATTAATAAACTTAGTTTTTAGGTATTAGCATCTATGTGTCATCATCATCATCAGCCATTTGACGTCATAGGCCTCCCTCATGGTTTTCCATGGTCTATGAGTATATCTAGTGTAAATCTGTGTATGTGCGTGTGCGTGTGCGCGCGTGTGTGTGTGTGTGTGTGTGTGTGTGTGTGTGTGTGTGTGTGAGTGTGTGTGTGAGTGTGTGTGTATTTGTGTGTGAGTGTGTGAGTATGAGTGTTGGTGTGTATATGTGTATGTGTATAGTAAGCAATATTTTTCTTAATTAAGGTGTTAGCTTTGAACATCTCGTACACTCAAAATAAATGACCAAAAAAACCGGCCAAGTACGAGTCGGAGTCTCGCACGAAGGATTCGTACCATTATCTATATAACATTAGACAAAGATCGAATTTAAGAACAGCGCCATCTATAGAAACCAACAAGAAGCGTTTAACATTCATATTTAATGACATAGCATCGGCGCTGTGAAGGTTACACTTACAATATGAACTGTGTGATTAATGTACTAGTTGATGGATAGATTGACAGAATATTAGCTTGAGAGATAGATAATTTGGTATATTTATCAAAGTACCTATATAAAGGTAGATAGATAGATGATGTAGTCTTTGCCCAGCCGAACAATTGGAGGATGCTCAATTGCTCATACTGTACGCGGGCCGCTACGAGTGCTGGGCCCTTATTGTGAGAAAATAAGACATTCTCGGAAGAGTCGTCAACGTCGCGCTTGAGCCCGACAATTCACTCGAATCTAGCGACAAATACTGTTCTTTTTTTAATAGCTATTACTATTCAACTAGTGAAACTATTTAAAAAAAGAACCCTATTTGTCGCTAGATTCGAGTGAATTTTCGTGCTGAAGCGCGACGTTGACGACCCTTCCAATAATGTCGTAACCCTTCATGGTCCCTCATGAAAACCATGAGGGAGGCCTATGCCCTGCAGTGGGCGTCAAATGGCTGATGATGACTTTCACTCTTCTTTGTTTCTTTGTTGCAATAATGGATTGACTGATTGACAGATTGAAATGGAATTATATGTTTATTTCTCACCACATTAAAGTTAACAATAATATTTTACTAAGGATACGGGCCTACTGGGTAGAACATTGGACTCGGAAGCGAGAGTCCTGGGTTCGATTCCCAGTGCGGGCATGTGCGGACTTTGTTTTCTAAGTTATAGTACATTTGTGAAGTTATAATAGCAATACTACTCGCTAACTGTGAAGGAAAACATCGTGAGGAAACCTGAGTGTCTGAGCTATTCACATACTTCAGCGCGTGAAATCACCAATCCGCGGTGGGCGCGCGTGGTGATTAAGCCCATGGTCTCTCTCTGAGATAAAGCCTGTGACCTTCTTTGGGACATATAGGCTGCTTGTGAAGGATACGGAAGTAATAAGTTGTACATCCAGAGTTGTACAATGATTGTACCTAGTGGTTGTGAGGTAATACAGAAAACCGGCCCAGTGCGTGTCGGGAGACGCGCAGCATAGGGTTCCGTAGAAAGCCCCCGCTTCTAGTTTCTAGTTTTTTTAAATTTACTGGACAAAATTTGCACATATTTTCAAGCGTTTGTTAGCCATTTGACACTCACCAGTTGCCCTGTGGAATTGGAGGCAATAACGTACTGGCAGCGTAGTTTGCATGGCGCTCGCGGCTAGAAAAACGTGATATATATATTTCGTGCTAAGCCGTGCTGGTTTTCGACGAATTATTTAGGTTGGATATTTTTAGGTGGTCGTGACAAAAGTCAACAGTCAGGCTAACCTTTTAGTGGGCTGTAACTGAACCAGAAAATGAGGCTTATGAGAAAAAAAAAACCGCATAGACAGATAAAAAATAACTGAAAGAACGAGTGAGAAGGTTTGCCGCGCAATTATTTAATGATTCAATAAACGAAGGAACTAAAGAATCTCCAGTGGTAATGTTTCTATATAAGTAAAATACGTTTTCAATTTTATTTCTTTCTGGTAATAGTTGTTAACGCCAGAGGTTGCATATCTGTCTTTTTTAACTTTTACTTACTAAAAAAAAGGTACAGCCATATCTATGGTTTGCCTGTCACCAATTTTTTTTATTCTCTCTCCTATCTTCTTCAACTGACCGTACACTAGGCAGGATATTTTTATTTCGCGTAAAAAACTATATACATATGTATAATAATAATCTAATATCAAACGGCCGTACTTAGGGAAAATTAAAAGCAAGTAATTACCTTATTTTTTATTTTGAACCACCCCTTTCCTCATCAATAGTGTTATAATAGGGCTTTATTTTTGTGTAGCATGATAGTCTCCCACTGTCGGGCCTTTTTTGGACTTCCATTCCTTCTCGTTCTTTGCCAACTATGGCCACCTAGCAGATAAATATTTGGTCAACTCATCACCCCATCTCTGTCTCGGTTTGCCACGTCGCCGGCGGCCATCACGCGGCCCCCAATCTGTGACATTTTTTACCCATTACCAGGTCCTTACATTTGAAAAGTCCAGTCTAGCTCCACAGAATAGCTCTTCAACTTCACGCATAAACACACACACATTACACACACACTCGCGCACATATACATATAAGACATCCTTAATGAGGTTTTGGCCGGATATTTCTTAAATAAATAAACGGTCCCTAAGTACAACCGCGTAAGTATCAGTTACGCGATTATAAATACGTCTAGGTCATTTTCGTAATCGCCGTACCTACCCGAATGCATCCATAAAAATGTAGTGTTGAAAAAGTCTTCATATGACAAGTCACTTTTGTTCCCAAACATAGCCAAGCATCTGCCCCGGATGTCGGGAGCGGGGAGCGGGCGGAAGTGACCTTTAATCAGGTATACGCCTCAGTTTTCACCTTAACAATTTAATTTTAACTAAATACACTTAATATGATAAGTAACAAATACATATTTTTTACAGATAAGATGGATATACTTTTTTTCTATGGAGATATGTTTGATTTTAATTACTAATTTTCCCAAGTCAAACATCGTAAATGGATACCTTTTTCAGATTTCTCAAATTCCCACATGACCTCCCGTAACTGCCACATACGATTTTCGTAATTGAAATATCTAATAAACAAGGCAATATTTACAAAATAGGTTTATGGTTTTTAAAAGAACTCCAAATGTTATAATAACACGCAAAAGTTTATAATGGTGCGCCTAAAATTGACGGAGTTATGACCATTTTAGTGCGAAAAAAACTTTAAACGGCTCTCCTGCAAAATTTGTGTTTTTAAGATACGAGGTTATACTTAGGGATCGTCGAATAATAAAATCATTAAATGATTCAATAAGCAGCGGTTATAGTTTACCCGTCGTTGGGGCTCTGTACTAAGCCGAAACCCCTTACAGATACCCCTCTCTCCCTTATGACATTGCTAAGCTTAATGAGTAAAGCACATTTTAAATGCTCCATAATATTTAAATTTACATGCAAAAACAAAAACATAGAATAACTATTAATCCAGCTAACATATCAGCTCGATTTACTTAAATATACTTTACCAAATCTTCATCTATAACATCACCGTACTTAGCATCGTACAATAAAATTATATTTGTTATGATTTTGTTAGTTTTTATCGAAACTGCACAAAGACTAAGATGGTGAATTGACAAAGTGGTTCATCAAACATACCTAACATACTGTTATAAGCTACAACTCATGTATTCAACAAATTTCAAGCGTCCAAGTTGAACCGTCTAATACCGTCTATTCAGATCCCGGTAACCGGGAACGAGGTGTTAGCACGTGCGGCGGGCGGATTAAAACGATACGTGGAGCTACTATAGTAAAAAGTTGTGAGATCCATGTAATACCAAGTCGGTTAATTTATTCAGACCCTACTTAAGGGTCCTTCTGTTTTAAGTTATTACGTAATTAGCTAACCTAACAACATTTTATAGTGACCATATCAATATTAAAAATCTTTTATGTTTTAAATAAATTGATTGACTTGGCAGTCGCACCAAACAATCCAATTTAATATAATACTTATTACTTGTGAGATACATTGTATTTTCATGCGATGGCTGAGTCAATCTATTTATTTAAAACATAAAAGATTTTTAATATGGTACGGAACCCTAATGCGGTGGTCGCCTAGTGGGTAGAACATTAGACTCGGAAGCGGGAGACCCAGGTTCGATTCCCAGTGCGGGCATGTACCTATGACTTTTAGCGTATGACGTACATTTGTGAAGTTACAGTAGCAATACCACTCGCTAACGGTGAAGGAAAACATCGTGAGGAAACCTGGGTGTCTGAGCTATTCACATACCTCAGCGCTTGAAGTCGTCAATCCGCGGTGGGCACGCGCGGTGATTAAGCCTATACTCTCTCTCTGAGAGAAGGCCTGTGCCCTACAGTGGGACGTATATAGGCTGCTTATGACGGAACCCATCTTGCGCGTGTTCGACTTGCACTTGGCCGGTTTTTTTAACATGTTTATTTAGGAGGTATTTACTTCTGCATTTGTTTTGTTATTGTAGCGTGTGGCGGTTTTAGGGTTCCGTATACGAAGGGTGCCAAACGGGACCCTATTACTAAGACTTCACTGTCCGTCTGTCTGTCTGTCTGTCACCAGGCTGTGTCTCATGAACCGTGATAGCTAGGCATTTGAAATAATCACAGATAAGGTATTTCTGTTGCCGCTATAACAACAAATACTGAAAACAAAATAAAATAAATATTTAAGGGCTCCCTTACAACAAACGTTGCCTAAAGACAGCGCTAGCCATCTAGCGGCCGGCTATGTAACCTTGACAGCGCCGACGTCATGTCGTTAAATGTCAATGTTAAACGCTTCTTGTTGGTTTCTATAGGTGGCGCTGTTCTCAAATTCGATCTTTATCTAAGGTTGTGTAGATAATGGTACGGAACCCTTCGTGCGCGAGTCCGACTCGCGCCTGGCTTTTCTTCTCTTCTTTTTATCTTTCAGTTGTTTCATTGTTGAAACGCTTATTAATAAACTTGCAATACTGCGGATAATACAATAGTTTTATAACTTGTGGCTCTGACAATTAGCGGACCTATTAACCCACAAAGTGGAACTTATACATAGTTGAATATTTAATTGAGAACATTTTATGAGTTGAGAAATAGTTTCTCAAATTATTGAATGTGAATCGTTTGAGTTTGCGAGTTAGTTTTCATATTAATGTTCATTAAAGTTTCATTGAAACTTGACGCATTGAAAACTTTAGTTTGTACCTACATTTTGTACTACTTAACTACTACGTAATCTGTAGGTTTCTAAATAGCCCGATCGGACCACCATAACAATGGTTTTTAATTGTTCTTTTCAAGGTCATAATCTGACATTGTAATTTTATGCTTTTTGAAGCATCTTAATAAATTAAAACGATTACAGTCTTATTTATAAAAAGAAGATCCCACTAAAACTGGTTTATGGTAGAATATCCGCTTATAAGCCGCTTTTAACTCCGTCTTAAGAGTGTGTAGTTAATAGAATTGACTTTTCTATAAATAGACTTTTAAGTATAAGTACTTTATTTTAACAAAACGTAAACGAATTCGGTTGATGAAATAGTAAACGATTCGGTTTGAATTGCGGACAGGTTTTATTGATCGAAGCCTAAATTGGGGCATCAATGTAAAATACTTTACAATCGCTGAAACAAAACATTCACGCAAAAGAGAAATATTATTCGTTTTAAATTCTAATTAATTCGGAACAAAAAAATCACAACGAAGATTACAGAACGATTTCGTCCGGAAGAAGTGAAATTAAATATTTTTTATTAAAGTTAAATTGTTCTTCAATACAAAAATACGTTGTTTAATTACAGAGGAGAAATTACTAACTACTAAGATCGGTCACACACAGTCGGAATTCCGTTTCGATATATCGATTCAGAATTCCGTAAATACATCATATACGTCCATTTCAGTTGGGAATAACGAGACTCAGTTGAGATATGCTAGCCCTTGAGTTCAGCCCCTATATTACGCTCACCAAATCCTGAGCGATTCCAATCGTCTAACTGTCAAATTCCATACTAATTTGACAGTTAGACGATTGGAATCGCTCAGGATTTGGTGAGCGTAATTAGGCCACAGATCTTCTATACCACACCCACTCAGAAAGTGTTTCATTGCTCGTTCATAAACGCATTACAAAGTTCGTCATTTCTCCCTTATAAATGTGCGGCGGGAGAGGTTACATGAAATTCTGGAATCAAAAAAAGGAATGTTGTATGAAAATCCATTCCTGCCCTGCTAGCGTGGCATTCTTTTGTTTTTTTAGCAGCGAACATAAAAAAATACATACGTTAAATCTCAAAAAGGTTTTATATGGAATAATTAGAAAAAAGAGGTGAGATTTTTTTTTTGTACTCAATTTTCAATGAAAAGAGGCTGGCAACCTTTTTCTGCACTACGAAAAAAAAAACAAGCGTAGCAATTTGTTTTGTTTTGCCAATTTTGTTTTTT
The DNA here is from genome assembly GCA_963969515.1 of Yponomeuta evonymella. NCBI lineage: Eukaryota > Metazoa > Arthropoda > Insecta > Lepidoptera > Yponomeutidae > Yponomeuta > Yponomeuta evonymella. The sequence goes on along the minus strand of OZ018366.1, from coordinate 4,539,004 downwards.
TACTAAATTTATAATTTAATAGTACCCTTTTAGTTATTCTTAATAATTTTATTTCCCTCGGAGGTGTAGCATAAAGCACTATGTATCACTCGGGAGAACGTTCTATTTCTGTTCGAGAGTATGTTTAAACCCGCCTCGCAGCGAAGGGCTTACAGGAAACTCGAGATCGTTTTCTCCCCACGGTGTACTATGTACTATTTTCAGTGAATATGGAATGGACGACGATTTTCTGATTGCAATTGCATTGTTGTACAGCAACATGCTAAGAAAAAGGAAATACATACGTCGCCGTTACTGGGTGCAGGCTACCATACGGAATTTCGAATCTAACAAATAATCAAACGGAAAACTACTGTACGTATGTGGTAGGTCCAAGGTCCATATGGATTTACTGCGTTCGGAATCCCGAATCGATATTTCGACATTCCGAATCCCGTTTACCTAAAAAAACTTACCTAAAAATCGAACAGATGCGAGTCGGACTTATGCTAGGTAGGAGTCCCGACTGAACAAACGATTACAAACGTAACTTTCCTAACTGTAAAAGAAAGTCTGTAATTGCAAAAGGTTTTTTTTTTCTATGTCTGGATTGTGACATCTGTCAACCGCATTGCTGTATTTGCGTTGCGGAGGCGAATTCACGGGGTGCCCCAAAACCTAAACGATTCCAATTGTTTAACTGTCAAATTCCATCTTTTTCTTCTTTTTTTTTTGCAACGGTATCCGTTTAGTGCAATTCTGAACAGCTTCTCCGTGATTTAAGAACCCAACGGTTCTTAAATCATCGGGGTGGATAGTGATGGGAAGCGTTCGGACGGTCTTACTTTAATGCTGATCGAAAGAGGTCGGTGTCTGCTCTGGGATGCCATCGGCGTGTGAACACCGCTTCCACACAAAAAACTATTTACGTGGTGCTACATTTTTTGCCGTTTTAATAACCTTATGGGTTGATCGATGCGGGCTTAAAATCTGCAACCGATGGCATTCAGTTGTTAAAACAGTAATTTCGACTAGAGCGGTGTTGTTTGCTAAGCGACGATATTGGCTATCGCTATGCATTAGTGTTTGTACATTTCAGTACATATTACTGTACAAACAAATCACGCCAAGCCACGATGCATTTCCAACTCTTCTATCACGTGGTCAGGGTCACTTCACTGATTGTAATTTGTAATAGAGATTGCAACTAACGTTTCACTAAGCCGCAACCCGATTAAATTTTGAGCCTCTTTACAAACTTCTGTATATTACGTACAGGCAGCGACATCTAGCCGAAGCAATTTACATCACTTGCAGCCCCGAGTAATCCACTTTGCACTTAGGTTTTTACATCGGAATAGTATCAATGTACCTACATGATTATATTATTTTTGTTACACTAACCCGTGCTTTTATAGGATTACTTTGTTAGTTGGGGAGTTTTTAACTAAATGTGGTATGGTTCGGAGGGTCACACAGGTACATGCAAGTGATGTAAATTGCTTCGGCCAGATGTCGCTGCCTGTACGTAATACAGAGAAGTTTGGAAAGAGGCTCGAAATTTCGCTGATGTTTGTACCTGCCCATTAGCTCACTTGGAAGAACGCTGGCAGGGTTAGCCAGAGGTCACGGGTCCAACATTTTTGATTATTCGAGAACGTTGATACACTTTGGATTAGCACACAACGCTACATGATCCGATCGGCTTGTCCGATCGATCGGACGACGAATTTTTTTCGTTTTTTTCTTAAAGTTTCCGGACCTTTAGTAGTTGTACAGTTAATCGAACCATGTACCGTAAGGGGTTGGACGGGCCCGTGTCTTTTAAATGCGTAGTTGTTCAGTAAAGTAATATTAGTACGATAATGGATGATTCAGTGACACTATTAATTGTAGTCTACCGACCATGTTCTTTTTTATATTAATAAATACAAAAAAAATACCGCCCGTGCAACTTAACACGGCACCCCGCACGATTCGATCTTCGCGAGAGATGCCTATTCAATTTGCGGGGGATATACTATTGGAATGACATTATACTGCTATTGCTTAGAAGCCGTTGTCGTGCTATAGATATAATAGACTTAAGGCCCGGGTCTAGTGGTAGCAGTGTTCATTACTAAGACAGGGGTACTAAGACGGATCTGATTTTAAAATCTAAAGTACGGTCTGAGGCGGCAGTACCTAGTTTAGTTCTGATTTCTGTGAAAATGGCATGATTCTCGGTGTTTTTCCTCGATTCTGATGTCCTTGCTCGTTAACTCTAAAGGAAGCCTAGTTTGGCGTCACCAAAAACGCTGTGCTGTGTGAAAAATAATATTATCAGCTATACTGTCGCTTAATAAAAGCGCTTCCATTTTTTTTTGCTTTCATTGAGTTAATTCAAATTGTACGTAATTTGGAAAAAAGAGAACGGAGCGAAATCACGCACTGCGGGTCCCATACCATCACATACTGTAGGTGTTTGTGTTAGCTATTTAGTAAAACATTTATCTTGTTAGTTCCTGAAATACAAGTTATATCTAATGCGAAACAACTTTTGTATCTTCTGACATACCACCGCTCAAAAACAATTCGTAAACATCTGACCCTTCCAACATTTTATCCGCAGTGCCGAAGGTCGAGATAGTCGACGAGCGCGGCCGGCCTCTACAGGACAAGCTATATAAAGAAGGCTCGATCATTGAGCTACGCTGCGTAGTCAGCGAAGTGCCGCAGCCGGCACGGCAAGTCAACTGGCGGCACGGTGAACGGCTGCTTAATTATGACACCAAGAGAGGAGGGGTTAGGTGAGTCGGAAAATCCATGAATGACAAACTGTACAAGATAAACTCGATCATCGTGTTCGCTGCATGGGGAGTAAAGTGCCACGGCCGGCACGGCAAGTCAACTGAGGGTACGGCGAGCGGCTACTGAATTATGACACCGAGGGATGGGAGCGTCAGGTGAGTTAGTGAATCAATTAATAATAAACTGTACTGTACAAGATAAGCTCGACGCGCAACTGGCACGGCAGGTCAACTGGCGGCAAGGCGAGCGGCTGCTGAATTGTGACACCAAGAAAGGAGGCATCAGGTGAGTCAGTAAATCAGCTGATCATTGATAAATGGAATCAATGAACGACTAGTTGTACAAGGGAACCTCGATCATCAAGCTACGCTGCGTAGTTAGCGAAGTGGCGCAGCCGGCACGGTAAGTCAACTGGCGGCAAGGCGAACGGCTGCTTTATTATGACACCAAGAGAAAGGGGGTTAGGTGAGTCAGTGAATCAGCTGATCATTGGTAAATTGAATCGATCCTAACCTATCTCTTTTTTCATCGACATTCATTAATCGGGTTGGTAACGAAAGTAACATAATATATTTCTCATAAATAGAGATTCACTATGTAGACATGAGCACTGCTAACTCCAAATAATACCTGCGTTCCAGAAACTAGATAGCAAAAATCTCTCACTTTTAACGAAGTTTCATAATGAAAATGAACCCATTGATGAAACATCTATAGTCTGCTTCTCAAACAGATTTTTTACTTTTAAGCCTAGTTTATTGCGCGCGTCAAACAAAGAGCTCAACTTCGAGATATTGCTTTCACTATATGACCAGCACAAGTTGAGAACTGCTGCGCACACACAGGAAATCGATCCTTACTGATAGTGCAATATCACTTTTATGCCATTGCAATAAGAAAGGTCCAATTCTTGTATTTTTTGTGATAATTAAACCGTTTTTCAATTTCAATTTCAAAGTCTAAAATCTATAGATTCATCAACTGAGCGACTCGTCTCCAGTTTCTCGAACATTTACAATCTGCTAATCTACTAGTTGATAGCTGTCAGTTGGCAAAAGATAAGACAAGAATAGTATTTATTGTTTTTTTTTGTGTAGCCTACATAGGCTACAGGCTATAGGCCTAAGACCTACAATGGTACATATAAACGTCCCACTGCAGGGCGCAGGCCATCCACCAGAGAGAGTTAGGCTTAATTACCTCGCTTGCCCACCGCGGATTGGCAGTTTCAAGCGCTGAGGTACGTGAACACCTCAGAAACTCAAGTTTCCTCATGATATTTTCCTTCACTGTTAGGCTGGAGCGGGCTTCTCATTCGGGAGGTCGTGGGTTTGAATCCCGGCATGAACCAATGACTTTGTTTTCTAAGTTACGTACATTTGTGAAGTTATAGTAGCAATACCACTCGTTATGGTGGCCCGACCGGGACCTTCAGAATCCTACAGTATCTACTGTAGATTGACAGATTGTTGGTGTATGAGAAACAGGGGGTTAATATCGGAAGACGAAGTATAAAAAAACGATGACTAAGTAAGCATAAACCGCCTTTCCATGTGAGAAGATTAAAACTTTTAAGCGAGTTCTAGATGCTTGGATTATTTTTATGCAATGCCCGATATAAAATACATTGTCTACAAGCCGTACTTAGAAATGAATGCGACTAGGACATTGTACGAATAAAGAGTAAGAAATTTTAAAATTATAACCAGCCAAGTGCGTGTCGGGTCACGCGCAGTGTAGAGTTCTGTAAAAGGAGGGGTTTTCACCTGCCTTACAGAACTAAAAACTTCATCAAAGTAATTTTGAATGGAATTTGTTCCAACATCTCCTTTTATAAGTTGGTCGCCTACTCGTTAACTTGTGAAGCCTACTTGACCGTGATAGTTTTCCTATTAACTTAAACTCCGGTATACAATAAAGAATATTCTTATCTTATCTTAATTATATGTGCTACTTCCCTGAATTTTTTCACGCTTGTACAATTTACCGTTTAGCCGGTGTGCCCCCTACACCTAGCGAACAAGCGAACAAAAATTTGTCCATTCTGAAGGTCCATTCTAAATAAATACTGGTGAATAAACTTTTTATATCGGATAATCGTATAAGCGCTTTCGGATTAGCCCCTACAAACTTACAAATTTATAAACTTACAAACATTTCCTTCTCTTTATATTATTAGTTATAGAGTATAAAAGTTCAGATGGAATAGAAGCTGTATACGGACTCTTTAAAAAACTATCTAAGTGCTAATTTTCTTAGGCAACATAGTAAAGTTTCTTCTCGATAAAAAAAATCTATAGCTCCGTGGAAAGGTTATTAATTTGGCAATTCGGCCGCTTGGCCACACTTTCGACTTCATTTAAGTTACCTCCTGGGCAGTTAACCTTACTAGGGACCGTAATAAATATTTGTAAAACAACTGAGGAGACGGCTCCGCACGTTTCCCTAGGAGTTTGACCCTTTGGTCTTCCAAATGTAGTAAAATTTAATTACCGCACGATTTTTCACCACAAGGCATAATGTTTTACGGTGAAACTTACACGGTCACGTGAATGCATTTTTTTTTTGTAACTATAGTTTATTTATTTTATTTATTGGCGACACAAAACAGCAAGGCAACAATACATAAATAAATAGACATAATATATATGTATCTAGTTGACTCGCAAAAAAGAGGACTGTTTTCTCATGGGAAAGGTTTAGTTTTTGACCAGTTCTGACTTTTCTGGGAATACAGTACGAAAAATGGGTTTGATAGCAAGATGCCCAATTTGTTACTTTCATTACTTTTCAATACAATCAGTAGCGCAATGTAAACTATCACAAATCTTCATAAAAGGGATCGTATTATGCCTGAAATTGCTCATAACCAACTATTATCATGGAGGGTTTGTTTCTCAGAGCGTTGAATAGTAGTTTGTTTAGTCGCACAATGCTCACTTTAACGGTTCAAACCGCTCCTGAAAAGTCCAAGTTCCTGGAATTGGTCTTAAAGTTGCTGATGTAACTACTTATAATGCCTGACTTCCCTTTTCTAAAGTCGTGAGATAAAATATAATTTAACTTGCGGACATTTCACTACTGAACCAGTTAACGTTTTAACTTGTTGACAGTTTGTGGATTGTGGGTTTCCTAAGAATAATGAGAAGCTACGCTTGATTCAGTAACGTAGGAAAAGCTTGTGATATGCTGTGGTAGCGAAGCGGTAGAACGCCGGCCTCACATTCCGGGAGGTCGTGGGTTCGAACCCCGTGCATGTACCAATGACTTTGTTTTCTAAATTCAAATTCAAATTGTTTATTGCCACTAAGTGTATGTACGAAAGTGTATGTAAACAAAGTACTCGGAAACTTAGCTATTCTTAGCTATTTTTTTTATTATTATTTTTTTAGCTATTTTTCTACCGGTATTGCAACATAGTAACTTATAGTATGAGTCTTATAGAATAAGACTGTACAGTGTGTAAGAGTGGTGGTAACCTAATGGGTAGAACATTGGACTCGGATGCGAGAGACCCAGGTTCGATTCCCAGTGCGGGCATGTACCTATGACTTTGTTTTCTAAGTTATGTTGATTTGTGAAGTTATAGTTGAAGTTATACATGAAGTTAAAGAAAAGAGGCAGGGAGGAAGGGAGGGAGTGTGAAATGAAGAAAGAAAAAAGAAACAAGAGAGTTATTCAAATTGTCACAGAAACACAGAGTATTAATTATTTCATCGCCGCAAACACTTCATCGCCTTTGACATCTTAGCGTATCGATGGCAAACGAGATGCGACATCGTGAATCGTTATGAGGGTTCTTGATTGTTAAAACGCAGGATAACTTTGAGAAGGAAAGAAAGAAAAAAAGGAATTTATTGGGACATATTAACACGTCACAGGAAAAAAGGCATAACAAGTAACATAAACAAGTACAAAGGAAAAATAAGTCACATAAATACAACATAATACAAGGTAAAGTATTCTTGTGTCGTCGGGTAGACTCTCTTTACTCTACGTGTAGTTGTGTAGACTCTCTCTACATAGAACAACTTATTTTAAATCCGATAGACTGAACACTGTTCGTGTGTTAAGTCAGCAATAAGTTGGATTTTAAATAAGTTGTTCTATGTAAACTCTCTAGCTGACTACGCTAATTTACATTTACATTGCTACGTGCCACATCTCAAAGTATATGCCAATTGTGGGAACACCATATTATTTTACATACCTTAAAGCCATTAACTTTGTTTAGAGTCATTATATACTTATTATTAACATTGTTAATATTATATACACAAAATATTTACTATTTACATTTGTTAAAGCTATTTACTTACCTTTATTTACGTTGTTAATATTATATACACCATATACTTTCTATTACATTTGTTAAAGCTACATACCATGTTAATTTAATCTGAAAACAAATGTATTTTCTAATTTTTATAAATAATAATAAAGTGGTAGGCAAACCCGGGCGAGAACGCTTGTATGCACATCAGACTCGGTCTTGACACTTTATGTGCAGCGCGCGCGCATAGCAACTGGTCGGAGCAGCCCGCCTCGCTAGTCGGAACTCGAATGCAACGGCGAATGCACGCTCAGCTTTGCCTACAATTCCCGCGTATTTGTGGATCTAATTTTATTAACCGCTCCCACATAATTGGTGACCCCGAGTTTGAACATTGAACACAGAGTAAGTGGAAGATGGCTAACAAAGAGAATCCAGTGGTTTCGAAAGTGGGAGTTCGAGTACCTCCATTCTTCCCGGAAGATCCTGCACTTTGGTTCGCCCAAATTGAAGGCCAATTTTGTTTATCAGGAATAACGCAGGACATAACGAAGTTCTACTATGTAACTTCCCAGCTAGAGCATCAGTACGCGATGGAGGTAAAGGACATTATAACGTCGCCCCCGGCTGAGAACAAATATGAGAAATTAAAAAACGAACTCGTAAAACGACTGTCAGCATCCAAGGAAAAAAAGGTGAAGCAACTTCTGACTCACGAAGAGCTAGGCGATAGGAAGCCTTCACAGTTCCTGCGCCACCTCCAGACTTTAGCAGGTCCAACAGTTCCAGACGATTTCATCCGCACACTATGGGCAGGTCGGTTACCTATTAACATACAATCAGTAGTAGCGGCACAAAGAAAGTTGTCGTTAGAGGATGTCGCCGAACTAGCCGATCAGGTATATGATATCGCACCCTACCCTCAAGTAGCGTCGGCTAGTACGGATTCGAACGTGTCTATGATCGAATTGACTAAGCAAATATCAGAATTGACAAAACAAGTATCATCACTTCAGAGCCAGCTTAATTCACATTCACGTTCCCGATCACGCTCTCGAAAACATAATAAATCACGGGAGCGATCTACATCGAAGTCGTACGATCCGTCTGTCTGTTTCTACCATAACAGATTTGGTGACCAAGCAAAGAAATGCACTACGCCCTGTAACTACAAACCATCGGGAAACGGCTCGGGCAGCCGGAAGTAGAGGCTCACGACTGCCATGATGTATTACCAGGCCGCCTCTTTGTAGTAGACCGTAACACAAAAATGAACTTTCTCGTTGACACCGGTTCTGATCTATGTGTGTACCCACGCACAGCACTCAGAGAACAACGTGCGAAGATGGATTACGACCTGTACGCTGCCAATGGTACAGTGATACCCACGTATGGCTGGGTGCAACTTCAACTCAATCTGGGTCTGCGCAGAGTATTCAACTGGAGATTTGTGGTAGCTGACGTAGCAAAACCAATTATAGGTGTAGATTTTCTGTCTTTTTATAATCTGCTTGTTGATTGCAGACAGCAACGCTTGGTTGATGGAGTAACTACCCTATCCATTTCTGCTGCGGTGGCCAAGAGCATCGAAACCATAACATCCGTCAAAGTAGTATCAGGAGATTCCAAGTTCCATAACCTCTTACGAGAATACCCGGATATAACTCGCCCTGCTGGTACACATAAGGATCCAAAACATAGTACCGTCCACCACATCCGTACCACTCCAGGTCCACCTGTCACTGGTCGTCCTCGTCGTTTACCGCCAGATCGATTCAAGATCGCTCAGAAGGAGTTCGAGGAGATGCTGCAAAATGGTACCGCTCGCAGGTCAGAGAGTTCTTGGTCCTCCCCGTTACACCTAGCTCCCAAGAAGAACAATGGGTGGAGGCCGTGCGGTGACTACAGGGCGCTCAATGCGCGCACTATTCCTGACAACTACCCTATAAGACACATCCAGGATTTCACAAATCAACTTGTCGGTAGCAAAGTCTTCTCGAAGGTAGATTTGGTAAAAGCATATAACCAAATACCAGTCTATCCTCCAGACATAGCCAAAACCGCTATCACGACACCTTTCGGACTCTTCGAGTTTCCGTTTATGACCTTCGGGCTTCGCAACGCAGCACAAACGTTCCAGCGTTTTATCGACGAAGCTCTGAGAGGACTACACTTCTGTTACGGATATTTGGATGACATACTCATATTTTCGACATCAGAGGAAGAACACCAGAACCACCTTCGTCAATTGTTCCAGCGCTTGACGGACTACGGTGTCCTGGTCAACCCCGCGAAATGTGAGTTTGGCAAATCTGAGATCACTTTCTTAGGGCACAAGGTGTCTCCTGAAGGAATACGCCCCCTCGAGGAAAAGGTACAGGCCATCACAGAGTTTCCCATACCTGCTACTGTTAAAGAGCTGCGCCGTTTCCTGGGAATGTACAATTTTTACCGCCGATTTATCCCAGGTGCTTCGAAAATCCAAAGCCCACTGAACTCGGCCCTGACTGGTCCAAAGACGAAAGGATCTCAGAAGATCCACATGACTCCGGCGATGATGGAGGCATTCCTAGCTTGCAAGTCTGCCATTGCCAAGGCGACTATGTTGGTACATCCGAACATAAACGCAGAGCTCGCCATTTATACAGACGCCTCGGACAACGCGATAGGCGCCGTCCTGCAGCAACACGTTGGTGATACATGGGAACCGCTAGCATTTTTCTCGCGAGGATTAAAGGCCCCACAGAAAAGTTATAGCCCATACGATAGAGAACTGCTGGCGATCTACGACGCGATTCGACATTTTCGTCACACGGTAGAGGCCAGAATTTTCGTCGTCTACACAGACCACAAACCACTGACGTTCGCATTCTCTTCGCGTCGAGATAAATGCTCTCCGAGACAGTTTCGCTATCTAGATTTTATATCACAATTCACGACAGATATTCGCCACGTATCAGGCCCAGAGAATGTTGTGGCAGATGCTCTTTCTAGAGTTGAGCAAATCAGCGACTCCCTCGATTACGAAGACCTTGCACGTTCACAGAATGGAGACTCTGAATTGCATGAGATGCTGACTGAGGGATCTTCACTAAAGTTGAAGAAGATGACATCAGAGCATTGCCAGACGCCATTATACTGCGATGTTTCTACTAATACGCCTAGGCCTTACATTACTAAACCATTTCGTCGTATTGTTTTCAACAGTCTGCATCGCTTAAGCCATCCAGGAGCCAGAGCAACGACCAAATTACTGTCACAAAGATTTGTTTGGCCAGGAATGAGGAAAGATTGTCGTCAATGGTCCTCCGAATGCACTGATTGCCAACGGAGTAAAATTACCCGTCATACCATTTCTCCTAACTCTTCCTTTTCCACTCCTACGCAACGCTTTTCCCATGTCCATATGGACATTGTAGGGCCCTTACCGCTTTCTAATTGTTACAGATACTGCCTCACGGTCATTGACAGATATACTCGTTGGCCTGAGGCATATCCCTTGAGGGACATCACGGCGGAGACCTGCGCGAAAACCTTCATCGCAGGATGGGTGGCACGTTTTGGCTGCCCGGAGAAAGTCACCACCGACAGGGGGAAGCAGTTCGAGTGCGAACTGTTTCGCGCCATGGCAACACTGCTAGGCGCACAGCATCGTCCCACTACAGCTTACCATCCGGCCGGAAACGGCATGGTGGAGCGTCTGCACCGGCAGCTCAAGGCGGCGATCACTTGCCATAGTAACCCTCTGTGGACCGAGACTCTTCCTCTCGTGCTGCTCGGCATCCGCAGCGCGTGGAAGGAGGACTTGAAGGCATCGTCTGCAGAGTTGGTCTACGGAGAGCCCCTGCGACTTCCTGGTGAGTTCTTTGCTCCAACCAAAGACGTCACTACGGACTACGCAAACTTCGTGGCCAGACTACGGCATCACATCGCCAAGCTCACCCCTCAACCAGCTACTTGGCACACTACCCGAACTTTCTTCGTTCCTAAGGCACTGATGACGTCGGACTACGTATTCCTGAGGCAAGGTCCAGCAAAGAAGTCACTCGAGCCACCCTACACTGGTCCATACCGAGTCCTGGAACGAGGAGAGAAGACGTTCAAAATAGAAGTCCAAGGTCGAAGCATGACAGTCACTATCGACAGGCTAAAACCAGCACACATGGTCGCCGATGACACCAAGACTGGTATCCCCGTTTCTGACTCCAAGACGGATCCCCCTGAACCTGAAGATACTCCCAAACTCAAACAGACCAGAAGCGGTCGGGTGGTACGTTTCCCCGATTACTATCGCCCGTAGCTACGGTCTCAGCAGGGGAGTAGTGTGGGAACACCATATTATTTTACATACCTTAAAGCCATTAACTTTGTTTAGAGTCATTATATACTTATTATTAACATTGTTAATATTATATACACAAAATATTTACTATTTACATTTGTTAAAGCTATTTACTTACCTTTATTTACGTTGTTAATATTATATACACCATATACTTTCTATTACATTTGTTAAAGCTACATACCATGTTAATTTAATCTGAAAACAAATGTATTTTCTAATTTTTATAAATAATAATAAAGTGGTAGGCAAACCCGGGCGAGAACGCTTGTATGCACATCAGACTCGGTCTTGACACTTTATGTGCAGCGCGCGCGCATAGCAACTGGTCGGAGCAGCCCGCCTCGCTAGTCGGAACTCGAATGCAACGGCGAATGCACGCTCAGCTTTGCCTACAATTCCCGCGTATTTGTGGATCTAATTTTATTAACCGCTCCCACACCAATCACCTGAAGGAGCTCCTCAATTAAATTACAAATGTGCTCCAGACGTTGACGCCGGACTCATTTGGAAAAGCTTCTTTCATGCAAACCTGGTAACAAGTTTTTGACTTGAGTTTATTGTACTGTACAACTTTGAATACAAAAGAAAATTGTAACAGCGACATGAAATGTCATTATCACTAGCTTATTTCAGTAACGCACTAATGACCAGTTTGAATGATACACTAGGTAGCTCTATTTATTTTGCATGCATTGAATGCATTTTCAACCCGCAAAAGCACTCGCTGCTAAATCGGCACAAAATAAACGCCACGCTCAATAAATCAAGCGAAAATTATGCTCTATTCAGTAAAGAATGGAAACCTTTAATTAACTCTGTTATTATAACAAAGAACTGGGGCTGTCCATAAATCTTTCGGTGCAAACAGTAGCCCCAAGGAAATCCTTAATTTTCATACGCGCATAAATTTAGAACGGCTAGCGATCCTGAAGGGTGCTGGAGGTAGCAAAACTCGTCCAACGCTAAAATTTATAAATTACTTTCACACGGAGTCAACACTCTTTGTTCTACACTAACGTACTGAAGCCATGTGCTGGGTAAAACCCATGTCAAATATCAACTGTTGGAAGGCTTATGATTGAAAAGATATATTTATTTATTTATTATTTATTTAAGGAGAAAAAACTAAATTGACAAACTTATAGGATAAAAAATATTAGAGGCCATATAGTACATTTTGCTAATTCCTCAGCAATTTCCACAGATAGGTAATACTTAATAATACTTACTATATAATACAACATAAAGACAAAGTCAAAAGTTAAAACATCCTTTTAAGTTTTCATCAGTAACATCCCAAAAGTTTTATTTGACGGTCTTAGTACGCTCGGACCGTGTGCGTACAGTTTTAGTGGATTATGACGACGCACTCGGTCCGAGCGCACTGACCGTCGGCATAATCAACTAAAACTGTACGCACACGGTCCGAGCGCACTGACCGTCGGCATAATCAACTAAAACTGTACGCCCACGGTCCGAGCGCACTGACCGTCGGCATAATCAACTAAAACTGTACGCCCACGGTCCGAGCGCACTGACCGTCGGCATAATCAACTAAAACTGTACGCCCACGGTCCGAGCGTACTAAGACCGTCAAATCCCGGCTTTATTCACTATAAAAATAAAATGTTTACTTAATGAACGTCAAAGCTGTTAGTTTCACAATTAATAGACTATGAAGAGACGAAGAAGAAGAGAAGAAGCTAACAAAGAAAATCCACATTTGTTGTTTTAAATGTTTTTAAATTGCTTTGCTTAATTAACAGAGTTTTCAACTTTTTCAACTTCGGAGTTTACAATACAGTAGATACAATCGTCCCCGTTGACATTATTTAAATACCAGACATCTCTGTCTTCCAAATACTTTTTGTATGCTTAACGTAATTTTTAAAACGCGTCGATGGTAACTTTACTAAATCTTGAGGAATTTTATTGTAGAAACGTATACAGTGCCCCATAAAGGATGTGCAAGTCTAAAACGTGGAGATGACAATTTATGTTTATTCCTAGTATCATTATTATGATGGCTATTAAACAACCACAAAATTATAATACAACATATCTATAGAAAGCATAAGAATAATGAAACAGCAAGGCAGTAGAGCGCAGATCGAGCTGGCGGAGAAAAAAACTACACGCAGATAGCAGCTACCTTTTTTTGGGTCAACCCAACAATATTCAGAACAATTTCAACAGTCACTCCCTAGCTTTTACATCATCTTGCAATAGTGGTACTAACCGGAAACTATCAATCAACGGAACAATCAAACTAATCCTAATAAAAGTACCTGGAAAGGGTTCTAAATTAATTTTATAAATTGAAGAGACTGTTGGTTACTAAATAAGTAAAATAATATAAAATATGGAAATTATAAATATACCTAACGCACATATTAAAGTTGATTGAATACCAACTTTTGTGCCAGATGATATATTTAAGTTTATTGTTCTGATGACGGGAACCGGATGTTATTACATTTATAAAATTCTTGCAACTTTTCGTTATACATCCTTTACATACAAATATATTTTTTTATCTAAATCCGCCCACCAACTATATTCTTCTTGCAATCCATGATGTCGCCTGAAAGCGATAAACTACCAAATACTGAACGATTCCAATCGTCTAACTGTCAAATGCCATAATAATTGCCATCGCAAACGTCAGGATTCCGACAGGTTTTGGTGGGCATAAATAAGCCCCAGATCGATTATAATATACCATTGCTTTGATACAATAAATCATAAACCAGAGTATTAGTGAGTTTAATTGGCAGTGGGCGGGGCACATAGCACGCAGAACTGATGGCCGATGGGGCCGAAAAGTTCTCGAATGGCGCAGCGTAGGACAACCAGCCACAAGATGGACAGATGACCTCATCCCAGTGGCAGGAAGACGCTGGATGCAAGCCGCTTCCAACCGGTCTTTTTGGAAATCCATGGAGGAGGCCTATGTCCAGCAGTGGACTTCTCGTGCCTGGATGATGATCATGATGATGAATAAATCACATGAAATTATCTTTTCTGGTTGTGCAATAAAGTGTTTATTCATCTAAATGACAATATCAATTCTGTTTTTACTTCAGCAATATTTGCTAGCAACCTTGACCGAAAGCTAATACATTACTTTTGACCTCTCTTTAGTTTTCGCTTACTTTCAAAGCGAAAGTCAAAATGGCATGGTATGGCAAAACGCATCTAGATAATGCAACTTGTCAGCAGATAGTTGTTCTAATGAATTTAATAAAAATAAAATAACCTAAGTTCTTGGGGCGGTGGTAGCCCAGTGGGTAGAACATTGGACTCGGAAGCGAGAGAGCCAGGTTTTATTCCCAGTGTGGCCATGTACCTATGACTTAGTTTTATAAGTTATGTACATTTGTGAAGTTATAGTAGCAATACCACTCGCTAACGGTGAAGGAAAACATCGTAAGGAAACCTGAGTGTCTGTGCTATTCGTATACTTCAGCGCTTGAAATCGCCAATCCGCGGTGGGCACGCGTGGTGATTATGCCAATGCTCTCTGTCTGAGAGAAGGCCTAGTGCCCTACAGTGTGACGTCTATATCCTTTCGGCTCAAAATGTTGAATTCTTAAAATGTTGAATTCGATGAAGTAAGTATTCGTCTGCTTATGAAGTAAGTATTCTAAGTCATTAAGGCAAGTGCATTTTGTAACTAAATCGTTATTGTGTTGAAGTTATTAAAAAAATACAATACGTACCTACTATACTTTGTTTGTCAAAAAAATATGTAAGACCTGCCTTGACAAAACTTCAAAACACTACTCGGGGTGGAATCAGCGGGACGAGATTATAATGGGGCGAGTTTGCTGCGTGCCGAATCACCCAAATAACACCGGGCACCAATTCCGAAACAATTTTCATTGTTTAAACTGAGAAAATTAAAGTTTAGAAAGGACGACCCTGGTGTTAACTGCCCCCATTATTTCTGAGCGTAATTTACAGTTGGGATATATGTTCCCATTCATTGTCTAGTGGACTGTTTCCGAAATAATTGTTTAAGTACAGCTACACTATGTAATGTATAATTAATTCTTTTGTATTAAGGCCGTGTTCTCCAACCGCACGATTTCTATTGAACTTATTGCGCTGTATGAGTGAATAGGTGGGGTAAACTAGGCGCTTTTGTAATTACAGAAATGCATATCTAATTGATACATATTTTGACGACCGACGTCACTAACATATTCAGCCACGTGACGTCGGTCACTAACACAATTACTGATATTTATTTTGGTATATGCGATATTATACAGTATAGCTAAGATTAAGAATAGCGTCACTCCATTTCCTTCCATGGATGTTGTAGAAGGCGAATAAGGAAATCAATTACCAGGAGACGGGCAGCAGCGTCTTCCTGAGATTCCAACCGCATACTGCGATCGCCAACCCGCCTGCCAAGCGTGGCGATTATGGCAAAACCCCTCATGGTTATGAAAACCACGGAGGAGGCCTATGTCCTGCAGTGGGCATAAAATGGCTGATGATGAACTGCGATCGCCAACCCGCCTGCCAAGCGTGGCGATTATAGCAAAGCCCCTCATGGTTAGGACTACCGTGAGGGAGGCCTATGTCCAGCAGTGGGCGTCAAATGGCTGACAATGATAATGATGATAGCTAAAATAAAACCATATTTTGTAATAATTCAGACTCACGTTTGCGAATTTTTTGTTATAGTGATAAAGTTAAAAAAAAAAACACAAAAATAATTACATCGGATAGTAAATTGAAAATGTTTGTTTTTCAGATTTTAAATACCAACTATTACAGACTAAAATGTGTTTAATAACACTTGTTTTAAGTGTATAGCTGGAGAACCCAGCCTTAAGAAATTATTGGAATATGCAGAATATAAATCCCTACAGTTGGCTAGAAGATTAGGCGGAGCGATTAATACCACCATTTATAGTACCACCATTATAGTAGTTCGGCAGCGGAGGCCAACTCGTCATTGTTACAAACATAAATCTAGTAACTATATTGTGTCCGTATGTAACTTCTTTGAAATTTTTTTTTTTGTTATTATTGTTATCTTATCTTTTTGCCCGCAGCGTCAAGACGGAGGCCACAGCGAACGGTGCGCTCTCGCGGCTCTACATAGCGAACGCACAGCGCAAGGACTCCGGCAACTACACGTGCGCGCTCGCCGAGGTTGCGCAGGCCGCAGTCTCCGTACACGTCTTGAGGGGTGAGGATAACCAACAAGCAGTGGCGTAACTACAGGGGGGGGGCTGGCAAAATGCCACGGGTTCCCGACCTGAGGGGGGGCCGAACTATGAGGCTGCGAGCTCAGAAGTAACTTAATATTTTTAACAAAAATTTGTAACAATGTAATGTTTGTTCCGTGTGGCGCCGGATTGAGAATAGCGTCACTCCATTCCCTTCCGTGGATGTCGTAGAAGGCGACTAAGGAAATCAATTACCAGGAGACGGGCAGCAGCGTCTTCCTGAGATTCCAACCGCATACTGCGATCGCCAACCCGCCTGCCAAGCGTGGCGATTATGGCAAAACCCCTCATGGTTAGAAAAACCATGAAGGAGGCCTCTGTCCTGCAGTGGACGTCGGGTGGCTGGTGATTATGATGATGATGACAATGTTTGTACAAATGGCCTGGGTCTGGGTGTACTTTCGTGTTTGTAACGTCTTGCCTGGTTACCATAGCACAGGGTATCCTAGTTTGGGACCACGGCAAGTGATTGTATTGTGTGGAAATCATTTTTTTTTTTATTTCAATGGAAGTTGGGCCATATATACGACAACTAAAGACGACATTTATATGTATTATTTTTACTGGGATTATTTATATTTATTATTTTTACTCAGTTGGTGTAGTTACGCCACTGCCAATAAAGCCGCCAATTTCTCTCTGTATCTTTGCATGTTTTCTGGGTTCCGTACCCAAAGGGTAAGAGACCCCATTACTAAGACTCGACTGTCCGTCTGTCTGTCTGTCACCGGACTGTACCTCATGAACCGTGACTGCCAGACAGTCGAAATTTTCACAGACGGTGTATTTCTGCTGCCCCTATAACCTCCTCAGTCCTGACCTTGAAAATAACAATTGAAAAAAAATTGTTATTTTCAAGGTCAGGACTGAGGAGGTTAACAATAGATACTAAAAACAGAATCAAATAATTATTTAAGGGGACTCCTATAAAACAAACGTGATTTTTGCCGTTTTTGCTCTATATTAATAACGGCAACAGGCAGACGCTTGAAATCACACATGAAATATTCGAATGTTGTATGATAGACTCGCACTCGGCCGGTTTTTTATGTCATGTGCTCTGGTATACAATAAAGAATACAAATAGTTTATTTCATAAAACAATTTCTGGTTCACATCTCCACTTATTGTAAAACTTAGCCGAAAAGACCAACCAAAAGATGACATTTTTAAAATAAGTGGCGAGCTTCTGTTGCTGAACTAGGCAGAGCCTGTGTTTCAGCATACAGTGCCGCACCCCTCTGGTAGGAATGGCGCAATCAAATAAGGTTAGGCCTTTATAGTTTATCAAGTAAGTAAATATTTGAAACACATTCCGATATTACTTTTGTAAGAGAAAAATACAAAACACTTAACTAAACTAAAAAATAAAAACATTGTATAGTGTGTTGGTGTGGTTGGGTCCTCTTTGTGTGTATTGTGTGAAAAGTGTGTGAGTGTATGTAAGAGGGTGTGTATGTATATGAATATTCTAATCTTATCTTATTTTACGACCATATTCTAAGCGATATCTTAGTCTATTGTCCTCCTGCCGCCTTCTGAATGTCATCGACCCATCAAGCATTACCGGCCACCACTTCCTCCACCGTCCGTCGGCCCACCCATCTCCACTAAAGTCGTGATTCATGATTTAATTTGCCATGTGCCAAACTTCCAAATTACCCGTTAATGCGCTAATATTACCCGTTAATGCGCTAATATTACCCGTTAATGCGCTAATGTATTTCGCTCCGGCCGAAATATAGAACGACGAAACCGGTGTGTACGGGTCTAAGTTAGTGATGCATGTAAAATCAAAATGTGGAACACACGCGAAACTTCTGCTGCCTGACGTCGCATTATTGGCGGCTACTAGCCAACGCACAGGAGCGTATCCAGGCTACGTTTAGAAAGCGTGGGTGTTTTGTGTAATGATTGATCAAACTGTATAGTCAATTAAATAAAAATACATTCATTAAGTATTAGATTATATTGGAACTCTTTATTGCGCAGCACACGTAATAAAAAACTGGCCAAGTGCGAGACGGACTCGCGCACGAAGGGTTCCGTAGGTACCTGTTACCGTTATTAATATCGAGCAAAAAACGGCGAAAAAATCACGTTTTTTGTATTGGAGCCCCTCTTAAATATTTATTTTATTCGGTTTTTAGTACTTGTTATTATAGCTGTAATAGAAATACATCAAGTGTGAAAATTTCAACAGTCTGACTATCACGGTTCATGAGATACAGCCTGGTGACAGACGGACGGACAGCGGAGTCTTAGTTAACCTGTATCTCCTGCAGGTTGACTGGTAGAAAATGCCATGAGCATTAAGTCCAATAAAGAATTAATAATAATAATAATAATACCCGTACCCAAAGGGTATGGTTTTTAATATAACTAAGTAATAATACCCTTTGGGTACGGAACCCTAAAAACTGAAATAACTAATAACAAATGACTCGACGGCTGAGCGTTAACTACTAAGCAGGCGGGACCAACCTAGGTACTTTGCAATAAACATTAGTGAATTTAGCTCCCGCCTGCTTAGTTATTAATGCTCAGCAGTCAGGTAGTTGGTTATTTTTATTTCTTACTAGCTGTGCCCGCGACTCCGTTCGCGTACATTTCGATTTTTACGAAGCATTTGTATGGGGGCCACGTCTTATCATAACTGGAGCTAGAATTTAAATAGCCTATCCTGTGTCCCAGATGTCTTTATGTTTTTATACCAAATTTCATCAAATTCAGATAATTGGTTTAAGAGTTATGGAGGAACATACATACATACACACATACAGAAAAAAATTCTAAACATCGTGAAATTAGTGTCAGTATCATATATTGAGCCTATAAACACAATATCTCTGAAAACAAACTAACTTACTCCATGACCGACTCTTACAGATTTATTATTATTTCTTATATTCTTTTTGTTGCACTAATCCATGCTGAGGACACTTTTTAAAAAACCTATTTAGAGGCTAAAAATTCCACACATGTCGGGACTCGAAACCGCGACCTCTAGCTAACCGTGCAAGCGCTCTCCCAACTGAGCTAATGGGCAAGTGCAGGCATCGGCGAAATTTCGAACCTCTGTACAAACTTCTCCGTATTACGTAGAGGCAGCGACATCTGGCTGAAGTAATTTACATCACTTGCAGCTCTAAGCACCCACTTTTATGCAGTTGCAAACCCTTATAAAAAAACTTTCAGAATTCAATGACAAAATGAAATCGAATAAGTTTTACCTTATAAGTGACCCTAAGAATAATATTATATTTTTTTTATTTATCAATTTTTCTTAGGATTTTATATGATGTTTATGGTATAAAAGCAACGTCACTCCAATCTAAGTTTGCATCTAACTTCCCCATTGTTAAGTAGACCAACTTAACATCAAGGCTAGAGAGGTGGCGCAAGTTATTACGTTGTGTAAACATTACCAGTAGTATACCTAGATAAGGACAATGGACAAAGTAAATACCCAGACTGAGGCAATTTGACGTGACAAATTTAAAGTCGCTCAGCGTGTTATGAAAAGGGCTATGCTCGGGGTTTCTCTGCAAGATTGAAGTCGAAACGAGGTGAAACAGAGAACCAAAGTCACTGACATAGCCCACCGAATTAGCACGCTGAAGTGGCAGTGGGCCGGCCATATCATCCGAAGAACTGATAACCGATGGGGTAGACGAGTTCTTGAGTGGAAACCGCGGATCGGTAAACGTAGTGTAGGACGTCCTCAGACACGGTGGAGAAATAATCTTCGCAGGGCGGCTGACAAGAGCTGGATAAGAGTAGCCGAGGACCGTGCTCAGTGGCGTGCAATAGGAGTGGCCTATATCCAGCAGTTGACAAGCGTAGGTTGATGACGATGATAATGATGAGGCAATTTGAAACAGTCAATTAAATTAATGGTGGTCCCTCAATCGAAATAGAACCCACAACTTCTGCACGGGTACACCCACAGGCCCCTAACCGCTACGCTAACGGGTTAATCATTAAATCAAATATAGATAATAGGTGGGTCTTATAGAAATTACTTAGACCTTAGAACCTCCTAAAGTGTAAGACATCTTCTGTTCTTTACATTAAGTGGTTATTAATTTAATAAAACTGGTTTTTAACGGATATTAACTCATTTACTTTTCCATTTTACAATTTTCCGACATTTCGGCACTTTAGCAAGTGCCGTGGTCTCGTTACACTGAGGTGACAGGCGTCTTTTTGAAAGTATTAACTGTTAGTTTACTACTCTCGGCAGAAATTATTAAGATACGTTCCAAAAAGATTTTGGCAAATTTTTAAATTTAAATCGACACTACAATGATTTTATATAACTCAAAAATACTGGTTATTAGTTATTGAAGTTTAAATTCAATCCAAAAAACCATTATTATTTTATATAAACTCAAAACTATTATTATGTCTAGTGCTCGTGTTAATCTCATAAAATACTATGGTTATTCATTTATTAATTTTCATTCATGAATTCATTCCTTGGTCCTGAGTACAGCCTTGTCGCTAGTTTTACGCGCTAAGTTCGACAACTGCGGAGTACACAGTTTGCGTGGCGTCTGATGAATACCTAAATACGAGTTTAACGCGACCGGCGTCGTATATGTTGTAGGCACTTGTTACTTACCTCGGGAAGTGGAGAACTATCACTTTGAGTTTGTTACTTTACGAGAGAGGTGGTAGTGACTTATGACACTCAGGTCTTCTGTCTAGCATATGCGTGTATATAGGTACATTAAGGCTGCTATCGCTCGCATAGTCTAACTATTTAGTGATTGTAAAAAAATGTTTACTTTTAATAAATGCGGCTGAGAGCTTGTTAGATTATAAAATAACGACATTTTAGACACATTTTTGAGTTCCTATATTGAGCTTTTAATAAAGAAAGTTGTTTCCAAAATCATTAATTTTAAAATTAAATTTTCTTAATCGAAAAAACCGGCCAAGTGCGTATCAGGCCACGCGCAATGTAGGGTTTTTATTTGCTTTACTGGACTAACAACTTTACCATAGTAATTTTCAATGGATTTCGTACGAAATTTTCCTTTTGTAAATTGGTCGACTATTACTCGTTAAATTGTAAAGCCTACTTAGCGGTGATAGTTTTCCTTTTAAGTTCATTATAATATGTACTACTGCCCTGAATTTTTTCCTGTTTCTACAATTAACCGTTTAGCATGGGGAGGTGCAGATTTTTTTTCTATATTTTATTCTATATTTTTGTCGGTGTAATATATATTATATATATATATATATATATATATATATATATATATATATATATATATATATATATATATATATATATATATATATATATATATATATATATATATATATATATATATATATATATATATTGCCAAATGTCAGCTCTCTAGTACTTATCGTATCTGTGCTGAGCAGCGGACAGACAGACAGACAGATGGTGGACAAGGGTTCCTTGATGACTGAAAAAATAAGAAAAAAATATGTCCCCAAATATGTCCCATTCATCAAAAGTATACTTTAATGAATAACCATTTATTGCCAATAAGCCACAGACAGAAGAGTGTTACACTTAACTTACAGACTAATTCAAAACAGAATTGCTTATATTTTATTTTAAAACAAGTTCTGAAGTAGAAAAAGCTTGGCAATTAAGATACTACATGAATAATGTTGGAATGTGTGAGCGAGACAGCATGGCAGGTGTAATAGCAACCTTTAGGGGATCCAGTTCGCTAACAAGCGCCACCAATAAAAAAACATGTCTACTTTTATTTACGGATTGTATTTGCAAAAAGTGCCTGTACAATCTCTCAATCGTGTTAAGAGTGATTCTTAGGACCCACGACAAAGAACCTAGGATCACACACCTGGGACTAGATAGCATTTATGCCAAAAACGGCCGTGGGTCCTAAAAATAATTTTTAATACAGTTTCTCATAAAGTGGCGTATTGCAGGGACGTATAGCGTTCGGGATGTGAGGTATTACATACTCGAGCTTTTTCTTTACCTTTTCCGAACTCGTGCGTTCTCTTTCCCAACTGTCAAAGTAATGTCTGTTAAAAAAAACCAACCACGAAGTTTGTACTAAAAAAAAATCATAGAAGTTTTTATGATTCATGCAAATATTTCTAAAAAGAAGCTACTAATTTTTTTCAATATCAGATTTAATGATTTGATTCAATGAGTTGTTAGGTTAGGTTTCATTTCATTTCATCTCATTAAATTTCATTTTCATTTCATATCAATAAAAAGATTATACTGAAGACTTGGCTGTACGGGCATAGTTCCCTTTGCCTACCCAGAGTGGGTGAAGAAAAAAAATCTCTGCTTATATTATGTTACGGTTGGCGCCATTTTCCAAAAAATTTTCTTATTAAATTGCTTCATTTTTTCGCAACTGTATTAAAAATAGTTGTTCAGTACACGTGCGGAACCGTCATTGCAACTTGTTCCGACTGTCAACCCTCAGCTTCGGCTGCGCCTCGGCTCGGGTAGACATTTGTCGGAACTCTTTGCAATGACAAGCTTTCCAAGAAATATACTGTGTTGTCATGTCTGAGAGATTGTACAGAAACTTTTTCCAAATTCGGTCTGTAAAGAAGATATGATTTTTTTCCTCGGTGGCGCTAGTGTTATTCCCTGGAGCCCCTTCAGGCGGCCGACGCTGTATATGTTGTAGGTACTTGTTACTTACCTCGGGAAGTGGAGAACTATCACTTTACGAGAGATCTCATACGTACGCGCGGCGATTCTCATACAAACGTAGTTTGATTTTAATTCAGAAACGACATCCCGGATCAAAATGAAAATTTGCCAATATGTTACGAGGGTAGATGAAGGTTTGGTCTTGCTTGGAATCGACAATAAACGAATAAAAAAGAAATTAGATACTGATAAGTCTTTTCATAGAAACTCCTTACAATGCTCGAACTTCTTTTGGATTATTTTATTAACAGTTCTAGACACGATCAAACATCGATTTGTGTCTTCTAAATATATTAGTAAACTTTCATTGCGATCTGGCAAATAGTTCGTAATTAAAACCAAACTACTTTTGTATTGAAATTGCTTCATGAGGCACCCCTTAAGACACTCAGGTCAGGTATATGTAGGATATTAAGATCAGCAATGTCAAGTGCTGGCGTATGTAAATATCGCCGACGCCTGTTCGCATGTAGGGAGATCTATATATTTCTCTCTCTCTCTCTCTCATATAAAGGCTGACTTTTCTGTACTATATCAGGTATTACTTATAGTGATAATCTCACCCCTTTCCAAAACCAACGTGCTTGCTGCGTTATCACGATTTTTTTTCAACGGAAAATGCCTGGGATGTCACGTCTTAGGAGATAAAGAGGTTTAAAGCCACACTTTTCGT
The DNA here is from genome assembly GCA_963969515.1 of Yponomeuta evonymella. Taxonomy (NCBI): domain Eukaryota; kingdom Metazoa; phylum Arthropoda; class Insecta; order Lepidoptera; family Yponomeutidae; genus Yponomeuta; species Yponomeuta evonymella. The sequence goes on along the minus strand of OZ018366.1, from coordinate 4,514,998 downwards.
TTATCAAAAGCCAAACATTTCTTCCCAAGTAACCCTTTAGGTACCTACCCCTTTGGTAGCGGTGGTGACTTCGTGGGTAGAACATTGGACTCGGAAGAGAGAGACCCAGGTTCGATTCCGAGTGCGGGCATGCAACTATGACTTTTTTTTCTAAGTTATGTACATTTGTGAAGTTATAGCAGCAACACCACTCGCTAGCGGTGAAGGAAAACATCGTGAGCAAACCTGAGTGTGTGAGCTATTCGTATGCCTCAGCCCATACTCGCTCTCTCTCTGAGAGAAGGCCTGTGCCTTACAGTGGGACGTATATAGGCGGCTTATGCAAGAACCCTTGATGCGCGAGTCCAACTCACACTTGGCCGTTTTTCATTTACAACAATAAGCAAAACACCTCTTCAAGTTACCCATTCTTATTTCGCTTTATTCACAACCAGCAGTGCCCGCGACTACATTCCCATGGTAAAACGGACTACGCTCTTATTTATAAAAACTCGATTCCTTAAAACACTTCAAGACCGCCGATTGAAATAGTCTGTTGCAGATTTTAACTCGAAAAGATGTACTTACAGAGTTTTTGATTGTTTGGACAGTGGGACGTACCTATATAGGCTTTTTTTTTCAGAAGACGATTAAAATTCCCATTTGTAGTCTATTCAAAACTTCGGGTTCGGTCCAGATTAGGTTTTCATTGCGCCCGTTGACGTTTGTATTAACGTTAACGTTGACATTTTCGTAACTCAAAAAGGTTTATCGATTGTACAACAATATAATTTTTTAAAAAGTACCCGAAACTGGCAAGCGTGCATGCAACGATTAATGAATGGTAAGGAAGCGAAAATGACCTGTCCGATGACGAAAATGACGATCCTTCGTGGCAAGTGGCAGCCCTTGGTCTCTGCCTACCCCTCTGCGATACAGGCACGAGTTTATGTATGTGTGTATGTATTATTTTTCATCTAGTTGGTTTATCATGGTAGTTCATTTTGGAACACAGAATGTGGTGCTTTATTGGTTTTTAGTTTTTTAAATACAGATAAGATAAGATTTTATTCATGAAAAGCAGGGATACACAATTATAATACAATAACATACGTATATTTTTGACATACATTTCCATACACCTAGATAATGAATGCCTGATATCTAAACTAAGCAGGACAATGGACAACTAATCAACCCTTAGTTTCTAGTCTATTATTTTAAGGAAACAAAAGTCACATGCGAATACATAATAAAATTTGAATCCACAGTAGTTTCGTCAAAAAATTACAATTACTAAAAAAAAGATATAAAAAAAAATAAAATTGAAAAACCTATTTAGAGGCTAAAAATTCAACCCATGCCGGGACTTGAACCCGCGACCTCTGGCTAACCGTGCCAGTCCTATCCCAACTGAGCCATTGGGCAAGTGCAGGCATCAGCGAAATTTCGGGCCTCTTTACAAACTTCTCTGTATTACGTACAATAAATAAATAAATTCCAAATAATAACAAACTGTCAATGAATACTAATATTCTGTTTCTTTTCTTTGCACAGGAGAAAACCCTTTGGCAATGCAACGTGGCGGAGCATCAGTCCTGACCACATCAGCGCTACTTATCTGCGCCGCGATCGTCAGCTGACGGTTACTGAGCGCGTAGTGTGCGCTTGCCCTTACGTAAGACTTCACTGTACAGTCTGCAACTTTGTAAAGTAAAACTTAAAGACATCAGAAGGTTACCAGAGTACCCATTCCAATATTTCCCATTAGCTGCGGTCACATCCAGGGCCTAGAATCTTATACACACGTAGTTGTTGAAAAGCATGATATTAGCTCGACAACAGGTGAATTTTTTTCTATTTTTTAGTTTACTAAGAAGTAGCACTACAATGTTATTCGAGAAGTACAACCCGCGCTATTTATATAGGTATGTCTCGCGAAGAAGATCGAGTCGCGCGAGGCGCCGAGATAATTTGAACGGGTTCTACCATTGGAATGCGATTAGTTAGCAGACTAAGAGTAAGAGGGTAAGAAGTGTTTTATTTATAAGCCATACCCACAGCTGTACTAAACAATAGCATCAAGAGTGTAAATTAAACGACCATTGCCATGCTAATATCACTCTATTGAACAACTATGTGTTTAAGAGTTTGGATACCCGATGCGCCGATCGACCGTCCGCTGAACCTCGAACATATTGTGTTTGCGTTTACGTACCTATCATAGACTGATAAACGAAGTTTGACTTTGAGAAACAATTTTAAATAATATTTTATTTTATTTTATAAGTGTAAAAAAACGATTGTACAATGTACAATAAGTGGTAATATCAACTTAAAGTAACAAGAAAGTATTCTAAGTAATTGTACAACCAGCTACGTTGTCACTTGCAATTATTAGGTCCCCCTAAGTGGAAGTGTTATGCACGCAGAGCACGTCAAAAGATGGCCCATCATCGGAGAAGTACACAAACAGTTCGCGGCTTATAAGATGAGAAAACAAAAACTGAAAACGATAGAATTCAGACTGTCGATTTGCTGTGAACTGTACTTTCTTAGACATTTGTAAAAGAAACGGGACTTTAATCACCATTATAGATTTATTTGTCATAACACTACATAGACTCACGCCTGTATCCCGGAGGGGTAGGCAGAAACCAGGGTCTGCCACTTGCCACAAGCTTAATTAAGTTCAGGATATTTCGGCAAAGTTCAGTTTCTTTTACAATTAAATATATTATGTACAGCCACGAAAGTTTTAAAAAGTATATTGTACGTTTCTGTTATCTTTTATTTTTCATAAGGGAATCCTCTAATTGTAAATACCCGTGGATTTAATCTCTAATTGTACATTTAATGATTATAATAAGTACCTACATTATGATAAGTATTAATGAAATGTACATAAATAGTTATTGTTATTTTAGCGTCCACATTATTTCTTACTGTTTTTATCAAAATCTTATTCAATCATTGACTTTGCACACACGATAGTACATCAACTATAATTGGATGTGTTAAACGAGATTGCTCCCATGTAATTGTGCCCGTCGTGTGTGCATTTTATTTTTAATTAAAATGTCCGTTAAAATAATCTTGAAAATTTCGCGAGCATACTTTATAAAAAATAATAGCTAACCCTAAAAATTATTTTAATTTTATGCAACAACTTATTATTATACCTAGCTTACGAAAAATGAAACCTGTAAAATATCAATGTTATTTAATGAACTACACACGTGGCAGTGTTTTGAGAAAAGTGAAAAGTATAATAAAGTTTTTTTGAAAAAAAAAAAAAAGTATTGTACCGATGGGTTTTTATTCAATCAGTTTATTACCAAAGAAATAAGATTTTTTTTTATTTTATGTAAACTTCGCACTTATTTCCCCTGATCTAACTGACTAACATAGGCGCGCCTTAGACACTGTTAGCTCTGAACAAAAATTCCATCCAGAACCCTCTGTAAAAAAAGGATTTATTGTCTTTGGTGATCTGTACATACCTACATTATAATGCTGTGATACCACAGGCAAGAGCTGGATGAGAGTAGCCGAGGAGCGTGCTCAGTGGCGTGCTATAGGAGAGGCCTACGTCCAGCAGTGGACAAGCATATGCTGATGATGATGATGATGATGATGATGATGATGATGATGATGATGATGATGATGATGATGATGATGATGATGATGATGATGATGATGATACCATAGGGGCACTTTGATTTTGTCCACTTTTTTTTCTAATTTAAAATTTTTTTGGTTAAGTTTATAAAAATACAACAGACAATTTCATTATGCGTTACGGCTTTTAACCACGATTCAGAAAAAAGTGGCGCAAAACGTTAGGGTCGGAAATCTCTAATCATCATCATCATTCAGCCACAAGAGGTCCACTGCTGGACATAGGCCTCCTCCATGAATTTCCAAAAATACCGGTTGGAAGCGGCCTGCATCCAGCGCCTTCCTGCCACTTGGATGAGGTCATCTGTCCATCTTGTGGCTGGTCGTCCTACGCTGCGCTTGCCGATATGTGGTCTCCATTCGAGAACTTTTCGGCTCCATCGGCCATCAGTTCTGCGTGCTATGTGCCCCGCCTGGCAGTGGGCTTCAACTTACTAATCCGCTGGGCTATGTCGACGACTTTCGCTTCTCATCATTTGTGATTCGATCTCGCAGAGAAATTCCGAGCATAGTCCTTTCTATAGCTCGTTGCGTGACCTTGAGCCTTCTTATGAGGCCCATAGTGAGATACCACGTTTCAGTGCCATAAGTCATCACTGGTAACACACACTGGTTGTATAATTTTGTCTTGAGCGATTGAGGTATATTAGAAATCTCTAATATAATAAACAAAATATAATTTATACAATCCCGGCACGTACCAATGACTACATTTCGTAAGTTGCGTACATTTGCTAGGTTATAGTGGCAATACCACTCGCTAACCGTGAAGGAAAACATCATGGGGAAATCTGAGTGAAACACTTCAGGTGTTCACATACTTCAGCGCTTGAAATTGTCAATCCACGGTGGGCACGCGTAGTAATTAAGCCCATACTCTATCTATGAGAGAAGGCCTGTGCCCTCCAGTGGGACGTATATAGTATCAATATTATTTACTTAACTGGTTTTTAATTTAACTGGTCATCATATTGAAAAGAACAATCCTTCAAAATATTGTTCACGATTTCAAAATCACGCTGAAGTTCCTCATAAGAAGTTTATCGTATAAATGAACGAACGGACCGGTCACCAGTGATCAAAATAGTGCGAATCTAAATTACTTTACTCTTGTTTGAGTGACATTTATAATTTCCCGAAAAGTAACATTTATAATTTCCATGGAAAGTTTTGGGCATCATTCATCATTCTGCAAGATAAAGCTCAATGATTACGCCGTTCATTTGTCGTCGGGAATTCGACCTCACTAGATAAACAACTAAGTCCGTTATTGAGCGAACTCGGGTTTATTACTATGCAAAGTTAATTAGTCTTCGTTCTGCTAGAATATATTGAATTAAATTTTGGATGGAAAGAGTGGTAAGTGACGTCCCGGGTGGACATACTACGACCAAATAGGGGATTATATTAGCTATTAGCAAAGGACAAGATAAAAAGTATCCGAAACTGGCGTACGTGCATGCATGGTCCCTTCACCCATTAAGTGTGAGTGATGGTGCCACTGAACGCTGTATAAATCATCTTATTACGTAGATGCAAAGGCCAAAGTCATGCAAGGTTTTATTGAAATAAGGCAAAACCTAAAAACCAAAACCAGATCGAACCCACGACTTCTGGTTTTTTTAGTCAGGCATGTTAACCGCTAGACAAACGAGGCAGTAAATAATAATAATATCAGGAAATAATAATAGAAATTCATGTAAGAATTACATGGAAACAAAGTTGATGACTGGTGGACTCTCCGAAAATGCAATTAACATTACGTCCACCTTTTGTACACTGTCTTTTTGCAATAAATAATTAAAAACAATAATAAAAACGACATCGCGGTACGAGGTAATTCAAATTTTATTACTTGTCACTTACGGCTACAATGCCTACCTAATTAACTACTCATCATTAATTAATTTATTCACGAAAATTCTTGACTTATATATAATTTTATGTTACTACAAAGATAATTTTTCATTTGATAGATATATTAATCATTTACTATATGGTACCCGGCTGCCTTTGACTCTATATGCCTCTCATGTTCTCTTCACGATTGTTTTGCTTTATTTCTCTTTTGTTTACGTTCGTTTCTTTTGATTGTGTACCTTTATGTTTACTTTGTGTTTTTGTGACAATTTAAATAAATATCCGCTTTCTTTCTTTCTTTCTCTCTTTCTTTCTGTCTATATATCAAGGATGGTTCTATATGGTTTTTCTATCAACTTTACCTTCGTAGAAATATATGGCAGTAAAATATCATTGTATCCCCCTAGCAGCTAAATGTGGAAAAAATATCCTTTATTCGCTACCAGTAGGGTATTATTTAAAACGATTTATTTACTCTTGAACACACACACACAAAAAAAAGTACAGAAACAAAACAGCATAAAAAGAGTACAGTCGGTGGATAAAATATAACAAAGAGTACATGACAAATCGAACATAACATAAAGTGCATGGATGCCAGGTACGGTATGTACTGTAACGATTCCTCTTTATAGTAGCTGGCTGGCAGAGCCTTCTCGTCTTATTTTGAATATTTTGAAGGGAATCGTTACGTTTTGTTTTAGATGTCAGTCGATCCCCAGCTAGGCTAGGGAATCGATAAAAAAGAATCTCATATATAAAAATGAATTGCTGTTCGTTAGTCTCACTAAAACTCGAGAACGGCTGGGCCAATTTGGTTAATTGTTGTTTTTATATATTTGTGGAAGTCCAGGGAAGGTTTAAACGGTGAGAAGAAAAAAAAACGGTTGACGTCGGTGATATGAAGTTCACGGGGTCATCTAGTAATAAAATAATATTGCTCCTTAAATCTGTATATTAATAAGGTAGAAATATTACAGTACCTACATCAAATAAGTACGACCATCAACATAATATTGCTGTTTGTGCGGCAAATGCAAATCGGTACTGACATGTTACATTTGGTCGGTAATCATTCCCTGTTACTCTTTCTAGGTAGATAAGATATAACTAAATGGAGAACTTGCACTAAAAACCGGAGAGCGCATCTTAAAAGACAAATAAAAGTGGTATTTTTTTTCTTTACGACTCACACTTTTCACTCACCTGTCGTAAAGTCAATAGAGTCACGTGCGACGAAAATGCGCCATACAAATCGAGTCCAAACTATGATGTCACAACTTGCACGTAACGTCTTGTAATGTATGAAGGGCTTATCAGTATTTGAGTTATCTCGTAAAATTGTATTTTTATGCATTTACACTCTCACAAGAAAACGTTCAGAATTCTAGGAAGACGCTGCTGCCCGTCTCCTGGTAATTAATTTCCTAAGTCGCCTTCTACGACATCCACGGAATGAAATAGAGTGGCGCTATTCTTAATCCGGCGCCACACGGATGAATTTGACATTATTATAGTAACTTTATTTTCGCATTTTTTGTGATCCTGAAAACCCTGAATTTTTTTTATTCTTTTATACACTGGCATAAAAACAATGTCACTCCAATCTAAGTTAGACGCCAGCTCCCCATTTGCTACGTCAAACAGAAAACTGCTTCGCCGTATGCCGTAGTAAAGGCAGAACCATAGCATTACAACGTAGCGAAGTTGCTACGCCACAAGTTAATTTGCTACGAAAGAAATACCATTTTGAATGAAAGAAGAAAAACAAATGCTAAGGATATAAATTTTATTACATACGCGAACATAAACATAAGCAGCCTATAAACGTCCCACTGTAGGGCACAGGCCTTCTCTCAGGGAGAGAGTTTGGGCTAAATCACCACGCGTGCCCACCGCGGATTGACGATTTTAAGCGCTGAGGTACGTGAATAGCTCAGACACTCAGGTTTCTTCACGACGTTTTCCTTCACTGTTAGCGAGTGGTATTGCTACTATTACATACCGTACCCTTCTTATCATTTAATGCTAAGAGAATCTGAATAACTTTACGAAACAGTCGCTGAGAGTTGAAATAACAAATCAATTTTAGGTTTTCCTTTACCGAAGACTTTATTTACTTGGTATTTGAATAGTATGCCAATGATTGTATGTGATTTTCCCACGGGATTCAACATACGTGTCCCACTATAGGGCACAGGAATTTTCACAGAGAGAGACTAAGTACCAAACGCGGCTCGGCAATTTCAAGCGCTGAGGTATGTGAACACCTCAGATACTCAAGCGTTTCCCTCAGAGTTAGCGAGCGGTCCATAAATTCACAAATGTAAGTACGTAACTTAGAAAACAGAGTCTTTGGTGGCATACCCATGTCCTGAATGTAAGGCTATTGTTTTACTGACCGATATTCTTGTATTGTTCGCAATATAAACAACTTATCTTTGAAAAATTCTCAGGTCTTCCATATTTTTAATGTCATAGGTTGTAAGGGCCAAGCAGAGTGCATCGCTGCGTGTGCTGACATTGCATTGTTAGACACACTGTTACCGCCCGCCAGTCAGCTCGAGACACTCGCCAGATACACACACACACACACACACACAACGTTAACTACTAAAACAGTGTAATTCTCTTTACTCACAACCAGATGAAAACTTTGCCTTAAATATTCATCATTGTGCAAATAAGGGTAATGAGACCTGCGAATGTCCTGCCATAGATAAAGTAACTAAAACTAAATATCTGGGTGTTATAATAGACCAGCGTCTCTCTTGGCACTTACATTTAGAACTGGTAGCCGAGCGCCTGAGAAAACTTATCTGGATATTCAAAACATTACGACATATTGCACCTAAGGACCTGCTAATAAACATTTATGTTGCACTGGCACAGTCAATTATAAGCTATTGTATTCCTATCTGGGGCGGAGCCTCTAAGACCAAATTTCTCGAAGTTGAAAGAGCTCAGAGACTGTTACTGAAGGTTATGTTCTTCAAGCCACGAATATTTCCTACTAACCTATTATACACAACATACGACCTTCTAACTGTAAGACAGATATATATTCTCAAAGCTACACTAAGACAACACAAACAGTTAGTATATGTGCCAAATATTATTGAAAAAAGGCGCAAGGACCATTTTCTCCTTGTACCTGTTACTAAAACGGAGTTTGCTAGCCGGCAATATGCTAAAATGTCTTGCTACTTGTATAAACAAATTAACAAAATATTGGAAATTTACCCAACGACTCGCTTTGAATGTAAAAATCTTATTACTACTTGGATTAAGACACTAAATTATGAAGAAACGGAAGCCCTGCTAGTGGTAAAAAAATAATCGAATATACGTAAAATCACTTATAACAGTATAGGTATGACTCACACTCAACCAGCCTCACCCATTCATGCATTATCTCACCACTCATTACTCACCCTCTCTCCAGTTGGCTGATCCCGAACCCAAGACTATAGTCGTAGGGGCTGGTTAGAGAACTTTCACGTAATTACACACACACACACACACACACACACACACACACACACACACACACACACACACACACACACACACACACACACACACACACACACACACACACACACACACACACACACACACACACCACACACACACCACACACACATATACAAACACACATAAAAATCCTTATTTCTTTTTCATACACTTAAGTATTTAATTTTTGCTAAAAGATAATTTCATTAACTAGATGAAAGTGAATGTTTTTAACTTGAGTATATGTATAAAAGGTAACAAATAGCTTCATTTATCTGAGGAAAAATAACATGTACCTTAAAGTCTAATTAATCGGTTTCTAACTTCATATTGTATTGTAATTGTATTGCTTCATCCACTATTTTTACAACACCATTCTAGATGTGGAAGAGCGGTGTCTGCTGCTACAGGTATTTTCATACTTACAAGTAGATACCGTCAATGTACGTAGTTTAAGATGTAGTGGATAACGAAATAAAGAATTTTGTATTTGTATTTGTATTTGTATTATAATTCTGTGAAGTTAATAAACAACTGATATGAAGAGATAAATTACTTCTTCCTCCACCACCACCGTCCAACGTACAACATCTGCCGTGTGGCAGAGCGAGGGCTGTACACACTCTTCTCTGCTCGTACATAGGTGGTAACTTTAGTTATGATGTTGTCAGCATTGAAAAGTTGTTCAAAATTATGTTTCACGACGGACCTGTTTGGCCAGAAGAAGTTTCTAAAGAAATGAGCTCGCCTGTGTGCTCGTTTATGTTGCGCTTATGTTTTGTGTGAATATTTAGTTCTTTATGTACAATAAAGTGTAAGTTGGCATTTTAGCAACTCCGATTTATCCGTGTGGTGCCGGATTAGGAATAGCGCTACTCCATTTCCTTCCGTGAATGTCGTAGAAGGCGACTAAGGAAATAAATTACCAGGAGACGGGCAGCAGCGTCATCCTGAGATTCCAACCGCATACTGCGATCGCCAACCCGCCTGCCAAGCGTGGCGATTATGGCAAAACCCCTCATGGTTATATTCGAAGCTTGGAAAACAATGAGGGAGGCCTATGTCCTGCAGTGGGCGTCAAATGGCTGATGATGATGATGAACTCCCATTTTGTCGGGATTTTGTTCCATACTGTATTCTAAAATTGGGGATAGAACACCAGCCTTTGCTAGCAGTAAATTTGATTTTAGTCTTTTAATCAGCTTATTCATGAATAAGTAATAACCATGCGAGCTTTCAAACATAATTACATACTTTCATTATCAACGGGTAAACAACTATAAATGGGTAAGCGTGCACGTAGCAACTAATTAATGTTAATAAAGTAAACCAGATATGTCTGGATCATTTTATTATAGTCAATGTATAGTAAATATACCAGTCCTCAATTCACGCCTTAAATACAGGCGTGAATTTAGGTGTGGTATATTTTACTATATATTTAGTATGGCTTGCGCCAACGCTATCTGTCAGCACTATGTGTCGGCTTAACCATGGAGAAGCTCTAACCAGTGAATAAGTCCAAAAATGTCTTGCACCATTCGTAGAGCCATGCGTAGATAAATTGTATGACTGATAACCCTGACAATCAGCTATTTATTAGTTTAGCCCTGAATACGTATTTGACGTATTCGAACGAAAGTCGTCGACATAGCCCAGCGGATTAGTAAGTCCACGTTACAGGATTTACCTAGTGTGGGGCCCACCAGTCACCTGTTTGTTAACTGTTTAAATAAATAAACATTGTTTACTGTTACTTTTTTACGTATAGATGCTTCCCACTTCGGGGCACAGGCCTTCTCTCAGAGCGAGAGAGAGCATGGGGTTATTTACCACGCACGCCCAACAAGGATTGGCAATTTCAAGCGCAGAGGTATCGGGATACCTCAGACACTCAGGTTTCCTCACGATATTTCCTTTACGGTTAGCGGGTGGACTTTTACTTTACTTCAATATTGATCGTGGTAGAAAAATGTAACTATTATGATTGTGACATCAATATCGTCCTCACAACACATTTATGTATTTGTCTTGGTTCGAAAAAAGGTTGCTCCGTGCTACAGATATCAGATAACTACATCACACACATAGAAAATCACTCAAACTGATGCCATTTATACTAATCAAAGTACGACCGCCCCCAACGGGAATCCACAACCTCTGCGACGGTAATCAAGCATGTAACCGATAGACCAACAAGGTAGTACCCCACTAGCCGAGTGTCTCAAAGTAAGTCTCGGCCTTCGAGTACCGACCATTAGAAATAGCTATTTATCTCTGCCTCTGCCCGACTCATTCCGTTCTTATGACCCCAAATACAAATCCCATCTTAAAAAAATATCCTAACGGATCCCAAATTTGTTTTACTTTTTATAACCGATCCTAGGCTACACGTATCTGCACTAAACAAGTGCTTCAATATATTTGATCTTACCAAAGATGAACTAAAATAGAAATTAACAGCACACTTAAACTGTCTATAGCTTAGCAAAAAGAAAAACTTCTTGAAATTGATATCTAATACTTGCTTACTTTACTTACATATACGTATGTAACTCCAGACTTTCTCAGCCAATGTGATACTAGTTGATGTCTAATCAATATCTACTTACACAAATATACACTCCTCACACACATTCACGCACTCTCTGCGCAGTGGCTGAAACCCGAACCCAAGACTCCGGTCATAGGGCTGAGCAGAGATACACACACAAATACATACATACACCCATACATTTTACTTTCTTTTATAACATCTGTCATTTTTATACGTAACGTACCGCGTACCTTGTGCCGGTGACGCGTCGAATACGATACCAATCTTTTGCAGATCGGGCGGCCTGGAAACCTAACCCCCAGTTTCTTTTATACTAACACGCTGTTAATCTATTGTTAACAGCTGCTCTCAATTGACCAAAGTGCATAAAAAAACTACTGACAGCTGTTAAGAGTAGATTAACAACTTGTTAGTGTACGAGAAACCGGAGGTAAGATACAGATATTTTGATCTAGTTTAGGCTCCAGTCTTTCCACACATTGTACAATTCTTGTTGTGTATCATTTATTCATTGTTGTTTTTATATGCGAATGTGTTTTGTGGACAGAAAATGAACAAATATCAAAAATTAACAAATAAACTTTCGCCCCTTCTCACTTAGCGCCTACCGTATCCACCCCGGGCGCTGCAGCAGAAGAGGCTGGGAGGCTGAAGGTCCAAAAGTATTCGGCGCTATTGGGCCAGTACATTTTTGTGCCTCACGCGATCGAAACTACCGGGGTTCAGGGAACGAGGTAACGCTGCCAGCGTACTGGTAACCTTTACGTCGGATGTGTCCCGTGGCGGCATATTTTCTTAATGTTACGTTTTTTTTGTGTGTATTTGTATTATTTACGAAGCTTTTTATGAATGAATTTCATTTTATTATTAAGAAAAATAAATATTGATGTCACGTCCATATTCGTTTCACAAAAGAACTCCGGTACGGGAATTAAGTAGGTAAAATACTTCAACACAAGGATTGAAAACAGTTAATGTTACCAAAATAATTATTATCAAAACTTTTATGATCACGACTGATCGGTCATATACCTACTTTAGATATTAGATCTTTTAATCTAAATTCTGATCCTACTAAGCAAGAATTCATTAGGTACTAGGCGTAAATAGAAATTTCAACTACGAGATTCCTTTTTGGAATCAAAATGGAATGACTCATTGAAAGTGAAAGTGAAAATATTTATTTACCATAAAATCAATGTTTACATCATACAAATCAATAAATATGTATTATTTTTATATTAAAAAGGAAGGGGCTCAGCTTATTGCTATGACTGCATGCGTAGTCAGTAGCGCTGGTTTTCAGCCCGTCCCCTTTTATCGCATTTTAAAGAAATCTCTAATTGCACAAAATAATTTGACAATGCTAAATACAGTCCAATGCACCAACCATTTTATAAAAAATGTGACATGGTTTACAAAATACAAACTTGTGATGAATAAATGTATTAAAATAACTCTTAAAAGAGCAATAGAAATGAAATTTGATCGAAACTAAGCGGAATATAAATTAATTAAATTATTATTATATTAATCATAACATTTAAATTGTACAAATAAGATCACAAATAGTAATAGCTCTTAGACTTCGATCGGGACACATTCCATTAAATAAGTTTGGATACCTAATGCGAAAAACAGAGTCTCCGAATTGCTCTGAGTGCAATGTCGAAGAAGACGTGTATCATTTGTTGATGGAGTGTGTTCGGAACGAAGCGGAGAGAAGAAGTGTATACGATAATGCAATGTTTCATGAAATAGGTGGTTGCAATAGTGCTTTAAGTTCTCCTCTAACAAATTTAGCTCTATCACTGTATAAGGTTGCATTGTGTGGTATTAAGAGAAGAAGCAATAATACCTAAGGTAGGGAGTAGTCGTAACCTAGTAAGTAAGTAGTAATTAAGTTATTAAGACTTGTTGTTTCTGCTCCGATGAGGGCGACATGGTCGGAATATACTGTACCAAGCCCTCCATAAATAAATAAAAGATAAAAAAAAAAAATTGTACTTTGGTACTAATTAAATTGTACTAATGCAAGTTAAATAAAATTGCAATAACATTTTAATTGATATTGAAATTTAATAAAATTTATCAAAATCCAACATTAAAATCGTAAATTACATGAAATCAAAACCTTTATTTTGTTAAAGGTATAAATTAAATGTTAATAAATAAAGTAAAAATTTTCGAATATATTAAACCGGCGTGACTGGTTTGGAGTTCCACATTTTAATTTAGTTATTAGTTTGAAATTTACGTGTGACAGCGACTGGTTTGCAGCTGCAAAGACTTTTGTTGGTCGATAAGTAAAACATTTAGGTGTTTTTCGTGCGTGAATCACGCTGATCCTTCTGCTTCATCGTGATTGATGTATTAGTCCACTGCTGGATATAAGGCTTCCCCAAGGCACGCCACTTCTTTTGATCCTTGGCCATTCTCACCCAGTCACTACTAGCAATCTGCCTCAGATCGTCGGCGATTCTCAAGTGATCTGCAGATGGTGGGCGATCTACGCTGCTTTTGTCAGTTTGCTGACTCCTCTAGAGAACATTTGTACCCGCTGGCAATTCAACTCGCTAATCCTATGGAATATGTCAATTACGTTAGTTATTTTGTTTCTTTTACTTCTTTTCTATCACCCAACTCCTTTAACTTATCAAATAAAAGTAATATAGTAAAGTGACAATCGACTCTTAGAATCGCATGTGGATTGTGGAATAAAAGACACGTCATACGTCGAAACTTAAGAAACTACCAAAGTAGAAAATACCAAAACGAGTCCACAAAATGCGCATAACTTCAATGCGGAAGAGAAGTCAGACGTCAAACAAAAACAAGGATAACATAGTAATTTCCGCATCCAATTTGTTACAGTTATTCATAGAACGTGGGTGAACTCTTCCGCAAGTACAACACTTGCAGCATAAACAAGTATTTTGCAATTTTCGAACGAAAGCTTCCGTAAGCACTAGACATTATTAACTTAATTCCAGATTAACGTGGTCGGACTCTTCCGACAAAACACTAATAAAGTATTTTACAAACCTATTTCAGATGAAGTCTCAAAAATTTCCGGATCACGACGCAGTAGGAGAAGTACCGTTAGCGTAATAAAACAATCGAAATTATAAAAAAACGATCCTCATAATTATACTAATTTTTTTACCTAAGGGGATGAAAGGGGGTCTAAAGTTTGTATAGGAAGTAAAATTTTTATGGTCCGAATGATACGAAACTTGGTATACGTTCATGTTTACTGTTTAGACACGTGTTTTATTTTTCGCAAGAGATTTCTCAGTTGGCCTATACCTCTAGCTGCTTGTGACGTCATAAGTAACTTAGCGCGAAGAGAGAAATTATGCGTTCCGTCGGGATTGGCAGGAGCTGATTGCAATTGCCTCAGGCTAGTTACAAAGGAAGTATACTCCAAGCCAAGTACATGCCAGGTATACGCTATTAATGTAAGCAAACTCTTCCACCAGGTACCCCTGAAAAGAAAAATTACTGAACATTGACTGATGCTACAGTCAATAATATTTTTTGGGCACTTTGCCGCCCAGTAGAGAAAGTAACCCACCTCTCGTCGAAAAGAATAAATCCTACTTATATATAACTTCGACCTAAATTGAGGCATAGCATACTTGATGTCCCGGTAATGCGTTCCCGTGGGATAATATTTATTTAAAGTTTAAAATAGAGGACGTTATGCAAGAATCGGATTCTGTGGCGGTACGAAGTTCGCTGGGACAGCTAGTATACAATAAAGGACACCTTTACCAGCTCGTCATGTTATATTTTGAACGTTATTGGACACTTTTCCGTGACCATTTCGCTCGGACAAAACCAAGTAGCGTTTACGCTGTCATCTTAATAAAATTATCAACATTAAAGACATATTTTTCTTATCCCGTACCTAGTTTTTGGTTGAGAAAATTTGATTCCAAAATCAATAACTTTGGAAACAACTTTTCGATACTAAAAATGATTTATAGCAAAACAAAACTTTACTGTATTTAATCTGTAGAATTCTATATGACCCGATCGGCTCACCACAACCATGGTTTTAAATTTTTACATTTAAAAAACAGGTTAAAATGTGCGTATTTTAATTATCTATCAAACCCTCAGATCGCTGTTGTCAAAAGTGTAATCATTTTATTACATAACATAACATAAACTCACGCCTGTATCCCAGAGGTGAAGGCAGAGACCAGTGACTGCCACTTGCTACGATCCTGACAGATCACTTTTGCTTCCTCAACATTCATTAGTCGTTGCATGCACGCACGCCTTGCTCTTTGTTATGTCATTTTATTACAGTCACTAAAATTATTATTTTGTGCGAGCGAGACAGCATACTCGGCGTAACAACAGCCTTAACTGTGCCTAAATGAAAATGAAATCAGAAGTAAATGTACCTTTTTTCCTCTATGTTCTATCCTCTTTACCTTACGTACACTTTACTTTGTCCTTCAGGAGGTACACACTTGTTCTGTATGAGATGCTCCGGAAGAGTGGTGTAGAACTCGTTTGGCCTTAGGCTGAGACATTTTGTTTTAATTTATCCAAAAACTCTTATAGAAACTCTTCGGGTTTTTCTCTACAAGAAGCCTCATGCAGAGATGTCAGTGAACTTAGCATATCATTTTCCAGCATATCAAAAATAAATGAGAGTTCTTGTCGCATGCAGCAGAGTTCTATAGTTCCTGATACTTTTCAGAAATAGTTCTGGTGTTTTTACATAGAAAAAAAGCAATTAAAAAATGACATGCTATCTTCCCGTAGCATATCACTTCTCAGAAAATTGAAAGTGTTTCACACTCAGAAACCAGAAATCAAAAATATATTTCAACGTAAAGAATCATATCATGTCATGTCTACACAACTTACGACAACGGTTTCAACAGAGTACCAGTTCTTTGTTCCCTGTATGGCAGCCTCGAAAAGGAAGGTAGCCGAATTGGTTGCCAATGAGACGGCACATACAGAAATTAATTGTAAATCCTTATCGTCACGTCGAAGGGGAATTTTTGAGAGCCCTATCACACTAGCGATTTACGAACGTGCTTCGAGCGGGGCGAACGGAAAACGTGTGCACAACGTGATCGCCACGTTTTCGCAACGTGCTAGCCGCGGATTCACAGCGTGTTCGCAGCGTCTTCGCAACTGTTCGTTCGATCCGAGTTTCAGACAGTCAGTAATATTAAAGATTCCGACAAGGACACCCAACTGTTAGCTTCGATCCTTAAAAAAACGTGATGCCCATAGAAAACAACATCAGATACAGACACCGATTTGAGTGGATCTACATATTATCAAGGTGCTTTTAGAGATGGGCAGACGCTCTATGAAATTTGGGCCGGACAGCTTCAGTAAGGGGTCCTTTTATATATCTACGCAGATCAATTTTGGAACGTTCCCGGGGACGGCACTTTAGTATTTGGGCATCTATTAAGGATGCGATTGAACACTATGGCAAGTTCCTAATGCTCCCGCGGCAATCACGTCGCGTATCCGCGTCGCATACGCTCGTTGATCGCGCCACTTGGACCAACTTCGCTAGTGAGATGAGCCTCCAGGGAGTAACACTATCGCCATTGAGGAAAAAAAAAATTTTTTTTACAGATTGAATTTGCAAAAAGGGTCTATACAATCTCTCAATCATGTTACTAGTAATTTTTAGGACCCATGGCCGTGAAACTAAGGCAAAAAACCTAGGACTAGATAGCATTAACGCCAAACACGGCCGTTTTTGGCACAAACTCTATCTAGTCCCAGGGTCGTGATAGTACTGACAGTTTTTACAAATACGACCTGTAAAAGAAGATATGATTCTTTTTTCATCGGTGGCGCTAGTTAGCACACTGGATCCCCTTCAAAATAAACGTGGGGTAGTTTTAAGCCGCGTTTTCACGAAGCGGGTGTACCCGCACCGAGTGACCAATTTTTTCTACTCGAAAGCTACTCGTCTCGTGTACCTACACTGACGATTTTAGTACAAAAAAAGTCTTTTTACATCAGGGTACTAAGATCGTTGGTATACACGATGATAGTAGCAACTTAGTAGCTAAAATAGGTCATTCGGTCCGAGTGTACCTACTAAGATAGTGAAAACGCGGCGTTATAGGTTTTGAGTCACGTGTTTCTTTCCAAGCTTAGGCGCGGAGCCCACTAATCTGGTGTTTGGCACGGGCATAGCATGGCGGACAAGATGAACAGATGACCTCATCCAAGTGGCAGGAAGGCGCTGGATGCAGGCCGCTTCAAACCGGTCTTTTTGGAAATCCATGGAATAGGCCTATGTCCAGCAGTGGACTTCTTGTGGCTGAATGATGATGATGATGATAACACGGCGCATGGCACGGCATGACGATAAAATTCGTGGAGTAAAGGAACTGACTGCAATCGGGCGCGGGCGCCGAAATGGCGTGCTATAGTACGTCCAACGAAAGGCCATTGAGTGTTCAAATAATGACCTTATGACCGTGTGCTTAGCACGGTATTTAAATGAAACAGAATGATGTCCGCGTCATGTCCGTGTCAGACGCCAGATCAGTGGGCTCCGCGCCTAAGTTTCCGCTCATGACCTAGATTAACTCTTACTTATTTCTAAGTTAACGTACGTAGCCTTACTTCTGGCAAGGTTACGTTCTTACCTAATACAAAAAAAAACTTTAACATGTATTTTATTACACCAGATTCTGTGCTTCGCAAGTCCAAGCTCAAATCGGTTTAAGTACCTAGTCGCGTTAATTAATTCACTTATGAATATTTTAATCTTATAATCTTGATCTGGCCCGCTCCTTAAGGTAAACAACTTTAATGAACTTCGGTGGAGACGGCTCCGCTGGCAGTAATTAATAAATGTCTCTGATAATTCTTGGAACATAGGGCTGACAGGCAATTCTCTAAAATGCGTAGTTTTTTTTATGGAATCAGGCGTTACTTTGCGGAAATCCATAATAGCAACTTTGGCAGAATTTAGCAAAGTAATTTTCACATTTTAATGCTAGTTTTTTTTATTTATTTGGCACACAACACAGGTTGCAAACAATATTACACAAGCCAAACAAAGAAACAATTTACCTTGATCTAGTTCATAACCCTAAACTTATGCGCACAGCATGATTATAAGTTATGAAAAGGAAATGTTGATCATCATCTTCACCCATTTGACGTCCACTGCAGGACATAGGCCTCCTCCGTGGTTTTCATAACCATGAGGGGCTTTGCCACAATCGCCACGCTCGGCAGGCGGGTTGGCGATCGCAGTATGCGGTTGGAATCTCAGGAAGACGCTTCTGCCCGTCTCCTGTTAAATGATCTCCGTAGTCGCCTTCTACGACATCCACGGGAGGAAATGGAGTGACTCTATTCTTAATCCGGCGCCACACGGAATGTTGATCAAATTTGCAATAAAACTAGCATGCTAGCAAAACTAGCATAAGTAAATTTAATAATAATGTTGGTGATGATAATAACAGTTGACTCTTCATTTGAGGATACTTAGTAGGTTCTTTTTAAAGATGTATAATATACATCATGACGTAAAGACCTTATTTTCTTTTCATACAACGGCCGGCCAAAGTCGTAGTAAAAGTATGGAACTACATGTCATGTAGTACGGTTATCGTCCAACTAGGCAAGGACGTCACAAACATAGAAATACACACAGAGTGAGGTTAATTGTACAAATGGAGTACGGCGTTGTCCACTGGGAATCGAACCCACGACCTCGATTTTGATAGTCAAGTGCGTTAAGCCAACGAGGCAGTCAAACGTCTACTTCAAATTTAATCAGTAATCTGAATATTATGTTTCGGCCTGACTTACTCGAAGTATTATTTTTTACTCGACTGTGGCTGAGTTCAAAAGGAGGGTAATGTGTTTTGCTCATACGTATGTAAGTATGTATGTCCGATACTATGTTCCCTTCAGACCGTGGTCAGTTTTTGACATAATTTTGATTCGTCGTGTTTGCGCGAGTGTGAGGTAACAAAGGCTATATAAAATCAGCTTTAATCCAACAAAAATATAAAAAACACTGAAAAGACAAAAATAAAGAAGTGAAATAAAAAATTACCAACGACCCGACTGTTGAGCCTTAACTGCTAAGAAGGCAGGACCCAAATTCAGCAACGTAACTCATTGCGAGGTACCTAGGTTGGTCCCGCCTGCTTAACAAGTAAAGCTCAGCAGTCGGATTACATAAGCAGCCTATAATACGTCCCAGTGTAGGGCACAGGCCTTCTCACAGGGAGAGAGTATGGGCTTAATCACCACGCGTGCCCACCGCGGATCGGCGCTTTCAAGCGCTGAGGTATATGAATAGCTCCGACACTCAGGTTTCCTCACGATGTTTTCCTTCACCGTTAGCGAGTGGTATTGCTACTATAACTTCACAAATGTACATAACTCAGAAAACCAAGTCATAGGTTCATGCCCGCACCGGGGATCGAACCTGGGTCTCCCACTTTCGAGTCCGAGGTTCTACCCACTAGGCTACCACCGCAGTCGGATTGTCGGATATTTTTTATTTCAGTTTTTTTTTTACTAAATGCTTATGTCCAAGGTACAACGGGTCCACTGCAAAAAGCACTCACCTGTGTGGAACGCTGACACTGTACCGCATCCTTATTCTGTCAGCCTCTAGATTTATTACCGCAGTACCCCAAGATAGGAAAACACTGGAAGAAATACCAATAAAAACCGGCCAAGTGCGTGTTGGGCCACAATGTAGGGTTCCGTAGAAAGACGCTTTTTTAATATGCTTTACAGAAGTAACAACTTCATTTTCAATGGATTTTGTGCGTAATTTTACTTTTATAAGTTTGTTGCCTATTAGTCGTTAAGTAACGAAGCCTACTTAGCCGTGATACTTTTCGTTTTAAGTTCCTTATATGTGCTATGAATTTTTTCATGTTTGAACAATCAACCATTTAGCCAGGAGAGGGGGGGACGCCCTACTTGGACAAACATTTGCGCTTTAAAGCTTAATATTTTGCAAACGGGATAAAAAAATGGTCTTCTTACACCCATAATATTTTTTAACGATCAATCCAACAATACTTCACAGGATGGGGTAGACGAGAAAAAAAATCATCCCCACTTTTCAGGTATATAGCAAAAAAAAATATTTCCAACATTTTATTCTTTAACTTTATTGGCGTGATAAATATGTATACATACCAAATTACAGCTTTCTAGTACCACTGGTCTTTGCGCTAGGCCGCGGACGGACAGATAGACAGACAGACGGACATAGCGAAACTATAAGGGTTCTTTGTCGGAGTAAGGAACCCTAAAAAGTAAGTTTACGTGTGTTAAGTGGGAATATCGCTCTTTTGTCGGCGTGAAAGAATATTATCTTTAGTTTTCAATAAGATATTTTTCTGTAAAATAATTTAATTTACATAATTCTCGCGCCCGTTATCATATACACGAATAACCTTTTTTGAACTGAAATTACTTTTAGTACTCTCTTGAAACTCGACTCGGTCAATTCGTATGACATACAAAAATAAATTCACGCCTATCTCCCAGAGGGGTAGCCAGAGACCAGGGACTGCCATTTGCCACGATCCTAGCAGATCACTTTTGCTTCCTCAACATTCATTAGTCGTTGCATGCACGCACGCCGGTTTCTGGTACTGCTGTTGTGTGCTGTGTGCTGTGGAGTGATGGTCCCAATACTTATGTATGGTAGCGAGACTTGGTTATGGCAAAAGAAGCAAGAAAGTAGGATTAATGCAGTAGAAATGAGGTCCTTGAGACTATAATTGAGCGAGGAATGTTGCGTTGGTTTGGACATACGGAGAGGATGAAGGAAGAATGATTGACGAAACAAATATATCGAGCGAATGTGGGTGGAATGGCCGGTAAGGGACGTCCCAGGCGGACATATTTCGACCAAATAGGGGATGTATTAGCAAAGGGCAAGACAAAAAGTACCCAAATCGTATGATAAATTATATAAAAAACCGGAAAAGTGTGAGTCGCACTCTCGCACCGAGGGTTCCGTACAAATTTGTAGGTTGGTACGTAGCTATTATAAATAGTTCAGGAATCGAGTCTAACAGTTCTTTCCGAGCTTTTCCCGAACTTCAAAGACTATTTTTATGATTTAATTACAAATGTTTAGTTTTCAGACATTTCCCTGTATTTTTAGTATCATCATCATCATCATCATCAGCGATTTGACGTCCACTGCAGGACATAGGCCTCCCTCATGGTTTTCACAACCATGAGGGGTTTTGCCATAATCGCCACGCTTGGCAGGCGGGTTGGCGATCGCATTATGCTGTTGGAATCTCAGGAAGACGCTGCTGCCCGTCTCCTGGTAATTGATTTCCTTAGTCGCCTTCTACGACATCCACGGAAGGAAATGGAGTGACGCTATTCTTAATCCGGCGCCACACGGAACGATTTTTAGTATAAGACGATGTTACTTGCTCAATTTCATAGTTCTAGTTTAACAGAAAGTACCCTACAAATTTTGATTCCCTTGAGTGTCGAAATAAACGGCCGTGACTTTTTTTACGTTAACTTAGAAGTTTGATTTTTTCACAGTTTCAAGGAACTGTACATCTGAGAACACGCGTTCCCGCGTAAAGGGTCTTGACAGACAGACGAACGGATGGACGGACGGACGGACGGACGGACGGATAGACGGACAACAAAGTGATTCTATAAGGGTTCCGTTTTTCCTTTTAGCCAAACAAAAAATTGAAAAAAAATATACGCGTCGAATTGAAAAAAAGGAGTACCTAGGCTTTTTTGAAGTCGGTTAAAAAATTGGCGCTGTGTCTTTTGAACTACAAATAAATTTATAAATTTTTTGACAGGATGTGCGCTATTATGCAGATTCCGAAGTGGTGCACCATAAAAGAGCCGCAGCTCAGCAGCGGATGTAGAACGCGTTTGGAAAGATAGATGGATGGAAACCAGATATAGGTACCTACCTCTACATTCCGTGTTGTTTTTATACACTCATTTGCAGTTAATATCGTCCTTAACATTGCGACTGTGTTTTTACTCATCTGTTACATAAAACAACAATTCATAGTTTATTATGGCATACATTATGTACGTGAGTGTCCCTACTTCTTAACCTGTGGGTTGATCAAATTTGCAATGTTCGTCGAATTGTCATAATGAACCATGAATTGCAGTTCTATGAAACAGGCCCCAGCCCCTATATGACGCGCACCAAATCCTGAACCGTCCCAATCGTTTAACTAAAAATAACCCTGTGTAATTTGACCGGGCAGCGAAAGCTATGGTTAATACATGGTATTGATTGCAATTTGTATCAGTACTTATCAGTATGACGGGATAGGACGAGATGGGATTTGAGGACAGATGTTTCAATTTTCTATCACAATCATTGTTTATCGCTACCGTGCAGAAGTGTTTCTCAAAAAATGTTATTATGTGAACTCATACATACATACATACATACATACATACATACATACATACATACATACATACATACATACGTACATACGTACGTACATACATACATACATACAAACATACATTACACGCTTACGCGCAAAAAAATCGGCTGAATGTTGATATTGTTTTTAAGACTACCATTCCACCCAATAAATTAACTAAAGGTTTAAGGTTTTAGTTTCTCGTAAACCTTACATCTTAACCATTGCTTTTGCTGCAACGTACATTCGCTGTAACGTTATTCGCCGCAGAGAACATTCGCTGTAACGTACTTCGCAGCTATGAACTTTCGCTGTGACGTACCGTACATCGCTGTACCGTACTTCGCGGTAACGTAATGGAGTCGCAAACTTTGGTATTTCGACAGAATTTGGTACGCATAATTAGGCGCCTTTTGAAGTCAAAGTAAAAAGAATATTCAATGTAGCGCAGGCGCTGCGAATTAATTATGGTTATTCATTAAAAATATTTCCAGTAAGAGGTAGACGGAAGCAAAAAAACCGGCCAAGTACCATTATATACAAAATTAGACAAAGATCGTATTTTAGAACATCGATATCTATAGAAACCAACAAGAAGCGTTTAACATTGATATTTAATGACATGACATTGGGGCTGTGAAGGTTACATAGATGGCCGCTAGATGGCGAGCGTTATCTTAAGACAACGTTTGTTGTATGGGAGCGAACCTTAAATATTTGTATTATTCTGTTTTTAGTAGGTATTTTTTGTTATAGCGGCAACCGAAATACATCATCTGTGAAAATTTCAACTGCCTAGCTATCACGGTTCATGAGATACAGCCTGGTGACAGACAGACAGACAGACAGACGGACAGTGAAGTCTTAGAAACAGGGTCCCGTTTGGCACCCTTCGAGTACGGAACCCTAAAAACGGGCAAAAAAAGTCTAAAAAACTTTACCACAGACATTTTTATTTTCTCACAGCGTGCCTTCGCTCCATTCTGTACTTTCTTACATCTTGTTCTTGGTAACCAAATTAATGAAAAATGTTAGCACAAGTGGAAGTAAGGTAAGCAACATTACAAGGCTAATGGAAACAGTTCACTCTTCTGTTTATCTATGGTAGATGGCGTATTCCGTGATAACTTGGTCATGTTTTACCAAAAACTTCCTGATAAGAAAGTACTGTGGTTTTTCGCTTTGATTACATGAACAGCCATTTCGCTGAAATGTGAAAGTTCGCAAAGTTAAAACCGGAATAAAGAATAACCAATAACCCGCCTACTAAGCATTAACTACTTCCGTGTGGTGCCGGACTGAGAATAGCATCACTCCAATTCCTTCCGTGAATGTCGTAGAAGGAGACTAAGGAAATACATTACCAGGAGACGGGCAGCAGCGTCTGCCTGAGAGTTCAACCGCATACTGCAGTCGCCAACCCACCTGCCAAGCGTGGCAATTATGGCAAAACCCTTCATGGTTAGGAAAGCCATGAGGGAAGCCTATGTCCTGCAGTGGGCGCCAAATGGCTGATGATGATGATGAAGCATTAACTACTAAGCAGGCGGGATCAAGGTATCTCTCAATTAGTTACATTGTTGAATTTGGGTCCCGCCGGGATTAATGCTCAGCAGTCGGGTTATTCATCATCATCATCATCATCACCACCATCATCATCATCAGCCATTTGACGCCCACTGCAGGACATACGCCGCCCTCATAGTTTTCCAAGCTTCCCGGTCTTGTGCCGCCCGCATCCAGCGACTCCTGTCCACCGTGACCACGTCGTCAGACCATCTGGTGGGGGGCCCTTAGAACTTTTTAAGAATTGTATTTTTATAAAGAAGACCGTAGGTTTTTATCAACAACGTTTTGTGTTCAAGACCATTCCATTTTAAAAAGATATATTTTTTAAGCCTTTCGCAGTTTTTCTGGAAGATAGTATTTTCAAAGTCTCTTGCACCCACTTTACCTGTACAAAGAACTCTATAATCCGTACCGTGCAGTAAAGTATAAAATGTGGAACCTTTTTGCGTAACGAGCACAAAAACCGACGGCTAAAGAAACTGAATGGGTCCATTACATTTTTAACCTGAGCAGTATGGTACCACTAGGCAACGTCTTATACTGTAAGTGAATTTTACCTTGTTTTATTGTTTATCTTGTCCCTGAGTAAGTTTAAAAATACAATAGTCTCATCTATGCTTTCTTGAATTGTTTTTCTAACGTTTTATTTTACATTATTCCTTTTTATGGTTCTAGTAAGCGGTGGTAGCCCAGTATGTAGAACAATGGACTCGGAAGTGGGAGACTCAGGTTCGATTCCCAGTGCGGGCATGTACCTATGACTTTGTTTATTTTCAAAGTTACGTACACCTGCGAACTTGTAGTAGCAATACATAGCGAGGAAACCCGCGGCTTAGTTGGCTCCGCACTTATTGACTTGTCTTTCCTGTGGGCTAGGCTGACTAAGCTGTCAGGATGGTGTAGGTTCTGGGCAACCCACTCCATCTGAAAAACAATGTCCCTGGCACTGCATCTTCCTAGTGGTCCCTTCACCCATCTAGTGTGAGTAATAGTGTTTCGTGCTGTAATAAGAGTTTTAAATTCTATTTTTATTTGTTTTCTTACAAACAACACATTCTGGAATGGTTCGCGTATTTTAGATAATAAAAGTTTTTTGTTCTGGTGACGATCCGTGATCCAATCTAAATACTCGCACTGGTGCCTTCCGGGTGATCGTCGCGCATCTATCGGTGACGTGGCACACTCTTCACATTGATGAAAATTCAAACGTGAGAGGAATTGCGCTCTATGTGTTTTTTCGTGATTTATACGTAATCATTCAACGTCGAAGACGTTAAATGTGCCAACGAGTTTCATTCAGCCCTATGGACGTTGAAGAATAATTTGTGGTGCCTGGACTAACAAGGACTGACGCAGAGCAGCGAGCCGCGCGCTAGAGTTAAGGTGCGGAGACCGGTGAGTTGCCAGGCCGATACAAATTCTCTTTAACATAAAATTTTAACAGATAGTGTCACTGGTCGCTGTATCATCATCATCATCATCATCATCATCATTCACCTAGAAGAAGCTGTATATTCATCTCATTACGTAGATGCGAAGGTCAAAGTTTTAGAGTTCCGTAGCTGAAAAGGAAAAAAAACAGAACCCTTATCACTTTGTTGTCCGTCCGTCTATTAGTAGTTAGTACGTCTGTCTGTCAAGACCAGGGCAAATAAGCGACGGCAGCACATTCATTGGACACCTCATCTGTCAAAATCGGTCAAACTGGTTGTTGATAAAGAAAGCTACACACATACAAACGAGCGAAAACATTACCCTCCAACTCTCACAGTTGGGTAAGGTAAAGCACCGAAAACGCACCCAATCTACGTAATATTCCCCGCGCTTATGATGTCACAGGAGACCGGTGATCATGTGCGCAAAATGTTCTCCCGTGAAGAGTTTGCTGACAAATTATGACAGCGGATCATTTCACTAATGGATGGGGCGTCCCCGAGTGGTGGTGCCCAGAAGAACCACGTATAAGTAAGTAAAAAAATTCGTGTCTGGCCACGTGCAGTGTAGGGTTCCGTAGAAGGAGGAGTTTTTACCTACTTTTTAGAACTAACAACTTCATGAGTGTAGTTTTCAATGGAATTTGTACGAAATTTTCCTTTTATAAGTTGGTCGCCTATTGCTCGTTAACTTGTAAAGTCTACTTAGCCGTGATAGTTTCACTTTTAAGTTTACTATATTCACGTTTTACAGTCAACGTTTTTGACGTTTTACGTACATTTGTCTTTGTAGTAGCAATAACACTCGCTAACCGGGAAGGAAAACATCGTGAGGAAACCTAAATGTCTCTGAGGTGTTCACAATCATCTCAGCTTGAAATTGCCAATCTGCGGTGGGCACACTTGCTAATCAAGCTCATACTCTCTCTCTCTCTCTCCACTCACTCCATTTCCTTCCGTGGATGTCGTAGAAGGCGACTAAGGAAATAAATTACCAGGAGACGGGCAACAGCTTCCTGAGATTCCAACCGCATACTGCGATTGCCAACCCACCTGTCAAGCGTGGCGATTATGGCAAAACCCCTCATGGTTATGGTTAATCCACGAAGGAGGCCTATGTCCTGCAGTGGGCGTCAAATGGCTGATGATGATGATGATGATTCATCGTAATTTTTTGAGAAACCCAGGTTCTTCTTCTTCTTCGGCCCTTTAACTCATGGGGGAGCATAGGGCTTCAATCACAGATTTCCACTTCTGACACAGCTTCCAATGCAGGCCACCTAGTGCCGATCGACTTAGCCTCTTGGGATATAGACAGATCATTTGTAGATGTTAAGCCCGGGATTAGTATACTAATAAAAATAGCTGTTGAAGTGTTTCGATTTGTCGATTAATGTTGACTTGTTTGTCCTTCGTAGTTCAAAGGAGTTTTAGTACCTACATTGTATTTAGCACCCTGGCTTCAATCACAGATTTCCACTTCTGAAGGTGGTCCGCGGCAGTTTCCAATTCAGGCCACCTAGTGCCGATCGACTTGACCTCTTGGACTATAGATATAATCTTTTGCAGGTGTTAAGCCCGCGGTTAGTGGATGGTGAATAATGGCCGTTTAAGAGTTTCGATTTGCCGATTAACTTTGACTTGTTTGTCCTTTGTATTTCAAAGTACTTTTAGGATCCCTACCGTAACTTTCATTTTCTAAAAATCGAAAAATATTGTTACCAATTTTAAAGTATTATAAAAAGTGGAAACGATAGTTTTGGGGGCTAAATAGTATATAATAAGGATCTGAATAAAAACCATCACGGAAATCGAAGATATTTTTTAAAATTCCCTTTATTAATTCGATTTTTTTGCTCCTAAAATTCATCTTGTAAGTACAATACACCATGAATTTGGTACGAAAGTTTATATGTTAGATGTTTTATATCACCCACAGTACACAGTCACTTTCGGTCTCAAAGTGGGGTACTCACCCCCGGTTTCTCGTACACTAACAACCTGTTAATCTACTGTTAACAGCTGTCAGTGGTTTTTTTGTATGCACTTTGGTCAATTGACAGCTGTTAACAGTAGATTAACAGCGTGTTAGTGTACGAGAAACTGGGGGTCTGTGCTCTAGTGACATATTTTCGTAAGAAGCGATCGTACCCGTTCTTCTGTTTATATTTCAGAGCCTGCTTTCAAATGAGGTGTTCTAGCGAGCGATTTTCCGCTTTCTTTTTTTAGCGTTTGTTTTTCCCGGCAGGGGAAGTGTGCATCATCTGGTCGGTCGGAGAGTCAAAAGTACAGTCGACAGCACAGAGACCATAACATTTTAGTTGCAAAGTCACCCGTAACGCAAGTCAGTAGAGAGCACGGGAGTAAAGGGTGATGGCCAGTTGAGTGTATTATTCCAAGGTTTTAAGAAAAACATTGTGAGTAAAAACACGTTTTACAAACTATCGTTCATTCGTTGTCATTTGGTTACGTTTGGAGTGTTTTTGTCCGTTTTTCCTCCAAATGATCTAGATTTTGAAACGGACTCCTAGTTTTGCTTGTAACTTTCAAAATAGGTCACAGTTTCTGTGTTACTTTGGATATTAATTTTTTCTCTTAATTTTGAACTACAGTACATTCATTATAACTTGTCCCTTGCCAGCGTCGTGTTTGCACGCTATGAAAGTAAATTATCAAACAGGACAGGGATGGTAAACGCACTGTACGTATTTATCTCAGAGGGGCAGAGACTAGGCAAAAGCTACTGTGTTAGTAAATAATTATACTTAATTGTGAATTTCATATATTTGTCGCTAATTATTTCAATAAGCACCACGCGTTTACAAGCTTGACAATTACAATAACACTGGGTATTTTAAAAAGGTCCGGTGAAACTTAAAGGAACTAATCCATACTTTTATTATGAGACCAACTAGGTACATATTAAAATATACATGTATCATATCAGCGACCCTATACTGAATTTTGATATTTGTAGGAGCGAAGGTTTGAAACAGATAATAATTTTTTGCATTATTGGAGTTCCTTTATTAACAAAAATTGTTAGTATAGATAAGTATAATAACCCCCTTAAGTATCATTTATTCAGGAACAATATAAATCGTATTTCAAATGTTGAACTAACTTGAATATCGCCTATAAATCAGAGACAGAGAGAGTATTGGCTTAATTACCACGCGTGCCCACTGCGGATTGGCAACTAATTAATTAAGTTATTAACCACACAGGGTGGAGTTTTGTAATGCCACCTGAAGGTAAAGTACTCTTAATACTGTATATAGAAAATAGTACTCAAAGAAAACATTCCTTTATTTTTGAAAAGAAAGAAAACTGCATTTAAAAGTTTTCGAAAATTCGCTTAACACACCCGAGAATCGAACCGACTAAAATCTGTAAAAATTACACCCTGTACTTTTATTGCATCAATCGTTAGGGTCAATTATAAGGATGAATTTCCTCAACAAACTTGGTAAATTAAATGAAAAAAAAACTATGAAATCTTAAATTATTTTAATTATTTACAAAAAATGGTTAACTAACTAATTATAAGTTGCTTGAGGGCTCCATTTTCTTGGATACAAAAATTTATTCCTCTAACGAATCCACTTCTAGTAACCTTTAATAACGTGTTGTAGTGAATATTGTAAATGGTATTCTGAACTTTAACTCTCAACTCGTTTACACTCACATACGATTTCATGTAAATTTTATTTTTTACCTGGTACCCACACAAAAAAATCTAGAGGTGTGAGATCTGGTGAAGTCGCAGGCCATTCTGATTGTGCCGTTTGCACCAATCCAGGTATTAAAATGTTTATTAATGTAGGCAGTAGTGATTCTGCTGTTATGGGCTGGAGCACCATCTTGCTGTAGAATTATTTGGTTTCGCTCATTTCTTAAGAAATCCATTATTTCCATAATTGAATCGTGTGATTTTAAAATAACACTTGCCCATTTTTTTTTTATTAAATTATTTACACCTACCTATTGATTTACATTAGAAAAAAAAATTGTAGTTTATTCATACAGAAATCAATATAATATGATAAAATATTGCTGTTGTAGATTTGAATTTCAATAAAACAGTTTTTTCTATTTCCTGCAAAGTTGTAATGAAAGGACATGTGTCGTTTTAAAATCACACGATTCAATTATACTCGACAGTGTTCAAATGACCTTCGTACACGCGGACTAATACAACCATGTTTCTCATAGTTGCGCACCAAATGTTGAAACTAAATCTTACTTGACTGTTAGTTTCATGAACACAAACAGGATTCACTCGAGAACAGTGGTTATTGCGGCGATGCTACATGCCGTTATTGCTGAAGTTGGTTTCGTCAGACTATACGATGTTACTCAGGGTGTAATTTTTACAGATTTTAGTCGGTTCGATTCCCGGGTGTGGCAAGCGAATTTTCGGAAATCTTTGAATGCAGTTTTCTTTCTTTTCAAAAATAAAGGAATGTTTCTTTGAGTACTAAAGTCTTGTTTAATAACTGGTGAAAATAATTCCTTATTCATAACCAGTTATGAAATCTTAGTTACGAATGTGGACGAAGAGCTATTTTCTATCTACGGTATTAAGAGTACTTTCCATTCAAGTAGAATTACAAAATCCCACCCTATATAATACAATTAATATAATAGTAATAAAATTGTGATTATGATTAAAATTATGTACTAACATTAGTTACATTAATACATGTTTATTATTTTCATTTATTTTTGCAGTAGATATGATTTCAGTTTAATTTTGAAGCTTCAATAAAATCACCTGTATAACATCGTTTTTTTATCGACGCTGTTTAATGAAACATGCACGCCCGATATGTACAGTTGTGCCATCGTGACCGAAGTCGCCCAGTTACATAAGGGCTACTGTGCAAGAAATAAGTAGAGATTGATTTACGGTCGACTGTACCGACCCGGCCTACAGAGATTGGCATCTCCACTTCTAAGTTGACCAATTAATTACAACTTAAAATACTTCTCCGATTGGCCCGGGATAGTTTCCTTGATGTTAATTAAACTTGGCCAAAGTTGCCCTTGTTCGTGTAAGTTAAATATTGTTAGCTAGCCTCAACACGAGTAATTATGTTCGGGTAATATTCAGATAAAAATATATTTAGAAAAATCGACTTCATGAAAAATACTCTCTAATAAGAAGGGGACAATGCAGACCAGGGAGGCTCTACCAACAGTCTCGAAACGTCTTTCATGTAGCCTGCTGCGTCTGAGAAGAGATAGTCTTCGCAAAGCCACTAACAGGCCACTGCTGACTGAATAGAAATTTCCACAACATGGGACTAACCGACAGCCCGCTTTGCCGGGGATGCCTCCAAGAAGAGGAAACACCAGCCCACGTGACCATTCAATGTGAAGGCGCGGAAAAGCAACGGACCGTCATCATTGGGAAACTGGGATCCCTTCAGGAAGCCTGCATTGACATCAGAGCACTGCTGGCTTTCTGGAAAGAGATAGGCTGGCTGGAGTGAGCTCACAGCTTTGCTACGTACAATGGCCCAACCATGAGCCTAAGTGCGGAAATCTCAAGTCTAACTAACTGAGAAGGGGATGTTTTAGCAAAGGGCTAGATAAACCCTGCGTGCATGCAACGACTAATGAATGTTGATGAAGCGAAATAGGTCAGGATCGTGGCAAGGCGCAGACCCTCATCTCTGCCTACCCCTCCGGGACACAGGTCTGGCTTTTTGTTATGTTTATTATTTAGACGCTAAAATAATAGTTCGATTATTTTCTCAGGATCCTACCAAATCTTGACCAAATTTATAAGGGATCGCCCTTGAGGTACCCCCTATTTGACAAAAAAATAAAATTACATAAAAAAAATTACGACGAATTGAGAACCACATCCCTGATTGAAATCGGTTAAAAATAAAAATTTGACTGCAAGCATAGTTTCGGTCCATGTTATCTGGGACGATATGACGATTTTAAAACCACTACATACTTCTTACTTCTAGATTTATGTAAGTTTATTATTAAGTTTAAGTATGTACTATTCATATTTGCACCAACTACCCGTCTCCCTTTCTCATTCGGAAACCTTTCCGTCACAAGGTTGTCTGGAAGAAATTGCTGTTAGCAATAAGGCCACCCATTGTACTTTTTCATTGTAACTTTCATATTTTATGTCTCGCTTCTTGTGTGCAATAAAGAATATTCTTATCTTATCTTAATCTCTAGAATTCTAAAGGACCCAAACAGGCACCATAAAAATGGTCTTCAATTGTTCTTCTAAAGGTCATAATCTAACAGGTTAAGGGGCTCCATGCAGTAACTCTAGCGCCACGCGCCGCCAGTGGCAAAAATCATAATATCTTCTTTTACAGATCTTTTCTTGCAAAAAGTGTCAGACCAATCTCACGATCGTAAACGCAGGATCACGGACCTACGTGCCGTAAAACGGCCGTTTTTAATGCTGTAATGTAGTACTGGGTTTTTTGCCTTCGGTTCACGGCCATGGGTCTATAAAATCTATTTAGCATATGGTCAGTCGTAAACACCTTTCATTTGACATCACATTTGCGAATGTCGGTCGAGCCGCTTGACCGATTTTGCATACATACACATTTTCTTACATACCTACATAAAAAAAAACTTAAGCCTTTGCATCTATGTACTGAGATGATTTATACAGCGTCCAGTGGCGCATTCACTCACATCACACTAGATGGGTGAAAGGACCACTCGGACGCTGCAGTGCCTGAGACTTAAAAGGAGTAGGCTTGCCCAGCACCTATACCATCCCGACAGTTTAGTCGGCCTAGCCCACAGGAAAGGCAAGTCAATTTGTGCGGAGCCAACCAAGCCGCGGGTTTCCTCACGATGTTTTCCTTCACGGTTAGCGTGTGGTACTGCTACTACAAATTCGCAGATGTACGTAAGTTTGAAAATAAACAAAGTTATAGGTACATGCCCGCACTGGGAATTGAACCTGGGTCTGCCGCTTTCCGAGCCCATTGTTGTACCCACTGAGCTACCACCGCTTACATACATACTTAAGTGTGAAAAACATAACCTTCCTTTGCATTCGTAGTCAAGTAAAAATTATGTAATTTTGAAAGTACCCCTACTTTCAAAATTACATAGTTTTTAACACAAATTGACTATTGCGAACTGTCTCTGAGTTTTCTCCGACCTACGCAGATTTCCTCACGATCCGAAGATTACTAAAGTTCAAATACCTTAATTGGCCAGCAAACAAACCTTTCCGCTACCTACTCGAGTCTGTTGGAGATTATTATTGATACAAATAACAGATACACCAGGGACGTGTTGAGGTAACTACGGAACGCCGGAAAATACAGCCTGGGCCGGAAAGTTTTACACTTTTGAAACTATAGATAGTTTAGTTTCGGTGACTTGGCAACCCTCACCCGAATAAGAAGAAGAAAAATTTAAATAAATGCTGTACTTTTAAAAGCAAAAATGTCAGATTATTTATTTTTTTAAATGTTTTTTGGGATTTTCATTTATTTTTTTAATGTTGGGTGTGTAATAAATAGTTTTAATGTAACTTCATCCAATGTTAACAGAGTAACCTAGTTGAGATTATCGCCGATGACACTTCTGCAACTCCTGCATCTTTAAGATATTCGGTATCCACACCATTAATTTAACAAAAAAATCTAAAAACTACAACGTATTTAATGGCAGAATTGATATTGACGTTTTCAATGATCATTATTATCAAAACGTTTATAGCACATAATTAAAAAATACAATAGCAATGTGGCGGACTTAATACTATAAGCATTTTCTACCAGTCAACCACAGGATTCGCCCTGGTGTTCAAAAATAAAATCATCCATTCGTTCAAAACATAAATGTACCTTTTTGTTTTTAAATTCTTGGTTCAGTCAGGTTCCCACGGGACAGATCGTCGCACCTGGTGCGGGATCCAATTATAATCGCTGGTTCATGAACATTTTAAGTTTTAGTGATAAGCATGCTTCCTGTTCAAAGCTATGCTAAACATTCGCCCAGAAATAAATGTTTCTTAACTTAATAATATTTAATCACCAGTTATTTATTTGATACGCCCCTTCTCCAAACCTTGATATGCCCAATAGCTTGGAGTTACTTTGTTTACTTGCTTCTGGAAAGATGGAAGTTGCCAACTTGTTGTTTATTGTTCTAGCCAACTGTTTGAGTTAGCATGATTGCCTGAAATAGAGGTTCCTTAACTGGCTATGCACGATACTTGTGTAATTGCTTCGTTGGCATATGATTACACTCGCCTACACCAATGGAAAGATCGTGTATTCGATTTTCACTCAGGTTGATATACTACTCGTTTTTTTTACTTAACAATTTTTTGTCTCACTGCTAGGCAAAGACCTCCTCCCCTGCTTTCCATATCTCCTTATCCGCAACGACCGCGCACCATCCCGGCAAGAACGCATTAAGGGGCTCCAGGGAGTAACACTATCGCCACCGAGGAAAACAGTCATATCTTTTTTTACAGATCAAAGGAAAAAGATCAAGTGATTAAGACACTTAGAATCGCTAGCAACAAAGTTATGCCACAATGAAATAATACCTTAATTTGTAGTACTGGCTTAAAATTTTAAAATACTATTGTTAGCATTAAAGTAATTCTCCGGACGAGGATGTAATAGTATTGCATGGAGACTTACCAAAACACAAGAAGTCTCTAGCTTAACTCATTTACAGGCATTTATTTTACTGAGACTCTGTCTCACAGAAATACTAAAATTCATGCGAAATAGTTAATAAAGAAATATACATTCTGACTTCATGCGAAATAGTTAATAAAGAAATATACATTCTGATCATGAAGAAAACCATCGCAAAACCGTTGAAAACGTGGTGATTATATCACAGAACACATATGATTATATTCTCTGTGGTTATAATGATAGGTGACAGGACGTAGCACAGATTAGGAACGATGACATTCAGTGCTGCAAAATGTAATTTATATCGATCATCAATTCGATTCTATCAGTCACCATTTCATAAAATATAACTGAAATGTAATATAATTGATTTACGTGATGCGAGTAGAAAGCCCGGTGATTATGCCTCATATCACCTTTACATAATAATATATAATATGCAGTCTATGTAGATAAACCATAACATTTTAGTTGCAAAGTCATCCATAACATAATCAGTCAGGCATGTAAAACTTTACATGCGTAGGTACTGATTACGTTATGTTCCCACTTTAGGGCAGGAATCGTCTCGCACGCAAGCTCGATGACTTTCTGCCACCCTAACAAGCCGGTTTCCGATAAGGCCTTACATACGTTGGACCATACACATACGCTGCGGCAGAATGTACAATGTAATCTGCCACTATGCTTAGCTTTTTTGGAGTGAGGTGAGGTATGGGGGCATGGGGTGTACCTCATACACATGTTTCCGTAAACGTTAGACAGTCGTACTGCTATAAAAAAATCACATACAATGTCCGATTCGCACCCAACACCTTGGAATGTGATGCAAGCGTTCTGTTAATACATAACCACCGCTTTCCTAGTTAATTTAAAGGTTTATTTAAAGATCAGCATCCGAGCGATTCAGTCAAATTAAGGTCTACAAGATCCACAGATCCGTGTGGCACTGGATTAAGAATAGCGTCACTCCATTTCCTTCCGTAGATGTCGTAGAAGGCGACTAAGGAAATAAATTACCAGGAGATGGGCAGCAGCGTTTTCTTAAGACTTCAACCGCATACTGCGATCGCCAACCCGCCTGCCAAGCGTGGCGATTATGGCAAAACCCCCTCATGGTTATGAAAACCACGAAGGAGGCCTATGGACATATCCTGCAGTGAGCGTTAAATGGCTGATGATGATGATGATGAAGGTCCACACTGTTGAATCTGTTACCTAATATATAAAGTAAACCGCAAATAATCTAAATGAACAGGTGGATAAAGAAATATGCAAATGAAGTAGGTATTATCAAACGAAATAACAAAAGTTATGTTATGCTATTTTTTTTTTCAGCTAAATATACCTATTTTTTCTCTGTATCGATTCATTCGATTTCAAAAGTAGCGGTCGGTCTGATGGCAACACTACATTATTGAATGCACAGATTGAGATTTAAACAGGTCTGTGAATGGATCAATAGATTTGTATCAAGATGACAGCGGTCGTTAAACCGGAAGCATTAATTATTGTATAACTTTATTAATTTAGAATTACGGAGAAGTCATGGTTTTATAAGAAAACCCCAATTTTTTATAATTGAAAACATGAATTATGGACACTGAAAACCGGTGACACTATTTAGATTTTAGCGATACTGCTAATGGTCAAGATCCTTTGCAAAGTGTCCGTACAATCCCTCAATCATGTTAATAGTGATTTCTAAGGCCCACGGCCGTGCGCGTAAGGCAAAAACCCTAGGACTAGATAGCAATAACGCCAAAAACAGCCGTTTTTGGCGTAAATGCTGTCTAGCCACAGGTTCGTGATCCTAGGTTCTTTGTCGTGGGTCCTAAAAATCACTGTTAACATGATTGAAAGATTGTGCAGACACTTTTGGCAAATACGATCTGTAAAAGATGATATGATTTGTTTTGCATTGGTGGCGCTAATTAAAATAATAAAAATAAATAAATACGTTTATTTTCAGTTTCAAACTCGATGGTACAACTTTTTGTGGGAGTTTCCTTTTTAGCTCTTCCTAATTGGTTAGCATTAATTAAGCTAATTAAAGTTGACAATGGACTCAAATTCAGCATGCGATAAAATAAAGTAAACAGTAAACACATTAGGAAGAATCGAAAAACAATACATTACTATTGTTATTATTATTATTGAGTTAGCCTACTGGATCCCCTTAAGGTATAAGGTATTTGGATCCCAAGTGGCGGGACCACTTGTGCAGCCTGTATTAATAAAACTGTAAGTTTGTTTGTGAACTTTGCAAATTGAAACGGCATAAAATGATCACTTTCCTTCTTTTTTTCTATATGAGAAAACTCAGACCACAAGAGTAAAAACATAACATAACATAAACTCACGCCTGTATCCCGTTGGGGTAGGCAGAGACCAGGGTCTACCACTTGCAACGATCCTGACAGATCTCTAAAACAGTAAAAACACATCTCCGGCTTTAAGGTTCCTATTTTAATGTATTAAATTACACATCCGGGAGATCTCTAAGAAGAAATCGTCGAAAGGTCTACTAAGGTGTTACCCGAGATGTAAATAAAATACACTTACTGCTCCTCTATTCCCTACACGTACCAAATCCCGAACGATTTCAATCGGGGAAATGTCAAATTCTGTGGAATTTCGGAACTCCTGTTGGAATCCTGAAGTTTGCGATAGCAATTGGTATGCCAATTCCTATTGCAAGCGTCAGGATTCCGACAGGATTTGTTGCGTAATTAGCCGTCTGAGCTGAAGCTCTTAAATGCACAGCCTGAAATGTAAGCATTTGAAACGAAATAAACCTTCTTTCTTTTAGTTTATGCCTCCGGGTTTAGTTTCGTCGTGCCCCACTAGATGCCTGTATTCTCATCACGTAGGTACCCTAGCGAAAGTAAGACTAGCTCTATTTTGGATGAAACTGGTAAAAACTAGTTTTAACCGGACAAGTTCCGCTTTTTTTTAGGTTCCTCAGGGCCAGTTACGGACTTAGAATTTCACTAAGTAAATAGTTAACTGCAGTGCTGCAGCTGTCTCATCGAATTTCTCAGAAAAAAGCGTGACAGAACGTTACTTAACTATATGCTTAATAAATTTCTCAATTCAGAAACCGGTCCTGAGTGTTGACTCACGTTTTATCTGCCCTAATTGAATTCGCAGTAATTGTTAATTTTGTTACGAGTCTTTCCTGAAGCAGATAGTACTTTGTTTTACTGGTTAATTTAAACTTAGCCTAATTAGCTGCCTTTGTTTAGCGTTATACCTAATATAAGACTACCAATAGTGTCAATGAAACAAAAATTACTAATATTACTCTATTGAACAACTGCGGGTCGACGGTTGGTCAGCGGACCACCAGCCCGGTGGGCCGACGACATTGTGTTGGCGGCTCGGAAAAATTAGATGAGATTACAAGGGGACCGGATGTCTTAGCATGAAAAGGAAAAGGCCAGGCTTATGCCCAGCAGTGGGCCCTGTTTATAGGCCAATTAGATACATAAATAAATAATATTTAATAAATCCTCTGCTGGGCTCACAAAATTAAAAATAAATCTATGTCTAATCCGTATTTAAACAACACTAAATCGAAGCTGGCTGACAACTGCACAATAGATCCCAGAACTTCAAAAAGTAGGTACGTTACCTACCTACCTAATGCGAGTCTCAGTTGAACATTCGACACTTTCAGAATAGTCCCCTGAATCTCGCCCGCCCACTAGATCCCGGTCACTGGTGTGTTCGCGTGTATTGGCTAACGACTGGAATTCTACACTGTGGCACAGTTTGTCTCGTAACACTATGGACTTGGACGATAGTTCGGAAAAATCGGCTACGCGCAAGTCGAAAATGTTCTTTCATTTGATTCGGGATCCTTAACGTACACCCACGTTCTATACTTGAACGGTTTTTTCATGTACTACAAGGACTGCACTATACACACACTAAGCCACTTATATGTGTTGCAGTTTTTACAAGCCAAACGTAAAAAAATTTGGAGATTTTTCTTATCCTGCACCTACCTACCTAGTTTTTGATTGAGAAAATTCAGTACTAAAATAAAAAAAATTGGAATCAACTTTTCTTTTAAAAAAATAACAATATATAACTTAGAATGTATCTTGAAATTTCCAGCGTTCTGTTTAGACACTTTTAGACACAAAGTACATTTTTGTCTTATATATATTTAGAACAAAAATGTTCATAATTCTAGTATCTATCAAACCCTCATACTACATTTATCAAAATATACTGATTTTATTAAAATCACAAGAAAAAAAAAAATTATGCGAGCGAAACATTCTGAAATTTTTTCTTTTCTGCCAATAAGCTTGGTGGTTTAACGAAGCTAAAATGAATACTATATGTATTGTTAAAACATTAACTTTAACCGCTTAGCAAAAAATTGCATAAACCTACGAATATTATGCAGTCTATATACCTTCACTGTAAGGCACAGGTCTTCTCTCAGACATTGAGCTTTATCACGACGCGTGCCCTCGGTGGATTGGTAATTTCAAGCGCTGTGGTATATGAACACTCTAGGCGCTCAGGTTTCCTCACGATGTTTTCCTTCATCCTTAGCGAGTGGTATTGTTGCTACAAATTTGCAAGTACACGTGACTTAGAAAACAACATTGGTAAATGCCGAGGTTCGCACCTACTACCTTTTGAATATGAGATAAGCGTTCGACCGCGCTATCACCGCTAGTGGTACGACTTCAAATTTCTGCAAAAAATGTCCACGGTTTGAGTGGTGGGGCTTTAATAGAATTCGGCGCAGGGCGTTACATTTTACGCAAAAAAGGACCAACCTTTTTCTCCTTCTCGACAAAAAGTGAGCAATTTACTCGGAATGGAAAAATGAAACTCGATTCTGGCGAACAAACAATTATTGTTATTAGGGCTCACACAAAACATGTTTATGATACCTTGATTACCAGAGGTAACGATAACGATACCATCACAAAAGGGAAAAATTGCACAAAAAAAGGTTTTAAACTCATTGGAGAAGGTAGGTTTACAAACCCATCGTTTTTTAGATTTTTATTAATTTACGCCCTAAAATTTTGTTATGTTGTAATTTTGAGTAACAAAGAATTTTTTTTTGTTGACGCGCCATTTTTTCAAAACTAGTGCCATATTTCGAAATCATTTTGATATACCCAATAGGTGTACTTCCTCAGTACGACAATGCTAAGAAAATTATTTAAACGACAAAAACAACGATCGTATCATCAAACTGTCGGGCAGCTATCGGTTCGCCATTATATTACCAGTAGGTGAATGCAATTAATATTTACTTACCGTTATACTTCACTACGAATTGGCAACCAATTAATCACCCGTTTATAACATCATTTCATTTCAATTAAACTGTCGGTTAGCGGTGATGATAAATTAAATTATATCGCCTTCAATTTAGTCGGTGAGCTGATTCTGACAATTGATGGAGCGAAATTGGAGGTCTACGCTGGCAATGAACCCAAATAAGGGAAATGATTTCCCCTATTAAGGGGCTCCACAGAGTAACACCAGTGCCACCAAGGGAAATAAATCATATTGTGGCGAGCACATGTCAACTCTGCACGCGCACTATAAGCTCCGAACTTCCTGCATCGCGCAAGCAAAATGTTTCACATGACATACCATAAGTATAACGTCCGATGGACAGCAGTCGGACCGGCCGTCCCCAGGCATACGATCTGCCTGGCGGGAAATTTCCCTTCATAGTGGAAGAGCACGATCAGGGTGATCCTTCTTCCCTATAATATCCTTCGTCACAGATAGTCTTTGCAAAAAGTATCAGTACAATCTCTCAAACATATTAATAGTAACTTTTAGGACCCACGACCGAGAACCTAGGATCACGAGCCTGGGACTAAATAGCATTTATGCCAAAAACGGCCGTTTTTCGCGTTAATGCTATCTGGTTTTGTACCTTAGGTTTGCGGCCATAGGTCTTACAAATCACTAATTAACATGATTTAGAGATAGTACAGACACTTTTTAAAAATACGATCTGTATAAAAATAAGATAAGAAGATAAGAATATTCTTTTCAACACACCTGCTCGTAAAGTAGGTCTTATTACAGCGTATTTACACTGATAATGCAGAATATTACCCATGCCGTGCCTTTTACATTACATTATCGCACTAGTGCCTTTTCATTACATATCTTTTTAAATATTAGCAAGAAGTATTAATGTTTCGAAAACAGCTAAGTAGTTATTTGCGTAAATATAAAATTAAATTCAAAATGTGATAAATAATTAAAGAATTTCATGAAACTGCTTGTTAGCTTGTTGGTATTTATATTTTGACGGTGTATTTTTACCTATAAATACCCAATTTCAAAATTTATAAATATGTGGCTGATTAGCTACTTTGCCGGTGCCCTTATCTCAGACTTGCGCGCGCATGCAGCGCTGAGCGCGCGAAAAAATAAAATTACGGCCGCCATCTTTTAAATGGGTTTCTGTTTGTTAAGTTTATTCACAGTATTGCATTTCGTTAGTGTTGTTTTTTTATTTACTTTTCCTCGCAAGTGTGTTGAAAAACGTCGCATGAAACACGTGAGCATTGGTCATTACACTTCTCGTCTTCGCCTTCGGCTCAGGCTTAAAAACCGACTCGAGTGTAATGACCAACATACCACACTTGTATCATAATGTACTATTATTGCACACAAGAAGCGAGACATAAAATATGAAAGTTAAATATATGATTTGCTTTAAAGCAGTTTCTAATATAGCATTAAATGCTACTCCTTCTAATGCTGTCCTTCCCTTTGCACAATTCGAGGTCGTATTCTATATGTAATAAAGTGTATCTAGTTTATTAGTAATTATTTTTCAGTGTATGTATGTTAATATATATATATATATATATATTATTAAGTATAACTTTTTTGTTCACGTTCGGTGGAAACTCCGTGATTTACCAAAGGCCCGTGCTGAAAATCAGTGCTGTGGGCAAAACCGCAGCGTATACTGAGCCCGAGGCCATTTTACCGCTGCATAGACATACCCTGGGTCCCTTATTGTTTTGGGATTATTTTTGTTTTTATTTTTCATATTCAATTGTTTGTCCGTTTTAATCATTGTTAAATGTATGTCTTTGTGGTGTTAAATAAATGTTTTTCTTCTTCTTCTTATTAATAAGAATATCCCCATATAATTTAAATTAATTTTATGAAAATTGTGATAATAATAATTTTTGTGAGTGAGATAAAAATTATATAGAAATGGAAATATTTTTGTAAAATGCTATTGACTCTTAATGATTCTGAATTGACATAAGTATTTAATTTAAAAAAAAAATATTATTATGATATTGCCATGCCGTGCCCGGTAAAATTACACTTGTACTTGTATGAATAATACCTACTTAAGACCTATTTACTGTAATTTATCGCAATAAAT
Organism: Yponomeuta evonymella; assembly: GCA_963969515.1. Classification (NCBI taxonomy): domain Eukaryota; kingdom Metazoa; phylum Arthropoda; class Insecta; order Lepidoptera; family Yponomeutidae; genus Yponomeuta; species Yponomeuta evonymella. Next base: position 4,472,876 of record OZ018366.1, on the reverse strand, counting down.
TGAATTAAATTGAATTGAATTGTTTAATTTGGTGGCGCTAGTGTTACTCTATGGAGCCTCTAAAAGGGGCGATCCGGAGCGATGACTGCGTGTGTAACTAGTGCCCTCCAATGAAAAAATATCCTCTTTTATAAAAATATAACACAATAAATTTCATTAATGCGGATACTGGATGAGAATAGCCGAGGACCGTGCTCAGTGGGGTGCAATAGGAGAGGCCTATGTCCAGCATTGGACAAGCGTAGGCTGATGATGATGATGATGATGATGAATGCAATTTTAAGAACTAAACTCTAGAATACATGACTATATATCATTTGTGCCAAAACGGTATTTTGTTGTGGAAACCATTGAGGATCCTAGTTTCTAGGCTATAGCGTAAAGTAGTCAGGGAACCCGCTCCACTGCCGATGCTGATTTTCAGCAAAAACCCTAGAGGTTAAGTTAAAATAAATTACAGAGAGTCGCCGAGCGTAAAAAAAGTGTTATCACATTTGCTCAATATCACGTGACAGTTCACAAATAGTCTTTTTTCTGTTATTATTACCACTAAAAGTATATCTAGCAGATTTATAACTGAGTTGGCGGAAGGTCCATGGAATGGGATGGCAAGGGACCGTTTGACCAGTGCCATTTGGGGGCAAAAGGCCTATACCCAGCTGTGGGCTGATTATGATGGCCCCGGCGCGCGCTTCTGGCAGATTATGAATATTTCCAGGAACGGTGCTATTTTTATTATGAATATTTTCAGGAACGGTACTATTGTTATATTATACTTTTCTTTAACCGGATTTTTTTCCTAAAAAAACTAAATTCGTAGAGGGCGACCTTAATCACTCTGTTGTGTTAAATGTACGTAATTAAATAAAGTATACCTCTGTAAAGGTTAATTTGCTGTCAACTGTACGCAGTTAAATTAAGTCATTTGTGGTCGTAAAGTTTAATCTGGTGGTCATTACTCAAATGGATCGAAGTGGAATTATTATTGTGGCTTGATGCATATTAATAGCTTGTATGACATTGCCAAAACGATGACTTGATAATATATTATTAGAAGAACGGAAAACTGAAAACTTTTGTTTCCTTCTTCGAATTGTTTTTGTCGTATTTATTAATAACGTAACTACTTCCAATAAATTGTTAAATTTGTCTTTTTTATGTTTTTTGTTATCGTTTTGTTTATGTTTGTAGTATTGTGCCGTTAATTAAATTGTTTCTCTCTCTCTCTCTCTCTCTCTCAATAAACAAACATTTTGAAATTTTTTATCTAGGTTTTAAATTTTTTTTTTCACTTTTTATTTTTAACTTTTGAAGCGACTGAAAAATTACTCCAGGCAATTTAAGACAATAGTATCTGCCAAACAATGTTAAGATACGAATTTACAAAAAATACAAAAAAAATACGAGACAGGCTTTTTTGCGTGTAAACTAGTAAAATTGCTTGTACAATTGAGTTTGCCGGCGCCAACCATTAGGCAATTGAAACATATTTAATTACTTTTATTTCTTTTTAAATAAAATTACGACACTACGTCGAGTCTTGACATCGCAAATCCCACAGAGATTGCGTTAGATAATTCATAATTCAGTACTTTATTCATTATTAAAAACGAGGATAGTTACATTCCTTACACCATCGTATTTTGATGCTTATAGTGTATAATATATACATTCGAGGAAAAACGATAACATCTGAACTAGTGATAAACACTGTATCTCAGATGTCAACGCCCACTACCGCAAGGTTTCAAATATACCTACGCCATAAATGCATTAAATTAAATAAAGGTACTATTCAATATACATTACTTTGAAATAAAGAAATACAAATTAAGTTTAAATTAAGTATGGTAAGTGGAGTGTGTGTATATGTAAGTGTATGTACGTATGCGAGGGATTAGAGGGAGATGGAGGTAAGTATGTGCGTGTGTTGTGTATGTGTGAGAGGAGAGTGTTTGTGTTATGTGTGTCTGTGCAAGAAAGGAAGAAAGGATGGGAATTGCATTTGTGAGTCAAGCCTTTACTTTATGGTAAATCCTCCGTTTTTGAGTAGTCAAGACTAAGCAGCCATTTCCTTGTTACGTCTTTACATTTTTCAAAAGGAAGAGTGTATATATTAAGGTTGTATAAAAGCAATCGCTCGTAGCCCCGGCTGCCTGAGTGATCTTAAAAACGATCACGAAGGTTAAGCAACACAGGGCGCGTTCAGTGCATGGATGGGTCGCCGTCTATGCCTAACGCTAGTGGCATTTTTCCGAGCGGTTTCGTGCTTCGCAAGGCACGTTAAGCTGTTGGTGCCGGCTGCCATCGATAGATGGCAGTCGTTAAGCCAAGTCAGAGGCCTTAGGCGGCTTGACAACTTCTGACAGTAGACGAGCCACTAGTCTACAAGCCTCCACCAATCCGGACTTGGCCCCCGTGGTGGAGTATGGCCTATACCTTCCTCAGGGAAGAGACCCGTGCCCCTCGGTGGGGACATAATGGGTTGATGATGATGATATATTAAGGATTTTATTTATTTTATTATAAATGTAAGAGCCTAGCACATAAAAATAACGCCGGGAGAGGTTGGTTCTATGGGGTAACGTTGGACATACTCGGTTGAATCGGCGCCTATTAAGCACTAGGGGATCGTAGGGCATAGAGGCGTGCTTTCGAAGAACGATTTGCAACATAAAAAGCTGTCTCACAGTAAGGAACCCGCAGTCTTGATATAAAAGTGTGGTCGGATATCTGAATGGCCTACCAAGCATAACTTTTATCACAGCTCTCTGAGCTCTCTCAAGGCATAATATAGAAGTCTGGGGAGCACCCCCCCAGGAGGTAACGCAGTAATATATAAGAGATTGAGCCAAGGTATAATAAACAATGTCTAGTATGTGAGAATCAGCAGATAGTCGCAACTTCTTGAACACAAATATTAGTTTTCTGATTTGTTAGGGCAGTAAAAATGTGAGGTTTCCAGCTTAAGGTGCTATCAATTATCACACCCAAGTATTTGGTATTGGTAGTCCTATCCAAGGCAAGGCAAGTGCAGTCTAGCCGATGACTACACGAGTGGTATTTTATGTGGAAAGATGAATCCGGTTGGGTATTTTTCCTTAGGCTGAAGGTGATAAACTGCGATTTGGCTACATTTAGCGTAAGCAGATTAGAAGAAAACCAGTCCATAACAACAGAGAGGGTATGCTCTGCATGTTGTTTTGCCTCACGCCAGGTTTTTCCGTGTATAACAAGAGCGGTATCATCGGCATAAGCAAACAATTGACAGTTAGACAACTTGAGGTTGCAGAGGTTATTTATATACAAAGTGGAAAAGTGTCGGGCCAAGTACACTACTCTGTGGTACGCCGAAAGATACCTCTTGATCACCACTCGTGTAGTCACCGATCCTAACTTGTTGTGTGCGGTCATTCAAATAGTCTCGAAAGACCGCTAAGGGCAAGCCTCTGACTCCAACCAATGGTTTCCAGCTTATCCAGAAGAATGGGACAGAGACAGTGTCGAAAGCTTTGGAAAGACCCAAGAACATCCCGATTGCCTTATGTTTTTGGCCGAGGTGTTTAACCACACATTCGGTTAAGTCCAGTACTGCATCTTCAGTAGAGACACCCGCACGGAAGCCATATTGACTTTTAGATATTATGTTATATTTTTCCAAAAACTTAATCAGCCAAATAATCACTTAATCTTAATGTACCTAATCATCATCATCATCATCATCATCAGCCATATGACGCCTCCTTCGTGGTTTTCATAACCATGAAGGGTTTTGCCATAATCGCCACGTTGGCAGGCGGGTTGGCGATCGCAGTATGCGGTTAGAATCTCAGGAAGACGCTGCTGCCCGTCTCCTGGTAATTGATTTCCGTAGTCGCCTTCTACGACATCCACGGAAAGAAATGGAGTGACGCTATTCTTAATCCGGCGCCACATGTACCTAATACTAGAATGTTATTACTATGTATCAGCCTAGCGGTGCCATATAGCACCCACTGTTTTTTCCAAAACTAATAATTCTGCTGAACTTTTAATCGACGACTTTTATCGACGACCTCTGTGGCGCAGCGGTAGCGCATTTGCCTACCATGCGAGAGGTCCCGGGTTCGAATCCCGGCTAGGGGCAAAAAAAAAAAAAAAACCCCCCAGGTCTTGGATGTTTACGTGTTTGTGATGTCGTTGTTTCTGGTTCCCACGACACAGGGTATCCTAGTGTGGGGCCAGAAGCAATGTATGTGCCTGTACGTAAATGTTTATGTTTATGTTTATGTTTATAATAATCATTAAAACTGTGTTAGGAAACCTTAAAACGACAATTATTAAGAAATTTTGAAATTCTGAAACCTTAAAATAATTCAGGTCATAATGGGTTAATTCAAAATAAATAAAACGAAACTTATTTTCTTTTATCCTTTACATATCGTTCGTAAAGTTGTACTGGTTGGTAGTAATAAAAATTTAGAGGAATTAATTTTATTTTCATGGCTGTGCAGAAATTTATTTACTATAATTTTTTTTCGTAATTTGAAAAAGGTTTTCGGCTCTCCTGTAAAGTTAATAAAATCTCTCCGTTTTCCCTTTCTACCGTCAAATTATTATTATAACAATTTCTTAGGATAAATGAAAGATTTTTGATATTGACATGGTCACTATAAGATGTTGTTAGGTTTAGCTAAACTAACAACATCTTATAGTGACCATATCAATATTAAAAATCTTACATAATAACTTAACCCTTTGACGGACAAAAGAAGACCGTTGGTATTTTTAAGCAAATTATTATAAAATTAGGTTTATTACAACGTATTAGAAATGTATGTATAAGAAAAAAAATTTTTTTTTTAATAGTTTTTTGGAAAAACTCTGGGACAACCCTGTCCCAATATGCGTCAAAGGTCGATTTTCACGTAATTTAAATATTGCAAATTGCATTATTTTTAAGGTATTTATCATATACTATGGAATAAAAAAACATAATATAATGAAAAAAATATAATTTTTATTTAGTTACGTAACATTTTGGAAGTAAAACATAGGTGAACATTGCACAGTTCACAAATGGAAGGAAAGGAAATCGGACAAATAATTTGTCCGATTTTCTTTCCCTTCCTTGGCACAATTGACGCATCTCCTCCGGTTTTGGTCTTTTTTGATGACGTTGAGCGGGTATTTGTCTTCTGAAACCGTTATTTTGGATCCTCTTCCTTGTCATAGACACAGTCGGCAAGGCATTTTTTCGCACAAAAGTCTCCTATCATTGCTCTAGCCTCGGCCTGCCGATATACTAATGAAGAAAGCATTGTTCCTTGACTCGATGAGCCTCATACAATTTCACATAAAGCGTGTAGGCGTTATTCATTGCAATATCCAACTAATCAAAAAATACCCTCCAGTAATATTTAATTCTTGATTTTCGGTTGACTTCGTAGGTAATCTTCTTCTGATCCATGAGATCCACGCCGCCCATGAACTTATTATATTTACATATGATATCCGGGCATGCATGTTACATCTAGCTTTTGAGCCGAACCTATTTGACGTCGTTTCACAGTTAGTGTCAAAGAGTATATAATCACTACGGTTAGTGTCGGAATTGGTGAAAGAGAATTGGTGAGGAGGTGTACAGCCTTATTATAGTGATTCAAAGCTGCTTGAAAAGTGTTATTGAAATGAGTTATCACCGGGCGTATTTTGTATGCCCTGTTAAAATTTGGAGATGTCGTTTTCTGTTTATTATTATCACAAAAATGAAGAAATCTCCTGATTTCTTCGAATCTTGATAGTGGCATTACTTGAACCACAAAGGTATACCCATGTCAGGTTCAGTGAACTAGTAACATCGCAACGTAGGCAAGACATGATAACCCATGACGTAGTTTATACCGATAAATGCAGCGATTTCAGGGATCTCAATAGTAAATACAGATCCATTACGATGTGCATGTATTTTATAATTGTTTTTTTGATTCAAGTATTATTATATCTTTGAATAAAAGTTGCATGTCTGTAGCTGCACAAAATATATCTTTCAGAAAATGTATAGGGACAACACGACTTTATTTTTCATAAAAAGTTCGGGATGGCATCAGTGGAAGGCTCAAGTGAAGTGGGAGTACAAGGAGGAGGCTGTGGGTTATTTGCAGGCTCAATGATAACTTCCGTTGCACCCGCTTTCACGTTTTGCTCTAGGAATGTAGTCTTCGTCGTCTACCAGGAGAGCATCTTTATAGTCGCTGTTGTCGGCTACTAAATATTCTTCTATTTAATTTTCTTTTAGAGAAAACATTCCTAATCCTTGATGAGTCTAAAACAACTAAAACATTATAAATATTTGTCTAATAACGTGTAAAACAAAACTAAATTGTGCGGATAAAATATTATTAAAATTGACCTATGACGCATATTGGGACATATACGTCCCGACAACTTGAAATGCAATATTAGATGAATTATTTAAACAAATCACACAAAATATTGATAAAAAAAACATATTTACTTACCATTTCTACGAAATTTAGCATATTCTAATCAATCAATTTACAAAAATAATTCTTTTACTTATGTTGAAAAAAACTTGAATGAGCGCGCGAAAATGTCACTCTATATGGTTGAACTTTTTTGTTTTTTCTTTAAACAGTGCTGCCAATATGGCGAAAAATTAAAGATGCATTCAGATACTAGCGTTTAAAAATAAACATAAGTTTATATATCTAATATTATTATGTTAATATGCTAATATTATTTAGGGACACCGGTGTCCCATTTACGTGAAAGGGAGACAAAAGGACCCTTAATAGGGACTAAATAATTTTATATTACATGGATCTCACAACTTTTTACGGTAGAAAAACTGAGTTGCGGGACTTGGTTTTTTTACAAGTTATGTTTTTAATGGCATTCCACTGTCTTATCTATGAAAAAACAAATAAAACTGTAAGTGGTCATGAAAGAATACACGTTTTTAATAAAAAATGTCTTAAATTGTTAAATTACACCATAGTAACAAAGTTGGCCAGTGTATTACACGTAGTCATAATTGGAGTTGTTATGAAACGCCACTATACACTGTCGGGCGGTATAATACCATTGATATCCTTGAGGACAAAGTAATTTTCCATTGAAATAACTTCTTTTAGATCTCCGATGTTGTACGCGCTGCATTATGTTCATGCAGTCTCCATTAATGAATTTTTGACCTGCAGGACACTTACGGTCAAATGTTTCTCTAAGGTGACCTTTGACAAATAAGCCGTTCATTTTTGTTTCATCAGGTCGGCATTGGAGGTTTCGTCTCGCAGCGTTGTCGCCTGTAGTACAGTTCACGTTTCCCAATTCCTCTGTCTGGCATTTCTTCTGAGCTCCAGCCAACACTGTTGCAAGGAACGGCAGTGTACACAGGATGATATATGAATAAGTCTTCATATTACTTATTTTCTTCAAAATAAACTTGATGCGGTCAACACTTTAGTACCAACATGTACTCTTTGAAACGGATTGCTGTGAACTGACTGCTCGGACTTATATACCTACCTCCATGTTAGTATCCAACCGATTGCCAAAAAATAAGGTAATAATTTTCAAGTCCATGTAAGTATGTAAGTGTACCTGAGACACACGCAAGAGCATTTCTAAGCTAAGGAAAAGTTAAGAGTGTGCTAGGGTGGTATTTTTATTCAGTTTGTAATATTATTATGTCCTACTGCTGGGTAAAAGTGTATTAATTATGTCTCTTTTACACTCTAACCATTACTGCCCATAGTCTCAATGGCAAACCCGCACTAACACGGCAAAAAATTGCTAAGATCATCCGACCATCGCCACCTTGGTCTTTCGCGTCACTGGTGTCCATTATGTGGGCTATTTATCCGTCGCAATTTTGGCCCACATCTCTGATCCTTTTCGCGGTGTATACCTATTACTCAGTACAGCCAACTCTCGTTATGCCTAAACGTCATTTTTAGCTATCTTTCGGCCTTATTATCGGTTTGCCTGAGTTTCTATAGGACTGCTTAGCTTAAGTAAAACTTCGCTATAAACATAGATAGCCCACATTGCGTTATGCCTAAAATATGTTTAGGTAGGTAGTTACCTTGTCTATGGGTAGGTAAACAAACTCATTCGTACTATCTGGCCACTTTATTCGAGTGGTTTACTTCCAATGGTAATAATACTTCAAATTGACGTTGTCAACAGTACTTCAAATTTTTTTTCATGTTTAAGTACTTGAACTAAACGTTTAAACCTTAGTCATGTTCTCCTAGTACATACTAGTCCAAATTGTTTTAAAAGAAAATTACATTTTCTTTATTAAAAGTTTTGTAAGGTTTTCTTTACACTACACATGTTGTTGAAATAAATGGTTTTCTTCTTCTTCTTTTATATTATTACTTTTATATACCTGTACTATACTAGGTACTTTTCTTTACACAGTCGGTCAAGCTTTATGCCTTCCTTGCTTCACAACTATGTCGGGGTATGTCACACTCTCGTTATGCCTAAGCCTCCTTATACCTAACTTTCGTTATGCCCAACTCGCGAAATCACTATAATAGGCATAACGAGAGTTAGCTGTACTGAGTAATAGGTATACACCGCGAAAAGGGTTCCGAATACGGCCTATCGCTTTTAATGCTGGGCTCCATAGCCCGGCGGCAAAGCTTGAGTACTATTGGTAGCTTAATTCAACTGAATATATTGTTGTATTGGTCTGACGGCATCAAGAAGAAGAAAGGCAGATTTTAGGTAGGTATCACAATTTCAGCACAAAATAACGCACAAATAAAATACAAAGGCACTAAAAGTACTTAGTAATAAGGAAGACCAAACTGAAATAAACCAGACATTTTTGGCAGTTGGGGTTTTAGTTTTTCCCCCGTTTTAGATTTAGATTTTCCCCAGAGTCCCGTTTTCCTCATTTAACTCGCGAGCATCAGTATGTTGACGTAATAGGTATGTGTGTGTATATATATATATATATATATATATATATATATGTATATATATATACATACCTATTACGTCAACATACTGACGCTCGCGAGTTAAATGAGGAAAACGGGACTTATATATATATATATGTATATATATGTAGCCTACATACGTCCCACAGGAATCTCTCTCAGAGTTAGATAGTATCCCACTGTGCCCACCGCGGATTGACAATTTCAAGCGCCGAGGTATGTGAACACCTCAGACACTCAGATTTCCTCACGCCGTTTTCCTTCACCGTTAGCGCTGCTGACCTACAGCCGATAAGTAGGCAGCCTCCCAAGCCGCGGGCTTCCTCACGACGAGTGAGAACCTTTACCAGCTCGATAAACCGACGGTTTGAGGCAGATTTCCGTTGGCTGGTTGAGGATAACCGAGGCCGGGACTGGAAGTGGTGGCTTGACTTCCAGTTAAACAGAAATAAAAATCGGATAGGTACATACGTAAATTATTAATTTCGTTTATCGCTGCCCCCTTTATGACATTTGGTTGTTTCATTCTAATTAGTTGCGTTGGAAATTTGTATTTGGGAATTGTGTACTTTCTAAACATGTTACAGTGTATAAAGCAGTTAAAAACATCGATTTCTAACTAGCGCTAAAAAGTGACCCCGCGTTCGACGGTGGGAAGGCGGAGCTTGTCAATTGTGTTACCAATCGGAGCGAGATCAGTATTACCCGGCAAAATATCTATGCACCTGCCACCGTCAGACCACCGTCTTGCGAGGTACCTAGATATTTCGACGGGTTATACATCATGAAGTGAATGGTTTGATGTTTTTGTATCAAACTAATCATAAGTCGATCACCGTGTAGCGCCGGATTAAGAATAGCGTCGCTCTATTTCCTCCCGTGGATGTCGCCGAAGGCGACTAAGGCAATAAATTACCTGGAGAGGGTCAGCGGCGTCTTCTTGAGATTGCAACCACATATTGCGATTGCCAACCCGCCTGCCAAGCGTGGCGATTATGGCAAAACCCCTCATGGTTATGAAAACCATGAGATTTTTATTAATACCTTCGTGAAACGTCATGTAGACCTTATCATTTTAAATGTCTCTACAATTACTAAAGCTTCGTCAAATTTTTGTAATGTATTAAGTTTATCAATGTGTACAGCGTCTAAGACTTACAGTATTTTCTTAAGATTCTAGCAGCTATTAATGAAATAAATGTCGAGTGCTTTTAACCAATAAATCACTAACTAGTAACATGGGACATTAAACTCTGAGGTCACGCGATCAATTCCCTGCCGATAAATCAGTGAACCCAATTTGTGTTAAAACAGATTGTCGCCATCTTTGAATTATGTGCCCTCAAGTACACCCTTTTTAGGGTTCCGTAGTTGACAAGGCACCCTCATAGTTTCGCCATTGCTGTTCCGTTTGTCTGTCTGTCCGTCTGTTCGTCTGTCTGTCCGTCTGTTCGTCTGTCTGTCCGCAGCCTAGCACAGAGACGATTAGTACGAGAAAGCTGAAATTTGGCATAGACATACGTGTTAATGACGCCGACAGAATAAAATCTTAAAAAACATTTTTTTATGTCACCCCCCTACATCTAAACTAGGGATGCATTTTTTTTCTCGCCTACACCATAGGGTATCGTTGGATTCGTTGTTGAAAAATATTGTAAGTTTAGGATGACCACACTTTTATTTAGAGTTCCGTTTGGGAAATATTAGGCTTTAAGCGCAAATTTTTGTTCGAGGAGGGCATCCCCTCACCCCGAGAATTACGTCAATGAAGTTGTTAGTTCTGTAAAGCAGATAAAACCCCCTCTTTCTGTGGAACTCTCCACTGTGCGTGGCCCGACATGCACTTGGCTGGTTTTTTATCATACCTGCAGGCGGTTGGTGATAGCAAAGCGGAGATCATGGGTTCGAATCCCGACGCGTAACAATGACCTTGTTTTCTAAGTTCCGTAAATTTGTGAAATTGTAGTAGCAATACTACTCGCTAAACGTGAAGGAAAACATCGTGAGGAAACCTAATTTTCTGAGGTGTTGACATACCTCAGCGCTCAAAATTGTCACGGGTGGTGGCCCATACTCTCTCTCTGAGATAAGGCCTGTGCCCTGCAGTGGGACATAAATAGGCTTCGTAAAAACAGCTAAAACGGCCATGGGGAATACGACAATATGGCATAATATGGCCGTCATAATCCATTATTGGCAATTCCTAAGGCTTCAACTAATTATAGACAAAATAGTTTTATTGTGCGTGCGAGTGATCATTACAATAAACTACTTAAATTACATAAGGAACTTGATTTGTTCAACACAAAGGTACCGACTTTAAGGCGACTACTGAGTTCGCCATTTTTTGCGAGTGAAATTTAATCTTGTTCTTTATTCTGTTTCTCCTTTTATTTTAGTTTTATGTGGTTTCTTTACCTCGGCGTGAATTGGTGTGTGTCCACACGTATTGTTTATTGTGTTGCTACTGGCGAGATTCTATTATTAGCTTTTAGAGATTAAGGCCGAGTTGCGCCACTTCTCGAGTGTCGCTCGGGTCGCCATTTGAATCGACTTCTGTGTGAAGTATTTTTTGCTAAATGCTGCTTGTCTGTTCGCATTCGGGAAAGTGGTGCAAGTAGGCCTAAAATTACATTGCTATAACATAAGTTTAAGCTGATGATTCTCCGTACTGAATAAATAAATAAATAAATAAATAAATTGTATGGACAAAACGACTCATGCCACTTATTTAAAAATTGAAGAAGAAGAAGAAGAAGAAAAAACATTTATTATAAAAACAGTGCACACGCCACAATAACAAAACAAAAAAACAACAAAGAAAATATTTCAACCGAAATGTTATAAAAAAGAAAGGAAAGCGAACGGTCACGGCGTGTCACTGCTGCTATAAATGGCAACTGACTCAGCAGTATGCTGAGGGTCAAGCCTTCAGCGCTGATTTTCAGTCAGTGCCAGGAGTTTCCCCGCGAGCGTCACATACCGGGGTGTGGTACAACCGTGAGCAATACTATATATAGTAGAATACTATGTAATACAGAATAGTAATTATATACAATAGGATACGTATTATGTATACAGTATGAAACATACTTATACTTAAATTGTTTTTATTAAGTCACTGAATAAACTACGATATACTCAAATAAAATCATACACAAATGAATAAAGGTATATAGCCAGCTTAAAGCATGTTTAAATATTATTAATATAATTAAATTTATATGTACATAAATATATATATATATAATTGCGGGGTTTTAGAGCGCAGCTTTCATTTACTCTTTCATAACATGAGCTTTTCTTCTATAATACACCGATAAATAGTACATTGTTACCCTAGGAGTGAAAGTAACGTAGGTATATAGTCCTGAGACGAGGTTTGGCGCCCGAGTGTAGCGAGGACTCCTATAGGTCCAGGGACTAAATAAGTCTTTCACCCAAGGTAAACACCGTGCTTTTCATTACGAACATAAGGAAAGTAAAAATAAAAACATGAATTAGCTAAAATGTAAATACATCTCTTCTACACGGAAGTACAAACAAAACTCTACAACACGAAAAAACAAATGAAGATCGGATTGCCGCTTTCCCGCCTTTTTTTCTCGTCGCTGGTTAGCTGAAATTTGAAAAGTTGGAACATGGTTCAACAGAAATTTGAAAATAGAACTAGTTTTATCTTTAAATAATTTGATAGCTGTCAGTTGAAAACGATTTTCCCTAGGGCTGAAAAGTGTTACTTTTCACCCGCTTCACAGGCATTTCAAACTTTCCGACTATGCAATATTCGAATACTGAAAATTTTTAAATCCACGTCGATTAATTTGGTCAGTTGGAAACAACGACGATTGGTTGTTTGAAATATTGGTGGCCGCTGTAACTTGTTTTTTTTTTGGTTTAAAGATTTTTGTGTATTGCCTTTGTTAGTTAGCAGTGAAAATAAGTTGGTCTTTCATATTGAGTTTCCTTTTTAACAAAAGGTAAGTATTCGCCTTTAGTTTAGGAATTCGGTTTTACTTAGTCGACTGTAAAAATTCATTTCATTTCATTTGTTTCTTGTGCAATCAATTACCCCTATAATTAAAATCAAATTATATGTTTCCCTTGGCACCCTTTGTGTAATGGAAAGCCCTAAAAATATCTTCGAAATATTTTCTTTTTTTTTAATTTGCCCGTTGCAAACTACAACACTATTGAAGGACAAAGGACTTCCATAGCGGAAATAATTACTTACAAATCCATTAACAGCAAAAAACACTGTCACAAGATGACGTTACAAGAGAGATCGTGTTAAAATTTATGAGGCGCTTATAAAAAGGGAACTTTCTAGCTTCGCCCGACAGAGATTAATATGTTTCACAGACTCACAGGCTGCTGGTCTTGGCGCATCTCTACCTTGGGTAGCCAACCATCCTGTAATGTAATCTGTAATAGGTACCGTTCTGTAATACACTCTGAAATCTGACTGGTTTGAGAGCCGCGGTTACGTAGTTACTAATTAAATATGCCGTCTATTTAGACTAATAGGTACTTTAAGGTATTTCGAAGTTTTCCTCTTAGCAAAAGTGTTTCGTAATGACGAGTACCACCCACACAACCACTTTTGGAAGTACACAGGCATTTTGTTATACCCTGTATATTATTTACGGCGCCCTCGGTGCGCGAGTCCCACACGCACTTGGCCAGTTTTTTTTTCAGTCGGTTAGCGAGTGGTATTGCTACTATAACTTAACAAATGTGCTTTATTTAGAAAATAAAGTCATTGGTACATGTCGGTGTTCAAACCCAGAATCTCCCATTTGCGGTGGTCGGAATAGCAACTACAACAAAAATCCTATGTCGTAATCATATTTTTGGCGTCCTTTCGAGTACAAGCTTACTTGGCCCTTGTGATGATAGAACGGCATTTATTCATATTCATATTATTTATTGCTAAATCACGTATACAGTTATAGTTACAGGTGGTGTTGGTTTTTGTAGGTAAGTACATGATACCCTGTGAGGGCACTGCAATACAGTTAGCCTAGTTAGTTATTTAAGGTCTAGCCAAGCATTAAAATGGAAATCAATGGTTCAGTCAGGGCACGGAATAAAACACCAAGTTTTACTTGTACTCGTAACGTTCATTAAGTCGCAATTTCTGTCCAAAGTATTGAATAAAAACATTTTGATTTAGATTTCAAACCAAATGTTTATCAAAGTCCTGCTGAACAAGACACACAACTTTTAGTTGGGGAATAATTTATAAAAATATCCCTCCGTGACGAAACCGATCGCCAACGCACCAAAGTTCCGATATCGAAAAATGGGTAGCGCAACTTAAACGGCAGTGGGCAGGGCACATATGTCTTCGGGAGGATGGAAGGTTGGCCGTAAAGTCCTGTTATGGAGACCGCGCACGAGAACACGAAATGTAGGCAGACCATCTGCTCGATGGTCTGATGGCATCAGGGCTACTGCAGGGTCGACCTGGACTACATTAGCCGCAGACTGATCGCGATGGACGACTCATGAAGAGGCACACGTCCGTCAGTGGACAAACAAATGCTGAAGAAGAAGGAGATGATTTTTAAAAACTCGATTCCTCAAAACACTTCAAAAATGCCGATTCAAATAGTCTGTGGTGGCCACTATGTAGCTAACTATGTAGCCACGGATTTAATTTGATCAGATTTGCTGTTTCTGTAACATTTTTTCCGGTATGCAATAAAATTAATTAAACAGAGTTTAAAGTTGACTTTAGAGCAATCTTGTCTTTATAAACAAGACCGATAATCTACAAATTTCCATCACCCCAAGAATGCCTATGACGTTTTATTTTAATTACAAAAATCAACGTAAGAGTACAGACGGCAGCCTTACCACTAAAAGTGATCTATCCAGACAACCTTTGGTGCCGTAGGTATGTATTGAACTTTCTGGCAAAAAATAATTCTCTTTCTTTCTACTTTCAAAATAAACCCCACTAAGACCAAGTGCGTCTAAGTGAAATGGACCGTGCTAAGAGTATTTCTACTAATCTTCTGACCCTTAAGCTGACACTTGACCTATATTGCATTTAAGTCAAGTTTCCTCGTATTTTGTTCGCTACTGTGACAAGCAAAAAACTACCGTTGCCAGTAAATCTTTCGAGTTTATGGCATCCCTAAAACTGCTGATAGGCTTTTGAGCGTTCACGTGTAACGAGCATTCTAGGAAATGGTCACAGTACGTATAACTCCTTAACCAATAGTCTGATTTTGACAAATAACATCTCAATCGATTCGACGTCTTTGGGCGCGTGTCATAGGCTATAATATGAAATAAGCATAAACCCAACAAAAATAAAAAACTGAAATAAGAATTAAACCCGACTGCTGAGCATTAACTACTAAGCAGGCGGGAGCCAAATTCAACAATGTAACTCCTTACGAGGTATCTAGGTTGGTCCCGGCTGCTTAGTAGTTAATGCTCAGCATTCAGGTTGTCGGTTATTTTTTATTTCAGTTTTTTCATTATTAGTTCTGAATTTTGATCAGCTGTTTCCAAAACTTTCACGCCAGTTTCAGTTCTATTTATCAAGTTCTCAATGAATGAATAAATGAATGAATGAATGAATGAATGAATGATTTATTGGCACAAACGAATATGCTTACATACAATAATAGAAAAATAAAGGAGTTTGCTGTTTCTATTTGAAGCAGCGCTAGTTTTCAAATAGCACCTCCACGCCAAATGAAGAAAATGTGTCATGCAGGTAGGGCTTACCGCTAAAAAAACTTAAAACTACTAATTAAAAATTAATATAAACATACATTTTTGCCAATTAAGAAAATTATACAAATTCGAACATAAATCAAAAGGAAGAGAGTATATATTAAGGTTGTATAAAAGCAATCGCTCGTAGCCCCGGCTGCCTGAGTGATCTTAAACGATCACGAAGGTTAAGCAACACAGGGCGCGTTCAGTGCATGGATGGGTCGCCGTCTATGCCTAACGCTAGTGGCATTTTTCCGAGCGGTTCCGTGCTTCGCAAGGCACGTTAAGCTGTTGGTGCCGGCTGCCGTCGATAGATGGCAGTCGTTAAGCCAAGTCAGAGGCCTTATGGCGGCTTGACAACTTCTGACAATAGACGAGCCACTAGTCTACAAGCCTCCACCAATCCGGACTTGGCCCCCGTGGTGGAGTATGGCCTATACCTTCCTCAGTGAAGAGACCCGTGCCCCTCGGTGGGGACATAATGGGTTGATGATGAACATAAATAACGTTTTTGTCAATTTAGGACAACAAAATATTTTATACTTATTAATTGCAATAGTAAGTAAAAAGTCTTAATTTTAATTGAATTTAATTTCATTGTAATTGAATGAATAAAAATATAATACTTATAAGTATTCAAAATAATGACAGGATTACTTAATTAATAGGGTCCGAAAATTTTATCACATTTTTTTTAATACTGTCAAAGTCAATAGTAAACAACAAAACAAACAGAGCAAACAACTTGATACTATTATCAACTTATTGTTTCTATAGCAACGGTTACATCAGTTACTAATCTTTGAGTTGCTTTCTTCATTTTCTTAATTAGGTACTTGTGCAAACTTAAAAACCTATTAAGTACTTAAAATATAGATGAATGATAAAAAAGTATTTCTTGCCTAAGGTATTAAAAAAATTCTTTTAATTTTTTCCCCGTTACGCGCCGAAACTTCCGATCGTTGGCAAAAAAACCTTTGTAGAACTTTTTACGGATAGGGTTCAGTAGATACAAAAATACTGCTTTTATTGTCGAATCTAAGCCATTTCTGGCTTAGTTGGCTCTGCAAGTATTGATCTTTTAAGGATTTTGTACCTGAAGGGTGCCCTATTACTACGACGTCCGTCCGTCCGTCTATCCGGCACTATTTGTGTCGCAACTTATTGCAATATGATAAGAGTAATAAAATTGTCAGTTACAAAAAACCACGGCGGCCCTTAGAGTAAAGAACGACTCGCACATGGCCAGTTTTTGCACCAATCACGATGTTCAAATTACTTTTCGCGGTAAAACTCCCAAGAAATATAGTCGACGTTTTTAACAGCCCTGAGTGAACTGTAAATGAAAGCATTGTTTTAGAGGGGGCGGTGAGCATTTTTTTCCTTTGGCGAACAAAGTTACCTGAAAAGTTATTCCTCTAAATTAAGCTCTCGTTCGATTTTAATAACTGGTTTCTTTTCTTTCTCAAGTAAATCAAAAGGAAAGTGGAACTTTTGATAAAGTTTCAAGGAAGGTGGAAGAGAAAATTATTCTTTTCTCTCGAAAGGCTTAAGCTGATTCTCTGGTTTTGTACTAAAAGGCCTTAAGCAAGGCCTTCATGAGATTAGTGACTCGCAATGATCACACTTTTTTTTATTTTTTGCGTTTTTTTTTTGTTTTTATAGGATTTTTAGTCTATGGGACGCGAGTCCGACTCGCACTGGGCCGGTTTTTTTATGTAGCTTATATATTACGACCCACTGCAGGGCACAGGGCTTCTCTCAGAGAGAGAGAGTATGGGACACCCCGGGTGCCCACCGCGGATTGGCAATTTGAAGCGCTGAAATAGATAGAAAGATAGAGACAGAGAACAGTTTATTGTACATAAAAAATTAAATTGCACCGATATCGTGTGAGGTGTGTACACCTCAGACATTCAGGTTTCCTCACGATGTTTTTCTTCACTATTAGCGAGTGGCATTGCCACTATATACATTTACCGGGCCAAATCAAGATTGTTTGTAAGGTAACATAAATATCTTAATTAATCGCGATTAGACCCGCAAAATGAATAACCAAAACCTAGATGAGTCTGTTCCAACTGCTGAGATTTAACAACAATCACAGTCGAGTTTTTTGTTTTGTTACTAATGATTTTTTTTACTTAACACTTTTTGATCATTTTTACTAAAATACGATAGCTAACGTCCGCGATTTTGTTTTTCTTGGCATCATTATAGCCATTTAATCAATACCTATAATATGTTGACATTTGTCAAAATCAGTCCAGCAGTTTCGCCTATGCGCCATCGTAAAGAAACACAAATACAAACAAATGCTGCTTCGCTTTCGCAGTCGGGTTGAATATAATATAATTCAAAGACCAAAATATTTTGTCCTTTAAATTTTACAATAATAATGTCCCAGGCGGACATCAATACTGGACGGAAATACAAATATGGTTCGAAACCGGCGCGCGTGCATCCAACGACTAATGAATGTTGATGAAGCGAAAGTCATCTGACAGGATCGTGGCAAGTGGCAGACCCTGGTATCTGCCAACCCCTCCGGGATACAGGCGTGAGTTCATATAATCTAAGGGAAATACGTACAAAATGACGTGTACAGACCTAACGACACAATATGCGACTTATTTAAAAATTGGCGTGCCTCATGTGGCCTTTCGGTCTGTTACAGACCTGTAAAAGTCAGTCGTTTATTATAAACTGAGGTCGTGGATTCGATTCCCAATGGAAGCCGCCGTACTTGATTTGTGCAAATGGCCTCAGTCCGTTGCTGTGTGGAAGTTATTTAACTTATTATCAATTTTATTTCAGTACAAGGCCAAAGTTTTTTTTTTGCCACAGGTGCGGAATTTCATGGGTCTGAAGTTAGCAAAGCTCGAGGGCAAAACGTTTTATTTTAACTTAATACTCTAATTTCTCACCAAAATGGTCCTCAATCTATCGGAGAATCGGCACGGGTATTACAGCGGCAGCCAATAATAATATATTTATTTTATTTTATTAAGGATTACCAACAAGACTTACACAAAAATGACATAGTATAAAAAATTAAGTTCCAAAAGGCCGTGTGCACTCTTACTTATAGGTAACTACAATATGCGTTGGTAATAAGGTAACAAGAAAAAATTCCATATAAAGTGGGCAGTCCCACATAATAAAAATTATCATAACAATTTATGTAACTTAAGCTGATTGCTTTTTATTAATTCAGAAAGTAGCTAGAAGAGCCTTAATAATCAGCCTATACGCAGCCTATATATGAGACGCAAGATCACTGACGTCGGGTTCCCGGGAAATATTGGGAATGTTCCTAATGTTCCCAAAATTAAATTTCCAGTAGCGCATTTACATTTATTAAATTATATTAAAATATCTAGATAAAAATCAGTGCTCAGCTTTGAGATACAAATAGTGTAATTACCGTTTTATACATTTATAATGGCTAGAAATACTGCAATTAAATTTGTGTAAGTTGAGATTACTCCTGGCATATAAATAGACGAAGCTATTGATGTGTTAAATGCGTAGTAAATTTAAAAAAAAGATAAAAAATCTATGTTGAATTAAATTATTGGCAGATAAAGATAAAGATAAAGATATTTATTTGTGAAACATGAGGATGCATAGATGGTACAATAATAAATATTTGTTCTGCATGTTTTGTCATTGTATACATACAAATTTTTGGTAGGAGAGAGCGCCGTTACTTAATTATTATGGGTTAATATTACAATAAAACCGAGAAAATTGGAATGTCAGGTGTCAAAAAAATATATAAGTTTATGGAAATCGTTAATTGTTAATTAATAATTATTACATGATCAATAGTAATAATAAAACAGAGCAAATCAGAATTGTCAAAATCACTATAAGTAATTAAAACTAAGATAATGCATGTCAAACTTAGAACTAGGTATATCAAGTATAGTATGTCAACTGTCGAGATATTAAAATCTTTCAGACAAGTACTCCGTTACAGTGTAATAGCATTTTTCGGATAATGTTTTCTTCAATTTATTTTTGAACAAATTTGTATCGAGTTCTCTTAGGGCACTAGGTAATTTGTTGTATATTGTGGGTCCCATACAAAATATACTCTTTTGCATTAACGCAGTGTTTGCCTTACGGATGCAGACTCTACTAGTGTCCCGTTGCAATCTATTACTAACATGTGAGATCCGCTTAAATAAATCTGGATTCGATTTCACAAATAAAGCTGCTTCTAATATATACATAGATGGAAGTGTCAGGATATTGTGTTTCTTAAAATAAGGCTTACAACTATCGGTTGGTTTTAGTCGGAACATGGCTCTTATGCACCTTTTTTGTGCTTTGAATGCTGTTTCTCTCTCCGTAGAGTTCCCCCAAAATATCAAGCCGTATCGCAGCACTGAAGCTACAAGCCCATGATAGGCCGTAACCACAGCATCAACGTTTGTGATAAGAGATAGCATGTACAACAGGTAGGCTGATGAACTTAGCTTTTTTGATAGTTCTGCAATATGCGCTTTCCAATTAAGATGATTATCTACAGTTAATCCTAGAAACTTTGTGGTGAATACCTCTCTAATGCATATGTCTCAGTGATGTATATTAAGGTCTGTTATTGTTGGCTTTCTTTGGGCGAATTGCATGAGATTTGTTTTCTTTAGGTTGACCCGTAGGTTGTTATTATTTAGCCACTCTATAATTGAATGCAGAGATTGATTAATGTCATTTTCGTAATTGCAGTCCTGTTTACATTGTACAGTGACGGTACTGTCATCAGCAAAAAGAGACATAGGATTTTTTGTTGACGTTGGCAAGTCATTTAGGTACAAAATAAATAATAAGGGGCCAAGTACACTGCTCTGTGGCACTCCGGTAGAGACACGCCGCTCACAAGACATAAAGGTGTCTTCTTTTTTAGATTTCGGGTTTATACGTTTTATTTGTGTGATTTGGGTCCTTTCTTGTAAGTATCTGTGATACAGACGTGAGTTTATGTTATTGTAAATGAAATACCTAAAAATAAAAATAAACTGTAACTACTTAAACCCTGAAAACTGCTGGTTATATAATATACAATATCCACTTATATAGTAAATTTATTTAACTTTAAATCTTACTTCATTTGAAGTCTAGGCTTTACTTGCGCTTATAGATTAGCTCAATAATCGACGAACACCGTTAGGTTAGGCTAGTATAGTATGTGGGGTACACTACATAACTTCTCCACTGTATGGAAAACTCCTCCGATTTAACCTACTCCAAACTGTCAAATACATATTTGACACACTGGAAACGCGAAAATGGATAACCCAATACAGTGGATAGTTAGGAAATAGGAAGGCAGGATGAAATAAGGTTGTTTTTACTTTTTTTAATTGTGTCAGGCATTTTGGGTACTCAGTCATTTTGACTTTTAGATATTAGGAAAATGAGGTATTTCGACATAAAGCCTCCATGAGCCGGACCGTAATTTTTTAACAATAACAAAAAACCCGATTGCTTAAAATTCTTAATCAAGGCCTAGATGATTCTTTTGAATTTTCTACCTCATCGGGCGGAACTTCTCATTTGATTTCTTATCGGTAAGTTAATATGGTCCCGCCTACATAGATTGAAAATTCTATTTAAAGCATTTGGCTTTTTGTTTTATTTATAATAATAAGTTTTTTATTTCACACTTTTTAGTGACTTCACTTCACCACAGCTGGCAGCTATTTTGTTTTTTCTTATCGTCATACAGGTAAAGACACTCGCGTCTGGCGACGCCAGTACGTTTGTCATTTGACACCTTTTTTGTCAAAATTCTCTTTTTCGACGTAATGACACACACATACGCACTCAAATTAGGTAAGCACCTTATGGCCTTCACTCAGAGAGATGTACGAGCAGTTCCAGTTTTTTTGCACGGAAGTGTATTCACCTGAATTATTCGCTCGATAAAACTAAATGTGCATTTACATGGGCCCAGTCTATCTAATAAAGCAACCCCTTTTCGGGCCTATCTGTCCTTCATCAATCTGTAGGTAAGCGATATTTTTCACCAGCTGAACAACAACTCATACGTACACTACCGTACTTTTTATCGCAGATTGTACCCTACAAAGGACTTTCCACATTAGAACGTGCCAGCGACCGTGCGGGCGCAACGGTACAGACTAAAATAAACCTTAAATACGAGCCAAACACATTACCCTCGCTTTGGGCTTCGCCGCAGTCGGGTAAAAAATCCCGTCTCCGTGTTGTGCCCACCGCGTCGTCTGCACTAGTACTGTAGTCTCTAAATTCTTAAGTACTTAGAAGTTATTTTAGAATGAAATCGTACCGATCGATAGATCTTTACAATGCCTAGGACCTCTGTCTGTCTGTCTGAACCGTGAAGGGTTTATTATTATTATTGTTTTTAATTCTTATAATACAATACAATGTCTTTATTTTTCAAACAACTGTCTTTGTGCAATAAAGATGTTTGTTTAAGACAGTTTATATGATAAAAAAAACTAACCTTTGCATCTTCGAAATAAGACGATTTATACAGCATTCAGTGGCACCTGCACTCACTCTAGATGAGTGAAAGACTTTGTTTTTTAGATGGAATAAGCTTGCCCAGCACCTATACTATCCTGACAGCTTATTCGACCCCTAACGTTGAGCTAACGGTGAAGGAAAAACATCGTGAGGAAACCCACGGCTGGGTTGGCTCCGCACTATTGACTTGTGTTTATGTGACAGGTAGTTTAGCACAGCGGATCAACAAATAATAGGAAATAAGATGAGTAAAAAATAAGGAAGGTCTCCATGCAAGGGACGTATTGATGAGTTATAAAAAAACCGGCCAAGTGCGAGTCGGACTCGTGCACGAAGGGTTCTGTAACATTTTCTATACAACATTAGACAAAGATCTAATTTGAGAACAGTGCCATCTATAGAAACCAACAAGAAGCGTTTAAAATTGACATTTAACGACATGACATCGGCGCTGTGAAGGTTACATAGATAGCCGCAAGATGGCGAGCGCTATCTTTAGACAACGTTTGTTGTATGGGAGCCCCCTTAAATATTTATTTTATTCTGCTTTTAGTACTTGTTGTTATGGTGGCAACAAAATTACATCATCTGTGAAAATTTCAACTGCCTAGCTATCACGGTTCATGAGATACAGCTTGGTGACATATAGACAGACAGACGGATAGACAGACAGACAGTGAAGTCTTAGTAATAGGGTTTTGTTTGGCAACCTTCGGGTATGAAACCCCGAAAAATACAAATAATTATCAAACATTGTGTTATTAGGGTGCAGTCATAGAGTATAGTAAGTCATGGTGCAGTTCCTATAAAACTACAAATGATAAAAACTGCCAAGTACCTATGAGTCTGGCTTTCGCTAGAGGGTGAACTAAATAAAATAATGTTTTTCATGGGTTAAGCCAGCGGTGGTAGCCTAGTGGGTAGAACATTGGACTCGGAAGCGAGAGACCTAGGTTCGATTCCCAGTGCGGGCATGTACCTGTGACTTTGTTTTCTAGGCTATGCACATTTGTGAAGTTATAGTGGCAATACCACTCGCTCACGGTGAAGGAAAACATCGTGAGGAAACCTGAGTGTCTGAGCTATTCACAAACCTCAGCACTTGAAATCGCCAATCCGCGGTGGCAAGAGTCCATACTCTCTCCCTGAAAGAAGGCCTGTGCCCTACATTGTGACGTATATAGGCTGCTTATGTTATGGGTTAGGAGAAATCAGAACCAGAGAGAAGGGATTGCCACTTACCTTGATCCTGCCTGATAAACCTCTTTCGCCTCATGTAGCTATATTCATTATTCCCTGCATACTCGCACGCTGGGTAATGTGGGTTGCCGTAACACTGACTTTGTGACGTCACTAAAAATAAAAAGTCAGACGTCAACTCCAAAATAGTTAGGCACGAAAAGTAAATTAAGTGATTGAAAAAAATTATTATTAAAACCCGACTGCTAAAAAGTTTCGTATCCT
The DNA here is from genome assembly GCA_963969515.1 of Yponomeuta evonymella. Taxonomy (NCBI): domain Eukaryota; kingdom Metazoa; phylum Arthropoda; class Insecta; order Lepidoptera; family Yponomeutidae; genus Yponomeuta; species Yponomeuta evonymella. Next base: position 4,449,192 of record OZ018366.1, on the reverse strand, counting down.
TAGATTTGTCCGTAGAATTTTCAACGTCAGGGCGTCAGTCGCGGAATCGATAACAAGTAATTTAGAAAGAAATAAAGAAATACATTTATTGGGACAAATTAACACATCAAAAGAAAAAAAGGCATAACAAGTAACATAAATACAAAGGAAAAACAAGTCACGTAAATGCAAGTACAACAATTTGTCTCCATGATTTCCGTCAGGAACGTATTGTTTCGGCTTCGGCTCTGCCCACAGAGAAGGGACGTGGGGCGAGGGAGCGGAAAAGACGCGTCGTCTTTCCAATTCACTTTCATACAAAATATACTGAAGGGACGGGACAAAGACCACATTGAAGAGACGGGGCGCGCAAGGGCGCGAACTCTATGCAACGCATCGCGTCTTTTCAGCGCTCTAGCCCCACCCCGTTCTGTGTGCCCAGGGCGTTATGGCACGGATATAAGATAAATGCTACGCTTGATTAAATTTAATTGTGATCCAAATTGCGCCACAATCAAGTGCAGTATGTCGAAAAAACGGTGGTAGCAAAAACGGTGGTAGCCTACTGGGTAGAACATTGGACTCTGAAGCGGGAGACCCAGGTTCGATCCCCAGTGCGGGCATGTACCTATGACTTTGTTTTCTAAGTTGTGTACATTTGTGAAGTAGCAATACCACTCGCTAACGGTGAAGGATGATGGATTAGGGCCGAAAATAATAGAATAAATTAGCGATGCGAAAGGAATTTTAATTGGGCAATAATGTATCAAGGACATCGAGCAAAAAAAAGAGAAAACAAAAGGACAAAACGTCAAGCTACGTTCCAATACAGGCAAACATTTACGTTCCATTTCAACAAAGGAAAACATCATGAGGAAACCTGAGTGTCTTAGCTATTAACATACCTCACCGTTGAAAATGTTTTAATTTTAAGACTTCATCAGTTCGACGCCCGAGCGCACTGCTAATGAAAGCGTGATTAAGATTGTGCTGTCACGAAATAATTAATTTCTAGTTAGTGTTATAAAGATGGTGCAGTGTAAAAAATGTAAACAATTTTTATCACTTTTGTAAGACGACGCTGTGAAGTGTAAGGGGCCCTGTGAATCAGTGTTTCGTAAGAAGTGCGTCATCATCAGCCTATGATTGTCCACTGCTGGACATAGGCCTCTCCTATTGCACGCCACTGAGCACGGTCCTCGGCTACTCTCATCCAGCTCTTGCCAGCCGTCCTGCGAAGATCATCGCTCCACCGAGTCTGAGGACGTCCCACACTACGTTTACCGATCCGCGGTCTCCACTCAAGAACTCGTCTACCCCATCGGTTATCAGTTCTTCGGATGATATGGCCGGCCCACTGCCACTTCAGCATGCTTATTCGGTGGGCTATATCGGTGACTTTGGTTTTCTGTCGGATCACCTCGTTTCGAATTCGATCTTTCAGAGAAACCCCGGAAAGACGGAAGTGCGTGCAAAACCCAAAATAGTTTCAAGAAACTGAAGTCCGTGCTTTAAAAAGGATACTATGCCAAAACAACAGACACCCAAGATCAGCGTCAACATCAAGGAAGCCTCACCAGAATTAATATTTGCAGAGGTAAAAAACAAGTTTGAAACCATCTATACACCATCTATAACAATTGATGAGATGAAAGAAGCGGTCGATTTTTATTCTGAAAAGTACCAACAATTAATAAAATTCAAGGCTTCAGCTGAAAGGAAAATAACGGCTCTGGAGAATAAAAATACCAACCTCCAAAAAGTGACTGATGCCTTGGAGGAAAGAATTATGCAATTAGAAATGAAAGAGATTGAATAAAGCATTGAAATTGCCGGACTGGATAAAACCGAAGATACAAAGAAAGTGATATAGTGCATGGCAGAAAACTAAATCTAGACCCGAGAGAAATTGAAGAGGCAAAGACGCGAAAAGCAGAGCGCGACAAGACCGCGGCCTATTGTGGTAACACTAAAGACCAGGTCTGCCCGAGACGATTGGTTGAAACATAGAAAAACACTGCTGATTAACCGAGGCATTATCCCCAAAGATAGTAGATAACCAGCCAATATACATGAAAGAAGGAACCACTAGAAAGATGAGAGAACTTTTCTGGAACGCCATGCAAGTTCTTAAAAAGTCCTATAAATATATAATTATGGATTCAGAACTCCAAAATATTGATAAAGAAAGACGAGACTGCAAAAATTTGCAGCATCCTTTCTAAAACCGATATCAGGCGGCTCGGTTTCGACGCCGAGAAATAAATACCTATACAATGCTCTGCATAGAAAGCGCGTTCATACTAGGCATTTTCCAATTCAACAGTAAAATTCAATGCCTTCAATGTCCAGTATTTAATTTCTTGCTAAAGTACCTACTTATTAGAAGTTAAGACTTACCTGCTTCTATACGGAATTCCAGTAATCTGTGGTATTGTTCCGATCCCAAGCCGCAGGCGCAGGACGGGCAGGGGGAAAGTCAAACATAGAAGTGCGTTATAATTCGCCAACAAACTGCCACGCTGCCAACTGGCGAATTATTTTATTCCAAGAAACATGTATCATTATAAATAAATTAATAAAAAAATTAAAGATAAAAATTCAAGCAATATCTCTAGCAGATCAAAGCTTATGGATCTGCGTCTGAACCAGAATTCGGCTACATTTAATCTTGCCCAAAAGTTCTCTAATTGAGCAAGTTCGCGCTCAACTGACGGGCTCGTTTCGGTTGTGAGAAATCGGATAATGCATGCCTTTAAACGCGAAAAGTTTTTTATTACATTTACGGCATCATTGCCGACCGATATCATCCATCATCAGCCACAGTTATAAGCTGTTCTCGAGCGTGATCACAAACCGTCTTGCCTAAAGATTCGATGCTACAGATGGCTTCATTGAGAGCGTATATTTAATGACTTTGCAATCTATACCTTTAGTTTGCAATCTAGTGATTCAATACGGTTCAATACTATTTATTATGTCTAAAACGTTGATAAAGCCTTTGTCGCATTCAATTGTGGTGCAACTTGGAACACACTGACAACGATGATAGAAGTGTGGCACGCTAGTTTTCGAAAAGGCATTGACACATAGTGCAGCATTTTCTGATTGAAATTATATCTTTCTATTTCCTACTTGTACCTAATTAGAGGATAGCAGTTTATAGACAAACTAGTTTTACAGAAGCCTCACCCTCTTCAATTCTTTATAATAGGTACGGTGACAAGCTCTGACAGATGTCGCCGATAATATAAGAAGCACTGTTTTCTTTTATGTGGCTTATAAACACGGTGTCCATAATAGCTAACTTTCTGCAAAAGTGTGGTTTTCATAAGATGACGTACACCGTAATGGGGACCATTTTAAAATGTCAGTACATAATGGCATTACGTTGTAATGTGTAGTGCTTGCGAAAGTTTTAGTTCAAAAACCGCTAAACAATATGTCAATTTCGTCACTGGTATGATGTAGTGAGTTTGTAACTTCTGTATTTTTTTGTCTATTATCTTACTGCCATATTAGCCGCCTATATGACAGGGCATAAAATGTAAAATTATTCTGTAACTATAGTTTTATCAAGCGTTTTGCAAAATTTAGCGATGAATAGTGATTCCGTCGGTTTTTTTTTTTCATTTTTCGTGAGTAGTTCTTACCACATCTAAGAACACATGAAGGCATTAGGTCGTGAGATCGATTCCCACTGAGGGCCACCGTACATTTGCACAAATGGCCTTAGTCTGGGTGTATTTTTATGTTTGTGACGTCCTTGCCTGATAACCATACCACAGGGTATCCTAGTTTGGGACTTGGTCAAGTGATTGTATTGTGTGGAAGTTATTATTATCATTATTTTATTATTTTTCGTGACGTGTGAAACCGTGTTCTCACGACAAGCACTCGTCATGCCAGATTAAAAAGAAAAAAAGACAAGTCTTCTCGTCATGGACTAAATAGATAGAAAGATAGATAAATCATTTATTTACATAAGACACACACACGTATACAAATGAGGTGCAGCCACATGACCGCACAGCTTGCGACGCAAAGGTTGGTCGGGATTACTCGGTATGTCCTCTCTATACTTAGTACTATAGCCTAGCGCGCACGGGCAACTTTTGTCTCCGCAAATATTTTGTCTCTCACATCAAGTCAACGGGTTTGTATGAAAGTGCGCACACGTAGCGACGCGACAGCTGGGTGACTTTTTTGTCCGTGGAGTCGGCGACGCAACTGTCGCCTCGTATATTGGTTTCAGTGCAAGTGCGCACATGGCCACAAAAAATGTTGCCGACTAGCCAGTTGCAAGCGTCAACCGACCTTTTTGATTGGACCTTATTATTCAAATATAGATGCATTGTCCATTGCCTATTTTACACAAAGAGGCGTTACCAATAGACTTAAAACTTACAAGAGTTCAAAATTAGCATGTTTTTATAGTTTCCTGACCCAAACAAATTTTTGCCAGTCTTTCCTCTGATGAGACAGCCAATCACATATTTGCATTTTTACGAGCGATTGCAGGTCGTAAAATTCTGGGCAGTTCATCAAAACTTTCGATACTTATTCTAAAATAACGAAAAAATCTTTTTATTGGGGGAACCGGAGAAAAATAAGCAAGTCCCTTAGGTATAACCATAATTTACCCTACTTAATTCGTTGCTTTGAAATGTGAAGTTCTCAATTTCCATCTCCGAAAACATACAGATATTACTAAAGGATGTGCCTCGTTAGGCCTTATTTACTGCTGTCCATTGAAGAGTTCCGCTCTCCATCTCTGAAAGTCTTCATCAGATCTTCACCAAATTAAAGTCGTACCTACTAATGAGACGTTATATTCGAACAAAAAAAGAATTATTGAAATCGGTTTAAATTTGACGGAGTTATGTGTGAACATAGCCAAAAAAAAGAATATACGCGTCGAATTGATTACTTCCTCCTTTTTTGAAGTCGGTTAAAAACAAGCAAACAGAGCACATCCGTCTCTTCAAAATCCGTGTGCGCATCGTTCAAATTTTAGCGAGGAGACAACGACAGTGACCATAGAGTACTTTGTTACATAGAGTACTTACAGTGACAAAAAAGTTGTTGGGCAACTAAGTTGCTCGTGCGCGCTTTCTAAGGTTAATAAATGAAATAAAAATGAAAAAAACTTTATTTAGAAAAGGGTAGTAACATTATTTCATTATTTATATGATTCCATTCAGCTCCCGTATTTGTAACGTTCACACTACGCATTTACCCATAACGAGACACTATAACACCCTTAATTTTCAACAGGTATTTGGAGTTATAATTTTCTGGTAAACGGTTCTACCTAGTCTCACTGTTTGCCTAGCATAACCCGCCTTACCTAAATTAAATACCGCCTTAGAGGCGTGCACTTTCGGCTGTCATCGGCTTAACAAAATGCCTCGGGACTGGACCGTTTCAACACCGTGCGACGTCGATTAATCGAAGTCATTCGAAGTATTGTCTCGATAGAGCCACCCCGCGACCCTACTCAAACTGATCTTACTCGAGCAGGCAAAAACCGGCTAAGTGCGAGTCGGTCTCACGCACCGAGAATTTCGTACCTATAAATAGTATTACGTATAGAAGTCACCCTGTAATTATACTGTAGGGACTGCACTATAATAACACAGTTAGACATTGGTATATATGAGGTATATATACATTACCGTTCTTATTCGATTCCGTCACAAGCCTCTATAGGACCGAGCGAGTGAGAAAGCGCTAGTAAATTCAAATGAATTCAGAATTCCCGGAAACGCCCGAGTCGGTAAATTTATTCATCTGCTGTTTTGAATGATTCCCGAGTCGCGGCGGAAACGACACGAGCCGTAGAAAAGTTAGTAGTGGTTAGGCCATGGAACCTTTTAATTTATGTAGGTTACATGATTGTATTAGTCGAATGAATTCGAGTGATGGAAACAACTTTTATTTATTAAGAACTATGTATAGAAAAATAAATCTTTAATGTCAGAAATCAGAAATCAGAAATCAATAATTTATTTCAACGTAAAGAATTTACATTCTGTTTGCTGAATGTCAATGTACTATGTTACTATGTTAGCCGCTGCCTTCGGGTAATTTTTCCGTAATTTAATTATGCATCAAACCCTCAGACCACAATTATCAAAAGTTTATTCATATTATTACAAGTACCTGAATGACCGAGCCTTGCTCGGTTTTTTTAATCGTGTTTTTTTTTTAATTATATTCAGATGCGAAATCGGACACTGAACTCGAACCGGGGTCCTCTGATTTCGGGACCGCCCTACTTCCCACCTGAGCTATTATAACTTTGTAGAGATCGTGGCGAAATTAACCTTCGTATTCTAATGATGACAATATTGTAGCAGTTTTTCATTGCCTGAAAACACGGATAAAACAACGTTTTCTAAAAATTGACAGATAGATCGATTTTATTATTAGAAGAATGCTATTTAATTTCGTCAATCCAGGTCTTTTATAATATTCTAATATATTAAAATCTCGGGTCACACAGTGTTTGTTATCGAACTCATCCGAAGCGGCTTCAACGATTTTTTTTTTTTTTGGTGTATATTTAGTAGGTCCGAGAATAGGTTGCAGGCTAATTAATACAACATTTGCCGAGTCAGCTAGTGGTACTAATGTAATAAATGCGAAAGTTTGAATGGATGGATGTTTGTCACTCAATCATGCCAGATCTCAGATTGTGTTCTGAGTGCCAGATCAACTAAACGGATGTGGAATAGTCCATAGGCTAATTTTTATACGGGAACAGTACTCATAAAAATGTCGCGGTAACCGCTAGTAACCAAAACATTTGGAGAGATCTTTAGGCTTATTTCATCATCAGCCGTTTGACGCCCACTGCAGGACATAGCCTCCTTCATGGTTTTCTTTTGATGCTTGGCTTTGCCGCCCGCATCCAGAGTCTCCCCGCCACCGTAACCGGACCATCTGGTGGGGGGCCTGCCACGCTGCCTCGTCCAGTCCGCGGTCGCCAGGTCAGAACTTTTTCGCCCTAACGGCCATCAGCAATTAGGCTTATTTGAATTGATTTTTTTGTCTCTGTTTTTGCCGTTTTTTTCATTTAAACCAGGTGTGCGCGCGACTTCGTTGCGTTTCATTCGAGTTGCAGTAGTCTTTTTGTGTGCGAAATTTGATCCAAACATGTTCATTCCTTTAAGCGTGACTATGTAATATGTAAGCTTTCACATTCATAATAAGGTATTAGTGGAATAGAATTTTCTGTTAAGATAACTCTTGACCAATTTTTTTCAGCCTCAATTCATTACTTTTCTCTTCTATCATGAAAACAACTAAATACTTATGGTCGATACCAAACTGTGAAATAAATTTTCCACTTGATATTATTTTTCATGCGATGTGCGACACGCGAGTCTTGAAACGTTCACCTTGAGCAATCCAGCGGCGACCGGTTTTACACTATGTAAATATTCGTACACAACGCACTATATAGATAATTTATGTGAAAAAACTAAATACATACCTACATACGATAATATATGTAGTAATTTTTATTACGACCTACCAACGAACTACCCATACAGTCCAGTGTTCTAGGTTAACTTTAAAGATTGAAGCACGTTAAAATTATGTTATAAATTCAGGTATGCAGCTCTTACTTAAACTCACGCCTCTATCCCGGAGGGGTACGCAATAAGTTAAAGTTACCTGCTTCATCATCATCATCATCATCATTGGCCTACGCTTGTCCACTGCTAGGCCTCTCCCATTGCACGCCTCTGAGCACGGTCTCGGCTACTTTCATCCAGCTCTTACCAGCCGCCTTGCGAAGATCATCACTCCACCGAGTCTGAGGACGTTCTACAACACGTTTACCGATCCGCGGTCTCCACTCAAGAACTCTTCTACACCATCGGTTATCAGTTCTTCGGGTGATATGGCCGGCCCACTGCCATTATACTCTTCGGTTTTCTATATAATCTGCTGCAATGTGTGAATGTGGTAGACCACATGTGGTGGTGCCGTAACCCAATCGAAGCACGGCTCCAACTTAAATACTTAATACTTTAAATCCTTAATTACTTGCTTAAATATTAGGGGTTAAAGTATGAAATTGCCGTTTTATTGCAATAGGTTCTTTGAATTGACATAGAATCTTCATGGTTTGAGGTTTTCGAATGAAACTTTTTTCAAATGGTTTCTATGATGTTCTTTTTTTAAAAAATGTGAAACATTTGAATATCGACTTTCAATTGTTTTTGTTATTCAATTTAGACAAGAAAGATGGATACTGCGAAAATTCGAGTGATTTTTGAATACGAGTTCCGAAGCGGAACTAACGCGGCAGAAACAGCCCGCAATATCAATGCTGCGTTTGGAGAGGGGTCTACTAATGAACGCACCGTGCGATTTTGGTTTAAACGCTTTCGTGATGGAAATATCGACTTAAAGAACGAGCCACGAGGAAGACCGCCCACACAGGTGAATAACGATGAAGTAAGAGAGATAGTGGAAGCCGACCCTAGTCAAACTACCCAGGAATTAGCGGCATGGTTTAACGTTACCTTACCCACAACTGCGTCAAATCAATAAAATAAAAAAATACGAAAAATGGGTGCCTCATGATTTGACTGATCTGCAGAAAGAAACGCGTGTTGAAACTTGTGTTGCCTTGTTGAACCGGTACAGAAATGAAGGAATATTGGATCGAATTGTAACATGTGATGAAAAGTGGATTCTTTATGATAACCGGAAAAGAAAAATGCAATGGCTGACCCCAAGTCAAATGCCACAACAGTATTAAAAAATCACTCGAATTTTCGCAGTATCCATCTTTCTTGTCTAAATTGAATAACAAAAACAATTGAAAGTCGATATTCAAATGTTTCACATTTTTTAAAAAAAGAACATCATAGAAACCATTTGAAAAAAGTTTCATTCGAAAACCTCAAACCATGAAGATTCTATGTCAATTCAAAGAACCTATTGCAATAAAACGGCAATTTCATACTTTAACCCCTATTAATTAATACCCTTCGATGACCGAACTTTGATCTTTATTTGATTCTTTAACGACGTTTTCTAATAATGAAACCTAGCTAGATCGATTTATCGCCCCCGAGACCCTCTGCTTAAAAATTCCATGAAAATCGTTGAAGCCGTTTCCAAGATTTTCGTTTTATAAGATATAACTAAGATGTAACAATAAGATATAATTTATAAGATTAGCACAGTCATGACTTTGGTTCACTGTTTTCTAATTTCGGTATAACCTGAATAAGGTCAACTTCTGGGAATCTAGTTGCCCAATTAATAACACCTTAGTCTAACTGGAGTCGTTTCCCATACCACACAAAAATAAGCCCGTAAACCTAAAAAAAAATCGACCACTGAAGTCAGATGTCACCACGTAAAGAGAAATACAAAATGCAACTAATGATGCATAAATTGGCAATTTGATAACAATGCATGTAATTTAAATTCAAACACAGCTGGTTGATTAAACAAAGGTTGTTTCAAACAAACAGACAGGTTTCGAATTCTTTTATCACTTTAGGTGCAAGATGGACCGAGTACAGTTTGCTGTAAATGGGAAAAAATATTCAGGTATATTTTGTAAACACACAGTTTTTTATTTTTTGTATATGACTATTGAGTCCAAAATAAAATAAAATTTATGTACTTATTATTATTATTAGTCCAAGCATAGGATAAATACGAACTGATATTTTTAAATTGGTGATATATGCGAACCCTCTGGTTTTAAAAATTAAACCAGTAAAATTTCAAAAATTGTTTTTAGATATTTTAGTTGACCGGTTTTTTTAGTAGGAGTGTGATTTCAATAAGCACTCCTCTTCTTTCCTTCTCTTTCTGCTTAAAAATAGTCGTCAAAATAATCGTTTTTTCCAGTGGGTGGCGAGGTGACGTCACACACGACGCTGCTGGACTACATTCGCTCGGAGCTCGAGCTCAGGGGCACCAAGTACATGTGCCGGGAGGGGGGCTGCGGCGCCTGCATCGTCTCTGCCGCCAGGGGCCCCGGGGCCCCGCCGCAAATTGTTAACTCTGTGAGTATATTGGATGTATAGCTTTCGCTTAAGACAAGTCGGGAAGTCTCCTCTTTGCACCTTCGACAAGTTTCTGAATAAGGTTATTTCTTCAATGCGCAATTCCTTAATCCTTGGTCTTGAAACGTTATGTTCTATGTTATTTTACAATATTCTGTACATGATATGGTCGACTTCTTCAGTACCACCGGGAGTTCATTACCTTGGAAACGTTTAATCAATGTTATTAATCAAAAATTCGACAACTGTGTCAACAAAGGCCTCAAGCATTTCAAAAATATGTTCTTGCCACCTCGGTTGCATCCTAAAGCTATGGTTTCCTCCAAAAGCGGCGGTGTCTTGTAGCGGTCGCCATTTAGCGGCAAATGACGTCATTGAAACGTTGGCCATGAAATCAAGATGGCGTGGTTTCCTAAAGAGCGTTGTTTGTCACCATAACGTTAAGTTCTCTGGCGACCCCTACAAGACACCGCCGCTTTTAGAGGAAACCTTAGCTTTAGATCACGTTACACATCTATGTTTCACTTCTCCATTTGTATTCACACATTCCACTCCTAGACTATAAAACAAAAAGTCGGCCAAGTGCGAGTCGGACTCACACACGAAGGGTTGTACCATTATCTATACACCATTAGACAAAATTTGAATTTAAGAACAGCTAATTAAGAACAGCGCCATTTACAGAAATCAACAAGAAGCGTATAAAATTGACATTTAACGACATGACATCTGCGCTGTGACATACATACATAGCCGCTAGATGGCGAGCGCTGTCTTTAGACAACGTTTATTGTGTGAGCTAAATAAATAATTTTTTTATTCGGTTTAAAGTATTTGTTGTTATAGCGGCCACAGAAATACATCATCTATTAAAATTTCAACTGCCTAGCTATCACGATTCATGAGATACAGCCTGGTGACAGACAGATAGACGGACAGTCTTAGTAATAGGGTCCCGTTTGGCACCCTTCGGGTACGGAACCTTAAAAACTGGCCAAGAGCATGTCGTGCTACGCCCATTGTGGGGTTCCGTAGAAAGAGGGTTTTTTTTATCTGATTTACTGAACTAACAACTTCATTAAAGTAATTTTCAATAGATTTTGTACTAAGTTTTCTTTTGTAAGTTGGTAGCCTATTACTCGTTAACTTGTAAAGTCTACTTAGCCGTTATAGTTTTCCTTTTAAGTTCATTATATGCACTATTGCCCTGAATTTTTTTCATGTTTCTGCAATCAACCGTTTTGCTAGGAGAACTGTCGCCCTACTCTGACAAAAACTTGCGCTTTAAAGCTTAATATTTCGCAAAGGGAACCCTAAATCAAAAATAAACTTCTTCGTCATCATCATCATCAGCCATTTGACGCCCACTGCAGGACATAGGCCTCCCTAATGGTTTTCCAAGCTTCCTGGTGTTGTGCCGCCCGCATCCAGCGACTCCCCGCTAGTAACCAGGTCGTCAGACCATCTGGCCTTCCCATGCTGCATCGACTGCTCAGACTTCTTGCACCCATAATATTTTTAAACGACCCTAAAAATGTTTTTTCTCAAAATGTTATTGTACTATTTCGTCGTCGTAATAAATATGTAGCCTTTCAGCTCTCCAGTATTTATCGTCTCTGTGCTAGGCCACGGACAAATAGTCGGACGGTCATGGCGAAACTATACGATTATTTGTCCCATATAAGTGAGCATAATCATAATCATTATTACTTCTGAAGCACAACAACAATGCTTATAAAAAGGTCGTACCTAGTTGTACAAGGTATCGACGACAAGGTATCGAGGATGATGCAACATGGGCAGGCAAGATCTGATAACCTGATTACGGTGGCGGGGAGTCGCTGGATATGGGCGGCACAAGACCGGGAAGCTTGGAAAACCATAAGGGAGGCCTATGTCCTGCAGTGGGCGTTAAATGGCTGGTGATGATGATGATGACGTACAAGGTATCAAATTATGAATTGCAGTGTCTAGTGTCAATAACATCATGCCAGGATTGGGAGGTGACGACGATCGAGGCGGTCGGCAACCGGCTGAAAGGATACAGCGAGGTGCAGAAGGCGCTAGCCTCGCACAACGGGACCCAGTGCGGCTACTGCTCGCCTGCTTGGGTCATGACAATGGAGACGTAAGCTTCATAACATAGTTATGTTATGAAGCTGAGTAAATCATAATTTACTCAGAGACAATGGTTTTCATTTTTGCATGTAACTAGCCCGGTGATATAAGCGTTAAGACGTGTACTTAACTAAGTACTTCAGGTTGGACAAAAACTACTGTTTATCAAAAAAAAGGCATTTAATGTAATAACAAGACACGATTAATATTATGATTTCAACCTTACCGTAAGCTACTCCAAACATGTTTTTCATAATTTATAAATGATATCTAGGTACTTCCACCAGATAATCAATAATTTAACTAAATATTTTGCAGTTTGTTGAAAAACAAAAAACCAGAAGAACTGACAAAGTTGGAAGTGGAAAAATACTTTTCCGGGAATATTTGCCGTTGTACTGGTTACCGGCCCATACTGGATGCTTTTAAGACTTTTGCTAAAAAAGACCAGATAAATGTCAGGGATATCGAAGATTTAATTATTTGTGACAAAAAGTCCCATAATTGTAATAATCAACACTGTCTGGATAAAGAATGGTGCTTGGTGGAAGAGAAAGATTTTGAAGATGGAATCAAAAAGGAGTTAGAACTTAGCGATGATAAAGTATGGTATAAGGTTACTACAACTGATGCTATTTTCAACGTTTTTGCTAAGCACCATGGAAAACCTTATATGCTGGTTGGTGGAAATACTGCAAAAGGTGAATATTTTAATGTTACGCTAATGTAGGTTTATTATTCAATGATGTGAGTTTATCAATAGCTTTCCTTAGGTGTTTATGTATCTGCTCATAAATTTATCAGTAGTAGGCACATTGAAAACAACAACATAATATTATAATATTATATTTATGATTGCAGGCGTATACCCAATTTTTGATTATCCGAAAGTATTGATAGACATAAGTGGCGTACAGGATCTGAAAGGCTACATCACAGATCAGAATCTCATTCTGGGTGCTGGTAACACATTGACTGAGACGCTGCTTATTTTTGGTGACGTTGGCAAAGAAGACGATTTCAAATATTGTCTTAAATTGAAAGAACATTTGGAGTTGGTCGCTAATGTTTCAGTCAGAAACGTAAGAAGATTTTTAATCATGTTTGATACTGAATAAGGTTTAATTACTGTTAACACACATACGAAACTTTTTTTTAGATTGGTACCATTGGTGGTAATTTAATGATAAAACATGCTCATCATGAGTTTCCATCAGATGTGTTCTTGCTGTTCGAAACTGTTGGTGCAATGATTACTATTGGTGAGGAAAATATTCTCATGTATATTAATGTTTTTAAATTAAGACAAAATTACCTACATAAACTCAAGCCTGTGTTCCGGCAGCGTAAGCAAAGTAAAGGGTTCGCCACTTCAAATTTAGCTAGGTTTACATAATAAGTAATCGCGATTACACCCATCTATGTATAACTATGTATGATCAATGATCATATCGAGTCATAAAAAAACACTATTTCAATAAGGAATTGGCTGCGACGTGAATAAATAATACATTGTGTTTCAGTGGATAACAAAGGACAGCAAACAATTGATCTAAAAAAGTTCCTTACTGTAAATATGTCAGAAAAAGTTCTAATAAACATCATACTCCCCCCATTTGGTAATAATTACAAGTTAATAACTTACAAGGTAAGTATTAAATTATTAATTCATGATACCTATATCCAGAAACCTTTATATTTGTTGTTCTATTGTATTTTTGCAGCTACTTGTAATGATTAACATCAGCAAACCATGAAAGAATGGTTTCGGTATATACATTTATAATAATATTTTACCGTGTTGTAGCTTCATATGCATGTTACAGCAGGGTGTAAACATAAACTTAAGTTTAGACGGCTAATGATTTTTCAAAATAATGTTCATTTTTGTAAACCATAACATCTTTAACAGACTAGAGTGCACGTTAGACGTATCATTTCGGATAATGGGCACTTTAGCTGGCTAATGTTGAAAACGAAAGTTATTCATTTGCCATTCGGGGCCGGGGCGGGGTACGATCGACCTTCGTTCTCGCGGTTCTGCTTTCGTCCTTTGAAGTTTGTCCCAAATGGCTTTACAAAAAAAATCACCACTACATTTTCACATTAGCCAAAACACATCGGCTAATGAGTAGTCTAGCTAGTTCAAGATGGATCTAGCTAGTTCAAGACGTTTGTAATATACTAACATTATTACTTAGATTTACTTACTTACTTCTTACTTCCAGTGGCGCTACAACCCTTTGTGGGTCTTGACCTCCTCCACTGTTTTCTTCCAGCTGTCGTGAAGCTTGGCGACCTTCTTCAGTTGGTAAACTTCCTCATCGCACCCAGATCCTCTTCTACGCAGTCACCACTTCTTTGGTCTGCCTCTAGGTATTTTCTGCTGAAGCATCCCTTTCGTCATTATTTTTGCTGCCCTAGAGTCCGGCATCCGCTCCAAGTGACCCAAAATCTAACTAAGTAAGATGCCCATCTTACTCACTTAGATTTAAGAAATCATAACGTGATTCTTTTATTACTGGCTGTGCAATAAAGTGTTCTCTATCTATCTATCAATTATGTCGGACACGAGCCGAGACTCGAAAATAATCTTAACACTAGCCGCCTAAACGTAAATGTATGTATCACCTTTAGCCGTAACATATATATATAATAATGCCGCCATTTAAACATGTCCTAAGCAGTTAATTGGACAGCAAATTTTATCAGTCGGTATTCAATCTATTGTAAGATATTTTACATATTTTACAATTTACGTTTTTATTTGCTATGTCGCCATCAGGGAAATTATACAGTGCTTATAAGTAACATCTAAACATTTTGTAATATATGGCATAAAAATTATCGATTGACTATTAAATGATATCCCCACAGATAATGCCGAGAGCACAAAATGCTAAGGCAAAAATTAACGCTGGATTTTACTACAAATTTGACAAATCTACCGAGGCTGTTACCAAAGCTAGCATTGTTTATGGTAGTCTCAACTCCACCTTCATACACGCTGAGGAAACTGAGAAATATCTCACTGGCAAAAAATTAAATAGTAACGAGACACTGCAAGGTGCTCTGAAAATCTTAGATAAAGAGCTTGTTGGAGAAGGGTACACGGAAGTGACTGCTTTAGCTAAAAATAAAATAGCTATTGGTCTTTTCTATAAGGTAGATTCGGAAAGTATTAAATTTTATGTTATTCAAATGAAATACGACTTGTAAACTCGGGTTACTCTTATTAATTTTTTAGGGTCTTCTTACTTTCTATCCGGAAGGTTTAAATGCCAGATTTGTATCCGGCGCAATCAACTTAAGCCTTACCAGACCTGTATCTAAAGGCAAACAAGTGTTTGATACGAACCCGTCTTTGTATCCAATAACAGAACCAATTAATAAACTTGATGGATTGGTGAGTCCCTTCGAATTCAACCTATTTATATTTTTTATTTTGCGCTATACTTCATACAGCTTTATACAGATTGTTCTTAGATAAAAGGTCTCAGATGTTTTGTCAAATATATGTTGTTTGGTCGCGCAGGTCTAGATCCATGTTCGTTGGCTGAATCTGTAAGAATAGAATTATATCAGTATGATTATCAAATAAAGTGCGTAATAAAAATAATGTTAATTTCAGATACAATGTGCTGGTGAAGCTTCTTACATTGATGACGCTCCGAAATTACCACACGAAGTCTTTGCAGCTTTTGTATGTAGTACCATTGGCAAAGGAGAGATTGATAGCATTGATGCTAAGCCAGCTCTGGTAACTAAATTATGAAAGAAATAATAGATTAAAAATATGATTGTAATATATTGCTTCCTTATATTAATTCTACTAATAATAATTTTTATTTGTAGGATAAAAGAGGCGTCATTGCATTTTACACGTTTAAAGATATCCCCGGTATCAACTCATACACTCCACTTAATCTAGTCAACACTGCCATAGAGGAGGAGTTGTGTAGTGGTTACATCCATTTTTTCTCTGAACCTATAGGTGTAATTGTAGCTGAATCGGAGCACCTCGCTGACATGGCTGCAGAACTAGTTATAATCAAGTACAAAAATGTCAAAGATCCTGTGATAGATTTAAAAGAAGCTAAGGACGATATTGGCCGAGTCTTTCCGTGGCTGACTATACCTGCCTTAGATCCTGGCTTGGATGTTACTAAAATAATCAAAGGTTCAAATCTGATTGGAAGTCAGTATCATTTCCACATGGAGAAGCAGGGGGCCGTTACAAAACCAGTCGAAGATGGCATTCAAGTTAGCTCATCGAGCCAATGGATGGATGTAGTTGAAATGGCTATAGCACAGGCTCTGTTAATACCGGATAATTCGTAAGTAACTATAACAGTATAGACATGTTAAGTAGTAGTAATAACGATACTAATAATAAGGATACTACCTACCTACCTTTTGGCCACTGTTGGGCATAGGCCTCTTCACTGCAAACCTCACTGGTCCTCTGCTGTCGTCTTATTCGCCTCCTGCTAATTTCTTTATGTTATCGACCCATCGGGTGGGCCATTACTATGATAATAATAATAATATCAACAACAAAACGATACACCTAGTAGACATTGCCGCCCAACGATATACTCACAAAAGATTACAAAATACACTGATTTTGCAATAGAAATACAAACTCAATGGCAAGTACAAACCGTCAAAACGGTTCCAATAGTCCTTTCTTCTCCAAGAGTCATTATTACACCCTGCATGCTATCCTAAAAACGCTAAACATACAGCGAACCACCTAGCAACTACTACAGAAGGCCACTATAATGAACATAATGGCCTAATTATTTGCACCACATCCTGTCGGAATCCTGACGTTTGCGATAGCAACTAGTATGGAATTTGACAGATAGACAATTAGAATCGTTCAGGACTTGGGGCGCGTAATATAGGATTTTATCGCCCGAAAGTTCTTCGGCAAAGACAACGGGCTCTAAAGTATTACACTATTATAAATTATAATTATAGTATTATAAATTAATGCACTTGCCTTAGACCCGTTTCAAGGGTTATCACTGTTAAAAAAAATGAAATTTAAACTGTTTATTTCAAAAATAAGATAAATACAAAGTCTAGCCCTGGAAGCTGAATCTTAAATCTTAAATATGAGATTATAGTGCTTCCAGAGGTTGCTCTATATTAAAGATATTCACCTATATAACGCTATATAAACTACAGACCCGTACTCATACTTATACTTATAGTAGAAGAACATTGTATACATGCAAGTGATTATTTTACATTATATAGAATGTTAAGGCTGGGTTCTCCGACATTACCTCTAAATCAGTGTTTTAAAATACATTTTTCTCTCTAATGTTTAGTATTTAATATTTAAAAATAATATATTTTACTTTTCGTTGGTCATTATTTTTATGATATTTTAAACTTTATAGCATCAAAAAAATCGCTAACATGAGTCAAATTATCACTAGATATGGTTTTATTTGGGCTGTACTGAGTTTTGGGTAATAAAAAATATACCAAAATGACTATCACTTTAATGTGTTAGTGACGTCGGTCGTCAAAATTCTATTAACATTATTTGTATTTCTGTAATTTCAAAAATGCCTAATTTTCCTACCTATTCTCTCGCGCAGCGCAATAAATCCCATACAAATCCGTGCGCGCGGAGAACCCAGAATCGAAATTTTGAAAAAACATTGTAATAATAATTTTGTTGATCGAAAGCACCTACTATATCTATAAAGGCTCCCAAGAACATAATGCTTCTCTTAAAGGCCTATTTTTTCTATGGTTCTAATCATTGTACTATGTATCTGCCGTTTCCGTTTCTGTTTCCTTGCCTGGTTACCATAGCACAGGGTATCCTAGTTTGGGACCAGGTCAAGTGATTGTGTTGTGTGGAAATTATTTATTTATTTCATTATGTTCTTGAGAGTTTTGTTCTCAGTGATCCTTCTCTACCATTTAACTACATCTCTTGATACATCTACTTTGTGTTAATAAGCAGCCTATACACGTCCCACTGTAGTCTCAGAGAGAGAGTATGGGCTTATTCACCACGCGTGCCCACCGCAGAATAGCAATTACAAGCGCTGAGGTATGTGAATAGTTCAGACACTCACATTTCCTCACGATGTTTTCCTTCGCCGTTAGCGAGGGGTATTGCTACTTCACACACGTATATAACTTAGAAAGCAAAGTCATAGGTTTATTTATTTATAGGTACATGTCCGCACTGGGAATCGAACCTGGGTGTCTCGCTTCCAAGTCCAATGTTCTACCTACTAGGCTACCACCGCCATACCACCGCCGTGTTTATTTTGCTTTGTGTTATTGCGGCGGATTATTCAATAAATAATCTAATCTAAATAATCTAATCTAATATAAATAAGTTTAATCTCTGTCGTAAAAATAACATATATTATGAAACTTTGTGATTACAGTCGAGTCCTTATAATATAACAACAAATATTACATGCCGGCCAAGTACTCTCGGTGCCCATTTTTGGTAGGTCATTATGTTTTCTAGGGTTACTTGTACTGTCCGAAGAGTGGGCGGTGCGTTTGGCGCTAAGATTACAAGACAATGCAGAACGGCCATAGCAAGTGCCTTGACCTCAATAAAATTGAACAGGCCTTGTCGAATGATCCTGCCACTGACGACTAATATGAGAACTGGTGGTTTGCGGCCAGCTTGCTACGTCGATTTTCAGGTAAGTTATTTAGGCATGTTATTGAGGAATCGCTGTAACCAGATGATAAGGAATGCTAAACGCCGTCACATTCACTCCTCGCTTGATACCTGTTCACCGAAGAATGTGTGGGAGTTTCTTCGTACCCTTGGGCTCGGGAAGTGTCGGCAGGAGGTCAACCCTTCTCTCGATCTGTATGGCTTCAACCGCCATTTCTCCTCCCCGCCGCATACAATCGACCCGGTACTTAAAGTGGACACTATCCGCATAATCTCTTCTGCTTCTCTTCCGTCCACCTGTGGCTTAAATTTTTCCCCGGTCACTGATTCCGAGATTAGTAAAATTATCCTTTCTATCCCTAGTAGGGCAGTGGGACATGACAGTATTGGTAGAGATCTTCTTCTGCCCATATTGAAGATTGTTCTGCCCTGTCTTACTCACATCAAGAACTACTCCCTGTCTTCTCATTCTCTCCCTAGTGTATGGAAAAAGGCCTATATGGTGCCTATTCCTAAAACTGCTGACCCCACCCAGTTCAAACATTACCGCCCCATATCAATCCTCCCGTTTTTATCTAAAGTACTAGAGCGGGTGGTAAATCGCCAGTTCTCTCATTATCTTCGTTGTAATAAACTTCTCAATTCACTCCAATCAGGCTTCCGCCCTGCCCATATAGTACCTGTACTTCCGCCTTGCCTGCGACGAACGTCACCTCACCTTACTTACCTGCTAGACTTCAGCAATGCGTTTAACTGCGTTGATCATTACATCCTTCGTGCTATCCTCAAATCCTTGAACGTTTCGGGATCAGTGACCGAATGGTTTTCGTCTTACCTTTCGGGACGCCGGCAGTGCATTTGCTTGGAAAATACTTTTTCTGAGTGGTGTGATCTAACTGCTGGTGTTCCGCAGGTGTCCCCTCTCCTGTTTTCAGTTTTTATTAACACCCTGGTTTCCGTGATCAGTTTAGCTTTTATCATCTGTACGCAGACGACCTCCAACTCTACCTGCCTTGCAGACGTATGGATGTATCCACAGAGGTCACATGTCCGAGGATTTTGAGGCTATACGGCAATGGTCGATGTGGTATGGTCTTATAGTGAACCCTACCAAGACGCAGGTCATGTTTGTCGGGAGCAGACTTCTAATCGCCAGACTCGACGTGGACTCACTTCCTGCTGTACTCTACGATGGAATATCTCTCCCCTACTGCAAAAATGTAAAAAACTTAGGTCTCTACATACAGAACAACCTGTCCTGGAAGCTTCACGTGGCCGAGACCAGCAGGAAAGTTTTTGCCTCCATGCACTCTCTTAAGCGGCTTCAGAATTTTCTCCCATACTCTGCTAAAGTTACTCTTGTCAACTTTCTTCTTCTCCCTATTATCGATTATGCTGACGTTTGTTATCCCGACATTACTGAGGAGCTGCTCAGCAAACTCGACAGACTGCTCAACCTTCCGACCAACCAACCTTCAATCATCCGTCTTATATTTGGACTGCGTAAGTTTGACCATGTCTCTTCCTATCGTAATCAGCTGAAGTAGCTCAACATCCGTTCCCGCAAGAATGCTCACATTCTCGCCACTCTGTATGGTATTCTTAACAACCCCTGTTCCCCCTCTTATCTCAGAGGACGCTTCGAGTTCCTCCTCAGTGAGGGTCGCCTTCTGCGACCTACCCGAGCATTGCATCTCCGCACCCCCAAGCATAATATGGCTGGTTATTCAGGCTCCTTCACTGTGACAGCAATTCGCCTTTGGAATAGCTTGCCTCTAGACATCCGACAGGCCCCATCGCTTGAAATATTCAAAACCAAAGTCTTGAATATTTCAAGCGATGCTTCCGGGAACGTTCTCAAGTAATTACTGGGAACAGCGAGAATCGTATGAATTAATTTAAGCTCTAGCAGTACAGTAACGCTTCCAGAATTCAATCCGGACAAACGTGATTCAAATGCAAGATCGTAGTGTGCTACAGCTGAGTTATGTCTCGCGGAAAACCCCATAGAAGGCGGGCAAGTCATCATGACTTTAAGTAAAACGTTGAAAAGCACAGCTTCATCATGGCTTTCACAAATATCCTACCCAGGTATGACGTGGATACAATTTAAAGACGTTTTTAGTGCGAGATTTGTGAGTGCTGAAAAAAATGCGGCTACCCTCATTAATCTTACCAACGAAAAACCACATGAAGATGAAACCTACGCAGCCTATCATCATCATCATCATCAGCCATTTGACGCCCACTGCAGGACACAGGCCTCCCTCATGCTTTTTAACCATGAAGGGTTTTGCCATAATCGCCACGCTTGGCAGGCGGGTTGGCGATCGCAGTATACGGTTGGAATCTCAGGAAGGCGCTGCTGCCCATCTCCGGGTAATTTATTTCATTAAGCATCGAGCAAGTGGCGGTGTCAGTTGTGCTTTCCCACCTTGCACAAATTGATAACCGGTTGAACCGTCTTGCATTTACTGCAGAAATATCCACGCGTGGTCAGTTGCAAAAGGAGTTGCAAGCCTACTCTTATCTTAAACGCAAAGTAGCTGCAGGAGATTCAACAAAAACTAGCAACGATAACGCACAGAGACCGAAGATACAAGCACAACCACCAGAGCTTTCCGTATGCTTAACCCAAGTGCTTTCTGTATGAAAAACTGGGTCACAAGCAAGCAGATTACCGTTTAAAAGCAATGTACACAAAGAAGCAGCCAGCGCCAGGATCCTCTCAACACAACCATTAGCAGCAGGCGGCCAGCAGCCGCGCTGTCATCTGCTTCAAGTGCGGCGAGCCGGGCCACATCGCAACACGCTGCCCCGCGCCGGCATCTGCCCCTCGGACTGAGCGACGTGTCTACCTTTGTGTGGTCGAGCCCCCAGCCGGAAACCTAACCCACCTTGGTGAGAATTTTGTTTTTCATTACGACTCAGGTGCTGAATGTTCATTGATGAAAGAAAAAGTTGCAAAGAAATTTGGTGGAAAACGTGTCAATAATGCGGTATCATTGGTAGGCATTGGAAATAACAATGTTGTTAGTACTTTGCAATTGCTAAGCCTAGTAGAAATTGATGGGTTTTCAATGGAAGTCTTATTTCACGTTTTGCCTGATATTTATCTTCGTAGTAACATAATTCTAAGCAGAGAGATTCTCAATAACGGCTATAGCGTAAACATGACTGCAACAGATTTTTCTTTGTCAAGGGCCCAAGTAGTGAATTCCTGCAAAATTTCATTATCTAGCTAGTACAAAGGTGAATGACCTGAAAGATATTGACACTGCCATTCCACAAGATAAGCTATCCGAGTTACGTAATGTTTTGCAGCCATACGCAGATTTTTATTGTCGGATTCCCAACTACCCGAGTTAAAACTGGTAAGTTGGAAATAAGATTGATTGATCCTACCCGTTCTGTTCAACGTCGTCCATACCTACCGTTTATCTCCCGAGGAACGAAAGATTATGCGTGATAGGGCAGATGAATTGTTGAAAGCAAAAATAATTAGACCAAGTTGCTCTCCGTTTTCTAGCCCTGCGCTTTTGGTTAAAAAACAAGATGGTATGGAACGCATGTGTATTGACTACCGCGAGTTAAATAGCAACACTTTGTCGGACAATTACCCATTACCTTTAATTGTTGATCAAATCTCAAGACTCCATGGTAATCATTACTTCACGAAGTTGGATTGTGCAAGTGGATTTCATCTGATCCCCGTTCATGAGGAATCAATTAAGCGGACTGCGTTCGTAACAGCAGATGGACAATACGAATACCTCACAATGCCTTTTGGCTTGCGCAATGCAATTTCTGTATTTCAAAGAGCAATTATGAATGCCCTCGGTGATCTTGGGCACTCTTACGTCATAGTTTATGTTGACGATATACTGATTGTTGCCGAAACTGTAGAACAGGGTCTAGAGCGTTTGAAAACCGTGCTTGACGTGTTAACTAAAGTAGGGTTTTCACTTAACTTGATGAAATGCTCTTTTCTTAAAACGCGCATAGTGTAAATAGACCGTTTGATTATAGCTAGTAAAACCCTGTATCTTTAATTAAGGTGTCTTAATCGGAATAAAGTGTATGATGTTTGAAACGAATAGCTTCCCGCATAATTGATATTATCTGACATGTTGTCAGGAATACCCGAGCAGATATTGTGCGTCCTGATTGTTTGTTTCAGAGTAACACACGAGGCTGTGTGTAGAGTCGGGATGGCCGTGTCGTATCCGGCACAAAATGGCGGTTGTTCGGAACGTCAAGCGTGTCACATGTTTTTCAAGCGCCCCCTACCGGCGTGACGCGCTTCGACAGAGTCTCGGTGCCTGTCGGCGACTCAAAAGTCAGTCTACGTTTGAGTTGCGCCGAATGAACACCTTGGAACTGTCTTCCGTTCCGTACAAGTGCTGAGTGCTATCAAGTGACCAATTCATTATTTGCAGTGATTAATTAAAGTGTGAACTGAAACTGGTGTTCTTTGCTTGATTCCTACGTTAGGCCCACAATATGTTTAATGGTCAAACCCTTGTCCCTCCGACATATACAATAAAATGTTCCCGTTTTATGTATCTGATACTTTTTCGAACAATGAAATTTATAATGTAGGTACGTTAATTTTCCGTAGAATAGTCCAGGAGAGGGTTTATAATTGTTAATAAATGGAGGACACTTTATTGTACACAAAAAAGGAAAACAAACATTAAGGCAATCCATAGTTTTTTTCCTGATATTCTGTAAGAGTAAGAGATCACACAAACTGAACTCCACGCGAGCGAAGCCGCGGGCGCTGCCAGTTATTTAGAAAATGTAAGTATAAGTTGAGGCTCCTCAACTTGTATTTATGATTTGTTTCTCGTTTCAGGTGGCTGTCAATGGTAAAGGTGAAATACAGTACGCTAAACACGACATGTACACTGACTTTGGTTACAAAGTCAGTGAGCCGATCTCGCTTCCTGGGGTGGAGTGTATTGGAGGTTGCTACAACAAGAAGAGATGGGACTTTACCGGATACAACGTCATCACAGATCGTGTTAAGTCTACAGCAATGAGATCACCAGGTAAGCACTGACTATGGTTACAAAGTCAATAAGCCACTCACGCTTGCTGGGGTGGAGTGTATGGGAGGTTGCTACAATAAGAAGCGATGGGACTTTACTGGATACAACGTCATCACAGATCGTGTTAAGTCTACAGCAATGAGATCATTAGGTGAGCACTAACGACGCGTGTATAAACCTATTCTACAATACAATAAAGAATATTCTATCACTTAATTGTTGAATTATATTTCTCTCTTCGTCCGTTCGTCCGTCCGTCCGTCCGTCCGTCCGTCTATCTGTCTGTCTGTCTGTCTGTCTGAGGTATCATGTTAAAATTTATATCAACTACTTTGAGTACTATCATAAAACAATAAAAAAGCTTGTTACCGGCAATAGATCATATTCATAAACTTATTAGCATTTTACTTGACATATGAACACTAAAAAAAAAAAATATATATATATATAAAGTGTCACCAGTTTCTACAGGGTCATAATTCGAGGAGCAACTAAGTAATCCGTCAGGATTAGAGAAAACAGATTTTATTAGAAGACCACCCCTAATTTTTTAAATTACGTATTCCTGCATTCAAATATTTAAGAAAAAGTCGCAACCGTGGATTGGCGATTTCAAGGAATGAAGTGTGTAAACACCTGAGAAACTCAGGTTTCCTCACGATGTTTTCATTCACCGTTAGCGAGTGTATTGAAAGAAAAAAACATATTTATAATACCAACAAAACACATCACAGAAACAAAATAACAAAATTTATTTAGAGGCTAAAAATTCAACCCATGCCGGGACTTGAACACGCGACCTCTGGCTCACCATGCCAGCGCTCTCCCAACTGAGCTAATGGGCAATTGCAAGCATCGATGAAATTTCGAGCCTCTTTACAAACTTCTCTGTATTACGTACAGGCAGCGACATCCGACCGAAGCAATTTACATCACTTGCAGCCCCGAGTAACCCACTTTGCAGATAGGTTTTTACATCGGAATGATATCGCGGTACCTACATGATTATATTCTTGTTGTTGCACTAACCCATGCTGAGGACAATTGATGTGATGATTGATGTGTTCTCACACTGCGGGACCGCGCACCTAGAGCATGGATACCGGTTTTCGGTAATACCGAAAAACCGGAATACCGGACAGAATATTCGAATTTGAAAAACCGGTTTTGTATAATCCTAATACCGGTATTTCGATAGTTTCGGTATTACTATACCCAGCTTCTAGACGCGCTGTTCGATTCTACATCCATATAAAAACTTCATAACATAAAACATTGGGACAAACATTCTAGATTTCCAATCTGGTTTTACGATTTTTCTGCAATTTTTGAGAGCCTGAGACTGTCTAAATACAGAACTTATGCTTTCTAGGGTTTTGAAGTTTCGGTATCAATACAGTCAAATGTATAACGCTCGCCTTAAAGACAGTTTCGAATTAACTGATGGGTACTATTTAAAATCACAGTTCGTTCCTATGAATTGCGGTGTCCCACAAGAAACTAGTGTTGGTCTCCTGCTCTATGTGGTGTACCTACGGTACAGTAGTGACATAATACAGTATTATAACTAACTGTAAGTATCTTCAACAGCCACTAAGTTAAAGATATTAGCGACAATGGGTATTGTCCTAAATATGGTTTTTTAATTTAGAACGCGAGGTTAGCCGCCGCGGGAGGATATATGACAATTTGTTTTAAAGGTTCATATAGTATTCCGTAAAAAACAAATATAATATATTTTTTCTTACGTTTGCATAGAGGAGTCGTTTAAGTTTTGTTTATTTAAAGAGTTTTGTATCGAGTCATGGTATCACTAGAAACTGACAGCTCGTAGGATATCAGTACTTCCGTGCATGACGTACTTCCGGTTACGTAGACTCAAGATTCTTTTTTTTTTTCGTTTTAAAAATTTATAAAAGCAGCCCCAATCGAAATTTTCAGCCTAGGCTCTCTCGAAAAAATATATAAATACAAAACTTATTTTTTGAAGGACAATGGCCATTCTTTCGGTTTGCTTTAGCAATAGTGCAAAGAGTCCGAGCAAGAGAAATATAATTATAAATCTATACTAATAATAAATCTGTAAGCGTCGGTCATGGAGTAAGTTAGTTTGTTTTCAGAGATATTGTGTTTATAGGCTCAATATATGATACTGAAACTAATTTCACGATTTTTAGAATTTTTTTCTGTATGTGTGTATGTATGTATGTTCCTCCATAACTCTTAAACCAATTATCCGAATTTGATGAAATTTGGTATAAAAACATATAGACATCTGGGACACAGGATAGGCTATTTAAATTCTAGCTCCAGTTATGATAAGACGTGGCCCCCATACAAATGCTGCTTCGTAAAAATCGAAATGTACGCGAACGGAGTCGCGGGCACAGCTAGTACAAAATAAATTTGTTTCTTTTAAATATTCTAATACTTGAGAGGTCTCGTCTCATGTAGTCCGCGCTCCGACCTACTCGTGCCCATATCCAGAACCCCGAGAACTTTCAACTCGAATTGTCAAATCGCTTTGAGCGCCTGGAGAGCGCCGCATCGGTGGACGAGATCAATAACAGGTTTGTAGAAACTGTTCGTATAGTGGGCTCGAGGTTTTATAGACCCAACCGTACGATCGTAGTGATCGTAGTAGTACGAGTAGACTACAAAAGCTCTCAACCTCATAGCTAAACGTCGCGCGTTGCAACTGCAGTCTTCCGAGGATGCTGAGTCATATCCTCCTCAGTCCTGACCTTGAAAATAACAATAGGTTTCAATTGTTATTTTCAAGGCTAGGACTGAAGAGGATATAGGCAGCTCAATAGACGCATCTCAAAGTCTATGCGGCACGATATTCGGTCCTTTAATACCGAACGTATTAAAGAGACTATAGAGCGGAACAAGGGCTCCAAAGTGTTCGCAAAAGACTTGTCTATTGGACAAAGCCAGCTGACGAAGCTGAAGAGAGAGGACAGCAGTATAGCGTCCACCAAATCAGAGGTGCTGAGGGAGATTGAGAGCAGTTTGAACAAAGATCCGAGAGCCAAACTGACCCGACATTATACCAACGATATCCCGGACATCAACCTGTATGAGATTAGGATGGCTCTGAAACAGCTCAACAATAACAAGGCACCAGGAGAGGACGGAATCACATCAGAGCTCCTGAAAGCGGGTGGAACACCAGTACTTAAAGTCCTTCTGAAGCTCTTCAATTCCGTCGTGCTCGAAGGAAAAACGCCAGAAGCATGAAACAGAAGCGTGGTGACGCTGTTCTTCAAGAAAGAGGATCACTCTCTATTGAAGAACTACCGACCCATCTCGCTTCTAAGCCATGTTTATAAGCTGTTTTCGAGGGTCCTCACGAATCGAATTTTTTCTTCGTACCTACTTCGAAACGGCTGGACGTGTTACTGTTCCTCCTTTGTTTATATTCATAAAAAGTGGTAAAAAGTTCATGAATCCTTACAAATAATGTACGGATATAATGCTAAAACCATCACGCAAATAGTACTTACTTAAAACAGTGTAGTGAACAGTTTATAGTGCCATAAAGACGCAATCAAGTGAACATACGTTTTCATCATTAACTTTGAACTGTGACGGTACTATTGAAACTTGTGTCGCCGTCATAGCTGACGAGCAACTGAGTATTCCGCGGTGCGCAACTACAAGATTGTTTTCGCGTTACAAATAAAAGCGGCTGTAGCTCGGTCGTTCAAGGGGCACTGCTAATAGAGCTGGGATTGGTTCCGAGTTCAAACCACAGCAAACTTTTTTTTTTTGTTTTATCACTTTTTCTTTTGTTTTTGTTTCAATTGGATTTTCTTTTTAAGACCATGTCTCTGCCAAGCATTTCGCTCCCGAGATGTGCTGCTTGTCTTAGGGACATCACTGATGACGAATATGTCATCTGTGCTTTCGAAAATTGTAGGAAGCCTTATCACAAGGATCTTTGCGCAGGAGGTGCGATCCCTGACGCGGGCAGCGAAGAGCGCTGGGCATGCCCTAAATGCAGATGTGCTATGAAACGCGTGGGGCCAAATTGCACTACCCCTGTGCGCGCTTTGGATTCGCCCTCAAATCTCAATATAACCCTTCGAAAGAACACACAAACAAAGAAAGATAGCTCCGCCTACTCGGTAGCGCACCAGGCAGCGCCAGTCACACTGGACAGTATCGGCAGTCTGTTGGACCAAAAACTCTCGCCTAATTCTCCGTGGATGCTGAGCCTACGGGCTTCTCTGAGAGAGGACATTAAGAGCATGGTCACCGCACAGGTAAACGCTGCTGTCCGGGAGGTCCAAGAAGACTTTACTAAGACGACAGATTTTATTGTGGCCGAGCAGAAGGACATGAAGCATGGCATAGAAAAAGGAGAAAAATCTATTCAGACCATGGAAAAAGAGCAGGAGCGTCTCCAAGCGGAAATTAAGTACCTGAAGACCCGTCTTTCATCCGTTGAAAAAATCTCCCGTGACTGCAATTTGGAAATACAAGCCGTGCCGGAGAGTCGTAACGAAAACGTTATGACGCTGTTCAGGACTTTGTGCGACTGTCTTAAGAGCGTTGTGCCTAAGACCGAGATAAAGAATTGTCGCCGTGTAGCCAAAGCAAACCCATCGTCAAACAGGCCTAGAAACATCCTGGTTACACTGACTTCGCCGCGTCTTCGCGATACCCTAATCTCAGCTGTCACCCGATTCAATAAGTTGAACAAGGAGAAGTTAAATACCACTCACCTTGGTTTCACCGGCGAAACTCAAAGGATTTATGTAACTGAACATCTCTCTCCTGAAATGAAGCAACTACATGCGGCAGCCAGAAAAGTGTCCAAGGACAAAAACTATAAATATGTATGGGTTAAGTTCGGGCAAATATATGTTCGTAAAGACGATGGCAATGACGCCATTCGCATTATAAATGTTGATACTCTGAACAATCTGCATTAATCTCACATTTTCCATATTATATATAGATATTTGGATCTTGCATAGTTTCATTATGTTTTTAATCTTTTATCAGAATGTAAACAGAATCCGCTCCAAAACTAACGAAATGTATCTTAATATATTAAATAGTTCTTATGATGTTATTTGCCTCACCGAAACAAATTTGAATGCGGGTGTCTTTGACAGTGAGATTTTCGATTGTCGCTATAACGTATTTCGAAGAGACCGCAGCAGCACTTGTTCTAAGAAGAAGGAGGGTGGAGGAGTTCTATTAGCTGCTAAAAAGCACCTTAATATTATTCGCCAATGTTCCTGGGATAGTGCATACGAGGACCTCTGGGTTACTATCTTAGACTATGAAAACTCATGTCGTCCACTCAATTTATGCGTTTGTTATTTGCCACCAGACATGTCCATTACAAACTTAACACACTTTCATAATAACTGTCAGAAAATAATGTTGAATTCTCAGGAAAACAATAATTTTATACTGATAGGTGACTTTAATACTCCCGAGATTTGCTGGGTTCGAAGTTCAAACTCAAACCTAATGATACCTACGTCAAATCTAACTACAAAAGCAAATATTCTATTGGAAACTGCTAATATGTGCAATCTATCTCAGCTTAATCACATAACAAATGAAAACGGCAGGTCTCTAGATCTCGTATTTACAAGCCTGGATAACATCCCAAGCGTGCATAGTGCTGAACCACTCAGTAGAATGGATAAGCACCACCCCTCTCTGGTGATTGAGATAGAACAGACAATGCAAACTAACATAATGAAACCTAAAAGAGCCAAGAGGCTAAACTATAATAAATGCGACTTATCCAGAATTAAATCTGAACTCTCAAAACTAGACTGGAATGAACTTTTGGCACCGCTGGAGGTTAACCAAGCCGTAAAGTTATTTCATGAAACTTTAGATATTATAATTAAGAAATTTACCCCACTAACTAGAAACGACGCGCATATTTACCCAATCTGGTACACTCCTGCTTTAAAACGATGTCTAAATGAAAAACTTAAATTCCATAAGCGATTTAAGAAGTTTGGCAATCCACGTGACTACGATGCATTTGCTGAATTACGCAGGAGATGTAAGATTATGATCGATGAATGCTACATTGCCTTCATATCAGATATAGAAGACTCGTTGGTCCATAACATCAAATCATTCTGGTCATTCGTCAAAAGTAAAAAAGGTGGCAGTTCAATACCCCAAACAATGAAATATGGCGAACGATCGACCTCTAACGGTCAAGAGATAAGTGAGCTATATTCAAAATATTTCGGTTCTGTTTTTGAGAGGTCGGCAGGTTGCATGCTGAATCAGGATTTTAATGATTCTCCATATACAAACTATATAAATAATCTTAGCATCTCTGAAGATGCGATAGTTGGGGCTATAAAACAGATGGATGGAAATAAAGGCGCTGGGCCAGATGGGATACCACCTAGATTTATCAGATCCTGCGTAACTGAGTTATCAATTCCATTGCATTTGATATTTAACAAGTCTCTCAGTTCTGGTATCTTCCCTTCTTACTGGAAAACTGCCCTAATTATTCCTATATATAAATCCGGAGACAAATCTGACTGTAGTAATTATAGACCTATAAGCATCTTGTCATGCATAGCTAAACTATTTGAGTATTTGGTTTGTGATGACATTTACAACCATGTGAAACCAATCTTGTCACCGCAACAACATGGATTTGTGAGGAAAAAATCTACCGTCACAAACTTGTTAGAGTACAAGACTTATCTTTGCTCGGCTTTTGCCCGGGTACAGCAGGTAGATTCGTTATATACCGATTTCAGCAAGGCCTTCGACAAGGTAAATCATAGGTTACTATATATAAAGCTGGCGTACTATGGAATTCACGGAAGTCTACTCCGCTGGCTTCAATCCTACTTAGCAAAAAGAAGTCAACTTGTAGCTGTAAAAGGGTTCACATCTCCTCCTGTCGAAATAACATCGGGAATTCCACAAGGGTCACACTTGGGACCTTTATTCTTCATTATCTTTATCAACGACCTTGTGCAACATATTACGAGCCCCTGTCTACTCTATGCCGACGACCTAAAGATCTATAGAACCGTTACTGATCCCGGTGATTGCAAAGCTCTGCAAGAAGATTTGGACACATTATGCAGATGGTGTAATCGTAATTTGATGTTCCTTAACGTAAGCAAATGTTTCGTTATCTCCTTTACCTCAAAAAGACACAAAATATTTTTTGACTACAAAATAGGAAACCAAACTCTAGAAAGAAAAACTACTGCTAGAGACCTTGGGGTTTTGTTTGATGAGAAACTGACATTCAGGGATCATTATGACCATATTCTTAAAAAAGCAAATCAACTACTTGGATTCATTGTAAGAATAACGAAACACTTCAAGCAGCCTCATAGCCTGTTGCACTTATACCTCAGCCTTGTCAGAAGCACCCTGGAATATGGATCAGTTATATGGTCCCCTTATTATAATATTCATGTAAAGAGACTTGAAAGTGTGCAAGCTAAATGCCTCCGAATAATCTACCATAGGTTCAATGTGAGTCGTAGGAGAATGCCAGAATACACAGAGAGACTCAAAAAGTTCCACTTGCAATCTCTTGAAACAAGACGTAAACAAACTGAGCTTATCTACTTGCACAAACTCTTGCACTCATCTATCGACTCACCATCACTGCTGGCAGCAATCAATCTCAACACAAAATTAGGTAAACGCTCGGTTCGCTCTCGAAATACTTTTACATTAGAAACTTATAAAAACAATACCTCTTACTTCAATCCCATAACAAGAATGTGTCGCTCATATAATGAAATATCAAACATCAATAATAATATAGACATATTTAATCCGCGGATAGGACTCTTGAAGTCTGAATTTCGGAAAAGTTTAAACAGCCCGAAAAAATAGCCGCCTCCTTCTTCTTATCTTCACACCATATTCTTTTTAGTGATTATTTTGTTTGTTCGCTCCCTGGCTTGATTGAGTTTGATCAAACCTTGATTGAATGTAAAACTATATAAAAAACTTATAATGTTAGTCTAAGTAACTCGTCTAAGTTCAATTTCGAAAATTGTGATCATGCTGTGTACACATGTTTTGGAGATTAGTCTGGATCTTACATATATAATAATGTTACCTTGATAATGTACTGGCTAATATCTGTTTTGTGTGCCTAATAAATAAAATAAAATAAAAATAAAATCGTCTCGAACGCAGGTTTGATGACTTCCAGCCTCCCGAACAAGCCGGTTTCCGAATGGGCTTTAGTACCATAGACCACATCCACACGCTGCGGCAAATTATACAGAAGACAGGAGTATAATTTGCCATTCTGCTTAGCGTTTGTGGACAATGAGAAAGCCTTTGATTCGATCGAGACATGGGCAGTGCTCGAGTCTCTCCAGCGTTGCCGTATTGACTATACGTATATCGAGGTGCTGAAGTGCTTATACAACAGCGCCACCATGTCGGTCCGAGTACAGGAGCAGAATTCGGAGGCAATTCCATTGAGAAGAGGCGTGAGACAGGTGTAAGACCCCACCCCCGTAAATTATAGAATTAAACCCCGACGAGACGATAAAATGTAGATACTATGATGCAAAACACTCTAATGGCCAACTGTGATTGTCTAGTTTAATTTGGTAGAACCCTGCGTTGTGATCGTATACGTAACCCTAGCCCTTTTAAGGTATCTGAGATTGAAAGCAAATGTTCGAGCGCAAAAGTATATCGCTCATTTGCGACAAGAACGTGACAAAGTAAAAATCTCAATTTTTGATAAAACGCATTTGAAAGTTTAAAATTCCTGTAACTTTTTAATTATTATGCTTAGACTATTCAGCTCAATACAACATAATTTCAAGGTTTTCGTGTTTTTGGATTAAATTGGATTCAGACCTTTAAGTCAGTTATTAAATTTTTTATGATTATTAATTTAAAAAAGGGTCCTCCTTGTTGCGTTATTCTTGTAAAAAACTTGCAGTATTGCAAAACAAACATATATGTACCGTTTTTCTTGAAAAAAATTTGAATAAAAATCTAAACCTTTACATGTTATGTCGTATTGTTACGTTTTTATTGATAATCTGTAATCTAAATGTATGGAACACTTTAATTAAGACACGTTACTGTCGTAGAAATCTCTTTATTTTTGTATTATGTTTTACAAAATGAAAGATATTTTAGCGAAGTTATTGTATAACTTTCGCTGAAATACAAGTAATAATCACATTAAAAAAAATATTATAATTATAACCAGACACTAATATCCGTAGTTTTACTTTTACTCACAAACGTAAGCAATTATAACGTTATTAAATATTTCGGAATGCCATATTAGCATAAACATCACAAGCCTCTGCTTATCTCAGTAATATTAGGAAACTAATCTTAATTAAGTCTCACATAAATTAAGTAAACAAATATTATCCTCTTCAATCTTAAAACATTATTATTATTGCTTTTTAATGGCACAAAGTTTCAAGGCATTTCTGAATTCACAGTTCACTTAACAATAATAAATTAAATTTTATTTATTATTGTTAAGTGAACTAATTTCATTTGTTTAGCTATGTTATCTATTTCTTCATTTAAAATCGTATTTTGCATTATATTTGTTCTGTTGTTATCTGTTGTGTTCTCATTTTTTTGTTTGTCATCAGTCTGTATAGTACGTAGGGTATATCAGTCTTATTAGGATTTTCGTTGTCGTCCATAATTATATCTTCATCTTCACCTTCACTAGAACTCTCAATTCTTCGTTGATATTGAACTAATTCGTAGTCAGGATTCTTCACTGAGTCGTCAGAGTCTGCAGCAAAAGTTTATTTTAAATTTTTATTATTACAATACTGGGGCATAGCATAGCGCTGTCATTAAAATACAGAAACTAACATTATCATCATAGAGAGAGAGAGAACACTTTATTGTATACACCAGGAAATCATCATACATCATACACGTTCTTAAATTTCATAAGTTTCCTATTGTTTTGATGCATTCCTAATAAATAATAATATTGTTGCTCATTGTGATTCCCACAAACCTACTCTTTGAATAAAAATACTATACTTCGTGATTTATTAAATGAAACATATTTGTGTGCACTGTGAATAAAAATGCTGCTATATTGTTATTATAAGTGAACATACCTTCAATAATTGATGGTATTGATGATGAAGAAGTGCTGCTGCTCAAAGAACTAGACGAGTCGCAACGAGGCCGGTTACATTGCAGTTGTTGTTCTTCCGGTGCTGATTCATATGCTAAAAAATAAATTTATTATTTAATTCATTTGTATCTTTTTATTTTTCTAACTTACGTGAATTTTCATTAATTTCTCGGACAAGATTTACAATCTTCCTAAACCGTGATTCCATCTGAAAAATAAATTGTAATTAGACAAGGTTTTTATCATTTATAATGCAACATTGTAAAATATTCGTTGTAAAAATTTATCATTTTTTATCAAAAATGTGTTAACTTGAGATAACCAACATTAAGACCAAACATTTTGTACTTTTATTATCAACTGTAACGGAACATCTTAAATTAACCAACAAAAAACATTGTTTATTTCAGCAAAAACGGTACAATCCTATGTAAACCATAGCATGCGATTACTATTTTTGCTACAATAATGACCCACATACAGATGTCCCGTTATAGCTGCAAAAAAAATCACTAAAAAAACAAAAAGCTGTATTTACCTTTTCATTAAAACCGTGACACCATGAGCTGTTACGTTTTTGCCGCAATCGGGCAGCACTTTCCTCCTCAAGCGAGCGGCGACAACTGACGTGAACCGATCTTGCAGTAAACTTAGGGGCGGAAAGAGATGGCGCTAAACCGGTAGTCGCCGACCTTTTCCCTCATTACTCGGTCATTTTCGGCGCTAGAAATATCGCGTTTTAGCAGCAAGTAGAGCGCGATACGCTGGATTCTACTGTATCATTATTCCATAACGATACATATTTGCGTTAACACGTTCTTGTCGCAAATGAGCGATATAATTAACAAATAAAGATCTAGTTAATTTTCTTTAAATTGAAATTAAAGGTCGAGTTAACTCGGTTTGATATCAAGGTTAAGTAGAGAGGTTGAGTTTATTCCGCCCTATATTGAAAGGGTTAAGTAAAGCCCTAACAAGAATGAAAATTAGAATTTTTAATGTTTAAGTGTTGAATAAGTTTGCTATTTAAAGTAGAATATGAAACAGGTTAAACCGGTATGGAACACTGTGTAAGAACAGATAAAAGAAGTAGGTCATTATAACAATATTATTGTTAATAATATTATTATAATGTTCAACAGATTTTCGTCTCTAATGTCCGCTAGTAATTTGATTGAAGCAAAGGCAAATAAAAATTATAAGCATGAAGCGCAGTTAGTGCAGAATGAAGTTTAAATTTAAGGTATTTATAATATAATAGATAAAGTGAAAGTTAACTAACACAAATCTAGTTAAAAGTACTTGACTCAGAGACGGGATCCGGACTAAAAGAAACTCAGTTCTCCAACCAAAGGCTGGGTCTTTCACACCGTATGCTCATCATTGTCCCACTGTACATAGTTTTATCTATAACTAGATTCATGGATATACATAACATTTCAATTGCGTTTGCCAAATGCAGACAATTCAGTGAAAACTGACCGTAGGAAGATTTATAAAAGGTGTTTTCAACGTATGACCAGTCATCAGGTCGTAGAATAGTATAGGGTTGTGATATCAAAGGCATGATACATCGGAGGAAATTCAATCCGGAAAGCCTGGATATAATGGATGACTGGTCAAACGAAGTTTTAGCAACTAGCGAATAACGCTCATTGTGTAGAAGTGGTCAGCCTCACTAAAGATTGCAAGCATTAATAGCAGCAATAGCACAAATGTTTAAAAATAAGCAATTGTAGACTGTTTGATCCAATGAAAGGAAATTATTCCTTGAAACTCTAAGTAGGTAGATAACTGTCGTATGGTCCAGCCATTATACACAAAACTCAACGGGACAGTATCAAATACCTAGGAGATAACTCTACTAAAAGTATGTAACCCGGACGTGTATGTTGGAAAAAGTCTATTCAAGACGTCACAACAATGGACTGAACAGACGAAGTCTATCAGAGCTCCAAGCAACAAGTATCGCAAATACCATTAGATCAAACAAGGCAGAGCACAAAATATTATTGAAGTAAAGAGATAAGCAAGTTTAAATATTATTCAAATTAAAAGGTTTACGCCTTAAAATCTAACAACCACAACATTCCATAACGGTTTTTGTCATAATGTCAATAAAGACTATTTTATTTATCGGATCCTTCGCCCTATAGCATACTTATTTCCATTGCTCGATAGATTGTTAAACTCTCAATATAAAACGGCACTCAACCTCAACGCTATAAGGATAGATTCACGTAAGCGAGATGCGGCGCAAAATATTGAAGGTAGATGCGAAAAAAGATAATCAGCAATACGTAGGTTGTTAATCAAGGTTTTAAAAGATAATGTCGATGAAGATTAGGTTTTATTACATCTAGGTTTTATATTAATAATAATTTGATGTCATTTTCAGACCTTCCAAATCAAAGGTTCGATAGGCGAGAAATCAAAGTTCAGTAGATAATTTTAATGTACGTAAACAAGGCACGAACTTACAGCCTTACTTATTAGATCTTCGTTTACAAGTCAACGCCAACATGGTATCATAGTTTCTAACGTCCAACAGGACTCGAACCACTACGTTTTCATTAATAAGATGCCGTAGCAACCTAAGCAGCGGAAGAAATTAGAGCAAGTAGCTAAACGTTTCATTGATTTATGTTTGAAAAGTTCCGTAAACGAAAATAGTAAAGTACTAGATAATTAGGAGTCACTTT
Source organism: Yponomeuta evonymella (assembly GCA_963969515.1). Taxonomy (NCBI): domain Eukaryota; kingdom Metazoa; phylum Arthropoda; class Insecta; order Lepidoptera; family Yponomeutidae; genus Yponomeuta; species Yponomeuta evonymella. Next base: position 4,412,476 of record OZ018366.1, on the reverse strand, counting down.
TAATAGTTGGATTAAAAGGCTAGAATAGTAAGGTAATAGATAGTTAAGAGACACTTTTAGTATTTTGAGAATAAAAGCTAGCTTACTGAATATATTTCATTTATATACAACAAATTTCACTGTTCATAATAAGAATGAAGCAATAAACATCTAACACATTTGGCACTTCTGATTAATTAAAATTTGGTTGTCTACTTTAGCTTTTATTTAATTAGTTTATAGAATTTTGTCAGAGCTTATTTATTTTAACGGAATTTAATGTTAGACCTTTGCACAGGACGTTACAAAATAATATTGCTGTCAACATTGGAAAATAAAGCTATTTGATTACTTATTTTTGGTACGGAAATAAATCGCTATTTATTGTCCTACTTAATGACCGCATTGCTAAGGTGGGGAATCGGGGAAATACTTACGCTCATCATACAACTGGATACCCTGAAAGAAAAGGGGGAGCCTGCCTAATTCTTCCCAACCCCGTAAGCTAATTTAACCACCCATCAATTGTTTCAGCAAAGCAAACCCCATTTACATTTAATCGTGTATATGTGTGAGTGCCTATGGTGTCTCCCTAGTCACAGCTATTTCCTACTTCTATCCTCCCTAACTCCGGAAACCCAGACTGTTTCAAATCACTCGGTAACTTGACACAGTTAGCTTTCAGACTTTCTGGCCGGCCAGAGTGTGTAGCCTAGGATGTGTATGCGCGGGTGGTTTTATGGGTTCGGTAACCACCCGCAAGGTAAGAATATACGAAATATAATACATAAATATGTTATGGGTGCAAAGTGCCAGAGGGCTAGAATCGTCTGTCACTCAGGGTAAGCAGGGGGAAAATTGCTACACCACGAATGCTAACGGAAGAAGATCTAACACCGCATTCACAAGAAGCGTTTTAACCCAATCTCCAAACAAGATAATTAATCTCTAATTATCTCAATTCAAAATTAATATTATAATAATATTTTTTTTTACTAAATTAAATTGGGAACGCCTCCGGTGAAGGGATTCTTTAAACCTTTCGACCCAAGCAGACTCAGATTCAGCCGTAGCATAGTAAGCAGAGCTAGATTTTGGGTTCCTTAGTCCATTAATTTAAACTTCTTAAGGCTCCCAAGTGAATTCGCTCTAAATTCACACGTTTGTGTACTGAAACTCAATTACCACTAGCTAGTGGAATTAAGTTAAAGTAATAAGTAGAATTAAATTCGAACAAAACTCTGAAAGCTATGACGCAAGCATGATACGAATAACATCGTGTGGCCTCACCGAGCCTTGGTTATTTGACAAAGGCTGGACACACGGACTATCCTTAGCATACCTTTGCCACCGAGAGTTCACCTTTGTACAAATTTATTTCCCATAAACGTAGTACTGTGGAGAAAAAGGATTAGTTCACATTTTATTTCGCGGAAGCTACCCTAATTACTAAGGCTGAAAACCCTATTTTACGCGGAAAACTTCTAGCTAAATGTACGAAAGATTCAGGAACCGAAAACCGTTTCTAACCTTAACACTTTTACTTTCAAATCAACTCCCTAGCTTCGAGAGCAACTCTAAACCTGAAACTTCACACCAGAGCTGATAGTCTGGGACGCAATGCCCACAGGTGATGTTAGGTAACAAATCCAAAGCCACTCTCCTATTTTCGAATTTAAATGCAAACGAAACTCCCTAATGCTAATAAATTCGCTGAAAATGGCGAATTTCCCTACGAGCGTAACGGATGTATTTACTGTTCAATTCTCTAGTCTGGAATCGCCCCGCGCTTTTGGCCCTCGGCCTTTTTATACGATTTCACTCAGATTTCACCAGTCGACCTGACACGTGAAACAATAGTACGGGTTCATAAATAAGTATCATCCTTATTGGTTTTAGTCGGTAAAGTAACTTCTGCGCGAATACCCGCATCTACGAGCGGGTAGAAAAAGATGTTCGGTGCCGGCTCCGACCGCTTGTTATTCTTTGGATATAAGTTCAATTTATTTAACTAACTCGTTATTTCTTAAATATTCCCCACCTTTCAGTCTTAATTATATGTTGAGAGTATGCTACACAGGCAGGTCCGTTACAATCAACCCCCAAAATTTGTAGAAGAACCGACGAATACAAATTTTATACAAACAAGAACATGGTATCTGTGATAGCTCTCACAATGGCCCCTATCTTCTTCTAATATACCTGTTGCAATATTGTCCCACATGTCTGTCATGATGTGTGTGTATTTAAACCAAATACTTCAGATATTTTTCAGTTAGAAAGTTTAGATAACGCAGCCTGAATTAATTATCTCAGCATCCATGAATGGCCTGTCAGTCAAAACTCCGTAATCAACGACCCTGGTTGTGAGGCAGAGTTACCGAAAGTCAATCCGGTATAAATTACGTCCTTTGGCTGCCCCAACGTCAGGCACGGCTTTCGTGTGAGAGAGGACGCACCCTAAAACGTAATTTCCGTCTACGAAATTCCGATACTAACAATCAGCAAGCTTTCCAAGTCCACCGATCTAATAACCAAACAGTCATTATTTCTAACCTTTCCATTTCAAATATCATTATATTTGGAGAATGTGCAGTGTTTAATTCCCGTGTAGAGTGAAGGTTCCAAATACCAAATGATACTATTTAAACTAAATGATGTTTTGCATCCAGCAAAGGAAAACGGTATTTGAACCCTTTTGAGGTGCGTGTATGTCGGCATGGGACCGTACTACGACAGGCTATCTACGTTTAACACTTCGCCAAACCTTAGGCCTCCCAATCATTCCCCACTTTCACATCTTCTTTTGCACGCCATACTTCAATCATCTCTCATCGACTCAAATCAATCATACCCTTCTGCATACTTAGTTTTATTACTATTTATTCAATTTTACAACGAAGATCTAAAGATTTAGCGAACAGCGATAACCGTGGATTTATTTTATTTTGTTGTAACTTAGCGAGTTTAATTTATTTTATAGGCAATACTGAATATTAATTATAGGAAGTAGTCGGAAGTACCTTTTTTTTTAATTACTCAATAACCGTTTTGGAATGGATTGTGATAGAATTTAAAATTAAAGTAAAATACCCTTTATTAACTTATAGTTTAACATGCGGTTACCTCTCAAAACCAATACCTTATTACCTTTCAAAACCGTTTTAATTACCTGGTTTAAGAAGTACAGTCAACAAAGAAAATTAAATAATCAACTTTAAATCCCCATTAGATTGATATGCTTCCGTATTTTATTAAAAATAAAATTTACATAAATTAAAATCAAAAGTTTGGCTTAATGAGAATGTTCAATTATCTACTTTTATCGTTTACTGTACGCGGATGGTTAAATAAAACGAAGTGTTTATTTATTAATTTTTTTATTTTGTTTTTTACTATAAGTACGCTAAGAATTAAAATAAAACAAAGGTTTATGTTTTTTTTTTTTAATTTATTATTTAATAAATTAGTCTATTATATTTATTACGAAATTTACGAATTGTCGTGAATAAAATATAGGAAATCCTTTTAAATCAACGAAACTTTAGCAAATTGAAGAAATCCGAACTCTAAATGAATCATTATAATGAATGAATTTATTTACGCAACCGCTATACGAAGACAACCTAATTACGCAATGCTAGATTCTTAATAATACTGTAATAGCAACCCCCCATCGAGAAAACTTTTGTTAATTTTTATATTAAGTTTTATTGCAACCCCCCAAATGAAAAGCTAGTTTCCGCGAAATGGAATATTATACCGAATGTAAAAATTGATATCAATCCCAAGCATGAAAATATTTTGAAAATTAATTATAATTATCAACAAATTAAAATAATAATGATCTCTCTCAATAACAAATGTTAATTAATATGCAGAACAAGTTTTATTAAAGTATTAAACCGAAAATATTCCTTAAGTAGATTTAAAATCGTGTAAATATGTTTAACAACCCCCCCATAAAGAAGAACTTTGGTTAATTAATGTAATATTTTTTTTTTAATTAGTTTTTACATTTTTTTTTACTTCCCGTTGAAATGAAATATTCTCGATTACTAATAAAAATGAAATATTCTCGATTACTAATAATAACAAGTTAATTAAATGTTAACTCAATTTTCATTCAATTCCTATGATCCGTGCGTAGTGCTACCTCTCGACCAACTGCATCCTACTGAGTACTGTGTTCAAGCAACAACGTCCACTAGCAGTCTATGAATGGGTGACCACCAGTAGTATACACGATACAACCTTATTTCCCCGTTTTCATCTCGTCAATATTAAATCTCAACTTAGTTTGGAGCGTATTGTGTTTTAAATCGCTTAGTTAAATTATTTTCTGTAAACTACATAGCTCATTATTATTATTCTCAATGTTGATTCAAAATTAAATTGCATATTAAATATATTTTTTTTTAGATTATGTAAATTTGAAATGATAATTTAACTCATACTAATTTTAACAGTACTACATAACTATTATTTTTTCAGCTCATATTATAAAATATAGACGATATAAAAGCCGTATAAAAGCGCCATCTAGTGCATGTACCAAGACCCTTTACAACCCTACAATCGTCAATATGTCTGATGTATTGACCTGATTGCTACGCGAAGGAAGTGCAGGTTTAGTCGTACCTACATAACTTTCCGATAGTTAAATTGTTATCTTCATACGGTTCATATCCAAACTAATTTTTATTTAATTTTAAATTGACTCCAAAAAATGAGGAATTTATTAATTCGACCTACGTTTATTTTACCATTATGTTACGCGATTACTTAATGTAATTAAATTATGAATTGAATTTAATGGTTCTATTCCCGTTTGTACAATACTTCGAAAGCGATACTATTAAAACTTAACGAAGTATATTTAACGCTTTTTGAAAAATCTTGTAAATAAAGTAGGTAACATAGGTACTCAGAATGATAGGTATCCTTTTAGGTAAAGTTTGAGTCGCTCGGCAACCGCCCGAGTATAAAACCTTTAGGTAGATACTATATTGAACTATTTGATTTAAATTAGCTACCTAAATCCGATATAACCTTAGTTCAAAGCTTAGGCAATAGAAATAGAACGAGATTGACAAAGTCATGATAAGGGCAACCCCCCACACATAATACTTTTGTTATAATTTACTTAATATTTACCTGTTAATTTATTTAGATAAAATGATTGATAACTTTTAAAACTAATCTCATCCTATTAGATATTTTGTTTAACGCGGAACTAAATTTAGACTGATTTGAAAAGTGGTCTCAAGTGGAATTTACAATTATTGTACATACCAAGTAAGGACCGAATAAATAAATTTTGAATTGTTTTATGTATTACTTGTTTTCGCTCTTTTTACTACGTTTTCCTAAGTACTACATATTTATAAAAGTTTTAGTTTAAATCAATCTAATTTTGTTTAACAATTTGAACTCGTACATTCGCTGCCAATCCCAATGTTTCTACCTTTTCCATTTCACGAACAACAAATTGTGGCATAAAGCCAACAATTATTAAATGAAATAAGAATATTCTGCATCATAAACATAAACAAACTACTCAAACTCGTAATAAAATATCCTGGTCACGGCACCAAATTGTAAGACCCCACCCCCGTAAATTATAGAATTAAACCCCGACGAGACGATAAAATGTAGATACTATGATGCAAAACACTCTAATGGCCAACTGTGATTGTCTAGTTTAATTTGGTAGAACCCTGCGTTGTGATCGTATACGTAACCCTAGCCCTTTTAAGGTATCTGAGATTGAAAGCAAATGTTCGAGCGCAAAAGTATATAATTAACAAATAAAGATCTAGTTAATTTTCTTTAAATTGAAATTAAAGGTCGAGTTAACTCGGTTTGATATCAAGGTTAAGTAGAGAGGTTGAGTTTATTCCGCCCTATATTGAAAGGGTTAAGTAAAGCCCTAACAAGAATGAAAATTAGAATTTTTAATGTTTAAGTGTTGAATAAGTTTGCTATTTAAAGTAGAATATGAAACAGGTTAAACCGGTATGGAACACTGTGTAAGAACAGATAAAAGAAGTAGGTCATTATAACAATATTATTGTTAATAATATTATTATAATGTTCAACAGATTTTCGTCTCTAATGTCCGCTAGTAATTTGATTGAAGCAAAGGCAAATAAAAATTATAAGCATGAAGCGCAGTTAGTGCAGAATGAAGTTTAAATTTAAGGTATTTATAATATAATAGATAAAGTGAAAGTTAACTAACACAAATCTAGTTAAAAGTACTTGACTCAGAGACGGGATCCGGACTAAAAGAAACTCAGTTCTCCAACCAAAGGCTGGGTCTTTCACACCGTATGCTCATCATTGTCCCACTGTACATAGTTTTATCTATAACTAGATTCATGGATATACATAACATTTCAATTGCGTTTGCCAAATGCAGACAATTCAGTGAAAACTGACCGTAGGAAGATTTATAAAAGGTGCTTTCAACGTATGACCAGTCATCAGGTCGTAGAATAGTATAGGGTTGTGATATCAAAGGCATGATACATCGGAGGAAATTCAATCCGGAAAGCCTGGATATAATGGATGACTGGTCAAACGAAGTTTTAGCAACTAGCGAATAACGCTCATTGTGTAGAAGTGGTCAGCCTCACTAAAGATTGCAAGCATTAATAGCAGCAATAGCACAAATGTTTAAAAATAAGCAATTGTAGACTGTTTGATCCAATGAAAGGAAATTATTCCTTGAAACTCTAAGTAGGTAGATAACTGTCGTATGGTCCAGCCATTATACACAAAACTCAACGGGACAGTATCAAATACCTAGGAGATAACTCTACTAAAAGTATGTAACCCGGACGTGTATGTTGGAAAAAGTCTATTCAAGACGTCACAACAATGGACTGAACAGACGAAGTCTATCAGAGCTCCAAGCAACAAGTATCGCAAATACCATTAGATCAAACAAGGCAGAGCACAAAATATTATTGAAGTAAAGAGATAAGCAAGTTTAAATATTATTCAAATTAAAAGGTTTACGCCTTAAAATCTAACAACCACAACATTCCATAACGGTTTTTGTCATAATGTCAATAAAGACTATTTTATTTATCGGATCCTTCGCCCTATAGCATACTTATTTCCATTGCTCGATAGATTGTTAAACTCTCAATATAAAACGGCACTCAACCTCAACGCTATAAGGATAGATTCACGTAAGCGAGATGCGGCGCAAAATATTGAAGGTAGATGCGAAAAAAGATAATCAGCAATACGTAGGTTGTTAATCAAGGTTTTAAAAGATAATGTCGATGAAGATTAGGTTTTATTACATCTAGGTTTTATATTAATAATAATTTGATGTCATTTTCAGACCTTCCAAATCAAAGGTTCGATAGGCGAGAAATCAAAGTTCAGTAGATAATTTTAATGTACGTTAACAAGGCACGAACTTACAGCCTTACTTATTAGATCTTCGTTTACAAGTCAACGCCAACATGGTATCATAGTTTCTAACGTCCAACAGGACTCGAACCACTACGTTTTCATTAATAAGATGCCGTAGCAACCTAAGCAGCGGAAGAAATTAGAGCAAGTAGCTAAACGTTTCATTGATTTATGTTTGAAAAGTTCCGTAAACGAAAATAGTAAAGTACTAGATAATTAGGAGTCACTTTTAATAGTTGGATTAAAAGGCTAGAATAGTAAGGTAATAGATAGTTAAGAGACACTTTTAGTATTTTGAGAATAAAAGCTAGCTTACTGAATATATTTCATTTATATACAACAAATTTCACTGTTCATAATAAGAATGAAGCAATAAACATCTAACACATTTGGCACTTCTGATTAATTAAAATTTGGTTGTCTACTTTAGCTTTTATTTAATTAGTTTATAGAATTTTGTCAGAGCTTATTTATTTTAACGGAATTTAATGTTAGACCTTTGCACAGGACGTTACAAAATAATATTGCTGTCAACATTGGAAAATAAAGCTATTTGATTACTTATTTTTGGTACGGAAATAAATCGCTATTTATTGTCCTACTTAATGACCGCATTGCTAAGGTGGGGAATCGGGGAAATACTTACGCTCATCATACAACTGGATACCCTGAAAGAAAAGGGGGAGCCTGCCTAATTCTTCCCAACCCCGTAAGCTAATTTAACCACCCATCAATTGTTTCAGCAAAGCAAACCCCATTTACATTTAATCGTGTATATGTGTGAGTGCCTATGGTGTCTCCCTAGTCACAGCTATTTCCTACTTCTATCCTCCCTAACTCCGGAAACCCAGACTGTTTCAAATCACTCGGTAACTTGACACAGTTAGCTTTCAGACTTTCTGGCCGGCCAGAGTGTGTAGCCTAGGATGTGTATGCGCGGGTGGTTTTATGGGTTCGGTAACCACCCGCAAGGTAAGAATATACGAAATATAATACATAAATATGTTATGGGTGCAAAGTGCCAGAGGGCTAGAATCGTCTGTCACTCAGGGTAAGCAGGGGGAAAATTGCTACACCACGAATGCTAACGGAAGAAGATCTAACACCGCATTCACAAGAAGCGTTTTAACCCAATCTCCAAACAAGATAATTAATCTCTAATTATCTCAATTCAAAATTAATACTATAATAATATTTTTTTTTACTAAATTAAATTGGGAACGCCTCCGGTGAAGGGATTCTTTAAACCTTTCGACCCAAGCAGACTCAGATTCAGCCGTAGCATAGTAAGCAGAGCTAGATTTTGGGTTCCTTAGTCCATTAATTTAAACTTCTTAAGGCTCCCAAGTGAATTCGCTCTAAATTCACACGTTTGTGTACTGAAACTCAATTACCACTAGCTAGTGGAATTAAGTTAAAGTAATAAGTAGAATTAAATTCGAACAAAACTCTGAAAGCTATGACGCAAGCATGATACGAATAACCTCGTGTGGCCTCACCGAGCCTTGGTTATTTGACAAAGGCTGGACACACGGACTATCCTTAGCATACCTTTGCCACCGAGAGTTCACCTTTGTACAAATTTATTTCCCATAAACGTAGTACTGTGGAGAAAAAGGATTAGTTCACATTTTATTTCGCGGAAGCTACCCTAATTACTAAGGCTGAAAACCCTATTTTACGCGGAAAACTTCTAGCTAAATGTACGAAAGATTCAGGAACCGAAAACCGTTTCTAACCTTAACACTTTTACTTTCAAATCAACTCCCTAGCTTCGAGAGCAACTCTAAACCTGAAACTTCACACCAGAGCTAATAGTCTGGGACGCAATGCCCACAGGTGATGTTAGGTAACAAATCCAAAGCCACTCTCCTATTTTCGAATTTAAATGCAAACGAAACTCCCTAATGCTAATAAATTCGCTGAAAATGGCGAATTTCCCTACGAGCGTAACGGATGTATTTACTGTTCAATTCTCTAGTCTGGAATCGCCCCGCGCGTTTGGCCCTCGGCCTTTTTATACGATTTCACTCAGATTTCACCAGTCGACCTGACACGTGAAACAATAGTACGGGTTCATAAATAAGTATCATCCTTATTGGTTTTAGTCGGGTGGCGTGATCTTTTATTGGCGCCGCTCTGTCCGGGAAAAAAGTAACTTCTGCGCGAATACCCGCATCTACGAGCGGGTAGAAAAAGATTTTCGGTGCCGGCTCCGACCGCTTGTTATTCTTTGGATATAAGTTCAATTTATTTAACTAACTCGTTATTTCTTAAATATTCCCCACCTTTCAGTCTTAATTATATGTTGAGAGTATGCTACACAGGCAGGTCCGTTACACAGGGAGACGTTATCTCTCCGAAACTGTTCACGAACGCACTGGAAAATGCCTTTAAGCTTCTGGAATGGCAGGGACGCGGCATCAATATTAATGGCGAGTACATCAGGCACCTTCGATTTGCCGACGATATAGTAGTCATGGCAGAAACGATGGAAGACCTCGGCATAATGCTCGAATACCTCAGTCGAGTTTCCCAACGTGTGGGCCTTAAAATCAACATGGACAAAACGAAGGTTTTGTCTAACGCCCGTGTTGTGCCCACCCCAATAACATTGGGGAACTCGACTCTCGAAGTTGTAGACGAATACGTCTACTTAGGACAAACAGTCCAACTAGGCCGGTCCAACTTCATGAAAGAGGTCAATCGTCGAGTCCATCTCGTTACCAGTGATGACTTATGGCACTGAAACGTGGTCTCTCACTATGGGCCTCATAACAAGGCTCAAGGTCACGCAACGAGCTATGGAAAGGGCTATGCTCGGAATTTCTCTACGAGATCGAATCAAAAATGATGAGATCCGTAGACGAACGAAAGTCGTCGACATAGCCCAGCGGATTAGTAAGTTGAAGTGGCAGTAGGCGGGGCACATAGCACGCAGAACTGATGGCCGATGGGGCCGAAAAGTTCTCGAATGGAGACCACATATCGGCAAGCGCAGCGTAGGTCGACCAGCCACAAGATGGACAGATGACCTCATCCAAGTGGCAGGAAGGCGCTGGATGCAGGCTGCTTCCAACCGGTCTTTTTGGAAATCCATGGAGGAGGCCTATGTCCAGCAGTGGACTTCTTGTGGCTGAATGATGATGGTGAATACTATCAGGTTGAGTTCAGTTTTCTCTCGGACTTATTGTATTTGTTCAAAAAAATGTTGCTTACTTTATATTTCATTGAGTTAATTTGACAACTTGAACTGATGATGTGGGGAAAGCTCAGTGGGACAAAACGTAGAGGCCACGTAAATCAACGTTTTACAATCATGTATGTTATTTTAACAAAAGAATCATCAATACCGAAAAAATACCGAAATACCGGAATTCCGGTATTTCAAATATTGATATCGAAAAAATACCGGTTTTAGAAAAAGGGTCCGGTATTCCATGCTCTACGCGCACCACCTTACATTTTCGAATTCGTATTCATTGTAACAAATTATTAAATGCTTTGATATGCGTATACGAAACCACTGCCTTTGCTGTGTTGGCTATTCAACTGTGACGTCACTAGCGACACCATGACACTGGCTAGCGTTCCGGTGGGAATTTTAAATCTAAAAACTAATATGTTTATTTTACTGTTAAACTTTAACTTTATTTTACTGTTATACTTTAAAAATATGGGATTGATTATAAATAATTTACGTTTTGGAACATTATAGGACAGTTTTTTTTCAAAATTGGTCATCATGCCTATTTGTAAAATAATGCATAACTACATTTACACAAAGTAAAATCAATCTATTTTCTAACTTTAATGGCCATTTAATATACCTAACTGTAAAAAAACTGTCCTACTTCTCGTGTCGACGCCGTACGGCGACTTTAAAAACTTGCCAAGTTTGGTCTGTAAATTTAAATTTCACACAAATGTTCGTTGTTTATCAAAATAATGCAAATTCCCTGAACACAAAGAACTCGGCAAGTTCTTACATGTCATAATTTTTTTAAGAAAGGAAGTTTGTAAGCTGTTTTACATTTATATTTTAGTAGGTCAAGACACACAAGCCAGCGCCGCGCTGCATCTAATATTTATTTCGAAATACAAAATGAGCGGCGATGCGCTCGCGCAGCTGCCGTCACCTCGCCCGCGTCCGACACCTTTTTATCCTTACGCTCAGTATCAGAATTATAATGCCCTAATTAAACGTTGTAAGATCTCCTAAAAATAAAAAAATAAAAAAAACATATAAGTCTCTAGCAAAATCTTAGGAACAAAGTACCTAGTGTGTTTTGGTTTCGGGCATCAGTTTATCACTTGTTTTTTTATAGGTAGTTTAGAAGTATTAGCAATGACTGAATACTTATTGGAACGTATCTCATACGAACTGTCTATAGATCCAATTGAATTGCGGATCAAAAACTTGGCCACAGATGAGAGAGGCGATTCAGCTCTAGAGCTTACTGAGAGAATTAAGAAAGAAGCACAGTATGAGGATAGAAAAGCAAGCGTAGCCGAATATAACAAACAGAATCGTTGGAAAAAACGAGGGTTACGAATGGCTTTGATCACATGGAAAACAACACCCCAGGCTTACTACAGTGTTAATGTTTCCGTCTATCACGGAGATGGGTCAGTGGTTATAACCCACGGTGGCATTGACATGGGGCAAGGGCTTAACACCAAAGTCATACAAGTATGCGCTTCCACATTGAATATTCCTCTTGATAAAATAAAAGTGAAGCCTTTTAGCAACGTCAACCACGTGAACTGTTATAGCACCGGAGGCTCTTGCGCATCAGAACTGGTTTGCCTTGGTACCATCAAGTGTTGCGAGATACTTTTAGCGAAACTCGAACCATTGAAAGTAACGCTGGGAGACGTGACTTGGGAAGTATTGGTGGCAAAGGCGTATGCTACGCAAATGCATCTTTCTGCAAGTTACAACGTCACTCTGGCTGACCAAAAAACATATGATATCTTTGGGACCGCTATAGCAGAGGTTGAAATTGATGTGCTGACTGGAGAAATGCAAGTGTTAAGAGTCGATCTGTTGGAAGATGTGGGACAAACTATGAATCCAGATATTGATGTTGGTCAGGTATGCATTAGCGCTATTCGCTTAGTATTATAAAGAAAGTTCTTCAAAATAACAATTAATGTGTAAAACTTTTTCAGATATGTACATTTTGTTCTAAAATAGCCCCAAAATAACCTCTGTAAGTAACAATGACGCTTTATAATCTGAAAACTAACTCCACATTACAGATTGAAGGAGCTTTCATAATGTCTTTGGGCTATTGGACATGTGAAGATATAATATACGACAAGAAAACTGGTGTGATGATAACTGATAGGACATGGACTTACCACGTACCCCAAGCGCGGGATATACCGCAGGATATGAGGATCTACTTCAGGAGACACGAGTACAACAAGAAGGGAGTGCTGGGTTCTAAAGGTAAGTTACGTTTTCTTCATATGTAGAAAATAGTGAACGGGTTGACGCGAAAGAGAACAGACGGTCCCTATTTTATGCACTAGTTAGGTACATAATGTATTTAAGATGGTTTGGCTCCACCAAATACCAAATATCGACTGCCAAGACAGAGGTCATATGGGCTCAGTCTGGGTGTATTTCCATGTTTTTGATGTCCTTGCCGGTTACCATAGCGCAGGATGTCCTAGTTTGGGACCAGGTGAAGTGATTGTGTTGTGTGGAAATTATTAGGTACAAGGTTATTTACCAAGAGAATGATTTTCAACAATGAACCTCAGTCCTGAATAATAAAATAGTTAAAAATAATAACAGTAAACAATGGAAAACCATTGTTATTTCAAAGGCCAGGACTTAGGAGGTTAAAAATGGCCAAGTATGAGTCGGACTCGTGCACGAAACGTTCCGTACCATTATCTATACAACATTTGAATATTTCAAGCGTCTACCTGTTGACGTTATTAATATCGAGCAGAAAACGGAAAAAAATCGCGATTGTTGTGTGGGAGCCCCCCTCAAATATTTCTTTTATTCTGTTTTTTAGTATTTTTTGTTATAGCGGAAAACAGAAATACATCATTTCTGAAAATTTCAACTGTCTAACTATCACGGTTCATGAGATACAGCCTAGTGACAGACGGACGGATAGACGGATGGACAGCGGAGTCTTAGTACTAGAGTCGCTTACCCTTTGGTTACGCAATCCTAAAAACGACATGCCGCTGAAATGGAAACGGCATGAAAAGAGACCACTCTTGGGATACAAATATTTTAATGCGTTTTCTTTTTTTGTGTGCAATAACAAATAAACAAAAATAACAATAATAACTTCCACACATCACAATTACTTGTCCTGGTACCAAACTAGGATGCCCTGTGCCATGGTAACCGGCCAAGGACACCACAAACATAGAAATACACCCAAACTGAGGCCATCCAGTTCCGTGTGGTGCTGGATTAAGAATAGCGTCACCCCATTTCCTTCCGTAGATGTCGTAGAAGGCGACTAAGGAAATCAATTACCAGGAGACGGGCAGCAGCGTCTTCCTGAGATTTCAACTGCATACTGCGATCGCCAAACCGCCTGCCAAGCGTGGCGATTATGGCAAAACCCCTCATGATTATGAAAGCCGCGAAGGAGGCTTATGTCCTGCAGTGGGCGTCAAATGGCTGATGATAATGATGAGGCCATCTGTACAAATCAAGTAGGGCCTCCAAAAAGTGTTTGTTACTCTACTTTAGCTATAGTGGTCGTAATTTTTAGCTTCAAAACCTATATTTTAGTTAATGTCAATCTGTTTCAGCGACCGGGGAACCCGCCACGTGCTTAGGTATCTGCATACCATTCGCTATCAGGGAAGCTATTGCATCATCTAGGGAAGATTCTGGTACGCCGTCTACAGAATGGTTTGATATTGGTGAGTGTGAAAAATATACCATGACACTTTAGTTGGTTGCTTAGAATTGAAAACGTTACCTACTTTACAATCAATTTCAAAAATATCTGAAATGTAATTTATTTATTTTGCTAATACTCTGCAACGACCAAATAGATTTTATTAAGAAACCTAGGTATACCTACTTCATTGCGAGATTCCCATAGATGCTTTCAAAAAATCATAGGACACATCTTTCCAGATCTTTTAATCACACTTTTAATTTATTTGAAATTTACGAGTATATTGAATTATTTTATTCAAAATGTAAGAGACGCAGCCGTATTTTCCTAACTTTGACTATGGAAATATCAGAGGTCCCTATTTGAAATAAAATACCTAGTCTTTAAGTACTCACTTTCATTTTCAAACTTGTCACATTTTCAATTATTTTGCATTTATACAGTGAATACTTCGCAGAAAATAACAAAATTGTTACTCGAGTAATTTACTTTACAAAATTCATTCCCACCAAAAAACGACAAGCCAAGATGGTCTTTTTTTATAGTGACGTCATCACATGAAGTTTTCCATCAAAGAGTAATATTACCTGCTACGCCATAATTTTTCTTTCATAATTCACAGATGGCGCACACACAATCGATAGGATTGTGGTCGCAGCAAATGCAAAGATGGAGGAGTTTCTGTTTAATTAGCAGGTGGTTTTTGTAAGGAAAAAAATACATTTCGTGTTTTATTTGTGTTTCTGTGACAATTTAATTAATGTCTTCTCTCTTTCTTAAACCCATGAAGGTCATGATGAAATGGGCAAATTATCCAGCGTGCGTTTTTGTTGTTGTTAGGGTTCCGTACCAGCAGGGTAAGGGACCCTATTACTAAAACTCGATGTCCGTCCGTCCCGTCCGTCTGTCACCAGGCTGTATCTCATGAACCGTGATAGTTAAACAGTTGAAATTTTCAGAGATGATGCATTTCTATTGCCGCCATAACAACAAATACTAAAAACATAATAAAATAAATATTTAATAGCCTACATTAAATATTTATTTTATTATGTTTTTAGTATTTGTTGTTATGGCGGCAATAGAAACCCATATAACAAACGCGTTTTTTTTGCCGTTTTTTGCTCGATATTAAAGTAAAGTAAAGTAAAGTAAAGTAAAAAATATTTATTTCCAAAAAGATATACAAATTAAGGTCACAATAGGATATACAAATTAATAACGATAACACGTATAGATAATGGTACGGAACCTTTCATGCGCGATTCTGACTTGCACTTAGTCGGTTTTATTTTCAACAAGATGTTGTTTTGTTTCAAAGTTCTATGCAACATTTGAGCACCATAAAAAAAATTACGTGACTTAACGATAACTATCGAATACGCTACTTATTTTTTTCTTTAAGGGCAGTCCCTCATTAGTTGTAAGAACCTTTAGCTGTAAGAACTTTGTGTAACCGTGTGTTATAATTTCATTAGTAGATTAAGATGGAGCTGACATGCTCGGCTATGTGAACAAAGCTTTGAAATAAATAAAGACACTTTCCAAAAATATCTCGACCCGAACTCGAATCTATGACAACCATTAGTAGCCAGCCAGTGGTGTGTGCGCGCCGCAAGCAAGTTATGGTTCTGGTAGGCAGAGAGGCTGTAATAAATGTTTGCGAGTTTTTTGAAACAAGATTTCTCAACTAAATTTTCATCACCATCAGCCATTTGACGCCCACTGCAGGACAAACCCCCTCATGGTTAGGAAAACTGCAGGACATAGGCCTCCTTCTTGGTTTTCATAACCATGACGGGTTTTGCCATAATCGCCACGCTTGGCAGGCGGGTTGGCGATCGCAGTATGCGATCGGAATCTCCGGAAGACGCTGCTGCCCGTCTCCTGGTCATGTATTTCCTTAGTCGCTTTCTACGACATCCACGGAAGGAAATGGAGCTCAATTTTATTTTAAGTCCATACTTAAAAGTAATAGTCTAAATGGATTGCATTTTTAATGTAAGAAGCTGACCTGGCAAACTTTGTGATGCCATTATAAATAGCCTACATTCTCAGACCTACCAAATATACACAAAAAAACATAAAAATTTGTAAAGCCGTTTCGGAGAAGTTCGATAACAAACACTGTGACATGAGATTTTCAAAAAACCGCGGCTTTCAAACCACCCAGATTCCAGGGTGTATTACGTAGTTCTTTAGACCCGTTGGACGTTACATTTCCACAAACGCAATATAATAAGGTTGTCTGGAAGAGATCACTTTCAGTGATAAGGCCGCCGTCTGTACTTTTGAGTTATGAAATACCCGTGTAATTTCCTTTTTAATGTACAATAAAGTGTTCTCTATCTATCTATCTATAAATAGTCAGTGGTAAAATCGTTCCCTTGTAAAGTCTCTACCATAGATTATTATGTAGGTTTACTGGTGAAATTCAAATCAAATCAAATCATAATTTTTTATTCAGATTTTTTTACACAGAAACTGTGAACGCTATAAGTTAAACTAGGTGTCCGTTTCAAAATCTAGATCATTTTCGGAGAAAAAAAGGACAAAAAACTCCAAACTTAGTCTTTTCAAGTCCTTCATTTACAGCATTTTCTAAAACCTGGAACTCATGCATTTAATTCCAGACATCATTATCATCTAAATAATTTTTAATGTAATGTAATGAAACTGCGACTTAATGAACGCTATAAGTTAAACTAGGTGTCCATTTCAAAATCTAGATCATTTTGGAGAAAAAAAAGGAAAAAAAAACTCCAAACTTAGTCTTTTCAAGTCCTTAATTTTCAGAATTTATATAATTATTCTAAAATCTGGAACTCATGAATTGAACTGGCTTTAATTCCAGACATCATTGTCATCTAAATAATTTTTAATGTTATAGTAGCTTTTTTTGGCACAAAGTGTTCTTCACACATTTTTTGAGACGCGTTTCTGCCAAGCTTATTATATCCTCAGGGATCTTATTGTTAAAACGTATACAATGCCCCATAAAGGATGTATTAACCTTTGCCAGCTTAAATTTTGGGAACGAAAGTTTATGTCTATTTCTAGTATTTGCATTGCGTTGACTACCTACAGTTAAGTTACTGATATTTTTCCTAACGTACATAATATTTTCATAGATATACTGACTAGCAATATCATTGCAACGCGAATCAGTCGCGAATCAAGGGGTCAGTTGCCTCGTGGTTAACCAGTTGCCAAGCTGGCCTAAGTTGGCAAACCATTTCAGATGAACCCTACCAGGTTGAGCTATGCTCTAAATTCCTGATTCGACGCAAAGTCCTGAATACGTATATCGTGTTGTATTGTACTGCAACAACAAAAATCTTTTTCAAAAGTGATCGGCTTCAACTATTGTAATAAGCACGAATTTCATAGAATTCTGTAAGCCCTGATATTCCGAAAAATATCAATTTAAGAAAAACTCCGAACAAAATGCATTGCGAAACACAAACTGCAAATGACGTGTCGCAGGATTTAATATAAGAAGATAAGATGAGAATATTCTTTATTGTATACCGGAATAAATGTTACAGAAACAGCAATGACAAAAGAAAAGATACAATTGGCGGCCTTATTGCTAATAGCAGTTTCTTCCAGGCAACCGCTTATCGGAGAATTTTCCGGAGGAGAAATAGACACGGGTAGTCTGTGCAAATAGGAATATTAATAGACCTACATATGTTATATACGTAATAATAATAAACTAAGTATTCTGAAAACTTGATAACTTTCCAGCATTAGGTACTACAGAAGTAACTAATGCTGAAAACTTATCAGGTTGTTAGACCTAGTTTCTAAGCAGGGCCTAGGTTGTAAGTTCTCAAAATAACTATCAGTATATCGAGGATGTAAAATTTTTGGGTAAATATATTTTTAATTTATTTATCTTTATTAGTTTAATCATAATATTTAAATATGTTGTATTTTATATACGAGTAGACTTACGTTTGAAATAAATGTATCGAATTTTATTATAATAAAAGGTTTGTTTTTTCTGCATTAGTCGCACTAGTTAGCACCGGATAATTCCGGTTTGATCACACTAAAAAAATATGGGCAACTGGGAGATCACTTAAATAAGGTGTGATATTATTGAAAAAAGCAATAAAAAAAACTAAAAAAAATATATAACCAACAACTCGACTGCTGAGCATTAGCTACTAAGCAGGCGGGGCCAACCTAAGGGGTTACATTGGTAAATTTGGGTCCAGCCCCTGAGCATTAACTACTAAGCAGGCGGGGCCAACCTAAGGAGTTCTTTATTTTTTACTTTTTCGTGTTTTTTTGTTTTTATTTTTGTTATATTTGTGCCGATTTTATAAAGCCTATGACACTCGCGCAAACACGAAAAATCGATTGAGATCTTATTTGTCAAAATCTGACCATTGGTTAATGAGTCAGGTATGAGGGAACATAAAATTGGACATACATACATACATACGAACCAAACACATTACCCTACTCTTGGGCTCCGCCGCAGTCGGATAAAAAATAACGTAATGCTGAAATTCAAGGAGTAATCTTGTTTATGGTGGAACAAACTGAAGTATGGTAGTACGTACAATGTTTTGGAGTACTTTCTTTTTTATTAAAAGAGTAGCTATCCCGGCGAACTTCGTACCGCCAGAGTCCGTTTATAAGATGCTTGCACAGCGCCATCTATTTTTAAAACACAACGTTCGCTCGCACAGCGCCATCTATCCCACGTTATCCCATATTATCCCACGGGAATGAATTACCGGGTTATCAAGTATTATATGTCTCAACTCAGGTCTTTGTCTATCTTTACGCCAAGTGTTCAGCCGCTATTGCGTGATTGAGTAACAAACGTGCAAACATCTTCACAAACTTTCACATTTATAATATTAGCAGGATTGCTATTTTGTAGGGGTGTGTAGAGACGGATAACTGATCATAACACTTGTACGCGTGACAAATCCCGTCCACACTGCCGGTACAGACACAGACTTTGTCACGGTCACGGTGTTCGGTCCGGCGAAATGTCAATGTGGACGCACCTTTATACGAGTAAGAAAACAAAAAACGGCGGATCGAGCGATTCACTGTTGCCGGTAATTTGACTATCGATAAAAATGTCGTAAAAACAGGTTTTGTGAGCTGCGTACCTTAGCTGTATCTACTACGGTCTCAAAAAACTAGTAAACTAACGGATTTATTTATAAAAACACGATTCCTTAAAACACTCCTCAGAGTCAGTTTAAAGTCTCTGGTAGAGGGTAACACGTAACCACAGATTATTTAAACTACCTCTGAGAGGTGCCTTAGAGGAATCGATTCATAATAAAAAAAAATTGGCCTTTGCATCCATGTAATGAGATAATTTATACATCGCTCACAATAGAAGGGTAAAGATACCACTCGGACGCTGCAGTGACTGGGACATCTTTGCCCAGCACCTTTATCATCATGACAGCTTAGTCGGCCTAGCCCACAGGAAAGACAAGTCAATACGTGTGGAGCCAACCAAACCGCGGGTCTCCTCACGATGTTTTCCTCCACGGCTAGCGTGTGGTATTGCTACTACAAATCGCAGATGTTCGTAACTTTGAAAATAAACAAAGTCGTAGGTACATGCCCGCATTGGGAATCGAACCTGGGTCTCTCGCTTCCGAGTCCATTGTTCTACCCACTGGGCTACCACCGCTTCTACGGTTTTGGCTGTTTTTATAAATAAGACAGTAATTGTACACCTTCCACGGAAGAAATAGGTCAAGGTTACAATTGGCTGGCGATGCGCAGGAGGCACGATTTCAATCTAAAATAATCCTTAAATACTTACTAATGGAATTGGGCGAGCCATGCAATGGGCAAAAATTGCCACTGACTGGGTCCAACGCGACGTATACCGCAAACGTGGCCGACCAAAGCGGAGATGGTGGGACGACCCCACGAATTTGCCGGAGTGGCAGGGAATTGCTGATGACAAAGAGGAGTGGAGAGCTAAACGTGTCCAGCAGTGGGACACTTCATCGGCTAATTAAAAAAAACTGGTCAAGTGCGAGTTGGACTCGCGCACGAAGGGTCCCGTACCATACAATACTGACATTTAACGATATGACATCGGCGCTGTGAAGGTTACATAGATGGCCGCTAGATGGCGAGCGCTGTCTATAGACAACGTTTGTTGTATTAATAATTTTGTTAATTATTCTAAATAACTCAATTTAGACTTCAATGTATGTACCTATGATATATTAATTCGGTGCTAGCCTTAACTCATATCCACCTTGTAACTTCCCAACTCACCAAAAAATAAGACTTGTTATAATTTGTGTTCAAATATGAAGTAGGTTACTCTCAATTCTCTTAATCTACTAAAGTCTGTAGGCAGTTAAAAGTTTTATGAAATTTTGTTTGCTGCTGGTTGACCGGAGATAAGGCAACGCAATGACACTTGTGGTTATCTGAAAATATATTTAAGAAATATAAGTACATAAGTTTTCGTTATTTTAATCGTTCCTATGTTAATTTTGTGAAACCGTATTTTAATGTAACTTACCAACATTAATAGATTTTGATTCAAATATTAAGTATGCTTAAAACCCAAGTGGGGGAAACAGCAGTCTTAAGTAGCTTGCAAATCTGCACCAATTGCCTGTTCTCTTCCAATAACAGCCAAAGTGGATTCAGTCTGAAACAATATGTAATTGAGATATTATAAATGAAATAATTCCAATTTTATGTAATACGATATCTAATTGGAGGTCTCAATACAATTTCACTAAATACGTATATTTACTTGTACCCTTGAGGCGGCTGTGTGTGACCGTTTGTTTAAGAGCAAATTCGGGTTTGTAACACACGTCCGAGAGCATGCATGCTTGTCAGGGTGCTGCCATCGACGGAATTACTTCGGAGGGTATCTGTCTCAACTTTGCTTTCCACTTTTCGTCAAGTCATTATCATCATGATCACCTTTACGTAAACGGGTGTTTGAAGAGTCAAGTGGAGGATTTAGCATGGATAGTGTTCCACTTCTTTGATCACTATTGTAAAATTCTCAATTTCACTTTCCACTGACGAGAAAGTTTCTTGTTTTTTATAATTCCCCTTATAATGACGCAGAATATTGATCTCAAGGCTTTGCATAATGTGATGATAACGTAAAAAAATATAAAATCTTATTTGAATAAAACATAACCTATATCTACAATAAGATCCCTGAGGATATAATAAGCTTGCCAGAAACGCAAGAAATGTGTAAAGCACACTTTGTGCAAAAAAAGCTACTATAAAATTAAAGATTATTTAGAAGACGATGATGTCTGGAATTAAAGCCAGTTCAATGCATGAGTTCGAGGTTTTAGAAATTCTGTAAATTAAGGACTTGAAAAGACTAAGTTTGGAGTTTTTTTGTCCATTTTTTCTCCAAAATGATTTAGATTTCGAAATGGACACATAGTTTAACTTGTAACGTTTATTAAGTCGCAGTTTCTGTGCTACCTTGAATAAAAAAATTTGATTTTTTGAAATAATATGCCAGTCGTGGTCTCCGAAGACGTTGGCAAAAATGTCACACGAAATGTCTAAATTCGCGAATTAAAGCCGCGAGAACTTGCTCGCATGTTCGCAGTTGAGCGACTTTCATAGGGCGCGCGAGTTTCTTATGTTCGTAGTGGGTGACTTGAGTGACGCGCCGCGGGTTTCGCGCGACTGAGGTGTTTGACATGTTCGTTTGTCGCGAAAAGAGTCTCAAAGTTGCAAATTTAGACAGATTCAAACCACAAAACCAAAACCACGCGTAACTGTTATTGAATTTGACTTAATTCTTTAACTGCACCACGGCACGCACTCCGTAGTACAATTATGGGTTACCGTAGGCACTGACTGAAAATCAGCGCTGAGGGATCACTTCCTCAGCACAACGCTGAGTCAGCTGCCTTTTGTGGCAACGTAGATACACCACGGGCTACATATATGGTCCTGTTTTATTTATTCGTTTTGTCTGTTGTGTATTTAGTTTTCTTTCTGTTGTTGTGCATATTATGTTACTTATGTGCTTATTTTGTTTCTGTGATGTATCTTGTTGGTATAATAAATGTCTTTCTTCTTCTTCTTCTTCTTCTTAACTCACGAAATCGCGCGTTGTCATACTACCGGGGCAGTTTTAGTCACGGTAACACTTACTATGCCTGTTAAGTGCGACTCATCATGCATAAATTAGCAATTAGATAAGAACGCATGTCATTTAAATTCAAACACAGCTGGTTGAAAGATTGTCTATAACAAGCATTTGGAACAAGCCGAAGGGTATCGAATTTTTTTATCACTTAAGGTACAACATGGACCGAATACATTTTGCTGTAAACGGAAAAAAATATTCAGGTATATTTGTATATATATTACGAACTGACATTTTGTAAACTTGCGTTATACTATACGAACCCTGTGGTTCGCAAATGAAACAAGTAAAATTTCTAAGAGCGCCTTTTCACTAGTCGCAGCCGCGCGACTTGTTTAGATTGGGGTGGCGCATTTCTTCATACTTCATTCCAAAAATGGATTCCAACGAGGAAACGTCTTTGTTGCTCCTGCTTTTGTTAGTTTATCCTTCGATGTCATCGACGTCGCGTACATAACGCATAACTGCTGTTCGCTATACATAAGAGAGTCGCGCGATTGTCGCGCTACTATTTTTAATATGAAAGTTAATCGCCTCTGAGCAGCGCGATTGTCGCGATGCTACAGTCGCACCGCTTGCGATGTAGTGAAAAGGCGCTCTTAATGTTTTTTTAGACATTTTAGTTGACCGGTTTTTTAGTAGTGGTGTGATTTCAGCGTAATAAGCTTCTCTTTTTTCCCCTCTCTCTCTGCTTAATAGTAGTCGTCAGAATAATCGCACTTTCCAGTGGGTGGCGAGGTGACGTCACACACGACGCTGCTGGACTACCTCCGCTCGGAGCTCGAGCTCAGGGGCACCAAGTACATGTGCCGGGAGGGGGGCTGCGGTACCTGCATTGTCTCTGTCTCCAGGGGCCCTGGGGCCTCGCCACAAGTTGTAAACTCTGTAAGTGTTAATTGGTCGTAAAGTTTTTCCTTAAGACACATCGGGAAGTCTCCTCTTTGCACCGACAAGTTTCTGTACAGAGTTACTTCGATATTTTTTGTACTATATTTTGCACATGATATGGTCGTTGCTACCTTGAACCACGTCACACATGTTCTTTTTACTTCTCCATTAGTATTTTCATACATACAGCTAGAATATTTGCCTCATAAAATCATCATAAGTATTCTGACGTATAGTATCTCGGTTTAAAAAAAGGTCGTACTTGTCAAGGTATCAAATCATGAATTGCAGTGTCTAGTGTCAATAACGTCGTGCCAGAATTGGGAGGTGACGACGATCGAGGCGGTCGGCAACCGGCTGAAAGGATACAGCGAGGTGCAGAAGGCGCTAGCCTCGCACAACGGGACCCAGTGCGGGTACTGCTCGCCTGCTTGGGTGATGACCATGGAAACGTAAGCTTCATAACATCCCTTTTCATAATCGGCCTTCAAATATCATGGCTCACGCACTCCGCTGATTAGCGATTTTATAAAATGAGGTATTTTAATACTCGATTCTTAGGTTTCATGTTCTTTACTCTCGGCAGTCCTAAGTTGTCTTGCTTTCCATTTGGCTTGTAATGTGCATTTGGAAATATTTTCTACTCACAATTTAAGTATGGTATTTCTGACCATAATTTAATGCATGTAATTGTCATGATGCCTCTTGGCTTCAAATCTGATCACCGATTGTCATCTATAGATTAAACGAGAAGAAGAATAAGAAGAAGAAGAAAGACATTTGTAAGAAAGACATGTGAGGGGCGTTGCTTCCTCAACAATTGAAACCACCAGAAGGGATTTGCAGGATGTATTTGGTATGCGAGAAAATTCGTGTCAATAAGAACGAGTGACTTGAAAACCACTGACTCTTGACAGATGAGCCGCACGGCGGCGGCGTGAATATTCCGCCGGCCAGCACGCGTGAGGCGCGCGAACGCTCCATGTAGGATGCACTACATCACCCCCCTTGGAGAGAGTTAATCCGGGGGAAAATCCTTAAATCTAACTCTTCGTCCTGACCGCGTTGTGTAGCTGCGGCGCGGGATGGTGGCAGTGGGTGCATTCTGTGCGTTCTTTGGTGCTGCAGGTGGTTTGTTTGCTTCTGTGGGTGGGACTGAGGAGGGTGGAGTTGGATGGTCATCGGCGAGTATGTAGGCCGGCTTGACACGATCCATGGAAACGGTCACTGGTCCTCGTGATGAGTCGACAGTGACTGTTTTGCTAGTCCTCTTCAACACTTTGAGCGGACCCGTATATGGCACTTCCAAAGCGGCGCGTAATGCATCTTTGCGTAAGAAAACGTGTGTGCAACTCTCGAGGTCTTTATGTACAAACAGAGATTTGTTGCCGTGTTTTGATGCTGGGGTCGGTTTCAACTTTGCGATGTGTTCCCGCAGGTTGGCAACGAAATCTTGAGTCTGTGGAGTGGCTAGAGTTGAAGTTGTTTGTAGGAACTCTCCGGGCACTTTTAGTGGCTCTCCATAAACAAGTTCCGCAGCAGAGCTTTTTAGGTCCTCTTTCCATGCTGTCCGGATGCCGAGCAGTATAACGGGCAACACTTCCGTCCATCGCGTGTTATTGTGAGCCATGATCGCTGCCTTCAGGGTTCTGTGTAGGCGCTCTACCATGCCGTTGGCTTGAGGGTGGTATGCAGTAGTATGTTGCAGTTTGATACCACACAACTTTGCCAGTGCCTTGAACAGTTGCGATTCGAACTGTCTGCCCTGGTCGGTAGTCACTATCTGAGGACATCCGAATCTTGCTATCCAGGTTTCGTAGAAAGCTTTGGCTACAGTTTCGGCAGTCATGTCGTAAAGTGGTGTAACCTCAGGCCATCTGGTAAACCTGTCAACGGCTGTCAAACAGTATCTGTAGTTCTCTGACGGTGGTAGTGGTCCAACTAAGTCGATATGAACGTGTGCAAATCGTGCTCCAGGTGACTCGAAAACTCCAAGTGGTGTTGCTGTGTGTCGCTGCACCTTGGCGCGTTGGCATGCGAGACAGGTTTGGACCCAAGTACGACAGTCCTTGCGTAACAAAGGCCATACAAACCGCTGTGACACCATCTTTGTTGTAGATCTGGTGCCTGTGTGACTCATGCCATGGATTGAGTCGAAGACTTGACGACGTAACTGACTCGTGATAAAAGGACGAGGTCTGGCTTGTGACACATCGCAGAACAAAGTCACGTCTGTGCCTGGTACCGGAACTTTCTGAAGTTTTAATGAAGATCCACCCGACAGCAGTGATTGTAGTTCCGCATCATCTTCCTGTGCGCGGGAGATGGTAAGGGGGTCGGGGGTCGCTGAGATGGATTCAATCCTAGAGAGAGCATCAGCAGTCAGGTTATCCTTGCCTGATATGTGCCTGATGTCCGTGGTATATTGTCCGATGAGATCCAGGTACGTGAATTGTCGGGGTGAGCAGTTTCGGTCCTTCTGGTTGAATGCGAATGTAATGGGTTTGTGATCCGTGAAGATGATGAAATGACGACCTTCAACCATGTGTTTGAAGTGCCTGACAGCTTGATAGATGGCTAGCAATTCTCTGTCGTAGGCGCTGTATTGTGTCTGAGGTTTGGTCATCTTCTTTGAGAAAAAGGCTAGTGGTTGCCAGTTGCCGTCGACGAGTTGTTGTAGGACTGCGCCTATAGCAGTGTTGGATGCGTCAGTGATAAGAGCAAGGGGTGCATTGGGAACAGGGTGAACAAGAAGAGTAAATCTTGAGAGACTTGACTTGCAGTTTTCGAAAGCCTGCTGTTGTGCTGGTGTCCAGGTCAGGGAGTGGTTGCCCTTGACATTTGGCCCAGCCAACATCTCGTGCAGTGGGGCCTGTTCTTCGGCTGCATTTGGCATAAACCGTCGGTAATAATTCAGCATTCCAAGGAATCTTCGCAAACCTTTCGCAGTCTTAGGTGGTGGGTACTCTTTGATGGCCGAGATTTTATCGTCCAGTGGTTGAGTGCCTTCAGCAGAAATTTTGTAGCCAAGGAAAGTTATTTCGCTTTCCCCAAAGCAACATTTTGATTCGTTCAGGAGCATTCCGTACTCACTGAGTCGCTGGAAAACCTTCTCGACGTGTGCGAGGTGCTCTTCGTGATTTCTTGAGTAGATGAGTATGTCATCAATGTATGAGTAACAAAAATTCAAGCCTCGGAGCACTTCGTCAAGAAATCTTTGGAACGATTGTGCGGCGTTTCTCAGTCCGAATGACATGAAGGGAAATTCAAAAAGTCCAAATGGTGTGGTTATGGCGGTTTTTGGAATATCGTCAGGACAAACGGGAATTTGGTTGTAAGCTTTTACAAGGTCTAATTTTGAAAAAACTGTGCTGCCAGCTAGTCTCTGTGCAAAATCCTCGATATGACGTATCGGGTATCGATCTGGAATGGTGCGGTTGTTGAGTGCTCTGTAGTCTCCGCAGGGTCTCCAGCCGTCACCTTTCGGTGCTAAGTGGAGTGCAGAAGCCCACGGTGAGTCTGAGCGGCGCGCAGTTCCGACCTGGACCATCTCTTCAAACTGTGCCTTGGCTATCTTCAGCCGATCTGGGGCGAGGCGTCTTGGTCTGCAGAAAACCGGGGGGCCAGGTGTGACACGGATGTAGTGAACCGTCGTATGTTTCACCTGCCTGTCGATGCCGGAGGGCTTTGTTAGTTCCTGGTATTGGGCCAAAAGCTGGTGATATTTGCTCAAACCAGAGATAGCCTTCACGCTAGGAGTATTGCACGGCTTGACTGTGCCCACCGCTGTGAGCGTAGTTACGCTGTCCAGGAGTCGATGGTTTCTGCAGTCTATCAGTAATCCGTAATGCGAGATGAAGTCTGCGCCGATGATTGGTCTGTCTACGTCGGCCACAACGAAGTTCCATGTGAAGTCTCTGCGCAGGCCTAGATTTAGGTACATCTTCATTGTCCCGAATGTTTTGATTGATGTGCCATTGGCTGCTGACAGATTGTAACCGGCTATTGGTTTTCTGGGTTCTTGAAGGAATTTTGGCGGAAGAACGCATAGGTCGGAACCGGTATCAATTAAAAATTCGATTTTGCTTCGTGGATCCATTATAAATAGGCGGCTGTATGTAGGACGACAGTCATCTGCCGCCATTACTGACTGTCCGGTTGGTTTTCCGTTTTAGTGGCGGTCTTATAGGTGCAGGGGGATGTGCATTTTCTCGCCTTGTCACCAAACATTGAGTGGTACCAACATACCCCGGGGGATCTACTGCGGGATCGTTGACGCCCCCTAGATACGGAGCTGTGTCGGCCTTGCAAGTTTCGCTCACTTGAATTGCGGTTGATACTCAACTGCGCTATTTCTTGGGTGATTTTTGCCGACATCATTTTTTGCAGTTTCGCGAACATGTCTTCTAGGCTTGACATTGACACACCCGCGACTTGTGGCGGACAAGGTGTCACTTCGCATATCTTATCCGCTAACTCGGCGATTTCTTCTAGACTGCCAGTAGCCTGTGACGCTATTATTGCCTGTACGTGCGTTGGTAGTCTACTTGACCACAGACTACGCAGAAAATCATCGGAAACTCCTTCGGCAGCAAGGGTTCGTAAGCGCCGAAGAAACTGCGTCGGCTTGCGGTCACCTAATTGCTCGTGGGTGAGCAGCTGGCGGACTTGTTGTTCGCGCGATGTGGAGAGTCGCTTGATGAGTTCCTGTCTTAGCTTGGTATACATCTCTTGGGGCGGCGGTTTTCTGATGAGGTCCTTGACCTCGCGGGCATATCTCTGATCTAGCTGGGAGATTATGTGGTAGAATTTCGTGCTCTCCTTCGTTATACCCGCTAGTTCAAATTGTGCTTCTACTTGCATGAACCAAACGTCAGGCTCTTCGGGCCAAAAGGCAGGGAGTTTCACGGACACACCTTCAATGCTCCTGCTGCACGATGGTGTTGCCTCAGGGGAGGGAACTGCATCTTTGAAGGCAGAGTCGTCGGAATCCGTCGAAGTCGGTGGAATGTTATTATCACCGCTCGCCATCCTGGTTTCTGCGGTTCGTATAAGGGTCACCAATGTGGGGTGCTGCGAGAACGAAGGAAGGTTGACAATGTTCAGTCGAGGGTCACCAATGTGAGGGGCGTTGCTTCCTCAACAATTGAAACCACCAGAAGGGATTTGCAGGATGTATTTGGTATGCGAGAAAATTCGTGTCAATAAGAACGAGTGACTTGAAAACCACTGACTCTTGACAGATGAGCCGCACGGCGGCGGCGTGAATATTCCGCCGGCCAGCACGCGTGAGGCGCGCGAACGCTCCATGTAGGATGCACTACAGACATAAGTAACATAATATGCACAGCAACAGAAAGAAAACTAAATACACAACAGACAAAACTAATAAATAAAACAGGACCAGAGATGTAGCCATCTATGTTGCCACAAAAGGCAGCTGACTCAGCGTTGTGCTGAGGAAGTGATCCCTCAGCGCAGATTTTCAGTCAGTGTCTACGGCAACCCACAAATGAAAAAATATCTTCATAAAATACTGACATATACCTATTTCTTTTTTTTAAATTAATATGTGTGAAATATAGAGTAAGACCATTATAAACTAAATTCAATGAGTAAATATAGGTGAAGTGAAATAATAAGAAGAGAGATAGAAAGATACACGCCAAAGTGAATACATGCCCTACATTAAGCAATGGTAGCCTATGATTTAATTGATGCGATTACATAGTCGGTCCTTTTAGTAAAAAGTAAAAGTAGAAGTAAAATTCAATCAGAGTCAGAAGCGGCGAAATATCATCATCATCATCAGCCATTTGACGCCCACTGCAGGACATAGACCTCCCTCATGGTTTTCCAAGCTTCCCGGTCTTGTGCCGAGCGCATCCAGTGACTGCCCGCCTCCGTAACGAGTTCGTCAGACCAAGTGGTGGGGGGCCTACTCACGCTGCATCGTCCGGTCCGCGGTCGCTAGGTCAGAACTTTTCCGCCCCAACGGCCATCAGTTCTCCGAGCTACGTGCCCCACCCACTGCCGCTTCAACTGAGCCATTCTTCGAGCTGTATTAGTTACTCGGGTTTTTCTGCGGATCTACTCGTTCCTGATTCGATCAAGCAGTGAAACTCCTAACATATCTCTCTCCATTGCTCGTTGACCGACCTTGAGCCTTCTTATAAGGCCCATAGTGAGCGACCATGTCTCAGATCCATAAGTCATCACTGGCATCACACACACATTGGTTTTACACCTTTGTCTTGAGACACTGAGGTATTTTGGACGCGAAAACGTGTTTTAGTTTCCCAAACGCTGCCCATCCAAGTTGGATTCGACGAGTGACCTATTTCTCGAAGTCGGAGTTATATAACTGGACTTTTTGTCCCAGGTATACATAGTGGTCGACAACTGTGAGGTCAGAGCCGCCAACGTTGATAGGAGTGGGTGCGACATGGGAGTTCGACATTATCTTAGTATTGTAAAATACTGTAAATGGGAATTTAGGAGACCTTGGGTATATTCATAAAACTCATTGGAACTTCAATCAACTATGCGCTACCCATATGAGTGTGTAATTTTTTTTATATAATACACTCTTCTTATAAACTAAATATCATGCCATGCATTATCTAAATAATATATAAAATTTTAGCTGATTTTTCTCCTAGTGTTCATGTTCATTGCCTGTATTTAATTTGAAGGTATTCGCAGAGAACTTAAATTAACATTCAATTTTCAGATTACTAAAGAATAAGAAGCCAGAAGAGCTTACAAAGCTTGAAGTGGAAAAACACTTCTCCAGCAATATCTGCCGCTGTACTGGCTACCGACCAATCTTGGATGCCTTTAAGACTTTTGCAAAAAAAGGCGACAATAATCTTTTGGACATTGAAGACTTAACTATTTGCAAAAAGGATGAAAAGAATTGTACTAAACAATGTTCCGATAAAGGATGGTGTTTTATTGATAAGGAAGACATCGAATTTGGAGTAAAAAAAGAAATTAAACTAAAAGATGATAAAGTCTGGTACTCGGTGACGAATCTGGATGACGTATTCGATATCTTCGCTAATCACTGTGGCGAACCTTATATGTTAGTGGCTGGGAATACTGGCAAAGGTAAAGACTGGTCTTAACAAGTCTGCTATTAAGCAACAGATATACTTCTTTTTTTGTTTATGTTGTGACAGTACATTAACGCATAAAACTATTTTTTGACAAAAAGAGAAAAATTAAATTAATTCTAAATAAATTAAATTTACACCAAAAAGGCAGATAAACACTTCTTAAAATTTATAAATGCTACCAAAATTTTTAAATATGTCCCAAAATATATAAATTCTTACAAAAATTAATAAATTCTTAAAAAATTACATATATTAGTAAAACCACTGAGTCTTGTTGATGGTGTATTATAATGGATTAGGTAGGTGGGTTGAACACTGAGTAAATAAACTAAACTTAGCAGTAAACACGTAATTCTCTAGACCGGAAATCGAGCGTAGACGCGCACGCATCTCTCTAATTACATCGGCCGACCGCTCGGGGCGCGCGGCGGCGCAAGAGGCCCCAGGAGGTGCGCGCCTCGGGAACTTTCGGGTGCATTCGGAATGCATCGGGCGAGCCACGACCTTCAAGCCTTGGAGCGGCACTATGAGTTGGAGGGAAACTATGGATTTACTATTGATGACGTCTTACACATATTAATAAGTATATGTACTTATGATATTTTTTGATAAATAAAATAAGGTGAGGAATTATTTAATTCGGTGTATTTTAAGTTTCTTTGCAGGTACTACTATGTGTATTTTTGGTAAGCCTCAGAATAATCCGTTTTTTTTATTGCAGGCGCCTACCCTATCTTTGATTATCCTAAAATGTTGATCGACATAAGTGGCGTGCAAGAACTGAAAGGGTATATCACAGACCAAAATTTGATTCTGGGTGCTGGCAATACATTGGCCGAGGCGATAGATATTTTCGGTAGCGTTGGCAAAGGAGACGATTTCAACTACTGTCTTAAGTTGAAAGAACATTTGATCTTGGTTGCGAACGTTGCCGTGAGAAACGTAAGGTTTTCAAAAAATATCGCTAAATTAAACAGACCAGCGACCCAATGGTGACCCATTGACAATGATGGTGACAACATTACTAAAGCCGTCGGGAAACAATGTACACATGAAACACATATGAATCGATGGAGGGATGGACGGATATACGGATAGATATCAATCATCTGCCTGTCCGAAAAATAGATAGCTACATTTTGTAATCAGTAAAAAACAAACACTACAATCCAACTCCGACTGAACAAATAATTGTTAATTCTATCGATGTAATACCGACGACATCGTAACTCTCAATTCGGTTACGATACGGGATAAAATACGACGAAAATGTAGAGGTTAAATTTTCTGTCAGCTTAACCTGGCACATTTTTTTTTTCAGATCGGAACAGTGGGAGGTAATCTTATGCTAAAACATGACCATTTAGATTTCCCTTCAGATTTATTCCTTCTTTTTGAAACTGTCGGTGCAATGATAACTATAGGTGAGAAAATTACATTTTAATTTTATATGGATTTGGCCTGCGTGGGCATGGCCCCCATCAGATGGTCTGACAACCTGGTTACGGTGGCGGGGAGCCGCTGGATGCGGGCGGCACAATACCAGGAAGTTTGGAAAAAACCATGAGGGAGACCTTTGCCCTGCAGTGAGCGTCAAATGGCTGATGATGATGATGGATTTAATTTACTCATGACACAATAATAATTGCGGCTTGTATTTTATATAAAAATATTGTTCAGATTTTGAAACCTTAATTTAATTTTCAGCAACTAGTAAAGGGAGTCAGCAGACAATTGATTTCAAAAAATTCTTGACGTTAAACATGTCAGAAAAAGTTATTAAAAACGTAATACTCCCGCCTTTTGGTACGAATTACAAACTAGTTACTTTTAAGGTAGGTAATCCTCAGCAACAAACTTATTGTTATATCAAATGTGTTTTTTTAAGATTTATGTAATATTTTTCCTCTCAGATTATGCCAAGAGCTCAAAATGCAGTAGCACGAATCAACGCTGGATTTTTATACAAATTTGACAAATCCACCGATACTATCATCAAAGCAACAATCGTTTACGGAAATCTAAATCCTACTTTTATACATGCTGAGCAAACTGAAAGTTATCTTACTAGTAAAAAACTAAACAGTAACAATACCCTGCAAGGTGCCCTGAAAATCTTAGACAAAGAGCTTATAGGAGAAGCATATACGGAAATCATTGCTTCTGCCAAGAAAAAAATTGCCGTTGGTCTTTTCTACAAGGTAGGTTACCTACTTCACCTCAGTCTTTACCTTTAAAAAAACAATAGGTTTCAATCGTTTTCAAGGTCAGGACTGAGGAAGTTATACAAACTAGCTAAAAAGTCACAAAGTTCGTAATAAATTTAAAAGAATTGCATAACAACTACCGAAAAAAAAAAATTTTTTGTACTTTTTGGAACAGATTTTACTTTATGTCATTTCAAACTTCCCGAAAAACTAATAAGAATAGTGATTCAAATTTTATATTCACTACTCTGGCCGAAATTATTTAGTAACATATTGTAACTTCACGTAACTTTAATAAATTTAGTATTAGTAAAAAAAATATAGGTAGGTACAACTTAAAAATTTTACCTCCTCACCCCTAGAGGTTAAAAATACTCCGGATAATTTGAGCAAAACCAAGTTATCCAAAGAATTATTTAAAAAATTAGGACCAACGGTAGGTTTTTCAGATTTGTTACTTTAAGAATGTTAGGTGTAAACAAAGAAAATTATGGGTGATGTCCTCTGAATAGGACGCCAGAGCTTAGGAAATTAAATGTCTTATTTTGGCTGCACGCATAATTCTGTGTCACTGGCTGAAAAACAAGTATTTTGATAGTCATACTGTTGCTCAAGATATTGTTGTATAATACATATATTTTTTTATTTATCATTATTGCAGAAAAAGTTTGATCACATTAATAACATATTTTCATATACATTTTTTATTTTATCCTTTCTGAGCAAGCCTACTCCCTCGTTTAATTCAGTAAGCTTTAGTTTCTTACTTCTCAATCATGTACAGTCAAAGAGAGCTCACTTTTACATTTATTTATTTCTCACCACAAAAATAGACAGTGTATCATAAGCCTTGAGGGCTTTACAAAAACACTTAAACACTATTGGTCGAGTATCAATTCAGCTAATTGCCAAACTAGGTGGTCCCCAACTTTAGCAATAAGTGTTATTATGTACTTAATGTACAGATCTATTACAAATATTGATGATGCAAATATTGTGCATCTCAAAGTTTACGGATATTGGCGAGTATGATTATTTATGATTTATTTGTAGATGAGTGTGTATATGTGAATGTTTATGAGTATGTATTGTCTGTATGTATGTGTAGTATGTACCTTTGCCGATTACGTTCAATATGTTTAACATATTTTAGGGTCTTCTTCGCCTATATCCGGAAAGCTTATCTGCTAGATTTGCATCTGGCGCAATTAACTTGGACCAGACACGTCCTGTGTCGAAGGGTAATCAAGTATTTGATACAAATCCATCTTTGTATCCATTGACAGAGCCTATCAATAAAGTAGAGGCATTGGTAAGTTTCATACGTATTTCCAGTCAATATATACAAATAACTTCTTATAACAACTTACTTATAGTAATAATTTTCATACAATACAATAATCTTGGTAACCAGGCAAGGACATCACAAATATGGAAATAATTTGATAGCCTTGGTCTCCAATGTCAATCGAACTCACGATCTCTGTCTTGGTAGTCAAGCGTTTTAACGAGGCAGTCAATATGAATTTTAATAATTTGCCTATCAAAATCAAAATTTTTTATTCAAAGTAGCACAGAAACTGCGATTTAATGAACGTTACAAGTTAAACTAGGTGTCCATTTTAAAATCTAGATCATTTTGGAGAAAAAATGGGCAAAAAAACCCCAAACTTAGTCTTTTCAAGTCCTTAAATTACAGGATTTATATAAATATTCTAAAACTCATGCATTGAACTGGCTTTAATTCCAGACATCATTGTCATCTAAATAATCTTTAATGTTATAGTAGCTTTTTTGGCACAAAGTGTGCTTCACATATATTTTGACCGCGTTTCTGGCAAGCTTATTACGAGTATATCCTCAGGGATCTTATTGTAGAAACGTGTACAATGCCCCATAAAGGATGTATTAACCTTTGCCAGCCTAAATTTTGGGAACGAAAGTTTGTCTATTTCTAGTATTTACATTGTGTTGGCTACCTACAGTTTTAAAGTCACTGATATTTTTCCTAACGTACATAATATTTTCATATATACTGACTAGCAACCTGTTAGGATGTTAGTTTCTTTAAAGAAATCTCTTAACGAATCTCTATTGCCTAGCTTATATATTAATCTGATCGATCTCTTCTGCAGGACGAAGATGGTATCAATGTCTGCTGCCCGACCCCACAGTAATATACCATAGGACATAATACTATGGAAGTAAATAAAATAAACAAACCTAGCTTTTGCGACATCAGTTAGTTCACACCATTATCAACACCTATCAACACCATTATCGTAGTACTTAAAAACCCTCATAATAATTACGAAAAATCATTAACTAAATAAATAAACAATTCCGAGGTCGAAAATCGGGTTACCGCTTTTTATAATTGTGTATAACTTTTATTGCACTTTACTTCCTTGCCTGGTTACTAAAGTATAGGGTATCCTAATGTGGGACCAGGTCAAGTGATTGTGTTGTGTGGAAGATATTTATTTATTCATTTACTATTTTATATAAATTGATTAATTTTTTATGACTGTTGTTTCTAACCATTTCAATCGTTAAATGAATGATATATGTTAGATAATATGATATTATTATTATGTTACTTTCTTATTCCAGATACAATGCGCAGGTGAAGCTTTGTACGTTGATGATATTCAAAAGATGCCCTATGAAGTGCATGCAGCTTTTGTTTTGAGTACTATTGGCAAAGGAGATATTGATAGCATTGATGCTAAGCCAGCTTTGGTAAGTACCTTATTATAGAGCTCCGTAATTAAAGATGTTGATTACCTTTACTTACAGAGGTTCATTATTTCTGATGCATTCCGGCAGGTACAAATTGGCATCCATTTAGATCGCAATTCTTTTCCCTACGAAACCAACAATACTGCTCTTCTCTGGTATCGAACGCCAACCTTTTTGAAATTTAAGTTGTGATGTTTGTTTCTTTCAGGACCAAAAAGGAGTCATTGCTTTCTACACATTTACAGATATCCCTGGCAAAAATAACTTCACTCCTATGAGTCTGGTTTTCAACAGCACTACAGAAGAGGTACTGAGCAGTGGCCAAATACATTTCTTCTCTGAACCAATAGGAATATTAGTAGCTGAAACGGAAAAGCTCGCTGATATGGCTGCAAATCTTGTCAAAATTAAGTACAAAAACATCAAAATGCCAGTCCTAGATGTAAAAACAGCCAAAAATGATAAAAACAGAGTTAATCTATGGAAAAATATACCATCTTAAGAACGAGGCGAGGACGTGAAGAAAGTAATCAAAGGATTAAATGTAACAGAGAGTCAGTACCATTTTCATATGGAAAAGCAACTAGCAGTGACAAAACCCGTTGACGATGGAATCGCTGTCAGTTGTTCTACTCAGTGGATTGAAGCCATTCAGACAGCTATATCTGAAGCTTTGAATATTTCTAATAATTCGTAAGTATTCAAATAAATAATAGTACATTATGATACATGTGTGATAAGTTGGCCATTGCAGTCGAGGTGGTTTCTAAGCCCGAGCCGGCAGGCGAGGGCTTTATGGAACCGAGTGCTGCAATGGCCAAATCTCACGAGTATCATACGACGTTTTTCAACACACTTGTGAATAAAAAAAGTGAGTGTTGTATCAAAACAATATAATCCATTCGCAATTTTTATTGAAATTATTTTTT
The DNA here is from genome assembly GCA_963969515.1 of Yponomeuta evonymella. Lineage (NCBI taxonomy): Eukaryota > Metazoa > Arthropoda > Insecta > Lepidoptera > Yponomeutidae > Yponomeuta > Yponomeuta evonymella. Next base: position 4,376,125 of record OZ018366.1, on the reverse strand, counting down.
TTTCGTGCATGATTCGTGTTATGTATGGCGGAAAAATTCAAAACAGTATTCTTGTGCGCGCGCATCCATCAAAGATGGCTGCAATGCATGGCCATCTAGATATAATGATAAATTTTATGTAAATTATTAGGTTTACATTAATTATTGTAAAGTGTTTGCTTAAAAATGCTAAAAATCTAATTTTATTGTACGGAAATGCTTGAATTTATTAAGGTAGATACTGATTTGTACCACTGAACGAAATAACTCTAAACATTTTTTTTATACATCAAAATGATATCAAACCTTCTCCGAGGTTGAACAAAAAGGTTTTATAACATTATCGCACTTGGTTATAATGGTAATGCAAAACGCACGCTTTGATAATAAGCCACATTATGTGCCTTAATTCAGTGCAATAAGAGTCATTTTATGAGCAAGTGTGTTGAAAAGGGCTATTAAAAAATTGCCAGGTTTTAGTGCTTGCAGATTTCGGTTGTTTTGAAACATAGACTACCCAGATTTTCTTGCTAGTTGCACAACGAAGATTATCACAGGATTGGATATTTTGCTGATATAAAGTATTTACAGATATTGCTGAATAGCTTGGGTGACATCAATGTTATCAGAAAAAAATTTTTTAGTTCTTCTTGCGTCACTTCTTTGTTTTCAATTAAGTAGCCATTTAAATGGAATTTAGCATGCAGATTTTTAGTTGAATGCTATTAAGCTCTATTATTAGCGATATTATAGCTCTAGTTAAAAAAAATTGTGAGACGGTGAAAAAGGGTTTTTGATAGCAAATTTATTTGACAAACTCATGAACCAATAAAACCAGCATAGAGAGTAACAAAAAAACCGGCCAAGTGCGAGTCGGACTGATGTCCGACCGAGTCGGCATGAAGGGTATCGTACCATTATTTATATAACATTAGACACAAATATCGAGAAAAAATGGCAAATAACCACGTTTATTGTATGGGAGCCCCCCTTAACTATTCCATCATCATCATCATCAGCCATTTGACGCCCACTGCACGACATAGGCCTCCCTCATGGTTTTCTTAACCATGAAGGGTTTTGCCATAATCGCCACGCTTGGCAGGCGGGTTGGCGATCGCAGTATGCGGTTGGAATCTCAGGAAGACGCTGCTGCCCGTCTCCTGGTAATATATTTACTTAGTCACCTTCTACGACATCCGCGGAAGGAAATGGAGTGACGCCACACGGATTTATTTTCTATTTATTTAACTATTTACTTTTTTAAATTTTTTAAAGCGAATATAAAACTAAATATTCTGTGAATATTTCAAGCGTCTACCTGTTGCCGTTATTAATATCGAGCAAAAAACGGCAAAAAAAAAAGTTTGTTGTATGGAAGCCCCTCTTAAATATTTATTTTATTCTGTTTTTAGTATTTTCTGTTATAGCGGCAACAAAAATACATCATTTATGAAAATTTTAACTGCCTAGCTATCATGGTTCATGAGATACAGCCTGGTGACAGACAGACAGACAGACGGACGGACAGTGAAGTCTTAGTAATAGGGTCCCGTTTGGCACCCTTCGGGTACGGAACCCTAAAGAAAAAGCTCAAATGGTTTGTATGTTTCGGACGATAGACAAATGATAAAATACTTTCCAAAATACGATTGCGGAACGTGGACACTCACAGTGGGGCTGGTCCACAAAGTCGCTCAGTGTGCTATGGAAAGGGCTATGCTCGGGGTTTCTCTTAAAGATCTAATTCGAAACGAGGTGATCTGACAGAAAACCAAAGTCACCGACATAGACCACCGAATTAGCATATCATCCTTGAACTAATAACCGATAGGGTAGACGAGTTCTTGAGTGGAGACCGCGAATCGGTAAACGTAGTGTAGGACGTCCTCAGACTCGGTGGAGCGATGATCTCCGCAGGGCGGCTGGCAAGAGCTGGATGAGAGTAGCCGAGGACCGTGCTCAGTGGCGTGCAATAGGAGAGGCATATGTCCAGCAGTAGACAAGCGTAGGCCGATGATGATGATGATGATGATGATGAACATACAAACACAAAGCCACGCCTGTCTTTCGGAGAGATGAATACTAGATTACTTTTTATCATAATAAGAAGAATACTAATATTGATTACGTTTTTAAGGTCAGTCTGGAGACATGATAAACTAGTAGTAATATAATTCTCACAACTAATAAACTATTAACCATTTCAGAATCACTGTGACGACACATCAAACAGGCGGCGCATTCGGTGCTAAATTCACAAGACAATCAAGAGTGGCAATTGCAAGTGCGTTGGCCACATTGAAACTGAACAGACCAAGTCGCATGATACTACCATTGACAACTAATATGAAAGCAATCGGTTTTCGGCCACCTTCCTATAATGAATTTGAGGTAATAATTTTTGCTCATTTGCACAAAACAATAACCGCAATTGAGCAACGACAAGTGGCTTTCTTTTTCAGTTGTTGCTGGAAATAATAGTTTGATAGCACAATGCCAACTATTACAAATCTTCAAAAGTGAGATCGCACTATGCCCAAAATAGTATGAATCCAACTATTAGCATGACGGGTTTGTTTAGTCGCACAATGCTCACTTTTACAGTCTACAATACTCGGAATGCCACCAATTTGTACAGTCAAGAATAAAAAACGAACGCATTTTTTAAATTAAAGTTGGCATGGTGCAATCTAATGTATGAAATGAAGATTTGCAAAAGGAATGAAAGAGGAAGCGAAAGTGATCTGTCAGGATCGTGGCAAGTGACAGTCCCTGGTCTCTGCCTAACCCTCTGGAATACAGGCGTGAGTTTATGTATGTATGTATTTGCAAAAGTTGTAATTGTGCTACCAATTGTATTGAAATAAAATAAAAGTAACATAGTGGGCATCGTGTTATGAAATCAATGAAATAATTACCAACTTGCAGATGTGCTTCATTTACTATTTACCCGTGGTTTGAAATGGTTTTATTTTAACGTCAACTTGTTTCAAAACCCGTTCACCTTACAATGAGGGGTTTTCTTCTTATTTATTTTTTATTATTCCATAGCTGCATAGATGGCGCTAAACTTGATAAGTTACTTCAAGGAACGGAATGTCATAAAACGAAACTTACATATAGTCGCGACGACATCGTCGCTTAGCTAACAACACGTCTCAAGTCGAAATTTGGCGGTTTTGATTTATGAATGCCATTGGATAGAGCTTTTTACCGCGTGTTGGACCACCAATGAGATTCAAGTGATTCTAGCCAATACCAGGTCGTTATTTAAAAAATAGTGTCGTAAGTTCCACCATACTGATTTCAACCAAAAGGTGCTGCTCCATGAATAATATTGTTTTCTGGCGGTTTTATCGTGGGTAAAATCGTTCGAGATTTGTACATTACAAAGATAAGCAGGTAAGTAATTTATTTAAATAAATCGTTTAACTATACTATGTTAAAAATTAGTGATAAGATGAATGTTATTGTTTCAGTATATTACTTGAGCCGCTATTATTTTCTCGTGGTAAGACGATGTTACCACTTATTTTTTTCTTGCAGATACTATGAAAAACCACTGAACCTCCCGTTTTCTTACCATAAAAGTCTGTTTACAAACTTCAATCAGCAAATGGGCAAAAAAGTAACTGTCTACGGTCAAAAATAAGTTGTATTTGTGGCGATGAACGTTTTTGCAACTCAACTTCTAGTTAGCCTATTTTTATAACTAAAGGTATAAAAATAGGCTAACTATACCCGAAACTCCTATACCCAAAGGTTTGCTGGAAGAAATCTGTTACAGAGATAAGCTCGCCTTTGTACATGTAATTTCTTATGTAATGTCCTGTTAAATTTGTGTCTTGTGTGCAATAAAGTATAATAATAATAAAGGTAAGATAAGTAAGGTTTAAGTTTTTCCTGTCACTCCAGCTCTTCTAGGAACGTTATCAGTTTTGGGATATAGCTGAAGGCCTCCCGAAGTGTCCCCGGGATGAGTCCTGAGATGAAGCTGTAGCTTTTGAGAGCCAGTAGCACAGCTGTACTGTCAGACAGTATGCAAATTGCGGATGTTTTAGTTTAAATAACTCCTCTGTGTATGATTGCTTGCGCTGCTTGTATGATGCCTACGCAGTCGGCTTGAAAGACGGTGTTGTAGGCACCTAGCGACGTAAATATTTTGATATTCATGTCCTCTAATTAAGCTCCCGATCTGGTACCTTGTTTTGTCTTGGAGCCGTCCGTGAAGCCCATTGGGTCTAGTGGTCTCCTCCTTAACTTTTGCGGAAGTTAAATGCCTTGGGCATCCTGTCAGTCACTGATAGCATGAGCGGTTCTCCCTCTAGGGCTTGGTCCAGAGTCCTGGTGTGTGGGATCTTATTATCAATCCGAAGTTTCAGCGTCTTAAGGCAAATTGTGGAGATCGCAGCTCTCTGCTGAATGTGTAAGTAAAGGGGTGGCAAATCTGATATGATTTCCAAAGCTGCAGTGGGGATTGAGACCCCAGGTCTTACCTAACACTGTATGGCACTATGTAAAGGTGATACAGGACTAAGAGTTTGTTCCAGTTCAACTTACTGTCCGGTATAACTCCCAGATTCTTGATTTCCGTTGATAACTGGAGTGTTGTCCCGAACAGGTACTTATTATTTTTAGGATATTTTATGCCTAAAAGATGCACTTTTCCGCGAAATTGAGCAAACAAGTTTGGATAAATCGGGTTTAAATGTGACGGAACTGGAGTTGGATGAATCGGTTTTTGATACGATCAAAATGGATTTATCGGGTTTTGGTAAAAATTATTCTGCCGTCGAGCAGATTAGCACATGCGGTTAAGGTCTTTTTCAGGTTCAAAACATCCATACATTCGTAACACATCTAGTTATTAAGCTCTTTTCAGGTTTAAAATATTCATAGATAATAGGGGTTAAAGTATGAAATTGCCGTTTTATTGCAATAGGTTATTTGAATTGACATAGAATCTTCATGGTTTGAGGTTTTCGAATGAAACTTTTTTCAAATGGTTTCTATGATGTTCTTTTTTTAGAAAATGTGAAACATTTGAGTATCGACTTTCAATTGTTTTTGTTATTCAATTTAGACAAGAAAGATGGATACTGCGAAAATTCGAGTGATTATGAGGCACCCATTTTTCGTATTTTTTTATTTTATTGATTTGACGCAAGTGAGTCAATATTGTGGGTAAGGTAACGTTAAACCATGCCGCTAATTCCTGGGTAGTTTGACTAGGGTCGGCTTCCACTATCTCTCTTAATTCATCGTTATTCACCTGTGTGGGCGGTCTTCCTCGTGGCTCATTCTTTAAGTCGAAATTTCCATCACGAAAGCGTTTAAACCAAAATCGCACGGTGCGTTCATTAGTAGACCCCTCTCCAAACGCAGCATTGATATTGCGGGCTGTTTCTGCCGCGTTAGTTCCGCGTCGGAACTCGTATTCAAAAATCACTCGAATTTTCGCAGTATCCATCTTTCTTGTCTAAATTGAATAACAAAAACAATTGAAAGTCGATATTCAAATGTTTCACATTTTTAAAAAAAGAACATCATAGAAACCATTTGAAAAAAGTTTCATTCGAAAACCTCAAACCATGAAGATTCTATATCAATTCAAAGAACCTATTGCAATAAAACGGCAATTTCATACTTTAACCCCTAATACATAACACATCTAGTTATTAAGCTCAATTTCAGGTTTAAATACTCATAAACATCACATCTAGTTATTAAGCCCCTTTTCAGGTTTAAAATATTCATACATAAGACTTCTAATCATTAAGCTCTTGTTCAAACAAATAACATACCTACATTATTTATTTTTAATAATAAATTAACGTGCACAAATTAACTCAGGTGATGAAAGAAAGAGCGCAACAATGACATGACAGTGACATTGAGAGACAGCCACAGTTTCCAGTGTCAAAATTGGCGAAGTTCGAATGTGATTATAAAAGATTGGATGCTAGCACAGATTAATCCCCATAGATAAAATATTTTTTAAACCGAAGACACAGTATTTTGAAATAGATTTAACAGATTTTGAAGCAATCTTTTGATTCAATGCACAACATTTTACTGGAACGATCGATCTTCGTATCGACCAATTATAGGATAATAAATTGGCTCATGGATTTGTCGGGTGTAAAAATGACCATCGTTTTGAAATAATTGTTCCAATCAAAGATAGAATCGTGTCGGAGTCGGTCTCGTGAGATAGCCTCTAAAGCTGCCTATAAATAAGGCAGACTTCCATTGGATAGCGACTAATTAAAGAACCAAAACATAAGAAAATCCAACAGGGTTCGGCCGTGTTCGGGAAATCGCACCAGGTGTTGTCCTCGGATATTCCATAGTGTCCAAAATGTCTAGCCGGTAATGATCAACGGAACTAAAATATGAACACTGATGGTAGGACTAGTCCACCGATTTAAAGTTTCTCATAATTCCAAAGTGTCATAGTCGCTAACATTAGCAAGCTGAAGTAACTGTGGGTTAGTCATACCTGCTGAAGAACCGTTAAGCAACACCTCGTCAGACCGACGATATCAGGATCACTGGTGACAGCTGGATGAAAATTATTCATCTCCGGGAATGTCAAAAGAGCCTATGGTTATTGTACATCATTACAGTTGGCAACGTATTTGACGTTGCAAAATGGAAAGGCAAGCTAAAAAACCCAATTATACTGGGTTTTGCTCACATAATTTTACTTAAAAATCTGATAAACTTTTTCGATAATATTCTATTTACTATCATCATCATCATCAGCCCTCTGCTGCCCACTGCTGGGTATCTCTACATCGTCCGACCATCGGGCTGTTGGTTGGCCTACTGACCGTCATTCTGTTCTCGGCCGCCACTCTGGTCAACCTGCCATCTTCCCACCTCGCCATTCTCGCCAAGTGTCCCATTTCCACTTCAATCTCGAGACTCTTCGCCAGTGTCATCAATTTTGCATTATATTTGAAAAGCTTACGAAAGTTAGCACATTCATGATTTTCGTGCACTATTTTCTGATTTCAGTGCTTCAAATATAAGGTTAACTTGCGGGAATCTAGTTGCCGAATTAATAACACCTTAGTTAAACCGCAGTTCGTTTCCACGCAATAAAATCCCGTAAAGCTAAAAAAAAATCGACGACTGAAGTCAGACGTCCCCCACCCCCCAAATGGAGGAATTCTCCTTTACATTTTATGTATATACCTAATTAAAGTTCTTTTTCATTTGACTATTTCCATTTGTGTTTATTTATTTTTGTCAGGTGAGGTTTTTTGTATTCTCGTTGAATTAAATGTACAAACTGTTTTGCAAAAAGTGGTTTATTTGTGGATCGAGAAGAAAAGTATTAAGTATTTTAGAACAGTTTGTTGTATCAACGCCGACATCTACCGCCTTGTCACTTACCGTCCTTGTGCACGTACCTTATACAGTGATATGGACTCACTCGCTATCTCTTTTGCTAAAAAAATGCTTTTAATACATACCTACACGCAGGTCGGTGTCAACAATGCAGGGGAAATCCAATATGTGAACACTAAACTGTATACGAATTCAGGATACACATTTAATGAGCCAATACTTGCCCCAGGAGAAAAATCTGTTGGGGGTTGCTATAACAAGAAACGCTGGGACTTTACTGGGTACAGAGTGTTTACCGATCGGGTTAAGTCTTGCTGGATGAGAGCACCCGGTCAGTATTTTTTTCAAAACAATCTGTCAGGTTGCATACGTGCTCTGCTGACATCGGCAATCCCTATTTTTATTACAATCTGTGTAACTCAATGAACATTTAGTGGTGCCGATCATTACCTGAAAAAGTCTCCTGCCCCAAGCTCCTACACTACTGCTCCTGCACAAACCCCTTTGTGACATTTGGTTAATTTTTTGCATTTTTTTATTCCTACAGGTAACCTAGAAATATCATCAATGACAGAATCTATTATTGAACGCATCTCCTACGAACTATCCATAGACCCAATTGAACTAAGACTTAAGAACCTATCATCTGATGACATAGGTGATTCAGCCAAAGAACTCCTTGAGAGAATTAAAAAAGAAGCCAAATATGAAGATAGGAAATCAAGCGTAGCTGAGTTCAATAAACAAAATCGTTGGAAAAAACGAGGTTTACGCTTATCTCTATTCAAATTTGAAACAGAAGTTTATTCTTACTTTGATGTTAATCTATCTGTTTATCATGACGATGGGTCAGTGATTATAACTCATTGTGGCATAGAAATCGGCCAAGGAATTAACACTAAGGTCGTTCAAGTATGCGCTTACAGTTTAAATATTCCCATTAACAAAATAAAAGTGAAGACTTTTAGTAATGTAAATAATGCTAACAGTCTTGGCAGCGGAGGTTCTTGCACATCAGAATTAGTTTGTCTTGGTGTTATAAAATGTTGCGAGATACTTAAAACGAGACTGGAGCCTTTGAAAAATTCTCTCAAAGATGTCACTTGGGAGGAACTAGTGGCAGAGGCATATTCCAAACAAATATTTTTATCAGCACATCACAATGTCAGTCCAGATGAACAAAAAATATATAACATCTTTGGAACTGCCATAGCTGAGGTTGAAATTGATGTGTTAACTGGAGAAATGCAAGTTTTAAGAGTTGATCTTGTAGAGGACGTTGGACAAAGTATGAATCCAAATATTGATATTGGCCAGGTATGCACTGGGCAAATTTTTTATTGACTGCTATAATTGTTACCAAGAAACATGCATTATAGTCACTGCTGTTCCTAAGGTTCTGTCCTGTAGTATTTTGATAATATTATATCTGACAGCAGTGTGTAATGTAATTTCTCGTGTACAATTTAGAATAGTCTATTCTACTCTACTATGGCAAACATGCTTTTTTATATTAACAATAACGAATTTCTTATTCCAGATCGAAGGTTCATTAATAATGTCACAGGGTTTTTGGACATGTGAAGAGATCATTTATGATAAGAAGTCCGGCGAATTGATCACGGATAGGACGTGGAATTACCATGTTCCCCAAGCTAGGGATATACCTCAGGATATTAGGATATACTTCAGGAGGAACGAGTATAACAAGAAGGGTGTACTCGGCTCCAAATGTAAGTAATTTAATTTCACAAGCATATACAATTATATAATGTCTCACTGCAGCCCTGGTTCTCGATGTAAAAATATGACCACACTAAGGATATCTCTTAGATATCTTGGATAAAATCCAGGAGGTTAATATATCTTGTGTGTTAGAGTTAATCTCTACTGCAATCAACAGTGTGGTGATTACGGGCGAACTTCCGCCTTGGGAGAAGGGCTAGCACGTCCTAGTTGCATGCTCTGGGGGAAGCCTTTGTGAACATAAGCTGATGACGACTGCTGCGCCATGCTTATCTTTATCAGCGCAACTCTACCGACTCAATCTTTGGCGGTCCCAAGCCTTTGGAGCGTTTGATAAACAGGCTTAACTATCACAGATTGATGATTTCAAGTGCTAAAATACCACTAGATACTAAGATTTCGTCTCTATGTTATACATAGTTATATGGCAAATGGTGTCGTTGCTACAAAAGACATGGCCGAGAGTTGGGGTTTAAAATCTGAATATTGAAATAACTTTGTAATGGTGTAAACTTCTTTACACCATTTTTAGGGTTCCATACCTGAAGGGTCTGTCTGTGACCATTTACCTCATGAACCGCGATAGCTAGGCAGTTGAAATTTTCACAGATTATAAATTTCTGTTGCCGCTATAACAACAAATACTAAAAACAGAATAAAATAAGTATTTAAGGGGGGCTCCATACAAAAACGTTGTCTAAAGACAGCGCTCGCCATCTATCGGCCATCTATGTAACCTTCACAGCGCTAATGTCATGTCGTAAAATGTCACTGTTAAACGCTTCTTTTTGGTTTCTATAGATGGCGCTGTTCTCAAATTCGATCTTTCTCTTATGTTGTATAAATAATGGTACGGAACCCTTCGTGCGCGAGTCCGACTCGCACTAGGCTGGTTTTTTTTATATTTCTTTCATTCTGTATCATTTTTAAATCAAAATTTTAAATTACGTCACCCACTAGATTTTTTTTTGATATTCATTACTACTTTTCCTTTTGCCGAAACGTTATCACTGACAACTACCTACTTGCAAATTATCTGTTATACTGTTTTTAATCGAAGTTTTTTTGTTTATCATCGAAATAAAACCACAGTTTTGGAGGGTGTATACAATTTATAATTTTTTTTATATAGCTAGGTTCACATAATATCGGTAGGTACAGGTTAAATGGATTCGGACCTCCTAAAACCATAACAGGTCCGTGTCTTAATATCTTAAATTACGCTTATAATGACCTATCATTTACCGAACCCCTTTATTTATTTATTTAATAGACACAGCCAACAGATGTTAAGTTAGAAAAATATTACAGACACATTATAGAACTTAAAATCTAGCCTAACACCCAATTACACGCATGCAACAACACTCTTGACTGACACTTACAAAACTAATTATTATCTGGCTTATAATCTAAAGTGAGATCCGTTAATGAATTATCACAAGTGTTTGAAGTTAATTCTAAACAGGCATTTAAAAATCAAAACAAAGATCTAATTGAATTCGATTGCAACATTTTTGATCTCCATTGTAAACGTCTAGTTCAAATGGTTTTTCTAAACCGTTGTACAGACTCTGAAGACGACAGATAGGTCAGGAGGTATGGTTCTGATACTCTGTTGTTTAAAAGCTTGTGTAAAAATGAGAGATCGAGGTATTGCCTGCGCTGTTCATCTTGAAATGTTCAAGTCTTTATTTCAACTTCCTCATATGGACGACACCACCATCAACCTAGTATGGATACTGAGATTAAGTGTTCTATTCCAGCCAGTCTCAACGGGCACAAATGTAACAACGTTTCATGTATTTCTGTAAATTTGTGCCCGGGCACATTGCGAATATTCCCGAATATTGCGAATATTTGTTTAGTTACAGTTTTTTTGTTTCAGCGACAGGGGAAGCAATCATGTGCTTAGGAATCTGCATACCGTTTGCTATCCGGGAAGCCATTGCCTCATCTAGAGAGGACTCAGGCGTACCAACCACGCAGTGGTTTGATATCGGTGAGTGTAGTAAATCTTTCAAATAATTGTGATTTGCTGATTTGCGCTAAGTGCTAAGCCCATCAGTTTAGAATATACGTACTACTTATACGCAAACAAATTTTCGGTGAATTTATATGTTTTATAAGTTATTTTAGTTTTTTAATTTTATTGGTCATGCATTGCAGATTGTTTACAACCATGCCACTTATACAAGTCAATAACTGCCGATAAACTGCTGCGCAGTTTGGCAAATCTGTCAACCTATTTGTTATTTTCTTCTTTAATAAAATCTTTAAATACAAAATACAAATTCATTTCATTTCATTTAAATATTATTGACAAAACATCAAAGTTAAATTTTAATTACGACAGTGTTAACTTAAGATATGACTATTAAATTGTAATATGTCTCTGTATGTTATAGTCAATAATTTTCACACTAATATTCATTGCTGACTGCCTGAATAGTTAATCTATTGTTGACATTGCAAATTATCGCATATATTATTTACTTACAGATGGAGCTCACACAATAGACAAGATTGTGGTATCAGCTGATACAAATTTGGAAGAGTTTTTGTTCAATTAGATCATAATTGGGAGCAACAATCCGCACCGAGAGAAATCATTGTTAAAAATATATTTAATACAAATAAGATATCGAGCATTATTCGTCAAACATGAGTACAAAAAAGAATTAGCTCAGAATGTTTTGCCATAGCAGGCTTACAAATTTTGATGAGTAGTGAAAACACCATAAATTTAGATTACGTTACGTTACATAAACTCACGCCTAGTGTCTATATCCCAGAGGGTAGGCAGAGACCAGACCTTGCCACTTGCCACGGTCCTGGCAAACCTATTACGCTTCATCAACATTCTACTAAATTAAAATTATTAAATTAAATTAAACTTATTGAGCTTAATGTAGCACGTATAGCTGATGTGGGTGTCCAGACTGCACGGTTGAAGTGGAGCTGGGCAGGGCATATCAGTAGAATGCACCCGGATAGGTGGGCAAGACTTGCCACCGAGTGGGTGCCACAAGGCGGTCGTCGCAGGAGAGGTAGGCCAAGAAGGCGTTGGCGAGACGACCTCGACCGACACATGCCGGAGTGGTCTGAGGTGGCACAAGACAGAAACATCTGGTCTGAGTTGGGGGAGGCCTTTGCCCAGCCGTGGGACATAAACGAGGCTACGTAAAAAAATACTTATTGAATTAAATTAAAAATATGAAATTAAATTCCATTTAATTAGCTCTACTAAATTAAAGCTAAATAGATCCCAGTGTTATTGTATTATCTTTATGAATAAAATTACTTATTACTTACTTATAACTTTTTACTTATTCGTCTAAAGTTGCAATCTATACTATCTATACTCTGTTCCACGAGTCGAATTCCTGAGAGAACAAATACTCGCATCTCATTGGAAATAAGCGAAACTATTTATAATATGTCAGGACCTACAAATTTGTACGGAACTCTCGGTGGGGAAGTTCGACTTGCACTTGTCCGGTTTTTTGTCATTAGTTCGCTAATTAGCCTTCGTGCCAACTCTTAACGATTTGTTTTCTTACTGCGAAATCTAAACTGTTACGGAGTGTACTTACGAGTACCTTGTTAAACTACTGGATAAACGTTCCAGATGGAATTATATTCGTTTCGTTGTCTCGGTTTATTATGTATGCCACATACTAAGCATAAAAACTCGACGGTGATTCCATACGACACTTTTACGTTCTGTGATTTGCATGAGACATTACGGTTTCATAAAAAGTCTTCAATATTTTACTTTTATAGTAGGTATTTCGTTTTTGTCTATCCTTAATTTCGTAGAAGGTCACCTAATTTTATCACAGAGTGGAACAAATCCTTCTATCTTCCCTGAAATACGAAAAAATCATAAGCTGTTCCACGTTTTCAGGATTTAAGCAATTTTATTGGCTTGCATTGATATTCTCTCCTTATCGTTTTCCCGGTAAATATTCAATGTCATGGTAATAAAAGTGTTCAATAAAATGGTGTCATGATACCTTGATAATCGGAAGTATCGTCACTATGCAAAATAACCAGTCGCTAGGTTGGCACCACTGCGACAAAATAAATATGGCGCGGCGCGGGTCGTGGGTGAGTTGGGAGGATAGAAGTGCGAGTAGGACCACTTTTACAGAGTTTTTGGTTGAGAAACCACTTCACCACAATAATTTGAAGTAGCTGGCAACTTTACTGAGAAAAAACTGGTATATTTTTGCGTTTTCCTCATAAAAGTCTTTCGTATTGCCGAGTAAAAATACCCATTTTCGCAAAGGGGTGATTTCCTATAGGAACTGATAAAACTTTGTAAATACAAAACTGGAATAACGATACATACATACTTGAAACCCGTTGTGTTAGTATCGACAATTTCACCAATTTACACAGGTACAAGATTAACTCCCGGTTTCCCGAATGCTAACAGTGTGCTGTTGTTCTTTAAACAGCTGTTAGTTGTTTTTTTTATCGGATGTTGTTGGAAGCACCGGTAAGGGACGCCCCAGGCGAACATGCTTCGACCAATAGGGGATGTATTATCAAATGGCAAGATAGAAAGAACCCCAAAGCGGCATGCGTGCATGCAACGACTAATTAATTTTGGTGAAGCGAAAGAGATCTGTCAGGGTGGCAAGTGGGAGATGCTGGTCTCCCTAGTCCCTACCCCTCCGGGATACAGGCGTGAGTTTTCATTAATTTCCACTGTAGGGCACAGGCGTGCCCAACGCCGATTGGCGATTTCAAGCGCTGAGGTATGTGATTAGCTCAGATACTCAGGTTTCCTCACGATGTTTTCCTTCATAGTTAGCGTGTGGTATTGCTACTATAAATTCGCAGATGTACGTAACTTTGAAAATAAACAAGGTCATAGGTACCCGGGTCTCTCGCTTCAGAGCCCAATGTTCTACCCACTAGGGTACCACCGCTGTAACTCCATATAATTGTGAATGAAAGTGAACAACTGAGGGGTATTTGTCGAAAATATTTGTCTTCGTTCAATTAACTAACTCCGCTCAGTTATCCCTTGTAATCCAGTTTAATGTAAAATTATTTTATCAATTTTAGATTACTAAAAGTAATTTCTTCCAGTTTTAAGTTCTCGTCATGCATAAACATCGTTATCCACAGTGAAGCTTTCACAGCTCGGCTTAAATTTTTCCTGACATTTCGGTTTCAGATCGATCTCAATGAAATAAAAAGATCTGCTCTGCGATTGCTTTCCTGGCAGACCAGTGCGGTAATAAGAAAGTGGGTTAGTCCTTCGTTTCTGATATAACACTGTTATTATGAAAAAGGGATTAAATAACATACATACATACATACATACATACATACATAAACTCACGCTTGTATCCCAAAGGAGTATGCAGAGACCAGGGACTGCCACTTGCCACTTGGACCAAATAACGATTTAGTTTTACATTTAACGGGTCTAATCGCAATTATTTATTATAAGTAGACTATTAATATGTACATTACATTATATACATTACATTACATACAATACATTACGAACACTTTGGAAGTTGTAGCAGCACTTGTAGCAATACCACTCACTATCGTGAAGGTAAACGTCGTGAGTTAATCTGAGTCTCTGAGGTTTTCAGATACCTCAGCGCTTGAAATTGCCAAATCGCGGTAGACACGCGTAATAATTTAATTAACCTAAATTCGTGGTAATCCTATGCTCTCTCTCTGACAGAAGGCATCTGCCCTGCAGTGGGACGTATAGTATTGTTAGGGACACAAACGTATTTTCCTAGGTTTGACTATGGAAATAAAATCAAAACATCAAAATTTTTTATTCAAAGTAGCACAGAAACTGCGACTTAATGAACGTTACAAGTTAAACTAGGTGTCCATTTCAAAATCTAGATCATTTTGGAGAAAAGATGGACAAAAAAATTCCAAGTGGCAGAAGTCCCTATTTGAAATAAAATACTTAAAGACATACTCACATTCATATTATCACAGTAAATAATCCGCAGAAGATAACAAAATTATTACTCGAGTAATTTACTTTACAAAATTACAGCTAAGTCCTTCCCGCCAAAAAACGACAAACCTAAATGGCGCCTCCCTTTCTTTTTTCTGTGACGTCATCACATGAAGGTTTCATACCTTCATGTTTATCTAGATGGCCAAGCAAATTTCAGTAAGTAAATTAGTCAAATTGAATACTCTTAAGTTGTTATGATTACAATAAAGTTTAACCACTATTAATAAGACCTCTATTAATAGTGGTTAAACTTTACCTACTTAGTAGGTATTTGAGTCCTAAAGCGTCGCTGACAGTATATAGGCCACATAGAAAATGGGTTCAGTACTTGTGCTGTGGTTCGTACAGTCAACTACAATCAACTTTTAAATTTTTTAACCGACTTCAAAAAAGGAGGAGGTTATCAATTCGACGCGTATATTTTTTTTTGCTATGTTCCTCCATAACTCCGTCAAATCTTAACCGATTTCGACAATTCTTTTTTGGTTGTAGAAGTATAATTTGTAGTCAGTGCCCAGTTACATGATCAGCATATATATTTTGGGCACCGACTCCAACTCATACTTCTAAATACCTACATGTATAATATACTTCTAATGAAATTATTAAATTATTTCTAACTTTTTAGTGCTGAAGTGTTTCGAAGTCGGTTTTTTTTTTTTGTTGCACAGTAACTGGGGCCGTGCACTCGGATGTAAAAATTTATGTTCTTTCGACTGTTTCGTTTGTTATATCTTGTTTATAAGTTTAATATTGCCAATTCAAAAGTCAGCAGTTTTTCGGGAAGACATCACCTTTGCTTCCTCTCCCACGAAGACGGGATTAATCTTTCCTCAGTCAAAGTCGACAGAGGGCAAATAATGTAATTTATCTTTTTAAGCACTGCGCAGAAACCAAAGCGGAACTGAGCGGACAGATGGAGATAGAGTCAGAGGTCGTCTGATACAAAGTACAGGGTGTAGATAAAAGGAATTAAGGCTGGGTTCTCCGATATTACCCCTGAGTCTGGTGTTTTTTAAAATACATTTTACTCTCTAATGGTTAATATATAAAATCTGTAAAAACTATATATTATTTTTCAATGTCCTATCTAGAGCCTTCGGTCATTATTTTTATGATTTTTTTTTAATTTATAGCATCAAATGGTAACCACTGAAAACCAGCGTCGTGGTCGCTACCGGCCACGGCATGATGCTGAGTGGAGACCAATTTGGTGCCAAATCTAACCCAACTGTGATCTGAATTTGTATTGTTATAGATATTAAGATTTGAGTATCAAATAAATAATTTACTTACTTACTTACTTACAAAAAATTTCGCAAACATGAGTCTAAATTATCACTGGTATGGTTTTCTTTGAGCTGCACTGACGTTTGGATAGTAAAAAAATACCATTATGACTATCACTGACTGTGTTAGTGACGTCGGTCGTCAAAATTCTATTAAAAAATAAGTTAAAAAAATATTTGTTACATGAATGTGAATTAATAATTATTAATCTTAGTTTCAATTTAAAACACAATTAATAATAATATTTAAACAACATTAGGTAGTGGTGGCCGTGTCCCGACACTAGGCCGGGCGACGACATTTTATACAAAATAGGATTGTCATTTATACGTGCAGTGCTGATATTAATCGGATTTGTATTTCTGTATTTCAAAAATGCCAGTTTTCCCCCAACGATTCGCTCGCGCTGCGCAATAAGTTCTACACAAATCTGTGCACTCGGAAAACCCAGCCTTAAAGCCTTTCATTCAATTTCTTATTTCAACTACCGATATTATTGTGAACCTAAATAAATAAATAACTCTGTATTGAAATCTCTTTAAGTAATTTAAGACTTTTTTACTTAATCTATGAGAAATCTGAACTAGCTCTCTATCAGACAAAATTAATAATAATTGAAACATTGATTGTAACAATTAACACGATCAAAATTAGAACTCTCTTATAAATTTTGTGCTAACAGCGAGACTGGCCCCTGGTTTTTTTGAGTCATTATTTTACTTATTGTATTTTATTAGATACTAAAAGCTGTAAAAGCTCATTTCATTTAATAAGATTTCTAAAGCATAGTTTTAAAGATATCTTCTTTCTTATAAATTTCTTAGTAACGTAAATTTCTTAGCAATATATAATTTACATTGATGCTGAAAAAAAATTCATACTCTTAGATATCTATATCTTTAGAAATGCTTACTTCTCATTCATGCTTTCAAATGTTGCCATTTACCTCGGTATTAGGACGTTTTACCTTAAGTATACAAAAATAATCATCGTATCTTGTAACAAAGGTTATATTGGTACCTACTGAGCTCACTATGAAATGTCTGAAAATAATGTCAAAACAATAAAATATAAATAATAAATAAATAATAAATAACTTAACATATACATATACATGGCGTTCATCATCGAGTCACGTCATTATACAACTCGTCGACATTTTACAACTTCTAGGCTCGGCGAGTTCAAAACACAAATATTATAAAATTTACTTATTATATAAAATTTATAACTTAAAAAAAAGTTTTCAAAGTCTTAATTAGTTACAGTTAAAAAGCGGCCAAGTGGGCAAGAGGGTTTTTTATCTGCTTTACAGAACTAACAACTGCATCGAAGTCATTTTCAATGGATTTTGTACGAAATTTTACTTTTATAATATATGCTTGCCTAGTACCCGTTAACTAGTAAAGCCTACTTAGCGATGATACTTTTCCTTTTAAGTTTAATATATCTGCTACTACCCTTACTCGGACAAAAATTTGCACTTTAATGCTTAATATTTCGCAAACAGAACTCTACATCAAAAAATTGTCTTTCTACACCCATAATATTTTTCAACGGCCTATCTAACGATGCTCCACATGACGGGGTAGACGAGAAAAAAAATCATCCCCACTTTTCATGTTAGGGGAGGACAGTAAAATATTTTTTTTCAACATTTTATTCTTTTAACTTTGTCGGCGTGACAAATATGTATACACATACCAAATTACAGCTTTCTAGTACCACCGGTCTTTGCGCTAGGCCGCGGACGGACAGACAGTGAGTCAAATCAAACGAATGAATAAAAAAAATGTTATATTGCTCTTACATTTTTATTACCTTTATTACATTAACAGATGGCTCTTATTGTAGAAGTAAAATCGTATATAATGCGCTATAGATGACGTATGAACCTTTGCCAGCCTAAATGTTACGAATAAAAATAAATATTAGAGGTTAAAGTATGAAATTGCCGTTTTATTGCAATAGGTTCTTTGAATTGACATAGAATCTTCATGGTTTGAGGTTTTCGAATGAAA
The DNA here is from genome assembly GCA_963969515.1 of Yponomeuta evonymella. NCBI lineage: Eukaryota > Metazoa > Arthropoda > Insecta > Lepidoptera > Yponomeutidae > Yponomeuta > Yponomeuta evonymella. The sequence continues at coordinate 4,357,711 of OZ018366.1, read as the reverse complement.
CTTTTTTCAAATGGTTTCTATGATGTTCTTTTTTTAAAAAATGTGAAACATTTGAATATCGACTTTCAATTGTTTTTGTTATTCAATTTAGACAAGAAAGATGGATACTGCGAAAATTCAGTCAAATCATGAGGCACCCATTTTTCGTATTTTTTTATTTTATTGATTTGACGCAAGTGAGTCAATATTGTGGGTAAGGTAACTTTAAACCATGCCGCTAATTCCTGGGTAGTTTGACTAGGGTCGGCTTCCACTATCTCTCTTAATTCATCGTTATTCACCTGTGTGGGCGGTCTTCCTCGTGGCTCGTTCTTTAAGTCGAAATTTCCATCACGAAAGCGTTTAAACCAAAATCGCACGGTGCGTTCATTAGTAGACCCCTCTCCAAACGCAGCATTGATATTGCGGGCTGTTTCTGCCGCGTTAGTTCCGCGTCGGAACTCGTATTCAAAAATCACTGGAATTTTCGCAGTATCCATCTTTCTTGTCTAAATTGAATAACAAAAACAATTGAAAGTCGATATTCAAATGTTTCACATTTTTTAAAAAAAGAACATCATAGAAACCATTTGAAAAAAGTTTCATTCGAAAACCTCAAACCATGAAGATTCTATGTCAATTCAAAGAACCTATTGCAATAAAACGGCAATTTCATACTTTAACCCCTATTATTATATTTCTATCATTTACACTGTGTAAGCTACCAATAGTTTGGAAGTTACAATTTTTTTTCTTGACTTCCTAAGCATATTATTACTCTCATAAATATATGAACTAGCAACTATAAGGATGGTAGTTTCTTTGAAGAAATCTCTTAACGAGGTCCTTGTTGAGGTTGTAAACCTTTGTAGATTTATATTGGCCGCTTACACTTTAGCTATGGTTTGATTCTGTCTAAAAAAAAGCTGTCTTGCGATATGTGTCTAGTTCATGTTGATATGAAAATATAATATATTAATTAATAAATAATCGTCTTCTTCACTTTAAACATGGTAGCAGAGCGTTAAGTGTGTAAAAGAAGTGAAAAACAAGTAAGTCATAGTAAAGATGAGTAATAATATAGTAATACCAATTTTCGACGGAACGGATTATGCCAATTGGAAAATTCGGCTATTGAAATTTTTTGAATTTAAAAAATGTAAGGAAGTAGCTATTAGAATAAAAACTGAAAAAGATGATGCTACTAAGTGGGATGAGATGGATATTCAAGCTACAAATTACATATACAGTGCGATTACCAACCAACAGTTGGAATACATTAGCGAGCTAGAGTCAACATACAAAATTATATTAAAATTCGACGAGATGTATTTAAAGCAATCTACAGCATTGCAAATTGTATGCAGAAACAATTTAGAAAATATAAAGCTAGTGAAATATTCTGATACTAACATTTTCTTCGACGAATTCGAACGATGTGTCAACGATTTGAAAAAAGCCGGCGCCATGATGTCGGAAAGTGAAAAATTAAATTATATGTTAAAGGCATTGCCCGGAAATTACAGTTATATTGGCGATTTAATAGATGTTTTGCCAGAAAAAGATAGAACCGTAGAATATTTAAAAAGTAAAATTAGAATGAAGAAAATCCAAAGTGTAGACGAAGAAATGCCGGGTACCTCGAACGCTTTTAAAGTAGAATCCGAGAACAAACAAACATGTTTTACCTGCGGAAAAGTTGGGCATATACAAAGAGACTGTTGGCACGGACACAGAGGTCGTGGCCGTGGACATTATGCTCGAAGTCGTGGTCGTGGACGTGGACACCACAATTTCGGACCCAACAGAGGGAGAGGAAATTACTATAATACGGAATATTATAAAAAGAGTTTTCACACTTGCGTTGTCAACAATTCGACGATTAATGAAGATACTCATCTTAAGCCAGGACAAATAAATTGGCTTCTAGACAGTGGATGTACAGACCACATAATAAACACCGACGAATACTTCGATAAATATGTGACATTAAAAGAACCAATAAACGTCAAGGTTGGTGATGGAAGAATATTGAAAGCGACAAAGGTTGGAAGCATTAAAACTTACTTTCCTGTTTATAAGAACAGAAACCAGGTGATAATAGACAATGTATTTTACGTAAAAGAGATGAAAGCAAACTTATTAAGCTATTCGAAGATAACAGATAATCACACAATTGTTTCGACGGGATATTTAACGAAGATATTTAACAAGAATAGAGAATTGATTGCAATTGCGAAGAAAGATGAGAGACTGTACAAAGTAACCAGTTTTGTCTGCAAGGAAATAGGCGTAAATGCAGCAAATTGTAATATGACATTGAAAGAAAAGCTGCACCGAACATTTGGTCATATAAACTTCAATTATCTTGACATGATGTGTAAAAACCAAATATTAGATGGATTACCTAAACAAATAGAAACGGATTATATGAAGTGTGCTATATGCGTCGAAAATAAGATGCACAATTTGCCATTTAGCAATAATAGAACAAAGGCAGAAGGTATATTAGATATTGTGCACACGGATGTTAACGGACCACATAGAGCTACAGGATATCGGGGAGAAAAATATTTCTTGACATTCATAGATGATTATAGCAAGATAGCGAGAGTGTATTGTATTCAATCAAAGGAACAAGTATATGAATGTTTCGAAGAATATGTCAATCAAATGCAAAATATTACAGGAAAAATTATCAAAGAACTAAGATGTGACAACGGGAAAGAATACATAAATAGCAGAATATTTAATTTCGCAAGAGAAAAAGGAATAATGATTAAGCCGTGCCCAGCATACGTACATGAGTTAAATGGAACTGCAGAAAGATATAATAGATTTATAATGGATATGGCACGATGCCTCTTAGCTGAAGCTAAGGTTGACAGGCGTTATTGGCCAGAAGCTATTAAGACCGCTGCTTATTTAAAAAATCGTATAATGACAAATACCCCAGAAAGAAAGACTCCATTTGAATTATTTTTTCATGAAAAACCAACTGCAAAATATTTGAGAATGTACGGTAGTAAAGTTTATGTAAGAGTACCTGAAGAAAAAAGAGTATCAAAATGGGACAAAAAAGCAGAGATGGGAATTTTACTTGGATATACAGATGTTGGATACAGAGTACTAATCAATAATAGAGTTGTAATTGCAAGACGTGAATATAATTGAGGAAGATGTTAAGCTTATTGCATTTGATGATAATGAAGAAGAAAATAATGTAGATGAAGAAAAATGGGAAGATACCCTAGATAAAATTGAAACAGAAGACATGGTACCGAATAATAACGTCAGTACAGAGATCATAAATAATGAAAAGAGAACCTCGAAGAGACAAATTAAAGCACCACTCCGATTTGATGAAGAATTTGGCTACTATTGTATAACTGCTAATTATTGTGATGCGATGATTCCAGATACTTTTCACGAGGCGACTACGTGTGACGAGGCTGGAGAATGGAAAGAAGCTATGGACCGTGAGATGAACAGCCTAGTAAAAAATGATACTTGGACTTTAGTAAATGCACCACAGGAAAAAGAGGTACTAGATGTAAAATGGGTGTACAAAAAGAAGTCCGCTGATCTATATAAAGCCAGGTTAGTGGTTAGAGGGTTTCAACAAACCACTAATATTGATGATACGTATTCACCTGTTGCTAGGATGCATACTTTAAAATTACTGCTATCGTATTGTTGCCAATTTAATTTACATGTACATCAAATGGACGTAGAGACTGCTTTTCTAAACGGTAAAGTTTTATCAGAAGTGTATGTTAAACAGCCTCTTGGTTATGAAGACGGTACTGACAAAGTATATAAACTGTATAAATCTCTTTATGGTTTAAAAGAAAGCCCGCGAGCTTGGTACGAATGTTTTAATGATTTTGTAACAACTATTGGCTTTCAAAGGAGCAGATATGACTATTGTCTTTATGTCAAAACAGATGATAACTGTACTGTATATATTTTAGTATATGTCGATGACTTATTGATAACTAGCAAAGATGAGCACACTGTTGCTATAATTAAAAATAAATTAAGTAACCATTTTAGAATGACGGACATGGGAAAGATTAGGAACTACATAGGTATTGATGTAGAGTATGACTATGCAAAAAATAATACATTGACCTTAAGCCAGGAAAAATACATAGAGTCGTTAGCCAAAAAATATGAAATTGAGAATTCTAAATTATTTAAAACCCCTATGGAGATTAATGCCAAACTTGAGAAATGTGAATTACTAAATGATGATTTTAAATACAGGAACTTGATCGGAGCTTTGTTATACATTAGTTCTGGCACTCGACCAGACGTTGCCTTTTGTGTCAACTACTTGAGCAGATTTCAGAACTGCTATGGTGAAATTCATTTCAAATATGCATTGCGTGTCTTAAAGTACTTATACTTGACTAAAAATCTCAAGCTCACATATTATCAGAATTTAAAAGCTACTATAATGGATTGTTACGTAGATGCCGATTGGGCTGGAGATATTGTAGACCGTAAATCTACTACTGGTTTTGTGATTCGATTATTTGGTAATGCTGTGTACTGGAAGTCAAAGAAACAAATTACTGTGACTAAATCTTCCACTTTTGCTGAATACATAGCGTTGTCAGAAGCTGTAACTGAAATAAGCTTACTACGTAGTATACTTGATGATGTTTTTATAAAGTTTCATGCTCCTGTAAACATTTATGAAGATAATTCAGGTGCTGTAACTATTGCTAAGTATGGTAATTTCACAAAGAACTCGAAGCATATTGAAGTGCATTATCATTATGTTCACGAGAATGTTAAGAATGGAACTATTGATATTGTTAAAGTAGATTCGGAAGATAACGTTGCAGATATTTTTACCAAAGCGTTAGGAAACATAAAATTCTTTAAATTCAGGCAAATGTTAAATATAACTTGATTTGATATTGCCATACTTGCAATGTTTAATAGTGTTGATTAGCGTTGCCATATTAAAATATAAATCTAAGGAGGCGTGTTGAGGTTGTAAACCTTTGTAGATTTATATTGGCCGCTTACACTTTAGCTATGGTTTGATTCTGTCTAAAAAAAAGCTGTCTTGCGATATGTGTCTAGTTCATGTTGATATGAAAATATAATATATTAATTAATAAATAATCGTCTTCTTCACTTTAAACATATTTAAACTACCTAGCTTCGGATCGGGTCTTCATTTTTTAATATTTAATTTTCCTGGAAACTCTTGGAAACTACTCATGATGTACCGACAATAAAGATTTCTCTCATCTTATATTTTATTCTAGTACATTCTGAACTGCACAGTCATTTTACCGTTGCATATACACATCACGCAAAATCACCTTGTAAACTCTTTATTTATATACAATGTCGCAGAAAGGTCCTATAGACCACTCACGAAGCGATTCTTATACAAACGTAGTTTGGTTTTTATCTCCGGATCGCAATGAAGATTTACCGATATGTTTAGAGGTTACAAATCGAGGTTTATTGGAAACAAACTTATCAAAATAAATTATAGCCTTGTGATTATTTTCTGTGAAAAGTCTTATGAGGCTATAATTTCTTTTTTATTCTGATATTCTTGGTTGTTAGCACGAGCAAACCTTGATGTGTGTCCTCTAAACATATTGATCTGATCCGGTATATCGTTTGTGAATTAAAACCAAACTAAGTTTGTATAGGAATAGCTCCTTGAGGGATCCTCCTACACATCAGTGCAACTAACTTTTATTACAGGACCAACTTAGAAATCGCGAAAAAAATATCAGTGTTTCACACATTTCCAAGCATACAATATTGTGTATGAAACAATAGATTTTTCTCGCGATTTTAGACTTGGTCCAATAATACAAGACTGTTATTCCGGATCTTTCTGTAACTACGAATTTTCAAAAAATATACTATGTTCAGTACCGAATTGACAATGTCGACGAAAAAGTTCTTGCTTTTACGCTAAATAAGAAATCTTGTCAAAGAGTATGCCGAGTAGAATTACACCTCAATCGGTTCAAAATTTACAAATCATTGACTGCAGCGAGATTTTGAAATCATTAGCACTATTTTGAGGGAATTTTCTTTTCATTGGGACACACAGTATTAATAATAATATGTTAGTAACGCTATAAGATATTCTACAATGAAAATACTATAAATGTGAAAGTATGTGAAGATGTTTGAATGTTTGTTACTCAATCACGCAATAACGGCTGAACGGATTTACATGAAACTTGGCGTACAGATGGACAAAGATCTGAATTGAGACATAGCATACTTGATATCCCGGTAATGCGTTCCCGTGGGATAATATTTGTTTTGAGTTTGAAATAGATGGCGTTATGCGAGCGAACGTTATGTTTTAAAGATTGATGGCGTTGTGCAAGAATCATATAAACGGATTCTGCGGCGGTACGAAGTTCGCCAAGACAGCTAGTTTCTAAATACTTATTCGTCATTTCCAACCTTTGGCTCCAAACTGTAAATGCAAATTTGAAGTACCATAACGTTGAAAAATTCCGACATGTACCAATGACTTTGTTTCCTAAGTAACGTACTACAGTTGTCAAGTTGTAGTAGCAATACCTGACCTGAGTGTCTGACGTATTCACATGCGCTTGAAATCGCCAATCCGCGATGGGCATGCGTGGTGATAAAGCCCATACTCTCTCTGTGAGAGAAGGCCTATTCTCTGCAATGTATAAAAAAAGATATGACGTTTCTTCATTGGTCGATGTGGGCTCACTAGCGTTAGTGAGCCCACATCGATGCATCGAATCGAATACTAGCCCAGACCATTGATCCCAAACTTTCGCAGTAAATTTGCCGCTCTTTCCGGTAGCGTATACTTAGTGTCCCGGGTCTTTTTGTCCCAGTAAGTTTGGGATGAATTGATTTAAGTGTATAAGTTAGTGGAGGTTTCCTTGGCGAACGCGAAACTTTGTACCTCTATAAAATTGCGGACATGCGTCAAAGTTATGGGTTAGAAACTTTTTCCAAGCAACTCTCTATCCATTATTTTAGTCACCTGTGTTTTATCGGTTTTCTTTACTTATACTGGGAATATCTTTATCATATCTAATACCTTCAAACGAGCAATTCTTGTACATATATATTTATATATATAATCTGAATCTGAGAAACGGCTCCACCGATTTCCATGAAATTTAATATGCAGAGGGTTTCATTTTTAGAAAACGTCGTTTTATCCCTGTTTTTAGGCAATGAAAAACATCTGAAACATAATTAAAATACGAAGTTAAATTTCGCCACCATCTACAAGTTTGTAATAGCTACGTATTATGAATACTGCAAAAAATGCAATGGCTTTGCGGCAGACTTATCGGTATACTTACATTTATACCGGGTGTATAAATATTAACATTGACGCAAAACTTGACGGAGTCAATTTGTATGAAAAACAAAATTGAGAATTGATAAGAGCTATCGCCCATGACGACTTAAAATGCGGTTAAAAATAGTGTGGTAAAAAATAGAGTAGTCAATGTTTTACCCCTGAAATAATTATTTGCATCGGTAGAGCGCTTAAAGCTCGAAGTAAAAAAGGACTCACCCTAATTTTTTTTTTTTTTTTTGTTGCACTAACCGAGGACAATTTTAAACACCTGACTGTTTAGGGGCTAAAAATTCCACCCATGCCGGGACTTGAAGCCGCGACATCTGGCTAGCCGTGCCAGCGCTCCCCCAACTGAGCTAATGGGCAAGAGCAAGCATCGGCAAAACTTCAAACCTCTTAACACACTTCTCTTTATTATGTACAGGCAGCGACATCTGTCTGAAGTAATTTACAGCACTTGCAGCCCCGAGTAAGCCAGAGGTTAGCCAGAGGTATGGGTGGATTTTTTAGCCTCTAAATAGGTTTTTAAAATAACCCTTATATTCCCAATAATATCGATCTCACAAAGGACTCTTCAAACAAAAGTTCTCACAACATTGTTTTCACTCGCACTCTAATTGGGGTAATCAGGAGCCTGTTTCGTAGAACTACAATTCATGGTTTACTATGACAATTCGATGTATATTAAAAAGTCGATTAACCACAGATTAACTTGTCAGACTATGCTACGCGATGTACAGCGCATAAACTACGAATTGTAGTTTTATGATACTCGGCCCAGGAATTGTGCGTTTTAGAGATAACCCTGTTTTTTTAATGAATGTTGAGGAAGCGAAAGTGATCTCTCTGAATTGTGGCAAGTGGCAGTCCCTGGTCTGTGCCTACCCCTCTGGGATACAGGCGTGAGTTTATGTATGTATGTAAAACTTTTTTAAATTGCGTAGTTGTATATCGTCGGTTCAAAGGTGAAACTCATTTTGTGGCATAATTTCAGGCAAAATACATTAAGTCCCAAATGAGTTTTACCTGCAAAGGGATTACAGAAGCTTTGGAGTTAAAGACTTTTTTCACGTTTTGTTATGGAGCAAAATACGCACTTAGTGTTTTTTTTTTCTTGTCCTAGATTTTCTCTTTAAAGAAACAAAACTATCCAAATCTCATTTTCTGTCAAAATGTCACTTTGCGAGTTTTACATTTGAAACAACAATAAACAAATCAATATATCAATAAATCAATATAATATATTGATTCGTTTTATCCGTCTACTTCGTATGCCTACCAGTTAATTTCTTGCACCTCCTGTGGTTGACTGGTAGAAAATGCTTATAGCATTAAGTCCGCCACATTGCCATTGTATTTTTTACTTATGTGCAATAAACGTGTTAATAATAATAATAATAATAATATTGATTTGTTTATTGTTGTTTCAAATATTATATATTATAATCAATATATTATATTGATTTATTGATTTCTTTATTGCACAATAAAAACTTTTGTACAAAGGCGAGCTTAATACTAATAAATAAATAATATTGAAAGTAGTAGTATATAGGAACAGTTGTGTCAGTAACAGTAAGTAGTATTTACACATACTAGCTTTTGCCCACGACTTCGTCCGCATGGAATGAGTAATTTCCGGGATGAAAAGTATCCTATGTGCCAAATTTAATCTAAATCCGTTCAGACGGTATTGCGTGATCGAGTAACAAACATCCAAACATCTTCACAAACTTTCACATTTATAATATTACTAGCTGTCTCGGCGAACTTCGTACCGCCACAGAATCCGTTTAAACGATTCTTGCACAACGCCATCTATTTTTAAAACACAACGTTCGCTCGCACAACGCTATTTACTTTAAAATTAAAATAAATATTATCCCACGGGAACGCATTACCGTCATATCGAGTATGCTGTGTCTCAATTCAGATCTTTGTCTATCTGTACGCCAAGTTTCATGTAAATCCGTTCAGCCGTTATTGCGTGATTGAGTAACAGACATCCAAACATCTAAACCTCCAAACTTCATCACAAAATGTCACATCTATAATATTAGTACTTTTACTTAATTTTTTTCTAATTAACGTCTTTCAGGAGTTTAGAGATAATCCTATCCACCCCATATTTTCTTTTTATTTTCAAGATGCGGGCGTTGCTTCTGTATCAATAAATGAATTTTAATAATTTTTATTCTGAATTCGGGAAAAATAACTTTTATTTTTTTATTTGACATTAAAATGTCTTTGTTCAAAAAGCCGTATTTTCATAACATCAGACATTCGTCTTTTGTCCTGAAAACATTCAAATTAGCTTTTTTCCGCAGTTTAACTACTTTGCATCCGTCATAATGAAAATCACAATGGAAATTCCTTTCTTCAGGGTTCGTCACACGAGCACTTTTTGTAATTTCAAGGTTTATTAACTACCCTCCTGAACTCTTACGGTGTTAATTATTAAAACACGATTCCCTTACACTCCATAAACGCAGTTTAAATAGTATGTGGTAAATTATTTCCCTTGTAATAAGTCTACCACAGACGGCTTCTATTACGGCGTTTATTGAGTTTTTAAAGAATCGTATTTTTATAAGTAAGAGCGTCGATGTATGTTCTGTCACAAACCATTACTCAACATGCCACTCGTCCGTGCCGCCGCATATGTGTGTAAAAGTTGTGTTATCTTAGAACAAACGACCAAAAATTGGCGGTGCCATCTCGGGGAAAATACCTATGAAATAACTGAGCCAGAGTAGAATATGTACCCGATTTGCATAAAATTAATAACTGTACTGGGCTCAATGTGCATTCTGTGAGTCACACATGTGTCAATCGGCGGGTGCCTTGGTTCGCATCTGATCTATTGTATTGGTCTGCCCAGACAAGGGTAACGCTAATTTAGCCAACTTTCGTTTCAAGTGAATGCTTTTATATATTAAAGTTCAATAACTGTATACTATTTCGTAATGCTATTTCGAGTAATGAAATAATGTGCGGTACAAAAATTTATTCTCTATTACAGTGTTCCGCAAAGTGTGTGCCGTGTGTGTGGTAGACCGTGGTCATTAGTTGGTGTGCCTCGGAAAAATGACAAGTATTTTGCCAAAAACGGCCGTTTTTTCGGAAATACAAACTTGTACCAGGTTTTGGACGTTCTTTCGCAAAAGAGGATTATAAAATAAGATGTTTTTTCATTGGCTATGTTAGCCCCTGTTAACGCTATTGGATTTGATAGAGAACACAATTATACATTCACACTGAAAAAATATGGTGAGTACCTTGACCACAAAAACTTTGCGGAACACTTTTTTATTACATATCTTTCATATTCAGTGTTATTGGCATGTCTAGAATCCAGCGTTTAATATTACCCTAAGCACCCAAGCCGACGGATGCAGTGTCATCATCATCATCAGCCATATGACGCCCACTGCAGGACATGGGCCTCCCTCATGTTTTTCATAACCATGAGGGGTTTTGCCATAATCGCCACGCTTGGCAGGCGGGTTGGCGATCGCAGTATGCGGTTGAAATCTCAGGAAGACGCTGCTGCCCGTCTTCTGGTAATTTATTTCCTTAGTCGCCCTCTACGACATCCACGGAAGGAAATGAAGTAACGCTATTCTTAATCCGGCGCAACACGGCAACGGCGGATGCAGTGTAATGCGCCGTAAGTCTAAACATGTCCGAACAAATTTAGTGGCGGACCTTCCCTCACGCGCAATTTAATTTCGCTTAAACAGCCTGGGCTTTACCAGTAGGCCTTTTGTTTTTATTTATTGGGGAGTGCTAGGAAGAACGAAGTGGCGCGGAGGCTACGTCCAGCGGTACTTTCATATAAAATGTACTGAAGGGAAGGGACGAAGCCCACACAGAAGAGGCGGGGCGAGGGCGCGATTTCTAAGCAACGCGTCGCGTCTTTTCCGCACCCTCGCCTCAACGTCCCTTCTGTGTGGCCGGTGGCTATCATAAAGTTGATACGATTAAACGTTTGTGTTAATTCTGATTGAAACGATTGGTTGTCAACACTGCGCAGACAACCTTAATATCTTGATAATATTTCCTCCGGGAATATTTCGCGATGATGGAAAGAGGCCCGACGGAATGACGTCAATACCCTGGAAACATAGGAGGCCGCTAGTATGGGACTCAACCTGTGTCGACACGCTGGCGCCTTCCCACGTTTCTCAGAGTAGAAGGGCGGCTGGCTCGGCGGCCAATGCAGCGGAGAGCCTCGAACGGCGGAAATATGCAATATAGGGTAACCAATACATATTCTCGCCATTTGGGGTCGAGACTTTGGGGCCGTGGGGCCCAGAGGCGGGTTCGCTCTTTAAAGAGCTGTCGATGCGCCTCATCGGCGCCACGGGAGACCAGAGGGCGCATACCTCGGCCAAAGAATAAGTCTGGCCATCCAAAGGGGAATTTGGGGAATTCGCCAGCATCCTGGGCTCTCTGCCACGGGACATCGACCTGGGGCAAGTTTTTTACCTGTAAATATGTATACTTACTTAATTAGAAATTATATTCATTAGTATTTGTTTATATTATTAGTTCATAAAGTACTTCGTTTTATATACTTATACTGTAATCTAAATTAAATTCATATTAAATGAAAAAAAAAAAGATTTATAAAATTGTCTAGATTAAAATAAACGTTACCGTGATGAAAATTTCCCTACAAATATTAAGGGTGCAGGTTGTTTCTGATTGGTATAAAAATAATGATGGCAAGGTGTAATCATGTAAAAACATAATTATTTGTACTGTGGTACATGAATATATTTAATAGACATTGTCCTCGGACCACGGTTTAGCCAGACTTTCTTCAACACTAAGAAATCGTTAAGTGGCAACGCAGATTCTAGGTCACGCATCGGTTTTCGACTTAGAAATTGCGAATTCAGCAAAATAAAATAAAAACACGTGTTATCTTACTACACCTGTGATATTTCGTGATTTTTCCCAAACCCTCTCCCTCCCCTTTGAGCCTCATATGTTTAATAGACCACCCCGTGTTAGGCGTAAAAAAAAAATTCACCCCACTAGTATATTTTTGGATAGGAAACACTAGATAGACGTGTTCTGGAAGGGACGCCATTATTGGGCAGTTTTTGTTATAAAGCGAGCATGGCAACCTTTTATATAAATCCACCTTTTACAGTCGTAACAATGCTTAAAATGGTGCGTATCATAAGTCATATAATGAGCTGAAAAATTACCGAATCAAATTATCAAAACGCCCTTCTGATTCATATCAGCGTTAATAATTAATCACGTAGCGTTGACTTTACTCGGCTAAACTAAAGTTTAGCTCTTATAACGTATGTTATAAACACCGCTGGCCAATGTCAACAGAACATAACATTGCAGGTCTAATGTGGAACCATGCACTGTGTCAACTTGGTGTACATATTTATGTATAAATATGGTATAAAAGCAATGCAAAGAATTAAATCTTCACAGTCAAGGCACTAAGGTAAGGTAAGTTGGCTCTGTTTGTTTATTACCTTTTTCAAACGGGGATTTACCGCTGATTTCTGTATTGAGAATTTGGCTAAGTAAATACAAAGGGCTGGTTTACATTTGCTATTTTTAACACGTTTTAGTATGCTATTTCAAAGCATTAGAGCACGCTAAAAAATTTGACTGACAGTCAAACTGTTTATCGTTATCTGTGCTTTTAAAAAAGTATCTATTAAAAATAGCGTCGCAAGTGAAGTGGACACGGGATTTGACAATTAAATTGTTAACAGATTACGAAAAACAATGCGTTCTTGTGGGATTCGTGCAGCGAAACTTATAAAAATAATATTTCATCACAGCCAATAACTGTGATAAAATTTCAATCGCTTGCAATAATTAGAGATTCCATATTTTTCACTTGCGATGCGTGTGCTTTCTTCACTTTTTGAGACAACTTGTGTTGAAAGTAGCATAGCAAATGTGTATCGGCGTCTTTAATTAACACTCTTTCAGTTTAGCATGCTAAAAAAACAGTGCTAAATAGCACGGAGTTTATAGCAAATGTAAACCAGCCTTTACGGTGTTATTTGTAGAATCACGATTCCCCTAAGACACTTCTCAGAAGCAGTTTAAACAATCTGCGGTTAAGGGCAAAACGAGACCACAGATTATGTATATATTATGTAACTAGTAGTTATATACTTCGCTATCGTATTAGGTTTAGAATTATTTTAGACCTAATTGTCTTTTATTTATAAAGAATAACGGCTTTATTTATAAAAACACGATTCCTCTAAGGCACTCCTAAAACGCAATTTATTTAATCTGTGGTTACGACTTTTCCTTGTGAAATCTTTATCACAGATTATCTTAATCGGCGTTTTAAGGAATCGTGTTTTTTATGAATGGTGTAGGACTGAAAACAGCATTAACGCTGACGCTCTGACTATTTCAAAGGTGTTAACTTAATTATACATTTTTTTTTATCATAAGCGTTTTTTTTTTTACTTTTGAATAAAGTTCTTTTATTTTTATTAATATTTTAACTGCCACGTTCCTCTTTTTTTAAAAAACAACCTCATGCGATAGTCTGATAGAAATAAACGTTCTTGAGTGTATAATAAAAAAACCGGCTACGTTCGTGTCAGGCCACGCGCAGTGTAGGGTTCCGTGGAAAAATAGGTTTGTTGATGGATATTAGGGTTTTATTCCACTTATAATAACTAACTACTCATCAAAGTCATCATTATAAGCCATTTGACGCCCACTGCAGGACATAGGCCTCCCTCATAGTTTTCATAAACATGAGGCGTTTTGCCGTAATCGCCGCGCTTGGCAGGCGGGTTGGCGATCGCATTATGCTGTTGGAATCTCAGGAAGACGCTGCTGCCCGTCTCCTGGTAATTGATTTCCTAAGTCACTTGCTACGACATCCCCGGGACGAAATGGAGTGACGCTATTCTCCCCAGTTTCTCGTATACTAATACGCTGTTAATCTACTCTTAACAGCTGTCCTAACTAACAAAAAAAACCACTGACATCTGTTTACAATAGATTAGCATCTTGTTAGTGTACGAAAAACCGGGGGTAAATCCGACGTCACATGGATCAAAGTATCAATTGTTAATGTAATTTGTACGAATATTTCTTGTTAACTTGTAAGGCCTACATAGCTGTGATGTTTTTCCTTTTATTTCATTGTATGAGCTATTCTAACAAAAACATTTCATTTCAAACCTTAATATTTCGCGAACAGATCCCTGAATCGATAAATATTTTTCCTACGCCCACAGTATTTATCTCGTTTACCATAAACCATTGATGATAATTTGATTGATGATTTTTTTCTCATTCTGCATCTCACTAATTGTTTAGAAGCAAGACTGGACAATATTTTGGTGATTAAATCGCATCCGAATACGGTAGGATCTTCGAAAAAAAAACTACACCTAAACTAAATCTAAATTACTGGAATTCTGGGGGTGGTGCGAAGTTTCTATATGCTCGTAAAAATTAGGCTGTTTAATTTACGAATACAAACAAATTTGCCCACTGACTTGTCAAACGTTGACCAAGAATTTTTTTGTTCTGTTTCACAGATACAATAAAGTCCGATTTTCAAGTACTCATATCATCTTAACTAAACGTATCTTCCTCACAAAATAATTACTTGTCCTGCTCCGACTGGATACCCTGTGCCGTGGTAACCAGGCAAGGACATCACAAACATGGGAAATAGACCAAGACTGGGGAAATTCGTATTGAGACATGTATTACCTGGTATTTTTTGCAGTTCGTTTGTTTGAGAGTAGGTACATTCTTTTCAAATGCTTTCGTAATCGTTTGTTTCACGACCCTAAGGGCGACTCCTACTCGCACTTGCCCGGTTTTTTCTTTCACAGAATGAGGAGCACCCTGGCAGTCGTGTTCCTTTGCGCCGCCGGCGTGGCCTGCGGCTTCAAACTGAAAAGCTCACGACGTAACGATGGTGATGCGTTGTTGAGCTCTGAGGTTCATATTGCTGAGGCACATAACGTCACTCTCTCTTCGGCTCAGGGACATGAAGTCGCTCAGTCTTCTGCTGAGGCACATCACGTAACTCCATCTTCGGCTCAGGCACATGACGTAACTTCATCTTCGGCTCAGGCACATGACGTCGCTAACTCTCCAAATGAGGCACATGACATCACTCTGTCGTCAGCTCAGGCACACGACGTCGCTCACTCTTCGGCTGATGCACATGGCGTAACTCCGTCGTCAGCTCAGGCACATGACGTCGCCCACTCTTCGGCTGATGCACATGGCGTAACTCCATCTTCAGCTCAGGAACATGAAGTCGCTCACTCTTCGGCTAAGGCACATGACGTAACTCCATCTTCGGGTCAGCCACATGACATCGCTCACTCTCCAGCTCAGACACATGACGTCACTTCATCTTCGACTCAGGCACATGACGTCATTCCATCTTCGGCTCAGGCACATGACGTCGCTGACTCGTCGGCTGAGGTACATGACGTAACTCCATCTTCGGCTGAGGCAAATGACATAATTCAAACTTCGGCACAGGCACATGATGTCGCTCACTCTTCGGCTGAGGCACATGATGTCGCTCACTCTTCGGCTGAGGCACATGACGTAACGCCATCGTCAGCTCAGGTACATGACGTCGCTTACTCTCCAAATGAGGCACATGACATCACTCCGTCGTCAGCTCAGGCACATGACGTCGCTCACTCTTCGGCTGATACACATGGCGTAACTCCATCTTCAGCTCAGGAACATGAAGTCACTCACTCTTCGGCTAAGGCACATGACGTAACTCCATCTTCGGGTCAGCCACATGACATCGCTCACTCTCCAGCTCAGGCACATGACGTCACTTCATCTTCGACTCAGGCACATGACGTCATTCCATCTTCGGCTCAGGCACATGACGTCGCTGACTCGTCGGCTGAGGCACATGACGTAACTCCATCTTCGGCTCAGGCACATGACGTCACTCCATCTTCGGCTCAGGCACATGACGTCACTCCATCTTCGGCTCAGGCACATGACGTCGCTCACTCTCCGGCTGAGGCACATAACGTCACTCCATCTTCAGCTCAGGCAGATGACGTCGCTCACTCTTCGGCTGATGCACATGATGTAACTCCATCTTCGGCTCAACCACATGACGTCGCTCACTCTCCAGCTGAGGCACACGACGTTACTCCATCTTCGGCTCAGGCACATGACGTCACTTTATCTTCGACTCAGGCACAAGTCAATCCATCTTCGAATCAGGCACATGACGTCATTCCATCTTCGGCTGAGCCACACGACGTCACTCCATCTTCGGCTGAGGCACTTGAGCTCACTGCAATTGATGTATATTTACAGACACGAGCGATTGATGATTATTTCAAACGCAACGAGCGCCTGGTCGCCGTCTTAGACAAAGTGCAGAATGCTCTGTGAGTTTGGACTTTTTTTCAATGTAGCCTATTAAGTCCCACTGCAGGGCACAGGCCTTCTCTCAGAGAGAGAGTGTGGGCTTAATTATCACGTGTGAACACCGAGGTTCGGCAAATCCAAGCGCTGAGTTAAGTGAACATCTCGGAAAGCCAGGTTTCCTCACGATGTTTTCCTTCTTAAACAGTCTTATTTATAAAAATACGATGCCTTAAAACGTTTCATAAACGCCGAATAGTCTGTGTTAAAGGATTTACAAGGGCAAGACTTTACCCCAGACTACTTATACTGCGTTTGTGCAGTGTTTTAAGGGGGTCGTGTTTTTTTTAATAACCCCGATATCGTTGACTGCCTCGTTGGTCGGGCGGTATCACGTCTGATCACCATGCCGGAGGTCGTGGGCTCGATTCCTGTCGGGGGTCGCCTCAGGCTGCCTTGTGATATTCTCGCTTGGTTACCGTCTGTATCTTAGTTTGAGATCAGGATAAGTAATTGTGTTGTGTGGAAGTTATTTAATTGTTATCCATCGGACAGCATCACTGCTAAGTTGTTGTAGTTGGAAATTACATTTATTGATGTAATACGGTATTTGACACGATCAACAATGAATTATTTCATATGCTCGATTAAAACAAAAATTACAATATATCTCGGAAAATGTATCTCATTTAGTCAATTACTAGTTATTACAATTTTTAAATAGATTAAACATAAAAAGAGTGCTCTGAAATGTGACGTCATAAGCAAGTATTTTCATACAAAATTCCGTTTTAAAAGTAACTCATTTGTATTTCAGGAATTTTAGATGCATCTTTACCCAAGAATTTTAGAGGTAGAAATCTTCTCAGTTGATTTCCTCCTAGCATAGTTGCATCGGAAAAAAATATTAATATGATACATGCAATATACATACGTCGGCCAAATAGGGGATGTATTAGCAAAGGGCAAGATAAAAAGTGCCCGAAACCGGCGTGCGTGCATGCAACGACTAATGAATGTTAAGGAAGCGAAAGTGATCTGTCAGGATCGCGGCAAGTGGCAGTCCTTGGTCTCTGCCTACCTCTCTGGGATACAGGCGTGAGTTTACGTATGTCTATGCATGTATATACATGTAATATTATGTGGCCTGCGGAAAGTACACCTACCCGAAATATTTTGAACAACAAAACCTTCGCCCATTTGTCTTCCAGTGCTTTCAAAGCGACAAATCCTGTCGCAAAGCGGACGTCCACAGTCCTGGCTTTCTTCTTCCTCCAATACTTCGACGCGGAAACTGGCAGCTTCGAATCTGACATAGAAGAAGCCTTTAGAAAGACCTTCCAAGTGAGCCTGAAGCCGGCCTATGTCGTGGCTGCACCTATACGGACTCTGCTGGCCAAGTTCTTATATGCTGTGGCCAATGTAAGTTTTAGATAGATAGATAGATAAAGAACACTTTATTGCACAACCAGGTGAAAGATATTACAAATAGTTTCTTATATCTAAGTAGTGGTATACAATTGGTGGTCTTATCGCTTAGAGACAACCTTTGGATGGAGTGGATTGCAGCAAGAATATAGTCGGTAGATGGATGTACAAAAAAAAAAGAACTTAGGTTAGCTACTATTAGTTTTTCTAAGTTGACATATAGATGAAATACCACTCGCCGACGTGAAGAAAAACGACATGCGGAAACCTGCGATAGAGTTGGCTCCACACGTAGTGAATGCTATAGTCTTTTTTGTAGATTAAGGCGACTAAAGTAAAGTGAAAAGTTCTTTTTTGGAGTTCCGTACCTCTAAAGGAAAAAACGGAACCCTTATAGGATCACTTTGTTGTACGTCCGTCCGTCTGCCCGTCCGTCCGTCCGTCCCTTCATCTGTCTGTCAAGACCTTTGAAAATAAAACCATTTACTCTAGTCTACAGTCCCTTGAAGTTGTGAACAAAGTCAAAATTCTAAGTTAACGTAAAAAAAATACAGCCGTTTTTATGCCGCAAGAATCGTATATTTCGACACTTAAGGGAATCAAAATTTATCAGGTACTTTCCGTTGACCTAGAACTATGAAGTTTGGCAAGTAATATTGTCTTATACTACTTACAAGTACAAGGAAAAACCGAAAACTATACATTTCTAATTAAATTATATAAAAAAATGTCTTTGAACTTCGTAAAAAGCTGAGGAAAAACTGCGAGACTCGATTCCTGCACTATTTATAATATGTATGTACCTACAAATTTGTACGGAACCATCGGTGGGCGAGTCCAACTCACTCTTGTCCAGTTTTTTAATAAAAATGCTTAGGTTATATTAGAGGATGGTATAGGAACTGTTCAAGACTATTAAATTGAAAAACCTGTGCCAGGCTCTACAGTAGTACCTAGTTTAATTTAATTGCATAATAAACATTCAAATATTGCAACGTTCACACTTGAAATATTTGTGAGCTGGTAAATATCCCGTCTCTTGTATGTCGAAATTAATTTAATTTTTTTTATTCCAGCGCATCGGCCACGTTCAAGATCTTTGCAAAAACAACAAGGATTGCTCGTCCGATGTCTTACAAAGGGATGCAACCGAGGGGCGCCTTTGCCCAGATTACTTCTATAACGCATATCTCCACAATGTGGCATTAATCAGGGTCGGATGCAGCGAAAAACTCGTCAAATTCATCTTGGATATCGCACCGCAACGGAGAACTCGCGTCTCCTCATTAATGCAGTCCGAAGTAGAGAAATTCAAGAAAGACTTATTGGAATGCAAATCCGGGTTCAAAGAACTGAAATCACGTGTTTATTCTTGCGTCAATGTTAATTCTGTCAACAATTACATTGAGTAGAGTTCATTCATGCATAAACTAAGTCCACACCTGACCCTAGAGTCTAATGCAGACAAAGTTGTTCAATATAATTATTTAAGCACTATAATAGACGTTACTTGCCTCTATTTTGTAGCAAATTAAATAAGCTTCTCTCGAAGAAGAAGATAGAATCGCGCGAGTCATTGAATTTAGTTGAGTTATACCATTAGAATGCGATTGGTTTCTAGAATACCAACAGTATCGATGAAACAATCATTGCCGTAGTAATATGACTATTGAACATTTACACATTTTCGGGGCTTGTCTCTCTGTTCACTACTGCATCTCCTTAGGGATCACCCACAAAGTACGTCACACTAATTTCGTGATTTTTGATCCCTCGTTACCCCCTTGTCACACTGTCGTCGTCGCCCCCCCCCCCCTAAACGTGTGACGCACTTTATGGATGGTCCCTTAGCGTAAGCGAGCATACTTTGAATTTGCAACAAAAATAATTATGTTCCATGAAGTTCATGGACCGTTGCCATGAACTTCTTGGAACATAATTATTTTTGCTAGAGGATTCTCAAGGCGGCCCCTCAAGGAGCAATTCTCATACAAACGTAGTTCGGTTTTAATTCGCAAACGACATGCTGCATCTCAATGACACTTTACCAATCTGAGGGAGGACATAACATAAAACTCACGCCTATATCCCAGAAGGGTAGGCAGAGACCAGGGTCTGCCACTTACTATGATTCTGACAGATCACTTTCGCTTCCTCAACATTCATTAGTCGTTGCATGCACGCATGCCGGTTTCGGGTACTTTTATCTTGCCCTTTGCTAA
Organism: Yponomeuta evonymella; assembly: GCA_963969515.1. Taxonomy (NCBI): domain Eukaryota; kingdom Metazoa; phylum Arthropoda; class Insecta; order Lepidoptera; family Yponomeutidae; genus Yponomeuta; species Yponomeuta evonymella. Next base: position 4,337,329 of record OZ018366.1, on the reverse strand, counting down.
TACATCCCCTGTTTGGTCGTAGTATGAGGGAGGTCAGAAGACACAAATCAAGGTTTTGTCGCGTTACAACTGAGAATAACCGAATGAAGAAGAAATTATAGCCTCATAAGACTTTTCATAGAAACTGTTCACGAGGCTGTAATTATTTTTGATAAGTTTATTTCCAATTCTAAGCACGATCAAACTTCGTTTTGTGTCCTCTAAACGTATTGGCAAAGTTTCATTGCGATCCGACATGTCGTTTGCAAATAAAAACAAAACTACGTTTGCATGGGAATCGTGTCATGAGGCGCCCTCTTAAGACGCACTTTTGTGGTCATAGTAGGTACGGGTTAATTAAACGCTGTGGAACGTATCCAACGTATTATTATGTAAATTACTGAGACCACACGATTGGCACGTTAGATACCAAATTTGTGTCATTAAAGCAGAAATAAAATTAAGTAGTGCATTTTTTCATTGCAGTTTGACTGTACTGTGGCGAATTCCTTAACACAAAAGGCATGAAATAGCATGTCAAAATAGTGCTGTGTTACGTACCTTATGCTTAAAATGCATTTTAGTCTCACCGGGCTGTTCAAGGTTCATTAAGGTATTAATGCTATCGAATCGTAGATTTTTTTGCCTTAGCTTCTCGGTCGTGGTGGGTCCCAAAAATGACAATCAAGATGATAGAGAGATTTATCTGACACGTTTTGCAAAAAATATCTGTAGAAAATACATCGTGTTATCCATTGGTGGTGCTAGAGTTACTGTGTGGAACCCTTAAGCAAACGTAGATAAGCCTCCTTCTTTAAGTTACCATCTTTCTAACAAAAAAAAATGGGACAGAAAGATATTCTCAAAAAAGTATATCCTCGTTTTTTTTTTTTGTTAAAAAGGCTCCTTGAAAAAGTTTTCTGTGCCAACGCCAAACCCATTTAAATGCCGTCAGCAGTTACGTTTCCAGTAGGCATTTAATTAAAACGACTTATTTAAGTTTAAATTGCTTCAAATGTATCTTTCAGTCTCCATATCACAAGATGGACGAAACGGTATAAATAGGAAAGCATTTAATTAATTATTATTTGTCAATTTCAGATAACATAACACATTACAAGTGTACGTAATACAGAGAAGTTTGTAAAGAGGCTCAAAATTTCACTGATGCCTTCACTTGTCCATTAGCTCAGTTGGGAAAGCGCTGGCACGGTTAGCCAGAGGTCGCGGGTTCAAGTCCCGGCATGGGTGGAAATCTTAGCCTCTAAATAGGTTTTTAAAATTTTTTCTCAGCTCGGGTTAGTGCAACAAAAAGAATATAATTACAAGTGATATAGTAAATTAAAACTCGCCAAACTGTTTTACGCTTGATGGCGAGAGATCGTTCCTTTGTAACGTTTGTATTTACCTACCTATTATAAATGCAAGTAATAAAATACTAATAATACTTATAACGTAATGAGAAAATAAAACAACATAAACTCGCGGCTGTATCCCAAAGGCGTAGGTAAAGACCTTTATCAACATTCAACAACAGTCTTTCGATTCATCAACATTGGGATGACCCATACCGGCCTTTGATACCAATAAAGTATAACAAAAACACTACGATAATAAAACGAAAAACTTTTTAGACTTTCTTAACCGGGCTTTTAATTTTATTTTTATCACACTTTTACATAACTTGGGATTTCGCTTTAACACTTCAAATTTTTTCGCCGTAACAATTACTTGCTAATAATAATAAGAGAGGAAGCCTATGCCCAACAGTGGGCGTCTTTCATGGGCTGTATAGATGCATAGATAGAATAATAATAAGCACAAGAATTCGACACCTCCCACTGCAGGGCACCGGCCTTCGGTCGGAGAATGAACTAGTGACTAATTTCAAGAGCTAAGGTTTGTGAACAATCAGTAATGCTCATGTTACTCACGACCCTTCTTACCCATGGTCCACCTCCTGAGACCACCTGGGAGAACCGTGGGATTTTTTTTACAACGGTTCACCTCTCTGATAAAACATTAAAACGCTCTATTTTTTTATTGGTGACAGTCCGCCTCAAACTTTGAAGAGTTTCGATGTTAAGGTGTATGGTGGAAAAAAAATAATTGCCAAGGAACACCCAGGTGAACAAAGGCGGAGCGTTGTAAAAAAACCCATGGTTCACCCAGGTTGTCTCAGGAGGTGGACCGTGGGTAACAACGGACTCACGATAATTTCCTTCGCAGTTAGCTAATGTTTGTACCGATGACTTTTTTTTCTAAGTTACGTTATCGTCATCATCATCGTCAGCCATTCAACGCCCACTGCAGGACATAGGCCTCCCTCGTGGTTTTTCAAGCTTCCCGGTCTTGTGCCGCCCGCATCCAGCGACTCCCCGTCACCGTAACCAGGTCGTCAGACCGTGTGGTGAGGGGCCATCCCACGCTGCGTCGTCCGGTCCGCGGTCGCCAGGTCAGAACTTTTTCGCCCCAACGTCCATCAGTTCTCCGAGCTATGTGCCCCGCCCACTGCCACTTCAACTGAGCAATTCTTCGAGCTACATCAGTTACGCTACGTACATTTGTGAAACTGTGAATAAAAACCCTGATTGACAGTATTGACATACCTCAGTGCTTGCTACGTACAATGGCCCAACTATAAAGCTAAGTGAGAATCCTCACTACCTACCTAGTTTTACTAATTAGTTTGTGTTTTTTTGTTCACATATAATTATTTTCCGCTGAATATTCTCATCGTAGCATAGTGTTATTGAAATTGAAAATAAAAATATTATTTCCAACATGAGCAAGTTCATAGTGTTAGTAAATAAGTAAACCTATATTCATAGATACTTAAATTTATTGTTAGGGTAGACATGAATGGATGGCCAATGCTTGAGAATTGGGTTATCCACCCTGGCCCCGATCACCCCGAGAAGAGTACTGACTGGCACTGCCACGCGCTGTACATATCAGGGACGCCACTCGCCTACACACAACGACACAACTGCACGGAAGCCATCTGTACTCGAAGCGGCGAATAATCCTATTATTATTGCTACTTTGAATCCACAACTGTGCGAAAACAAAGTCAAAAGCTGAAGATTATTACAAAGATAATCGCCAGAATGGGGATGTTTCGCTGCCTTAGGAGCTGCCTGCCTTCACACAGAATCGAGACACAGAAATAGAATATCGATGCTTACGTTGAAATAAAGTTTTGAATGTCTGAATTCTTTAATTTTTCGACCTAGCAACGACTGCCTCATTGGTCTTGCGTTTTATACGCTTGTCTACCAAAACAAGTCTACCACTGGTAGGCCGCCGTACTTTATTTAGAATGGTCTCAGTCCGGATGAATTTTCGTGTTTGTGATCTCCTTTCCTGGTTCACACAAGGTATCCTAGTATAGGACCAGAGGAAGTTTTTTACTTACTTTATTTATTTATTTAACGAATGTGAGCTTTGAATTAGCTGGGTGAATAAATGACAACGTACTATAACAAACGGTTGACTCGCGCTAGGCCACTGAAAAGAAATACATCTTATTCAACGCTAACCCCTATTTGTCTGATTGAGATTGCAAGCGACAGAGTGGCTGGTTTCGCCATGCACAGTAAACGACGTTAAAATTGGATTCTTCTGCCCGTGGTGCTATCTCCTATCGAAGGTATGTGATCCGCGATCAACTGAAATAACTTAGGTATTCAGTTTTTTTTTCTTTCAATTTTAATTATACACATCTCTGTATACATAAAATTAATTAAACAATGTTTAGACTTAATTTAACATGTGTAAATAACTTAGGGTGATGGTGACCCCACACTAAGCACAGATAGATAGATATCTATGCGCCGCCAGCTCATTAATTCAGCCGTCCAATTCAACGCCTAGGAAGTTTATTAGGCGGCGGCATTCAATTACAAGGCTAGCCTTTTAGTTATAATACAGCATTTTCTGAAACGTTTGACTACTTGACTGAACGAAAACTAGACTTTTTATTAAAAAGCTGAATGAAGAGCCGCCATTTAGTGTAAATTTAGAAAATTCAAGATGGCGTCAACGCAACAGCTGATTTACTTCACCGACGCCTGCTTCGGTATTATGATATGACCATGATATTTGGTTGAAACTGAATTGATAAGGGACAATGCAGTTGTTAAAAAGGCATTCTTGATAGATAAAAAATATATAGGCGCGGAAACGGCAATTTATTATTTTTTTCCTGCGTTCTTTCAAATGGTGAATAGGTTCGAATGATTTGAAGACAACCTCAGTGCACCCTTTTTTCATGCAGTGGTTCTGGTTACCTCCCTAGAGGGTATATAAAAAGCTGGAGGCGCGGAGGGAGGGCAGCCCCCGCCCACTGTAACAAAGAGCATGGGTGCCTACACTTTGTTAAGCAAGGGCGAAGGCACTGCACATCCTTGAAGCAGTCATACGAGTAGAAGTAAATAACGGTAGACGTTACAGTTACCGAGGTCGCGAATAAACTAAAGTGGTGTATCTCGGTCACCCTACCAAAGCAGACGCGCTGTCTGGTACTGAATACTTGGCTAGCCAACGATCGCGCTGCCACCGCATCGTGGCTAAGTATTTTAACAAAAATTCTCTTTACGAAATTTAATGAGACCCTTTCAAAGGTTCTTTAAAAATAATGGAAATCACTTTAAGAATAATGATTGTAACCTAAATAAATTGCTACTTTGCTCTGTGAAAAGTGGTTAGACTACATGAAAATAAACCGCAATAATAGTAATACATACCTACGACCCGACGACAAAATAATTTCCGTTAAAGTCCTCAAAATATAAGAAGCCCGTTTTGCCAGCTACAAAAACCATAGAACCTAACCTAGTTTGAGATCAAAAACATTAAAAATCTAAACTATGAGTAACTTTTCGGGCTACAAAATCTGTTTTTCTTTCGAGCGTTAAATGTTATGCCAGTGTAGTGTCTTTTTATGTATTTTTTCGTGTAAATCCAAAGTAAAATGCATTTTTCTGTAGCTGTCAAAACGGGCTTCTTACATTTCGAAACTATAGTGAACAAAAAAAATATATAAAGACATGGTTTATACATTGGAACCACTGTTGAGCATAGGCCAATAAACAGAGCCCACTTTTGGACATAGGCCCATAAGTTACTGATTAGTAAATTACACGCGCTGTGTCACAAACAGGGCCGCGTCTCGTAAAACTACTATCCATAGTGTATTACGATATTTCGTAGTTTATTATGATGTTCAGTGCAGTGTAGTCGAGTCTGCCTACTTACTAATCTGGGTAAAGTCACTTAACACTTTGCAATGGACATCGAATTGTCATAGAATTTTATTGTAGTTGCATGAATTAAGGTCCTGGATAACCTGCTTTTAAAATTGACGCCCAACTCAGATTATCACCTGCAAAACACAGTTCACGATGAAAATGGCACACAACGTCAATCTTGCTCCTTTGGCAGATTTATGGCTTAATTTTCTGTTCCAGTGACTCGACATTATAAACAACTGATAAACAACAACAAACTCAAATTGCATTTTACCAACAGAAAGGGGATAGCCGTGAGACGATTATATTTTTATTTGTTTGAGAAAAACATTCATAATTATAGGCCTTTGCGTCCATTAAGCATTGCCTAAGAGTTTGACATTTTTTGATTAACTAAAAAGTCCGATTTGAGAGCGGCGTGCCCTACTGCATGTAGGACACGTAAAGGAAGAGTCCATAGAGTCCGGAGTCGGGTCGGTACGGATTTGGTCCCTCCTGGCTCTTTTGTCCGCCAGTGCCGAGCACCATACTTTGTCGCGGGTCTAATTACATTAACCTCTTCACTTGCAGCCCCCCAATTCATCACATGATATTAACTGAAAGGGGTGTCACGGCGGCGCAAAAAAAATTAATGACCGGGTTGCCTAAACTAACCAATGAGCTCATTTGTTTGAAATAAAAAGAATTATACTCTAGACTAACCACTTTACTAAACAATAACAACTTTATAAGCCTTATTCGTTACCACGTGAACGAAGTCGCAGGCACTGCTAGTTTTTAATAAAACAGGCTTACATCAAGTTGAAATTAATTGAAGACCTCAGAGAATCATCCCCCAATAAAACTGAGATAACCCTCTTGATATTTTTACATCATCTAATCCTGAAGCCTACCAATTATTTTCACTGATCGTATTACGCAAAAATAACCACTGAAAAGCGAATTGTTTTCAAACAATCTACTGGCAAAATACGCCCGCTCTCTTCAATTCACCCATCCCATCTATTGAATAATCTCCCTTCTCAAGATCTATAAGCCTAAGTAAAGGAACGTGTGTTGAGTCGATGGAGAGATAGGTATGATAGTGGTATAAATAATAATAATAATAGTTTATTTGAACACAGAATCAGCAAAGGGCAAGATAAAAAGTACCCGAAAATGCATGCAGGATGCACAACGACTAATGAATGTTCATGTAGCGAAAGAGGTCCATCAAGGTCTCCGCCTACCCCTCCGGGATACATGCGTGAGTTTATGTAATGTGTATAGAAATTTTTTTGTTTGAAGTTTTTTTTTTGTCCATTTTTTCTTCAAAATGATCTAGATTTTGAAATGGACACCTAGTTTAACTTGTAGCGCTACTTTGAATAAAAAATGTTGATTTAATTTGATTTGAATTCAATTTGTTTACAATTACTTGGTGAAAAATTACCCCTAAACTAGGCGGCGAGCTATATCTCAGGAGCCAATGCAAAAGGTCTATGCAAAGTGACACATTAAAACCATCAATCTTTTATTTAATTACTTGCTTGCTAAGCGGATTAACCTATGTCCACCCTGAAGGTCTATTCAAATTACTAGTGAATGAATTTTGGTGATTGGAGAAGTACTTTTGGAGAGTACCCCCTACATACAAACTTACAAACATATAAACTTGCAAACTTTTCCTCTTTCGATTAGATTAGATTACATAAGATTAATTCTCTTATAATATTATTACAGTGTAGATGAAGATGTAGACAGTTTTGGAGGAGGTATCAGATCTATTTCATCATCATCATCATCAGCCTATGCTTGTCCACTGCTGGACATAGGCCTCTCCTATTGCACGCCTCGGCTATTCTCATCCAGCTCTTGCCAGCCGCCCTGCGAAGATCATCGCTCCACCGAGTCTGAGGACGTCCTACACTACGTTTACCGATCCGCGGTCTCCACTCAAGAACTCAGATCTATTTAGCTTATGTCAAATACACTTATTTATCGACGATTCGACGGCTATAATCATTTAGTAGCTAGTATACGGAGTATACCCGCCAACCCGCCTGCCAAGCGTGGCGATTATGGCAAAACCCCCTCATGGTTATAAAAAAACTATGAGGGAGGCCTATGTCCTGCAGTGGGCCTCAAATGGCTGATGATGATACGGAGTATATCCAATAAAAGGGGCAGTTGGTATCGACCATGGAGCTCCATGAGGGTCACTAAGGCCTCCAGTGCAGTTTTTGTGAAAAAATTAGACCGTGTTACGCAGAAACATTCCTGCGCACAATAAGTAGGTAACTTTCGAGAAAAACGCTGTTTTATGCTTAAGATTACTATGTTCCAAGTTTTATTGAGGCGTTTTATACTTGTAATCAATATAAAATTAAACAGGTCTTAACAAAAATATGAAAAAAAAATAATGTTATAAAATAAAATAAAAAAGAGTTTTTCTCGGATTTTACTTATTGTGCGTTGGATTTGCGTAACACGGTAAGTCGAGAATTTGATTTGAATTATTGTCTCGCGTGGAAAGTCATTAATGTCATAAGCTACATGTGTTAATATTGTTTTTGTTACACTAACCCGATCTGAGGACAATTTTAAAAACCTATTTAGAGGCTAAAAATTCCACCCACGCCGGGACTTGAACCCGCGACCTCTGGCTAACCGTGCCAGTGCTCTCCCAACTGAGCTAATGGGCAAGTGCATGGGTGGAATTTTTAGCCTCTAAGTAGGTTAAAAGCGGTGGTAGCCTAGTGGGTAGAACCTCGGACTCGGAAGTGGGAGACCCAGGTTCGATCCCCCGTGCGGGCATGTACCTATAACTTGGTTTTCTAAGTTATGTACATTTGTAAAGTTATAGTAGCAATACCACTCGCTAACGGTGAAGGAAAACATCGTGAGGAAACCTGAGTGTCTGAGCTATTCACATACCTCAGCGCTTGAAATCGCCAATCCGCGGTGGGCACGCGTGGTGATTAAGCCCATACTCTCTCCCTGAGAGAAGGCCTGTGCCCTACAGTGGGACGTATATAGGCTGCTTATGAAATAGGTTTTTACATGTGTTAATGTTATTATTCGATACTTATAGGAAAAGCGAAAATTACGCTTTGTAGACAACCAGCGACAACCGTGGATATGTCCTTTCGGTCGCTTTGGCAACTAATTTTCGCAACCGGTTGTGAGAGATAAGTTCATTCTTATTTTTTTGGCAACTAGTTGCTATAAAACAATGTTTATTCTTGCTACGCTATCGGTTGCCGGCGAGGAATAGTTTATTTATTTATTCATTTATTTAAGGAGAAAAAACAGAATTGACAAACTTATAGCATAAAAAGTATTAGAGTCAATATAGTACATTTTGCCAATTCCTCAGCATTTCCCACAGATAGGTAATACTTAATATAATAAATAAGTAAGAGGCGCAATACAGGACTTTAGATTAAGTTCTAAGATTAAAATGAACAAACACTAAAGCAACTATTTTAGAAAGAGATACATACACAAACAATCATTAATATTATAAATTGGAAGAAGTAAACGCAACAAATCGGTACAGCTCATGAATTTGACAGGATTCTTGTGAACATTTGCTTGCAGCACTGCTTTGACTTATGAAACAAATCAACTTCCGTAAATCCGTTATTATTATTGTGACTTCGCCCCGTTACATGAACGAAGTCGTGGTCGAGAGACCAGTAAATGTAGGATTACATATATACATACATACATAAACTCACGCCTGTATCAGATAGCAGATAACAGGGACTGCCACTTGCCAGTCGGATTATGAAATTATAAAATACAGAGTCCAAAATCTACCAGCCGTTTTTATGGGCCACTCACTTCCGCGACATAAAACAAGCCGTAAAAATATCGCCTTCGAATAAATAAAAAAAATCATAAAGTCCGGGTGGGGTCCTAAATGATTACCAAAAATTTATAGGGTTACTTGAAAAATTCGATTAGAGTTTGTCAGTTACAGTTACAAAATGTTTTGTTCAATTATTTACCGTATTTAGGGTTCCGTAGTCGACCCGTTTGCGAGGTAGTAAGCTTCAAAGCACAACATTTTTGTTAGAGTAGTCCCCCCCTTCTCCTGGCTAAGCGGTTGATTGTAGAAACGTGAAAAAATTCAGGGCAGAGCACATATAATGAACTTATGCGTAAAAGGAAAACTATCACGGCTAAGTAGGTTTTCCATGTTAACGAATAAAAGGCGACCAACTTATAAAAGGACAACTTCGTACAAATTTCATTGAAAATTACTTTGATAAAGTTGTTGGTTTTGTGAAGCAGGTAAAAACCCTGTTCTTCTACGGAACCCTACACTGCGCGCGGACTGACACGCACTTGGCCGGTTTTTCATTGTGGCCCCACACCGGAGCAACACCTTATCCTTTCATTTTTCGCCTTTTCAAAGCAAAAGTATAAAGTCAACAGCACTTCAACCTTTACATTTATGTTTCAAAATCGCCCGTAGCAGGACATAGGTCTCCTTCATGGTTTTCATAACCATGAAGGGTTTTGCCATAATCGCCACGCTTGGCATTCGGGTTGGCGATCGCAGTATGCGGTTGGAATCTCAGGAAGACGCTGCTGCCCGTGTCCTGGTTGATTTCCTTAGTCGCCTTCTACGACATCCACGGAAGGAAATCGAGTGAGGCTATTCTTAATCCGGCGCCCCACACCGAACATGTACCTACTATTGGATTATTGCGTTCTTCTTTCCAATTGGTACATCAACACTGATGCCTAAGCCGGCCATGATTCCATGGAAATATTACGATTTATCTCGGAGGCGTGATGCGAAGTAATAAACTTATTTACTTATTTCAATTGTGCGTTGGTTCTGTTTCGTCGACCCTTCGCTTCGTGTGAGATAAGATAAGATGAGAATGGAACCAACTGGCATAAAAATACCAAGCTGATTTAATCCGCATAATATCTACACGGTGAGAGCGGTGACAGAGGAGGGATAGAACTCCAACCTCACATTCGGGAGGTCGTGGGTTCGAATCCCGGCCTGTACCAATGACTTTGTTTTCTAATTGACGAATATTTGTGAATTTGTAGTAGCAATACCACTCGCTAACTGTTTACCGTTAAAACATCGTGAGGAAACCTGAGTGTCTGAGGTCTTCTCATACCTCAGTACTTAAAATGGCCGATCCGAAGCGGGCACGCGTGGTAATAAGGCCCATACTCTCTCTCTGAGAGAAGGCCTATGCCCTGCAGTGTACGTATATATTTCTAGGCTACATGCGCCCGAATACCACGGACACTCAAGCTTCCTCACGATGTTTTCCTTCAAATCTAGAGTGGTACGTAACTAGAAAATATAGTACATGCCGGGATTCTAACCCACGACTTCCCGAATGTGAGGCCGGCGTTCTACCGCCGCGCTGCCACCGCATTTTATTATTTTAGTACAAAAATATTGAGATGTATTTGTCTACATTTGGGGTAAATATAATGGCCACCTCCCTGCACGCTAGATTGCTGCGATTGCTGCTGCCCGCGTGGCATACCTTTCTCTGTGCGCTTGACATCCTGACTCCGAAGTTTTTCTTTGTTTGTACTATAATGCCATAGGGCAGGGATCACCAATAGCGGACCTACCTCTACTGACTCTAAGAAAATAGAAACAGGCTGAATACATCGGTCTGTAAAGCTAGGGCCTTCTCTCTTTGGCTTAGTCACTATGTGTGCCCACCGCGCGGCAATATCAAGCGCTGAGGTATGTAAACAGCTCAGGCACTCAGGTTTCCTCACTATGTTTTCTATCACAGTTAGCGAGTGGTAGCTGAGTGGTAGCGAGCGTGTTATACTTGATTTCTACTACAATCTTACGGTGTTACTTGTAAAAACGAGATTCCTTAACACCCTCTTTAAATTTAGTTTAGAATGATATTTCCCTTTACTCAAGACTACTTTAACTGCATCGTGTTTTATAAAAACTTAATTCCGGAATGAAGTTAATAACATAAGGGTGTTGTTTATAAAACACGATCAGTTTCACGAAAGGTTTATACCCTTACGGCCTTATTTCTAAAAACACGATTCCTCTAAAGCACTCCTGAGAGTCAGTTTAACCCTTAATTAATCTGTGGTTACGACTTCTCCTTGTAAAATCTCCACGACAGACTATTTTAATCGGCGTTTTATGGAATAGTATTTTTTTGTAAATAATACCGTTAGATTATATTTATTCGGAACAGTCAACAGCAAAAACATTCAGGCACCTTCCCTAATACGAGTCTATCCTGAAAACTAGTTGGCTAGGCGGTGTCTGGCCATTATTTGAGGCAAAAGAACTGCCCCGTTTATCCTCCAAACTCCTGCCACACCTCTTTCGTTCCTCATTTACGCTCAATTCTCTTATAGCTGCGGTCACTCACAATATGATAATAACATAACATCCCCACAAAACAATCGCTTGTCCTGGCGCCAAACTAGGCTGCCCTGTTAAATAGCCTTGGGTAACTCAGGAGCCAGATATGAGAGGACACACATCTCCCTTGCCGTCAAGTGTGTTCCAGTCATATCCCAGAGATGTCAACTATATCTGGCTCCCTCACACATATTCTCAACTCAGTACGGTAGACATCTACCTAGCTCATGCTACTATATTCAGCTCACAAACAGTGCGCGAGAGCGAGACCGAGATCTGCGTTCGGCTGCATTTCACGTCGCAGTAATAAACGAGCGACGAGAAAGGGGTCACCAGATACCTACAAATGTATTGACTTGGTGCCCTTTTTGATCGCTATTGGTAAGTACGGGTGGCTTCTTCGGCCAACATCGGGCATAAAGTCGCAGTACTCGTACTAATAAGATGAACGGAAAAGACGATAATCATATATGTTTGTCACGCTTTAATTAACGACCTGTGAAATAGATATCACCATATTCATAAAAATGTATCGACTAGGTGATCTTTCGATATCTTAGTTTGGTGCGTAGCACAGGAAAGTCAAAAGTAGTCTTAGTAAAAGTAAAAGCAGTTAAAAAAATAGACACGTGCAAATGCATTGTTTACGTTTTGAATAAAGTACATAGTTTGCGATTGAAGGTCACGCTAGATCGTGTTAACCGACTGACTCTGAGGAGTTTTTTAGAGGAATCGTGTTTTATAAATAAGACCGTATATAAAGTGTCAAAAGTTAATTAATCAAAATGTACTTACTCGTATATCTAACATTTTGATTTTGGTTTGAACTCCTCTTATTTGCATAGACTGATAGTAAAAAAAGAGCGCGTGAGCTGGATAAAGTAGGAAACAGATAGACTAGACTCACTCACCACTTGTGTCATACAGCTCTTGTTCTATGGCTCTTATTTCCACACACACTCACTCGATCGTATGTCGTAAGAGCTAGGATACAAGTGGTGAGCCAGATATGATACAGATATAGTGTGTCCCGGTGAGCAAAGATATGAGATATAACATCTCCCTCTAAGGACACACTTTGCGCAAGTCTACTGTTAAATGGTAACCAGGCAAGGACATCACAAACATGGAAAAACACCCAGACTGAGACCATGTGTACATGAACGCCTAGTGTGAATCGAATCGAACCCACGACCTCAGTCATGACAAGCAAACGTGATACTGCTAGACCAACGAGGCAGTCACACCGACTGAATGCACCGGATAAATATACCATGTTGATATTTAGCTTTCAGAGGAATAGTAGGGACGAAACGAATTTTGAATCGCAAGAAGTTCCTCCTGGCCACGCGTGCCACTGGAATACTTCTTCAACATCTTCTGTCTTTTCAAGACAAAGATAACCTCGTAGTCTTCGTACACAAAACTCCTTTTAGTTAGGAAAACTACAGTAAATTCGTTTAAAATATAGAATAAAATAAAAATTGCAAATCAAAGGCACGAAGTTGGCGATGTTTTAGGTGCGGTTCAGTAGAGTTGACGACGTTAGGTGCGGTTCAGTAGAGGGTAGGGGTTTGCAAAATTCCGGTGACGTAAGGCGCGTGACACACAGATGGGACGTGGGGCGAGGATGCGATAATTATTACCTAAGCATTTCTAGTGGCGTGTTCCCGGACGCATGGAGAATGGGAGTCGTGTCACCGATACACAAAAGTGGTCCTAGATGTGAGCCATCAAATTACCGCCCGATTTCTCTATTATCAACTTTGGCAAAGATTCTTGAAAAAGTCGTAAATAAACGTATAGTATACTTTCTTGAATCCAACCACATTCTATTCGATAAACAGTACGGTTTCAGACGTAAAAAGTCGACCGAAGATGCAGTGGGGGACTTAACTGATCACGTTGCTTCGCTCTTAGACCGAGGTAATGCCTGCGCTGGTGTCTTTCTAGACCTGGCGAAGGCTTTCGACACTGTGTCAATACCAATTCTGTTGAGGAAACTTGAATATCTCGGGATAAGAGGTATTGCACTTGATTGGTTTCGTAGCTATCTGACTGGTAGAGTTCAACGTGTTAGAGTGGATACCACTATCAGTGATCCATGCCCGGTTAATTTCGGAGTTCCTCAGGGCAGTATTCTCGGCCCCACCCTTTTCTTGGTTTACCTCAACGATATCTCGTATTTGACGTTAACTAATGCCGAGCTATTCTGCTACGCTGACGACACTGCTATTATCTTCCACGGCTCTACATGGGAAGAAACATATTATCAGGTTGAGGAGGGAATGGCTACCATTGCTTCCTGGCTTGAAGATAATTTACTGTCCCTTAACACTGATAAGACTCATTTGATATGTTTCCATAAAACTAAGGCCTCCCAGCCACCGACATCCTTGCACGCTAAAATTCACTACTGCAAAACATCACTTAGACGGAGCTCAGATAGTCCAATCTGTCATTGCCCATACATCTCTAGAGCTACCTTTACTAAATACTTGGGTGTAATTCTTGACCAAAATCTGTCGTTTAAAAACCACATTCACACGCTCTCAGGTCGAGTAAGGAAAGTCATTAACATTATGAAGTTACTCAGGAGCTGTGCTGATCATGAATTGCTTAAAAATATTTATGTTGCCATCTGTCAATCTCTGTTAGCTTACTGCCTGCCTATATGGGGTGGTGTCGCCAAGACTACCTTGATACAAGTAGAAAGGGCCCAGCGCTCCGTCCTTAAAGTTATGTTAAAAAAGAAATATAGATATCCCACTGCCAAACTCTATCAGGAATGCCAACTCCTTAGCGTACGAAGACTTTTCATATTGAATTCCACAATTAAAGTACACAAGAAAAATCCTCTAAATAAAAACAATGAAAGTAGATCCCGAAGAAATGCTAGATTAGAAGTCAAAGCAGTTAAAACCACATTTGCTAAAAGATTCTCAGCCTTTCTCCACCCCTATCTATACAATAAACTCCTCCTTACCTGCGATATCAGACAGTGCAACCTTCGTGAATTCAAAATGAAAGTTAAGAACTGGCTTCTGGAGATTTCGTACGATGCCACGGAGGAACTAGTAAAGGTCATATCGTAAAACATACAAATTATCGTCACTTGCATACGGCACACGCACACACACACACACACACAAACACACAAACACACACACACACACACACACACATTACTTCAGTTTAATTCTTGGTAATATTTTAAGTACCTATATATGTATGCTTATAGGCTGGACGTGTTCTGCAATACTACCTGCAATTTATGGAGTTAGCTCCATAAATCTATCCTGCCATTCGAACCACTATGCTCATCTCTAGTATGGTACCCACGATACAGGCTTGCCTAGTGTGGGGCCGCAGTGTAAAATTGTATCGTTGAATATTGTTAACTTTAAGATTGTTTACATACATATAGATACTTTCATGTCTCACTTATAGTAAATAAAGATTTATTATTATTTATTAAAAAAAACAAAAAAAAAAAAATGTATAGGGCCGGTTTCTGACTTGAGAATTTCACTAAGTAAATTCTTAAGTAACGTTCTGTCACGCTCTTTTCTGAGAAATTCGAAGAGACGGCACTACAGTTAACCATTTACTTAGCGAAATTCTCAATTCAGAAACTGGCCAATAGAGTCCCATACCACAGTCCTTGCTCTGCGATCGCTCCTGGTCTGTGACTCTGTACATATTACCGCGCCCTCGACCCACGTCCCATCTGTGTGTCTCGCGCCTAATGACGGACGGATGGTGGCTGATGGTGCCTCCTTTTTTGAAGTCTCCTAAAAATATCACTTGACACCTGGCTGTGGGCTGTGACATTCGCTTTTATAATAATAATAATAATAATAAGCCATTTATTTCCAAAAAAAACATTACATGCATAGATTTTTAGATTCACCTAAGATAACTTGCCATAAAATAAAATCATGATTTCATAAACATTCATGGTTAATTTAACAATTGAAAAAATTATAATAATAAAACTAATTACTATTAATTAATTTCATTCACTTAAAATCATAATAAAATTTCATATTAAAGGTAAATTAAAATAAAATAGTAAAAATTTATGTTAATAAATAGAAATAGTTATCAATAGATTCAATTAAATTAATTCATTCACTTTGTTATCACAATATAAAGTTAAAATGTCAGTTTTCATTTGGACTGCTCGTATGTCGAGCATAGGCCTCCTCCATCCCGCGCCAAGTGTGCCTGTCTGCGGCTAGCCTCGTCCAAGTGATGCTGGTCCAAGCCACGATGTCATCTCGCCAGCGGCGTGGCGGCCGGCCCGGGGGGCGGCGCGACCCGCGGTGATACCAATGTAGCATTTATTTATTTTTTTGACATTCGCTTTTAGGAGACTAAAAACACACAAGAGCGTGTTATACTTGGTAGCAATAATGTATCGGATTAGATGAAATTAGATTAGATTAAAACTCTTTATTGCATGTCACATATTTTTAAATAGGATTGAAACGACACTTTGAAAATGTTACTTTGAAATTTGTTTTCTATCGAGCTATGTTTTAAGAAGAATAAGTCACATTTACATAGGTGGGCGAGACTTGCCACCGAGTGGGTGCCACAAGGCGGTCGTCGCAGGAGAGGTAGGCCAAGAAGAGGTTGGCGAGACGACCTCGACCGACACATGCCGGAGTGGTCTGAGGTGGCACACGACAGAAACATCTGGTCTGAGTTGGGGGAGGCCCTTGCCCAGCAGTGGGACATAAACGAGGCTACGTAAAAAAAAAAAAAGTCACATTTTCACATAGGTAGCTAATTAAGTAATCAAACAAACAACACATAGAAAGAAAAAAGCCCGGCCTGAGCGGGATTTCAACTTGCACCTTTAGTATACTGTGCGCATACTGTAGCGTGCTTACAAACTAAGCCATTTGAACCTCGCCTCAACACTGCGAAATTTCTTCTAACATGAAAATCAATTAAAACATTGAACTAAAAACACAACGCTGAGTCAGCTGCCTTTTGTGGCAACTTAGATACACCACAGGCTACATCTATGGTCCTGTTTTATTTACTCGTTTTGTCTGTTGTGCATTTAGTGTTCTTTCTATTGTTGTGCATATTATGTTACTTATCTGCTTATTTTGTTCCTGTGATGTATCTTGTTGGTAAAATAAATGTCTTTCTTTCTTTTCACGTTCATTCGGACATTCCCTTTAAACAATCTGTCCATAGATGAAGATACAAATAGTTAACATCTTATAGATTTTCTACACAATCGAATGAATGAATGAATAACCATTTATTGCCAATAAGACAGATATGTTACACTTAACTTACAGACTAATTAGAAACTAAGTTGCTTATATTTTATTTTAAACAAGTTCTGAAGTAGAAAAAGCTTGGCAATCAGACAGACGCTCAGCCTATCCTGCGGCATCCTACAGCGCTGATTTTCAGCGAAGCCCGAAACTTACAGTAATTTACGTCAAATATCAAGAGTTGGATAGCTTATCTATCGATGGATCGATATCGGAAACGAAAATAAATTTACTGTATACGCGTGGCCGCTCCACCTACAGACAAAGTGTAGGGAGGAGTTGGCACCAGGCGCTGGATAAATCGTAATATAGTTAAAGGCATGGTTAAGTGTCAGTGAAATCGAGATAGCGTAAGTGTGTAAGCGCCACACTTCTCTGTTCACTTCTCACTCGGCGCACTTCTCTCACACATGTAAATGCGGCATCTTCTAAGTTTGTTTACGAGCGCGAGTCACTGGAGTGGAACAAAAAACTAAACGGGGAATAATATTGTGCCGGAAATTGGGGCAGAATAAACACTATTGTTGTTTTGTCATTGTGCTTTTTTAAGCTAGATTTAATTGAGAATAAGTGAAATGAGGTTTGCTTGTGATAGACGTGAAACCATAAAAATAAAGGGAAAAATTTTGATTAGTCGAGTTACAGTACAAATGTCGGGTTACACGGCCGTTGGTTTAACGTGAAACGTCATATTTTTGTAAGCGTTAATTTTTAGCTCAAACTGTGCAATGTGTTACGCGGTACTGGTGCCCTCTAGCGGCCCCTGTCAGGAGGATTTAAGTAATTGCTACTTTGCTCTACTCAACGATAAATTAATTAATTGCACACGACATGTAGTTACAGAGTTACGGCCCTCGGCAAGGCGACATGGTTTCGTTGCATGCGGTTTTAGCAAGTGACCCCCAACTGCCAAACTAAAACATGTTTAACGTCAATATCCTATGTATTGTTATTTAATACTGGGTATTTCAGAAAGATCCGATGAAACTTCAGGGAGTTATTTTACTCATCAATTCAAACAAATTTTAAAAATATATCAATTTTGTTATTAGCTCGAGGGAATGTATGAAATAGTTTAAATTTACTTTTAAATTATCGAGGCCTATGATGTCCAGCAGTGAACTTCTTGTGGCTGAATGATGATGCTGATGCTAACCACACAAGGACGTCACAAACACGGAAAAACACCCAGGATGTGGCCATTATGGGATACAAATCACTCCAGCTCTTCACTGCTTGCAAAACTAGGATACCCAGTGACATAGTAACCAGACAAGGACTTCACAAACATGGAAAAACACCCAGGCTGGGGCCATTATGGGACACAAATCACTTCAGCTTTCCACCGCTAACGTCACTGCTTATGGATAAAAAATCGTGTAGTGTCGCCCTTATATCGAAATACGCGTCAGCGGCACCCGCGATACCGAGGAATTTCATCTAGAGGCGCGGCTAGTATCCAGTAATAATAATAATTTCCACACAACACAATCACTTGTGCTGGCCCCAAAACTAGGACACCCAATGATATGGTAACCAACAAAAGCGTCGCAAATAGGGAAACAACACCCAGACGGGGGCCATTATTAGACGCAAATCGATTCAACTTTACAGCTTACGGAGTAAAAAATCGGGTAGTGTCGCGTTCATATTGAAATACGCGGCAGCGGCACTTCCGATACCGAGGAATTTCATTTAGAGGCGCGGCTGGTATGCGATGCGCCCGACTTTCCGCCACCTTAGGTTGCATTCACAGTGCGTTGCATTCGGAGCGGTGGTAGGGCCACAGTACAAATAAAGCGGTCGGTCGGTAGAACACTTGCCTCACATTCAGGGCCAAGTTTCGTAAGACTACAATTCGTAGCTTATTATGACAATTCGACAGAAAACAATGTCCCAGGCACTGCAGCGTCCGAGTGGTCCCTTCACCTATCTTGTGTAAGTGAAGGTGCCACTGGACGCTGCAGAAATCATCTCATTAGGTAGATGTAAAGGCCAAAGCGTATTATTCACAGTGCGTTCTAAGTAGGCGGATGCATATTCAGCTCTATGTTACGCACACCAAGTCCTGAATAATTCCAACGGTCTCACAGTCAAATTCTGTTAATTAACAAGTGATTGCGTTATATTGATGTTATTTATAATAATTTAAGTACATGAAATATTAAGTATTGTTAAAATAGCAGAAGCTGTAAAACACATAAGGGAAACCTTGGCGACACTTATACACAAAAATATGTAAAGGTTTTTTTTAGTTCTTAACTAAAAATTTATTCATTATTTAAATAATAATAAATAAATAACTCCACCAATCCGGACTTGGCCCCCGTGGTGGAGTATGGCCTATACCTTCCTCAGGGAAGAGACCCGTGCCCCTCGGTGGGGACATAATGGGTTGATGATGAAAAATAACTTTCACATTTTCCAGGTGTTTCTTTATATATTTGATATAAAGATTTCACAAGTAATAAGATATTTTCAGCCGACTGGTAAACAGCAATACGAGAGTGCAAACGCAGCCTTACGAAGTCTAGTGGCATAATTACGGAAGATCCTATTAAATAGAAGGGGTAAATACGTCATTTATATTACTATCGTCTTCGATTTATTGTTCATTACAAAATCCGCATATTATACAATGGAAAATGGGGGAAGTTTTCCCGTCAATACTAACGACATTGACTATTAGGAAAACTTTGAAATCGCGAAAAATATATCTGCTATCCTAATCGCTGAATTCTGCGTGGTTTGAAAACTGCGGTTATATAATTAGTGATTCAAAATTCAATCTATTTAGAATACCTATTATATTCCTTTTTTTGTTGCACTAATCCGTGCTGAGACTATTACTTTTAAGTTTAGAAGAAAATATAAAAAAATTGAGTTTCAAAATGTTGTTTCGCGTTGAGAAAATTTGTTTCAAAAAATACCACCACCTCCCCGTCTATCAGAAGAATGACCCATGGACCCGCGGCGCGCGCGCACCGCTCCAGCGGGCTACTAATGGTTCTCACAGATTCGAGTATGTGTTAAGATATTTTTGGAACGTGCCTTTATTAAAAAAACAAGCTAGCGTATTCGATTAGGGGACACATTCAATTTGCTATAACTTTCAAAATACGCTGTGGATATTTTAAATAAGTCTAAAAAGGTAAGTATTCTTAGAAAAAACTGAAATAACCAACAACGCGGGATCAACCCGCCTGCTTAGTATTAAATACTCAGCAGTTCGGTTGTTTTTTTGACTATTTAGTGATTTTTTACTTCTTTTTTGATTGCATATGAACTATGCTAGGCTATAGCCTATACAACCAGCACAAACATGAGGAATCGATTGAGATCTTCTTTCTCTAAATCTGACCATTGGTTACGGAGTTATGTGAGGGTACGTAGAATCGAGCACACTTACATACATACATACATTCAAGTAAAGCAATCGCATTACCCTCCTGACTCCTCCGTCCTTTTTGGCTCCTCCCTCAGAAAAGGGCTCCTCCGCAGTCGAGTAAAAATAAAATCTGATTATAGATAAGCCATGAATATGGGTCAAATGATACCGTGGAAAACCCGCGAACAATAGATTCTATTCAATTGGGTTCTGAGAAGGATTGACGTCGTTGAAATTACGTATAGTAGACGAAGGAAACTCGGAGCACATTTATTATTAGCTACTGATACTTTTTATTCGGTCACAATCGATTGATTATGTTACGAGACACTTATTACTTGAAAGCATCAATAAGAAGGAAACGGCTCCAATGTTTCCGATGAAATTAAGTATGTTGGGGATTTCGGGGATGATAAATTGCTAGGTTTCTAGCGAGGCGTAAAAATATGTTACGCGATGTCATTGCAGAACACACCGGCAAAGTGCGAGTCGGACTCGCGCACTTACAGTTCCGTACAATTATCTAATTTGAGAACAGCGCCATCTATAGAAACCAACAAGAAGCGTTTAACATTGACATTTAACGACATGACATCGGCGCTGTGAAGATTACACTGATGGCCGCTAGATGGCGAGCGCTCTCTTTAGACAACGTTTGTCGTATGGGAGCCCCCCTTCAATATTTCTTTTATTCTGTTTTTAGTATTTTTTGTCATAGCGGTCACCGAATACATCATCTGTGAAAATTTCAACTGTCTAGCTATCACGGTTCATGAGATACAGCCTGGTGACAGACACACATACAGACAGTCGGACAGTGGAGTCTTAGTAATAGGGTCCCTTACCCTTTTGGTACGGAACCCTAAAACAGGTTCCCCACCACTGGTAGCGTTACAATAGCTCAGTTGGTAAACAGCGAGTGAACGAAACAAGTCAGTGATTTCATGTTTGCTCAATTTTCTCACGTTCCTTTTTTATTATTTTATTGTTTATTTAGTTATTTCATTACAAAAAACGACAAAGAAATGGGAATTTATTTTTTAATTTTTCGTAGTCCATCAACAGATGACGCCACACGACATTGAATCACAGTGAGTTTATATTTCTGTTACACCGGATCTCTGATTTTGGTTTTAAAAAAAACCATTAATTTCACACACAACTTTTAATGTATTAGAAAAAATAAAACAGTGGACGAAAATTTTAAATATATTACAAAAACATAAATGTTGTCTTATGTGAGTCGCGCGCAGCGTTCTGTGTTAGTCTGACGGGATGAACCAGCCTCTAGATGCAACTCCAGCTTGGGCGTGCGGATAGGGCACATTGATCAGCAGCATCCGTTACATATCCAGGATATCACAACCCCCCGCAGAAGACTGAAATTCTGGGTTAATTGACGAATTTCAAGGAATCGCGGAACTGGGACGGGAGAACCTTCGCTTTGTAAATCATTAACAACATCGGCTATAGGGGTTGTGTTTCTAAGGGCCATTTTCTGAATTGACAATTTCGCTAAGTGCCTAAATAGTTAACTCCTCCGAAAAGAGCGTGACAGAACGTTACTTAAGTATTTACTTAGCGTAATTCTCAATTCAGAAACCGGCCCTAAAGGAGACAACAAATTTAGGTATCCTTGAACTATCTTATACATTTTATCCCGGTCAGTGATTTTATTTTTGTTCGTCTTTTACACCTTCCTTTATTTATAAGTATTCTTTCATTTAGATAATTAATTTAAAAAATGTCAGAAAAATTGTGTTTTAAATTATTTTATATTTTTTTTTTGAGTTTCAATCCAAAAGTTTTGTAAGCAGTTTACGAACTACAAAACTTTCGGACACAACTGTACATCGCAAATCTAAAGCTTCCGGTCAAGCGAGCCTAGTTGGAATGAATCTTCGTAATGTGATACTATCTAGCTTGGTAATAGCTTCGGCGAAAACCTATCACATTAATATCATAAACTACGTTGAAGCTACTAAGGTCTTTCGTGGTTCGTTCGTTGACTCGTACGTATGTTTGTAGGAGTTATAATTTATTTTTATACTTAGATAGGGAATGTACTACAATCACCCCAAATTTGACACTTGTACCTACGTAAATAGGTAACGGTTTTACCACAGAGCATAATGGTTTCATGCATGAAAAACACTACTCAGGCGCGAGACACACAGATGGGACGTGGGGCGAGGACGCGGTAATATGTATAGAGTCACAGACCACAGTCTTTGCTCTGCGGTCGCTCTTGGTAATGTGACTCTATAAAAAGTACATCTTATCGCGCCCTCGACCCATCTGTGTGTCGCGCGTCTTAAAGATAGTCTGTGGTGGAGATTTTACAAAGAAAAGTCGTAATCTCAGATTAAATAAACTAACGCAGAACGTCAAACTACATTCCGAGGCAAAGACGTGGCACATGTCATTAAATGTGTCAAGCGGGGAAAGTCACCTGGCCACGACGGTCTCAGTATTGAGCACCTGCAATATGCAGGTTCACATCTACCGCGGGTGCTAGCCATGTTTTATACACTGTGTGTGTCGCACTCATACTTACCTACTCAGCTTATGAAGACTGTTGTAGTACCCATTGTCAAGAATAAGACAGGTGACTTATCGAGTAAATCTAATTATAGGCCTATTTCACTGGCGACGATAGTGGCAAAAGTGCTCGACGGTCTGCTTGATGCTCAACTGGGCAAGTTTATTAAACTACACGATGCGCAGTTTGGTTTTAGAGCCGGACTATCTACGGAGAGCGCAATAATGAGTCTAAAGCATACCGTTGCGTATTATGCAGATAGAAAAACGCCAATTTACGCCTGTTTTCTAGATTTATCTAAAGCCTTCGATCTTGTAAATTATGACGTACTATGGAGAAAATTAGAGGAGGCTAAATTACCACCGGAACTGGTTTATATTTTTAAGTTTTGGTATATGAACCAGACCAATGAGGTAAAATGGGCAAGTGCAGTATCAGAGCCATATAAATTGGAGTGTGGAGTTAGGCAGGGTGGACTAAGTTCTCCTAAGCTGTTTAACTTGTATGTAGATGCCCTGATCGCCGGGCTCAGCAGCAAGCATGTAGGCTGTCGGATTGACAACGTTAGTGTCAATAATATAAGTTATGCTGACGACATGGTGCTGCTGGCCCCGACGGTCAGTGCATTGCGGGAGTTGTTAAAGACATGTGAGAGGTATGCCACTGAGCATGGGCTGAAGTACAATGAGACGAAGAGTGAATTCATGGTTTTTAAATCGGGAAACAAATTACCCTCATCTGTGCCACCAGTGGTGCTCAACGGGACACCTTTAAAACGAGTTACTTCTTTTAAGTATTTGGGGCACATTATCACCGAGGACTTAAGCGATGATGCAGATATGGAGCGGGAGCGGAGGGCGCTGGCGATCAGGGCCAATATGATCGCCCACAGGTTTGCTCGGTGTACAGAGGCCGTAAAAATCACCCTATTTAAAGCTTACTGTACATCCATGTATACTTGTAGCCTGTGGACGAAATATACGGCGCGGTCGTTTAGTGCACTCCGCATCCAGTATAATAACGCCTTTCGGGTGCTGTTGCGGCGGGCGCGCTTCTGCAGCGCGTCAGGCATGTTCGCGGCGGCGCGCACGGACTGCTTCTATGCCATCTTGCGCAAGCGCAGTGCCTCCGCGCTGAGCAGATTGCGCGCCAGCACCAACAGCATACTGAGAGTGATGGCTGATCGACATGATACACGCTTTTTAAAACAATGGTGTCGATCACATGTAAATATTTTTGTTAACAATCTAAAATAATTAATTAATTTTTGTCTTTACGCCTACTAACCAAACTGTGTGTATATTGCTTACTAATCAAATGGATCAATGTTATCTGAAATAAATAAATATTATTATTATTAGGACAAGTTTCTGAATTGAGAATTTACCTAAGTAAATACTTAAGTACCTAACGTTCTGTCACGCTCTTTTCTGTGGAATTCATCTGGAATGAAATGAAATGTTTCACATTTTTTAAAAAAAGAACATCATAGAAACCATTTGAAAAAAGTTTCATTCGAAAACCTCAAACCATGAAGATTCTATGTCAATTCAATGGGATACCGCCGTTTAGCCAAAGTATTTTTCGCCAAATTTTACTTCCCAATAAACTTATAGCATCAGTTTCATTTCCCAAATGAAACTTTAGCAAGTTTTCATTTCGCATTTTATTCATTTGGTCAAATTATCAATTCGCATAATTTTCCTGCGTCAAGTTTTATTAAGACAAACGTTTATTATGCTAACGTTTTATTTTGGCAAGTGTTATACATAATATAGCAAATAATTGTTTGATTAAATTTATATTTCGCATTTTGTTCATGTGGTTAAGTACTATTAGGCATAAATACAAGTAATTTAAAAATTTAAGCTTAAGATACATTTATTTGTAGTATTATATTCTGATTTAAAAAAAACTTACGAAAGCAATTTGGTGTAAAAAGTGTGTTTAAAATTTGGTTGTTAGGTCAGTACACATAAGCAAAAATAGGTTCGAAGTTCCAGGATGGAGCCTCGCTGCGCTCCGCTCCATCCTGAAACTTCGGGTGTTAGTTCTTTTTTTTATATAAAAGCGAAAAAAAGTATTTCACTAAAAAACTTAGTTTTGAGTCAAACAAAAAAATTTTTGTTCTAGTTTACATTTCGCATTTTATTCATTTGGTCAAATTATACTTTTGACTGAATAATGCTTGGTAAAATGAATTTTGACCAAGTATTTATTTGGTAAACAATAACTTGCCATAATAACTTGTGCTAACTGTTTATTTGCTTTAAGTTGTTTTGAGAAATGTTTTTTTGCCAAGTGATAATTTGCGGAAAATAGTTTGGGAAGTAATACTTTGGGAAACGATTTTTGGCAATACATTAGTAAACCCAATTCAAAGAACCTATTGCAATATAACGGCAATTTCATACTTTAACCCCTAATAATACCACACGCTAACTATGAAGGAAAACATCGTGAGGAAACCCGCGGCTTGGTTGGCTCCGCACGTATTGACTTGTCTTTACTGTGGGCTAGGCCGACTAAGCTGTCCGGATGGCAAGCCTACTCCATCCAAAAAACAATGCCCCAGGTGCTGCAGCGTCCAAATGGTCCCTTCACCCATCTAGTGTGTGATGGTGCCACTGGACGCTGCATAAATCATCTCATTACGTAAATGCAATTTAAAGGCCAAAGTTTTTATTATTATCTAATGCATAGTTCACACCCAACTTAGTAAACGACGTAATCAAGTAGATCAAAAGCTTATGTCTGGCTAGATCAAGTGGTTTCCATACAATAGTGTTGCTCTATCGATTCCGTGGCAGGCCTTCTCAACTTTGGTCCCGGGCGTTTTGACCAACAATGAAATTCCAGCTTCACAGACACAGAGACAAGTGCATGCGTGACAAAAAAAATGCCTAGGCAATTTTCTTGAAAAATACATACATAAACTCATGCCTGCATCCCGGAGGGGTAGGCAGAGGCCAGAGTTGGCAAATTGCCACGATCCTGACAAAAACGTTCAAACATCGCATTTGGGCTTTAAGTAACTCTAAGGTTTTGTGGGGAAATGAAACAAGATGAAACTAAGCTTCAATTAAATAATTATCATGTTTCAATGTCAATACTAAGTCAATAAAACCAATAATTCATCAGTTGGGCAGGAAAGAAACTCCAGGGTTCATCTTTTCAAATATTTTTTTAACCGACTTAAAGAGGAGCTCCGAAAGAGAAGCTTCTCAATTCGACCGTATATTTTTTATGTATGATTATCGATAATTTTTTACCACGTTGTCTGGTTTGAAGGTCTATCTAGCTACTGTAACGATTCCTCTTTAAAGTAGCTGGCTGGCAGAGCCTTCTCGTCTCATTTTGAATATTTTGAAGGGAATCGTTACGTTTTGTTTTAGATGTCAGTCGATCCCCAGCTAGGCAAGGGAATCGATAAAAAAGAGCAATAAAAAGATATATTGCCCGTAATCCGCGTATTAATAAAGTAGCGTGTTACATATTGGTGGAGGCGCCTAACGTTCCCAGTGAAAAATTTAGTTCGCGCCCGAAGTGTGCACGAGTTGGTGCCTCGCGTACGAATAGGGAAGAAGATACCCGAGATTTCTTACAACCAGGCGAGTCGCCCGAAGAGGAGTCACTGAAAGGAAAATCGAAGTGCGTGAAGCACCATCAGGATAGTGCTCACCCAGTGTGTAGAGCACTAAGGCGCAATTTCGTACGGGCATAAGGAGCAAGTTTGCGTTAACCACGTCGCCCCGGGCTACCAAGCCACCATTAGCGTAGATATAGGAGGAGGGAGCCCGATGTGACGTACCTACCCCCCAAAATATGGTGCGGCGGGAGCGGCAACTGGGTGGACTGTATTAGCGAACAATTGCCCACACCAGGAAGGTGCTCGTTGGTAAGCGTTGGGGTGGACGTACCTGGATTTCACACCCGCGGATGACGAAGGACGATCACGGCAGCCTAGGTGAGCGCTAGATTTGAACCATTGAGTTCTGGCACACTGACCGAATTAGTAACGGAGCGTCATGCGTTCCCCGGGATTGTACAATTTCCCCGACACTGTAGGACAGATGACTGACGTTAGGTTACCGAAGTGTGTTAGCTAGGGTAAATTTTAATTGTAATTAAAATTTTATGATAACCGGGGGGGGAAATGTAACGATTCCTCTTTATAGTAGCTGGCTGGCAGAGCCTTCTCGTCTTATTTTGAATATTTTGAAGGGAATCGTTACGTTTTGTTTTAGATGTTAGTCGATCCCCAGCTAGGCTAGGGAATCGATAAAAAAGAGTAATAAAAAGATATATTGCCCGTAATCCGCGTATTAATAAAGTAGCGTGTTACACTACACAGCCCATGAAAGACGCCCACTGTTGGGCATAGGCCTCTTCACCGTCAAGCCAACCTCGCCGGTCCCCTGCTAATCTCGTCCACTATCCTCCTATCATTTTCTTAACGTCATCGCCCCTTCAGGTAGTCGAGTAATATCAGGTACCCGATGGGTAGTATCGGGTAGTATCGGGCCACTTTCAGCGTGGTTCCATATCAAACTCTTCATTTTATTGCGTGTTTTTCCTGAAGTAGGTGTTTAGCTGCAGCTATGAGTAAGGTAGGTATTGGCACGCGTCCCCGGCTTGCCCAGCGCTGCCGTGTGATGTCCTAATCACTCTGGAGCACATAACAAAGCGGATGGCGACAGTAATCGAGTGTGACGTGTCGCTTACACGACATGGATGATGGATTGCGGTGAAACAATACGCCTGGCCTACTATCGCTGAGATAGAACCAGCGCTAAGTTTGTCCGAAGTAGGATAGAACCGACTAGATGGAACCAGCGCTAAGTTGGTTCCAAATAGTACGAGAATCATAGGCATTTTGGATTTCTTATGCTATAATTTGTTACGCCGTTTGGGCAGTTTATACTTGAGATTGTATCCACTAAGCGACTGCTCTCTTGCTTTAGATATTTAAGTCTAGGAAACCTATAATTCGTTTTTTAAGTGTTCACTTTAATTACTAACGTAAATTTGTCGTACTGGTTGGTTTTCCTAATAAATAAAAATAAGATAAAATAAATAATCGTGAGTCGAGGGAAACAAATATAACGTAAGGGGCTGTTAAATCATTCCGTTACAGCATTTTAGCCATTTCCAACCCCACCAACCAAAAGGAGCCTTATTTCAATCCCAATCTATACCAATAGCTTATAACTAACTTATATCATTGAGGCCGACTGGCACCACTTTCTTAAATGTGGCATAAATAGCATTTAACTAAGATTCTGCATACAAAAGTCGATTTGAATGGCGACTTAAGTGACATTTAAGAAGTGACGCAAGTCGGCCTAATATTAAAGATAACGATAATTATGTAAGCTTATGTTTATATTTAAGTATCTATAAAGTGTGTTTTTGGCAATAAATGTAGTTCACTGTCACTTTCACTTTCTAATTTAGATTTGGCTGGAGACCTAATTGCGCCCAAATCCGTTTAGACTGCTTAACTAATTTAAAACATTATTATGATATATTATCAGAAATACAATGTCGGAAGATAGAGAATGGACCTGCAGGGTGGACATAGGCTATAGCCTAATTCATTTACCACGCGAACGAAGTCGCGGGCACGGGCATGTAAATACAACATACTTAACAACATCAGTTTGATCAAATTTCACATCGGTTAATTGATCAAACAGTGCACTCTTCTCGGCCACGATACAAGCGAACTTGCATCTGAAATTGTATTGTATTGTATCACTTTATTAACACTTTATAGGTTGTTAGTAAAATTATCATCATCATCATCATTCAGCCACATAGGCCTCCTCCATGGAAGTGGCAGTGGGCGGGGCACATAGCACGCAGAACTGATGGCCGATGGGGCCGAAAAGTTCTCGAATGGAGACCACATATCGGCAAGCGCAGCGTAGGACGACCAGCCACAAGATGGACAGATGACCTCATCCAAGTGGCAGGAAGGCGCTGGATGCAGGCCGCTTCCAACCGGTCTTTTTGGAAATCCATGGAGTAAAATTATATTTAATATTAAAACTAAGTATGGGCCTCATAAGAAGGCTCAAGGTCGCCCAACAAGCAATGGAGAGAGCTATGTTAGGAGTTTCACTGCGTGATCCAATCAGGAATGAGGAGATCCACAGAAAAACCCGAGTTACTTATATAGCTCGAAGAATTGCTCAGTTGATTGAAGTGGCAGTGGGCGGGCCACTTAGCTTGAAGAACTGATGGCCGTTTGAGCGGAAAATTTCTGTTCTGAGGACCACGGACCGGACGACACAGCGTGGGAAGGCCCCCCACCAGCTAGTCTGAAGACCTAGTTACGGTGGCGGGGCTACGCTGGATACGGGCGGCACAAGACCGGGAAGCTCGGAAAATCATGAGAGAGGCCTATGTCCTGCAGTGGGCGTCGAATGGCTGATGATGGTGATGAGATCAAAAATATATATTATTATATTCCAAAATTAAATTTTAATTTACTTTGCTTTAAGTGCCTACATAAGTATGGGCTAGAGGGATGGTGCAATCGTCTTATGTGAGTGATGTCCTAGTGTCTAATTGTTGGACTGTCAATCATCTCTGCTATAACTTTCAAATTCTACAGTCTTATTTATAAAAACACGAATCCCCTAAAACACTCCTCAGAGGCAGTTTAAATAATCTGTGGTTACATCTTTCCCTTAGCCACAGGATCTTGTTAGGTAGGTTACACACCAAGTTATGTAATATAATATAAGTTAAGATGATTGGAGAAAAGATGGTCAGAGTGGAGTTTTTTTTAGTTTTTTGAGTTATTTTGTAGGACTTCCTACACCACGTTTACCGATCCGCGGTCACCACTCAAGAACTCGTCTACCCCATCGGTTATCGGGTGATCAGAGGCCAGCCCACTGCCACTGTGCTAATTCGGTGGGCTATGTCGGTGACTCTGGTTCTCTGTCGGATCATCTCGTTTCGAATTCGATCTTTCATACAATTCACGGCTTACAAAGAAATTCGATGTACATACATTGCATAGCCGATTACCCACAATAAAAAGTAGGAAGATGCTGCGCCATGTACATCGAATTGTCATAATAAACTATGTATTGTAGTTTTATGAAACGTGACCCTGTCATTACCATTGAGTTATTAACTCAATGGTCTTTACTTACAAAGTATGAAGTTAATTAACCTAGACTGAAGCGCTGGAACCCTTCAACATTTAGCGCTTAGTCCGCCAGAGCGTAGGGATGACGTGACGTAATCGAAGATAGACTTCTCAAGGAGGTCGCTAGCTATCAGATGTGCCTTTGTGATGAGGCAACGTTCATGACGTCATAGCTTAGGAACGACTTAACACAGGGCTATCTCGATAATGTGCAATTTCTGCAAAACGTCAAATTGAATTTTCCATTTTACAATAGTTATAATACAACACGAAGTCTATGTCCCACTATGGGACACAGACCTTCTTAGAGAGAGAGCTTAATCACTATTCGTGCCCACCGCAGATTTATGTTTCTAAGCGCTGAGGTATGTGAACATTTCAGATAATCATATTTCCTCACCATGTTTTCGGTCCAGTTCACCTTCAAGCTTAACCAGACCACATACACGTCTTTAAAACTAGCCAAAAAAATGCAAGCGTTAAGAAGCAAATAGAACCAGAAACCCGAGGTAACGTACAGGTGTCTCGATATTTACGAGCTAACCCAGACTGAACTATAAGTCTAGCCGTAAGGAGACCCAAACAAACAAACCTATAAAATATCAGTGAATCAGCCACTTATTTATCGGTGAACATAAATACCCAGTCCTACCTACTCTACCTTATAAAAGGAACACTGAAAGATAAGTACTTCATTATACATACTTACATACACACACACACGTGCACACACGCACGCACGCACACACGCACGCACACGCGGACACACACACACACACACACACACCAGCACGCACGCACCCACGAACGCACGCACGCACGCACGCATTTTACGTCTTCTGTCTTTTGTCGTCGACCAAATAGGGGGTTATCGACGAGCAAAATAAAATGTACTGACTAAGGAGTGACGGAGGAATGTTGATAAAGCGAAAGAGATTTGTCAGAGAAGTGGCAAACCGTGGTCCGACCTGCCTACTCCTCCGGTATACAGGCGTGAGTTTATGTTTCTTCTGTCTTCTGCTACTCTACGCTATAAATAAGCCACAACCCTTCCCTGTAAACCTAATATTGTAAGCCTACATATGGAGGAGAACATGCTACGACGCCAAAGTTGCCCAATTTTTCTTGTTTGTTACCCCCATACGAAAAAGTTTGCGATTTCGGGAGAAATAATGATGTCGAATGGTGTAAGAAACGTATCCAATATAACCAGACCCCTGATTTGGCATATATCTCAGTTAAAGATCTTGTGAAAAACACTTTAAAGCACGCAAAGGGGGGTCAACGTAGACTGGTTGTTACATACAGGTTTCAAGAAGCTGTTACACGATTTAATCGGCTAAAAACTATTTTCCGACGAAGTTGTACGCCGCCGGAGTTCCAATTATTTTTAGGGTTCCGCACTAAAGGGGCCTCCCTTTTACTAAGACTCCGCTGTCTGTCCGTCCGTCCGTCCGTCTGTCACCAGGGTTTTTTCTCTATCTTTGTGTCTAATGTTGTTTGGATATGGTAATGGTACGGAACCCTTCATGCGCCAGTCCGTCGCCGGTTTTTTGTTTTTTGTGTAGCGTCCGATTAGTCGTATTTTTGGATGAGAATTTGAATTTGGTGAAGATCTAATGAAGAATTTCGGAGATGGAGGACGGAACTCACGGAACTCTTCAATGGACAGCAGCAAATTAAGCCTGATGGAAGCAATTCTTTAGTAATTGAATGTTTGATAAAATAAGGGTCTTAAAGCATCGTAAACTGAAGAAGAAGAAGAAAGACATTTATTATACCAACAATAGATACATCACAGAAACAAAATAAACAGATAAGTAACATAATACGCACAGCAACAGAAAGGAAACTAAATTCACAACAGACAAAACGAATAAATAATACATGACTATAGATGTAGCCTGTAAACTATATATTTTTTTTAATAAAAAAATAAAAACCGATTCAGAATGTGACATACAACTCGGTTAAGTTACGGGCGATTATGCAACTAAAACGTAAAGGTTGACCTGCTGTTGACTGTACTAGCGAGACGTGTTCCAGGCGTAAAAAAAGGACCGCATTAGACCGCAACTCAGTACTCATGTCATATTATTACTGTTATATCGTGTAATGGTTGTGATCTTTTACACCAAATGAAATAAAATAAAAAATTAAGTAAAAATAAATGCGCGAGCTTCACATTTTCATACTCTCTATAAATGCGGGCATTTGACCGCGTGCTAAACAACAGCTAGTGCGTTTCCGCCCTTAAGGCTCGAGTCCTATTCGCATATTATGTCCGATTTTTATTTATGAGTCGGATGATTATACTGGACCTTTCTGGAATGAAAAAATTTACTGACAAATCCCGTATATCTTCCGGAAATTCTACGACGACGAAGATAAATACGTGAAGTACGAAATACCACAGTGCACCAGCGAAATTCCTCTTTAAACTACAAGCAATGTTCAACCTAATTGACTGCTGAAATATTGGTTCGACCAGCGCAATTCCCTTGCACGCAGCACGTGGGCATGACGCGCGAAACTAATATGTCTTCGGACCTTTATAATTCGATTTGTACAAATCCTGGGATAGTGAGAAAGAAAATAGAATTGCTTTTGATAAGAAACCAGTGGAAAGTTAAAGTTATATTGACAGATTATATTCTTTTTTGCACTAATCCGTGCTGAGGACAATTTTAAAAACCTATTTAGAGGCTGAAAATTCCACCCTTGCCGGGACTTGAACCCGCGACCTGCATGTACGTAATACAGAGAAGTTTGTAAAGAGGTTCGAAGTTTCGCCGATGCCGGCACTTGCCCATTAGCTCAGTTGGGAGAGCGCTGGCACAGTTAGCCAGAGGTTGCGGGTTCAAGTCCCGGTATGAGTAGAATTTTTAGCCTTTAAATAGGTTTTTATATTGACAGGTTTTATATAGGTACTTAACGTGCTACTGGAAGTGACTTTGAAGGGGCAACGCTATAAAAACTAAGTCTCATTAAATAAGATACACGCGTAAGAAATATATGTATAAGAAACACGTATCATCTAAAACACTCCTCAGAACCAGTATAAATAATCTGTCGTTACGTATTTTCCATTACCATAGACTATTTAGGCTGGAACTGAGGTTTTTTTTGAGAAATTATGGTCTTAGAGTTCTTTAGTCAACAAGGAACCCTTGTGTATATAAACATTTTTTATTTTAAAAACAAAATGTTTACTTAATGAAAAGGTACTAAAGAATAAATTTCTTTTCAAAACACGTTTTAACTTAATTAACAGAGTTTTCAACTTCAAAATTATTTCTCATTAATGTGTTGAACACTAGACACAATCGTCCTACCCTTTCATATTAATCTACAGTTTAATACCAAACATCTTGCTCTTTAATAATCCTCAATGTTATAGTAAGCTTTTTTGCACAGAGTGTGCTTGACACATTTTTTAAACCACGTCGGAGATAACTCTAATATATCTTGAGGAATATTGTTGTAGAACATTATACAGTGCCCCATAAACAATGTAGGTACTAACTTTCGCAAGTCCAAATCGTGGAAATGACAATTTATGTTTATTTCTAATAATATTATTATGATGGCTACCAACATTTTCGAAGTCTTTCATATTTTTTTTAACGTACATAATATTTGCATAAATGTATCCCTACTAGGTACCTAGCTTGTAAATACATCGGATGGCTCCCTTCTGCAAGATGGAGATAGTCTCAATATCTTGCACAATTTTATTTTACACACCAGAAAACAAAATACATTAAACACTACAACAATAAAAGCCAAAGGAAACATAAATATTACCAAAATGTCAACCTATTAAAATCAAATTAAATTCATTCGCAAAAAGCTTCGTCAAATACAAAAAATCTTGCACAATACAGTTATAGTTTCGCCATTTCCGTCCGTCCGTCGTCTGTCTGTTTATTCGTCTGTCCATGAGAAGATATGGTATGCTATAGCATACCGACACGTCAACATCTCGACGTTTTTCATTAAAAAATATTAAACCTACCCTTAGAAACTCGTTTGAAAGTCATACACGTACAAAAATCAGGAAATATAATTAATTTATGATATTTTAAATTAAAACTTTACTGATCTTATCTTTAGTAACTATTGTCACAATGCCCATTGGTGATTGCACCACATTTTATTTTGTCAAAACCCTTCAATGTCTAAAGCCGCGTACAGATTGCAACTCAACATGTAATGCAACATGTTCACAAATACATGTTCGCGAACACATTGAAACGTATTGAAAATGTTGCATTACACGTTGCGGTACAAATAATTTGTACGCGGCTTTCATGTGAACGCAGACCTGGCCGCACCGCACGCGCTGCAGTCGCCCCATTCGAATCTGTGCAACCTCGCTCACCACCCGCGCCACGGTAGCCGCGATATCTGAAGCAGCCGAACTCCCCAAGCCGCAGCTGATGACGTCATCCCCCCCCCCCCCCCCCCATGCCAGACCAATAACAAAAGCCATGACTGCGGCGACTGTGGCGCATGCGGTGCGGCCAGGTCTGCGTTCACCTTTAGTCGGAGCATGCATATAAATCACATGCCATTTGGCAAGCATGACAGTCTTTTTGCGTTCCTCTGTAGCCTTCAATTCTATAAGTGCGGGGTCCCTGATCCGACGGCCGCAGGACCTTCTACGATCGGGGTCTATCCTGGTGGTTAATCGAATAGGGATTGGAATTGATTTTGCGGCTGAGTGGAGATGAGTTGTAAATGGTTCTAGTGCTAACATATTCAGGCCAAGGGCCCTTCTATTTATGCTAGAGAATTTATGCAGCGGCTAGAGCTGAACTGAAAAACGATTCACGTCAAAACTGCCCCAGGTAAGCCGTCTGGCCTACCTGGGGCAGTTTTGACGTGAATCGTCTTTCAGTTCGGTATAAGGGTGTCACTTACTAAAATTGTAGGCATCGAAAACATGTCGCCTCGGCTAGGGCTATAACTCTATGACTACGTGTCGTGTGCAGTTCAAGAAAGTAGTCATTACTCAAATCCTCTTGATGCGTGTCGCTAGAGGGTGCCAGTGCCGCGTAACACATTGCGCAGATTGAGCTAAAAACTAACGCTTTACTCAGACGTTTTACGTTAAACCAAACAGACTCGCGCGCTTCTTTAACGGAGTGGTGCTATCACAGGTTTTAATTATTTATTGCACGTAAAGGGGTATGCATAGCATGTCACAAACCTACTATTCTACTAATATTATAAATGATACTTTTAGCGCATCTGAAATAAATATAACAAATAAATTGTGTGTGTGTGTGGGGGTGTGTGTGTGTGTGTGTGTGTGCGTGTGTGTGTGTGTGCATGTGTTTGTGTGTGTGTGTGTGTGTGTGTGTGTGTGTGTGTGTGTGTGTGTGTGTGTGTGTGTGTGTGTGTGTGTGTGTGTGTGTGTGTGTGTGTGTGTGTGTGTAGATGCAAACAAATCTTTCGTCCTTTTCTTGTATCTGAGAATACCACTGTTTGGCTTTGATTTGCTACGTCAACCGCCATAACTAATAAGAAACAGCACCAGATAAGCCAAGAATAACATATTCGTTCCTCTTTTTATTTGTCCGTAGAAAAAGAAAATAGGATGCCGAAAATAGGTAGATAGATAAAGAACACTTATGTATGTACAATTCGTACGTAAAAACGCTATTTTTAACCTGAAAATAGGTATATACGGTGGCCTTAACCTTAAAAGTGATTCCAGACAACTGAAATAACCAAACCAACCAAACACTACGACATAATAGAATATTCTTGAACAAAATTAGTGGCCTAGGCCGAGGAAAATTATCATCATCATCATCATCATCATTCAGCCACAAGAAGTCCACTGCTGGACATTCCTCCTTCATGGATTTTCAGAAAGACCGGTTGGAAGCGGCTTGCAAGCGGAGCAAAATTATAATTCTTAAAAATTAAAACTTGTTAATTTATTGGATTGGTTAATGTATCATGTCTGATTACCATGCCGGAGGTCGTGGGTTCGATTCAAACTGGGAGCCGCCATACATTTATACAAATGGCCTTGGTCTGGGTGTATTTCCATGTTTGTTATCTCCTTAACTGGTCACCATAGCACAGTGTATCCCAGTTTGGTAGGACAAGTGATTGTATTGTGTGGAAGTTATTATTAATACCTGTAACGTACCTTCTTCATGTAGCCTGTATACGTCCCACTGCAGGGCACAGGCCTTCTCTCAGTGAGAGAGTGTGGGCTTAATCACCACGCGTGCCCACCGCGGAACAGCAATTTCAAGCGCTGAGGTATGTGAACACCTCGGACACACAGGTTTCGTCGTGATCGTGATGTTTTCCTTCATCGTTAGCGAGTGGTGTTGCTACTAGAACTTCACAATGTACCAAACTTAGAAAAATTTACTGAACCTTATTGAAATTTTATAAATAGACGTGTAGGAAAACAACATTATCATAATAATTGTGCTGTAGATCTGTAATTGAAACTTTAGTCAAAAATTAAGATTTAATAAAAGTTTGCTCCGCTCATATACGACAAACTCCCACTTCACATTCTTGAAATGACATGCCATTGTTTAAATTAAATCTGAATAAGCTATTGATTATATTCTTTTTGTTGCACTAACCCGTGCTGAGGACAATTTAGCCTGTAAATAGGTTTTTAAGCTATTAATTGATAAATGTTATTTTCCGATAGAAGATTCCTTAAACGACTTGACTATTTAAATGCATTATTTTTATTTTTACTAATTTCATTGTATATTTGACTTTTTTATTTCTTTCCTGATATCATTGACTATTACATTCTTTTATTATGCTTGACAACTAATTGCGTGATTTTTATTTACAAATTTTATTGCCTGTTTGACATTTTTTTTAATATTTTTATTGGTAAACTGACATTACGATTTACATTATTCAGATTTGTTTCGAAGATTTTAATTGCAATTTTGACATATTAAGAATTGATCATCATCATCATCATCATCATCAGCCTATGCTTGTCCACTGCTGGACATAGGCCTCTCCTATAGCACGCCACTGAGCACGGTCCTCGGCTACTCTCATCCAGCTCTTGCCAAGAATTGATATTAATTATAAATGTACTGCATGCAATTCATGCCTGATACGTTTTAGCCCTGAAGTATTTGTATGCCCTGTGGGTAAAACATTGAGACACAATGTATACTCAAGCAACACCTATGTTTGAGACAAGTTGTTCATGATAGATAGATAGATAGATAGATAGATAGATAGATAGATAGACAGATAAAACATTTATTTGCATCTGCGTACACACACATATACAACAATTTAAATACAAGAAATAGTTGCACAAGAGAAAACATAGCACAATTTTACAACATTGAGACAAACAGAGAGCACAAAAATGCAAGCACAGGCAAAACAACAGAATACGAGAAAACGATTTGTGGGTGTGGCAAATGCAAAGGGGCTCTGACTCAGCATATGCTGAAGAGGCAGACCACTCCAGCGCTGGTCTTCCGTCAGTACCCAGTAATGCGCTGACGTGCAGCACTCGGAAACGAAACTAGGTTCATAAATAAATAAATAAATCGGTAGCAATTGGATATTCAAATGTCAAATTATCAATGATTAATGATAGCGTTAACGGTATATGAAATTAAATAAGTACTTATTGAATAAATGTCATTGTGATAGAAATATGTCGAATTATAATATAGTATTTAAAATTTATTTATTTAAGTGCATGCTTCGTGACGAAGTAATGCCCAACAATTGTGTATGTCCCTTTATAATAATAAATAGGATTACATTATAATTTAATTGAGAAAATGAATAAATAATAAACTCGTGGATGAGTGTGTAGGAAAAATTATGAAGAAATCAAAGAAATCAATGAGGGACCGACTTCTGCGATTCAAGGAGAACCTTTTTATATTTGACTTTAAAGGTAGCCTTAGAGTTAAGCTGTCTTAAGGGTGGAGGGATGTCATTCCAGCACTTGGTGGCCTGAAATCGAAAGCTACCGCGAAAGGCGGCAGTTCGATGTTCAGGCACACCAAGCGGGTTACATGAAACGACGCGTCATGAACGTTGAACTTGAAACGTCTTCTAAAGGTCGTAGCACATTATAACGGCACCGCTACGGCTCGGCTCCATCCCATATATGTTTCAAAATGTCACTTAGAACACGCCTAGTACTAGGACACAGACTAGGACAAGCTGGTGGCTCGCAGTCGGCGCGCTGAGTTGTATGCTAGCGGCAAGCGCGCTGACTGCCCGCCGTTGGCTTTTTAGGGTTCCGTATCCAAAGGATACTGGACCCTATTACTAAGACACCGCTGTCCGTCCGTCGGTCCATCCGTCTGTCACCAGGCTTTATCTCATAAACTGTGATAGTTAGACAGTTGACATTTTCACAGATGATGTATCTCTGTTGCCGCTATAACAACAAATACCAAAAACAGAATAAAATCAATTTTAAAGGTGGCTCACATACAACAAACGTGATATATTGCCGTCTTTTTCTCGATATTATCAACGGCAATAGGTAGACGCTTAAAATATTCAAATGTTGTATAGTACGGAACTCTTTGCGCGCGAGTCGCACTTGGCTGGTTTTTTACAGTGATATTATGAAACATACCACATACGAGTTAAAGCTCAGATTTGAATTAATTATTAATTGCCGGGTTGAAGCCGTGATTTTGGGTGCCGGTACAGTGCTGCGACCGCATCACTTACTCCCACGTCCTTAACCCTTAAACGGCCATAGCTAGTATAAATTTTTCATTGGTTTTGGACTTTATCTCAAGGAGGTAAGGTTCAATTTAAAGTGGGAACTGTTATCCCTATGGTCGAATAAGGGTTAAGTCAGAAACCGTGACTAGATACTAAAATGTAGCAGTAGTGCGTATTCATCATCATCATCATAAGCAGCCTATATACGTCCCACTGTAGGGCACAGGCCTTCTCTCAGAGAGAGAGAGAGAGTATGGGCTTAATCACCACGCGTGCCCGCCGCGGATTGGCGGTGCGTATTCAATTACGTACAATGAAATTGACGGTCAACAAACTAGGCGAAATGACCTCTCGATCGGTCCTAAACTAACCCATCAAATAAATAGTTGCTATCACATTCACTGTGAGGGGAAACCGAGTGGGCTACCATTCGTAATCGATCTTGGTGTTTCCTTCACTCGAAATTACGCAAACATTAGTTCGAAGAGAGGGAGAGATTAAATGAAAAATAAAAACCGACTTCAAAACACTACAGCACTAAAAAGTTAGAAATAATTTAAACAGTTAGAAGTATTTATACATGTAGGTAGGTATTGTAGAAGTATAATTTGGAGTCGGTGCCCAAAATATATGTGTTGGTCATGAAACTGGGCACCGACTACAAATTATACTTCTACAATACCTACATGTATAAATACTTCTAATTGTTTAAATTATTTGTAACTTTTTAGTGCTGTAGTGTTTTGAAGTCGGTTTTTATTTTTTATTTAAAAATTTTTATTTTTCTATTTTTAGTGGGTGAGCGAAAGACAAATAAACAAGTCCCTTATAACCATAATTTACCCTACTTAATTCGTTGCTCTAAAATGTGATGTTCTAAATTTCCGTCTCCGAAAGTCTTCACCAGAACATCACCAAATTAACTTGGGACTACTTTTATGCTATTTTATAAAACATACGGATATTACTAAAGGATGGGCCCCATTAGGGCTTATTTACTGCTGTCCATTGAAGAGTTCCGTTCTCCATCTCTGAAAGTCTTCATCAGATCTTCACTAAATTAAAACGCGACCAATGGGACGTTATATCTGTTCGAAAAAAAAAAGAATTGTCGAAATCGGTTAAGATATGACGGAGTTATGAAGAAACATAGCCAAATATATATATATATATATATAATATACCTACGCGTCGAATTGATAACCTCCTCCTTTTTTGAAGTCAGTTAAAAATAATATTAAATCAAGTTCATTTTCTCGACCTTAAAATACCAATTGAGGTAGAACACATCAGACACTAAGGTTTCTCCTCGATGTTTTCCTTCACCGTGAGCGAGTGGCGTTGCGACTACCAATTTACAAATTCAATGGGTTATGGAAATGACCTCCTGATTGTGAAACAGCCGATATCTACCGATCGCACTGCCGATGCCGCCGCCCCGAATCCTAAAAGAAATAAAAATTTATTGATCTGTTTTTTTATTATCTATTTTGACCCTTCAACTTTTAACGAGGATTCTCCCTTCCCTACAACGGTCGCAGGTTTTAATCACAGTAAAATAAATCAAATTTAAAGAAAGGGAAAATAAGGATGAAAGCCAAAGATAAGATCGAAATACAATTTGCGAAGCTCTAAAGGGACGTACAAATTCAAAAGCAGCAAGAGTCTGGGGTAGGAGTTTCAATTTCAATGAAACCCACTTGAGCTATTGTAATTGTACCTATATACCTATCTGTCCCCGGCCTCAGTCCATTACGTTCGGGTCGGCGCAATTTTAAAATAAAATTTACTATAGACTGTCTTACCGTTGGTTTCTGAAGTTAGTTAGATAGAACTTCCCCTATATAACGAGCACCAAATCTTGAAGGATTTCAATCGTTTAACTGTCAAATTCCATACTAATTGCTGTCGCGCGTGCGCTGCAGCTACTCTGTGCCCTGCTCGCTGAAGCACCATACTAATTGCTGTCGCGCGTGCGCTGCAGCTACTCTATGCCCTGCTCGCTGAAGCACCATACTAATTGCTGTCGCGCGTGCGCTGCAGCTACTCTGTGCCCTGCTCGCTGAAGCACCATACTAATTGCTGTCGCGCGTGCGCTGCAGCTACTCTGTGCCCTGCTCGCTGAAGCACCATACTAATTGCTGTCGCGCGTGCGCTGCAGCTACTCTGTGCCCTGCTCGCTGAAGCACCATACTAATTGCTGTCGCGCGTGCGCTGCAGCTACTCTGTGCCCTGCTCGCTGAAGCACCATACTAATTGCTGTCGCGCGTGCGCTGCAGCTACTCTGTGCCCTGCTCGCTGAAGCACCATACTAATTGCTGTCGCGCGTGCGCTGCAGCTACTCTGTGCCCTGCTCGCTGAAGCACCAGAGTGTGATGTGTTTGCGGATGGGATTGGAAGTGTGATGAAGGTATGTAAGAGAATTCTATAAGATGTTTGATAGGTAGTGCTCAGTTAAAATATTGTAACGCTTTGGTGTACCTAATTACTGTCATGTTGCAATATTTATGTAAATAAAATAAATAAATAAATAAATCGTAAAAGTCAGGATTCCGACAGGATTTGGTGCGCATAATTAGGACTCTGAGATTTCCGCCCTTAATTGGGCCATTGTACATACAAATATATAGCGAGCGCTAAGGTATATAAATGACGATGTTTTCCCTCACGGTTAGCGAGTGGTATTGCAACTACAAATTCAAAAATGTAAGTACGTAACTTCCGTGTGGCGCCGGATTAAGAATAGCGTCACTCCATTTCCTTCCGTGGATGTCGTAGAAGGCGACTAAGGAAATAAATTACCAGGAGACGGGCAGCAGCGTCTTCCTGAGATTCTATCCGCATACTGCGACCGCCAACCCGCCTGCCAAGCGTGGCGATTATGGCAAAACCTTTCATGGTTAGGAAAACTATGAGGGAGGACTGTGTCCGGCAGTGGGCGATAAGTGGCTGATGATGATGATGATGATGATGAAGTACGTAACTTAGATAGAATACAAAGTCAGTACATGCCGAGATTCGCACCCACCACCTCCCGAATGTGAGGCCGGCCGTTTTGCCGGCATTTGACCGGCGCTCTGCCGCTGCGCTGTATGTATCGCTATTGAAAAATTACTATTATACGTAAATGATGATGATTGTTGGCGACCACTTTGACCCCTTATCAGAGATGTGGCGCTAGTGCGCTCGAAGATGGCTTATGTAGCCTGTCTTCACGGCGAAACTCCGTGCACACTGAGGGCACGTGAGAATGCCGTTCTCATAATTATATGTTATGTCAGCAGGTGGGCGAGCCTTTAACCGGTTGCGTTTGGTATCCAGGTCAGCTTTACGCTGAACCTCGAACTCGCGTACTTGGCTGTTCACCATCCTGCGCCATTCTGGCCGCTGTGCTGCCAAACGTTCCCAGCGTTTACTAAGTCAATTATAAAATTAGTCAGTGTCGTAAATTTTTGAGCAATCTGAAGAGATACAACTATGCATGTGAAACATTTGAATATTTCGACGCGTAAAGTTCTATCTCTTCGTGATTGTCTGTCGGTTTCTGAATTGAGAGTTCCACTCAGTAAATACTCAATGAAGAAACCGGCGGTGTCCCACCGGACTAGCACAAAGTAGAAATCTGCAAGTGTTAGCTGATGTAAATAGCCTAAAATCTAATCTCAAGGGGCATAAAGATGTCAGACGCCGGAGCTGTGACGAAATTCCTCGGCAAATTTACCCCTCTGGGTCAGTTGTTCTACCAAGGAGTCACCTGGTAATACTAATCACCCGATTGTGTATCACTAGTATTACTGTCGTTTCGCTAGAACGGTCATTACAAGTTGAAATTATTACAATTGAATGCTTATGTCGTTCAGCAGCTCTATGTTGTTAAAAGGGGCAACGGCAACAAATTCTTCCGAAGCTAAGCGACGTAAAAGTAAAAATCGGACAAGTGCGAGTCGGAGTCGCCCACCGAGGGTTTCATACAACTATATTTTATAAATAAATAGTTCAGGAATCGAGTTTCCCGCAGTTTTTCCAAGCTTTTCCCGGGGCACTGTATAAGGTTCTACAACAAAATTCCTCAAGATATATTAGAGTCACCTCCAACGCGATTTAAAAAATTTGTTAAGCACATTCTGTGCAAAAAAGATTACTATAACATCAAGGATTATTTAGAAGACAAAGATGTTTGGCATTAAACAGTAGATTAATATTATTTAAAGGACGATTGTGACTAGTGTTCAACACATTCATGACTAATATTTTAAGTTTAAAACTCTGTTAATTAAGTTAAAACGTGTTTTGAAAAGAATAAATGTGGAGTTTCTTTGTTAGCTTCTTCTCCACATAATCCATTAATTGTGAAACTAACAACTTTGATGTTCATTAAGTAAACAGTCTGTTTTTACAATTAATAAAAATATATTTCTACAATGTCCATATTTGAATTGAATTGAAAAAAAAACCTCGTGGCGCCGCGGTAGTGCATCTGCATACCATGCGAGAGGTCCCGGGTTCGAATCCCGGCTGAGGACAAAAAAAAAGAACCCCAGGTCTTGGATGTTTACATGTTTGTGATGTCGTTGTTTCTGGTTCCCACGACACAGGGAATCCTAGTGTGGGGCCAGAAGCAATGAATGTGCCTGTATGTAAATGTTTATGTTTAATTTTAAATTCTTTCTTTGAAAAGAATTGTTATCGGTTGAATTAAAAGAAGTCCTTAGGATTCTTAGTTAGCCAGGTTTGTGTCCCACTGCTGGGCAAAGTCCTTCTCCAGTATCCACAGCTTCTCTCTGTCCTGAGCCATTCTCTCCCATGCGGGCAAAAAAGTCGAGAGATCGTCCCACCATCTCCGCCTTCGCCGACCACGTCTGCGAAATCTGTCATGTGGAACCCAATCAGTCGCCCATCCGTCCGGGCCCATACTGACGTCACGACGGTGGGCTGCCCAGTTCCACTCCAGTCTTGCGGTCACGGCTCCGACATAAGCTCCTTAGACGACCTCGTGGCGCAGCGGTAGTGCATCTGCATACCATGCGAGAGGTCCCGGGTTCGAATCCCGGCTGGGGAAAAAAATCCAGGTCTTGGATGTTTATATGTTTGTGAAGTCTTTGTTACTGGTTCCCACGACACAGGGTATCCTAGTGTGGGGCCAGTAGCAATGTATGTGCCTGTATGTAAATGTTATGTTAATATCATTTTATATTTACTTTTGGAGTGGTCAGAGCCGGATTTTGGGGTCTGGAGGCCCTAGGGCAACGAAGGAGCGGAGGCCCCTAATTATTCCCAAACAAAAAATACGAAACAAAAACTACAATGAATGCGACGAATTTTTTTTTTAATTTGAAAACAAACAGACGTTGTAAGTACTCATAAAAGATTGGCGTTTAATGATAGTACATATTAGCCTTTTGTGGGGGCCCTTTCCTTGTGGAGGCCCCAGGGCAGTAGCCCCGCCTGCCCTCCCCTAAATCCGGCCCTGGGAGTGGTACAACTAAAACTGATAATTATATCAAATTTCTGTTCGACTTGTGTATCGAGGTCAAATGTACGACAAAACTATCTCAAACAAACACGATAACGTTTAAAACCTCATAGCATGTCCGTTTTCCGTTGGTTTACTCTGGGGTACCTTTTTAGATCCACATTGTGTTTGTATGAAGGCCCTGTTAGAGATAAAAGTGGGATAAGAAAGAAAAGAGGACCGAAAAAATCAATTGCGTCGTTGGAACCTTTCGCAGAGACATGTTTTGATTGTATAGATGCGTTACCATCAAACGTGAACCAGATATCTCAGTCATATATAGCTGGCCATAGTGAGTAGAGTCATTCAATCATTTAGTCCGCATTTGAACGTAGGCCTCCGCCCTTTTTCAGGGTTAGTACCTCAAAGGGAAAAACGGAACCCTTATAGGATCAAATTGTTGTCCGTCCGTCCATCCGCCTGCCTGCCACGTTATCTCGGGAAAACGCCTGGAGGAATCGAGTTGAAATTAAGTCGATTATACTCTAAATATACTTTGTATACTCATATATACTCTGATTGAAGCTGTGAAAATATCAAACATATACCTACATTAACGTATTAAAAAAGATAATAATAATAATTCATAACTTTATAGATTCGGCCGTTTATGCCACAAAAACGTCTATTTCGGCACTAGAGAGAATTAAAATTTTTAGGGTACTTTCCGTTGACCTAGAACTACGAACTTTGGCAAGTAATATCGTCTTATAGTACATGGAA
Source organism: Yponomeuta evonymella (assembly GCA_963969515.1). Lineage (NCBI taxonomy): Eukaryota > Metazoa > Arthropoda > Insecta > Lepidoptera > Yponomeutidae > Yponomeuta > Yponomeuta evonymella. Next base: position 4,292,362 of record OZ018366.1, on the reverse strand, counting down.
AAATCTGAAACTACATATATACATTTTTTTACTCGTACTTGTCCGGTCTTTTTTACGTTTATTTATTCATAAGCAGCCTATATACGTCCCGATGTAGGGCACAGGCCTTCTCTCAGAGAGAGAGTATGGGCTTAATCACCACGCGTGCCCACCGCGGATTAGCGATTTCAAGCGCTGAAGTATGTGAATTGCTCAGACACCCAGGTTTCCTCACGATGTTTTCCTTCACCGTTAGCGAGTGGTATTGCTACTATACTATTCTTTTTGTTGCACAGGTTAGTGATAAAGGAATAGAACGGGAAATTCTTTATTGCACAATAAATAAAAATTGTATAAAGGCGAGTTTAATACTAATGAGTATTTTCTTCCAGCTGACCTTGCGTTGTGTAGATAGTGGAAGTGGTACTGCTAGGAAAGAGTTATGCGAAAAATTACCTGAATCATAGTATTCTAAAATTACATAGTTATACCAAGCTATCAATATTCTTAAAATACGCACTATAATACAGTAAATATGCAACCTCCGAAAATATACTTATACTAACTGTCGGCAAACGTTTTTAATTGGCCTGTGACCTATTCTCAGACCTACCAAATATACACAGATTTCATAAAAATCGATGAAGCCGTTTGACAGGAGGAGTCTGGCAACAAACACTGTGACACGAGATTTTTATATATTATAAGTATCATATTATCCTAATACTACAGAGCGTACCGTATCTTCGCCATTGTGCATTGATCGTAGGCTAATAACATCTCTACACTCGAGTATTAAATGCCCGTCGGTTTAAGCTTTTCCGAAAGGGATAATAAAGTAGAAATTTGATAAGGTGATCGGCTAAGCTATTGCCTTCTATCTTATACCATCGATGTTTGCATGGGAGATTTATCCTTATAGGATTGGAAAAGGAACGAATAAAGGCATTAGTTTGGTTTGTTTTTGGGGGCCTTTTGTTTGAGCGCGAGGCGAACAGTTTGCTCCATAGATTAAGTTGCACAGATCTCACATAACATAACGTCGCTTAGCAAACAACAACGCACAAGTCCGTTTTCCCTACTTTGCAGGAGAGACAGAACACTTTTTAATTTCGTATACAGTTTCTATGGTGTTCCATAGAACTGGCTGGCTGGAGTGAGCTCACAGCTTTGCTACGTACAATGGCCCAACCATGAGGCTAAGTGCGAAAATCTCAGGTCTAACTAACTAACTATTTATTTTTAGTAACGGCTCTGATTAGTCTGATTGCTTGAATCTTACAGGTTGATCGATTCGATCGATAAAATCTGCACCCAGTGGAATTCAAATGTCAAAAAATATATATATATCGAATTGATAACCTCCTCCTTTTTTGAAGTCGGTTAAAACTGACAAATATCGAGTTCAGCCGTGTTGCTTGCTGTGACGATAACGTAACTCAAACTTTAGTACAGTTTTTGTTGAAGGTTTTGTGTATCGGCGGTTGTGTGCGATGTTTGCTTTGTTTCTTTATGTTCTACTTTTAAAATGTAAGCTATTTTATCTCTCGGCGATTTCCATGGCGAATTCGTACACTTAAATAAATAATGCCGGGGGGCTGTTTCATAGAACCACAATTCGTTGTTTACTGTGACAATTCGATGGTACCTACATTGCAATTTCGACCAAATGTTGACTACTTATTAGCAAAATAATTTATCTTAATGGATAATCTATGAGTAAATCGTCTATGCAATATACATTCAACTGTCATACTAAACCATGATTGTAGTTCTATGACATGGGGCCATCTGTGGGGACATTAGTAATTTCTTAACACAAAGCAATAACTCAAATTCTTAGGTATTTGTGCTAACTCCTGAAAAAACTTTGCTTGCGCGATGCAGGATCGCGCGCCCACTAGTCTGATTGCTCGGCCCGTGACGGAATGGGCCGCAGTCATTTGGCAAATGGCCAGAAAGAATACAGTCCACGGCGACAGTGTATCGTCATCTTGGTTCATTCGAGCCCAGGGTGGTTTTATGCTGGAGAGAATCGCGTCTTCATTTACATACTGGTTTGTCATTAGTACAGTTTGTATTTGAGTAACTAATAGAGTTAATATCCTTATTCCTTAAAATTGGTTTACTTAACCTAGGTACCATTTAACCAAAGCGCAGGTTTCCACCCTTCAGTAGGATGTTTTTACTAGTGAGCTTAGACTATCAATTTTATATAGTTTAGTTTTATGATTGAATCGTTGGTTTAGCGGTGTCACGTCTAATTACAGGTTGTGTGTGGGTGTAGTTCCATGTTTTTTTATGTCCGTGCCTAGTTACCACAGCACGTGGTATCCTAGTTTGGAACCGGAATAAGTGATTGTGTTGTGTGGGCGATATTATTTACTATACAGAATGAATTTTGGCCGATTTGAAAGCCCTAGCAAAACAATAGCTATCGAATATGCTAGTATGTTCTTTTAAAAAGGGCACTTTCCAAAAATATTTCGACACAAACTCGAATCTATGAGAACCAATAGTAGCCAGCCAGAGCGGTGCGTGCGTGGCTCAGGTCCGCGGGTCATAGCTCGCAAATTTTTTTAAACAAGATTTCTCAACTATTATTTTTTTTATTTTACGTCTATGCCTATAATTAAACAATAGTCTTCATATATGGCATTTTTAATCACCCAAATTTCAGCGTTTATAAGTCTTATACCATAAGTTGTATAATTTTATTTTAGTTATAATATAAAAAATATCGTATCGAGTATAGACCTTATGCTGAAGCACATTTAAGGGTCGTGGACCCCTCAATCCCACTTTTAATTATAACTAACAATGCATGTAATTTTTTTAGGTTGAAGTATTTTTATCTCTGATTTCCTTAAATTTTTACATTACAATATACAATACAGTAATAACGACCCAGTCTATGGTGATGAAATATACCGAAAGCGGAGATGGGTAATTCTGCAGTCCATCCTGGGTTGCAAAATAGTAAATATATGCCGTAACTTTGTAATGTGATTAAAAGATATTGCTATAGGCATGTCAAATTAATGGTTACTGTCCAGTAATGAAAAAAAATGTATCTTTTGTATTAAAAATTGTATCTTTTACAGATGTTTTTGTACAAAGGGTATCAGACCAATCTCTCAACCATGTTAATAGTGATTTTCAGGACCCAAGACCTATGATCACGACTTAAGAGGCCTAGGATCACGGACATGGAACTAGATTGCATTTATGCGATAAACGGCCATTATTGGCGTAAATGCTATCTAGTCCTGGGTTTTCGGCCTTAGATTCACGGTCATAGGTCCTAAAACTCACTACTAACATGATTGATAGGTTGGTCAGAGACTTTTTGCAAAAACGATGTGTAACAAAGATAAGATTTTTTTTTCGATAAATGGCTCTAGCGTCACTGCATGGAGCCCCTACGTCAATGCAGGGGTATTTTAGAATTCCTGGTTCAGAATACAAGAAGATTAGTAGTAAAATGTCGTAGAAGGCGACTACGGAAATCAATTACCAGGAGACGGGCAGCAGCGTCTTCCTGAGATTCCAATCGCATACTGCGATCGCCAACCCGCCTGCCAAGCGTGGGGACTATGGCGAAACCCGTCACGGTTATGAAAACCACGAGGGAGGCCTGTGTTCTGCAGTGAGCGTCAAATGGCTGATGATGATGATGATGATGAAGTAGTAAAATTCAATTTTAAGTTTAAGCGACCTTATTTCTAAAAAACACGGTTCCTCTGAAGCACTCCTAAGAGGCATTTTATTTAATCTGTGGCTACGACTTTTCCTTGTAAAACCTCCACCACAGACTATTTTGATCGGCGTTTTAAGGAATCGTGTTTTTTTATAAATAACACCGTAAAGCTTTGACAAGGTATTCCAATTAGACACAAAGCAACATAGCCTGTTACAAAACCTTTAGTGCGCATCTACCATTCTCTTTACTCGAACGAAAATAAAGATAAAAGAGTCTCATAGAGGCTCATTAATTAATTGGAGATGTTCTTAGCAGAGGCTCTAAAGGCAGGGACGTATCCTATGTTATAGGACTAAAGCCTGACCCTACCCCGTGTTGAAACGTTTCAGCCCAAATTTCGGGTTTTTATTTCTTATTACTAAAAAGGTACATAGGTAATATTATTGAGTATTCAATTAAAAATACCTATATTTACGTCCCAATAAATGTCTTTCTTTCTTTCTATATTTTATAAGTCCCGATAAGAAAAACTTGTATAGGACATATTTCAATTTAACAACGTTATAGCTCAAGATTGACAAATATATAATCTTTGCAGCGCAAAAATGTCACAAAACGCGATTTAGAAGCTCGTATAAAAGTCGTTGTGGGTGACGGCTCTAACAAAGATTCATATAACTGCTCGGCTAAGTAAGTTTTACAAGTTGACGAGTAATAGTCATAACCAACCAATAATAACTAACTTGCAAAAAGATAACTTCGCACATTGAAGGGACGCCCCCGGACATAATTATGTCAACTAAATAGGGGATTTAGGGGTAAGATAATACTTACTCGAAACAGACGAGCCTGCATGCAACGGCTTATGAATAATGATGAAGCGAAAGAGGTCTGTGAGGAAAGCGGCAAGAGCGTGGGTGTAAGTCTTTGCATACCTTTCAAAGCAGCAGGCAAGCCACTCTTGCTATCGTGTCTCAAGTATCAACCTCCCTTCCTGGATCCGTCCCAGTGCCCTTCCGGGATTCAAAAGAAATCCTTGTCTTGCCTCGGCCTTAATTAGAGGTTAAGTTGTGACTCCGGGGCGCTCCCCAACGACCCCTAAAAATCGTGTATTTCAACAAAACAAAGGTGACGTCACTTTTGTTTTGTTGAAATACACGATTTTCACGTGAGGGGTTCACGTGGCAATGAGCCCCCTTCTTCCCCTCCCCCCGTCTCTTCTTTCTCGTGTAGTCAATTAGTTCAGTGAAAAGCACATCACGCTTTTTACGTGTGCACTCTATTCGGTTACGTCACGGGTGACCTTGCAACTAAAATTCTGTCGACTGTAATGCATCAATAACTCCACAGAAATGAACCATTAGGATGAAACAACAAAAAAAACATGGGTTGTTGGGAGACATATTATGTTATTATGGTAAGTATTAGACATATATTTAACAACCACAATATTCGCCATATTTGGCAATTTCAAGCGCTGAGGTATATGAACGCTTTAGGTTTCCTCGCGATGTTTTCATATTTAATTAATTGCAATATTTCCATTACCGTTAACGAGTAGTTATTTGTATATTTTTATCATTTATATATTAGTTAAGTCCAGTTTCTTATTTCAATTAGTTTTCTTTTTGTTATGTTATGAATAAAGCACGTATAATGAACTTGAAACGAAAAGTATCACGGCTAAGTAGGCTTTACTAGTTAATGAGTAATAGTCAACCAACTTATAAAATCAGCGCTGAGGGATCACTTCCTCAGCACAACGCTGAGTCAGCTGCCTTTTGTGGCAACGTAGATACACCACAGGCTACATCTATGGTCCTGTTTTATTTATTCGTTTTGTCTGTTGTGTATTTAGTTTTCTTTCTGTTGTTGTGCATATTATGTTACTTATCTGCTTATTTTGTTTTATCTTGTTGATATAATAAGTGCCTTTCTTCTTCTTCTTCTTCTTCAAAAGTAAAATTTCGTACAAAATCCTTTGAAAATGACTTCGATGAAGTTGATAGTTCTGTAAAGCAGATAAAAAAAACTCTTTCTACGGAAACCTACATTGCGCGTGGGCCGACACGCACTTGGCCGGTTTTTTTTACATTGTGACGTCGCATTGTTTAAGTTAGAGCTATTATTTTTAAATAGTCTTTAATTGCAACCCTTATTAATATGCTTTCGACGTGCGAAAGATATTCTCATTCTTGCCACGATTAATCCCGTTTCGTTTACAATAATGTAGGGCTACTCATTTGGCTTCAACCGAGGGTCGTGTGTAGGATAACGGAGGTAAAGGGTAAACTTACTTACGAGGGTAGCTTCAACCTCCCACGATGGAGCTTCAAAGTTGTATGCGATTATAATTATACGTGCAGGGGTCGAAGCGGTGATGATGCATCAGTAAAACCCGTGCCTCATATGTGAGAGGTAGTAAATTCGAATCCTGGCAATCAGAAATATTAGAAAAAAATATGTAATATATGTAGGTAGCAATACCACTCGCTAACTGTGAAGCAAAAGATTGTGAGAAAAGCTCAGCGCTTGAATTCACCAACATGGGGTGGGCTCGCGCGGTGTGTGTTTGGGTTTTTTCAAGTTTCGGTTTTTTTCATGCATTTGAGCGTGATTCCTGAACGAAAGAAAATTTTAAAGTTTCTACCATGTCTCAAACTGAGAAATCTAGTAAACTCTTTTTTTGTTTTAGTTTGTAATAGGTAGTATGTGGCTTTGCCGTCCTGCCCTAAAGTGTGCGAAAGTCGAGCTAAGGATCTTTAAGGCATAACCCTGAACGGTATTCACATGAGAGTTAACTTCCGATCCTCAAACAGGCCAATAGCTCTCATTAGAACTTGGTGTACTCGTATATTGATAAAGGTGTCAATTAGCAAACCCGCCCCTGGGTGAGTTAGCATGGCTACACCCTCGCTAACCAGCGCATAGTAAAATTGAGCTAGCGCGCTACACATACGCATACACACACAGGTACACAATTATGTCCACCTGGGTCATTTCTTACCAGCCGTTCCTCAAACATTTACTCGACGTATAACTTTTGTTTCTATCCAAATCAACGCAATATTTCTTAATTCTGGCCACTACAGCTTCATTTAGGCCATAAAGTTTTCTACTCTCAATCACACTATTGAAAGAGGGGTGGGGGGTATTTTGGAAGTGCTTTTCCCCCCCTGACGCACAACCGAAGTACATATTCCAACCCCCCCCCCCCTATCCCTCCAAACGAAATTCTGCCTGAGTGGAAACTCCTCTTTTCGCGAGAATTATTATTATTATTATTATTAAAATTCAATTCAATTGCACTTAGTAAAAATTGTACAATAGGCGGGCTTAATACTAATTAGCATTTTATTCTAGCCAACCAATTACCACGCGGATTAGGGGATTTTGTTACACCGTGATAGATGGCCTAAATTATATAGATGGATTGATGTGGCCAATAGCGAAGTCGGTGTACAGAGTGCGTGCTAGGCACACGGCAGATGTCTGAGCTCCATCTCTCATCATCATCAACCCATTATGTCCCCACCGAGGGGCACGGGTCTCTTCCCTGAGGAAGGTATAGGCCATACTCCACCACGGGGGCCAAGTCCGGATTGGTGGAGGCTTATAGACTAGTGGCTCGTCTACTATCAGAAGTTGTCAAGCCGCCCTAAGGCCTCTGACTTGGCTTAACGACTGCCATCTATCGACGGCAGCCGGCACCAACAGCTTAACGTGCCTTGCGAAGCACGGAGCCGCTCGGAAAAATGCCACTAGCGTTAGGCATAGACGGCGACCCATCCATGCACTGAACGCGCCCTGTGTTGCTTACTCAGGCAGCCGGGGCTCTCTGATGTTCAATAATTAATGCAGTCGTATAGCGTTTGGTTTGCCCTTGGATCCCTCGTGTAATGTGGTAAGTTAGAGCAGCTGTTATGTCTGACATTCCTTCTTGCTCGCATATTCTAACATTCTAATGATTAAAAAAATCTTGCAGACTAAACAAAAACGCAGACCTCACATTCGGGAGGTCGTAGTTTCGAATCGCGGCATGAACCAATGACTTTGTTTCCTAAGTTACGCACATTTGTAAAGTTGTAGTAGCAATACTACTCGTTAATCGTGAAGGAAGACATCGTGAGAAAATCTGAATGTCAGAGGTGATCACATACCTCAGCACTTGAAACCAATCCGCGGTGGGCACGCGTGGTAATTGAGCCCTTAGAGAGTAAGTTGGCACGCGTGGGCTTAATTACCACGCGTGCCAACTCCGAGAAAAGGCCTGTGCCCTGCAGTGGGACATAAGTATATATGTTATATAAAAAATAGTTTTTGTGTTTATATGCTTACTTGCAAATCGTTCACATCATGTCTTGCATAAAACCGTCCGCGTATGAAATGACTGGAAACAATAGCGAGCTAGGCGAGGGAGGCAAAAAGTATTAAACTGGACAGAGTGCCCTATAAACATCAATACATAAACTCGCGCCGTGTGTCCATGAGGGGTAGGCGTGGACTAAGGTGAGCCGTACTGACACAATGCTGACACACCTCTGTCGCATTATCCATAATGAAAAACTGAAATAAAACATCCGACTAATAATGCATACTATGTACCTACGTCCCGGTGTATGGCACCTACCTTCTCTTAGTGAGCGAGTATGGGCTTAAACGCGTGCTCTCCGCGGATTGGAGCTAAGGTGTGTGAGTGTGTGAGCGCCTCAGGCGCTCAGGTTTCCTCGCGATGTTTTCCTTCACAATTAGCGTGTGGTATAAGTACTCAGTTACATTACCTAAGCTACTTTACAACAAAAATGTGAAGGTGGGTGTCATATCTAGTCATTAAATCCAAACCTAGGCACCTAAGTACAAAAAATATATATTACGCCCTATCCCACTTACGCTGCGTCTGCCCGTTTGTGGTCTCCACTCGAGAACCTTTGCATCCCATCGACCGTCGGTTCTTCGGCTTGTTATGTGACCAGCCCCGCCGAATCATACGTTGCTTAAATTGTAACAGCGTAAAGAAGGAAAACATTTTATAAGTATTTACATAAATACAACTTTATGTATGTAGGTACTGTGAATGTTTGTAAAAAAAATGTTTTCAGGCCAACGTGATATCCGAGTGATTTCCTGGAAAAAGTTGAAAGGTTGCTGAAAGCATCGTTCGATAGGCTAGAACTGGGAGTTGAATTCAAGGTAGTAGGGTTGCCAGATTTCCGACTTTAGCCGGACATGTCCTCCTTTTTACGCTCATGTCCGGCCAATAAAAGTCCGGCTTTTAGCCGAAAGACGAACGCGCGGACACGCACTGCTCGCGATTTCGCGGGCCCGGGCTAAGGAAATCGTGGCAAAAGCAGTGTGTCAGGCTTTCAGGGCTAAATTTAAGGCTGAATATTGTGGAACATGTAATATATAAAAATATCGTGTCACGGTGTTTGTTATTGAACTCCTCCGAAATGGCTTCACCGATTTTTATTAAGTATTTTTGTGTATATTTGGTAGGTCTAAGAATAGGTGGTAGGCTATTTCATATGGCAAAACAACGTTTGCCAGGTCAGCTATAGTACATAAAATCTAAATCCATTCTTAAATTCAAATTAAAATCATTCATTACCAAATGTTTACCTACTTAATGAACGTCAAAGTTGTTAGTTTCAGAATTATTAGAATTATTAGCGGTTGCCCGCGACTTCGTTCGCGTGGTAATTTTGATGTGTATTTTTCCGGGATAAAAAATAACCTATGTAATAATCCAGACTATAATCAAACTGTGCAAAATTTCATCCGGATCCGTTCAGCCATTTTTGCGTAAAAGAGTAACAAACATCCATCCATACATACAAACTTTCGCGTTTATAATATTAGTAAGAATGTGGGGAAGAAGCTAACAAAGGAACTCACTCGAAAAGTAATTTAGTATACTTAATTCGAGAGGTTGTGGGATCGAATCCCTACATATATGTGAACGTGTGGTGGCACTACCACTCGCTAACCGTAAAGGAACTCGTAATGAGGAAACCTAAGTGTCTGAGGTGTTCATGATTGGCGGATTGGCAATTTCAGGCTTTGAGGTATCTAAAAGCCTGAAATTGCCAATCCGCGCTGGGCATGCGTGGTAATTGAGCCCGGACTCTCTCTCTCTCTCTCTCTCTCTCTGAGACAATGCCTGTGCCCTGCAAAGGGACGTATATAGGCTACATAAAATTATATTATTCGGCTAAATATGGACCTGAGTCCGGCTTAACTAATGTTGAGCCTGGCAACCCTACACGGGAGTATCATATCGGACAATCATGCGAGCTCTACAGCGCCGATGACCCCGATATTGCATCGGGCGCAGATACTGTATACTTTATGAAGTGTGGTCCGATCGGGAGACAGCAGCGATGGCGAGGAGGAATCTAACGATATTTTAGCCGTCTGCGAAAGTAAACTGGTTTCCGCCATTTTGGCTTTTCTGTCATATTATTATAGGCACTTGCGTCATCAAGCGTTCCGTTTGACATACCATTTGCCAAAATCGACCAAGCTCTTTGGCCTCTGGGTGATTATGAAGAAGCATACATACAACTGCACAAATATGAACTAAAACAGTACAGCTACTGTTATCTGCCTTTGTGTGTTATTTTTTTAATATTTTTTTTGCGGGGGCGGAACAGAGCCAGCGCTTACGCGCAACGTTGCGCACAAGGCACAATGCTGGCTGACCCTATGCGCAACGTCGATGCTTGCCGTATCAAGGATGTGTTCTTGTGCCGTATGCGTCAATTCGATGCTTGTATTGTACGGAAAGCAAAATTCTCGAAATGGTTTTGAGATTTCCATCCATATTAAAAAATGTAGCATGGCCAATTCGTTTGCCCTGTGTGCTCCTCATCATAAGCAGCCTATATACGTCCCACTGTAGGGTACAGGCCTTCTCTCAGAGAGAGAGAGAGAGAATATGGGCTTAATCACCACGCGTGCCCACCGCGGTCTGGCGATTTCAAGCGCTAAGGTATGTAAATAGCTCAGACACTCTGGTTTCCTCACGATGTTTTCCTTCACCGTTAGCGAGTGGTATTGCTACTATAACTTTACAAATTTACATAACTTAGAAAACAAAGTCATAGGTAAATACATGCCCGCACTGGGAATCGAAACTGGGTCTCTCGCTTCCGAGTCTAATGTTCTACCCACTAGGCTACCACCGTTATTTGTGTGCCCCATTTACGATTTATTTTTTACAGTCTTTCGATCTTATTAATAAAAACTCGGTGCCTTAAAACAATTCAAAAACGCTTATTAAAATTGTCTGTGGTGGAGAAATCTTAATTGTAAAATTACAATCAAAATATCTCAGAACATTTAGTGTTCTGTGGAAAATATATACGCGTCGAATTGATAACCTCCTCCTTTTTTGAAGTCACATTGTAAAATCTCCACCACAGACGATTAAATAAACAGAGTTTTAGATTGGTTTCAGAGGAATCGTGTTTTTATAAATAAGGCAACCTCTTTACACTTGTACCGAACCCCTTAGTCTCTGTTAATACAGACGGCCTTTAAATTGGATGAGTTTTTGTAACTTTTTAATTTCAGACTATAAGCTAACTGTCTGATAGAGTTGTAGTTCTCACTGCTTCTTAGTTTGTGTCTTTACAATTTCCGTGTTTTGAGGCGCTCTACAAAGAAATCTTGATTTTGATTTGGTCGTAAAAACCGTCCTCATTCGGAAAGATAATCCTAATTTTAAATACAACCTGATAATAATAACATTAATAACCTATTAATTTCCATATTGCACGCATAACATTGAAGATAGATAGATGCGCCATATTAAAGATAGGTAGATATGTAGATAAGACTTTCGCTGGATATTTCTCGCCTGCTATCACACTAAAACAACAACGTCGTAACGGACAAATAGAACAAAGCACACATAATGTCCGTACAAGTGAGCTTCCTCATACGTTATCTAATAACTTCATTATGGATCCTGTCCCCGTTACACATCTACTAACATTTGTTAAGAATAGGAACTACTAGATAGAGATTATAGTTATCAATATCATAAATGAAGTGTGTAATCACATGAAGTGAAGAGACCCCTCTACGTATTATAAACGCGTATTTTTTATGTTTTGATAAAAAAGGTAGGTAAGTGTAAATTTTACGTACACCTAATTTCACACTAAAAGTAAAAAAACGCTTTAACCTGTTAGATAATGACCTTAAAATTGTTATGGTGGCCCGATCGATTCCTTTAGATTTCTACAGATTAAAGGAAAAGAAACTAATTTAAATATTTGTCATTTCATGGAATCCAACTAAAAATGTATTCGATACAAGTGTGAAATTTTATGACATTTTATTTTAATGAAGTCTATATAAATTAATAATATTTTTATGGTGTTCGGTATTTTATTGACATGTGTGATTAGATTACTTCAATTTTTATTTATATGTTTTTATTGATCTTAATTTATAATGTAGTTTGTAATTTTAATAAATTCATAATTTAATTTATACGATATGTAGGTATTTCGTACTTCACTATCGCAATAGGCCACCCTGTAATTATACTTGTAAGTTTTATGAAATAAATAATAAATGAATAACATGAGCTGCCCCATAGCATGTAGAGGTGGTGATGGATTCAATACAATACCGTACGTGACAGTACGGTACGGTTCGGTACTTATCGGTTCAGCGAATAAATAAAAAATATATATTTATTGCGAAATTTCACCAGCCACAAAATAGACAGATGACCTCATCCAAGTGGCAGGAAGACGCTGGATGCAAGTCGCTTCCAACCGGTCTTTTTGGAAATCCATGGAGGAGGCCTATGTCCAGCAGTGGACTTCTTGTGGCTGAATGATGATGATGACGAAATTTCACAATTTATAAAAGTGTAAATACCCCGTACTAGATACTCGTAAAAACCTGTATTACGGAAAGTCTTTCGTCTACAGTGGTTATAAAACCCATCTCTTAAAATAATAAGATACAGTTCGATGTCAGTTTTCAAAAGCTTAAAAGGAACAAAGAAATTGATATAATTCTTTGTTTCTCTTAATCTTTTCATGCAGTTTCATGCGAAATTAAATTATGGAAAGGAAAATTTATTTATTCTTAAAATGCAATTACTTTACTTATATTATAATGTATAATTATAACTATCAATTTAATCAACAATAAATAATTCAACAAGGTGTGTGGGTGCGTGTGTGTATGTGTGTGTTTGTGTGTGTGTGTGTGTGTGTGTGTGTCTGAAGTGAATTTTGTAGTAAAAACTATGTGGAACGTACTATCGCAATTGTCAGCATTCCGACAGGATTTGGGGTCCATAATTAGGCCTCTGCGGTCTGCGGAGCGGTGGAAGCCTGGTGGGTAGAACATTGGACTCGGAAGCGAGAGAGCCAGGTTCGATCCCCAGTGCGGGCATTTGCGTATGACTTTGTTTTATAAGTTATGTACATTTATGAAGTTATAGTAGCAATACCACTCGCTAACGGCAAAGGAAAATATCGTGAGGAAACCAGTGTCTGAGCTATTCACATACCTCAGCGCTTGAAATCGCCAATGCGCGGTGGTCACGCGGGGCGATTAAGCCCATACTCTCTCCCTGAGAGAAGACCTGTGCCCTACAGTGGGAAGTTTAAATAGGCCACTTAATGTATTAAGCCTCTGAGTGTATTTCTATTTTGTGATGTCCTTTCCTGGTTACCCATCCCACAGTAAAGGATAGTCTAGTATTGGACCACGATCAGTGATTGTGTTGAGTGGGAGTTATTTTTACTTATTGTATTAAAATCCAGACACAGAATCGGCCCCGTAGCATGATACAGGATGATCAATCAAGCTTTGCGCCACATCGTGTATTGCCTGTTTGCTCATACACTGCGCCCTTGTCAATTACGGAGAGAATCTTATTATCTGGCTGGCGGGATTGTTGTGATTAATTAAAATTTTTATTTATTTATTTCTAAAAGCTGAAGTGAAGCGCATACACAGGAAAGATTAAACAATTACAAACTATACACACTACACACAGCACTATACTCATAAAGAGTCATAAAAACCAGCCAAGTGCGAGTCGGACTTGCGCAGGAAAGGATCCGTACCTTTATATATAAAACATTTAAATATTTCAAGCGTCTAACTGTTGCAGTTGTATGGCCCCCCTTAAATATTTATTTTATTCTGTTTTTAGTATTGAATGAATGAATGAATGAATAACCATTTATTGCCAATATGACAGATGTGTTACACTTAAACTTACAGACTAATTAAAAACTTAATTAATAATTATTTTTTTAAACGTATTTCTTGCTATAGCGGCAACAGAACATTATCTGTGAAAAATGTCTAACTATCACGGTTCATGAGATACAGCCTGGTGATGGTGACAGCCGGACGGACGGACAGACGGACAGTGGAGTCTTAGTAATAGGGTCCCTTACCCTTTGGGTACGAAACCCTAAAAATAAAAAAATACGGGAGAACAACAATGAGAACAACAATTAGTTTATTATTGGTGCATCTATCTCATCTAATCAGCCCATAAACAGAGCCCACTGTTGGGCATAATACCTCTTCTCTTTCACGCCAACCCATCCGGACCCTTGCCATCTGCATCCATGGACCCTCCGCCGACTCAACGACACTGCCCGACCATCGGGCCGCTGATTTGCCGACTGACCATAAAAGTACATCATCATCATCGGCCTCTCCCATGGTTTTCCGAACTTCCCGGTCTTTCCGCCACCGTAACCAGGTCGTCAGACCATCTGGTGGGGGGCCTTCCCACGCTGCGTCGCCCGGTCCGCAGTCGCCAGGTCAGAACTTTTTCGCCCCAACGGCCATCAGTTCTCCGAGCCATGTGCCCCGCCCACTGCCACTTCAACTGAGCAATTCTTCGAGCAGTGAAACTCCTAACATAGCTCTCTCCATTGCTCGTAAAAGTACATAAAATTTCTTAAATATTTAAGTTACATGGTATACAACCGGTCTTAGAGCCAAGAGGGATAACTTTCAGACAATCTTAGGCACGTAGATCAAAACTCTACTACAGATCTATCTACACACTTGTAATAACGTGCCATTCAGACCAATGTCCAGGGACAGCTACATTGTTTAGCCTACACTTAACCGGATAAGTTACACAACATGAGTGATCGGACGAATTATACTCTACTAGCTGTTGCCCGCGACTTCGTTCGCGTGGTAATTTTGATGTGTATTTTTCCGGGATAAAAAATAGCCTAGTTTCGCTTATCACTAGACGCGCGCATTGACCAATGAGATGCGAGTATTTTGTTCCCTAGGAGTTCGATTCGTGGAACGGAGTATAGGTGTATGTACAGTCAATCCGCGGTGGGCACGCGTGGAAATTAAGCCCGTACTCTCTCTCTGAAAGAAGGCCTGTGCCTTGCATTGGGACGTATATATGCTATATAAAAAGAAAGTCGTATTTTATCGTTATTTATTATTAATCTTTTTTTCTGGTGTTTGCGATAAAGACTTCTAATGTAATCCATTGTACTTTTTCATTGTAACTTTCATATTTTATGTCTCGCTTCTTGTGTGCAATAAAGAATATTCTTATCTTATCTAATTAAATAAATAATCATGATAAAACTATGTATTTCCTACGTAAATTTAACTCGATTGTACCTAAGAAGCACCTCAAAGGCATATCTAGAAACGCGATTTACACAAGATACAGCAAATTAATTAACCACACATTTGTCAGCAATTACTTAGTGTTAATAGCCGTAAGCAATCTCCGCTAGCCTTTCACTGAAGTTTCTACGTGACTACCTAAATCTATTTGTAATCATATATTATAAAGAAAGAAATTCTTTTGTGTGTTTTGTGCAACAAATAAACTGTTTCTATTCTATTCTATTCTATTCTATTCTAACATAAAATAAAAAATAAAAACAGACTTCAAAACGCTACAGCAGTAAAAAGTTAGAAATAATTAAAATAATTAGAAGTATGTATAAATTTAGGTATTGTAGAAGCATAATATGGAGTCAGTGCCCAAAATATATGTGCTGGTCATGAAAGTGGGCACCGACATCAAATTATATTTCTACAATACCTACATGTGTACATACTTCTAATTATTTAAACAATTTCTAACTGTTTAGTGCTGTAGTGTTTCAAAGTCGGTTTTTATTTTTTATTTCTAATTTTTTAAGTTTCAATTTTATAACCATAATTTACCCTACTTAATTCGTTGCTTTAAAATTTGACGTTCTCAAGTTCCATCTCCGGAAGTCTTCATCAGAACATCACCAAATTACCTTGGGACTACTTTTACGCTATTTCATGAAACATACGGATATTACTAAAGGATGAGCCCCATTAGGCCTTATTTACTGCTGTCCATTGAAGAATTCCTTTCTCCATCTCTGAAAGTCTTCATCAGATCTTCACCAAATGGGACCAATGGGACTTTATATCTATTCGAATAAAAAAAATAATTGACGAAATCGGTTAAGATTTCACGGAGTTATGCGAAAACATAGCCAAAAAAAAATAATATTATGTACGCGTCGAATTGATTGTCGCTATAACAACAAATACTAAAAACAGAATAAAATAAATATTTAAGGCTCCCATACAACAAACGTGATTTTTTGCTGTTTTCTGCTCCATATTAATAACGGCAACAGGTAGACGCTTGAAACATTCAAATGTTGTGTAGATATTGGTACGGAACCCTTCGTGCGCGAGTCCGACTCGCACTTGGCCGGTTTTTTAATGACCTTAAGTAGTTTAGGTATGCGGTAAAGAACATTAATGTAATTTAATGACAATTTGACTACTGGGACTACTAGGGTCTGGAGTTCCCAAGGGAGAACTTTCATTAAGGAGTTAGGGCGACGTTTGAGGAGCTGTGGTTTTGACAACTCCTCCGGGGCATTTCTGATGCAGAGGACCTCCCTTGCTGTGCAGCGCGGTAACGCTACTAGCGTTTTGGGCATCTTTGGGTCGGTGATGTCTCGGGGTGGTCTATTTAACTTCAGCCCTTAAGCCGTCCACCATAGCGTAATCCATTATGACAATTTTTTTAAGTAACCATAGCTTAGGTTCATCCTAGTTTGGTTACTTCTGTGATCCATGTTGTGTAAATTCATATTAGTAAAGATATTTGTATTTTTATTTTGTTTTTAATTAATGACTTATGTACTTTATAATCAGCGTTTCCATGCATGCTCTAATAGCAACCATATTAAAATTATATTATCATTGGTACACGACACAGTGGACTGCATGTCAACTTTTACAATATTTTTGTTGCAAAGTCGCCCTTAAAGTGACTGAGAAGAGTACACGCGTATCCTTGCAACGTGAAGTCCAAAGGCAAATGTGAATTCTTTACGATGGAAGTTAGAACGAGCGCGGCGTACTAGTACGGAAGTGGCAATAAAAACGGGATTAACGGCTGCTGAGCTGATTGTCATCAATTATAGACCGGGAGCCGGGTGATAAGAAGACGAGAAAGGAATATAATGTCTAACATAGACAAAGACATTGACATAACATAGGCTTTAGCTTAGTATAAGGGCCAGCAAACACCATTTGGACATTCCTTCCTTTTGCTGATCAAAGTTTGTTGCATTAACATTATCATCATCAGCCATTCGACGCCCACCGCAGGAGATAGGCCTCTCTCGTTGTTTTCATAACCATGAGGGGTTTTGCCATAATCGCCACGCTTGGCAGGCAGGTTGGCGATCGCAGCATGCGGTTGGAATCTCAGGAAGACGCTGCTGCCCGTCTTCTGGAATATACCTATATAATATAGGCTAAGTAAAAAAAATGCATTTTTTAAGCCAGAAATTAATTGTGGCTTTAAAGGTAAAACTTTTGTTCTTTCAAAATTTAATTGACGAAAACGCTTGACTCTTAGCCTACCCGAGCTATTAAAATAGCGAGTTCTGTTCTGATGAGTAATTCTGAGGGGAGTTCTAAGAAACAAGGGAGCATCTCGTTAATCCACTGGCCAATTTGATAGATTATTTCATCAACGCTATTTTCATAGCGGTAATTTGATTTAACGTTCCGGTCGTGAACAAATTGGCTTCGTAATTTATTGGACACGCCTCTGACAAAATCTGTCAGTCACAGCTTTACTTTTTTTTAGAAAATGTGATATATAAAAATCTAGTCTGGTTGTCTGGAAGAAATTGCTGTTAGCGATAAGGCCGCCCATTGTACTTTTTCATTGTAACTTTCATATTTTATGTCTCGCTTCTTGTGTGCAATAAAGAATATTCTTATCTTATCTTATCTAGTGTCAGTGTTGGTCATCGAAGTCCTCCGAAACGGCTTCACCGATTTTTATTGAACTTTTCGTGTTTACTTATTTGGTAGGTCTGAGAATAGGTCGTAGGCTGTGGTCGTAGGCTAATTAATATGGCAAAACAACGTTTGCCGAGTCAGCTAGTGTAGGTACAGAGATTATTTTACTTCACATTGTTATTTATTGATTATTTAACATTGATCGTTACTAAGAAGAGTGCACGAGTGTAAGTGATGATGATCACGCGTGTTAATGTGTGTGTAACTGTTGTTGGAATAAAGCTAGAACCACACTGATGCTACGTACACGACGTACACGCCACGGGCAATCAGGGGCCTAATTACCCACCAAATCCTGAGCGAACCCAATAAAATCGTCTAACTTTCAAATTCCATACTAATGTGACAGTTAGACGATTAAAATCATTCAGGATAGGAGCACTGATGCACAGAGCAGGAGAACTGATGGCCGTTGGGGCGAAAAAGTTGTGACCTGGCGACCGCGGACCGGACGACGACGCAGCGTGGGCAGGCCCCCCACCAGATGGTCTGACGACCTGATTGCGGTGGCGGGGAGTCGCTGGATGGGGGCGGCACAAGATCGGGAAGCTTGGAAAACCATGAGGGAGGCCTATGTCCTGCAGTGGGCGTCAAGTGGCTAATGATTATGGTGAATATAGGAGCTGGCCGCTTGAATCTGTACGCGTAGAAACATACTTATCAGACGCGACGACTTTTTGGGTAGCGGGAATCCGAACAACACTTACTTTTTCGTATGCTTGAAGCTACACAAAGCTACAAGCGTTTACGGGGCACAAGACTTCTCTGAGAAAGGGAAAGCCCACCGCGGATTGGCGATTTCGAGCGTAGAGGTATGTAAACGCCTCAGACACTCAGGTTTCCTCACGATATTTTTCCTTCACCATTATTAGGTATTGTCATTTGTTAATATACATTCATTAATTTACGGACAGGAGGTTAACCGTTACAAATTTATTATTTGCTATTCATCCTTAGATTCTTATTCATAACTGCTTAGAGCGCACGTATGTAAACGCTTATGAGCCGTCGACTGTATCTAAATAACTTAGAAAAGAAAGTCATTGGTAGGTACAAGCCGGGATCGAACCCAGGACCTCTCGCAACAGGCAAACGATCTACCGAAGCCATACCATCTCTATGCGATGCAAGTTATTTGTAATGTAAATATTAGACTAACGCAGAGGTAGAAGAAAACGTAAGCACATAAACCACTGATGTCTTATTATATCCTAATTGCTAATCTTAGATACGGGTTTGTAGGTATCTCATAGGTCGCTTTTTCTTTCCTCGGACGAACCCTCACGGCTTCGGTCCCGATAATAGGCCCTATTCTCAAGTGAAAATGTATAGATAGAGAGCATGGGTCATTGGGCCATGGGTCCTAAAAATCACTTATAACATGATTGAGAGATTGGTCTGACACTTTTTGCGAAAACGGTCTATTAAAAACCGGCCAAGTGCGAGTTGAGCTCGCGCGGGCTGCATGCCCGTTACTTAACAACAATTACTAAAAACAGAATAAAATAAATATTTAAGGGGGGGCTCCCATACAACAAACCTGATTTTTTAACCGTGTTTTGCTCAATATTAATAACGGCAACAGGTAGACGCTTGAAATATTCGCAGAATATTTAGTTGTATGTTCACTTGAGAAATAAATAAATAAAATAAATATTTAAGGGGGCTCCCATACAACAAACGTAATTTTTTGCCCTTTTTTTATTGGTCTTTGTGTCTAATGTTGTATAGATAATGGTACCGAACTCTTCGTGCGCGAGTCCGACTCGCACCTCGCCGGTTTTTTTCCATTGGTTGCGCCAGTGTTACTGAATGGAGCCCCAAAGCTCTGACTTTGTCTTGTATTATGTGGTATTTATGTGACTTGTTTTTCCTTTGTACCTACTTGTTTATGTTACTTGTTATGCCTTTTTTCTTGTGATGTCATCATTGTGTTAAATTGTCCCAATAAATGTATTGCTTTCTTTCTTTCTTTCAAACTTGCGGAAAACTCAGGTTAAACTAACCGTCGCCGGCACGAACAACAAATCTCATCACCTGCTAACTTCCTGGAGTAAGCAAGCAAATTAAGTAGGTAAATACTTAATGAAGTTTACAACTCTGACCCTTGGAAACTTAATAAAAGTTGTGCAGATAATGGTGGGCCGACCGAGATTCATACAGCATGTTATTTATTTAGCCGGCTTCGTGCTAGGAAGATTGCTTGTTATTTACTATTTACGGAAAGCTAGGCTAAAGCAAATCCCTATGTACAGGCGACAGCACGTCAACTTTTACATACGTGCACTCTAACCAGTTACGTTAAGGACGTACACCCGAAAATGGGGGCTTACACGCGTCAAAACGAACAACTTTTAACCACGAGGCAAAGATAAGAAGATGAGATAAGAATATTCTTTATTGTACACCGGAAAAAACAACAATCACAAAATATTTACAAAGGTACATAAGTAGTTAAATTGGCGGCCTTATTGCGTAAAACTTTAAAATATCGTGCCTACAAGGTACCGTAACTTTGAATATTTTTTCGCAGTTTCGAAACTTCCACAAACTAGAACTTGTTGGAATTGAGTTTACACTCTGTTAACATACGGGCGCCTGCAATACAGGGTAATGGCTACTTTCCTCTACTCAAATATATGTAAATAAATTGCAAACTACTCGTAGTTACAGAGTTACAGCCCTCATGACATGTTTTCGTTGCATGCGGTTTTAGCAAGTGATGAAATGTTTCACGTCAAAATTAAATTATATCGAGTGAAAGTGCACGGAAGGGACGGCAAGGACGTCCCATGCGGACATACTTCGACCAAATTCAACTGTTCCTAAGGTACTAAATTTTGTTTTGGGTTTAAAACAGCTGATTTTTAAAAAGTACCCGACACCGGCGTGCGTGCACGCAACGACTAATGAATGTTGAGGACGCGAAAGTGATCTGTCAGGATCATAGCAATTGGCAGTCCCTGGTCTCTGCCTACCCCTCTGGGATACAGGCGTGAGTTTATGTATGTATGTATGTATTTTTATATAACAATAATAATTAAAACTTCCACACAACACAATCACTTGATCTGGGTCCCAAACTAGGATACCTTGTTTGCTATGATATGATAACCAGGCAAGGACTACGTCCAAACGTCCAAACTAATGTTCAAACATGAAAATACACTCAGACTGATGTATTATTGGTATTGATGAAGAATAAACAATAATTACAGAGATAGCAGCTATAAAAGAAAACTTACAATTGGCAGCCTAATGCTAATCTAGCAGTCTTAGCCCTTTCTGCAACACTAATAAATAACAACAGACAATTCCATCCCTTATTATTTCGACAACGTTTAGTTTAATATTCATTCCACTTGGTGCCAAACTAATCAAATACCGCTCAAGGGCCAAATAATCACTTTGATAGTCGTTCCCCGATAGCCCGAAGCCCATATGTAGGTGCGGGCACTAAAACTTTATAGCAAGACGTTACCGGCCCGGTTTTATTGGCCATAAGTGTACAGAGTGCCGGTCGAATGGAAATTAAAGGTCGATCCACATTGCAACTTAACGGGATGGCTGGCCACATCGGGCACTACTGTAAAAACTAAAATAAACCATGAATAGGTACTTTTAAGGTTAGAGACTAGCGCAAAAAAAATCCGGCCACGGGCGGCCGACGAAGTTTTTTTTCTCTCTTGTAAAAATATGAAAACAAAATATGTTCGAGCTAACTTCCGACCAAACTTCGACCAAATAGGGTATGTATTAGCAAAGGGCAACATAAAAAGTACCCGTAACCGGCGTGCGTGCATGTAACTACTAATGAATGTCGATGAAGCGAAAGTCAGGATCATGGCAACTGGCAGTCTCTGGTCTCTGCCTGCCCCTCTGGGATAGAGGCATGAGTTGATGTTATAATATACATATTATGCATGTGTAAAATAGGTCAAGTTCTATCATGTTCTATTAATGAAAATAAATTATATATATTATATATCTTGGGAACTCTCCCCAACGGCAGCAGTCTAGAGACAATCTTTTATATATAGATAATATTTATTGTAAATATGTAAATATGAATTTTGTTACTTTACTAGTATATTTGAAAAATATTAAAATAAAGAATGATGGAGAAATACATGAATAAATAAAACATTTTCATTAATAGAACTTAACATATTTATAAATTACTAGCTGACCCAGCAAACGTTGTTTTGCCATAATATTAATTAGCCTACGACCTACGAGTATTATCAGACCTACCAAATATACACAAAAAATTTCATAAAAATCGCTGAAGCCGTTTCGGAGGAGTTCGATAACAAACATTGTGACTCGAGATTTTTATATAGATGACATAAGCAGCCTTTATACATCCCACTGCAGGGCACAGGCCCTCTCTCAGAGAGAGAGTATGGGCTTAATCACCATGCGAGTCCACCGCGGATTGGCTATTTCAAGCACTGAGGTATGTGAATAGCTCAGACACTCAGGTTTCCTCACGATGTTATCCTTCACCGCTAGCGAGTGGTGTTGCTATCAAACCTTCACAAATGTACATAACTTAGAAAACAAAGTCATAGGTACATACTCGCACTGGGAATCGACCGGGAATCTGGGTCTCTCGCTCCCGATTCCAATGTTCTACCCACTAGGCCCACCGCTACATAAATAAATCATTTATTTTCATTATAAAAATAATCATGCAGCCTATATATTATGTACGTCCCACTGTAGGGCAGACTTTCTCTCAGAGAGAGAGAGAGAGAATGGGCTTAGTCACCATGCGTGCCCACTGCGGATTGGCAATTTCAAGCGCTGAGATGTGAACACCTCGGACACTTAGGTTTCCTCACGATGTTTTCCTTCACATTTAGCGATTATTTATTTTATTTTGTTATTTTCATTAGAAGTAATTTAACATATTTATATGAGTAGTTTCTAACTCGGGAATTGTTTAAGGATTACTTTAGCTGATAATCGTGCCGTTCTCACGTAACGGCCCATAGATGCCCGTAGTAAGTAGATAAGCTGAAATAAGAGAAGTGAAATTAGCAACCCGCGGTGGGCACGCATGGTGATTAAGCCTATACTCTCTCTCTCTGAGCGAAAGTCTGTTCCCTACATACATGGAAAACTAATAGCTTCAAGACTTTTTATATTATATTGATTTAACGGCTTTTATAATAAAAGTAAAAGGAAGTGAAGCTGTTAAATCAATATATAAAATGCGCAGTATAAGCTGATTACAGGTTTTCGCCTATAGGTACCTACTCATAGCACAGATTAACACAAATATGTTTTAAATTTATATGTTCATCATTTTGTTTGCATATTTGTCAAAGGTTTTTACATTATGTACTTATGAACACCTTCAGTACATAAACTCACGCCTGCTTGACAGTATTCCACAATCACTAGAGAATATAGAAGGTGCGAGCGTAAAGGAGTGCCGAGGTGGTGCAGCACATCAACCTTTACACACTCGCACTCGAATCAGTCACGTTAAGGACGACTCTGCAAGTAAAATCTACAGGCTGACCTGTGATTCAACTAGGCGAGCGCAGTGGACGCTCAGCCTAAAAAGGAGGTGTTTTCATTGGAACAACGAACGTTTATGCATAGAGAATGGGTCCCGGTATTTCAGCATTGTTAGGTACTGCCCGCCTACCTCCTCGTGACACTAATGAGGTAGGTAAGTACATTATGGCAACAAAAAGTGGAAATCGGAGGTCTTACCGAAAATTTTGTCCATTCACTACCTTTTTCAATATTCTCTAGGTATTTTGACTGCCTCGTTCGTCTAGCGGTATTACATCTGACTACCATACCGAAGATCGTGAGTTCGATTCCAACTGGGGGCCGCCGTACGTTTGTACAAATGGCCTCAGACTGGGGTGCATTTCCATGTTTGTGATGTCCTTGCCTGGTTACCACGGGGTCAGGGTATCCTAGTTTAGGACCAGGAGAAGTGATTGTGTTGTGTGTTTTTTTTTAAATGACGTAAGCTTTTTATTTTTAAAACTTGTGCAAGATTATAAAAATAATGGACAGAAAAGTGAGTCCCGAGCCAGCTACTCAATCCACCAAATGTTAATCAAAGCCAATTGGAATATGAATATTTACAAATCCCGACAAACGACAGACATTTATATAAATGTAAAAAATATATAGTTTACCACAGCGGTGGTAGCCTAATGGGTAGAACATTGGACTCGGAAGCGAGAGACCCATGTTCGATTCCCAGTGCGGGCATGTTTGCCCATGTTTTCTAAGTTTTGTACATTTGTGAAGTTATAGTAGCAATACTACTCGCTAACTGTGAAGGAAAACATCGTGAGGTGGGCACGCCCTGAAAGAAGGCCTGTGCGCTACAGTGGGACGTATATAGGCTTAATTATATAGTTAAATATAACTTCCGGCAGGTCTTTTAAATATTTTATTAATTTAATTTATGTAAGAAAACTACTTTTTGTTAATAAGTCATGTTTTATTAGTTAAAACTTTAAAAACGTGTTTAATGTCTTTGTAATCCATTTATTAGCAGATTCTCTTGTAAATAGTATACTAATTCTAACAATTCCTATCTAAAATGAAACTCAGGTATAGTCAACAGACAGCACATCACCTTTACACGCGTGCACTCTACCGAGTTACGTTACGGGCGACTTTGCAACTAAAATGTAAATGTTGATGTGCTGTCGACTGTACCACCTTGCAATTATAATTATGTACACAATAACAATTCATATTGATGCCCATAATAAATCAGTTGTAGTGGGTTTTTTGTTTTACTCGTGTGGTAACCCCAGGAAAGCTGTCCCTTATGCTTCGGTCACACACAGCGACTAATCGCTGCGAGTGCCTACTCGCCGCGAGTGTTCGCTGTGTGACAGGCTATTCGCTGCGAGTTGAAGTCGCCGCGACTAGAATTGAGCATGTTCAATTTTACACGCTGCGAATGTGCACTGATAGTCGAAATTCTCGTGCAGAACTCGCTGTGTGTGGCAGACAGCGAATTGTCGCTGTGGCTATTATTCGCAGCTAGTGCACTCGCAGCGATTAGTCGCTGTGTGTGACCGAAGCTTAACGGGTGTACACAAGTAATTGTATACTTTTACACCGTCTCTATATATTATATAGGTACCTACTACCGCTATGGTTTTTTGAAACAAGCAACGCCATCTTTACGAACGACAACGTTTCAAAAGGGTTTACCTAAGTTTCAAACCACAGTAAACAACATTTGATTCACTTTCTCTGCAATAGATGGCACTCATACAACTACTATTTGAATGTTGTCACAAGTTAAATTAAAATTCTACTTCAAATAGTAAATTTTTTTAAGAGACTAAACATAAACTAACTGATAAATATTTACAGTAGTGGAAATTAATCGATATTATTAAATTATAATAGATATACCCATCGTGCGTGAATGTAACGATTAATGAATGTTGATGAAGCGAACGAGGTCTGTCAGGCTCAGGCAGGATCGTGGCAAGTGGCGAACCCTGGTCTCTGCCTACCCCTCCGGGATACAGGCGTGAGTTTATGTAGTGTAATGTAATAGATATATCTAAACCTTTAAAAATAACTTTTTACAACTTAAAAGTTGCTTTTATTCTACATAACAAAAAATATATTCGTACAATAATGTAGTCCAGCTAGTCAGCAACTTTAAGCAAAAAACAAATTGCTTTAGGCTGATTGAAAAAAAATCAATCGCTTACAAATTCAATTTTTTTTTTCTGAAAAGTCAATAAAAGTCCCCAGGCATTAGGCAGGGCGGGAATTTTGTAAAATTATATCACAAAATACAAGACCACAAATTCAAAGGCGTAATATTTCGGGTAAGTTTGGAGTTAGTTTATGACCTTCAAGATTATAAATGATTCAATAAAACTTCTCATTTGCCACTGGACTACGTGACAATAGCAGGCGAAGCACAGCAACACCGTACCAGTATACGTATTTATACATAACACATGTAGGTCAATGAAAAAAATGGCTTAGCAGCTCTTATCGTGGCAAGAAATAATTTTTAATTTAAATGGCCTTCAGTGATTTGTGCAAAATACAAAATGCGTACAAAGCCGTCGAAAATGAATCTGATCAGGTGAGTTCCGTGTTGTGCACAAAACTTGTCCCACTTCATGGATGTTGTAAGTGATAAAATGTAGCTGTCAAATGACCCAAAATCCTTTACAATTACAATAAAAACATGCCAAAAACACCAAATAAGGTGAAACAGAAACCGTCTGGATAATAATTCAGTGATTAAATACCGTTCCCTGTTGTGATTGTATCAAATAACATGTCCATCATCCTTGGAGGTGAATGATGACATCTTTACAGTGCACATAATATTTTTAGAAATATCCAGCTTGCGTGGAGGACAGGATAGCTAGGTAGATATTGTACATTAGTAAACATATTACTCGACCTATTTGATGGATAAAAGTGCGTTTTTCAAGTGAGCCAGTGCCTCAATATGTCCATAAATTATTGTAAGGTTATAGATACTTTCTCTAAACTGTTTTCCTGATGTCAATTGTTATTTTGGCCTTCTATTTAAGTCAATGGACCATAAAAGTGTCTGACAATGTTGATATGTTCTTTGTAGGTACTACAAAATTAGAATTCTTATTGGATTTTCTCAAAATCATTGTTTTTCTGTTAACAATAGATTATGGTAATTCATGCATCAACATCATCTAATATTATAATATTTCTGTATGAGCAGGAAAGTAATATGATTCCTTTTGGTAGGCTAACAATTGCATTTATTTTTGCTTAGATAATATTTGAATAATAAATGAAATAAAAATGCTAGGCACTTGTGTATATTATTCAGTAGGTGAAACATAAGGTTTCATTATTGGTCTGGGTGTAAACACAAATTACTTTAAAATTTATTTTGTATTATTAATGACCTGGGATGCGCAAAGAATTGATTTCTTACTTTCCATATCTTAACAATTTCTAGCAAGAGTTTGGTTACTGAATTGAATGAATTATACCTTCACTAGTTTTTCCAAAGCTAAATGCAATTATGTTGATTCTTTCCAAACTAATTTGTGGAAGAAATAGATTGAGAATATTACTGGACTTTGCAATGGAAGAGACCTACCTGGTTTAAAAATGTTTCTGGTATCATAATCAAGCAACAGATCTTTTCAGACATTCAGGGCTATACTCCGGGACAACTTCAATAATAGGTGTCAAATTAAATAAATTTATAATATTATTTAAACACTGAAAGGGATATCTTCGATCTATTCAGTTTTTGATTAGTTGGTTTTTTCTTAATGATTTTTCCCAAAAGAAAAGTCTGGACTATAGCCAACCTATATATCACTAACAAAGTTAATGTAAATTACATTCAAAAACCAAATACTAAACATTAAATTCAAACTGAGTCTGATCTTATCTAAGATCTGAGTCTGACAAAAATTCTGTTCGAGTAACTAGTGACTTTCAGTTTGCTATATTTTCCATCCATACAGACCATTAATATAGGAACATTATAACCTGCAAACATTTCTTAAATTTTTTGTTTAGGCAATATGTTTAGTGATATTTCATGTCTTGCTTTACAGTCGGAACGCATTATGGAAGAGAACTCAATGGTCCGTGATCTCATCACAAAGATCTTGGATGAGACTGGACCATCAGACGGGCTCAGGTATGGACAAAACAAACTTATAGCAGTTTCCTATAAGTTGTCCACTTCTATGTATACTAACAGTTAAAACTGTACAGTTTTTTCATACAACTGAAGGGTCATTCCACGGTAATCAATACCACAATATTTTAACAATATTGTTTTTTAGTTAATTTTTATTATATTATGCATATAACTTTATAAATTCACTTGCTATCTTTGAAAAATAAACATTGTATATTGATTTTATGCCTGTAATTGAATATTTTTTAATATTCATCCTGTACTTGTCACACCCGTCACTGTTGAATTTTGATAAAAAGAATTGTAGTGATGTAGGCAACGCCGTGAGGCAACTTTTATTCCCTAACTGCTGAACTATTCTTATAAATAAATATATATATCATAATTAGCAGAAATACTGTGAATCATGCTTGTAGTAACTTATTTAGTTTCCTTACGCGTCACACCCGTCACAGAGATTAAAATCGTTTACAAATTTAAATAAAACAAATTACGTGAATATTTAGTTTATATTTTAATAAATCTATCATGTCATGGTAAAATTGTAAGACATTTTCGAAATTAATAAGAATTAAAGTTAAAATGTTTCAATATGTAAAAGTTAAAATGTCACACGCATCACCATGGAATGACCCTTATGTCAAAAATCTTCTGCCAGTAGGCACGGCACGTGTGTCTGTAGAATTCAAGAATTTTTTTTATAATTTTACTCAAGTATATTTTTTGTTTGGGATTAGGACAAGTGATTGTGGTGTGTGAAAGTTTTTTTTTATTTACCATTAGGGACCCTATTACTAAGACTTCACTGTCCGTCTGTCTGTCTGTCACTAGGCTGTATCTCATGAACCGTGGTAGCTAGGCAGTTGAAATGTACACAGATTTTGGATTTCTATAAACAGAATAAAATAAATATTTAAGGAGGGCTCCCATACAACAAACGTTGCATAAAGACAGCGCTCGCCATCTAGCGCCCATCTATGTAACCTTCACAGCACCGATGTCATGTCGTTAAATGTCAATGTTAAATGCTTCTTGTTGGTTGCTATAGATGGCGCTGTTCTCGAATTCGATCTTTGTCTAATGTTGTATAGATAATGGTACGGAACCCGCACTTGGTCGGTTTTGTTTTTTGTATAGTCACAACTCCCACATCACTAGATTGGTTAACTGATCGTTCAGTTCTTTTGCTGGGATACATTTGCCTGGGATACATTTTTTAGGTGTAATACACTGGCCCCCATGCCTACCATCCCCTCAGCTTGTTTGGCTTATTTAGATATGTATCTATGAAACAGCAAGATCCAGTTTCTATCTATCCCCTGATGGTTATTTTGGTCGTCTCGAAGCTATAATATTAATAAAAGCTTGACCAAATGTTTTTAATAAAATTTCGT
The DNA here is from genome assembly GCA_963969515.1 of Yponomeuta evonymella. Lineage (NCBI taxonomy): Eukaryota > Metazoa > Arthropoda > Insecta > Lepidoptera > Yponomeutidae > Yponomeuta > Yponomeuta evonymella. Next base: position 4,263,246 of record OZ018366.1, on the reverse strand, counting down.
TTTTATTTTCGTTCAAATTAGAATTATTTTGACATACATGTTTTTACAATAAAATGTTGCCAAGCAACTAGAAAAAGGTTAAAAAGAAACAAAAAGACTATATCCTCAATTCCTGATGCACAGTAGTCGTGCACAGTTATGGTTAAACCGCGAAGGAGGCCTATGTCCTGCAGTGGACGTCAAATGGCTGATGATGATGATGATAATCTCCAGTTTAAAAAGCTGACACACTTTATATGGCCTCAATGGCTTGGTTCGTGATAAGTATGCACCAAGTATTAAGAACCCTATAAGAAATTTTGTAATTAAATTCACCTCTATTTCTGTAATTCAATCAATCAAAACCACTTTCAATATCATATCACGAAAGTTACTCATTTATTAAATTTTATTGTTAAATCTATTAAATTTCAGTTCAACAAAACCACCGGATAAATCGCTAGGCATTGGCCTCCCCAATACACAATATCCGAAAACATCTGGGAATGCCTTCGCGCCGCCAACATCATTCAACACGTACCAAGACAACCTTTACAACTTCAACCAAAACGAGCAAAATGGGTTCAATTTCAACCTACAGAACGGTTTTGATAACACCAATGGCTATGTCAATTATACAGAGAACGAAGTTGGCTTGCTGGGGATGGATCCTGTACCAGAAGCCACTGACGTATCCCCAGAGCAACTCAACCTGCTACGACTTGCAGCGCAGGAAATTGGTGGAGCACAATTTACTAGCCAAAATGCAAACGATAAGTACTACAACTTCTTTGAGCCGAGCCAAAGAAACTCACTACCTGACTCAAACATGTTTACAGTCAATAATGTCAATAGACCGAACAGCCTCAATCTGGACTCCATAAATTTCAACTCAAACGTCTTAGAGAACCCGTACAATGGAGCCCATAACATGCAAAGGTTCCCAAATAAGTTTTCTGAGGCACAAAATACTCAAGACTCAACAGATCTTTTGGCCTATTTGAACCAGCTGAACATTTCTCTGGAACGGCCGAACAATGACGTCATGATGCAAAACAACATGGCCGATAGCTACAAAATGCAAATGGACATGAACGGTCATTACCAAAACAATGAGGAGCACTTCAACAAAATTGCCGACGACAGGAACAAAATGTACAACTACAATCGAAACAACTTCCAGCAGATGCCACCGAGCAAGCAATTTAACGGCGAAAACAACTTCTACTTGAACGACATGATGAAGAATATGGGCGACAACAAAAACTTCCCGCCTCCGAATTTCGAATTTCAAAACCAGCCAGCGTTCAAGCCCAACGGCTTTCACAATCAAAACGAGTTCATGCAGCGGCAGAATCAGAATCAGATGCCCAACTATCAGAATGGCCCACTGAACGAGCAAAGGGGCAACTTTGACAATGTGGCGAGGGACGGTATGCAGCAGGCAGCGGTGATGCGGCAGAACCAGGAGCTGGCAAGGCAAATGAGCTTGCTAATGCGAAACAGACAGCCTCCGAATCAGCTGAACGTCGACGTGTCTTTTTTGCACGAGAACGCACAGTTTAATCTTGGTAAGTATAGATTGTGATTGACAATTTTATACTCTGTGCCAGGTAAAATGCCTTGAAAAAAATTGTTAAGTTGTCTATTTACATTTGCTTAAAACCATAACGTCTTACATGACAATTTTATACAGTAGACTTCTTCTGTGACATAAAGCGCGAATTTAATAAAATTATGTATCAGGGTCTGATATCAGGGTTTATTTAACCAAATACAAATATAAAACTCATAGAGCAAAAGTTGTAGAAAAACACAAACTCTAATCGGGGTGTTTCATAAATAACCGTTTATATCTAAAACAAAATCTGGTCACATTCCATTCCACGAAACGAGCTCCCAAAGAAAATCGTCCATGTACGCCCGTTGGTTAATGCGCGTCACCTTCAAAAGCCACTGCATTAAGTAAACCTACCCTATGAAGCGGAATGTCTTCGCTTAGGTATTGTTTCGCTTATCTCAAGCCGCCCAATGAAACGCGAGTATTTTGATCCCTAGGAGTTCGGACGGACGAACGGAGTATAGTCAAAATTCAGAAATCAGAAATTTATTTCAACGTAAAGAATTTAAATTCTGTTTTTTAAATGTTAGCGGCAGCGGTGAAAAAACTCCACCCTGACCATCGTTTCTCAAATCATCTTAAATCTAATACTATAATAAATTGTTAGTTACCACGTGTAAGTAATTACACCAACGAAACGCCTGTACCGATTATTATGATCTTGTTTGATTTGTCTCTGCCCCGAATATCAGACAGAATAACTATTAAAACTTGGGGAAAATTCACGAAAGTTAGTTAACACATTTTGAGGCTGTTGTTACGTCGAGCCGGGTGAGTAGATATTTTCGAACCCTGCAGTGGTTTATAGGCCAATTGAATAGAAAGCTATATAGAAATAAAAGCCATAACACACACAACAAGAGTAGATACAACGACTACCTCGTTGGTCTAGCGTTTGATTACCATGCCGGGGTCGTGTGTTAGATTCCCGCTGGGCGCCGCCGCACATTTGTACACGTGGCCCAAGTCTGGGTGTATTTCCATGTTTGTGATGTCGTTGCCTGGTTACCATAGCACAGGGTATCCTAATTTGAGACCAGGACAAGTGATTTGTATATTTATAAGGGGTGCACAAAAGAAAAACAACAATTTAAAATTAAAAGAAAACGGTTACGCGCTAACAAGTTACGCTGTATCGTTTGCAGGCCTCGGTGCGCTCCTGGGCCCGAGTCCGCCCGTGGCGCCGCCCGTCCTGCCTTCGCCGATGCTGGATATTCCCCTTCTGGCCCCGTTCTACGCCATGAGGAATATGAGGTGAGCGAATCGACATTGTAGTGCAATCGACGTGTACTCCGTTCCACGAGTCGAACTCCTAGGGAACAAATACTCGCATTTCGTTGGTCAATGCTCGCGGCCAGAGACAAGCGAAATAATGAGTTAACACCCTTCATAGGGTACATTTGCATTACATTTGCATGCTATTGAAGGTCACGCGCATGAACCAATAGGCGCATATGGACGGTTTTCTTTGGGAGCTCGTTTCGTGGAATGTAGTGTACATGAGCTCGTTTCGTGGAATGTAGTGTACATCTTTTTATCAGAGAATATAAGATATATAATAACTAGCTAACGCCTATATCCTGCATAGGGAGATATCACTGTTTGCCCCCTGCCACGCTCCCGACAAACCTCTTTCGCATACGCATAGGTACTTTTTATCTTGCCCTTTGCTATTTTGGTGAAGTATAACCGCCTGGGACGTCCCCTACAGGCCCTTCCGCCCATATTCGCTAGTTACATTTCTTCGTCAATCTTTCTTCTTTCATCCATGCATTTTTCATTCGTTCCATTCATTTTACTATGAATTTGTAACAATCCGTTCTTTGGCAGACGTGAGCAGCCCACTGTCACTTCAACTTGCTAATCTTATAGGCTGTGTCCATCACCTAAGCTCTTTAGCGAATCGTCTGATCATTCTCATCAGGTTCAGGTTCTCGAACTTGCCACGAACTGGCAAACGCAGCGTAGGACGCCCACCAGCTCGCTAGATATGGATCATCATCATCATCAACGGCCATTTGACGCCCACTGCAGGACATAGGCCTCCATCATGGTTTTTAACCATGAAGGGTTTTGCCGTAATCGCCACGCCGGGCAGGCGGGTTGGCGATCGCAGTAAACCGTTGAAATCTCAGGAAGACGCTGCTGCCCGTCTCCTGGTAATTGATTTCCTTAGTCGCCTTCTACGACATCCACGGAAGGAAATGGAGTGACGCTATTCTTATTCCGGCGCCACACGGATATTATGGAGGGCCGACGACAAAGAAGTTGGTTGATTGATTGTAGCAACACTACTATCGTAAGGGGAAACGTGAGGAAACCCGAGTTTCCGAGGTGCGGATTTTACATCACTGAAGTTGAGGGTTTGACGTTGTCAAAAAACCTATTTTGTAAATTCTCTGCCGCACATCTTGCGCTCCAAAGACTTAATCATCAGAACTAGTGCCGTATTTGAGCGTGAATTTGTAGTAAGGTTTACTTCTAGAGTTTTTGTTATGCATGCACAAACAAAGGAACGAAGTTACATAATTAATTTTAGTACTGATATGATATTTCAGCGCAGCTATTTCGGGCGCAAGAGTTTTACCTTTTACGTTTTCGATCGTTGCTAAAAAGTAACGGAAGTTGTACGGTTCGAGTCTATAAAGTTTCTCAACTCGCTTATTCATTCATGAACAATGCCTGCGACTTCCTAATGACGTAGGCTACTTAGCACAATAGTACTCAGCCAAGCTAATATTAAGTTACGGTGTGACGCGTTTCCGAAACGATATGCATAACAGATTCATCAGTACGATATACTTATTTCGTGGTTGCGCAAAGACATTAATGGAAAACAAATTTCAAAAAATTCTCCGTGTGTACGCGTTGTAATTAAGCCCATACCCTATCTCTTTGAGTGGAGGCCTGTGCCCTGCAGTGGGACGTATATACTACATAAAACATAACTTCAGGGGAATCCCGTTTTCCTTACAAAATATCTGTGCCGCCGTAAATATTTACCTGTATCTAATTATTTTACGGTTTTCCTACTTTGTCATAGCAGCAAACTTTGTAACACCTCAGATAATATATTTTTTGTTAACATGTGGAAAATGTCCGTACCCGAACGGTGTTAAACGGGACCCTATTATTAAGACTTAACTGTCCGTTTGTCTGTCTGTCAGTCTGTCAATAGGCTGTATCTTATGAACCGTGATAGCTAGGCAGTTGATATTTTCACAGATGATTATTTCTGTTGCCGCTATAACAACAAATACTAAAAACAGAATAAAATAAATATTTAAGGAGGGCTCCCATACAACAAACGTTGTGTAAAGACAGCGCTCGCCATCTAGCGGCCATCTATGTAACCTTCACAGCGCCGATGTCATGTCGTTAAATGTCAATGTTAAACGCTTTTTGTTGGTTTCCATAGATGGCGCTATTCTCAAATTCGATCTTTGTCTAATGTTGTATAAATAATGGTACGGTACCCTTCATGCGCGAGTGCGACTCGCACTTGGCCGGTTTTTTCAATATTTTATGTATTCTATTCGGGGCTCAGACAAATCCAATAAATCATCATTTTTAATTCTCAATTTTATGTTTTGGTGTAAAAAGTTTAGATTATTAATGAAACTGAACTCTTAAAAAATGTATAAAAATATCTATAAATAAGTGACTATACCTTAGCAGTGCCCTGACCAGGACCCATAATGTGAGCCTTAAGAATGTTTAACGTGCTACGAGTATGTACCATTATGATCGCTATTAAATGAATATGAATTAAAGGTTTCCACAACATAATTCTTTGAGCAGTCGCTTCAATCAATCAGCCCGTACTCGTCCACTGCTAGACACAGGCCTCCCCTGCGGCACGCTACCCCCTTCTGCCCTCGGCCACCCTCATCCAGCCGCAGCCAGCGATCTGCCTCAGATCGTCGGTCCAGGGCATCCGCAGCTGAGTTTGCCAGAAATCAATAATTTATTTCAACGTCAAGATTTACATTCTGTTTACTGAATGTCAATGTACTATGCTAGCCGCTGCCTTCGGGCCGTATTTATAGTGGAGACAAAGGCAGCGGGAAAAAAAACTCCACTCTGACCATCTTTTCTCAAATCATCTTAAACTTATACATCAAAGCCTGTATGATATGATTCCGTGATAGCCACCAATAACTTTAAAAGCCAAAGTAACACTTCTTACAAAGGTAGGAAAAATATTAATGCTGCGGTCAGACACACGAACAGCACCCGTTCACGAGCATAACGCAGGGGTCAGCCATCACCAGTCTCAACCATTTTAGAGGGAGATAGGTGACCCGGCCACCACGCCACCATTCGAATGACCTTTAGCAAACCTGCAGATTGAGTTCTTGTCAGCTATAAAATGTGTGTTGTTAAGGGGAAGAATTTAAGCTAGCCGTTATTTTAAAGAAATTTGCAAAAATTCTTTGAATTGACTGAATACCTTTCTACCTTTATAGCAAATCTCTGGTCCCTAGCTCTCGTTTTGTCTGTCTCTTTGCTAATTACTTGCCAGACTGTTTTGATATTATTAGTTGACGCCACAATCTGTTTACATATATTAATGGATTTGGCTGCTAAACAAGTTTGCCTAAACGTTTTTGAATATTTTTTAACATACTCTCTGAACGAAGATTCTCGTTATGCTATGTTAAAAACTCTCTCGAGAGAGAACTCGAGAACCTTCCGCAGCGAGTACATTCTTTGGTTATCGCTTAGTAAAAATATTGAGTTTTGACGCAATATTGTGCGCCAGAGCTAGAGGCAAATCGTTTCAGTCCAGTTCCTTTCTTTAAATGTTAGTGTTTTACGCATAGAATTACAAGGCGTAGAACGGCACAGTCCGAGCTTTCAGAGTGAGGCAACAAAATGGCATGCGTAGCGTCGCTGATGTCAGTCTGGCACTATTAATGTGAATGTTGGCGAACGTCACTTATACAAACCGGTAAGCACACACTTGTGACGTAAACGAGTGCTTATCGGCTCGCTGTTAATCGGAATTTTGTTCGACATACTCCATGTTATCCTAACTAATATTATAAACGCGGTTTTAGTGGGATCGACTTTTTATAAATAAGACCCTTATCTACACTAACGTTATAAAGGGGATGTTTGTAAGTTTGTATGTAGGGTGTAATCTCCGACCTCAGAACACAAAAATAAGGAGAAGTGTTATAATGGCCCGTTTGCTAGAAAACCGATGTCGCCACTTACTCACACAGCTACATTGTCCTCATAATCTCTATTTGATTACAACATAAACAACCGGCTCACTATTCGCTGTTTACACAAATGAAACAGCCAATGAGAAGAGCAGCACAACATTAGTGATGGGGACGAAAAAGTACATTATCGATTATACTTAAAAAAAATCGTACATCGTACAAAAACTTTTTGTACATTATGTCGATTTTTTTCTTGCCATCTATACCTAAATAGTAACTAATTATTTCTCTACGTCGCGTAGTCTGTAACTACTTTATTTCGTTGTAGTAATCCTTTGCAAAAGGCTGCCTAAGCTTTTATTTTTACAGGCTTTGCCTACCAATGTGTTAATTCCTAAATATGTCACTTTTGTTCATACCTACCTATCGTATAATTCGTGAATTCCGTTTCATCGTAAATTCTAATCATACAATTTATTATTCTAAATGACAAAGTTTAGAGAACATTCGCTGAGTTACCTAAAAGTATAGGTATGCAAGGTGACGAAACGACGTTGGCTGTGCCGCGCCGCTTGAATATAATTCAAAACATATCGCCTGCGTAATTTTTGTTTGAAGCGGCAAGATGCCTGCGCCTTGCCTTCACCTTATGCGCGTTTTTGTATAGCGCACACCTTAAAAAATCTAGAACTACTTATTTTAACTCGTGAATTAATGAGCAGTGACTGTAGATGTTTCTGAGTTTGGATTAAAATTTTCATTGCCTTGGTGGGTGACAACTGTGATGGGTACATAAAAAACATTCTCAATAATATCACATAAATAATATTTTTATTAACTTGTGAAAAATACATTAGGTAGTAAGAACTCAAAGGGCCGGTTTCTGAATTGAGAATTTCACTAAGTAATAATATCACATAAATAATATTTTTATTAACTTGTGAAAAATACATTAGGTAGTAAGAACTCAAAGGGCCGGTTTCTGAATTGAGAATTTCACTAAGTAAAAACATAAGTAACGTTCTGTCACGCTCTTTTGTGAAAAATTCGAAGAGACAGTACTACAGTTAACCATTTACTTAGCGAAATTCTCAATTCAGAAACTGGCCAAAAGAAACTTGTGAAACATAAACTTAAAGAAACTTTCGAAACACATATACATTAAAAAGATAACATCATCATCCGACTGAGATCCTGCAATGAATATTTTACTGTTCCCTTAAAAGGTAAATATTTATTTAGAACTTGTCACTTGTTGACATTGTTCAATGTTTTGCGTGATTTCTTTTTTGTAGGTTTTTCTTCAATCGACATAAATCTACAAATGCATACTTTTTGTATGCATTTTTTACAAATGCATACAAAAAGTATGCATTTGTAAAAAATCTAATATTTTTTTATTTATACAGGGCCATTTTTAAGTTAGTAAGTCATTTACAACAACTTTGGTTTACGACTTTTGAAAACTCGATGTTATATTTTCAACTTTGTTCATATGATTTTTCGATTTTCTAGTCTGTGGCGGCGCTATATGACCGATAAATTATGTGTTCAATCGAATGGACATTCCTCTATGTCTGACAATTATTTACAGGGGTCTTTGACATTCGCAGCATTTTTCGACAAAAAAATATCCGTTACTTCCAAGGGGATCTAAAATAGTAAATAAATTATGAAATTATTAAAAACATTACCTGGTCACCTGTTATTTCTTCAGGAACGCATGTTTCAACAGTAACAATATCCGAAACTTTCTAATACGGATCTAAAATAGTAAATAAATTATTAAATTATTGAAAACACTTCATTTACTTTATTTTAAATTAATCGAATTTTAGGCTCATAAAAGAGTATAAGAATATTATTTAGTACCATAACCACATCACCTGACTTGTTTCTTTAGAAACACTTTCTTTTGCAGAGTTATGCGTCGTTGCGTCCATTGTCACCTGAAATAGAGAATCAGAATAAAGTAACAATCGAATATTCCACACCATGTAAAATATAATTATGCCGTGATTTTAGGTATATTGGTACCTCAACATTTATGGAACTCCTTATTACTGGTATTTTCAAAGCAGGACCTGCCCACGTTAATATTTTTTCCACTCTTTAGCATCTGGAAACATTTCTCCGTAAAATGGATGGAGCAACAGGTATTTGATTTGAGAGGAAGCCAGTTAAGCAATCTCCCTGTAGTTTCAATCCATTTATCCTTCCTATTAAGGTCTTTGGGAAACCTGAAATTAAATCTTTATTAAAAACTTTTTGAAATACGTGGTGAAAACTAAGCCTGTTTATATTACGACAAAATCTGCCACTAAAGTAGAAGCTTCCTTAGCAACTGAAGTCCACGCGGACGGAGTCGCGGACAATAGCTACCTAGTCGTACAATATAATTGGTTCTAGTAATTTTGGAAGTCTGGACGAACGAGTGTAAATGCGACGAAGTATCGATACTTAATCAGTCTGGAAAGAAAGCAACTACCCCATCACTATGACTCCCGCTGACACCTACTGTGACTTTGACAGTTCACGGCAAATACATGCGGCCGTACCACGAAACATCGCAATTCATCGCATAGAACAATAGTCAGTTTCGCGAGACGTTCCATTGCGGGTTTGCTTTTCCATGTTAAAAAACCTCCACGAAAATTCTACATAAAAACAGCAGTGGAGTAAACCCGACAATATAAATACGTCTCATTTATGTTCTTAGTACTGGAATGCATATTGCACAGGAAAATTATTATAATTATGATTTTTCGTAGTTTAAAGATGGATATAGTGAGTAAAATAGGCTTACCGGTGAAAACACACTGCACTGTTATTTGAATAGCATGTATCACTGCGATTTCTGTAGGTAATCAGGCATTTTTCACATATGTTACGGCGATAGCGGGCGCGAGGCGATTGACGGCCATATTTAAAAGTTTCGCCGAGGTTAGCCCAACCGGGCTAACGTTGAGCGACAGTGCCACGCCCATATGGCACTTCTCCTTCTTTTTGTGTTCTGAGTCTCCGACAGTACTTACCGTTTTCAAAAATGGGGAACTTCGTCAAACTTAGATTGAAGTGGCATTGCTTTTATACCATAGAAGACATAAAAAAACTCAAGAAAAATTTAAAAGCGGCCGATTGCGAGTCGGACTGGCGTATGAAGGGTTCCGTATCATTATCTATACAAAATTATACAAAGATCGGAACAAGATAGATTAGGTATATTGAGAATAGCGCCATCCATAGAAACCAACAAGAAGCGTTTAACATTGACATTTAACGACATGACATCGGCGCTATGAGGGTACATAGATGGCCGCTAGATGGCGAGCGCTGTCCTTAGACAACGTTTGTTGTATGGGAGCTTCCTTAAATATTTATTTTATTCTTTTAAAGCGGCAACAGAAATACATCATCTGTGAAAATTTCAACTGTAACTGTCACGGCTCATGAGATATAGCCTAGTGACAGACAGACAGACAGACGGGCAGTGGAGCCTTAGTAATAAGGTCCCTTACCCCTTTGGGCACGGACGCCTAAAAAACAATAGTATTTAATTGTTATCAAGGCTGCTGTTACGTCGGTCATGCTGTCTCGCTTGCACAATATAGCATTATTAGTGATTGTTATAAAATTAGCTAATTAAATTACGGAAATCTTAAATACATTTTTGTTTTGCTATAGGTAGTTTTTAATTAAAAAAAAAGGTGTTTCCAAAATTATCAATTTTGGAATCAAATTTACTCAATCTAAAACTGGGTACAGGATAAGAAAAATTGGTCTTGAATGTCCGTAATTTATCAAAAGTTAACTTACTCATCTTAAGTAACAGCAGCCTTAAGGTCAGGACTGAGGAGCATACCCAGCATACCTAGTGGGTTTATGATGATGATTTTACGCGAATCGCGCCCTCTGCTCCAGAAGGACCGCCCACACGTCCTCAACTATTACGGTCTTATTTACAAAAAGTCGGTTCCACTAAAACACTTTTAGGACGGAGTTGAAGCCGTCCGTCTTAAGGCTACTCTTACGTGGAATATGCTATCTCGCTCGCACAATTTAACATAATAACGGAAAAAGGTCAATACTGTTTGAGGGAGCACATCATCATCATCATCATCATCATCAGCCTATGCTTGTCCACTGCTGGACATAGGCCTCTCCTATAGCACGCCACTGAGCACGGTCCTCGGCTACTCTCATCCAGCTCTTGCCAGCCGCCTTGCGAAGATCATCGCTCCACCGAGTCTGAGGACGTCCCACACTACGTTTACCGATCCGCGGTCTCCACTCAAGAACTCGTGTACCCCATCGGTTATCAGTTCTTCGGATGATATGGCCGGCCCACTGCCACTTCAGCATGCTAATTCGGTGGGCTATGTCGGTGACTTTGGTTTTCTGTCGGATCACCTCGTTTCGAATTCGATCTTTCAGAGAAACCCCGAGCATAGCCCTTTCCATAGCACGCTGAGCGACTTTAAATTTGTGGACCAGCCCCACCGTGAGTGTCCACGTTTCGGCACCATATGTCATGACGGGCTTAAATTTAGAATTTAAGCGTTTGTTACAATCTGATAAGTGAAATTGGTATGAGGTGTTGCATGTTCACGTTTATATTTCATTAGATTATAGTCCTGGTTTTCTCATTTTAAGTGAATGAAATGTAATTCGTTCTTATGGGAAATAAATACTCAAAACCTAAACCTAATATTTTTTTTACATTGTAATGATATGTGTAAACTTTGGTAAATGTGGTCTGACTCAGACCACATGAGGAAACTCATCCTGTATCTAGTTTTTGATTGAGAAAATTTGATTCCAAAAATAGTAATTTTAGTAACAACTATTCTTTATTATAAACAAAGTAGAGACCTATGTACAGCAGTGGACAAGCGTAGGCCGATGATGATGATGAGATGATGAGACTCGCGCCGTTTGCTCCAGAAGGACCGCGCACACGTCCTCGGCGATCCTCCACGCGCGCTTGGACGCGTGCTACGAGCAGTGGCGGCAGCTGGAGCGCGAGCGGAAGCGGACGGAGGCGCGGCTCGCGCTCTCGTACCCGGGCCGGGCCGTCTCATCCAGCAACTCCATCCCGGTGCCGCGGCTGCCGCCCTGCCCCACCCGGGTCGACCGGCTCACCGTCGACATGCTGAGAGAGCATACCAAGGTAGGTCGTGGGTGGCTTGGTAAATCGATGCATGCATGCATAGTTTGACAGGTTGCTGGATGGATTGATTGATAGGAGCAATGGGTGGGTGGGTCAGGGTGGATTAAATTTATTCTAGAAAAAATAGGAAAATCCAGCAACTCCATGCCGGTGCCACGGCTGCTGCCCTGCCCCACCCGGGCTAACCGGATCACCGTCGACATGCTGAGAGAGCATACTAACGTAGGTCGGGGGTGGCTTGATGGATTGATGCATGCATGGATGGATGCGTGAGCATACTACTAGATTGCCGAATGCGTGGATGGATTAATAGATTCGCGGGTGGTTTAAATAGATTGACGTATTCCTGGATAGATTGAAAGGTTGTTGGATGGATGGATAGATAGACAGATTGTCGGACGGATTGATGGTTCGAATGCCCGGACAAAGACCGACAACAGCTTAGATCGATTGACAAGTTGTTGGATGGACAGATATGTAGATTGTGGGATGGATTGATAAACCCCCGGGTGAATTCACAGATTGTTAGATTGATGTATGCGTGGATAGGTTGTGTTATATTTGTAGGTGAGGTGTGTGGGCTTCAGCACTACTATTTTAAAACACTCAAATACTGTTATTTACGTTTATTTAATTATTTATATTGGAGCAAGAAACACAACGTAGAGCACTCACTGTTACATAGACAATCCCCTAGTGTTGTCCTATATGACAGATTTATAGATTCTCGGATAGTTTAGATAGGTTGACAGGTAGTTCTATGGATAGATAAATTGTTGGATGAATTAATGAGTATCCAGATTAATTGACAAATTGTTAGATGCATCAGTGGACCGATTGATTGATGATCATTGATGCTTTGATTGATTGTTAGATTACATACGTATTATCCAGGCATACGTATGCCTGGATGGGTTGATAGATTCACCGTCCACCATGCTGCGCGACCACACCAATCAAACAAACTTCTTCACCAAACACCATAAACTGGTACATGAATCAATGCTAAGTCATACACCAGGGCCTCGATTCTGTTAGTGCATTGTAGTATAATGACAGGTACACTGTCGGGTCACGTGACGTGTTTTTTCGTACCATTGACGCCTAGAAGGTTTGATGGGTGTGCCCGCGTAGACTTAAAGCAGCCATGAAATTAAAACCGCCATGTTCATGCAGTTGTCATGTTACTACAATGCATTAACAGAATCTAGGCCCAGATCGTAATTCAAAATATCTTTGCTTTTTTTTTCAAGTTCCCATAGCACATGTTTAGCCCATTTAGGTTACTTCTGTAATCCATCTTGTGTATATTCATATTAGTGAAAATATTTGTATTGTTTTTATAGATAGATTGGTCGGTAAATGAATGGCTTGATCAGGAGATGAATATATTGATAGATAGGTAAATTGATCGGTGGATAGATGGTTGTATTGATCGGTATATGGATGGCTTGATAAATAGATGGATGGATTGATCGGTGGGTGGCTTGATAGATGATAGATGGATTGATCGGTAGATAAATTGATGGATGGATGAACCCCTCCATGGGTTAATGGATTGTTAGACGGATAATTTGATGGCTAGACTTATCATCATCCAATCTAAGATATAAGAAACCATTTGTAATTCTTTCTTCTGGTGGTGCAATAAATAAACAAATGCATTCATGCGAATTTGCAGTACCAATACCACACGCTAACCGTGAAGGAAAACATCGTGAGGAAACCCGCGGCTCGTTTGGCTCCGCACGTATTTCCTTGTTTTTCCTGTGGGCTAGGCCGACTAAGCTGTCATTCAATTCATCGCTCAATCGGTTCAATCACTCAATGAAGTGTTCTCTACCTATCTATCTACGCCTTCTCCAATGATGTTTTACTTTGAAACGCTCAATCCCAACGCTAAACCTCCAGGTCCTGACTCTGATGGGCAAAATGGAAACTTTACGGGCCAGCGTTTGCGTGGCGCAGAGTAAGCGGGCTAAGGGAGAAGACGCCAAGATCACCGTTCTGAAGAGGGGGCAGGAGAATGTCTCCGACAAGGAGAGAGAGGCTGCGGAGCCCGCGTTTGACCCCTCGAGTTGGCGGGGTGACCTCAACAATTTGCCCGAGATGTGAGTAATAAGGGGCTCCAGGTGACACTAGCGGCGCCGAGGAAAAAAAAACGGATTTTTTTAATTCAATTCAATTCAATTCAAATATTTTTATTCATTGTAAAAACAGAATGTTTACTTAATGAACGTCAAAGTTGTTAGTTTCACAATTAATGGATTATGTGCAGAAGAAGCTAACAAAGAAACTCCACATTTATTCTTTTCAAAACACGTTTTAACTTAATTAACAGAGTTTTCAACTTAAAATATTAGTCATGAATGTGTTGAACACTAGTCACAATCGTCCTTTAAATAATATTAATCTACTGTTTAATGCCAAACATCTTTGTCTTCTAAATAATCCTTCATGTTATAGTAAGCCTTTTTGCACAGAATGTGCTTAACACATTTTTTAAATCGCGATCGAATCTGCAAAAAGTTTCTGTATAGTCTCTCGATCATTTTAAGGTGGGACGATTCCAATACAAATATTTTTTTCCAAATTTTTTAAAAAATTTACATAATTATACACTGAAATTATGTATATCTGCATTAATTTAGACTTTTATTTGCGCTAATTTATATGTTCTTGAAAAAAAAACAGTAGTTTATAAGCTTAAATGAGATCGACAATTTAGTCCATACAAACAATATCAATTTCATTGTAGTATCTACAACTGTTTTTTTTTTCAAGGCAATGTAAATTGGCGCATATAAAATCTTAATTAAGGCGGACAGATATAATTTCAGTGTGTAATTATGTAATTTTTTTAACAAATTTGGAAAAAATCATTTGTATGAGAATCGTCCCACCTTAATAGTGATTTTTAGGACAAAGAGCCTAGGATCACGACCCTGGCGTTAATGCTATCTAGTCCTCCCTGGTTTTTTGCCTGAGGTTCACGGCCGTGAGTCCTAAAATCACTACACACTTTACGATCTAACCCACTGGATCCACTCAAAAATAAAAATGGCTTGTATTAAAAAAAATGTGAACATACAGAACATTGCAGAAGTCTTCTTTTAAGTAAATATTCACCTGTACTAGGAGGCTCCACTCTTTCTCACTTATTAAGGTAGATTTAAAATCTTTTCGAATGATTCGTTATTTCAGGTACATAGGCAAAATACTTTTCTTAATTTAAGAGTATTCTCATTTCATATGTTAAGTTGTTTACCCCCGGTTTCTCGTACACTAACAAGCTGCTAATCTACTGTTAACAGCTGTCTGGTTTTCTTTTTGTATTCACTTTGGTCAATTGACAGCTGTTAACAGTAGATTAACAGCGTGTTAGTGTACTAGAAACCGGGGGTTAGTGTTGTCTCACTGTAGCTGGCTTCAGAAAGGAGCCATTGAATGGATCGTCTAAGTTCATGAATGAAGCAATGTGGCCTACACTGCCTTCTATTTCGTGCATGAGAAGAGACCGATACTCAGCATCTGGGGGCTATAGGTTGAAGAAGAGGCGAAGATAATAAGTAGATAGTCACTTAAATCCAATGTGCCTACTAAATGGGACCTGTTCTTGACACTATGAATTCATTCAGCAATGCTTTATAGTCCGCACAGATCTTTTTGGCGCTAACGTGAACATAGTCACAGATCGTTTGCACTTCGCTTACTGTCTTTACGGTGTATGTGTGAGTAATTGACGTATTGTGATGCGTAGTAAATTAATATCAGTCCATTACTAAAGTAGTCAATTAATCACACAGACACTGTAAACACAGTAAGCGATGTGCAAACGATCTGTGACTATGTTCACGTTACCGTCGAAAAGATTCGCTCGGACTGTATCTTCTGTGACCGAGCGGTGAAACGTTCCAATGAGCAGTCCGCTCACCGCCGCGACTTGTTCCAGCGCGCCGCACAGCGAAGTGGAGAGCGCGATGCTAGCGTGGCGGAGCGCCGTCGCCGCAGTGCAGGCGGCGCGTCGCCGCGAACTGGCGCCCCACGCCGACCGCTACGCCGACCGTGAGTACACATTGGCATCTAGTACCGCCGGCCGCGGGCACCGACGTGGGCTGTCCGGATTTACTGATTTATTTTCACAAACATACTTGTAATGCAGCCTAATATACATGCCACTGTAGGGCACAGGCCTTTCAGAGAGAGAGAGAGAGAGAGAGGGGGGGAGAGAGAAAGAGAGAGCATGGGCTCAATCACCACACATGCCCACCGCGGATTGCCAATTTCAAGCGGTGAGGTATGTGAACACCTCAGACACAGGTTTCCTCACGGTGTTTTCCTTCACCCTTAGCGAGTGGTATTGCTTTTTTGTCAAGTTATAGATAGACGTTTCGCGTTAAACCAGCGGCAATGTATAGAATAGAACAGAATAGAAGTGGTTTATTTCTTTTTAATACAGAGTCGACGAAAGAAGCACATAGATTATTTAAAACTAGGGGACATATTCGACAGGATGTGATACGACGTAACCTTATCGCTACTTGAACAATCAGAGAGTAACCGCGTACCCCGTCCGGTCGCAGCGATCCTGCAGCTGGCGGAGGCGGTGAAGCAGCTGTGTGCCAGCGCTCGCCGCGCGCGCTGCGCCATGTGGTGCGACCTCACGCTCACCGTCGCGCTCGCCCCGCGACCCGCGCCGCCGCCGCCCGCCCGCCCGGTCAGTCGCCACGCGCTGCACACACCGCGACGAGCGTACTGGACAACACGATACATACACTGGACAACACGATACATACACTGGACAACACGATACATACACTGGACAACACGATACATACACTGGACAACACGATACATACACTGGACAACACGATACATAAACTGGACAACACGATACATACACTGGACAACACGATACATACACTGGACAACACGATACATACACTGGACAACACGATACATAAACTGGACAACACGATACATACACTGGACAACACGATACATACACTGGACAACACGATACATACACTTGACACTACGCTACATACACTAAACAATAAGCTACGTACACGAGACAATACGCTTTGTACACTAGACAATACGCTACATACACTAGACAATACGCTACGTACACTGGACAATACGCTACGTACACTAGACAGTACGCTACATACACTGGACAACACGATACATACACTGGACAACACGATACATACACTGGACAACACGATACATACACTGGACAACACGATACATACACTTGACACTACGCTACATACACTAAACAATAAGCTACGTACACGAGACAATACGCTTCGTACACTAGACAGTACGCTACATACACTAGACAATACGCTACGTACACTGGACAATACGCTACGTACACTGGACAATACGCTACGTACACTAGACAGTACGCTACATACACTGGACATCACGCTAATTAAATTATACAATACGCTACACTTAATACACCAGGTCACAACAATACTAGTGTATACTAGACCACACGCTAGATATATTTAACACGCGAATATTTCTAAACAGAATTTCTCAACTCAATTAATTTTTCTAATAGTCTAAATATATGGCATAATATTTTATGTACTAATCACATAACCGCGGCATTTAAACCACCTAGAATTGTTGCTGTATACTGCTCAAAACTTTTAGGGGAATAACTTTTAAATTATAACTGGCCGCTAAATACTAAAGTTGAAAAATAAGAAAAAAATTGCCTTTCTAGTCTTCTGAGTGTTGTTATACATTGAATTTTTACTCTCGAGGGGATAAGTACCTATTAGTACCGAGCACAAATTCCATCTCTAGTTCCTACATATGCCATAGTTCGACCATCTTAAAGCAAAATGACAGCCCGGGATGCTTGATTTCAGTCAGATCCGGCATAAGGACCTTGTAAACCAAATCAACACTCGAAAGACTTGAAAGGCCACATAAAATGAGAGAATTTATCTGAAGAAAGTTAAAAAAAAAAAACATTGACGTCACTTTGTTTTTAGGTGTACATAGACTCATGGCTACCGTAATAAGAACTGCTAACAAAAACGCTGATGTTCTCTTGTTTTCATGAACAATGTTACTTTAATATTTGAATGGGCAGTTATAATTAAAAAAACAGAGAACTTTCTTTATTCCACTTTGAAATCTTATTCCCCTAAATGTTTTGAGCAGTATATTTTATGGGTCCTATGCCATCTCACATCTTACGAAGTCACTTCTTGAGTGACAGTTGGGTAGCCATTTTCAGTTGAATTTTTTATGAAGAATTTTATTTGAATGCTAATTGGGTGGGGCCACATTTTGGAAAATGGTATGTGTCTGACTTAGCCTAATTGAATTGAATTGAAAATATTTATTCCAAACTAACTTAAATAACATAGGCAAGTTCAGAGAGTGTTAGTAAATTTTAATTAGAGTGTTAATAACATTAGTAATTGAGTTTTCAAAGCCAAAGTCAAAAATTTTTATTCACTATAAAAAATAAATTTTTACTTAATGAACGTCAAAGTTGTTAGTTTCACAATTAATAGATTATGCGGAGAAGAAGCTAACAACGAAACTCCAAATTTATTCTCTTCAAAACAGGTTTGCTTAATTATACAATTTGTGCGCCGAAATCGCACGTTTTGTTCACATTTAGTAGAATGTACATCACAGCTAACTTCGTTATTTACTGAACCTTTATGTAATTTTATGGTGTAACATGCAGTTTTGTCTTTCAATTGGATTTTGGTGTACAATGGTATTCTAGTCTTATCTTATCTTAATTATTATTCTATCTATTGTTTACACCGCACAACAGCCGTACTTTTTCATTGTAACTTTCATTTCATATTTTATGTCTCGCTTCTTGTGTGCAATAATAGTAGATTGTGTCTCAAGGGAGCAAAATGATATATTTACGGCGAGGGCGGTATATGGAATCCTGAGTGAAGCGAAAGATTCTACAATAGAATCCCGAGCGTAGCGAGGGATTCTAAAGTAGAATCTTGAGCGTAGCGAGGGATTTAAGTGTTTACGCCCAAGACGGAAATAATTTTGCTACCGAGTGACACATACTGCTTTTCACACCTGCTATAAGGAAAAATTATTTATGTGCCGTGGAAGACAATTATGATCGATTGCAACAAAATAAAAATCGAATTGGAAATCTGCACACGGATCATGCTGAGGGCAATAAAAAAAAACTAGAATATCAGGGAAGAAAAGTACAACTTTGATCCCTTATTTGAGGGAATCAAGGGATCTTTTCTGAATAGCAGGTGTGAAAAGAATATTCTTATCTTGTCTTAATTATTATTCTATCTATTGTTTACACCCCACAACAGCAAAACAGCTGAGCTCGCTTCCTATTGCAAAAAAAAAATAGTTATTTAGCTGTAAGATTCTTATTTTGCATCTAATTTTTGGCAATAAACTTTATTTTATTCTTATTCCAAAATAAAATCGAATACAACGTTCACAGACCGAGAAACAGCCGTCGCCGCCCCAAACAGCGCTGGGGAAGAAACAGGAGGCTGCTGTAAACACCACTGCCAAACAGACCAATAGTGATACCAAAGAGGTGAGTACACTCAAATCCTACTTAATATTATAAATGTGAATGTTTGTGAAGATGTTTGGATGTTTAGAGGTTCGGATGTTTGTTACTCAATCACGCAATAACGGCTGAACGGATTTACATGAAACTTGGCGTACAGATAGACCGGAATTGAGGTATAGCATACTTGATATCCCGGTAATGCCCTCCGGTGGGGTAATATTTATTAAGTTTTAAGTTTAAAACTCCGAGCGGTTCCGTGCTTCGCAAGGCACGTTAAGCTGTTGGTGCCGGCTGCCGTCGATAGATGGCAGTCGTTAAGCCAAGTCAGAGGCCTTAGGGCGGCTTGACAACTTCTGACAGTAGACGAGCCACTAGTCTACAAGCCTCCACCGATCCGGACTTGGCCCCCGTGGTGGAGTATGGCCTATACCTTCCTCAGGGAAGAGACCCGTGCCCCTCGGTGGGGACATAATGGGTTGATGATGATGAAGTTTAAAATAGATGGCGTTGTGCGAGCGAACGTTGTGTTTTAAAAATAGTTGGCGTTCTGCAAGAATCGTATAAACGGATTCTGTGACGGTACGAAGTTCGCCGAGGCAGCTAGTAAATAAATAAGTGGGTGGAACAAACAATATGGGAAAGACAAAGGAACGTCCCAAGCGGACATAGTTCGACCAACTAGGGGATGTATTAGCAAAGGGCAAGATAAAAAGTACCTACCCGAAACAGGCGAAACTAATGAATGTAGATTAACCGAAAGAGATGGCAGACCCCGGTCTGAGGTAGTCACATACCTAAGCGCTTGAAATTGCCAATCCGCGGTGGGCACGTGTGGTAATTAAACCCATACCCTTTAGTTCAACACGACCACTTGTCCTGCTCCCAAACTAGGATCACAAACATGGAAATACACCCAGACCGAGGCCATTTGTAAAAAAAAAAAACATTAAAATCGCATCGCAATTTTGAGCGTCTTACGCAGAAACATACCAACCCACAGTAACTTTCGAGAAAAAGCCTTTTTTATATAATATAATATAACATTGTTTTTTCCAAGTTTTTGTTCAGAGGTGTTTAATGTTATAGTGATTACATATGTAAAACATCTGAACAAAAACCTGGAACCAGGTCCATTTGTACCTATTAGCATCACCACTCTCTAACTGTGAAGCAAAACATCATGAGGAAATCTGAGAATCTGCGGTGTTCGCATACCTCAGCGCTTGAAATCGCCAATCCGCGGGGGGCGCCCGTACTGTCTCTCTCTGAGAGAAAGCCTGTGCCCTATAGTGGGAGGGTTAGGCTGCATAAAAATAACTTGATTGAGGTCTATGAAATACATACATAAACCGACGGCTGTATACCAAAGGGGTAGTCAGAGACCGCCACTATCAATGACACCCCAAAAAAATCCCCCATAACGTCCGTCCCCTATATTTTATTTATTTCTTTTGTTTTATTTTATTTGGTGTACAAAACAGATCACAACCATTACACGATATAAAAGTAATAATATGACATGAGTACTAAGTTGTGGTCTAAAGCATGCACACACAACATTGCCACATGTAAATTTGAGTATCATTAATTATCAGATTAAATTTTAGGAATAAGCATATTTTAAAAAACCATACAACTCGATAAATTCAGGATTTTGGCTGAGCATCTCTTAAATTTAGCATATTGCGCATTGGAGATATCGACTTCCGAGCTAGTGGCCACAACTTCGTTGTAGAGTCTACACATTCCCACTATCGGATTGTAGTATGATGTGTTATTTTTAAAAACATTCAAAAAGAAAGGCCTGTAAGATCGAGATTTGCACCGAATATTTATTGTCAGCTCAGAAAGTAGAGGCTCGTAATTCACGCGACCATGTAGGATTTTATGTAGATATATTAGGTCTAGCTGTTTACGCCGGATTTCCAACGGCACGACGCTAAATTTGGCTAATCTGTCTACATAATTAGAGAGTGAGCGTCCGAACTTACATCGATACGATAGTACCTTCAAGCATCACCTCTGAAAACTCTCAATACTGTTAATGTGAACCGCGTAGTGAGGAGACCAAACCTAACAACCGTACTCCGTATTGGGCACAGATATTGGCCAGTCCACTATAAAGATCCAGACTAATCTAAATACAATGTCTTTTTGGTCACATTCCATATCGTACGTCCCCAGGCGAAACCCACAGCAGAGATCCCGCCGAAGTCAGACAAGGCATCCACCGAGCCGAATAGCAGCAAACAGCCCGCGACAAAACCCGAGAAGGAGCAAAAGTCACAACAGCAGCGACGCACTCAAAACTACAGACACAAAGTCAACCAGCCGGGTAGGTCGAGCGACTTTTACCAGAAGAACCAGCGCTACGATGGACGGTTCGTACACAACCGTCATCCGTACCATTATTTGGCCACCGGGCCTATAAATTAAAATTCTTCTGTAAGATTGGAACGTTGGCCCGACGATTTCTAACTAGCAGGGTGGGTTCTCAAGTGATTTTCACCAGAAGAACCAGAGGTATGATGGACGGATGGTACACAACCGTCATCCGTACCATTATTTGGCCACCGGGCCTATAAATTAAAATTCTTCTGTAAGATTGGAACGTTGGCCCGACGATTTCTAACCAGCAGGGTAGTATCTCAAGTGATTTTCACCAGAAGAACCAGAGGTATGATGGACGGATGGTACATAACCGTCATCCATACTGTTCTATTGGCCGCTGGGCCTATAAATTAGAAGCGTTTTGTAAGATTGCATTTCTAACCAGCAGGGTAGGTTTTCAAGTGATTTTCGAGCTAAGAACCAGCGTTACTTTGGAATGTTTATATATGACCGCCCAGTCGCACCTTTATTTGGTTTCTGAGCCTATTAAGTAGAAGCGTTTTGTAAGATTAGTCCAACAATTTTTAATGAGTGTCCTGGTGGCCTGTTTGCCTTTTAATTAGAAGCGTTATGCAACATTAGCTCGATTTCTAGCCTTCAGGGTAAAGCTATGCAGTAAGATGAAGGGTTCATGCATAGGCACTTGTTTTATCACTATTGGCCACTATTAATTGGGTACATCTTGCAATGTTGGGCCAACAATTTGTAACAAAATTACCTTTAACTTGTCCTTAAGTCTGCTACATACATAGTTTTTCAATAGTATTGTTTTAGCCCGGCAACGGCTGTTATTTGCCACCATTTTGGTGTCACTAACAAGCTCATTGTAATGTCATTCAAATTGTGTAACCCCTGTGAGGAGCCTAATCAACTTAAGTTGTATAGGTATATTGGAGTGTGATTAGTCAATATACTAAATCAGAGTCCATTGAAGAGCCATCGCCGTAATAATAACACTGTTTAATAACTATGCATTTACGAATCCGTCGCCTAGCCTTAGTCTGTTAATCATGACAGTCTTACAATATTGGTCCAACGATTTCTAACAAATGTACTCAGCCAATAGTTCTGTTAATTATGAAAGACTTGCAACGTTGGCCCAACGTTTTCTACCAAATTTACCAGAGTTAATGGTCATCCTATTGATAGGTTTAACGTGACCTAATATAGGAGTATTTTATAGCGCAGGTAACAATATGTGCCGGTAGCACAAGTCTTGTGCATTGCCAATGAATGTTTAGGTCTCAGCGCTGTACAGGCCACTAGAGTTATTAGGCCGTATTTTAACAAGGAATTGCAGGTTACTAGTTGAATGTGGGGCGGTGTTTATAAGTACATATTCGATTTTTTCCGAACGTCCGTAATCGGGTGTCTTTTTTTTTCTGATAACGTTTGCTGCCTCGATGATTTGAGTCGGAGAACATATGAAAACATTAAATGGTAGGTTTTCTGCGGTGTTGCCAGACTTAATATTGATAATGTAATGCATGTTTTTTAACACGTTTTAACGCGGTTGCAGTCTTGCGGTCTCACGGAATTTTATTCGGTCATTTCTACTCGTGGACGTTTTATGCAATAATGCACTTAAATGCTGAGAAATTGAGAAAGCAGGCCTTCAGATTAATCGAATATCTAACGCTTTAAGATACAAAATCCAACGCGAACCTACCATTTAAAACTTAGTAATACATGCACACTATTAATTACTGTGGGTTAAGGCAATCCTAAAACCATATCATCAGAAAAGTAGTTGCGATGCAAATAAAACAAAGAAGTTGCATGCATTTATTAACAACAAAATGTGTATTAACAAAAAAAAAACGAAACAGGTGAAAAAGACCACTTATCTAAGAATTTATGTTTACAAAAGAATATCTCAAATATTAGTACGTGTTTGTAGGTTAGTTTTGATGCCAGTTTCTTATACCTTGCATATTTTATATAAAAAAACTAAATGATGTAATCATGCTTGGCTGGAATTTCGTAAGTGTCTTTGTAATAATGTTGTTCCCTGTTTGAAAAGTCGTCGAATAGAATTTGGCTAGATGAACAATTTTAATAATCTCTTACAGTGTTGTATGCCAAAATGTATAGTACTTGTCGTCACGCGCGCCTAAGGAGTTTTTTTTTCAGACTTTTGGGACCTTTCTAAAGCTAGTCAACTGACGGAAGAATATAATAAATGTCACACATAAGTCTGATCACACAAGAAACGTAGTTGATTTTCTTACTAAAAGAGTCATAAAGTGTTTTTTGTAACGTTGACACTATTTTTACTATCACATTTCATGTGCGAATAACAAAACTAAATACGATAAATAACTATTAGCCTGTAAGTGTAAACACGTTTTTAATTTATTTCCTGTGAAAAAAGTTTATAAGATGTTTTTTCAATGAATTGGCGTAGGCGTTTTTCACAGTATAGGAATGGTATTGATACAAAACATGCGTTAACAGTATACTTATAGTTTTTATTTTAAACGGAATTGAGAGTTAGGTCGTTGGTAAAATAGGTAACTAAATTATTTAGGTGGTTTCGGATAGTTTTCTGTCAATTTATTTGTTGCACTGTAGCAAAATAGGTACGTGTCTCAATCTAATTCGATGTTGCAGTGCAATCAAACAATTAGAGATTTAATTAAATTATTCTAAAATTAAACAAAATTATTATATCTATTGCACTTGTTTTCCATTAAAGAAGAAAATGACGTATCTACGGCCAAAATATATACTTAGTGAAATGAATTGAAAGAAATCATTTAATCGTTATAAAATATTATAATAATGTAGTTCCTCACTGTTAGAATATTGTTATTATAGCTAATTGATGTAGTTTTTTTTACGTCCTCGGCTCACGTTATGGTAACCATGGTTACTTAGAAAGTTACTTCAAAAAACATGTGCAAATAAACGAAATAGTGTTTTCGAAGCAAAACTAAGTCGTTAAAAGTTCGCGTTAAAATTCTTATGGATCGATAACTTTAAAAGTAATGCCTACGCTTTTAATGTTTGCTTTTGTCGTAATTTAAGTTTGTATGGAGCACAAACATAACTGTTATCTGTCAGCTGTTAAAATTAAGGACAGTTTTGAACCAAAACTTTAGGTACATAATAGTTGAAGTGCACTCTTCCAGCATGATTTAAGTTAAACCTTAGTAGGTAGTTTAATTTAGAACTGTTTTAGAGTAAATAAAGAATATTAAGTATATTAACTTTGTCCGTCGCCATCAAATGCTTAAAAACTCAAGTCGCAAAAATAACGCTCAGAGTAACGTCAACCAAATTAACCGTTATCTAGTTAACACAAAAAGTATTTGGTAACTTTAGCGTTGGTAGTGCCTTTCTCCATACGTGTGCATGCATTTTTTATAATGTCAGTCCTATGCAATGTACAAAACAAATTGTGTCGTTCAACTGAAAGTTGCACACAACATAATATGATCGACATTAAAACTATATTGGATATTGCGTTTTTAGTTTTAGTGTTTTTCTTAGCTAATATCTAATTCTTTGCGTTTTCAATGTGTAGTTGCGCATGCTGTATGTTTAATTTTTCATCGAACTTCGCTAGTGGTATTTGTAACTAGAGAACGTAAAGGGGCCGGCTCAAAACAAAAAAACAAACACAAAAATACGTACCTAATGAACGATCGTTTGTAATATCTTTTTCTAGGCACGCTTACACTACGAAAGATTGCGTGACATGCCCGTCCGCTCCGCTACAAATTGCTGAATGACTCGAATTGCCGTTCGCTTTTTTGCGGTGGTGCGAACACCCCTACATCAAATAAACATCCGTATATGTCATACATAACTTCATCTTGACATATTTGGGGTGACATCGGCGGGAGATGCGAGATATGACTTAGAAAGTTTTCAAACTTCACTCAGTCAAATTGACGAGTAATAAAAAAAAACATTCAGTCCTTTTTTCTCAAGTGTTGATTTTTGGTGAAGTTGTGTGCCCGGCGGTATATCTCGCGTAACGCAGGTAAAGAGCAAATCGTTTACTCTGCGATCGGGCGCGCGGCGCGTCACGCCACTCTTCGTAGTGTGAACGGTCCTATCGACTCATCTTGCCAGCCCCAGCAAAGTGTATGCTTCCATTTGAAAATATTATAAATTAAATTAAATTTTAGTACAATCAAATTACACTTAGCGTAAATTTTAGTAGTTAGTCAAAAGGTTATTCTTGTCCTTAAAAAATATATTTAAAACACAAGAAGTATTTAGTTTCTATTTATTAGTAGTTAGTTGTTTCATTTCTTTATTCAAATTGGACTAAAGATTCTGATGGATTCACCAGTTTTCAACTATTTTTCCGATGTTGCCATACGTAGAAACTGTTACCTCAAAACGACTTAATTTGGAACTTATAAATATTCTTTTTCTTTCCCCTAATCCCATAGAAATCTTTTAAACATATCTACAATGTGTTGCTTTATAAATTTTTACGCAAAGCTTATTATTTGTTGATATTTTCTATGTAAATGAATTTTATTTAGCGAAATTTTTTGTTGTCATTTGTTTGAGTCGAATGGAATTCGTTGATAAAAATTAGTTATTTGTTAGTGGTACCTAGCAATTGTATTTAATATCAATTCAATATTAGTCTAATGTTTATTTTTTCGGATAGTTTCAACTTTTTAGTCTTATTGTAACGGCTATGACGTTTTTTTTTAACCATCGTAATCTTTACCTCTAGCGGTAGAAAGTATATTAGAAAGAAAGAAAGCGACCACTCACGGCTAGCCTCTTTCAAAAGTAGTCTTTCATCCTTGAAAATTCGGAATGAGGCATTGCTCTCTTAACTACTGTTATGATCGAGAAAAAAGTGCCGGTTTAAAAATAAAAATATTATTATTAAAGTGTTACAAATGTTATAGTGTTTCGCTCTCGATGTAGTGCATTTGAATGTGTCTTGACTTAGTCTTGGCCTACGATAAAAGGATATACGCGATGTGCATCAGCTTTAACGTTAGATGGCTGTGAATTAATGGAGAAGAAACGGTTCGAAAATCGTCCTTAAGAAACATCTGGTGCAATGCTTCATGCCGAACTAGAAGGGCGCGCTCAGAAATAAGCCCGAATTTCTCAGCTCAAATATTTAAAAAAATCTTTTTCCTTCCGTCCATAATCAATATTCGGAATTATTATATTAGTGTAAGCTTCCAAAAACTACGTTTCGCATTTGTTTGTTTTTTCGCCCGAAATTACATGATAGCCTATACAATTCTTCCCTGACGTACGTTGCAAATAAAACAATTACGCGTTGTTTTTACATTTCAAGTTCTATTACCATCTTAAAGGTAATTAATCGCTAATCGTTAAAAAGATACATATTAGAGGGAAAAAGTATGTTTTCTGAATATCTACGTGACCAACGCTTATAACATAGCATATCTCTTTAAGAATTACTGTGTGATATAACCTATAATTATAAAATAATGTCCTTTACGTAGCTCCTAAATGTTAAAACAAAAATGCAACTTCTAAAATACCAAAACTACAATTATTCAGTACTTAATTTAATACGAAACGAATGTATGGAAATGCTTAAGTGTTGTTATAGATAAGGTTCGCTGTAGGGGTCTAAATAGCTGTAAATGTTTTTAACTATAACGTCCTTCCATTCTATACTACCTGCGAGTTTATATAGTATATATACCATGTGTGCTACAAAATATTTTTTTTTTTGCAACGCCATCTATAAATTAACCGCTCTCATTACCCCGGGGCTCCGTGAGGTTCAATAATGCCACCAATGAAAAGGTCACAATTTGCAAAAACTAGGGAAAGGTTTTTATAGATCGTGGTAAATATCCCAATTTCTAGCGCATATTTTCTGTGGCAGTGACTGGAACGCACAGTCTTCTAAATACTTATGATGTCTCTCCGACTATTGAAGGTTGGCAGTCGGCTCCGCATTCTTATCTCTGTCTCTCGCAAGGCGGAAGAGCTCGGCAGCACTTGCGATTCCAGTCCACTCCCGTAGGTTTCTCACCCAGGATTTCTTTATTCGGCCTGCGCGACTCTTGCCAGCGATTTTTCCCATCATTAGGATTTTTACAGTTAAAATCCCAATTTACATGAGAACTAGTTAAGGTTTCCAAAAGCCTAGGACCTAGGACTAGGTAGCAAGTCATACCCCCCCGGTGCACATTGCCGACGATTTTATGTCGCTATCGCCTGACGCCATCTTGCTTTACGCAGTGAAATGAAGCGAGATGACGCTAGTCGATAGGAAGATATAACCGTTTATCACGACAACGTGCAGTGGGGGTGTGACTGGCTAGGTACCTAGTCCTAGGTTTTTGCGCTGACCAGTCCAAGGTGTATGGCCTAAGGTCTCGTGGGTTCTCATGTCAGTTGATATTTTGACTAGATTCTCAGTTTCCGGTCCTAAAAGTCCTAAGAATATATGTTTGAAAGATTTGTTCGCTACGTTTTGCAAAAGCCCACTAGTACAAGTTGTGATTTTTTATTCATTGGTGGCGCTAGTGATCTTTGTGGCCCAAAACCGATGGATTTTGTTACCGCTTTTAATTTCAAACTCGCGGGTTGGCAATGCAGAGATGACAGGGCGCCATCGTCGGAATATTTGACTGCGCTACACAGATCAGCACCTATATTGCGCTCAGCAAATCCGCTCACGATTTGTGAGTTCAGGATTTGGTGCGCATACTAAGGCCACTGATTGGTTCATTGAACCGCCATTTTTATACCGGGTGTATCATATTCTTTCCTATTTTTCCGTTCTACTCATCAATACGAACCACTTTTGCTGTAAGGACGACGTGGAAATCGCGGAGAAGTTTGAAATCAGTTTGTACCATACTAAACTTCTGAACTTTCAATACACGATACAGGCTTTATGAATTGTAAACCGATTACTGAACAAGTTTGTTCTAAAATTGTGCTTGATTTGTAAAAAAAAAAAAACGGTAGATATTCAATCAGATCCCATCGCAAAATCGAAGCAAGGTTTTTTTTCGCGAAATAAGAAAACTTGTAAAACAAAGAAGATGTTCAGTATGGTTAGTACAGTCACCCCTCAATAAGTTTAAAATGGAACGTATAGTAAAAGGTGTTTGTATTGACAAGTAAAACAATCTTTTCGGTAAAATGAAGTATTTTTATTATATAATGCACCACAGATGTAAGGTTATTTTTTTATTTCGAGATTATTAACCGCTCACCACCTCGATGGGCCAATGATCTGTGGTAGTGCTGGCAGCGTTTGCCTAATTTATAATTTTTTTTGTAAATTTACATTGGTAAATTGCATCCGAGCGAATCCGGGGCGGATTGCTATAGTTCAAAGAATGCTTTAATGAATGCGCTAAGAATGCTCATGACGTTTTATTTCAATTAAAATTAAATAAAAACTCGAATCAAATGCAAAAGTAAACTGGAAATGTGTTGGCACGGTTAGCCAGAGGTCGCGGGTTCAAGTCCCGGCGTGGGTGGAATTTTTAGCCTCTAAATAGGTTTTTGAAATGTGTTCTTTGTAACGGTATAATAATGTAAAATACGGTTGCCTTGTAGCTGTCATCGGCATTTATCGATAAACTCAGATATAGTAATGTATAAAGTAAACACACAATGGGATGTAAAAACATACAAGAAATAACCTTACGTTCCGGTGAATCCGACGGTGGCGATGGCGCCTCCCGTTTGCCTTCCCGTGGTTGTCAACAAAACCACTCAAATACACTTGCATCGATTCTGTATTAACATTTTCGTTGCTGAGAACTACCCAGTTCTGCCGAGTAGTCATGCGCTCGAATACGTTCAGCATCGAAAATGCCAAGTAGAAGGTAAAAATAACAGAACGTTTTACCTATTTATCGTCATAACAATGGCAACTTTTTTACCGAAGACAATTTCTAAAGTATCTTCTAGTCTAGTATTGACAACCGAAACTGTGGAAAATTTCAAGTTTAGTTAGTCACTAAACCTGTTTGTACAAATAATAAAACGAACGGACCCTTCTAAGTATGATATTGATAAAGTATGCTAAATTTCTCCAGAGGGTCCGTAAAGAAAACAGGAAAGACTGGGAAAATATTTATCTTAAGTTTTGTAACTCTCGTACTTTGTAAATGGGATGTTTCCATACCTAATCTGTGTAGTAATCTAATAATGTCCCCTAACGTAATTGAAAAATTCTGACGGTTAATTTACGTGAAAGTGGATCAATATTAGAGCTTTATCGAATTTGATAATAATTTACGGATGAAATTATAATGAATATTTATAAAGAGAAGGTAGTAGTCAAAAAAAAAAGGCGCGGCAGTGTCTCCTGCCTAACAGATTTAGTGCGTTATTCCTGCAGTGTTAGAGATAATTTTTAAACGATTTTAACTGATGCTAGTTGTGTAGAAAAGGAAATTTAAGCCTTCGCCATTAGGGAAATGTTAGTTGAAGCGGCCCTAAAAGCTCTTAGTATGAATCAATACGTGTATTAGTTAGAAAGATCTAGCTCAGGAGATAAAAATAAGTCCTTGTTCGGAACAAAGAGATGTTTATAACGAGTTAGCATAATACGTGTGTCTCGATTAGACGGTGATAACGGTGGTTAGGATAGAATCCAGACGTTTGAAATAAGGAATCGGTGTCTTATGACTTAGCAAAAGAGGGCCCGAGGGAGCCAACTGTGGCCCCACGTCGGGCGCCAATAACGGATCTTCGCATCGTGTGCACAAATACTCTTTCTATTAATCAGTGCTAGAAACTCAACCGCTCGGCGGACGGTAGGCGCGTCAAAAGGGGCGTTTTTTTTTTTATTAATTAGTTGCAAGTGTTAGTCGTTATAGTGGAATGAGTGTGGACAATAAACGGTGTGTTAGTCCTGTTTTTAAAAAAAAAAGAAGTTTAATCTAATCAATTGTGATAGGACGCGCAGACGCCAGTTGTCAATGCGGCGGCCGCGCGACAGCGGCGTTTATAGTCTTACTCTCTTAGATGTTTAAGTTTAACATGAATTGCTTCTGCCGTAACTATTAGGGGCGGTGTTGATTTTTTTCTATGTTGGGTATTTAGTGGAATTTGTAATATTTTGAGCCATAGTTTAGTGTGCATAGTCTACTAATATTTTTGCTACTCGTCAGTTCACAGTGAATAGTTCTGTCCAATTATTATGGGAATGGCATCATGAATTTTTATAGAAGGAAAAGAAATACGCGAGGACCAAACGTAACTGAAAGCAACCGGATTTTTCTATTGGTATAAATTGTGAACTAAACATGGGTAATAAAGGATTTATTTTGCCAGTTCCTCTTAATATGTAAGTGAGAATTTCTAAAATATTTTTCTAGTTGTAAGTGTTGGTAAATTAATTTTTACATCGTACTGTGTTAAGTACACAAGTATTAAAACTCAAGGTTTGAGCGTGAATTATATTTTTATGTTCTCTTTTTCTCTGTTTTTTTAAAGTTTAGGTTTAAAACCGACTACTGTTTCGTACTAAACAATATGTTGGTATTCAACGCAATAGTTTTTCTTACGGTGCTAAGTGTTATAATTTCTGACACAAATATTGTTCTGCTCCCTTCGATATTAGATTAAGTTTCAAGTGATGGTGTTGTAATCCGTTGTAATTGGTAAACGCAGCGGTAAATGTACTGAGATGGTTACTTAGCCAACTTAAATTATTTATACAGAAATCTCGCTACATTGTCCGATAAATGTTGCAACAACACTAAATGTTCAATACTGACTTGCCAATGTTTTTTTGTGTAATTTTACAACTGAGAAGCACCAATTTGATGGTTTTACTGTAGGTACCATTTGAAAAGTAAACTATGCAAGTCACTTGTCAACTCATTACTATTTTAAGTGCAATGTATCCAATAATATATGTCCTCAACACAAATGTTACATTTTAAGGATTGTTGTCAGTTTTATGTGTATTGCCATATTATCGAATCTGTAATACGATTAATCAATATTAATACATAGTAAAGTTAAACGCGTCAGATTCTAAGAAATTCTGTGTTACACAGAACTGGTGTAACGTTGCTGTTTTCTCTGCACAGTTACCCAAAAACGGCCTCGACTGTCAGTTAGCAACTTTCTTGAGCAAATATCCATTCACGCACATGCGCATCATGATTGGTTTACTTATTTCATTGTTACAAAAGCAATAAGAACGAATTATGTGGCAATAGTTTGCAATAGTTACGTAGAGACGGTTAATGGTTATACTTGTGACTTTTTTATTTCACGCCACTGACGTCTATTGTGGCGCCATCTAGCTGCCCTTCTACTTTGCAAGACCTCAATTCATGTGTGTGACGTCCTTGCCTGATTACCATAGCACAGCCAGCCAGCCATAAAATCAGCCTAAAGCGCTCTCTGTGAAGAAGACAGAAATTGTAGCTACATATGTGAGTGATTGACCAAAAAGGATCGCTCGTAGCCCCGGCTGCCTGAGTGATCTTAAACGATCACGAAGGTTAAGCAACACAGGGCGCGTTCAGTGCATGGATGGGTCGCCGTCTATGCCTAACGCTAGTGGCATTTTTCCGAGCGGTTCCGTGCTTCGCAAGGCACGTTAAGCTGTTGGTGCCGGCTGCCGTCGATAGATGGCAGTCGTTAAGCCAAGTCAGAGGCCTTAGGGCGGCTTGACAACTTCTGACAGTAGACGAGCCACTAGTCTACAAGCCTCCACCAATCCGGACTTGGCCCCCGTGGTGGAGTATGGCCTATACCTTCCTCAGGGAAGAGACCCGTGCCCCTCGGTGGGGACATAATGGGTTGATGATGACCAAAAAGGGACCTGGAGGGATTGGGAACCGTTATTTTTTATTTGATTTTTTTAATCTGTGGTATTTTAGCGTTGTTTTGGTCTAACCAGAATATTTTTAGGTGCCGTAGTTATTTTTTTATGATGTTTTTTTTGTGAGCCGAGGCAGTTTATACACGAAATTTAAAACGCGATTTTCTCGAAATCAATTATTTTCCCTTGAGGTCCCTTTTTGGTCAACCACTCACATATTAGTAATTTGGTAATCTGTTCAGGGATGTTATTTAAAATGACATCTATTGTGTTTAAACTCAAAAGTCAGATTTAGTCGCAAAATATATCAACAGTTCAAAGTAAGTAAAACAGTCACAAGCATAAAATCTACTTTAACACTGCCACAGCTAAAATAAGCGAGTAGTTATTTCAGTTATTAACCCGTATTTTAAACATTACATTCTGTTTTAAGTATATTTACTTTGTTTCTTGTTACTACCTTATTATATTATTGATAAACAAATATCTTTGTTGATTTTAGCCTTTGCTTTCTAGGCTGCGTTTATGTTTTACTGTTTAATTTAAATGAAGATCCATCAAAGCCGGAAACTCTAAAGCCGAAGGCCTAATTTGCGAAAGAAATTGATTATAGTGCACTAAGTAGTGTATTTCCGGGAATTGCAGGACTATTCCCATTGTTCCAAAAATCCCTGAGCCGTGCTTAACAATGTTTAATAATACTGCAATATCTAGGGGACAAATAGTGTTGTGAAATTTACTGTTTGAGTTGAAATACCTATATTTATATAATTTATTTATTACTGTGAGTTGGGAATATTCCAGCGGCTCATCAGCACGACAGTGGTTCGTAGCTTTCTGAGCTTGTGGCAGCTAAATTCGTCCTCTGTGTCCGGCCTTAAGGCCGAGTTCCCGTACACCACTACTGTCAATGTCCTTGGCAAATAACAGCCCCTCTACTCTTGCAAGAATACATTGTTCCTTGCCTTTTCACTGGTATTGGAACCATATATGCGGTTTTGTGTTCACGGTGTAACAAAATGCTCATACGCATCCATTATTTGGAGGATCTTCTCGGCAATAAGGACAACGAAAGCCTCTAGAGGTTGCTGGGACGTCGGGCATGTTGTCTCGCACAATTTTTTTTTTAGTGGTTGCAATAAAATAATTTCTTGTACTTTCGATAAATGTGGTCTGAGGTTTTGATAGACAATAACATTGCGGACATTCAAGACATATTTTCCTTATCCTGTAAGTACCTAGTTTTTGATAGAGAAAATTTGAGTCCAAAATTAATAATTTTGGAAACAACTTTACAAAGATATATTTGAAATATCCGTAGTTTAATTGTGCATCAAACCCTCGGACCCCATTAATCAAAAGTTTACTCATTTTGTTACAATAATTTAAAACGTTCAATTGTGCGAGCGAGACAGCGTGAGGCTTCAATTGAGGCTGTTGGACAGCCTAAAAAGTGGGGAACGGCTGATATTGCTGTCGTAATTTCAGAGTTTTCCCCATAGTAAGTTGTCCCTTTTACTATTTCGGATGTATATGGGAATTTTGCCACACCGTGTTGAGGCTGCTGTAACGTGGAGCGTGCTGTATGGCTCGCACAATTTAACATTTTTTAATATTGTAATAATATCAGTAAACTTTTAATGAATGTGCTCTCAGACCATATTCATGAAAAGGTTTGATGGATAAATAAATTGCGGATTCTCGAGGCATGTTTTTCTTATCCTGTACTAAGTTTTTCATAGAGAAAATTGAATTCCAAAATTAATAACTTTGGAAACACCTATTCTTTATTAAAAACTACTTATCTTTCCGATAAGTATGTTTAAAATGTCCGCAATTTAATTATGCATCGGACCACATTTATCGAAAGTTTACTCTATCTATTATAATAATTAAAAATGTTAAATGGTGCGAGCGAGACAGCATTCTCCACATAAGAATAGTCAACGAAATGTAAAATTGAACCGCACTGTATAGTTCCAAGACGAGCTACTGCATTCCTTCAAGAATACTAGGGAACTACAGCCCAACATCCAAAGTTCGCCATGTATCGTCTGACTGATGAGGCTTGTAGGACGAGGCAGTTGTGTTCCTGGCTGAAACTATTTATAAAATCGCTAGTCCTTTCTCACATAAGCTTATAAAAGCTAATAAATGATCTGTCCGTTAAAAGGAAAACACATAGTCGTGTTCTTGTGTAAGAGTGAATACAAAAAAAATATACTTGTCTGTGGTGAAAATCGAATTTTATGAGCTTATTAAAACTTAATTCCGTGGTAAATATGATTGTGAAGCGATGTGATTTTGTGGTCTGTTATAAACGCATACCACATAACCTATCAGAGAACGCAACTGTAAATCTAGATTTATTTTGTCGTAACGCAACAAATTCCCTGAATAATTTTCCATCCAAAAGGGTTGTTCTACCGAAATTCCTTTTTCGCGAGTGTTGTCTATTGCTATTAAAAATAGGGTAGCAATAAAACGAGTGACTGTAAATTACAGTTCTAAGTGTCAAAATTAATTAATTTGGGTTATAGAATTACTAAGTGAGCGACTGACTGCGAGTGACGAGAAATCAACAGAACAGCAACTTACAAACATTAATTTGAGTTACTTAAAATACAAAATGAGCAGCTTCATAATATTTGAGCGACCTAATATTTGTTTGAGTATCAACGTTACGTCCTGCATTTTTTTCAATATTTGGCAAATGTATTTTTTATACTGAGCGGCATTTTATCTTCCTGTTATATAACAGCAAGATTAGTTTTTAAATAAAAAAATATTAATTTATTTTATTTTATAGAATAAAGTATTGAAGCGTTCAATGTATCGATCGACTGAAAATAATCATACCGCATTTGTCCAAAGAGAAGTTAATCTTCTCTTTGGACAAATGCGGTAAAATTAAATTTTAAATAAATAAAATTTAAATTAAAAAATAAAATTTTTAAATAAATAAAATTTTTACGGGACAATTACTGACCCTGACAATTACGTAACAGACTGACAAGCTTAGGTTGAGATCACACTGAGAAAAAATAGTTTGCCTCTCTTATTTAATCTTATTTAATCTTCTTCTTGCACTACCCGTCGCCAGTCTCTTCAAAACCAAAGGTTTGCTGGAAGAGAATGCTTCTTGCATTAAGCACGCCCTTGTACACTTACAATGTAATTAGTGCAATAAAGAATTAAAATAAATAAGCCCTCAAATAGAATATCAGTAACCAATAATCATTAATAAAGCAGCTTACAAAACTTTGCTCAAAGTGAACTTTTTAGTAGTTCGCTAAGTATAACCTCACTTAGAAAAATCGAATCTATCTTAATATTGAAGTTGCCCTCTCTGTATTTCCAGTCGCTCACTTAGTAATGAAGTCGCTCGGATAAAATTTTAATATCTGAAATGGATTTATCACAATCCACTTTTTGTAAGCTCGTTCTGGATTTTATTATAAATCAATATTCGTCGTCAGTTTAGTTAATTTTTCGCTTACTCAAATTCATACCGCTCAAGTTATTAAAACAGTATGTCATCATAAGTCGCAAAGTTTTTTTTTGTTCGCTCGTTTTATAATTCCCCTTAAGAATACCCAAATGTGGGCGAGAGTCGAAGTCCAAAACGTATGCGCTATCTGTTAGGATGTGGTGTGTGGTTTTAGTTAATGCTCTCGATGTTGCATATCTCCACCGTCTAGTAATTTCGATTCCTACATGTTTATTAATAAATTCAACGAGCCCATGAACTCAGAACCCGATAGACTGATGAAATCGAAAAAAAGAAACAGATGTTCCATACATTTGAATGCCGCAGGTGGTAAATTTAGTATGGAACATCTGATATCTTTAAAGCTATTAGGTAGAACCCCCCATTTTTGGATTTATGTGGGGACTATTACACCATATTTATACTTCCGTTAAAGATCGTAATAGATCATTTGTGTTATTAGCCTCAGAATTCGGAGGTTATGCAAGAGAACTGAGAAAAAGATAGAATAATACAACTGTCAGTGGCTTCTCAATGGTTTAACATTAACATAATGCAATAACTTGGTGACCCGGAAA
The DNA here is from genome assembly GCA_963969515.1 of Yponomeuta evonymella. NCBI lineage: Eukaryota > Metazoa > Arthropoda > Insecta > Lepidoptera > Yponomeutidae > Yponomeuta > Yponomeuta evonymella. Next base: position 4,226,496 of record OZ018366.1, on the reverse strand, counting down.
ATATGCAACATGGAGTTATCAATGGGTTATATTTTACTAACTGAAAATTTTTGACGGGGCTCAAGATATTAGCGACATTTTAAAACCTGTTCATAAATAGTCCAGTTGGTAAAATTTAGCTTAGAGAGAGATTGCACCGGGATATAAAAAGTAATAAAAAAAATGTGTTAACGAAGCTAAAATAGTATTTCATAAGATGCCAAGTGTTAGCTGTCGCATTGGACCAAGGAATTATAATATTGTACTAAATTAAGTGTAACATTTCATTTTCACTTCACTTCGCTGATTCATAGCATGAATTAAAGAAAACTTAAATTACTCTAGTGATAATTAATAATAAAAAAATATTTTGACATGTCTCCTTTCTCTCCGTGTTAGATCCATGTATACAATATATTTGTGATTAATGTTTATTAGGAAAAAGTCATTATGAAATGGCACCGATTGCGGCGGACTGATCCTTAGTGCATTAGCAATTGGGTGCAAAATCACTTGTCACTAGTTAGTGCAATGCTGTTACGAAGTATTATTATTACCTATCATGGGGGCAGTTATGTGTAGAAATGTGGTATGGGACACTAAGATAAAGGTACTTAAAATTAAACAACACAGATCGTAGATACAATTTATTTACGGAGGGTACTATGAATCCCACATATATTGTTATAAAACAATAATAATATTATGTTATTTATTTCTGCAAGTAACTGCTTTCATAACCAGTAACATGTAGAATACATTGTCTCCACTAGGCGTATTGGTGTTACGAAACTAGTTCACGGTTTATATATAAAAATTAACCAAATAAACTCCCTACTGCTCGAATGGTAAGATGAAGATTACTTATGTGAAGATTTCCTACAAGGTGTATTAAAGTCCCCATTTCCATCAGAAAAGGAAGAGTTCTACTCGTCAATAAAAATATCCTTTACAATGGTTGCTAAAAATGCACAAGAAATGTCAGCTCTCCCATACTAAAGTTACCACCTTAGTCTTTATAGTGTTTGGAACAGTTTATAATTATTTTCGCTATTTCGATTAAAGATTTTCTTACACCATGTATAGTTAAATGATTAACCTGGTGGTATCAATGATTAACGTCGGGAATTAAGGTAATTAAATTTTGCCTAATAAATAATCGCAATTAGACCCATTTAATGTATAACTTATACCTAGCTATTATTAGAATAAAAGGGAGTTTTACAAGGCTTTACAATATTTATTTGCGCTCGGCAATGTTTTACGCGGTGGATGTTTGCGGTGCCCTGGAGAGGGTTCCGTTTTGTCACTCTGTAACAATGATTCGCATTGTCATAATTTTACTTGGTCAGGGCACGGATATAATCACTATTGGATCAATTCATTTAAGGCCTACTAGCGTCACCAGAGAAAATGAAATGTCTGTTTCTACGTGGCTTACAACCATGTACCGAGAACCTATGGCCAAAAACCTAAGACTACATAGTTTTAACGCTCAAATAGGACGTTTTGCTGTAAATGTTCCAGGTCTTTGATTATCTGTCATACATGTCTTGAAAGATTTGAAAGCCACTTTGAGCAAGAAAAACTGAATACTTAAATCTTTTTTCCTTTGGTGGCGTGAGTGAACCTTTAACCCTAAACCCTTCATCCTCGTCATCGACCCGTAACATCAACCACTGGTGGGTATAGGGCTCTTCATGTTCACGCCACTTTTCAAAGGCCAGTGCCATAAGCAACCACTGTTTCCTGGCTACTCGGGCTATAATGTCGGACGATGCGAGCCGACTTTCATAAAACTACACTTCCTAGTTTATAGTGACAATTCCATGTACATTTTGTAGCAGTCATCCTACCATCCTACCTGTGGGTTCGACTTTGCAATGTGCATCGAATTGTCATTGTAAACTATGAATTGTAGTTCTATGAAACAAGCCCCTGGCTAGTGGTCCGCCGACTGACCGTTTCCGCTCTCGAGGTACCCATTCCGTCGTAGCCTTCGTCCACCTTTGGTCAGTCCGCCTAGCTAACCCTTGGATTCGCTTACGCTGACAATATTGTTAATCTGTTAACACCTGTCAGTTGTGTACGCTTCAGATATTTTGTATACGCCTTAGACAACTGACCGCTGTTAACGGTTAGTGCAGTCAACAACACACCAACCTTTAGAGGCGTGCGCCCAATGTCAGTTCTTTATGGGCGACTTTGCAACAAAAATGTAAACGTTGGGGGAAACGGGGGAAAAGTGCCCTGAAGCAGATTTCTTTCCCCAATGTCTGGATTAATAACTTAATCGTTGATCAATAACTCAAGTAGGTACACACCTACAGGTGCAATTTAGATACCTACTGTTTTGTATTTACTGAAGTTACTTAATAATTGTGCCCCACTGCTGGGCGCAGGCCTCCCCTTTACACTTTCTTCTTGCCCTTGGCCAACTCTTGCCACCCAGGTAAGTATTTCGTCAAGTCTTCACACCATCTCCGCCTCGGTCTGCCACCCGGTGGCCACAGCACGGCAACCAATCCGTGACGATTATCCACCTTTCCGGGCCTACCTACCTGTACCTACTTAAAACTCAAAGGTGTTATGATGCTTATCATTACAACTTTAATTGTGAGAGCAATTTCGAAAGTATGAGTGGAATGCTTTATTTATAAATACCTACTTTTATTGCACTTACATAAAAAATCGCACAATGCGATTAGTAGAAAAATGATGAGTGAGTATACTTACAATAATTGTCTCTCTTAAGGTTTACCGAACTGTCTAAAAGTATTTTTATGTTGAGTAGGTACCTACATAGGTTTGCCCAGCCTACCATACCTGCCTTTGTCTTTCTAGGGATGAGAAGGGGATTTCTATACACTCAGTATACCTGAGTAATCAAGTAATAATTAAATTAAAATAATGTAGGTAATTCGACATTAGGTACGTGAGATTTTATTTTGCCATTCGAGCAGCAAGATTACCCCGCCTACCTGTGACAGTGTCTCTTTAAAAATGATGTGAAAAAATAATAAGTGTTGAATGTTGTTCTCCTATCAGCAAGAAACTATAGGGTACTTAGGTTCAAGGTGGAAAGAGACTAGTCGAAAGCGAATCTCTATGATTCTCTATTTTCTTATAGTCCCTTTCCACCTTATAACATTGTGTCTCTAAATATTGAGTAGTACATGCTAGATGCAGACTTTGTTTTCATTATTTACTAATATTTTGTTACTGTTTTTGGCACTGTATTAATAAACTACCTTCTGACAAAAAATATATATATAATGAATTAAATAATTTGAGTTGTTTTACTTCTGTAACCCCTTTAACCTGTTAGATTATGACCAAAGAGTAGGTATGTAATGACCTTGAAAAGAACAATTAAAAACAATCGTTATGGTGGCCCGTTCGAATTTAGAATTCTACAGATTAAGGGACGAGTTTTCTTGAGAAGAGTAGTTTTTTAAAATGATTAGTTTCTCTTGGAATTCAACAGACCTTCACCAAGTTTATATGGGACCACCCTGGAAGAACCTTTCTAACAGCGTCCGATGAATGTGATGCTTAAGATTACAAAACTAAATCTAATCTTATTCTAAACCTTATCCATACATACAAGCTTAAAAAATAAGCTGAATTGTCCGTAGTACCTAGGTATATCGTAGTAGGGAACTGAAAGCAAAACGGAACAATGAGATTACTTAGAAACTACAGGGTCATCTATTGATGAGTAGACAGTGGCGGATTTACAGCCGCTAAAGCGCGGTCGCCGAGCAGAAAGAATTTCGTACATTGACCTTTTTGCCTACGAGCAGTTGTCACCAACATTTTTTGTGAAGTGCAAGTTTATATTGATACTAGTTCGGACAGGTCTGTACAATCAATGTACAATTTTAATCGTATGTTAATTTAGTTTCTCGTACGTATCATAGAGGCGCTGCGGATTATATTCTCGCGTATTTTTCGATACGATTTCAGATTTCAAAAATTCGTTGATGACTAATTAGTTGAATAATGCAGTGTATAACTCGATTTTTGTATCTGTTATCAATGACTCCCTGGAAAAATAGTCGCAGTGAACTGTTATAAAATCGAGTTAGATATACTTAATTACTTATTTACAATTTGGAATCAATAAAATGTAGGTACTTAATTCAAAAATATATGATTTATTAATCAGAATCATATTCCGCGGTATCAGTGTTACTGCTTTCTGACGATGTTTCGCCTGTCACATTGATTAAAAAAGAATCGATAGTTTTGTCTATATCGTTGTCAAGTCCACCTAATTTCAATTCTTCTTCTTTAACGTGACGAATGCAATTTTGCCACTTTTCTGCTGAAACGTTGTTCAAAGCCTCCCGGAGCAGGTTTTTCACGTCCGCCATCTTGAATGTAGTGTTTTTCCTCGCCACATACCCCTTTATGTCTGCCCACACCAATTCAATCGGATTCAACTCACAGTGGTATGGAGGATCTCAATACCTCCACATTAACTCCTTTCGCCATTTCGTCGATGACGTACGATTCGTACTGGGATTTTACATCTTTCACCTTTTCCAAAAGCTGAACTTTTGTTTCATTGGGCTCAAAAAATATTTGCTTTGATGAAAGCCATTCCTGGATGTCCTGTTTTTTCCAACTCGTAACTGGAGTAGCGTAACCAGATAACAAAACAACAATTAAAACAAGATAACAAAACAACAATTAAAACAAGAAAACAAAACACAAACAACTTCAGAAACGATTTCACTGTGTCCGAAAACTGAGCGATCACTAGCGCATCCCAACATGGAATGTCGTTGTTCCCTATTTCAAATAATGGGATTGACTCAAGGTCAACCGAACACAAGCGTACAAGAACAGACCTTACCGTCGCAGGTAAAAGGTTTGCAATCCCTTAAGACGTCGGCCAATGCATCTGTGCGAGCGTGACGCAATATATTTACGCGGGAGCAACAGAGATAGCTAGTAACAGGTTAATGTACGAAATTCTTCCTGCTCGGCGACCGCGCTTTAGTAGGCTATTCAATTTTTGTCGCCCCTACTGACCTTTGAAATTGAATACCTACGCTACGCTAGTTTAGTTCACAATCATACCTATTTATTCTGAAATTGCAACTTTATGATTTGTGTTCTAAAAAGTTACGTCAGCTTTTTCCCGTTATTAGTATGATTGTGAACTAAGAAATAAGTTGTGTCAGTAGTTAAACTAAGTTGAAAATAAATACCTATATTTCACAGTGCGTTTAGTAATCTTTTATTTTATTATACGGATTACGGACGTAAGAGTTTTCAGTATACCTACTGTGCATTACTAAAATATTAAAATTTTTGTCACTCGTTTCTTTGTGTACTATATAATAATGTTTTTTTAAGTTGTGTAAGATAAAAAAAATTGGGCCAAATTTGCCGCCCCCTAAAATCTGCCGCACTAGGCTCCAGCCTACTCAGCCTACTGGTAAATCCGCCACTGTGAGTAGAGCAACTGATTACCTACTCCCGCCGCCCCTGCTCTAGGTCAGTGTCAGATCGGTGGACTGGACCTGCCACGTATGACAGAGGATTTTTAACGCGGTAAGATTTTTTTTTGTATTTTGTAAAAAAATCATTCGATGAGCCTGCACTTTTGTTGTAGGTATTTAGTATTGTCCATGTAATGGTATAACATAGTCACTTGCGTCAATTCATCTTTATTATGGTATCGTCAGAATGAAAAAAGATTGAATAATTAAAATTTTACATTGATTAAAAACCACCCTAAAGGCAAAACGGACCCGGGCAAAATGATCCATTTTTTGCTTTCATGTATAGGTAGGTATATTATATTTGATTCTAAGTTGTGTGCGTTTTTGTTTCAGATGGTTAATAATTACCTATATGAGAACAGAAAGTCAAGGGATGAGGAAAATAAGGGAAAAGCTGTCGAAAAAGTGAAGGTAGATCTTTAGGGTTGGACCACATCTGGCAGCACGGAATCGCCTTTTTCCGTCGCCCTTTCTCTTTCTGTCGCTTAGAACTGCCATTTGCTAGACCGAGACAGAAAGCATAATGCGATAGCATGCGGTGGAATCCTCGAGGCGATCGGCATCACGGACAAAATGCAGTGGTCGGCAGGGAGACTCCGGAACGCTGAAGCGCGCGATAGCATGCTAACGCATCCTTTCACCGCCGATCACTTGCTATCGCATGCTGTCTCACTCTATCGTACAATGGCTAATTCATTAAAATCATTTAAAGTCATTCCATGATAATCTACGAAACTATCTGGATATGTTACTAAATCCGGAAAATGCGTAACATATTGTCCATGAACCGCTCTCTGCTTCCAAAAAGGATGAACCCAATATGTCCGTTTTATTTTGCGAATGCGTTTCTTTTTATTATTTTGATTTTGCATTTATTGCAAAATACACGCTAGAATCACTGCTCTCTCTTCCGTGGTCCTATCCATCTCGCGCTTGAAACTAAACTGATCATGAAAGAAAAGAAAGTTTGCCACCCATGCTGCAGCATGCTGACGCGTCCGATCGCCTTTTTTGTCTGCGGCAGCATACTGCAGCACGTGGTAGCACAGGCGGAACAAATGCGATTCCGTGCTGCCAGATATGGTCCAACCCTTATGGGATTTAAAAAGACTGTCTCCTCTTGGCACATTGTAGTTGTGCCGGCGTTGACAACAACGATGGGAATACAAGATTTGTATATGTGAAAGGTGTTCCCCAGTTACAAAGTGAATAACCAAATGTGATCATCCATTCCATTTCGGCCAATTTTGCCCTTTGACGTAGTCCATTTTGCCTCCAAGTGCGGGCAAAACGATCCATACCTACAGAGGATTTTAGATCATCCAATATCTTCGATTTCTGTGATTTGATTTAAAGTGTGATTAATATAGTGATTACATACTCTTTGATTAATAGAGAATTATAGACTGAGCACATTCTATAAAAAAATCGTAACATAAAGCTAGCTAAACTTTGTGGATTATTTCATTGTTTTTTCTTAATTATAAGATTTTACTAGTATCGTAACTATAACATCTGGGGCCCGTGGCAAATTAATTGGATGGGGCCCTGCCGGTAAAAATCGTCACGTTATAATTTTATTTTAATAAGTCAGTTGAGTAGTTACCTACCCAACAGAGTTTTTTAAAAAGGCTAGAGTTTGTCATTAAGGTACAGCTAGTGTTTCACAAATTTTGAATTTTTTTGAGAGAACTAAACAGTTGAAGGGGTCAGGGGAAAAACAGCTTTTGTCACATTTTTTATTTTTTTCAACTGGCAATGCAGTCTGAACGGTTATATTGTCACTATGTTCTATGAAAAACAACAGGGCAATAAATAACACCCATAGGGGAGGCAATAACGCACGTCCCAATAACGCACACCCCGATAACGCACACCCCGATAATGTACAGCCAATAATCCGTGCACATGTACATGGATTATTGGCTGTACACTATCGGGGTGCGCATTATCGGGCTGTACAAAATCGGTACGGGGCAATAATCCGTGTCTAACCACAGACAAGAAAATCACTTGATAGAGTGGTGCCTCGTTTACATAAGCTAATTTGATTTACTTATTTTCAAAGCTGCGTTCAAAATAAATGTAAAATAATTGTCAGACATGTTTCTGTTTACGCATCAGATTAAGTAGGTGTTTTAAAGTTTAATATTTTAATAATATTATACGTAAGCTGATAGATAAGCAAGCGTAAGACAAACAATATCAGCCGGATTATGGTTGTAGATAAGTTCTCAGACCAACCTTCGTATGACTGCTAAGGCTCGTGGTGCTCCATCTTGAGCAAGAGCGTTCCGTAAAGGATTATCCATATTACAATCTGTGGTTACAATGCAGTGCCGGTGACTTGCTGGCGCAACAGTACAGACTAAAAAAATGCATAAAAGCTACCGTAAAAAATTCCCGATGTAATTAATCTTAATTTTTTTGCGTGCTTCCTCTGCACCTAAATTAGGTATCCAATTTCTCGCCTACGCACTCACATACAATCACCAAAACATCTTTTCGATTTAGGGATCCGTTTTCGAAAATTAAATATTTAGCTTTGAAGCTCATATTTTGGTTTGAGTTGGAAGCCCCATCTCCTGGATACAGGGATAGAAACGTGAAAAAATGTTAAATAGTGGCACATAATAATTAAATTAAAAGGAAAACTATGACGGCTAAGGAGGCTTTACAAGTTAACAGGCGACGAGGATGAAGTTGTTCTGACCGTACACTACTTTTATGTTTGGGTTAAACTATCTTATAAACTTAAAAAATTTCAGATGAAATCTAAGCTAGTCTATACTCGGCTTCATGCCTGACCAGTAAGCTCTCACCTAGTCTTCTATGGAACACGAAATGAGTTGGTAGTCAAAGATCACTTAGAAAGGAGGCCACGTTTATTGGCTATGGATGGAGCCGTTGCCCAAGCTTCCCGGAATTGAAAGACGAAGAAGAAGAACAGCAAGCAGTAAATCTTGTCGTTGACACAGTAGCACATAAGCTGTTTGTCGATACAAATTTATTAAATTGAAGATAACACTAAGATTGATTTTTTTCTAGTACTCCTTTATTCATTGACTTAGCTGTCATTTAAAATTATTTGCCACTGTGGTGATAACATGTCAGTATTGTGCCATTGAAGACGATAAGGAGTCGTAAGGAGAGGTAATGAAGTTAAATAAAATATTTAATACCTACTTACGTTTAATTTTATTACCAAAGTAGCTTAGAATGAAAAAAAAAACTATCTACGACCTAAAATAGCGTTATCTCCTATTTTCTCCTAGTTTGCACTATCTCCTATTTTGCAATATATTTTTAAAGACATTAAAGTAACATTGCTCATCGAGGAAAACACTCCTTAGATTGCAAAGTGATAGTATTAATTCAGTTCTATTGTTACTATATGTATATCTATCACGCAAGCAGCTGAGGAATTATATTAATGTGTGTAGTCAAATCTCTTAGCAAAGAAACAATAACAAGTATGTAACATAAATAAAAGTATATAAATGTCACCTAAGTCACCGTTCAAATCGACTTCTGTAAGAAGAATTGTAGTTAAATGCTATTTAAGCCACATTTGGAAAAGTGGTGCAAGTCAGCCTTAAAGAAAAAAAATATTTATTGTTCATAAAAAAAGATACACTTCTCCTTATGGATTATGAAACAGTACTTACCTAAATGGTTGAAAAAATTCTGTGAAATTATAAGTAAGGTGTCCATTGGCACCTATTCTAGGGTAGTTAAATTACACTATAGTTTAGTGAATAGTCTAGTTTCCTTCTTAGAGTATAAAATACTATTACTATGGTTTCTTTACAAAGAATAGTAGGTAATTAAGGTTTGAAACTTCGCAGACAACTCAGCAGCTGCTACATGTAGGTTTATGAACCTGGCTCATCTCTCCATTGATAGATTTGGTACGGGACCCGGCTTCAGGAAGGATGGCGGTGCCAGAATGAAGCCGTAGGCAACGAAACTTGGTTTCGGGCATTTTAATTTAGGCATTACAATCAGAAAAATGCGTCTTCCATTTCAAGTCTCAGCTGAGCCAAAGCCGTCAATCACATTGAAGAAAAATTGGTACTTATTAATAGGGATTTATTATTTATTAGTTTGTGCGTCACCCTTTTAAAAGTTCAAAAATTACATTCGGTTATTTGAATTTAATGAATGAATGTCAAAAACCACCTAGATTATAGAATAAAATTTTAAACGAATCCTAAGCTCAACTGCTGATTTCATGTCAAGTAAAATGCGCTAATCATATGTGAACGGGGCACCGATATGGACGCCAATTATTGGTCGTACAAAATCGTGCGTGCATTATTGGTCCGTACCGATATTGCGCGACCCGATAACGTACGGGCAATAATGCACACCCCAATAATTGGTGTCCCTTGGGCACTAATTATCGGGGTGTGCATTATTGGCTATACGTTATCGGGTCGTACAATATAGTGACCCCACCCATAAGCGCGGTATACACGGTCCATCCCAGCTGTACGTCAGCTCAAGGCCGAGCCGCTGGATGTAGCATACAGACTATCCAGCACGCATCAATCGTGTCGTGCGTGATCAGTATCGAACGAAGAGGACGTGTTTTGTATTTAATAAAATGCCTCCTGTTTTATCAAAACGCCAAAAAATGGGAGTTCTTCTGTTATTATCAGCAGCGGCAGAAGAGAGGAAAAAAAGTAGGAAGAGGTTCTGGATGAAAAAAATTTATCATAAACGTGCAGAGTATACTCAAATGAATAACATCATGAATGATTTGAATAACGCTATCAATCGTTGCAGCTTCCCCTAAAATGGGTACCAGATCTTGTGAAGTATTTATTCTTTTTTGTTTGTTCATATAGTCTGGGCTTGAAACATTCCACAGACATGTATGAAATTTATATTTTTCGATAAATTTCGTAAGTGTCTCGGTCCATTTTGAGACGTGCAGCCACCTTGCAACGCAAGCTCAGAATGAAATCTGCTGTACAACAAGTCTATACACGATCAAGCACGCACGATACGGGACCGCGCTGACGTACGTCCGCGTTATTCACTGTCTATCTGCACGATGTTCGCGGTGGTGGGGGTACTCGCTGGATGAAAAATCGGTCCGTCAAGTCCAGCAAACAAATAATAATAATAATCGACGTACGTCAAGCATATTCATGGTACTTTTGCATCGTGCATCGTGCATGGCCTTGGCAGGACGTACGGCAAGATGGATCGTGTATACCGCGCTATAGTCTCTGCGCTTTTAAGCTTCTAAAATATCGTTACAGGGTAAAAACATCCAATGTCAGAACCGTTCAGGAAAAAAACAACCTTTGTCCATGGTCCACTATGACAGTGACATAAGACTTCTAGGTTATATTTTTTCATATTTCTTTCTTTTCCAGCTACTGCCGATGCCCATGCTAAAATAGCCACTCAAATTGGTGACATCCCTCATTATAAAATAGCTGCCCACGATTTGGCTCCCTTGGCCGGCTCACGGATGAAAAAATCCTGGGATAATGACTGGAAGATCTCCCAGACCATTAAAGGCAAGCATTATGCGGAAATTCAACCTGTCATCACGTCGAAACCATGGTTTTTTAGATTTCGTGATCTGGATAAACGTGTGACCTCGACCATTTGTCGTTTACGCTTGGGACATGCCTGCACACCGGTCCACCTGGCTAAGATCCGAGTGAGAGACAACTCCCTTTGTGAGTGTGGATTGGACGACGGCTCTGCAGAACATCTGCTTCTTAATTGTCCCAATCTCCGATTTTCTCTTTTGGATGTCCTCCCTGATAACATTGTCCGACCTACTAATCTTAAACTTATCCTCTCCCAGGCAAATTCCCCTCTTGTATACATTATAGGTAAATTCCTTTCAGACAACAATATCAAACTTTAGCTTAAAAAACAAACGGTCTAAAATCACTAAGCATCCCATAATAACCTTCCGACAAACAGTTCTGATTGCCTCAAAATTCTGACCGAGCCTCGTTCGCTGTTGTGATTGGCTATAGTCTTGCCTAACACGTGACATTGGCGAAGTTGTACTGTATAATCAGTGCAGTGAGTCCATAAAGCAGAATTGAATTGAATTGAATTCTTTTCCAGCGCTCCAAATTAATGGAATTGTGAGTTTTTTACATTACATTAACAATAAACATTCTTTCAATAAAAAAAGCTTTTCTTATTTATTTGGGTATAAATGAGACTATTTTGTTAAGATCTTATCTTTTAAATAGTAATATCTCAGTTTGATCATTAGGTGACAAAAGTTGTTTTTCCCCTGACCCCTTCAACTGTGAAATTCTCTGTTCAGGAAAACGTCTTATGAAACCTTTCTTCTCTTCCCCTCACAGAAAGCCACGAAATACGGCGCAGAGACAACCCTTCGTTCCAACGAGTGATGAGGTCGGATACATAGCTCTCCACTCGAAGCAGGATGAGTTTGAGCAGCTCCTGTGAGACAAGGACTGAAGTAGAGTAGCCTGCAGGTGCGAGAGGGACAGGCTAAGAAATGATAGATTGTTCCATCTGCGAGGTTCGTACAGAATGTAACAAAATATGATAACTCTTTTCTACTATATTAGGGTTCCATATTGGATCCTATTTACCTTTGACCATCACTGACGGAAATATCCGCAAATGAAAAATGCACCCAGACTGCCCTTGACGCATAAATGACGTATATATGCGTCAATATACGTTGAAAATGACAAACTTCAACACACGATTCTCAGCTATTTGATACCTCGATAGCTACTCATTTCACATGTCGACGCTTATATTCTATAATACTATGCTATTTTATATGTAATATAATGTTTAGGCTTCCATACTCCTAAAGACAAAAACGGAACCCTTATAGGATCACTTTGTTGTCCATCCGTCCATCTGTCTGTCAAGTCCCTTTATCTCGGGAACGCGTGGAGATATTGAGTTGACATTAAAACCATAATATACCTACTCAGGTCTACAGTCCTTTGAATTCAAACCAGTCCAGTCCAGTAAAAATAAACGGCCGTTTATGCCACAAAAAACGTATATTTCGACACTCAAGGGAATCTAAACTCATAAGGTAGGTACTTTCTGACTAAGAACTATGAAATTTGGCAATTAATATCTTGTCATACTACAAGTACAAGGAAAATCAGAAAACTATTCATTTGTAATTAAATTATTAAAAAAATTGTAAAAAAAAAGTTCGGGAAAAGCCCGGAAAAAACTGCAGGACTCGATTCCTGAATGTATAAATTTGTACGGAACTCTCGATGGGCGAGTCCAACTCGCACTTGTCCGGTTTTTTTTGTCTAGGTATTTCATTTAATATTTAATAAAATATATGTCCTGGTCATGAAACTGGGCAACGATTACAAATTATACTTCTACAATAGCTACTTTTATGTACGTACTTTGAATTTAAAGGCTATATTTGTTTAAACTATTTCTGAGTTTTTAGTGCTGTAGTGTTAAGAAGTCGATTTTTATTCTTATTAAAAAAAATATCACGTTTATGTTGTGAATATCACTACGTCTCCGCCAAATTGTGTTTTCCGAGAGCAAATTCACGAATCACTATAAAAACACCCAAATCGCTTCAAGTGTGCCTTTAAAGAACAGTTCCCTCTGATTTGATGACCGTGGGACCATCTGTGAAGTCTAAAATTTCAAACAAAAAAATATTTTTTCAAATCCGTCTAGGCGTCTTCGAGTAATCGGGGAACATACTTAAAAAATAATAATAAAAAGATCCTGACGAATTGAGAACCTCCTACTTTTTTGAAGTTATTTAAAAATATAAAGTGGAATATTAACTTTAGGCTCTAGTTTTTTGAGTTCTCTGTAAGTTTTTATTAAATTTTTTCACAGATTTTAGCATTTTGAGCAATTTTTGAAAAGAAACTGTTCTCGAAAGTATATTGAGTTTCTGCGAGCCACTTGAAATTTATCTGAAAGTGGGTAAAAACGAAACGAGGGTAAAATCAACAACATAATTGTTGAATCGCCATCAGCGACCCCACAAAACCCCCTGATACTAATTTGCATTAAAATTCGTTTAAAAGCTTCGTTGTCGAAAATGACCTCTTTTCAAATTTACCATTTTGAAACAAAAGTTTATTCATTATCTTCATAGAAGTGGTTCTCTGTATAGTGTTTTCCCAGTGATAGTAAAAAACATAGACATCAAAGAAGTCAATGGTTTGACGTTTTTCTATAAGACTAATCATCAGTTACGCTGTCACTTCTATCGCCCAATCAACGTTGAAGTCGTCACTCACGATGCACAGAATGAACCAATCACAGAGTGATTTATTCTACAGCACATCTTGCGCTCATCTCAGTGGTAAAGATTAATCGAGATGACTAGGGCCGTATTTGAGTGTGAATTTTATAGGAAGTAAGGGTTTTTTATTCATAGGCAGTAGGGATTCCTTAATAAAATTACTTTAGAGAACCTGACATCCTGACAGTTCCTGGTCACTATAATATCTATGAGAATATCATGTACCTACGTCAGGAAAAATATCAGTAACTTTAAAACTAGGTATCCAACACAATGCCAATACTAGAAATAAACATAAACTTTCGTTTCCAAGATTTAGGCTGGCAAAGTTTAGTACATCTGACGTGGGGTACTGTATGTGATTCTACAATAAGATCAATCAATCAAATCAATACTCATGAAATGGTTGTCTCTCCCTTGCTCACATGTTAGCTTATGACCTTGAAAAATAACAATGGGAAACCATTGTTATGGGGGTACCGATCGGTACTGATAGAACGCAACGGGGCAACGGGTTAAGACAGACAGCCATAACGTTAGACAAAGATAAATATAGAATTATAGAACATTACAACATTGGACATAGATAGAATTTGAGAACAGCGCCATCTATAGAAACCAACAAGAAGCGTTTAATATTGACATTTAACGACATGACGTCGGTGCTGTGAAGGTTACATAGATGGCAGCTAGATGGCGAGCGCTGTCTTTAGACAAGGTTTGTTGTATGGGAGCCCTCCTTAAATATTTATTTTATTCTGTTTTTATATCATCTGCCTAGCTATCACGGTTCATGAGATACAGCCTGGTGACGGACATACAGACAGACAAACAGACAGACGGACGGACGGACGGACGGACGGACGGACGGACAGACAGACAGATGGCCAGTGAAGTCTTAATAATAGGGTCCCGTTTGGCACCCTTGGGGTACGGAACACTAAATGAAATTCACGCAAAACTACGATTAAGTACCTACTAACTTTTTTTTTCTTGCTTCGATTGCGGTCTCTACTATAGTTGGTAAGTATTTATGCCCAATTACCAAATTCCGGTCATACATGCACGAAATTCACGTAATCTGATAAAACGTGGATTCCGCAGATACATCGAAATCCGTATCGGGTTTCACATTTCCGATACCTACCAAAACAGGTCTTGAGTTAACTCAATGCTAATACTGGAAGCAATAACGTCTAATAAGTAGTTTGCTCATCATAGGTCATTATTCAAGAAGTATCAACCTCAATCATCGTTTTTAGGGTTCCGTAGTCCGACAAGGTACCCTTATAGTTTCGCCATGTCCGTCTGTCTGTCTGTCCGTCTGTCCGTCCGCGGCCTAGCGTAAAGACCGGTGGTACTAGAAAGCTGTTATTTGGTGTGTGTATACATATTTATCACGCCGCCGACAAAGTTTAACAATAAAATGTTGGATTTTTTTTTACTGTGCCCCCCTAACATGAAAAGTGGGGATTTTTTTTTTCTCGTCTACCCCATCATATAGAGTATCGTTGAATTGGTCGTTGAAAAATATTGTGGGTGTAGTTAGACTATTTTTCGATTTAGGGTTCCTTTTGCGCAAAGTTCAGTTTAAACCGCAAATTTTTGTCAGAGTAGGGTGTCTCCCCCCTCTCCTGGCTAAACGGGTGATTGTAGAAACGTGATAAAATTCAAGATAGTAGCACATATAATTAACTTGAAAGGAAAAGTATCACGGCTAAGTAGGCTTTACTAGTTAACGAGTTATAGGCAAGCAACTTATAAAAGTAAAACTTTGTACAAAATCCATTAAAAATGACTTCGATGAAGTTGTTAGTTCTGTAAAGCTGATAAAAAAACCCTCTTTCTACGGAACTCTCCATTGCGCGTGGACCGACACGCACTTGGCCTTTTTTAAAGATAAAAATGTTTATACTCAGACCATATCTGAATGAAATGGAATATAGAACATGCATCTATCCAAATGTTCGCATTTATAACAGCAGTAAGATAAAGCTAAGTAACTGTTACGTAAGTAACTTCGGGAATCGTAGATTATTTCACATCCTTACTTTTGACTTACTTAAATTTAAAGAATACCTAGTGGGATACTTTTAATTTGTAAGAAGTAATGGTAACATAATAAAACCTTAACAAACTGTCCTCAACGCATTCCACGGGCTCCACTAAAGCCAAAACTAGGCCTTGGACTGGAAAGTGTTACCAGCGGGTCACCAGCCGGAATGCTCAAGACTTTGAGTCACTACTTGCATACGAATTAAGCAGTCCATAATGGTAGGTTAAAAATTTGAAGTATCTACTTTTAAGAGCCTCCATAAGGTAGGTACACTGGCGTCACCAGTGTAACAAAATCATGTTTTCTTTGGAGACCCCCTTAAATATTTATTTAACAAATACAACAGAAATACATAATCTGTCAAAATTTCAATTACGAGAACAACATACAAAATCTATTTTTAGAGTTCTGTGCCCGAAGGGTGCCAAACGGGACCCTATTACTAAGACTTCACTGTCCCGTCTGTCTGTCACTAGCCTACAGGCCTATCTCATGAACCGTGATTGCTAGACAGTTTAAATTTTCACAGATGATGTAGTTCTGTAGCCGCTATAACAACAAGAAGTAGTAGCAACAGAATAAAAAAAATATTTAAGGGTGGCTCCCATGCAACAAACGTGATTTTTTTGCCGTTTTTTGCTCGATATTAACAACGGCAACAGGTAGACACTTGATTCAATTGAAATAGATAATTGTACAGAACCCTTCGTGCGCGAGTCCGACTCACACTTGGCCGGTTTTTTTTTGACCGGCTTTCCTCCATCATATTCCATCCTTCACCACTAATAAGTAGAATTAAATTAGCTTTTATACAAAGTCAAAGTCAAAAATGTTATCCACTATATAAACAAAATGTTTACTTAATGAACGTCAAAGCTGTTAGTTTCACATATAATGGATTATGCGGAGAAGAAGCTAACAAAGAAACTCCACACAATAGGTACATGTCTTAGTTGGAAAAGTACTGTGATAGATAAAAGTCCCTATAGGACTAATTTAGGAAAGTATGCGCTTCTGCATCGTATGTCCAACCTCTATAACATCAATTCAGCAAAAATACATACTCTGGATATTTTAAATGATACATTACTTAAATTCAAACGAAAGCTATTTAAATATCTTTAATTCCTGTTTATTTAAATAGTTTCCATAGAGCCTAGCCCTTTTCATAACAATTTACTGTACAGTAAAGAAAATAGTCCTTTTATCAGTCTCTATCTATGTATGGGGTGGTGCACCCAATATTTGCGTCAGCGCCGTTTTGCAATTGCACGTATCACTGGTATGCTTAGAACAGCAGTTTCGGTGAAGTCCATTTTGATAACACATCATACTACAATCCGATAGTGGGAATGTGTAGACTCTACAACGAAGTTGTGGCCACTAGCTCGGCAGTCGATATCTTCAATGCGCAATATGCTAAATTTAAGAGATGCTCAGCCAAAATCCTGGATTCATCGAGCTGTATGGTTTTATAAAAAATGCTTATCCCTAAAATTTAATACTTTATTCAGATACTCAAATTTACATGTGGCAATGTTGTGTGTGCATGCTTTAGACCACAACTTAGTACTCATGTCTTATTATTACTTTTATATCGTGTAATGGTTGTGATCTGTTTTGTACACCAAATAAAATAAAATAAGATACAGAAGAACTGGTATGACCCGTTTAATATATTACTATAATTTCTATCAATCAAGCAATCAAATCAACTATTGCTGTTTGGGGAAACCCATATAATAACAATGATTTTTAATTGTTATTTTCAAGGTCATAATCTAATAAGTGACTAACGCATTTAAAATGGTTTTGTGTTAAGAGATAATGCTTGTGAATAATAATTGCCAGTCGTCACTCTTATTTGCAGTCTCGTAAAAATCCACAGGTTCTCGACTCCTGAGAGAGCTGGCAAAAATACTCAAATGGATCAACAAATAAACGGAGAGTTGTACCAGGCATTGAGGAGTGCAGTGAAGTCACTGCGCCTGCATGCCAACACCAGCAACTTGCGCATACAAACCAATCAAACTCCAGAAAATGAAGTTGCGTTCGCCGAGACCAACTCGGAAGCCCAAACAATTTCCAAACCAACGTTTATTTGCCGCTACTGCAAAGCACGATTTATTGGCAAGTCTTTGTTGGAACAACATATGGACAAACATGACTCTGCAGTACATACAAAGGTTAAACGTTACAAATGTCATGTCTGTGAATATAAAACTACAACTTCATCTACGTTAAAGAGACACATGAGCAGACATACAGGAGAAAAGCCTTACAAGTGTTGCATGTGCGACTACAAATCTGCATCAAATTGTGTTTTAAAGGTACACATGAGAACACATACGGGGGACAGGCCTTACAAATGTCATTTGTGTGATTTCTCGAGTTCCTCGAACTACAATTTGAAGACGCACATAAGAAGACATACAGGCGATAGGCCCCACAAATGCCACATTTGTGATTATAAAACGACAACAAACTACCAGTTAAATAACCACTTAAGAATACATCATATACGAGACAAGTCTTTTGAATGTCACGTATGTGATTATAAAACGACAACAAACTACCAGTTAAATAACCACTTAAGAATACATCATATACGAGACAAGCCTTTTGAATGTCACGTATGTGATTATAAATGTAAATATAACTCGACGTTAAAGAGCCACTTATTAACACATACAGGAGAGAAACGTTATAAATGTGAGATATGTGATCGCGCTTATGTCTCTAGCACCACTTTGAAGACACACGTAATAACAGTCCATACTGGGGTAAAACCACAGAACATAGGAATAAGGTAGAAGCGCATGTGAGCGGGGCGCGCGTGCCACAATTTTGCTCAAATGATCATAATTAGCAAAAACATTACCCAGTCGGCCGCGGAGTCTTACCGAGCACGTTACTGAGGAAAAATTGCTAAAGAAGGGTAAAAATGCCATCGTGCGCAATCATCACCTGCAGAGCTCGAAGCAGAGACGTTAGTCTGACTAATGGAGGGACTTCTCTTCACCGGTAAGTACATTAAACCTTTATTTTGAGTAATTTCATCGAAATTATTGATAAATTGTGTAAATAAAATAAATAAGTAAACTATGACATAGTTTACTTATTTATTTTATTTTAATATAAACAATAATATCCCAACACAATAAGAATAATAAATAAATATGCAATAAAAAAATAATACTTTATAATAGGGGTTAAAGTATGAAATTGCCGTTTTATTGCAATAGGTTCTTTGAATTGACATAGAATCTTCATGGTTTGAGGTTTTCGAATGAAACTTTTTTCAAATGGTTTCTATGATGTTCATTTTTTAAAAAATGTGAAACATTTGAATATCGACTTTCAATTGTTTTTGTTATTCAATTTAGACAAGAAAGATGGATACTGCGAAAATTCGAGTGATTTTTGAATACGAGTTCCGACGCGGAACTAACGCGGCAGAAACAGCCCGCAATATCAATGCTGCGTTTGGAGAGGGGTCTACTAATGAACGCACCATGCGATTTTGGTTTAAACGCTTTCGTGATGGAAATTTCGACTTAAAGAACGAGCCACGAGGAAGACCGCCCACACAGGTGAATAACGATGAATTAAGAGAGATAGTGGAAGCCGACCCTAGTCAAACTACCCAGGAATTAGCGGCATGGTTTAACGTTACCTTACCCACAATATTGACTCACTTGCGTCAAATCAATAAAATAAAAAAATACGAAAAATGGGTGCCTCATAATCACTCGAATTTTCGCAGTATCCATCTTTCTTGTCTAAATTGAATAACAAAAACAATTGAAAGTCGATATTCAAATGTTTCACATTTTTTAAAAAAAGAACATCATAGAAACCATTTGAAAAAAAGTTCCATTTGAAAACCTCAAACCATGAAGATTCTATGTCAATTCAAAGAACCTATTGCAATAAAACGGCAATTTCATACTTTAACCCCTAATACTTTATTGCACACATAAAATTACATGAATAAAACAAAACATTTACAGAATTAAAACGTGTACATGGCGAGCTTAATAATAATAATGTAACGAATGTGTTATGTAATAGTAATAATAATGATAATTAATAATAATATGTAATGTTGTATTGTTGATAATGTAACTATATATCTTATAAATTACAACTAAGTTCTAAGCGCTAAATTGTAATTCCACCAAAACATAAATGTAAAAAAAACGGGTCAACTTCTCGTCCCAAAAAATACTTCATCTATAAGAACTCGCCAAGTTCCTTGTCTTTGGGGAATTAACAGTGTAATAATAAATAAGGAAAAATTGTGTAACTTCTAAACTTGGCAGGTTTTTAGTAGATTTTAAAATTTTTAAATAGTTTTACAATGTAAACTTGCCAAGTACGATCTGTAGATCATATCTCTATCTCTACTTCAATTAGAAGTGCCCTAGTCAGTGAGTGTTCAAAATTGCAATTTTTGGACCCCCACATCTTCTAAACTACAATAGCTGTAAGCATGTTTAAATTGATCCTTCCATTTG
This sequence comes from Yponomeuta evonymella, assembly GCA_963969515.1. Classification (NCBI taxonomy): domain Eukaryota; kingdom Metazoa; phylum Arthropoda; class Insecta; order Lepidoptera; family Yponomeutidae; genus Yponomeuta; species Yponomeuta evonymella. The sequence continues at coordinate 4,206,144 of OZ018366.1, read as the reverse complement.
GTAACCTTAACCCTGCCGCGAAATTTCAGTTCATAACTGAGTTCAAAGATAGAGTGGTCGAAAAGTGCTCGAACTGCATTGTGTAAATATATGCACAGCGCGGGCCCGCGGAGAACTTGGCCTTGCGCACTCTGTGCGCCTTGATAAACACCAAACTGTTACACTTGATTTTCCAATAAATGTTGATTGATTGACTTTTCAGTTGCCACCATTAAATTCGCCAATTCGAATAAAATAACTTGACGTCACCGTCCTGTCTAGTGTTTTAAGGGCCCCATTCCTGAGCAGTTTTACGTTCAGTTTCGCCTGATCGGACATAAATCCGTAGTGTATGGGTGAAACGACCTTAAGGCCATCGCGCGGCCGGATGGACTGAAGCAATTCAATTCAAACACATCTGCCTGACCTAACATCATAGCTGCGTTCAGAAATCTCAAAAAGATTAATTGTAGCTGCCGCGAACAATCAACGTTCACGTTGTCACGCATGGCGCACAGAATGAACCAATCACAGGGTGATTTCTACAGCACATCTTGCGCTCATTTCATTGGTAAAGACTAATCGAGAGGACTGGGGCCGTTTTTGAGTGTGAATTTTGTACGAAGAGATACTTCTGTGGTTCGTAGGGCGGTATTGAGCATGACACACCACAGGACGCAACCTGACTTTACCCTGTCATCTAGTTTTAGTTAGACATGAGATTTCCGCGCTTAGCCTCATACTTGGGCTAAGCGCGGAAATCATATTTGACCGCCTCGGTGGAGTAGCTGTTAAGACGCTTAACTACCAAAACAGAGATCGTAGGTTCGATTCCCACAGGGGGCCGTCGTACATTTGTACAAATGGCCTCAGACTGGGTGTATTTTCATGTTTGTGATGTCCTTGCCTGGTTACCATAGCACAGGGTATCCTAGTTTGGGACCAAGTCAAGTGATTGTGTTGTGTGGTAGTTATTATTATTATTGTATGTAGCAAGCGCTAAGGTATGTAAATACCTTGGACACTAGGGTTTCTTCACGATGTTTTCCTTCACAGTGTATTGCAACTATAACTTCACAAATGTACGTAACTTAGAAAACAAAGGCATTGGTACATGCCGGGGCATCTCACTATGCTCTGTCATATCATGTGTTTATGTAAATTGTTTTTCTTTCCCTTATTTGTAACTACTTGTGGCATGCCTTTTCTTTCTTGTGATGTGTTAAACTGTTACAATAAATGTGTTTCTTTCTTTATTGCCAAACGGTGGAATAATATTTTAATGTACGTTATACCATAGTAACGCGATCGGTTACTAAACTACCGATAGTGTCAATGAAACAACCGGCAGGTACTATTACTATTGAACTGTGCATTTTGGGCGTCAAATGTTTTAATCGTCATACTTCAACACGACCTTGCCCAGTTTCCCTTTCGGCACGTCGATCGAGGTCAGTGTCTCCGTGACGATTCCCGTGGCAACGGTAACGTTATTCTCGCGGACGGTGAAGGGCTGTCCCTGGGTCATCACCATGCCTTCCAAAAGCGTCAGGTACACCTCCCCGTGGTCGCCCGGCATCATCATGTGCGTGTCCGCGTCTGGATAGATAGATGGTTAAGATGACACTTTATTGCACTCCAGTAATTTACAGAGATGTAAGGAATTGCATGCAAAAGAATTAAATAAAAAAAGCGGCCAAGTGCGAGTCGGACTCGCGCTCATAGTGTTCCGTACAACGTTTGAATATTTCAAGCGTCTACCTGTTGCCGTAATTAATATCGAGCAAAAAACGGCAAAAAATCACGATTGTTGCATGGGAGACCCCCTCCCGCTTAAATTTTTTTTTTTATTCTGTCACAACTATAACACGATTATATTCTGTTTGTTGCACTAACCCGTGCTGAGGACAATTTTTAAAAACCTATTTAGAGCCTAAAAATTCCACCCGTGCCGGGACTTGAACCTGCGACCTCTGGCTAACCGTGCCAGCGCTCTCCCAACTGAGCTAATATGTAAGTGCAGGCATCAGTGAAATTTCGAGCCTCTTTACAAACTTCTCTGTATTACGTACAGGCAGCGACATCTGGCCGAAGCGAACTACAATGGAATTTTTAGCCTCTAAATAGGTTTTTAAAAATAACTATAACACGGTTATATTCTTTTTGTTGCACTAACCCGTGCTGAGGACAATAACAGTCGATGATGATGAGATAAAGCCTGGTGACAGACGGACGGACGGGCGGAAACCGGAGTCTTAGTAATAGGGACCCTTTGGATCCGGAATCTTAAAAAAAAACCGACTTCTCAAAACCAAACTCTTACAACCGTCTGTTAACAGCTTGTTAGCGTACGTTACCCCGGGGATAATATATGTAAAAGGCCTGAAAAGCCCTGAGCATTCACCTACTATAACAGAACATCGAGCATTCGGCCGGCTGCAAATTTGTCTAACTGAACAACGAACAGAGCTAGGCATAGAGTCAAAAATTGCTAGGAACATTTTCACGATCATTTTAGCGAACGCTGTAGTAAATGCTCGTCATATACATAATTAAGATGCCAGACGGCGGAACAATGACAAAACTTCTCGGTTGGGTAAAGTTCGAAGAAAAATTTACTGTCATTTCGCTAGAATGCTCGTTAGAAAAGTCGGCAGAAAGCACGCTAAAACCCTCCCGATTATTTATTTGTGAGCGATTCTAGAGAATGCTCAGGTTTAACAGCAGCTGTAACATAGGGTTGGTAGCGCAGCGGTCGAACAGCTCATATTCGAGAGGTCGTGGGATCGAATCCCGGCATCTACCAATGACTTTGTTCTCTAAGCTACGTGCATTTGTGAAGTTATAGTAGCAATACCACTCGCTAAGTGAAGGAGGGGACCACGAGTAAATGCAAATTCCTTCACCCCCACAGGGGGACATCTTAGGGGGACCACGAGTCCGGTGGGGAAAACATCGCGAGGAAACTTGAGCGTCCGAGTTGTTCGCATACCTCAGTGCTTGGAATTTCTAATCTCCGGTGGGCACGATGCTGATTTCTCACAATGTTTTCCTTCACGCTTAGCGAGTGGTACTGCTACAACTTCACAAATGTATGTAACATTGGAAAACAAAGTCATTAGAAACTATATATGTATACACCATGAATTTTGGGTGGTTTGAAAGCCTCTGCAAATTGAACGTGCCTAAACAATAGCTATCGAATACGCTAGTTTGTTTTCTAAAACTATCTCGACACAAACTCGAATCTGTGAGAAACATTAGTAGCCAGCTCGAGCCAAAGCCAGCGGCTCACAAGCACCGGCTTGTGAGCCGCGGGTCATTGTTTTGATAGACGGTGAGGCAGCACTAATTCAGAATATTTAAAAACAAGATTTCTTGACTCAATTTTTTTTAAATTCTACGTCCACACTTAAAAGTAATAGTCTTAACTAGATTCCATTTTTAATTCTTAATTACATAACCGCGGCTTTCAAGCCACCCAGACTTCAGCGTGTACACATCCTCGTTCAAGCTCGCAAAGTTATTTCACAGAAACACATACCCAAATCGATCCGGCAAGCGATGTTCCACGTCCCGCTGAACATTTGCTGCGCGTACTTCGAGAATATCGGCTTCTTGCGTCCGCCCTCGCTTCTTGTCAGGAAGTAGATCTTCGCCTTGTAATGGTTGCTGAGTTGGAAACTCTTGGTCGCCGTCAGAAGCATGCCAGTCTCCACTGATCTCATCTTCATGCCGCGTAGCAAAACTCCCACGTTGTCACCGGCTATCGCCTGGAACCCGGAGATAAAGTACTCCGTCAGTCGGAATCATTACCGGAACATCTCCAAATCACGTGTTTTGAGTTAAGGGGCTCCAGGGAGGAACACTAGCGCCACCACCGAGGAAAGAAAGTCGTATCTTTTTTACAGATCGCATTTGCAAAAAGTGTCTGTACCTTCTTTTTATGTTCTGAGGTCTGTACAATCTCTCAATTAACATAGTGATTTTTAGAACCCATGGCCGTGAATTTGAGGCAAAAAACCTAGGACTAGATGGCATTAACGCCAAAAACGGCCGTTTTTATAAATCACTATTAACATGATTGAGAGATTTTACAGACACCTTTTGCAAATTCGATCTGTAAAAAAAGATATGAATTTTTTACCTCGGTGGAATGGCACTAGTGTTCCTACCTGGAGCCCCTTGTATGTAGAATTATTAAGAATTTTTCCTAATCGCGAATGATACAAGTGAAACGTTAATTGTAACTACTATTAAAACGACTTCGACCCGTAAAGAAACAATGATTTTAGGGTACATTTTAAAATTTTACAGATTATGAAACATCAATTATTCATTTTTAAATGAGGAGTGTCTGTTCAAAAGGTTATATTTACACATGGCAATATTTTTTATTTTTTTTTTGTTTCCGGTTCTTAACATAAATATCTATTGAATCATACAGGTAATTCTGTCCTAAAAGTTATATTTCCCATATAAAAACGTGTCTAAAAATCGTAGTCCCAATCAAAAAGTAATATTTACATTAGATTTACACACAAAGGATTCTTGTCAATGCTGTTGTGAACAAAAGGATATATTTTTCATACAATAACGCAGTAGGAAGAAAAGTTTCATTTAAAAAGTTATATTTGTATTATTTAGGATGAATGTAATGTTTTAAAAACCACTTAACCGTTTAATTTTAGTGTTTAATCTGGTAACATAATTTGCCTTCCCTCCCAGACAAGAAAAAAAAGACAAATTATCAATGGTTGTTTCTTTTTAATCTGTGTTAAACTGTCATTATTTTGTCCTGTCTTTTCCAGTTTTCCATTCCAGTCAATTCAAAATTGTTTAGACTAAAAATTGTTTTATCATTTTAATATCTCCGTTGTATGTGCTGTGCCGTCTTTAATGACCAATAATGGATACCACTGTCGAGACTATTAATAGAGGATTTTAATTTATATTTAATTTAAGTTAATTTAAAGATTTATTTGTTTGTTTAGATGCCTGTAAGTTTAAAGATGCAGATGTTTTTTTCTGTTAACATAAGATTTTCTTTATGTACCTATATTCAATTCAATTCAATTCAAATATTTTTATTCATTGTAAAAACAGAATGTTTACTTAATGAACGTCAAAGTTGTTAGTTTCAAAATTAATGGATTATGTGGAGAAGAAGCTAACAAAGAAACTCCACATTTATTCTTTTCAAAACACGTTTTAACTTAATTAACAGAGTTTTCAACTTAAAATATTAGTCATGAATGTGTTGAACACTAGTCACAATCGTCCTTTAAATAATATTAATCTACTGTTTAATGCCAAACATCTTTGTCTTCTAAATAATCCTTGATGTTATAGTAAGCCTTTTTGCACAGAATGTGCTTAACACATTTTTTAAATCGCGTTGGAGGTAACTCTAATATATCTTGAGGAATTTTGTTGTAGAACCTTATACAGTGCCCCATAAAGGATGTGTTAACTTTTGCAAGTCTAAATAGTGGAAATGACAATTTATGTTTATTTCTAGTATTAACATTATGGTGGCCACCAACATTTTCGAAGTCTTTGATATTTTTTCTAACGTACATAATATTTTCATAAATGTATTGACATGCAACTGTTAAGATGTTGGTTTCTTTGAAGAAATCTCTTAGCGAATCCCTACTACCTAACTTGTAAATAAATCGGATGGCTCTCTTCTGTAAGATGAAGATCGTCTCAATGTCTGCTGCCCGACCCCACAGTAGTATGCCGTAGGACATAATACTATGGAAGTAACTAAAATAAACAAGCCTAGCAGTTGCAACGTCAGTGAGCTCTCTAATTCTTTTGACTGCATATGCTGCAGAACTAAGCCTGTGTGCTAGTTTTACAATATGAGGACCCCATTGCAATTTTGAATCGTTTGTGATGCCTAGAAAAACGGTATCTTCTACAAATTCTAGTTTTTCTTTTCCGAGTACAATGTTGTTTTCAACTAATCTTACGTTTGGTAAGGTAAACTTTATACATTTTGTCTTTTTGGAATTTAGAAGCAGATTATTTGCCGTGAACCAATCCAACACACGCGAGAGAGCATCATTTGCATCGTCAAGATTATTTTCTTGTCTCTTAATTTTAAAAATAAGTGACGTGTCATCTGCAAATAATACTATCTCGGACATGTTTTGTACCATAAACGGCAAATCATTTACGTATACAAGGAAAAGGAACGGCCCCAAAATTGATCCCTGTGGTACTCCCATTTTTATTTGTGAACCTATGGATTTTATACGATTTATGTCCGCTTTTTGAACCCTTCCTTTTAGATAAGATCTCATCAGTTGTAAACCTTTCCCCTTTACTCCGTAATGCTCTAGTTTTAGCAAAAGTGTCTCGTGGTCCACGCAATCAAATGCCTTTGACAAGTCACAAAAAACACCTATAGCATCCCTACGATCCTCCCATGCACTATAAATATGTTTAACTAGCAAGACACCAGCGTCCGTCGTCGACCGTCCCTGCGTGAAGCCGAACTGCTGGTTATGGAGAAGTTGATAATTATTAAAGTGCGTAAGTAGTTGAACTAAAACAATCTTTTCGAATATCATGGATATAAGGGTTTATTTTATTTTTATTTTATTTTATTTTATAAAGGAGGAAAAACAGAATTAACAAAAAATACTTAAATAGAGAAAATGAGTTAACTTAATACATTTTGTTAACTCCTAAACATAAATAATAATAATAAAAATATGATTATTTTCAAAGTGTATTAATCAAAAACATATATTTACAGTACTGTCTGGTCAAAAGGTTATAATTTCCAAGTGACTGACCAAAAGGTTATATTTGCAACTTATTTTTTTTTATATCTTTTTTATATTACATCGTATAATAAAAAAAACAACGCTAGGGATAATATTAGTTAATTTAAGCAGATATTGAAAAAAACAAAACAAAAATTCGCTCAAACTAAATTTTTAAACGTTTTTTTCAGTTTTTCTAAAATTTGCTTATGGTGTACTTATAACCTTTTGAACAGACGCTCCTCATTAATGTTCCAATAATTAATTCAACCGAGAAATTTATACGGGCGGTATCTTTTTCTTTTTTATTAGTTACTCTCCTTACATTCCCCCGATTCATTCACTTATTCCGGGACCTTGAATACCTATCAGTTTATCCATGGCTAAGCTCTAGTCGGTGAATAAGTCCAAAAACATCTTGCACCATGACATTTGCAGAGCTATCCATATAGACAAATTGTATGACAGAATCAGATATTTACCTGTTTATCCCTGGATAAGTATTTATTTATTTGCTTACTTATCCACTGATTTGGCACAAGTCACCCTTTATAGTGTAAACGCCTGTTTTTCGCCAGTAGACTTAGCGTCGGTTTCTGAATTAAGAAATTCACTAAATAAATACTTAAGTACCGTTCTGTCACGCTCTTTTCTGAGAAATTCGAAGAGACAGCACTACATTTACCTTAGCGAAATTTTCAATTCAGAAACTGGCCCTTACAGTGTTCTACACCCCAGGACAGGATGTTTCAGTAAGTTCCAATGAAACTCATACGGGCTATTCTGCTCAATAAACGAAAACTCTAAAAAAAATATCAGCTCTTTCTTATATTCGCTAAAACAAAATTATCATATTATGGGGCAGCTGATATATTTTTTTATTTTTTGTTAGTCACACAGCAAAAGAAAAGAAATCACGGGAATTAAGAATTTTGTTTTGTAAAACGCGTAAAAACCTTGTTATTACTAATAAGTCAAGCATGTCATTCCATTACAAAATTAAATAAAACATAAAATTTATTTTCTAAGGTTAACACGAGCCCTAGACATAATAAAAACTGAGTTTGCACGGATATTTACTCGTTTATTTTCATTTTAGAATTTTCCGACGTTTCGGTACTTTTGCAAGTTCCGTGGTCTCGGTAGACTGGGGTGACGGGCGTCTTTTTGAAAGCATTAACTGTTAGTTTACCTCCCTCGGCAAAAATTACAAAAAAAAATTATTAAGTTAAAATTTTTTTTGGCATATTTTGTAACTTGTTATTGGCAAAACAATTATTTTATACAAACTCAAAAGTATTCAAAAACGTCGGAAAATTATAAAATGAAAATAGACGAGTAAATATCCGTGCAAACTCAGTTTAAAATTTATCTTCAAAGAAACCAGAGTAAGTTAGTATCACATAATCGCGATTAGACCCGACAAATTTAAACGTGAATTTTATCCACAGACAAGTTACAAGAAACTCCCATTACAATTTCCACAAACCTCTTGAACACTCTTCTTGAATATCTGAATATCGGACAGTGTCGTCTTGATATTGTGCCCGAATCCCATGAGGTCGGCCTCGTCGTTCCTTCTCATGACGCCCCGCTTCACTGTGCCCACGACAACAGTGCCCCTGCCCGGTACAGTGAAGGCGTTGTCGATTGGCATGAGAAAAGGTGATCCGAGATCGCGGACGATCGCCGGTACGTACGAGTCTATGGCGTCCATTAGTCTCCTTACGGACGGCACGCCTGGGGAGGCATTAACAAACTTCACTTAGAAAGAAAAGATATTTTTTTTCTTGTGTCAAAGATGATTTTCGTTTATTTATCGAAATTGTATTAAAAATTGATTCTGTCACACGTGCAAGACGTAATCCTCGGTCTGATTAGCTGTGTATACTATTACCACTTAATTTTCTTCTAATTTACTCATTTTCATACTATTTCGACTAAAAATTAAAACATTGAATCATACTGGACTGAAATCGTTAACCCCCGCATCCCGACTGAAAAGTAGGGATAGTTGGAACGTAAATGTAAAATTACGCCGACAGATGGCATTCAAAGCGTTACAGAGAGACATAAGACATTCGGAATTCGAAGCGAAGTCCGAATATTTTTCTATACTAAACTGAAAATGTAATTGGAATAGCATTTTAAATGATTTATTTTACTTTAGTCATTTTCAAACCATGCAGGAATTGAGACACCTTTAAAATTTAAATAATTGCCTATTAAAATCTATCAATGAGTGTAAAAACCAAAAATTAATAAATGAATAAAACCAAAGAATAGACCTAACTTGTTACTCCTTCAGCTTTTAAGTTACATCAATTATTATGGTAATTTTTGTTATAAAAGCCTATTTAGAGGCTAAAAATTCCACCCATGCCGGGACTTGACCCCGCGACCTCTGGCTAACCGTGCCAGCGCTCTCCCAACTGATGAACCACTTTACAAACTTCTCTGTATTACCGTACAGGCAGCGACATCTAGCTGAATTTTCGCCGATGCCTGCACTTGCCCATTAGCTCAGTTGGGAGAGCGCTGGCACGGTTAGCCAGAGGTCGCAGGTTTAAGTCCCGGCATGGGTAGAATTTTGAGCCTCTAAAATTGCCCTCAGCACGGATTAGTGCAACAAAAAGAATATAAATTTTATTATGTTGGACTGCCCACTTTGTAGTATCATTTTGTTGTTAGGGGCCATTCAAGTATTACGTAAGCAGATTTATTACAATTATTTCCCCCACTCCCCTCTCGTTAGCAAAAGTAAGCAAAGCCCTGACCTCCTCATGCGAGAAATACCATTCTAAAAGACTTTTTGCCTTAGATTCATGGCCATGGGTCCTAAAAATCACTATTAACACGATTGAGAGATTGTACTGACACTTTTTGCTGATCTGTAAAAAAAAAGACATGTTTTTCTTTCCTCGGTGGCGCTAGTGTTATGTGCGCTAGTAGTCAGGACCTATGGCCCTGAACCTAAGGCAAAAAACCTAGGGCTAGATAGCATTACCGCCAGAAACGGCCATTTTTAGCATAAATGCTATCTAGTTCCAGGTTCGTGATTCTAGGCTCTTTGTCGTGGGTCCTAAAAATCACTGTTAACATGATTGAGAGATTGTACTGACACTTTTTGCAAATTCTGTCTATCTGTATAAAAAAGATAGATATGATTTTTTTCGTCGGTTTCGCTAGTGTTACTCCCTGGAACCTCTTAATAAAATAAAATAGATGACGCTTACCAAATTCGCTTTCATCGCCGTTCAACGCCAGCAGAGCCGATCCATTGACCATCGGCACTGTGTTACCATCGTAGCCGAAGTCTGATAGCAGCTCTCGCATCTCGATTTCGACGAGTTCTAGTAGCTGAAAACGACAGAAAAGTGACTTAATTTCTAGGGGTAGCGTAAAAGCATTGGAACATTGGCCATTGTCACTCCCATTCGCGAAAGACTAAAATAAAAATAACAAACAACATTAATTACTAAGCAGACGGGACCAACCTTGGTACTGGGCTCCCCATATATAATTTTTTGTCAGTGATTTTTTTATTTTGCTAATAGCAGTGCCATCTAGTGGTGATTAGCATGACTTAAAATACCGCCATCTAGTGAGAATGTAGAGTTTCACCTGAGAAAAACCTTTTGGAGGAATGCCCAAGAAAAATGTGTGCAATCAATTCAGGGTTCATGCAATTATTAGTCAGTTTCCTTCCACCGTAACTTCTACATAATTAAAGCGAAGTGTGTTGCAGTGTCTGTGCTAATTTAACAAATAAAAAATTTATTTTATTTGTTGGGACCCTTATGTCATTCAGGGTGTCATGGCGTATCCAAACTAACAGCTGTGATTTTTGTTTTTCTAATAACCAATTTTTCCCCCTAGTAGGTTTGACTGTTCAACCCTGCAATCTCACCTCACCGTCCACCAGGTCGGCCTTGTTTATGTACACCAATATGTACTTGATGCCGACTTGTTTAGCCAACAGCAGGTGTTCTCTCGTCTGCGGCATGGGACCGTCGTTGGCAGCAACTACCAGCACCGCTGCGTCCATTTGTGAAGCTCCTGGAACGTACATGTTAACAATGGTTTTTTCTTCCATTTCAATCGCGTTTTCTTCCGTCATTGTATGTATTTATATTAATCATATGTTATATAGAAAAATTAATTGCTGTTCGTTAGTCTCGCTAAAACTCGAGTACCTACCATTGGGCTGATTTGGCTAATTTTTTTTTATGTTTGCGGAAGTCCAGGAAAGTTTTAAACGGTGAAAACAAAAAAAAAGATTGACATAGGTGATACGAAGTTCACGGGGGCATCTAGTAAAAAATAAAAAAAGAGTTTGCTCTAAAGTAAAAACTGTAAAAAATACAATTGTCAAACTTTTTGTGATTGTAACGTAGTCCCACAAATAATAAAAACCGACTAGTGTTAGTCGGACTTCCACGAACTGAATGAAAGAGCTCATTTTTAACCGACTTCAAAAAAAAAGGAGGTTCTCATTTTGACGCCTATACATTTCCGTTAATGTAATCTCTGTGTGCAATAAGCATAATCAGCCTATATGCGTCCCACTGTAGGGCACAGGCCTTCTCTCAAGGAGAGAGTATGGGCTTAATCACCACGCGTGCCCACCGCGGATTGGCGATTTCAACCACTGAGGTATGTGAATAGCTCAGACACTCAGGTTTCCTCACGATGTTTTCCTTCACAGTAAGCGAGTGGTATTGCTACTATAACTTCACAAATGTAGGTACCCACATAACTTAGAAAACCAAGTCATAGGTACATGCCCGCACTGGGATCGAACCTGGGTCACTCGCTTCCGAGTCCGATGTTCTACTCACTAGGCTACCAACGCTCTTACGAGTACAGTAAAAAAAAATATTCTATTTTTTATATTTCTAAGTAAATAATATTATTTTTATGGAGCGCGAGTCCTAGTCGCACTTGGCCGGTTTTTTTTAATTTATGAGCCGTTTTAGGAAGTCTGCTGTAGTTAGTAGTTAGACCTGAGATTTCCGCACTTAGCCTCATTGTTGGGCCACTGTATGCAGCAAGCGCTGAGGTATGTAAACACCTCAGACACTAGGGTTTCCTCACGATGTTTCCTTCACAGTTAGCGAGTGCTATTGCTACTACAACTTCACAAATGTACATTTTTGTTAAGGAGATAGGGCGTCGTCTCAGGAACCGTGGCTTTGACTACCGCTCAGTGGCATTTTTGATGCAAAGGATATCCCTCGCTGTGCAGCGCGGTAACGCTGACAGTGTTATGGGTACCTTTGGGTTGGACATGTCTCAGGGCAGTTTATTTAATTGACTGTACTTGTGTGTGTGTGTGTGTGTGTTTTTTTTGTCTCCTTTATACTTATTTTGTTTTTTATATTTTTGACATTGTTTTTACTTCTTATTAAGTCTAATTGACTGACATTTTTTTAAATGTAATTTTTTACATTTGTAAATTTGATTTTTCTCCTCCTATTAATGAATTTAAATTATCAATGTAACTTCACCTTGACTTGTAATGAATTTTATCAATAAATTTAATTTTGCATTCTTCTGTGAGAATAATCTTTTCCTTTTTATTAATTTTCTTATAATATATTTTATCTCTTAACGTCAATTTATCTTTATTCTGTTCAATGTCACAATTCCTTTCTTGATCCTTTTTTATATCTTCTAATTTAATTAAATTTACGACGTAACAAAGAAAACTAGACAACAAAGTCATTGGTACGTGCTGGGATTCGAACCCACGATGACGTTTTAGAAAGTCTGCTTACCGGAGATCATATTGCGTACGTAGTCGGCATGGCCTGGGCAGTCCGTGTGGGCGTAGTGACGAAGCTTTGTGCTGTAGCCGACGTGGGCGGCGTTGATCGTGATACCTGAAATGTTGTTAGCATTTCATATTACAATCTCGCTAACGGTGAAGGAAAAATATCGTGAGGAAACCTGAGTGTCGGAGGTGTTCCCATACCTCAGCGCTTGAAATTGCCAATCCGCGGTGGGCACGCGTGGTGTTAAAGCCCTCTGAGACGAATGTCGGCTACATAAAAAAAAACAATCTGACTTAAACCCTATCTTTGGTAGATACCTTTATTGGTAAAGGTTTTACACCACTTTAATTTGAATAAATTAGTGGGGAAAAATTTCATAAGCTACCATTTACCTATGCCTTGCATCGAAAAGAGCGAAAGATGAGATTTCCAAGTTTTGACAGCTGATGTTTTCTAAGATTTTGATTTATGTGAAGGTATTTTTATAAATGTGGCGCCGGATTAAGAATCGCGTCACTCCATTTCCTTCCGTGGATGTCGTAGAAGGCGACTAAGGAAATCAATTACTAGGAGATGGGCAGCAGCGTCTTCCTGAGATTCTAACCACATACTCCGATCGTCAACTGGCCTGCCATGCGTGGCGATTATGGCAAAACCCTTCATGGTTATGAAGACCACGAAGGAGGATTATGGCAAAACCCTTCATGGTTATGAAGACCACGAAGGAGGCCTGCAGTGGGCGTCAAATGGCTGATGATGATTTTTATAAATATAAAAATCTTTCAACTTTCTAGTTCCGAAGTTAAATGCTCCACTATTTTGTTTATGTGATAATCGGTAGAAATAATTTAAAATTGGCCCCAAAAATCTTGTATTTGAATTCTACAAACCTCTCGCCTTCTCCTCAGGAGCTTTGTCAATTTCATCGTAAGAAACGAACTGCGCCAGCCCATCTTTAGCTAAGACTTTTGTTATAGCTGCTGTTAATGTAGTCTTACCGTGGTCAACATGGCCTGGAAGATTTACAAATTAACATGTATAGAAATTACGGTTATTCATATAAAAAACACTCCCAACTGCTAAGCATAAACGACTAAGCAGGCGGCGACCTACCTAGATGCCTCGCAATGCGGTACACTGTTGAATTTGGGTCCCGCCTGCTTAGTTTTTAATGCTCAGCAGCCGGGTTGTTATTTTTTATTTCAGTTTTTTTTGCTTTATGCCGAATTTATATAGCTTAAGACACTCTCACGTGGTGATTCAATTGAGATATTATTTTTCAAAATCTGTCCATTGGTTAAGGAGTTATGAGGGAACATAGAATAGGTTACTTACATAATACATATGCGTCAAACACATTACCCTCCTTTTGGGCTTCGCCGCAGTTGGTTAATAAGAAGACATTGTGTGGAACTTTTAAATAACAACTAATACAAAGTCGCCCCTAAAGTGCATTCATATGCAACTCTGAATTAACAGTACAATAGACATTTTTTAAGTCCTTAAGATATAACTTAGTAGAATATGCTGATTGGAAAATTTATTTGAAAATGGCAGTTCTGGATTATTTAGGTGTAATAATTTTATGTGATTTGAAGTAAATTGAAATGCTGTCTGGATTACTTAAATATCTTAATTTTGCTCGATATTAATAACAGCAACAGGTTGACGCTTGAAGTATTAAAATGTTGTATAGATAATGGTACGGAACCCTTCGTGCGCGAGTCCGAATCGCACTTGGCCGGTTTTTTATATACACCGCAGGCAGTTAGGCCTTCTCTCGGAAGAGTATGGAGATGTGCTAATAAAAATTTGTAAATATGTGTTTGCTAATAGACCATACATTAATACTCACCTATAGTACCTATATTACAATGCTTTTTCTCTTCGAGTTTAGCTTCTATTTTAGTGCCAAACTGTTTTGTGTTGTTTATTCTAAAAAGGGTCACACAAAGTCGACTTCGTAGATTGTCTACATTTGGAGATCTTAATCTGATAAAATTACGACAAAGCAATTGAATGGGAATTCTTCCTTTCATTCTGCTTGTGTTTTTATAGAAAATAGAAGTGATTGAATAACATTTGTTTAGTATTTATTTTTTGAGGTTATGTTTTTATTTTTTTGCACAGACTACAAAAAGAATCTACGAGGATCTGTCAGTGTTCCTGCTGCTCCACACGATGGGTCAACCTACGAGGTGCGTGTGGACGCAGATTCTTACTTTAAATGAGTTACGAGTCCATTCCTCCGTAATGACATGTTTCTCACGTTACACCGCCTGCTGCGGTTTTTGCTCGAATAGAAAGATGAAGAGCATCTTCGTGCATGGTGGAGCGAACAAGTGGAGACCGCGAACTGGCAAACGCAGCATTGAGGACGCCCACCAGCTGGATGAGTATGACCAAGCACAATGAGAAGTAGACTTCATTTTTTAAAGATAAAAGTAGGTAGATGTAAAATTAGCGAATACTGAAGGGAAAAATCACAGACGTATATAGGTACATAATTTCATAATCATTAAAGAATAATTACCTACCTACAACAGACATTAGATGGGTCACCGTGGAAAGGAAAGATAAAATATGTTAGGTACACCAAACCCTGTAAACATGACACACTTGTTCCTCAGGCAGTTTCCACGGTTCCTGGAAATAAAGCTCCTTCCTTTTTGTCGCCACTGATTTTCTCCGTAGCATTGGAATTACTTTTGATTTCAAGGGCATTTTCAACAAATATAAGCAGCCTATATACGTCCCACTGTAGGGCACAGGCCTTCTCTAAGGGAGAGAGTATGGGCTTAATCACCACGCGTGCCCACCGCGGATTGACGATTTCAAAGCGCTGAGGTATATGAATAGCTTAGATACTCAGGTTTCCTCACGATGTTTTCCTTCACAGTAAGCGAGTGGTATTGCTACTATAACTTCACAAATGTAGGTACCCACATAACTTAGAAAACCAAGTCATAGGTACATGCCCGCACTGGGAATCGAACCTGGGTCTCCCGCTTCCGAGTTCAATGTTCTACCCACTAGGCTACCACCGCATTTTTAACAAATATACTTAGAATGTATAAAATTACATATAATAGTTTAAATTTAAAGAGCCCATTTACACTAGGTACTTAACGTGACTCGATGTTCCGTAATTGCGCGCCGCGTTTATAATATGGATGGATCTGTAGACCTCTCACATGCGTGGCATAAGATTGGCGAAAAAACAAAGGCGCTGGGGGCTTTCACGTAACAAGTTCAATGCCGTATCAGTTTAAACCCGGGGCAACAAAAAATTGCTACTATAAGAGTATCGACTCAAAGCACTATGAATAAGTTCGCAGCTAGCACAAATCATATAAACTCACGGTTGTATCCCAAAAGCTACCCTTTTGAGACACCAGCACAAGGCTTGAAAAATTACTACGGAAAACTTTGGAGGTGGCTGCCAATAATTTCAAGCAGTACATCACTTTTTCGCTGTAAGAACCATCACTTAATAGCTACGCTGTAAGAACCACTTTGTAACTACAGTTTTAGGTAGGAAGCCACGCTGCCCTTCTGTGAATATAAGAATAGCCCCTAAGTAACTATCTAATAGCCGCACATACCTGTGTGGCACGTATGAGGCGGACATACTTCGACCAAATAGGGGATGTATTAGCAAAGGGCAAGACATAAAGTACCCGAAACCGGCGTGCGTGCATGCAACGACTAATGAATGTTGATGAAGCGAAAGAGATCTGTTAGGATCGTGGCAAGCGGCGGACCCTGGTCTCTGTCTACCCCTCCGGGATACAGGAGAGTTTTATGTGAAGTTATGTGTAAGTAACTGCATCCTCAAATCCTCCTTGGCCTCTAAACAAGTGTTGGTAGCAAACGAACCTTGTCGCGTGAAATCCATCGTCAACAGTGGTCTATTAAGCTGAGCATATCCTTATTATCGCATAGCGTTAATTCACTTAATTTGTGTTAAGTTATCTTTCTATTTTTTGTGATAATCAAACCGTTTATCAATTCCAATATTATTGCTTGAGCTGAGACTAAACTACAACGGTCTTATTTATAAAAACACGATTCCTCTAAACACTCCTCAGAAGCAGTTTAAATAATCTGTGGTAAAAGCTTGGTCTTTCCCTTTACCACTGAGTACCTATGTAACAGTTTACAGTAGGTACTCTGAGGAGTGTCTCAAGGAATAGATTCATCATCATCAGCCATTTGACGCCCACTGCAGGACACAGGCCTCCCTCGTGGTTTTCTAACCATGAAGGGGTTTGCCATAATCGCCACGCTTTGCAGGCGGGTTGGCGATCGCAGTCATCATTCAGCCACAAGAAGTCCACTGCTGGACATAGGCCTCCTCCATGGATTTCCAAAAAGACCGGTTGGAAGCGGCCTGCATCCAGCGCCTTCCTGCCACTTGGATGAGGTCACTTGGCGATCGCAGTATGCGGTTGGAATCTCACTCCTACGACATCCACGGAAGGAAATGGAGATAGATTGCCAAAATTTAAAGAAATCTTCCAAAAGAGTTTTTTAATAGGTCCAAGTGATAATAATAAAATGTTTTTACAATTACTTAATCACTTTTACAATATTTATACTTAGCAATAAATAACTTGCAAGCCAAAGCTTCGTATTATTTAATAGTTAATACATTCCAACCAAATACTTAGCTGCTATTATACATGACAAGACAGGTGGCGCGTAGGTACTTAGGTTGGTATTTTAGTCACCTGAGAATTAGGGCTTCATTCACTTTTGCCACTCCGCTGGCATATTTTAATGAATTGATTGTAAAATGATAAATGTGGTCTATGACGGCGATAGAAAATAAAATTACCGAAATAGTTCTTAAGTATATTCTTTTTGTTGCACTAACCCGTGCTGATGACAATTTTAAAAACCTATTTAGTGGCTAATAATTCCACCCATGCCGAGACTTGAACCCGCGACCCCTGGCGGGTTCTAGTCCCAGCATGGGTGGAAATTTTAGCCTCTAAATAGGTTTTTAGTTTTTAATTTTCATATATTTATTTACGATAAGATAAGAATATTCTTTATTATATACAGCAATATATTTATTTATTGTAGGTACTTACATTAAAACATACTTACGGTGCTCTTTACAAAAACACAATTCCTCTAAAAAGTCTTTGAGTGCAGTTTAAATAGTCTATGGTAAAGGAAAAGACCAACTTAAGCTGCATTTGAAGTGTTTTAAGGAAACGTGATTTTATAGATTTTTATTTATTACAGGAAATGTGACGTAAGTTCATTATTTATTCTTGCGCAGTTTTTTCAAACGAAGTAATACCGACCTATTTGATTTTCTGTAAGTATATGAAAATTAAACTGAGTGTTGTCCTTAATTTTATTTTCTAGTGCCGTCATTATAGCACAATTGACAAAACACTAGGTACAATTTAAAATGTTACAATGTGCGAACTAGAGGGATGCCAAAAGTAGCTAATTCGTTTCGCACACGGTGGAGCGGGCGCGCCGCTTCTGAACGCACCGCTTTCGTTTCTGAACTCGTAATATAAAGATTTGAACACACCCTGCAACCAATCAGTACATAAAACTACTGTCTTTACTTAGGCTTATACAGAATCAGGGGCGCTGCTACGTAAATTTTCCAATGCAACTCATCCGGTTCAAACTACTCCGAACTGTCA
Organism: Yponomeuta evonymella; assembly: GCA_963969515.1. NCBI lineage: Eukaryota > Metazoa > Arthropoda > Insecta > Lepidoptera > Yponomeutidae > Yponomeuta > Yponomeuta evonymella. Next base: position 4,187,931 of record OZ018366.1, on the reverse strand, counting down.
AACACATACATATTTTCGACAGTTCGGAAACGTCAAAATTGATAAAGGATGATACAAACCAACGCGGTGGCGGTTGGAGGTCCATACATACATAATTTACGGCAGTAGTATTTTGTATGGACATGAACCGCCCCACCGCCACCGCATCCTTAACACACAATACAATGTACAGTTACGAAATAAGCAGGCTGAACCACTTCAGTTTAACAATCGTTTATAGAATCGGGACCCAGAGCCTCTGATAACTAGCGCCACCAATGAAAAAAAAAACATCTCTTACAGATCGAATTTGCAAAAAGTATCTCTACAATCTCTCAATAATGTTAAAAGTGATTTTAGAACCCACGACAAAGAACCTAGGACGACGAACCTGGGACTAGGTAGTTAATGCTATCTAGTATCTAGTCCTAGGTTCACGGCCCGTCCTAAAAATCACTATTAACATGATTGTTTAAAACCAATCTACGTTTGTATGGGAATTGCTCCTTGACCAGGGACGCCCTAACCCTAGCGCCACTGAGAAAAAAAAAAAAACATCTTTTTTTGCAGATCTAATTTGCAAAAAGTGTCAGTACAATCTCTCAATCATGTCACTAAGGCCGGGTCCACACATTCGGAATGCATTTGTGAATTCAGCAAGAGAATGAAACTCTAATTTATCCATGTTCGTTATGTCACATGACGTAGCAGTCACAGGCTGTGTACTGTCTTCCAGGCCTTCTCTCAGGGAAATAGACCACGCGTGCCCACCGCGGATTGGCAATTTTCAGCGCCGAGGCATGTGCCCCGGGCACTGAGGTTTCCTCACGATGTTTTCCTTCACAGTTAGCGGGTGGTATTGCAACTACGACTTCACAATTGTACGTAACTTAGGAAACAAAGACATCGATACATGCCGGGGATAGAACCCACGACCTCTGGAATGTGAGGCAAGCATTTGAGCGACCGCGCTGCCACCGGTGATGGGCGAAGCTCGTTTGCCATCGAAGCGCTAAGGGGACTAAAGCAAGATGGCGCCACGCGTTTGCGCGGTAAAAACGTCAGAAAAGAAAAAGTTACATTCAAAATGCATCTCATGAGACGATTCCCATACAAAAGTAGTTGGTTTTAATCTATAAAAGACACGCCGGATTGCAATGAAACTTGACCGGTTTATAGGTTTAGAGGACACAAATAGAGGTTAAGTTGTGTTTAGGATTGCGAATTAATAAAAAAATTGAGAGAAATTTCTATGAGAAGGCTTATGAGGTTCTAAGATAAGATAAGAATATTCTTTATAGCACACAAGAAACATAAATAAAAGTAATTTCTTTTTTACAAATTTTTTAACATGATCACACTTTTTTTTGTGTCCTGCAAAGGTATCGGTGAAAATGTGATTACGATCAGTCGGATCAGATCGGCCCCTATAATACGCGCACCAAGTCCTCAGCGATTCCAATCGTCTACCTGTCACATTCCATACTAATTGCTGTGGCAAACGACAGGATTACGACAGGATTTGGTGCGCATATTAGGCCCGAGATCGGCATGTGGTTTGTAAATTAACCAAACTACGTTTGTATGGGAATCGCCTTGCGAGTCGCCCTCTTAAGTAGGCAAGATTACAAAAACTTGTACATTACAATTTTCTTTGAGGAAATACAGTCAGACAAGAGTTCTTTGTGGCACAGGTTTTCGGAACATTTTTTGCGATTCACCCAGTCAGTTTTATCACGTGGTTATAAGTTTGAGTATAGAATGTTATTCTACGCCAACGGTTCCTTCCTATTCAACGTTGCTTTATTGTTTCAACACTCGGTAATGGAGTGTGAACTCAACGCTGGATTTCCATATGAAGTGCCGCACAGTACGCAAGTCCATGTTGGGGTCCAAAACCTGAAATGAAACGATAAATATTTTTCTTCACTTTAGAATACATTTAGATAATTTATTTAAGCGATGAGTTTACAATAATGTTTAAAAAATAGTGTTTCTTATATAATTACATCTTACATCGTCTCCAGATGCATAAACTAGGTCGGACCTGTACCTACCTACCTACTACAGGCATCTTGTGTTTCTCTTACAGTTTTAGTTTACATATGTTGCTGAGCAAGTGGACACTACTTTAACATAAGTGTTAATTAAAAGTATTAATAATAATAAATAAATAAATAACTCTCTCCCTGAGAGAAGGCCTGTGCCCTACAGTGGGACGTATATAGGCTGCTTATGTTATGTAAATAACTTCCACAGATCACAATCAGCCTTAGCGCTTGAAATCGCCAATCCGCGGTGGGCACGCGTGGTGATTAAGCCCATACTCTCTCTCTCAGAGAAGGCCTGTAACCTACAGTGGGACGTATATAGCCTGCTTATGTATGTATGTGCATTCAACCGATTAACCCAAATATTAACATGTAGAAACACTCTGATACATAATGTACATCGAATTGTCATAGTAGACAATGAATTGCCGTTCTATTTACTTCAACTGTGGAGAATAGCTTCCGGCCTTACCTGATCATCATCATCATCATCAGCAGCAGCCTATGCTTGTCCTTACCTGATCACGGCACACCAATTCGACCTTCTCATCGCTACACTAAAAACCATAAATCGAGAGACTAGTTTGATAACTAAGTGACAGAAAAAGGGTTACCAGGGTTAGACAAAATTAAATAGTGACGTAGTCGATATCGATCATGAATATCGACTAAACTATGTGGTTTGCTAAGTTTTAAAAATTGGCGAATCTTAATACTCACAATAGATGAGTTTTATAAGCTTCTTAACTTCCACTTTAGACTTCAGAAAACACACAAACGTTTCTCTCGCAAGTTTCGTCCATTTTCTCACCTGCTCCCTCGCCAGTTCTAGTCTGTAGAATCCAGAGACTTCACCTGCAGTAGCCAAACGCCTCCCCGAAATATGGTACATACGTGGCACTTTTTAAATTAATTTGATTAGGTCAGCGACAAAAAGCGTATTTTTAAAATATCGATAACAACAGCACTAACCTGACTATAGCAACACTTGTGCAAATAAACTATCAAACTAGTCTCTCGGTTTATAGATTATAGTTTAGTACAGTCGCCGTTGCTGGGCTTGTTGCTATGCGTCCTGCTTGATTTTTTTTTTTTGCTTAAAACAGTGGGGAATAGCTTTTCGGCCTCACCTGATCGCAGCACAGCAACTCGACCTTCTCATCGGGCTGGTCGGCAGTACTGTCGCCGTTGCTAGGCTTGTTGCTATGCGCGCCGCCCGTTGCCATGTCACCGGAGCCCAAAATCTTCTCTAGTACGTGCTCGGCGACCTTGCGGCATTGGATGAAGTCGTTGGCGACCAGGCGGTCCTGAAACGCGGTTGGGATATGGTCACCTGAGTGAGGAAAGTTATGTAGGGGTTGTTTTTCGCTTGGACCCAATGTATATGTCGTCGCCAACTCATGAACCCCCAGTTCTCGTACACTAACACGCTGTTAATCTACTGTTAACAGATGTCAATGGACCAAAGTGCGTACAAAAAAAAAAACCACTGACAGCTGTTAAGAGTAGATTAACAGCTTGTTAGTGTACAAGAAACCGGGGGTAAATCTGCCTTCCATTCCAACGCCTAGGAAGTTTATTAGGTGGCGGCATTCATGGCTAGCCATAACACGATTAATGTTATAATACAGTATTGCCTAAAACGTTTGTTATACATGTGTTATTAAAGTAAAAATACCTGAAAAATTGTCTGTATCGAAAAATGTACCACTTATAAAGGAAAAAGAATAAAACTCGTATTTCGATACAATCATGACACCCAGTCGATTCGTATAAAATATTTTAAAATACTTGAATTTTTCAGTTTTGTTTATGTGAAGGAAAACATCCTCAAGAAACCTAACTGTCTGAGTCAGCACGTGAAATTGCTAATCCGAGGTGGGCTCGCGTGGTAATTAAGCCCATACTCACTGAGAGTAGCCGATTATTGAAAGTGGTGATGATTCTATAGATAGGTTTTCAGGTTTTGCATTATTTCAATAGTGTTGTGTAAGCTCACGTACGAACTTTTACTGTTTTCAGCTTTTACTTCTGAATCATCATCATCATCATCACGTACATTTCACGCCCACTGCAGGACATAGGCCTCCCTCATGGTTTTCCAAGCTTCCCGGTGTTGTGCCGCCCGCATCCAGCAACTCCCTGCCACCAGGGCCTCGATTCTGTCAGTGCATTGTTGTACAATGACCGATACACTGTCGAGTCACGTGACGTGTTTTTTCATACCATTGACGCCTAGAAGGTTTGGTACGTATGCCCACGTAGACTTGAAGCAGCAATGAAATGTAATGACCATGTTCATGCTGTTGTCATGATACTACAATGCATTAACAGAATCTAGGCGCAGGTCGTCAGACCATCTGGTGGAGAAGCCTTCCCACGCTGCGTTGTCTAGTCCGCGGTCGGCAGGTCTAAACTTTTCAACTTTTCCGCCCCAACGGCCAACAGTTCTCCGAGCTATGTGCCCCGTCCACTGCCACTTCAACTGAGCAATTCTTCGAGCTATATCAGTAACTCGGGTTCTTCTGCAGATCTCCTCATTACTTGGGAATCGCGACGGAATATTAGCCAAGTCTAAAGACACACAAAATTTCAAACCAACGATGCCAAAATGTATGGGAGCAGCTGATAATTTTATTATTTTGCGATTTCGAAGTGCTACCCGTAGTAAGCGTTATTCACATCGACGAGTACAATATTGACGAACTAGGTAGTAGTATCCACCCTTTTCGGGAAAATAAGAGTATTTTGGTACACCATGTACTACTTACTACTACTCTGTACTCGTAAAGAAATCAAAAATTTATTTCAACGTAAATAATTTACATTCTGTTTGCTGAATGTCAATGTACTATGTTTTTTAGTGGAGAAAAAGGCAGCGGGAAAAAAAAATCCACTCTGACCTTGATTTCTCAAATCATCATAATCCTAATACGTCAGTTTTTGCCTGTATGATAAGATTCCATGGTTGTCATCAATAACTTTAAAAGACAAAACGTTAGTGAATTTACTTGCAAAAGTAGAAAATAAACATTAAGGCTTTAATAAGGGCTAACTAGCGCCGCCAATTAAAAAGAAAATTACATCATCGTTTGTATCCCTTTTTCCAAAAAAGTGAAGGACAGAGTTTTCTGTATTAGTGATAGCTATTTTTAGAACCTACAATTTAGAACCTAGGGCCAAGAACCTAGTCCACAATTTCATTTACACCAAAAACGGCCGTTTTCGCCAAAAACAAAATTGTAGTGTAGGTTCTATGTGTGTTTGCACATCACAATGTTACATTTAGATTACAGAACCGATTTTGATGAAATTTTTTGACCTCAAATCTCATTCGGTTCGGTAGTCTTTAATTAGGGTTGTGGTGCCCACAACCGTGGATCCGCGCTTGCCAGTCTTAACCATTTTAGAGAGAGATAGTTCTCAGATCAATACACTAAAGACTTGCCTAATTCAACATGATATGGATACCTATAAGTATAGGTGGTGGGTTAAATGAGGAAAATGAATCAAAAACCAATAGGCGTTTTGAATGCATGAATGCGAAACGTGGGTTGAATCTAGAAAAGGTAGTGGGTTAAATGCGGAAAAGGATCAAATAAGAATCGGCGCACCAATAGAATGAGTGAATTCGACACGTTTCAAATGTCGTTATGTGTTGAATGGAATACGTTGGGGGTTGAATGCGGAAAAGAATCAAATAAGAATGGCCGCACAAGTGGAACGTGTAAATGCGAAACATGACGGGTTAAATGTTGTTACGGGTTCAATCTGGAATAGGTGGTGGGTTGAATGCGGAAAATTAATAAAAACTGCGTTGGCGCACAAATCGGATTGAATGAACATGATTCCAACCGGTCTTTTTGGAAATCCATGAAGGAGGCCTATGTCCAGCAGTGGACTTCTTGTGGCTGAATGATGATGATGATGAACATGATATTTCATTACACGTTAAATCTGGCATTCCTCATAGGTTGAGTGCCAGACAGAAAGTAAATTTAGCAGTAAAGGCAATTTACTCGTACCGGGATGAGGCCTATGGACATCAGAAGCCCAAACAGTTTGCTTATTGTAGTTGGAAGGCAAAAATGCACCAAATAATTATCCAAAAAAAGTTGGGTGTGGAAAACAAATGAAACATACCTTTTTCTGACGGTCCTGCTTGCTTTGACAACTTGAGTGGGACAATAAGTAGAATGGCAGCTTATTTAGCTTGGGAGCCACCATCTCAATAGCCACGTCGACCACCCAGGAGGGAACCGTCTCGCTGAGAAGGTTGCCTTCTGTCTCACCACCAGCGTCTCCCACCTGAAAATGAGGAAACATGGACGTACACCAGAGATTTCTGCACTTAGACCCAGTCATTTATAAAAAACTATAGAAGATAAAGATGAGAATGTTACCTCCAGTAAAATTTTCAAGAATGTTTATTCATTTGGTAAGGATTTATCTAGTTTGGTAACCAAATATTACAGATTGATCAATCTTGGGAAGATAAGATAAGAAGATAAGAATATTCTTTATTGCACACAAGAAGCGAGACATAAAATATGAAAGTTACAATGAAAAAGTACAATGGGCCTTATTGCTAACAGCAAAGAAGTATTTATTTATTTTCGGAACTTTTTTTTTAGTTAGAAATAGGGAAGAAGTCATACTGCAATCGTAAGAAGAAACGGTCTATCTTTTAGTCTTTGCAACAAAACTCTATGGCATTTCAAACCGAAGATACGTTAGCATAAAAGGGCGTAATTTTACCTCTTAATGATTAATTTTAATTAATTTTAACCTCTTAATTTTATAATGATAAACCCTAATTTCCTTTTTAGGGCTTTTTATATTAGTAAAAACGCTTGGAGCTTAGGAGCTAACAGGCGCGGGAGTAGTTTCAGTTACTGTTAATGTGAGTTTTGTCTCGCATTATTTCAAACAAACAAACAAACAAATGTTTAATGAGCTGAAAAAAAATTAACGACATATAAAGTAACTCTGAGCCCCAAACTAAATTAAATTGTATCTTGGGGCACAGTGGTCCATTCAGGGTGAACTTAAATATATCACAACATAGTGTTTGTACAGTAATAAAATAAAAGTTAAACATGCATACAGCAAACTATAATATGGCTCAAGTAATAAAATAAACCTAATACAATATTATTATAGATATTATATTGATACGATAGTTTTTACAAGTTTAATATAATAAAATAAAATAGACTATTACATAAACATAAGTATAAACCTGCTGGAACTAATATTACATACATAAAACTACATAAATATACTGTGATAGATGCATCATAATAAGTAAACCAAACATCTTTCCCAATTCCAACTTTGGTAATTTATTCACGATGTAGGGTATGTTGCTAAAAGAGTGGGTTTATTTGTTTACCTATTTGATAAAATATTCTTATTTTATAGTCTCTGAGAACTCACTACAACTAAAAAGAGGCGTTAGCTAGAAAAGCCCTATTTATCAAATTAAGCCTTTTCAGCTTAGGAATGCACGAACTTTTATCAATGATTTTACTGAAAAGAAAGGGTAAGTAATCTGCCGATAGTTAATAACTCTTTATATTTATGAAAATATCCTAACACAATAAATGATGCGATTTTTTTGTTATAATTTAAAAATAAACATAATGCCTAGTAGTGGCCAAGGCTTGCATAGTACTTTTCTCAAATAATGCGCGGAAATTACAACTAAGTAGTAGGTACCTAGGCACCTAGAACTTTTCACTTTTCAAAATCAATGAGGAACAACGAATAATAATTTTTCCCGCGTTAAACAGCTTTCTATTTGCAAGCCACTTCGAAATTTAAATAAAACCTTTGATAAGTGTAACCTCCTTGGTTGCCATGTTTCGGAGTAAAAGATCGTTCCATTTTGAAATTACAAGTCAGATAGGAGTTTACTAACACGACAGATAGGTATAGAATTAATTTGTCACTTCTACAGTTTGTCGTCTGCGCTTAGGCCACTGCTGCACCCCTGTTTTCCTTCACAAAATTCGGATTCGGGATAATTCTTTGTGTGAGTGTGGTCTCGACGAAGGGACCACTGATCATATTTTTTTCAATGGCCCCCGTTTCCCCTCTTTATACCCATTCCTCCCTTGCTTTATCCCTCGTCCCATCAACTTCAAAACCCTTCTTCTGTACACCCATACTAATTTCATTAGAATACTATGTAAATATATTAATTATTTCAACATTCGACTTTAACTCCTCATCAAATTATAATATCTCTTTCTTTCTACATTGGTTTCTTGTATATATAAAGTAGCGTGTACCTTTCACAACGAGACACTGGCAAAATCCCTGTGCACCCTACAAGCACGGGGCAAAGTCCAAATAAAAAAAAAAAGTATAGAATTTCAAGCAACTTTTGCCAGCTGCTGCTCGCATGTATTTGGCCAGAACAGCAATTTCGATTCATCTCGAAGAAGGCTGTCAAAATAATGCTCAACTTTCCAATCAGGTTTGAGAAAATGCAATTTTTAGGGTTCCATAGTCTACAAGGAATCCAATCCTTATAGTTTCGCCATGTCTGTCCATCTGTCTGTGTCTTATTGTTTTTATATTTCACTGGGGTCAAAAAAAAATTTGGTGTAGTGCCCATAAAAAAAATATGATCAATATTTACCTGCAGCCTGTACAATGTCCTGCCTCCAACCTCACTGAAAATCAAAGGTGTATGCAAAGGCACACTAAAGAAGTTATTCCCAATGACTTTTTGTCCAGCCTCGTTCACTCTATTGGGGTGGTTCCAGTGTTCTAACAAGGCTTGGAGAAGTAAAGCACCAAAATTCACTTTCTGGTCATTCTCCGTTGTCAGTCCTGCCTCTTTTGCGCTCACCCATGCACTCAAACAGTCTGTTTCATCTTGTCCAAGGTGTATAGTCAGCATTCCAGTCTTCAAGTCAACATTGAACCAGTTTGGTACATATACCATTTTGAATCGCTTCTTTACTTCTTCGTCAAAGTCTACTTCACCCAAATCTTCTATTTTACTAGCTTTCAGGACGTCATACAGGGCAATATTATTAGCAGTGTCTCTTGTGAGAATGTGACGTTTATCATTTAGCACCATATAGTGTTTTATAGCAGGCCCTCCAGGAATGTTAGTTATTGGTGTTGTTTGGTACACATTGTTAGTGTTATAGTTATTCTGACTGTTGTGCTCTGATGTCAGTGAGTTGAGCTGTGGTAGCTTCCAGCAGCGAATGTCGGATTCTGACGTTGAGACCCAAATGCCTTGCTGGTCTGTTGTCAAACACAGTTTGAGTATTGGTGCAGATTCTTCACAGACAATCATGAAGTTTTCTGGATTTCTCAGCTCTGTTATGATCACCAGTTTATCTCGTCCACCAGAAATTATATGTGTAAAGTTATCTGTGGCTAGTAATGCCCAAACAGCTTCGGAATGTACTCTTATTGTTGAAACGCACCTCTGTTGAGATAGAGACCATAGTTTTATTGTTCCATCTGAACTGCCAGAGACACATTGTGTCCCATCTCTGCTTACAACCAACGCCTTCACATTGTCTGCATGTCCTTTTAATTTCATTAACCGAGAACAGTTCCTCGGGTCCCAAACTCGCAAAACTTTCTCCGTAGATCCACTGACAAGGATAGTGCCTGGAGGATTCATAGCTAGACTATAGATTGACTCTTTATTACCGACGAGACTAGATGTTGTGACTGTATTGTTGCTGGCTGTTAAGGCTGTTAATGTATTTACATCCCATAAGAATATCGCGCGGTCTAGGCCGGCACTAGCGACTTGCTCCTTGTCCTTAGCATAGGCGAGAGTTCGGACATAATCTTTATGTGTACGCAGAGTAGACATGCAAAATCCCTTATGGGCGTTCCAAACTTTGACAGTGGTGTCGGAAGATGCACTTATAAGGTTCTTACCGCCACAGCAAAGGATTATATCGTTGACCCAGTCTGTATGATGCTCCATGCTCTGGACGTACCTGTCCTGTACACCCGAACCTGTTTGCCAGACCCGTATAATGCCATCGCGACCGGCAGAGTACAACCTGCCTTGCAAAGGGTCCAGTTGTAACGAGCTAACTCCATTCTTATGTCGCCGCTCCTCCTCGTCGCGGATCACGAAGGACACTTGAGTTTTCTTACGCATCGTTGACATTTTCCGGCATTTTTAACATGTATTTTTTAGTATTCCTTGGTAACGAAAGCAAAACAAGAATTTTTAGGAAATTCTCGTAAATACGTACGATTTTCCGTTGACGTTTAGATATTTGTTTTCAATGCGCAGTGCTCTGTGAGATCTGATAGAATAATTGCTTCTGACTTTTGATTGGTTTAATTTTACTAGGCAGAGGAAAATACACCAATAAGAAGAGCGAAACGGATTTTATTTTGAAAATGGGGATGCAGAAAACACGACCTACTATAAGCTGCGTTCAAAACTTCAAACATAAACAAAAAAAGTGCGTTCACAATAAAAGGTATCTTAATCTTTGTTTCAATCTTGAATTTCGCGATCCCTCACAGTTTAAAAGTGGACGTGAATATTTCTATAATGTATCTTAATCCAGTACTTCTTTCACTTTCCAAGTAGATTTCAACGTAGTTTTGATCCAATCCACCTTTCGTGATCGTTGCATTACCACTTTTGTCAGGCGTTAAGTCGACGCACGCTATGCCAGTAATCTTGCCACCTTCTGGATACACGAAACTAACAGTTTCTGAGCGTTTAAAGAAGAGTAAACCATGCTTCTTCACTTCTTGATAAGACATTCGTGAACCATAATCGTATCCTGTGAACAAGTCTTTGCTCGAAACTTCGAAAACTTGCAAAAGCAGAAATGCCAACACACAGAAAACTAGATGTAACTGCATTTCACAAGATTTAATTTTACTTAAATCAAAACTCTAACGGACGGAGGCAAGACACAGACTGATAAAGATAATATTGTAAGTACCTAATACCAAATAAGTCATTCGGTTAAGGTCATCAATAAATAACAAGTTTTTAGGGTGCCGCCGTGCCGCGCCTAGTTAGGTATTTTGTTTATTAAACAAAATCGGTGATGACATCATAGGAAATATAAAGTAATAAGTAAAGTTATTGCTTTTAGCTGTTTAACTTTGGCTTAAAATCTTCTATATTCAGAGAAAAAGGCTGTAAAATAATGCAGTCAAGTTGCAAAAGTTTAGTGGTAGACTAGCTCACGCAGTAACTCTTATTATTACTGGTTGTTAGTGCGCTTATCGAGCAAAGAAATGTTTTAGTTATGCTTTTGAGACTCTGTCACTGATCGCCACTAATACTAATCGACCCGCCACTAAGCATGTTTATGTCGCTTCTTGACTCTTGATAACAACGAATAGGTATCTTACTCTCGGAATAGGTACCTACATACAATAGGTACTAGGGGGGCTGTTAGGGGTAAACAAATATACAAGGTGAATAATTATTTCGGTGGTAGAATGCTAAAACGAAAATTACCAATACTATTCAATGAAATACCGGAGAGCATTCGACAACAAGATAATTATGTACTTTTTAGACTGGCATACAAAAAATAATTTTTTGATGCAGTCTAAAGCGTCTTTACTCGTTTGAGGTAGGTACTTAGATTGTATCAAGCAACTACTTTTGTTTACTAAATAAATCTGTGCAAAGTAATACCTATGTAGGTAATAGTAACAATAAGTAATGCTTGGAACTGTTAAAAAATTCAAGAATTTAGTTAAGTTAAAGTGCTAGTGTGCAATTTTTATGTAAAAGTGCTATGTAAATCTGAGGTACCTACCTAAAACTATTGTAAACGAGACTGCTCCCACAGTCAAACCAAGCAATTGGTTTTGTGGGGCCTTATTATAACAATTTTTTTTTATGTTAATAAATACAAATAAATGTGGAGTTTCTTTGTTAGCTTCTTCTCCACATAATCCATTAATTGTGAAACTAACAACGTTCATTAAGTAGGTAAACATTCTGTTTTTATAATGAATAAAAATATTTGAATTGAATTGAATTGACAAAAAATTCAAATAGAAAAAGCTTTATTGTCATAAAGTAAAAGTTGTGCGTATGTAAAGGTTGACGTTCTTTTGACTGTAAGTACACAGATATAAGCCAGAAAAAAAAGTTCTGACGACAAAAACTAGATGGCGGTGCAAGTTTAAAATAATTTAATCTGCAGTCTCGACGTCTCGACGTTATTGTATTGTGTTCAAATTCGTACATACATGGTCGAGAAGCATGGAGCGGACGACTTGCTTGCACGAAATGCACTCATTTGTAACGCAACTTGGATAAATTAGCGTCGAGGGTAGAGCGGCTGATGATTGAGATTTATGTTTACTTCTGGGACCCATTTTTATACAGGCTCTTTAACACTAGAAAGACGGGAAACTCTATCTACTTACCTATAAAGACGGGGCGGAAAGTCAAATGACTCCTTAGGTAGAAAATCACTTTTTTAGCTCAAAAAAATCGATACTACGTAAAAAAAATAAGATTTAAGGTATTTTGTAATAAGATTTAAGGTAGTTTGTACTACGTAAATAAAATAAGATTTAAGGTTTTATAATTATTTGGAATATTAACACGAAATTTTTACATTTTATTATTTTATTTACGTTAAAACAGCCGGAAAGCGGTTTTTTTAAAGTAGGTACATATTAAGTAGGTATTACTTTTAGTTTTTCAGTTTGAAATATGACAAAAAGAAATGATAAATTTTAAAGAAATATACCTATTCCTGTTTTTTTTTATTATCCTCAGCTTGGAAGATCGAGAAGTAGAAAGTACGGGCTCAGAAGACTCAGGTTTGGGAACAGAAGTTTCGGCTTCGATTTCAACTAGGCCGCGTAGGTAGTTTTGATTTAGTTGTAGTAGGTACTTATTATGTAATAGGTACATAAGCAGCCTATAAACGTCTCATTGTAGGGCACAGGCCTTCTCTCAGGGAGATAGAATGGGCTTAATCACCACACTTGCCCAACGCGGATCGGCGATTTCAAGCGCTGAGGTATGTGCTCAGACACTCAGTTTTCCTTCACGGTTAGCGAGTGGTATTGCTACTACAACATGTAGACTTTACATGTAGAGTTTACAAAATGTAGGTACCTACATAACTTAGAAAACAAAGTCACAGATGTATGCCCGCACTGGGAATCGAACCTGGGTCTCTCGCTTCCGAGTCCAATGTTTTACCCACTAGGCTTTCACCGCTAGTATAATCCCTGCATTTAATGTTTTTGACTGACATTTTGTTCATTCAAGCCGTCTCTGCAGCGTGGGAAGGCCCCCCCACCAGATGGTCTGACGACCTGGTTACGGTGGCAGGAAGTCGCTGGATTTGGGCGGCACAAGACCGGGAAGCTTGGAAAACCATGAGAGAGCCCTATGTCCTGCAGTGGGCGTCAAATGGCTGATGATGATGATGAAGCCATCTCCGAGATGCCGCCGTAAGTCCTAGACACTCTAGTTCTTCGCCATCTGATCACCCTCATCCACGCTGTACTTAGTAGCATTGTACACAGTTACAGCTTTATTTGTACTGTGGTTACCGTATTTGTCTTTTTCTTGGCTTTGCGTAACTTTTTACAGTCAAGCTGGGACTTCTCCCCCGACTTCAACCGCGACGACAGCTAAGGCCTCTGCTACAGAGACGCAAATTCGAACTGTCAACATTTAGCAAAGTTGCAAGAGGTACCTGTCTTCCAGGTCTCTTTCATCCGAGGAGAAACTCCAAGTGATAGAACGTGTTGTGCACCTAAAGTGTCACAATCTGATTCATTTTCGGGAATATTTCCAATAAAAAAATATTAAGTCATCCTGAAGCGTGCCTGAAGCCTTTGAAGCATATGGTCACAAATTGTTCAAAATTACTTCGTCTAACAATCACAAGAGGCGACAAAAACTATACGACTCCTTTGTCTGGCAAAATGAAAGCAGTTAGGTATTATAAGAATTTATTACCATAACCTCTCATATTACCTACAATTACAAAAAAACCGACTTCGAAACACTACAGCACTAAAAAGTTAGAAATAATTTAAATAATTAGAAGTATTTAAACATGTGGGTATTGCAGAAGTATAATTTGGAGCTGGTGCCCAAAATATATGTGCTGGTCTTGAAACTGGGCACCGACTACAAATTATACTTCTGCAATACCTACATGTATAAATACTTCTAATTATTTAAATTATTTCTAACTTTTTAGTGCTGTAGTGTTTCGAAGTCGGTTTTTATTTTTTATTTAAAAAAAATTATTTTTCAATTTAGTGGGGGAGCGGGAGAAATGTAAACCCTACTTAATTCGTTAGGTACTTTAAAATTTGATGTTCTAAATTTCCATCTCTGAAAGTCTTCACCAGAACATCACCAAATTAACTTGGGACTACTTTTACGCTATTTTATGAAACATACGGATATTACTAAGGATGTGCCCCATTAGGGCTTATTTACTGCTGTCCATTGAAGAGTTCCGTTCTCCATCTCTGAAAGTCTTCATCAGATCTTCACCAAATTAAAATGGGACTAATGGGACGTTATACCTGTTCGAACGAAAAAAGAATTGTCGAAATCGGTTAAGATTTGACGGAGTTACGGAGGAACACAGCCAAAAAAAAAAAGCGTCGAATTGATAACCTCCTCCTTTTTTGAAGTCGGTTAAAAGTTTATTAGATCGTACCGTCAAATGAGTGCCGCCTCCTTTGTCGGTATTTCACTATTTTAAACAATACTATACAAAAGAGAGGTGAGGTGACGGATTTAACAACAGATCGCATGCTTATAATATTACAATTTTGTTTACTTAAGGGACCTCCAGGTCTATTTTTGTTTACATATACTTTTTATTTTTTCCTGTTTGACTGTTTGTGTCCTAAATAAAATAAAATAAAAAATAAACATTGTTTCATGTAGATCCTAATTAAAGTCACAAAGTCTCAATAAATTGAGTTAAATAGTTATTGAATTATTACAAATTCAGATCGAACTTGCCGTCAAGGACTGCTCCCGTCCTTCTAGTGTTAAAAATGTGGAAAACACTATGAAAATAATGGCTATATTACCTACAAAATAATTAATGCTACTTCGCTCTATGCATAAAAAGCACATAACATAACAAAAACTCACGCCTGTATCCCAAAGGGGTAGGCAGAGACCAGGGACTGCCCTTTCACTTCCTCAACATTCATTAGTCGTTGCATGCACGCACGCCGGTTTCGGGTACTTTTTATCTTGCCCTTTGCTATTACATCTCCTATTTGGTCGACACTAAAAAGTACACTGCAATGAAATAAACCCCTAACAATGAAAATACATTGTTAGGCGACTACTAAATAATTTCCGTCACTATAAATTTATAAACAGCTTTAGGATACACGGTTTCCACTACAAAGATAGATAGATAGAATATTCTTTATTGTACACAAAGATTGCATTAACAGAAATTTAATAAATCGCAGTACAATTGGTGGCCTTATTACTACAAGCAATTTCTTCCAGGCAATCATAGACGGAGACAAGAAAGAAAACAAATAAATCTTCAATGTATAATTGCGGTGTTCAACAAGTGAAAGTGACCTTAAAATATGTTAACAAATTCCTCGTGTCTTGACTGATTCAGACTAACCAGATTCGATCCTCTACTATTTTTTTATTTTCTTTATTAGGGACAACAAACAGAAGTACAATGTCAAAAACCTTTTTAGAAGCTAAAAAATCCACCCGTGCCGGGACTTGAACCCGCAACCTCTGGCTAACCGTGCCACTTTTTACCAGAGGTCGCGGGTTCAAGTCCCGGCATGGGTGGAATTTTTAGCCTCTAAATAGGTTTTTGAAATTGTCCTCAGCATGGGTGCAACAAAAAGAATATAAGAAGTACAATGTATCTAGAACAAATAACTTAAGCGTAAACATACATATTAATTAATCCGATAAAAAGGTAGAATGAAATCTTAAAAGAAAAAAATTAGGGTACATTTCAATTAGGGATGCATTTTTTTTCTCGCCTACTTTAAAAATATTGTGGGTATAGAAAGATAATTTTTTGATTTAGGGTTGGTTCCGTTGCGAAATATAAAGCTCTCCTGGCTAAACGGTTGATTGTATAACTAAGTAGGCTTTACAACTTAACGAGTAATAGGCGACCAACTTTGATAAGGAAAACTACGCTGATGAAGTTGTTAGTTGTGTAAAGCTGATAAAACCCCCTCTTTCTATGGAACCCGACACGTACTTGATCGGTTTTAATTTAAAAGTTGAAATTTTAAAGATGACTTGGTTAGTAGGTATCCGTAAAATCATAGATTAAACGGACAGAAAAGTTCTCGAATGGAGACCACATATCGGCCAGCCCAGCGTAGGACCAGTCACAAGATGGACAGATGACCTCATCCAAGTGGCAGGAAAACGCTGGATGAAAGCCGACTCCAACCGGTCTTTTTGGAAATCCATGAAGGAGGCCTAGCTCCAGCAGTGGAAACCTTTACTTTAAAGTAGGTACTTACCTCTTTAGTTTTTGCAAAAAGGTTTTCTAAGAGAATATAATTATGATTTTGCTCCATTGGTGGCGCTAGCTAGCAACGCGAGCCCTTATTCACCTGGGCCGAGTTTCGTAAAACTACAATTTTGTAGTTTTTTTATGAAAATTCGATGTCAATTGCGTATCAGCTGTAGGTTAATCGACTTTGCAATGTAGGTAGGTGCATCGAATTGTCATAGTAAAACATGAATTGTAGTTCTATGAAACAGGCCCCTAGACCTGGGACAAAGCATCGTTCTACCCCAATGTAGGTAAAACAATCGGTTACATTAACCACTGGTCCGTTTAGCGTAAACA
This sequence comes from Yponomeuta evonymella, assembly GCA_963969515.1. NCBI lineage: Eukaryota > Metazoa > Arthropoda > Insecta > Lepidoptera > Yponomeutidae > Yponomeuta > Yponomeuta evonymella. The sequence goes on along the minus strand of OZ018366.1, from coordinate 4,171,058 downwards.
GTGGGCCTCTTACAAACATGGCTGATTTTAATCCAGTTGAAATTTTCACCACAATGGGTGCTATTAGGGCGGGTTTCTTAACAAAACAATACAAAAAGTATTAAAATACTTAATAATGACGCATGTAAGTAGGTGGTAACATCGCGAGGAAACCCGCGGCTTGGTTGGCTCCGCACGTATTGACTTGTCTTTCCTGTGGGCTAGGCTGACTAAGCTGTCAGGATGGTATAGGTGCTGGGCAAGCCTACTCCATCTAAAACGATGTCCCAGGCACTGCAGCGTCCGAGTGGTCTCTTCACCCACCTAGTGTGAGTGACGTTGCCACTGGACGCCTCATATATCACCTCATTACGTAGATGCAAAGGCCATAGTTTAAGTAGGTGGACCATGGCAATCACAGAGTCAAGAGTGGCGGCCGAGAACAGACGGTGGGCAGACCACCCGATGGTCGGACGATATCGTTGAGTCGGCGGAAGGTCCGTGGATGCAGATGGCAAGGGACCGTGAGAGACGGGATTTGGGAGAAAAGGCTATACCCAGCAGAGGGTATAATACCGGTGGGCCGATGATGATGATGATGATGATGTAAGTACAGGTGCATCGTTCAATACATGCGTCAAACTTGACGTTCTTTTAGTGCTTACTCTGTCTTTAACATAACGAAAAAACAATAGAACTGATCAAGTGTGACTAACAGCAGCTTTTTGTTTAAAATATTTAAACATCTTGATATTTAAAATTTTATTTGAAATATAAAATACTTAAAAATCTATTTAGAGGCTAAAAATTCCATCCGTAGCACGGGATCTCTGGCTAACCGTGCCAGCGCTCTCCCATCTGAGCAAGTTACTTACTTCATTACTTCAGCCAGATGTCGCTGCCTGTACGTAACACAGAGAAGTTTGTAAAGGAGTTAGAAATTTCGCTGACGAGTGCACTTGCCCATTAGCTCAGTCGGGAGAGCGCTGGCACGGTTAGCCAGAGGTCGCGGGTTCAAGTCCCGGCATGGGTGGAATTTTTAGCCTCTAAATAGGTTTTTTTTAATTGTTCTCAGCACGGATTAGTGCAACAAAAATAATATAATATAAAATACTTACGTACCTACGTAACCGCAGTAGATTCTCCGGTTTTCGCGTCACCGTTAACTCTGGCTTGCAATAGCTAGGTCGACTGGTGGACTAATGCGATTTCATTTCGGCATGCAATGTGCAAATGTATGGTCCTATCTGTCTACATGAGTCCGCCACCACAAAGAGATTCGTGCATGGCTGGCTCGGGATGCAGTTTGTAATCATTGCAGTGTACAGGGAACTCGAATCATGCAGGTATGCGCAGTCACTGAAGAAACTATTAAATGCATCAAGTACTTACGGTCTTGTTTATAAAAAGACGATTCCACTAAAATAAGAATAGTTTCTATTAATAAAAAAGGTATCTACAAGTAACTAGGCAAGTACTAGGCAAATAGCCTGTAGAGGTAGTGGCGACCGTTAGGATTAACTTGTGGTTCGAGATGGCGCACGAGCCTTATTTAAAATACAATTTCAATTTGAAAAATTTAACATACCTAACATTAGTGTCGCACGAGCCTTATTTAAAATACAATTTCAAATTGAAAAATTTAAGATACCTAACATTAATGTAAAGAAAGAGTGTAAGTGGAGTGTGTGAATTGAAGCGCGTGGGTTGATGTGTAGTGTGGTGTGTGATGCATGGAGTGACGATCTTAAGACTGAGTTACAGCCGGTTTATAAGAGGAACTCCTGCCACAAACCGGTGATAAGAGTGTTATAGTGGAATAGCCTTTTTTAAATAAGACTGTTAGTAAGTTTCAAGATTCAAGTGGCCACTTTTAACACACGGATTCAAAAAATTTCACGGCCAATTTCTGACAAGACAAGGATTTTTCAAAGTCCGTATAGAAAAAAAGTAAGTAATCTATGATTTCCTTTTCCGCTTTCGCCTTTGAATATTCAAAGTTTACAGAAAATAACGTGTTCTATTTATAGTCAAACTTAACGGGACTATTTTACTCACCTAATACCTACAAACAACTTTTAAAGAGAGCAACTCTGAAATCGTCGAAATAATATGTGATATCAGCTCATCTGTTCCATACAACATTTTGATTTCTATCCACTATATCGAGTGTATTCATGAAGCAGCCGCTATTATTTGACGAATTTCAAATGTAATTTAAAAAAAGAAAAAACTGTAGCAAAATCGAGCAACATACATGGTGGATAGCCGCTAGCTGGCGTTCTCTGACACTGGCCTTTCGCTTTACTGTATTTTGGGACACCCTGTATACGAAGAATGTACTTAAAACGCAAGTCTGATAGACGAGGGCTTTCGTCCTGAGGGTGAGGTATTTATTTCACCATCATCATCATTCAGCCACGAGAAGTCCACTGCTGGACATAGGCCACCTCTAAGGATTTCCAAAAAGACCGGTTTGGTATGTATTTATTTATTTTGATGTATTTACGCGCGAAGAGGCATGCATAGGACTTAAACTTAAACTGCGACCAGCAGGGGCCTGTCGCCTACATATGCCGAGTGTGTGGACGGGGAGTCCTCTCTCGAACAGGACTTTTTAGTCACGATCGTAAATGCTCCAAAAACGCTGCATAGATCATTTGCAATAGATGGAAAGGCCATTGATGATGTATACAAATATATACAATTTTAAAAACCTATTTAGAGGCTAAAAATTCCAACCATGCCGGGACTTGAACCCGCGACCTCTGGCTAACCGTGCCAGCGCTCTCCCAACTGATCTAATGGGCAAGCGCAGGCGTCGTCGGCGAAATTTCGAACCTCTTTATAAACTTCTCTGTATTAAATACAGGCTTTTGTTTTAAATTGTCCTCAGTACGGGTTAGTGTAACAAAAAGAATATAAAGAAATATAATATTTTTGTAGACATTCGAATTTTGTATGTTTGAAGAATGAGAATTCTGTTGGTTAAGACTTTCGTAAGAAATTAAAACGTTCTTATTTTTAAAAACACGATCCCTCTAAAGCACTCCTTGGAGTGCACCTACTACCCGTCTCACTTTTCCTTCAACAACTCTCCATCGTCGGTTGCCTGGAAGAAATTGCTATAAGCAATAAGGCCGCCAATTGTACCTACTGCATTTTTGTAAACATTTCATGTTTGTGTTTTTCCTGGTACAATAAAGAATATTCTTATCTTATCTTATCTTAGTTTATTTAATCTGTGATTAAGTCTTTTCCTTGTGAAATCTCCACAGCAGACTATTTTAATCGACGTTTATCGAGTGTTTTAAGGAATCGTGTGTTTTTAAGACCGTAAGTCTTTAGAACTTGGTCACGCATTGCGTAACATGGACTCACCCAGCAGAAATTGTATACCTACGGCTAAAGACCTTTTTAAAATAAATAATTTTACCTACTGCCTATAAATCAATACGCACGCAAACAGGCGCTGCACAGCCGAATTGGGATGAATTTAATTTTTGCCATACGAAACCTGGAACCGAAATAAAAAGAAAAAAAAACGGACAAGTGCGAGTAAGACTTGCGCTCTCAGGATTCAGTTTGGGACCAGTAGGTACAAGTGATTGTGTTGGGCGGAAGCAAGGCGTTCTGGTGAGGAAGTTAGTATGTACTAGATAATAACTTCCGTACCTACGAGTATTTATTATGCACTAGATAATTACCTTTGTACCTTATCTCTTTAAATTACTGGCGTGCGATAAAGAGTTATTTATCTATATAACTATCAATTCTAAGAGTAAGTAAGAGTAAGAGTATTTATTTGCTAAAGCATGGTAATTACAAATGATGTAGGTGGTAACTTAAAATTATGGCACAAGCATGCTCTACCCGTCAGGGTGTGCAAATATTATTTTTCTTTAAAAAAAAAAAAGCCTACTTGTTAGCTAAATTAGTTGGTAGGTAAAAAATATGTAGGTACATAAATTTGCATAGTAATAACAATAAAAGAAAAAAATTGCTTAAAATTAAACTGAGATCAATGGACCACTTAAGAAGTCCTTTACACTAGAATACATTTTGTCTACGAGAATTGTACCTATATACTCGTAATATTGTTTTAAATTTTGTGAGAGGTAGCTCCGAAATGTTTTGTGGCAGATGATTGCCATACAACGTGAGTTACGCGAGTGTAGAGCTAATGATTGATTGATGATTGTGCTAGCACATGTAGTTTATTTCCATTCCTGCCTCTTCCGGCATATTTTATTATATTGTATTTCCGGCAAAATCGTCCGATTTTGCTTCATTTTTGGTCGAGGTAAGAAACAGAAAATGAACAATCACAAAAGATAACGTTCGTCCGAGTGAAAATCGTTTGGTTTCGACTTTATTTCCCGCCCTGTCAAACCCGGTCGCTGTGACAGCACAAACGTCACGTGTTCTGGACGCCATCGCGGGGGGGCGCCACCCGGCGTGATGGCATTATCCAATATACCCGCCGTCAGGGCATAATTTGCTCTCACGAAACAGACAGAATGCGAAGTTGTAAACGTAATGTTGTCCCAAAAATTTGGATTTATTACCTACTAACCTGCTTTAACTTCTGGTATCCCTTTGCTCGTACTTTGTATTTTTTTATGATAATAAAAATGAGAATGGCAATTTCAAGTGCTGAGCTATGACACCTCAGACACTCAGGTTTCCTCACGATGTTTTCTTTCACGGTTAGCGAATGGTAGGTATTGCTACTACAACTACATAAATGTACGTAACTTGGAAAACAAAGTGAGCACGCGTGGTAATTAAGTCCATACCCTCTCTCTGAGAAACGGCCCTGCAGTAGGGGTAAATAAAAAAAATATTTTAGAAAACATTTAAAAAATATGTTTTATGGTGGCACCGCATAAAGTAATATAAACTGCGCATATCTTTAAACAAATAATTCACATTGTTTTACTTGGCCAACCATTTTAATGCCTACCTATATGAGCGAGAAACCTATCTTAGAAAAAACGCACTAAAAGGTAAAAAAAAAATACAAATTTTAGTAAGTATTACATTTTGATAATTTATCAAGTTTTTCCACACCTAAATGGGTTTTTACTGAACTATCCAATAACCCTTTGGTGCAGTCGGGTAAAACATGTACGAAACAGAGAGTCACGTACTTAAAATTTTTCGTATTTCATTTACAAAAATAATTTTATCTAACATTAACGAACTTCCACAGACATACCTACAAAAAATCCTTAAATTTATGTTGTATTTAAGGACTTTTTTGTAGGTAGGTATATCTGTGCAAGTTCCTTAATGTTAGATAAAATTATTTTTATGAATGAAACGCGTGACACTGTTTTGTACACATTTTTAGATCAAGAACCCCAGAAGCAATAAAGATTCGCAGCAATACTTCTGGTAATTCCCGGATACTGTTTCGTGTCTACAGATTTTACTCTTATATCAGTGTTCTATTGAATATTGTTGGCTCTACCATCCGTTAAGGACGTTGAGTTAATGGAAACTGAAGGGGTTTTAATGAAAACCGACCGACTCAAAACTGTAACAAAAAGCCTGCACGTTTAAAGACCAACATAACATAACATAAACTCACGCATGTATCCTGGAGGGGTAGGCAGAGACCAGGGTCTGCCACTTACTACGATCCTGATAGATCTCTTTCGCATCACCAACATTCAGTAGTCGTTGCATCCACGCACGCCGGTTTCGGATACTTTTTATCTTGCCCTTTGCTAATGGGTACATTTCCTGTTTGATCGATCTTCGTCCGTTCAAAACCAACCTGGACCGAAAACCACACAGATGAACTTTTAGTACAGTACCATCTTTTTTCAGTTCTCTTCATCTTAAAGTTGTCTAGAAGAGGTCGTTTTTAGCGATAAGACCGCCAGTGGTGTACTTAGATTTTCTGTAAACAATTTATGATACCTACCCAAGAAATAGATACCTACTTAGTGGTCTAATCTAATCTAAAACGTATAGATTCGTTTCAGACGTTGCAGTCTAATGTAATCTAATTAATGCAGCTTGCTTATGTATGCCTTAATGAAAAAATTTATGGTTTATTCAAATTTTAAGTGAAACAATCAGTACTTTGCGAAAAGCTTGCTTCCTTATTTCATACTAACATAGCCAAACGTTGTGCAACAACTATCACACAAACGTCACTTCAATCAATTTCACAGTAAAATAATAATAACGTAGAATGACGAAAAAAGAAGAATAAGACAGATAGGCGCAGGTTGTAAGAATGACACACTACGGCGTAGCTTGCGTAGTCGTCCCCTCGTAGGGGCTACGAATTCGTAGCTGGTAATAAGTTCTCGTATTTCATTCGCTACGCTTATTCGTAGCTTTGTTATTATTAGTTCTTTATTGCACAAAGGCAGTGTACAAAAGGTGGACTTAATGCTAATGGCATTTTCTACCAGTCAACCTGCAGGAGGTACAGGAGAAGCAAAAATTGAGGTAGGCGTGCAAATAAGGGAGAGATTATAAGTATCTAAATTAAAGTACTAGCTTTGTAGGCAAAGGGAAATAAATGTAGCCACGAATGGGGTTGACGATCCTGGAAAGTTCGTTTTTCATCCAGTTATAAGTATTCGTGGTTCGCATTAATGTCCGAATATATACTTATGTTTAATCGCGAATATTTATTGTTATCTTTTGTCAAGATTTTACTAATCATATTAAAGCTATGCCGATATATGTAATTGTATATCAGATGTATTTAAGCGACATTTTACATTGCAGGTTCACTTAATTTACACATTTTTTTTTAATTTTCAGGTAAGTGTTGCTCGAGCGTCTAAGCTGTTAACGAAATTCAAAAGACCAAATACGTACTTAGCATAATACAATTTTACAACTTTACACCCCTCTGATAATCTGAATCCTCGAAGTAACAAAACAAAATCGTCGCCGCAACCCCGGACCATTTTAAAAGTCGCCAAACAAAAAAATCCGATCCGTACCGATCAAAAATCTACGACCGCAAGTGCAAGCGAGACGCTCACATGCCGTCGTCCCGCACGCTAGAAAGGGAGCACCGTATCGCTAATCCTATTGGCTTAAAGCAGGCGACGTTTGCCCCGATTGGTCGGCGTGGTCTATTGAACTGTCAACCAAGACTTTCGTTCACCCCCTGAACAGTAATTCGGGGGCAAAAGTGGGGTAAGTCCCCCCAACGGGGAGTTTTGGGGGTGGCGCTGGCAATTGACTTGTGGGGTAGCTGTCGGGGATGGGAGCTTTTCGGCTAAAGGTTTTTGAGTGTGTTGTGAAAATTGGCGGGAATATGATAAGGTTGATAGAATTTATCGGAGAAAAGCAGGATTGTTGTTAATAATAACTGAACGTAACAATTCACAGATTCAATCGCGGATTTTCGTAATTGTCCGTTAACAAACTGTTGCCGGTATGTCAGTAGGAGTTTGTACCTGAAATGGAAAAATCCTTAAAAGCCTTGTAGGACCATTTTGTTGTCAGTTTGTCCGTCAAGCAAGACTCTTTTCATTACCTACTAGCGAAAAGAGTCTCTCTAAGATCAAATTAAAATTAATGTCAAATACAGCCACGGTCTTTTGAAAGGGTAAAAAATTCAATTTCAAAAGTTGAAAAGCTGAGCTGGAGCTTTTAAAGTTGTTTACTCCAATAAAAAGACGTGATCGATTTATGTGTAGTTTCCATAAAATCCAACTCACTATTAAAACCTTTAGGGCACTTGTAAGTACTATTCTACCTACAATCCAAAAATTGTTAATTTGTTGGTAACTAATTTACACAAACCTTGCAGGTGAGATTTGTAGGGAAACGTGCCATTAGCAAGAAAAAAAAATCAAATGAGTTAGGTACTTTTAAAACGGAATTTGGTACGAAAATACTGGCTTATGACGTCACATTTCAAAGCATTCTTTTTATGTTTAATCTATTTAAAAATTGTAATAACTACCTAGTAATTGACTAAAAGAGATACAATTTCCGAGATGTTATGTAATTTTTGTTTTAATCGAGCTTATGAAATAATTTATTGTTGATCGTGTATCAAATACCGAATTGTACTGTCAGTATCCTTGTAAATATTTTGTTTGTTTTTTCCTGGTATTGTACACAATAAAGAATATGAACTTGAAAATATTAATTTCAAACTTACCTAAATAACGTACAGGCAAGTTCATAGTGTTAAAACATTAAAAACCTTTACCTATAGTTTGTCATACCTACTTAAATTTTGTATTGTTAGGGTAGACATGAAAGCTGGCGGATTTGATCTATGCCCAATGCTTGACGATTGGTATATCCACTCAAAATATTCTAAATATTCTTTTTTTTATCACTTTTCAACTGCAAAGTTTGCAATCGTTTCTCTGGAACCCTAAGTTGCACTTATCTGGATATTTTTCTTCGGAAATACAGAAATTTATTTCAATAAGCCGGCCTTGCAATAGACTTGCGCAAAGTGTGTCCTTAGAGGGAGTTGTTATATCCCATATCTTTGCTCACCGGGACACACTATATCTGTATCATATCTGGCTCACCACTTGTATCCTAGCTCATACGACATACAATCGAGTGAGTGTGTTTGGATACAAGAGCCGTAAGACACAAGTGGTGAGTAAGTCTAGTTTATCTGTTTCCTACTTTATCCAGCTGACGCGCTCTTTTTTATACTATCAGTCTATTCCAATAAGAGGAGTTCAAACCAGAATCAAAATGTATATCTATTAATTAACTTTTGACACTTTATATAGGTTTTCTCATTAATTAAGTGAACTATAAGTTTATATGATTATCGTCTTTACCGTTCATCTTTTTAGTACGAGTACTGCGACCAAATGCCCGATGTTGACCGAACAAGCCATCCGTACCAATAGCGATCAAAAAGATCACCAAGTCAATACATTTGTAGGAGTCTGGTGACCCCTTTCTCGTCTCTCGTTTATTACTGCGACGAGAAATGCTGCCGAACGCATCCGATTTCAGCAGATCTCGGTCTCGCTCTCGCGCACTGTGTGTGAGCTGGATAAAGTAGCAGGAGCTAGATGTCTACCGTACTGAGTTGAAAGTATATAGTGAGGGAGCCAGATATAGTTGACATCTCTGGGATATAACTGGGACACAGTTGACGGCAAGGGAGATGTGTGTCCTCTCATATCTGGCTCCTGAGTTACCCAAGGCTACCTTGCAAGTAGGTACGAGTCGGTTTCGTGCACGAACGGTTCCGTACCATTTTACCTGTTGTCGTTATTAATATCGAGCAAAAACCGGCAAAAAATCAGGTTTGTTGCATGGGAGCCCCCTTAAATAATTAGTATTTGTTGCTATAGCGGCAACAAAAATACATCATCTATGAAAATTTCAACTGTCTAGCTATCACGGTTCATGAGATACAGCATGGTGACAGACAGACAGACAGACAGTGGAGTCTTAGTAATAGGACCCTATTTAGTACCCTTTGGGTACGGAACCCTAAAAAAAGAATTTACACTCAGTTTGTTGAATGTCAAGTGGGTTCTTCGGGTCGATGTAGTAGATAAAGCAAGGATATTATTTTTGAGTTACTAAAATTTTTAGTACCTAATAGAACTCTTCTCCGTGAGTGCTTCAGGGCAGTTTTCCGCAAACTTTTGGTGTTCAAGGTACCTCCATCAAAAGTTAATAGGTAGGTAGTTACCTAATAGGTACCTACATGTTTAATTGGTAGGTACGTATTTGTATATTTAGTATAAAGTACAAAGGGTATTTAAGAAGCTATCTAGCGCTTCAATAATAATAATAATCTTGTTTTATAGGTACTTACTCCATTTTTCCAAAAAAGTGTCAGTAGGTAAGTACTTACCTACCCAGTAATTTTTTGAACCTAGAGGTACCTAGATTCAAACAAATGCTTTTACTTTTTGCATTTAGGTACTTGTCTTATAAAATGCCTTTTTCGGGAAAAGCATAGGTATAATTTATTGTTCTGAAGTACACCAACAACAAATGTCCATAGTAGGTACCTACATACCTAGGTACCTACCTGTGTGCCGCGGCACATACTGTGCAGAACACTGCTCTAGGGCAAACATAGGACAAAAGGCGAATCTGCGTCTGCTTTGTCAATGCTAAGTAGGACTGGCAAGTACCTGTGTGATTTCCTTACTGTTTTTAGAACACTGACTTGTAAATTTGGTAAATAAACTCGTAGGTAAACGGCATCAAAACGACATTCCAACAATGTCATTTGTCCCGCCAAAACGCCAAGCAGCCAATAAAATCGCGGGAAAGCGCGGTGACTTTTCCTTTCTGACGTAATTTTTGGCGGGAGCCGCCACGCCCTTCGCGGAAGCTCGCGCGATTGGCCGAGATATCAAATGTCACCCGGGAATAGTCTTTGGGCTGGATTCTTCGCTGTGGTATGTTTTTTTTATGTGAGACATGTTCGCATCGCACTTGGCGTCTGTCCGATGGCAAGAGAAGTCAAGATGTAATAGGGGTTAAAGTATGAAATTGCCGTTTTATTGCAATAGGTTCTTTGAATTGACATAGAATCTTCATGGTTTGAGGTTTTCGAATGAAACTTTTTTCAAATGGTTTCTATGATGTTCTTTTTTTTAAAAATGTGAAACATTTGAATATCGACTTTCAATTGTTTTTGTTATTCAATTTAGACAAGAAAGATGGATACTGCGAAAATTCGAGTGATTTTTGAATACGAGTTCCGACGCGGAACTAACGCGGCAGAAACAGCCCGCAATATCAATGCTGCGTTTTGGAGAGGGGTCTACTAATGAACGCACCGTGCGATTTTGGTTTAAACGCTTTCGTGATGGAAATTTCGACTTAAAGAACGAGCCACGAGGAAGACCGCCCACACAGGTGAATAACGATGAATTAAGAGAGATAGTGGAAGCCGACCCTAGTCAAACTACCCAGGAATTAGCGGCATGGTTTAACGTTACCTTACCCACAAAATTGACTCACTTGCGATAAGGTGCGACTCATGAATCGATCTTCACCATTATTGCTCCACGACAACGCGAGACCTCACACAGCACGAGAAACCATTTGACCCTTCAGGAACTGCAGTTAGAACCATTCGTCATCCTCCGTATTCACCAGACCTTGCTCCAACGGACTACCATTTTTTTCGTGATTTGGACAATTATCTACGTGACAAGAAGTTTTCTTCCCAGGAGGCAGTACAAAATGCTTTCACACAGTTTGTGCAGTCTAGATCGTCGGAGTTTTATCGCAAAAGCATTAATGACCTTCCCATTAGATGGCAGCAATGTATAGATAATAATGGCAACTATTTTGATTAAATAAATTTGTTAAAAATTAAAAAAATAAACAATTTAGATTTTCAGTACAAATCGGCAATTTCATACTTTAACCCCTAATATGAGCAATAACGTTCTTGTATGAGCCACTCAAACCTTTGGTAAGAAATAGTACATAGGTTAATATTATTTTTAAAAGTATTTTGTAATGGTAGATACGAGTAGTAGGCAGGTAAAGCCGAATCATCTTCTTTCGGAAATTACTTATAAGTATACCTAATAGGTACCATATTGAATTTCATTAAATTTTGGTGTAAATATAATTAAACCGCTGATAGAAATCGTTAAAATACTGCAATAATGTTTGCCAAGTTGTTTGCTCGTCCTTGGTTGCTGCCTTTACCTAATCTTTACCTTATATCTCTATAAGTTACTGGTAAACAATATAGTGTTATCTATCAATCTTAGCTTTGTATAGACTTATTTGCATGCTTACACAAACTTGCTACACCATTACGGGTTAAGAATAATTATCTGTTCATAAAACTGACATAATTAAGTAGGTGATACATTCGCTACAGGCAATTCGTGGATTCTAAGGATTACTTATTTCCTATTTCCATCCGAGCACCGAACATGAAAGGCCACCACTGTTTAGTAAATGTTACAAGTAAGTATAAATCAATGAACCGGCTAATAAATACGACGCCATTTATTCTAAAACCCAGCCGATGCGGAGGCACACCGGTGTAATACCACAAATTAAAGCTTAAAACGGGCGCTTAGTGTTGTAGCCCTATCGTGAGTTTCACGGTACGATATTAAGGGGATCCAGTGAGCTGACAAGCGCCACCGATGAAAAAAAAGTCATATCTTCTTCTACAGATCGTATTTGCAAAAAGTGTCTGTATAATGTCTGAATCATGTTAACAGTGATTTTTAGGACCCACGACAAAGAATCAAGGATCACGAACCTGAGACTAGATACCTATCATTCATTAATGCTCAGTAGCGCCAACATCCCAACATCGCCGTGCGTGACGGTGCAGCGTCATCGCGGCGTTGTCGCGGAGTGTTCGTCGCACAATCGCGGCGAGCTTGCTGCGCAATCGCATCGATTTCAAATCGCTAGTGTGAAGCAGGAACAACTGCCGTATCGCGCGTGTACTTCTGCAGCTTAGCAAAAAATTGTATATATGTTTTAAATTTTGTTTAAGTATTTTAGAATATATTTTAAATAATATGTAAAAATGTGTAGTTTTTAAGTTTGGTTTTTTAAGTTTATATGTTTGAGGGCAGATAAGCTCAGAACCATAAACTTGTAATTTTATATTTTTCTGACTGTCACCTGTTGTGACTCAATACCTAAATGAAATAACTAAAAAAGGAAGGGATCCGAAGTAGAAATTAACTGATTATTTTAACGATAATTCAGTCTATTTAGTAAAGTTTACTGAAGCGCTACCTATATATGCATAAGCAGCCTATATACGTCCCACTGTAGGGCACAGGCCTTCTCTCAGAGAGAGAGAGAGAGAGTTGGGCTCAATCACCACGCGTGCCCACCGCGGATTGGCGATTTCAAGCGCTGAGCTATATGAATGAATGGCTCAGCCACTCAGGTTTCCTCACGATGTTTTCCTTCACAGTTAGCGAGTGGTATTGCTACTATAACTTCACAAATGTACATAACTTAGAAAACGAAGTCATAGGTACATACCCGCACTGGGAATCGAACCTGGGTCTCCCGCTTCCGAGTCCAATGTTCTACCCACTATAGGCTACCACCGCTTAAATACTGTTATGCAATAAACACGTTTATAAATATTATTATGACATAAAAAATACCGGCCGGTAATTGAGATTTTGACTAATAATATAAGCATAGCATCACTCTTTCGATTTCCTGCAAAAGATCGAAACAGACCGATGTTTAAGTTGCGTAGTGAAATTCTCAATTGAGGAGCCAACCGACAGAAAAATAGCAAAATCTTGCAGTGCTTTCTATAAAAATACGCTTCGTCTAAAACACTCCTGAAGTGCAGTTTTTATCCTAGAATTTCTGTAAGACTATTATTATGAAGTGTGGTCATATCGCACCTTCGACAGTACAAGGGCACAAATTACAAACAACGGAATGAGTTAAGTATACAGAAATGCCTTAAAAACACTTCTTTATCTGGTGGGGTGAAGACTCCCATTAGATTCAGTTAAAAAGTCGCTTTTTAACTGAATCTAATCGGAGTCTTCACCCCACCAGATAAACGAGTGTTTTCAAGGTTCAGTTAAAAAGCGACTTTTTAACTAAATCTGGTGGGAGTCTTTATCCCACCAGATAGAGGAGTGTTTTAAGGCATTTCTGCATACTTAATCCATTTTACCATTTTTTTGTAAGATGTGCCCTTGTACCTACTACCGAAAAGTGCGATATGTTCTGTAAAAACAAATCGTATCGTTAGCTAACGTTAGGTCTGTAGTAGGGGCAGTGACCCAATACCGATCCCCCCGTCTGGGCGAGCACCCGCCACCTCTGTCCGAGTGTGCTAGGAAAGGTTATCCGATGGAAAGCGCTGAGTTTTGCTATGGAATCGCTGGATTGCGGATTTTATTAAATTGGTAGTTTAGGAACAAAGCGTCGAGATTATTATGTATCACAATAACTTGTAATGTGTCGTTTTATCCGCGTGGCGCCGGATTACTCCGTTTAATTCCGTGGTTGTCGTAAAAGGCGACTAAGGAAATCAATTACCAGGAGACGGGCAGCAGCGTATTCCTGAGATTCCAACCGCATACTGGGATCGCCAACCCGCCTGCCGAGCATGGCGATTATGGCTAAACCCCACATGGTTACGAAAACCACGAAGGAGGGCTATGTCCTGCAGTGGGCGTCAAATGGCTGATGAGGATGATGATTATGTGTCTTTTAAATTCATAAAAATGTGGATGGCGTTGTTAGGTTTTTGAAATACAGATTAAGGTTGTCTGGAAGAGATTAGTTTCAGCGATAGGATCCCCAATTGTATACGGCAAAACTTAGATATGTAAGCCTTCTAATGTATTTTGTTTTCTGGTGTGTACCAAAGAGTATGTAATCATGGTGTGTACAATGAAGAGTTTTAATGTAATCTAATTAAGGAATCTACATAGAGTATCTTCTAACCTTCATAGTTCTAGTAGGTAGGTACTAAGGAAAGGAGTTTAGTGAACTAAAAAGTTTAGAACCTCCTTCTTAGAAATATTTTTCAGTTAAGTTAGTTTAGCCCCCTCAGTCCCTACCTTGAAAATAAGAATTGAAATCCATTGTTATTTTCAAGGTCAGGACTGAAGAGGTTAACAGGTCACCTGAGTGCTAATAGGTACTATGAGATAGGTACTCCCTAATTTTACGAATCTGTATTTCAAACACCTGACACGACGTTTTTTGTATACTACTTTTGGAATATACATATATAGTAAATAGGTAATATTTTTCTTTCATAAAAAATTAAACCTTTTTCATGCTTTATTTGGTAAATCTGCTAACCTAACGAGACACATTTTCTGAACGCTGCTAAATTTCAAACATACCTACACTTCATGATCGTGGTGACAGTCCCGTTTCTTTAACTTTTCTTTTTCATACTTACTTTATTTAGTAAAGATCTACAGATATTGTGACCGCAATTAAATTTATAATATAGGCACTAGCTTACTCGGCAAACGTTGTTTTACCATATTACCTAATTTACACATGTTAAACCTATTACAGTCTAAGCATTGTTTAACTAACATTTATTTGCCTCTGCGTATTATTCTTTACGATAATAAATATTATTTGATTTGATTTGATTTGAATTAGCCGACGGCCTATTCTAAGATCTACCATATACTTATACACAAAATAATTTATAAAAATCGGTGAATCCGTTTCGGAGTAGTTCGATAACAAACACTGTGACACGAGATTTTTATACTTAAATTAGATTTCATTTATAATAGATAGAGAAATAGATGAAAAATTATTGTACTATACTAGAAGAAAAAAGCTATCTACTACAATCTACATGCCTGATTTCTTGCATCTAAGTAAGCAGGTATACAATTGGCGGTCTTGTCGCTTAGAGCGATCTTTTTCCGACATCCTTTGGATGGAATATAAAAGATTGCAAGACGAATATAGTCGGTAAAAAATATTTCGTTAATACAGGGAACTCAAATTTTATAATCCTAGTAAGAGTCTTGTTTCTCTAACAATCATATCGCGCGATACAAAATTAAAAAAAAATCATAATCTAAAAAAAAATCTACCTAGACAAAAACTTATCGAAGCAGAACTTAGTGTGCTACATTCAGTGCTAAGGCCGCTAGTCTGACCCCGAGGGCCCCGCAGTCAGAGGCGAAAAGCAAAGGGGCGGAGCCCGCCACGCCTCCCGGCCAAGCTCACGCCAAGCGACGATAACCACATCAAAAGTGTCCCGGCCGTGGCATATTACGGGCGAGTCTCTGCCCGGTAGCGCGAAAAAAAGTGAGATTAAAAAAACGTCATTTAAATTATTGTGAAAAAAGGTCTGAGGGAACTGCCACCGTTTTGGCGGGAATAAAAAACATTTTTTTTAAACAGAAACTTTTTGTGGAGAATACAGATTAGATTTACGATTTAAACTCGCACAAGCCAGTTTTATTAAAAAAATTCTCACCTGTGCAAACGAGAAAATAAAATTTGAATAGATAGGTATATACGATTGATTTGGTGTTGCTAAAGTAAATATCAACTCGATTTTTTTTGTTTTTAAAGAATGATGTAACAAAAGACGATATAGGTATTAGTGCGACCGAGTATTTGGTAAAAAGACTGGAAATAATGGAGGTCGCACATACGCCTTTGCAGTTGACGCAGGATCATCAAGATACTAGGATTAATGGTAAGCTCTCTTTTCACTCAAAATGGTTAAAAAGTGCACAGTAAAAAAATACACAACTGGTTACTTATCTATTGGTTAGGTTCGGTTAGTTATTGTGTTAGTAATTCAAATAACAATAATAATGTTAATAATAATGTTAATAATAATGTTATGTTAATAATGTTATTCAGTAAGACGATATAACCTAAGATACATAATTTGACGACATATTTTGCCGTCGCGGTCGGTCGCTTGAAAAATAGTCCGATCGAGAAAAGGAAGGGAAAGGCGTTGCGACGATAAAAATCTCCTTTTGACAGTGGAAGGGGCTGATATAAAATGGACGTTATCAAAACAAATACCTTCCTAGGGTAAAAGGCCCTACAGTATAAAATTCCTAAAGCAAGTCGGTTTTCTTTCACAACAAATTTTAAACCCTATTGTTCAACTTTCCATTTAATGTTTTAGGGCTTCTTTGCTCTGTAGTGGCGCTGTTTCATAGATAATGCTTAAAACTAAATCAATGACTTAGGCTGTGATAATTTAAGAGCGCATAAAGCACAAACTTCAATAATATTTATGTAAACTCTGACATTTAAAAAAATACACAATTTCTTGAAAAAACTCATAGATTTTGCAAAAGACAAACTCTTATCGTAATGTTTCAAGAATTTCATATTTTAGAAAAAACCCTGTATAGTCAGTTTTAAAGAAACCGTAAGTTAAACATCACTAATTCGGTATTTGGCACGATCAACAATAAATTATTTCATATGCTTGATTAAAACAAAAATATCTCGGAAAATTAAAACTTTATTCATAACACAACAAAAAGAAAATTAATTGAAATAAGAATGTATCTCTTTTAGTGAATTACTAAGTAGTTATTACAATTTTTAAATAAATTAAACATAAAAAGAGTGCTCTGAAATGTGACTTCATAAGCCAGTATTTTCATAAAAAATTCCGTTTAAAAATAACTCATTTGATATTTTGTCAAATACCCAATTGTTTTACCGGAAATTCGGATCACTTAACTTACTTTATTTAAGCAGTTATTATTTTAAGAAAATATGTTTTATAAAACGGCACCAGACTTATTTTTAAAATCATGCAGGTAAAAGAAAATATCACACAAAGAAAAAAAAAATCAGTGCTAAATTAAATAGTACAATTTAATTTCTCTTGCCAATCCTTAAGTAGACCTTAATCTTTTTCGATTTACTCCATATTCCAAATCGTGTTCCGTTTTCCTTACCTTCTTTAGCAAAATATAAAATCGACAGGTTTTTCACGGAATATCCGCCGCGGCATATTAGTATGCATCCCCCGGTTGCCAGTAACTCGGTGTCTATTTGACTGATTCGCGCCCGGTCCATGATTTGCCACTTTGCCCGGTCAGCGCGCGTTCTGAATACGAAACAGCCGATGGGCGGGAATTTTCGGGCTGAATTTAATTTTCTTTGTTGGCACCGCGCAAAGAGGTGAGATAAAAGAGGTTGGAAGTATGCCTGGTTTTTTTGTTTTGCGTTCATTTTTTTTAATAAACACTGAATTTGTTTTCTAATGCATGTTTTCATCCAATCAAACATTAGCCTCCTAACTAGAAAACCGGCCAAGTGCATGTCGGGGCACGCGCAGTGTAGGGCTCCGTAGAAAGAGGGGGTTCTATCTGCTTTATAGAACTAACAACTTCATCAACGAACTAACAAATCTCTAACAAATTCAAATACAAAGAACTAACAAATTCAATCTTGTCTCTGAGACCAAATCACACGCTACACCGTCACATTCGTTTTTTATGTACCCCACAGACGAAACTGAAATCAATTCCTACATCCAGCGACTAAAAAATGAAAGTGCCCCTGGTTCAGATGGCATCAAGCCTGGATTATTAAAGCAAATCAGTCCTTTCATAATAAAACCCTTTGACCATATTTGCAATCTAAGTTTGTCACAGGGTATTTTTCCTGAAACATGGAAAACTGCTTCCTTGACTCTTGTTCACAAGGCTGGTGACAAAACCAGCCCATGTAATTTTAGACCGATTTCTCTGCTTAGTGTACTTTCAAAAATATTAGAAAAAATTTTCCACAGTCGTCTTTGTAAGTTCTTAGAAAATAATGAAATCCTTTTTCCAAACCAGTTTGGCTTTAGGCAAAGAAAGTCTACAGAGGACGCACTTTCCAAACTTCTTGAGGTTGTAACTGCCCATCTTGATGAGGGACGGCGCTGTGTCGGTGCCTTTTTGGACCTGGCCAAGGCATTTGACACAGTGTCTGTCCCGATTCTCCTTAAAAAGCTTGAAAATATCGGGATTAGAGGCGTGGCTTTGGACTGGTTCCGCAGCTACCTAAGTGACAGATTTATAGTAACTAAAATAGGGGATATAGTAAGTTCTCCTACTCCGGTACATTACGGTGTCCCACAGTGCAGTATCCTGGGCCCTACTTTATTTCTGGTCTACATGAATGACATAGCCACGGCTCTATCTCCTCTCCACAAAGCTGAAATTGTCTGCTATGCTGACGACACAGCGGTCATTTTCAATGACTTGAGCTGGGATCGAGTCTGCAAACGCGCGACTGCTGGCCTTTCAGACATTGCGAAGTGGTTAGCAAAAAATCTTTTAACTTTGAACGCCTCTAAAACGAAGTTTATATGTTTTCACAAGACAAAGGCTTCCCGACCAAGGCTTGAATGCGATATAAAGATCCATACCTGTATCCGGTCGTCGGAGGAATGCAACTGTGAATCTATCAGTAGAGTTGTCGACATAAAATACCTGGGAATTGTGCTAGATGAAAACCTGACATTTGAAAAACATCTCAACACTCTTGCAGGCCGCGCACGCAAACTTATTTATGTGATGAAACTGCTTCGTAATGGAGCACCTAAAGAAACACTGAGGCTAGTATACTTAGCTCTATGTCAATCCGTCCTCAGCTACTGCGTCAGCTGTTGGGGAGGATCCGCGACTACATACATGATCGCGGTTGAGAGGGCACAGCGCGCAGTGCTTAAAGTAATGAATAAGAAACCCCGAATGTACCCCACCACCAAACTGTACGAGGAAAACAAAGTACTAAGTACCTATAAGAAAACTTTATATCCTTAAGGTAATCCTGGCACAACACAAAAAATTAATCAATTCCAGTGAATATCTCAATACTCTAAAAAAGAGAGTGTTTAGGATTGAAAAGGCAACAGTAAAAACGGCTTTTGCCCGAAGATTCGCACCTTTTCGGCACCAATATCTATACAATATTGCGGTCAAAGACTGCGATATAAAACTGTGCACTGTAAAGGAGGCCAAAATAAAAGTTCTAAGCTGGTTAAACCCCAAAGATTATCAAACCACCGAAAAAATGTTAACGCCTAGTGTCTAATCTAAACAAATTGTAAGCAGAGTTAACCTTAAAGAGATACAAAACAAAATCGTTCGCAAATACACACACACACACTCGCCCTCACCCTCTCCCTAACACCCTCACACACACACACACCCTCACATACCCTCACCCTCGCACACACACACACACTCACATACACTCACACATAAAGTTTCAATCCTCATAGCATACAAGATGTAAATAGTCTAAAATAAGTTGGCTATCAAAAATATAGCAAATAGGTTCTAGTATACTTGCTACATTTTCCACAATATTTTTTTGTACTTACCTAGATCTGCATGCTCTAGATATTTACTCATTAAGATTACAAAACCTCCTTAAGATTTTGCATGTACCGCCGTAACTGTAAGGTAATCAGCCACATCTAATCCTTCCCCCACGGGACAGGCTCTGCCTAGTGTGGGGGTCAGCAAATGTTTAAATGTTACCTTTAAAATGGCAATAAATACTTTTTACTTTACTTTACTTTTTACTTTAGCTACGTACCTATGTCTGCCTGGGACGTTAGAAGAGGCCCTTTCACCCACATTCGTTGAATATATTATATTTTGTCGTCACTGTTTCCTTTCTTTCTTTCTCTTTGCATAAAATAATTATCATTTAGCATAAATGTTTTACAGTAGTGTAGACACTAATTAGATGCCTTCGAGAAATAAACAATTTACAATGTTTACAACGTGATTTTCAATAGCCGCCTATTACTCGTTGACTTCTAAAGCCTACTTAGCCGTGACAGTTTTCCTGTCTAGTTCATTATACAAGGTGTCGCATGGTCCAAACGTTGTTGTCCGTGTGGCGCCGTATTAAGAATAGCGTCACTCTATTTCCTTCCGTGGATGTCGTAGAAGACGACTAAGGAACTCAATTACCAGGCGACGGGCAGCAGCGTCCGCTTCAATGTGTTGTTGAAGCAATTCAAAATGCCGACGGCCAGCGATCAGCAGCCAGAGGGTGAAAAACACCAGTGTCAAAACATCAGTGTACACATACTCTCGCACACACACACCCACACACCCACACACACACACACACACCCACACACACACACACACACACACACACACACATACATAACACACACACACACACACACACACACACACACCGATCTGTTGACTTAGTTTTAAGTAAATTTAATTTATTAAACTGTTACTGTTTATTTAACACTAGATGCCATGCATGCCATGCACATTTTTTGTTCAAATTCTCCATAAGCGCCGCGTCTGCCAACGTAGTCTCCACTTGAAACCCGCTTTACCCCATCGGCAATCGGCTCTACTTACGGGGTCTTATACTAGCATGAAAGCCATTGAGTCTTGAATTCCTGGCAGCCAACCCAAGCCGGCGGGCGGGCGGTGCTCCGAAATTAATCAGAGAGGCTCAAAGGATCCGCGCGTCAAAAGAAAGGGAAATAAAACGGCAAGCGACAAAGTTTCCCCGTTGTAGCGTTGGACAGGGAAAGGAGTGGAGTAGAGTTGATTAACGCACGACCTTACAGTCAGTGTCAGTGAGTAATTTGTTTTGTGGTTGGAATCTGGAAAAGATTTGGATTGGGTGCAATCAATACATTAATACCTATATAGCATTTCTGCGTCTAAATGTTAAATTCTAGAGATCTTCCCTTTGATACTTTAAATGGGTTGGTTGACTTTCTGTTAATGGAATTACTATTTCTTTTGGTCAGGTCAGTGGCATACACAATCATCCAGTTTTTTTGGTGACTTGTACTCTCCCTGAGAAAAGGCCTGTGCCCTACAGTGGTACGTTATAGGCTGTTTCTGTAAGTACTACTACTATTTAGACGCACATATCTTTGAACTTAAATAACCCTAAATTGGTTTCATCTTGCTTCCCTACGACGCAGGGTGGCCGGGTGTGTGGTGTTGGCGGTGGTGGTGGCGAGCCCCAGATCTATTAGAGGAAAATACTTTGTTTTAAGCATGTCAGTATGATTTTTACAATAAATAACAAACATATATCGATCGAACAATGGCTCTACTCCAACTCCTGTTCCATATAAAGTGGCGTTCTCGGAGACAAACAAACATTGATTTATCTTGATACCGCGGATTTCGCGACGCGCCCCGCTCAACATAGACAATAAACAGAAGTTTAGCTTGAAGAACTGATATTTAATTATGTAATAACGGGTAATTACGAGATTATTAGAAAATAAATCGACTACCAGCTTAGACACGCTATGTTGCACAGAGAAATGAGACAATTCGCCAAAGAATAGAATAGAATAGTACAATCGTTTATTAGCTTTCTTGTTGTACATAAGGTCTTAAATACACATTTTACGAACAAACAAGAACCCTGCTAGGGGGCTGCTACCTTAAGTTTATAAAAAATAATAACTTAAATTGTTACTACGTACCCTAATTTAATTTACTTAATCTAGTGCTTACTTATTCTACTTATTATTAATTTTCATAGACTCTAAGGCAATTACAATAACATAGATATATTTATATTTTATGTAAGATATACAAACACAAGTCTCAAAAGCTAAACCTAGTTTTAGCTTAAGGTTTTAGATCATAAGATTAGCAAGTGGAAGTGGCTGTGGGCTGGACACATCTGCTGAAAAACGATAGTTGATGGGATACAATGGTTCTGGAGTCGAGATCAAACGTAGCGTAGGATGCCAGCTCGCTGACCTGACGACCGAGAACAAGAAGAATGGTGCCTTGGGGAAGGAGACATAAAATAGAAAAATAACATAAAATAAACTCACGCCTGTATCCCAGAGGAGCAGGCAGAGACCAGGGTCTGCCACTTGCCACGATCCTGACAGATGTCAGATTAGAAAAAATAGTATGCATATTTTGATATTAGCTGCTCTTTATACATAATTACGCTCTTAACTTTATAGGGCAAAGTTAGGTTGGTCCTGCGTCTCAACGGTACTTATTATTACTATAATACAGCATATATACATCCCACTGTAGGGCACAGACCTTCTCTCGGAGGGAGAGTATGGACTTAATCACCACGTGTGCCTATCGCGGATTGGCAATGGTTCTTCACGATAATATCCTTCGCGGTTAGCGAGTGGTATTGCTACTATAACTTCACAAATGTACGTAACGTTAAACAAAGTCATTGGTTTACGCCGGGATTCGAACCCACGACTTCCCGAATGAGGAGCCGGCGTTCCACCGCTCCGCTACCATCACCGCTACTTAATATTGTAATGAATTCTTTATTGCACAAATGAAAGTGTGTAGTAGCTGGAGGTTGTACTTCTGTTAGTTTTTAGCAAAGCACTCCAACTCTGACTTCCCATTTCTATGCCGGCTGGGTGGGAACTTTGGAAGGAACTTTTCTCTTCGGTCTCGTTTTTTTATGTTCTTTATTGAATTACCTTCCTTATATTATGCGATTTCGTTTCTTTTGTTGTAAGCATTTGGAAGTTTCGGCAGACTGCGCGCGTCTCGTTGCGGGTGATTCCGATGGATATTGATTTGTGCTGATTTAAGAACAATTACTTACTAACATAGCACAGGGTATCTAATTTAAGACAAGGACAAAATATGATTGATACAGAAGAGAGCGATCCGATTTATTTACAAGCTAGGTAGTAGGGACTCGTTAAGGGATTTCTTTAAAGAAACTAACATCTTAACAGTTGCAGGTAAGATGAAAATATGTATGTTAGAAAAAACATCAGCAATTTCGAAAATGTTGGTAGACATCACAATATTGATACTAGGAATAAACATAAATTGTCATTTCCACGTTTTAGACTTGCAAAAGTTAATACATCCTATATGGGGCACTGTGTACTTTTCTACAATAAGATTCCTCAAGAAATATTAGAGTTGATAAAAATTTTTGACTTTGACTTGGACTTTGCGTTGTGTGGAAGTTATTGTTATTTATTTACTGCCCAGCAGGAATCGAATCCACGACCCATTTATCAGTAATCAAGCGTTTTACCGCTAGACCAACGACACAGTCAATTATTACAGAATAATAGTGAAACCGGAAGCTGAAGCTTTTCTCCGATCCCTACCAACATCGCCAATTAAATAAGTCCAAATGATTCTATGACATATATTTCGACCCCGAGATAATTCGATCCGGACAATTCGACCCGGAAAACTCAACCCGGACAAATTGAAGATGCTATAATGATGGTGACATAACGTCATAACAACAACTAAATAACATTAATTCTTGTGTTATGATGTTATATTGTGTTAATATTTGTAATTTGTAGAGGATTTACTGTAATTATTCCAAATAGCTGTTGGTTTTTTGAATAAGATAAAATAAAATAATAAAAATAAAATTTGGACTTTTCTGCAAATAAATAAACAACTAATAATAACAAACTTCCCAAAACAATTAATAATAACAAGCCACATAACAGCTTAACCGATCTCAAAGAATATCTACACTTCAAAAGGCCCCTCACCTTTCAAGCCCACGGATTACCTTTCTTACCTCAATGTGCAATTTAGGTAGGTATTGATGCCTCTCGGCATAAATGGTCAAATCGAATGAAACGGTTGGCTAAGACCTGAAATTAATAATCTTTGTGGCCTTGCGATAAGTCCTACCTACTTAATATAAATGAATCGTGTGATTTTAAAACAACACAAGTCACATGTGTTTTTAAAATAACACTTGCCCATTTTTTTTTTTATTAAATTATTTACTCCTACCTATTGATTTACATTAGAAAAAAAAATGTAGTTTATTCATATAGAAATCAATATAAAATGCTAAAATATTGCTGTTGTAGATATTAGTATTTGAATAAAACAGTTTTTTCTATTTCCTGCAAAGTTGTAATGAAAGGACATGTGTCGTTTTAAAATCACACGATTCAAATGTAGACTTGCTGTCATGTCATGAGGCCTCAGTACACCAAACTCGTGTAGAAATACACAATCAAAGTTACTATTCCATATAGATTGAGTGTAAAAAACCAGCCAAGTGCGAGTTGGACTCATGCACAGAGGGTCCCGTACTCGCGCTTGGCCGTTGTTTATTAGAATAGGTATATAATAATCCCAAAATCACCCCAAGTTTGATGCCTGTAAGAATTACGGTTTTTACGATATAGCATAAATAAAAAAAAAACCGCACAAGTGCGAGTCCGACTCGCCCACCGAGGGTTCCGTTCAAATTTGTAAGTAGATACATATTATAAATACTTAGTTCAGAAATAGAGTTTCGCAGTTTTTCCGAGCTTTTCCCGAACTTCAAAGACTATTTTTTATGATATAATTACAAATGTGTAGTTTTCAGGTTTTTTCCTGTACTTGTAGTATTCGATGATATTACTTGCCAAATTTTATAGTTCTGGGTCAATGGAAAGTACCCCATAAATTTTGATTCCCTTGACTGTCGAGATATAGGTTTTTTGGGGCATACACAGCCGTATCTTTTTTTTAACGTTAACTTAGAAGTATGATTTTTTCACAGTTTTCAGGGACTATAGACCTGAGTATAGACCTGAATAAGGGTTTCGTTCTTTTCCTTTTGAGGTACGGAACTCTAAAAACGACAAAAAAATTTTCGTCGCATGATTATTTTTTATTGTTAAAATAAATTATATGTTAGGTAATCCGCCGTAATAACACATATTCTGCGAAAATTTCTGGCTACCTATTACGGTTCTAAAGATAGAGCCCTGCAAAGGTCGGACGGACGGACGAATAAAAAAAAGGGGGGGTTTCCATACAACAAACGAGTATTTTCGCCGTTTTTACGGTGAAACCTCAAAAGGAAAAACGGAGCCCTTATTCAGATGGACGGACGGACGGACGGACGCACAGACAGACAGACAGACGATCCGCACGCACGATCGCCGGGATTAGATACTGATAATCTCAGCTTAGTCGGCCTAGCTCACAGGAAAGAGAAGAACAAGCTAAGAAGTACCCTAAACCGGCGTGCTTGCACGCGGACTAATTCATGCAGATGAAGCGAAAGAGGTGTCAGGAACGTGGTAAGTGGCAAACCCTGGTTTCCGACTACCCCTGCAAGACGCAGGCGTGAGCTTACGTATTTTTAATGACTCGCGTTGGATGGGCATACATATTTTTACGTAGTTACCAGCTGTTGCCCGCGACGTCGTTCGCGTGGTAATTTTGATGTGTATCTTTCCGGGATAGAAAATAGCCTAAGTGCTAATCCGGACTGTAATCTATCTCTGTGCAAAATTTCATCCGGATCCGTTCAGCCGTTTTTGCGTGAAAGAGTAACAAACGTCAATCCTAACATACAAACTTTCGCATTTATAATATTAGCAAGGATAACGTCGGGAAGAGCTGTGGTAGCGGAGCGGTAGAACGCCGGCTTCTCATTCGGGAGGTCGTGGGTTCGAATCCCGGCATGTACCAATGACTTTGTTTTCTAAGTTACGTACATTTGTGAAGTTATAGTAGCAATACCACTCGCTAACGGTGAAGGAAAACATCGTGAGGAAACCATAGTGTCTGAGATATTTACATACCTCAGCAGTTGCTACGTACAATGGCCCAACTATGAGGCTAAGTGCGGAAATCTCCAGTCGAACTAGAACTAGAACGTCGGGAATTAAGGTAATTATTTTATGTAATAAATATACCTTGCCCCTACATGTACATGTACATGTACATCCCCTATTTGGTCGACATAATATTATGTCGACGACGACTTGTACCGATGCATCGACCCAGTATCCACTGTATGCTTGGCGTGAAAGGCTCGGGGCACATAGGAAGGACGTGGGACGAGGGCGCGGAAAATACGCTTTTTTTCTCCTTTCTATTCTTCCTTACAATTCACTTTTATACAAAATGTAATGAAGCGATGGGACATCGCCGACACAGAAAGGACGGGGCGAGGACGCGAACTCTATGCAACGCCGTCTTTTCCGCGCCCTCGTCACACGTCCTTTTTATGTGCCCCAAGCCTAAAGGGTTCCCGGGTAGACCCCTCTAAACACCATGTGCGTGGAATCCGCTGGGGACCCATTTCTGTATTGATTTTATATTGTTCGCATATTGCTCCCGTCTCGGGTTATGGTATGTGGGCCCCTGTTGGTTGGCGGTAGTGTCCAGCTTATAAACTTTTACGTCCTTCTTTATAAAAACACGATTCTTCTAGAACACTCCTCAGAAGCAGTTTAAATAACCTGTTAGTAATGTGTGTACATTTTTACCTTCACCATAGATTATTTAAACTGCTTCTGAGGAGTGTTTTGAGGAATAGTGTTTTTTTTAATAAATAAGACCGTTAAGGCTGTTCTTACGTGGAGCATGCTTGTCTCGTACAGTTAAATTTTTTGTGATTATAATAAAGTGAGTCTACCTTTGATGAATGCAGTCTGAGGGTTTGATGGATAATTAAATTGCGGATATTCAAAGCATATTTTTGTTATCCTGTACTAAGTTTTTGATTGAAAAAATTTGATTCCAAAATCAATAATTTTGGTAACAACTTTTCTTTAATAAAAACTACGTATAGGAAAACTAAAATATATTTAAATTGTCCGTAATTTAATTATGCATCGAACCCTCAGACCACATCTATCAAAAGCTTACTCATTTTATTACAATAATTAAAAATGTTAAGTTGTGGAGCGAGACAGCATGCTTCACGTAAGAACAGTCTTGAGGTACACACTAACAAACATCTTATTTTACGGAACCCCTTATCGAAAGTTCAAATTCAAGATTAACTTAACTTCAAGCTTTAAGTTTCTTAAGATTCATGTAGCTGAGGATTCATTTAACAGTCAAAATAATACAACTATATCGTTTAATGAGTCGCAATTATCACAATTATTTATTAGGTAAAATTTAATTATTATTTAAAACCTACAATAATCAACTGCACTCGCCACTTCAGTCTACCCGCGACCACGGCAACGCTACGGTGCCGAAACGTCGGGAATTAAGGTAATTATATTTACCAAATAAATAATCGCGGTAACACCCTTTTAATAATAACTATAATACAACTATTCAGTGACAAATAATGTGATTCGCGAACCTCAGTGAATTTCGTCACTGTGACAGTAAAGTTTGTGTTCCCGGAACCCACTTGAGGAATCGCTGCCTATTTTAGAGACCCTTTTAGCGTTTAGTTTGTTTATTGTGAAGTCTTTAGCTGAATATACGCTTTTCAAGTTAAGGAGTAATAGGCGACCAACTTATAAAAGCAACACTTCGTACAAATTCCATTGAAAATTATTTTGATGA
This sequence comes from Yponomeuta evonymella, assembly GCA_963969515.1. Taxonomy (NCBI): domain Eukaryota; kingdom Metazoa; phylum Arthropoda; class Insecta; order Lepidoptera; family Yponomeutidae; genus Yponomeuta; species Yponomeuta evonymella. The sequence continues at coordinate 4,143,318 of OZ018366.1, read as the reverse complement.
AGTTGTTAGTTCTGTAAAGTAGGTAAAAAACCCCTCCTTCTATGGAACGCTGCACTGCGCCCATAGAGTAACTTATTATAGGTACTGTAGAACTGCGCCCGTTGCGAACGCCTTTCTCAACATAATCAAAGGTAGAGAGGCGTAGCGCCACCGCCTCACGTAGGTCCGAAAAACCTTTATTCAATCAAACACTAACGAGACCAAAATGAAATCAGACCTAGTCACAATCACAATAAAGAGTACAGGCGAAACAAAAATTCCTCTATGCACTTATAAGCTTTAAGCAGCAAAAGCAATCAGTTCTCCGAATTCCACTGCACCACTAGAGTTGAGAGCATATCAACTTTATCTTTAGGTCGACAGCAAGTCAACCTTTACATTTTTGTTGCAAAGTGGCCCTTAACGTAACTGATTAGAGAGCACGTATGTAAAGGTTGCTGTGCTGTCGACTGTACGGATTTATTGTTTCGCAAATGTAGTTACAATCCGTGGGGGTGCGAGCTCTGCTGTGGACGCGCAGTTATCGAGTTATCTCGTTTGATGGGGTAGAGCTACGATTGTGGTAGACATGACCTTTGTTGACCATTAGTTAAGAGGGTGACAAACTTCAGCCATCACAGCCGGTGTGGACAGGAATAAAAGGGAAGAAAGACAGGGCGTCCCATTGAATTCATTAAAAAAATATTTGAAAATAAAAGCTAAAAATGTCTGTATGTTAATAATACTATGAGTTGCTACCTTAAATTTTATCGAAGAAGTGAAATAATTAACAGATATATTACTGCTTAATGGTTATTTTAAGGGAGAAATTGTAATTTTTTGTAACATTGAATTTCAATTCTAATGTGTTATTATATTTTTATCACTGCAAAAACTATACATAATCAGCAAATTTTGCTAAAAACTTGTTTAAGTAACGCTCAATTAACTTTTATCGGCGCCTTAGTATACGTATTATCAAACTACAGAGATTTTTTACACAACACTTGAGACAAATTCAAAATTTCACAAATATTTAATAACAAATGCAACAGAAAGTTTGTACAAAAACAGCTGTACGAATACAGGTGAAAACAGGCACACAGATCCTCGATTTACATATAAGTTTATATGCTATCTAGCTTATAATATGAACGAGATTAGTGGATTACATAAGCTTAGATGTTAAGAAGTTAAGAGGTTTGGATAAAAATTACCTAACATATAGATTTATCAAGCACTTTTTTCCGAAACTCATGTCAATGGAGTCGCCGGTACAGCTAGTACATCATACGTACATATTTATTACACAACTAACAGTCGACAGCACATCGAACTTTACATACGTGCACTCTAATCATTTACGTTATGTGCGACTTTGTAACAACTGTCACCTGTACGATGGGAATGGTTGGGAATTGGCATGGCTTGTGCCTTCTCTAGCCCACTTCCGAACTCTGCACACAAATCGTACGTGTTGTGACTGTCACCGACAGTTAATATAGGCGAAGCAAATAAATAAATGCAATGAGTGTAACACAATAAACACCATTGTGTCCTGATTGTGATGCACCAATTATTGCTAACTCGTTGTGAGTGATTTGTTAGAGCTGAGGAGCGGAGTTTGAGTTTGGGGGTTCGACTCAGGCGGTGGTAGCGCTTCGATAGAGCTAGCCTGCCATCCGAGGGGTTGTGGGTTCGAATCCGGGAATTTTGTAAGTTAATAAAACACATAAAATTAACTCACGCCTGTGTCGCGGAGGGGTAGGCAAATACAGCTAATAAACCAGGGTCTGTCACTTTCCACAATACTGACAGAACTCTTTCGCTTCTCTTTCTTTTTCTTTTCTAAGTTAATTATAATAGTAATAACTTCCACATAACACAATCACTTGTGCTGGTCCCAAACTAGGATACACTGTGCTATGGTAACCAGACTAGAAAATCACAAACATGAAAATACTCGCAGACTCCAGTGGGTAGTTATTGCGCTAGTAAGATAAGATAAGAAGATAAGATAAGATCAGATAAGATTAGGTAAGATGAGATGAGATAAGAATATTCTTTATTGCACACAAGAAACAAAACACATAAATAAAACTTACAAAATAATAACAGTACAATGGGCAGCCTTATTGCTAACAGCGATGAATACAGTATTAGGATGACTTATGGATGTGAGACCTGGGCCTCGATTCTGTTAGTGCATTGTAGTATAATGACAGGTACAGTGTCGGGTCACGTGACGTGTTTTTTCGTACCATTGACGCCTAGAGGGTTTGATGGGTGTGCCCGCGTAGACTTAAAGCAGCCATGAAATGAAAACCGCCATGTTCATGCAGTTGTCATGTTACTACAATGCATTAACAGAATCTAGGCCCTGGTCGCTGCCTATGGCCCTCATAACAAGGCTCAAGGTCGCCCAACGAGCGATGGAGAGTGCTACGTTAGGAGTTTCACTACGTGTTCGAACCAGGAATGAGGAGACCCCGAGTTACTAATATAGGTCGAAGAATTTCTCAGTGGAAGTGGCAGTGTGCGGGGCAAACAGCTCGGAGCACTGATGGCCGTTGGGGCAGAAGAGTTCTGACCTGGCGGGCGCGGACCGGACGACGGAGCGTGGGAAGCCCCCCCCCCCACCAGATGGTCCGACGACTTGGTTACGGTGGTGGGGAGTCGCTGGGTGCGGGCGGCATAACACCGGGAAGTTTGGAAAACCATGAGGGAGGCCTATGTCCTGCAGTGGGCGTCAAATGGCTGATGATGATTCAAACTATTTGAGGTTTAAGATCGCCGGCCCACTGTAACATGGATAGGCCTAATATACAGTTGACAGCACATCAACCTTTACACGGATGCACTCTACTCAGTTGCCTTACGGGTGACTATGCAACTAACATGAAAGGTTGATCCGCTGTTGACTGCACTTACCTTAGTCTGTTCCATCAGCTTGGCAGGTTTTTGGGGAGGCGTCTGATTTAAGTCAGACGAAGCCAGCGACCGGCAGACATACCAATTTGCACCAATTTACTCTCAAATTAAATAGAATACCCGTTTTCGTCTCACACCCACACCCCCTTAGCCCCTGTTCTTAGGGTTACTCTGTGAGTACACAAAACCGAGCTACGGTCGATACAGCACTTGCTTCACATTCCAGAGGGCTTGGGTTTGTATCCCGGCATATGCCAATGACTTTATTTTGTAAGTACGTAGATTTGTAAATTTTTAGTAGCGATACCGTGAAGGAAAACATAATGAGGAACCCTGAGTGCCTTAGGTATTTACATACCTCAGCGCTGAAATGGCAAATAGGCGGTGGGCACACGTAGTGATTAAGCCCATACTCTCTCGCTAAGAGAGGGCCCAGTATAAACAGCAGACATTTTTAATTTCTGTTGATTGTTTTAATGACTCAAAACAAGCCGCGCGGAACCCTCCAATCGTAAGTCAAACTTGCACTTGGCAACAAATTAATAGCATCCACGCTAACCCTTAAACTGCATTGGGCCGTGTAGGGTCCGAACCACCCCTCGCTACTAATGTGGCAAATCAATTAAGTGATTGCTGAAGGGTTAGCGGAATGCTCGGATAAAGTGATTCGATATGGTTTTGATATGCTGGTTAAATAAATAGAGTTATTTTGATATTGTGGTGTTTTGCTTGGAGGGGCTGGGATTTGGGTGAGTGGCACCGGCCGATAGATATGGATAGGCAGATAACTATTTATTGCACAACAATTTTGTGCTTATTAGTGCAAAGGTATAAGTCAATAGTAATCATATTCGGGAAACTTAGAAAAGTGTTTTCGTCCAAAATACCTCAATCGCTCACGACAAAATTATACAACTAGTGCGTGTTACAGTAGGTACAGTCGATAGGTATGGAGAATCGAAAATATATTTGTACAACATGGCATATTGGCTTTACTGCGTTCAATTAAGGTTAATCTGAATCGTTCCTATAAAATCACCAGGGCCTAGATTCTGTTAATGCATTGTAGTAACATGACAACTGCATGAACATGGCGGTTTTCATTTCATGGCTGCTTTAAGTCTACGCGGGCACACCCATCAAACCTTCTAGGCGTCAATAGTACGACAAAACACGTCACGTGACCCGACAGTTTACCTGTCATTATACTACAATGCACTAACAGAATCAAGGCCCTGGATGGGTGATATCACCTAGATTTAACCCTCTTCACCAACGTTCATCCGTCAATTACACCAGGAGCATTGATACAAAAAATGGCCGTTTTTAGCGGAAATCAATTCTAATTCACTTTCTTGGTTCTAAGTTCTATAACCAAGCGCGGATCCGCCGCTGTGGGCGCGACGGGCATGCCCACAACCCTGATAGACTGGTGACGTCACATTTTCACGGTTTGTTGAGGTCGATAGGCTGATGATATTATATGCCCAATGCCTTCATAAGCAGCCTATAAACGTCCCACTGTAGGGCACAGGCCTTCTCTCAGGGAGAGAGTATGGGTTTAATCACCATACGTGCCCACCGCGGATTGGCGATTTCAAGCGCTGATGTATATAAATAGCTCAGACGCTCAGGTTTCTTCTAGATGTTTTCCTTCATCGTTAGCGAGTGGTATTGCTACTATAACTTCACAAATATAAATAACTTAGAAAACAAAGTCATAGGTATATGCCCGCACTGGGAATCGAACTTGAGCCTCTCGCTTCCGAGTCCAATGTTCTACCCACTAGGCTACCACCGCCGCACCAATGCCTTCAGGGATGTTAATTTAGGTACTAGTGTTTGCCCTATAGATTTATTTGCAAACGTCGAACTATATACTGTATGAAATTTTGGTCAGGGTGTCATATATACTCCGACTCTGATTTTTGGGTGGCTGCGACCACACCTAGTAGGTATATAGAACATTGGAATTGGACTCGGAAGCGAGAGACCCAGGTTCGATTCCCAGTGCGGGCATGTACCTATGACTTTGTTTTCTACGTTATGTATATTTATAGTAGCAATAGGTACCACTCGCTAAAAGTGAAGGAAAACATCGTGAGGAAACCTGAGTATCTGAGCTATTCACATACCTAAGCGCTTGAAATCGCCAATCCGCGGTGGGCACGCGTGGTGATTAGGCCCATACTTTCTCTCTAAGAGAAGGCCTGTGCCTTACAGTGGGACGTATAGATATAAGCTGCTTATCATGTGACCACAAACTTTTGTTGAGGGCTGGATCCGCGCCTGCGAGTAAGCTGTAGGTTCTTTAAAGTTATATTAGATACTCATACAGAAGAACAGTCTTATATACAAAACACGATTGATATAAAATACTCCTCATACAATTCCGTGTGGCGCCGGATTAAGAATAGCGTCACTCCATTTCCTTCCGTGGATGTCGTAGAAGGCGACTAAGGAAATAAATTACCAGGAAACGGGCAGCAGCGTCTTCCTGACATTCTAACCGGATACTGCGAATGCCAACCCGCCTGCCAAGGGTGGCGATTATGGCAAAATCCTTGATGGTTAGAAAACCATGAGGGAGGCCTATGTCCTGCAGTGGGCGTCAAATGGCTGATGATGATGACTCCTCAGAGGCAGTGTAAATAATCTGTAGTTATGTCTATCCTTATATCACAACATTTTTAAACTGCCTCTGAGGAGTGTTTTTATAAATAAGACCCTTAGTTTTATTGGTAGAGCCGGTTAACACTTTAGGAAGACATTTAAAATAAAGGTTTCAAAGTCTATATAATTTTGGAGAAACAATGGAAAAAAAACTCCAAACTTAGTCTTTTCAATAGTCTTACCTTGTTGTCCTCAGGCGAAGAGCGGTCCTCACCGATCCGTTGGTCTCCGCCGACGTCCGCAGCGCTGGCGGCTGCGCTTGCACCGCCCGCGCTGCGCCCCTGGCTACCCGACCCACCCACTAAGAAGCCCAACCACTTGGGTAAGACAGGTTTGGTCTCTCATTAGCTTTGGGAACTATTGGATGATCAGAAGAATAAAATACATAAATAAAAAGCCAACAATAAATTTTGATCAGGAGAATAAATAAAAGGTCAGCAAATTTTAATGCTCACAACAATTTGGAAGCTGATAAATTTGGAATTTTCGGCTCGGCTAAATTTTTTTTTATTGCTTACTCTTCGTTTTTGTTGATACATTCCTTTGGAAGTATAATTTAAACGCTACGATGGCACATATAAACATCGTATGTATGTTTATATGTGTCTATAGTTTAAATACAAGACTACTAAACCATAACCCTTCTTTTTGGCTCAAATTTTGTGTAATTAGCTTTTTATACAATAAAGTGTTCTCTATCTATCTATCCATTCCGCAGGGTTGGTCTGCGTGGTATGCGGGGACACCAGCTCGGGCAAACACTACGGGATCCTCGCCTGCAACGGGTGCAGCGGCTTCTTCAAGCGCTCCGTGAGGAGGAAGCTTATCTACAGGTGAGTACCGTAACGGCTCTAACTGAATCTATAGCTGATGACAGACCTGGGCGTTCATGTGTAATGAGCATTCTAAAAACCTATTTAGATGCTAAAAATTCCACCCATGCTGGGACTTGAACCCGCGATTTAGGCGGACAATGTCCCGTTGGCAAAATATCCCTCCGACAAAAATTGTCCCTTTCTCAAAACGTCCCTGTGTCATATCGTCCCTTTCTCAAAGCGTCCTTTTCTCAAAATGTCCCTTTCTCAAAACCTCCCTTCCTCAAAACGTCCCTTCCTCAAAACGTCCCTTCCTCAAAACGTCCCTAACTACTCACCCCTTATTACACAAGATAGCTTTATTTCAGACATCACTAAGAGTGTGAGACTTTAGGTTTATTATTTAGTTTGAATATTTAAAAAAAAGTGAAATACCAGCAATTTTAAGTTTAATTTTGAGTGCTACTTAAGAATTTTTGTTTATGAGAGTCAATGTCAGATTTTATGGTTATTAAAGTTTAAGAAAACCTGAGGCTGTATTTGTAATGGATAGACATTGCAGCTTATCAAACAGAGACGTCATCAAGTCCTGAAGATCTTGAGTTTATCACTCGACAAATGTCAAGATAAACCCTTTTTCCACTCCGACCAACTGGACTGCCTAATGCTTTATTTGCCATTTGTCGAGCGATAAACGTGACCGTAATAGGCTTGCTGAAAGGGACCTTTTGCGAAAGAGTTATTTTGCGAAAGGGACATTTTGAAAAAGGGTAATTTTGCGTTAGGGTCCTTTTGCAAAAGGGTACTTTTGCATTAGGGTTCTTTTGCCAATGGGTCATTTTGCGATAGGGTCCTTTTGCTAAAGGGACCTTTTGCGAAATGATGAAGGAACATTTTGCGAATGGGACAATGTCCGCCTAAATCATCGCCCTCTGGCTAATCGTGCCAGAGGTGTCGCGGGTTCAAGTCTTCAAGATGTTTGGCTTTATGCTTTGATCGTTGTTCAGTTCGACAGACTTGGGGCCGGTTTCTGAATTGCGAATTTCGCTAAGTAAATACTTAAGTAACGTTCTGTGAAATTCGAAGAGATAGCACTACAGCTGACCATTTACTTAGCGAAATTCTCAGTTCAGAAACTGGCCATTAGGTACGGCAGATGCTCGATGTTCTGTGACATGTGATTGCTCAGATCTATCACCAAAATGACTTTTACTTTGCTTGTCGTCTTGTCTATCGGTAATATTGGTATATACAGCCATGTAAAGTCAGAGTAATTTGTCCATGTTATTTATCGGGCATTACACCTGCATTTGTAAATCAGAACTCGCTAGGGTACAGAGTAGTTTAGAGTTTGATTTGCGATTACAGTCGTTGTGAGTGTAGTTCAATCATGTGTTAAGACACCATGACGATAGTACCTATAACAAAAGTTTACTAAGTAAGAGAAATGAGATTGTCCAAATATGTTTGTTTGCGCAGCCGGGGATGTCTTGCAAGACTTGCTCTAGTAAAAAATCGGGTTACCATTCCGTCGGTAAACATCGCCAGTATACAATAGGAATTACTCAATTCAAATAGATGTGTAATTTGTTATGGCGCATGTTTGTTATGGAAAGTACCTACCAGTGGAATTATTGGGCCTGTAGTGAGGTCAAATGACGTGGACGTAGGTACCTACTTACCTATTAATGAACTCTTATCTAGGTATATATATCTAATATATTAATTCTTGTAATACCTACCTTTCATCATCATCATCAGCCATTCGACGCCCACTGCAAGACGTAGGCCTCCTCCGTGGTTTTCATAACCATGAGGGGTTTTGCCATAATCGCCACGCTTGGCAGGCGGGTTGGCGATCGCAGTATGCGGTTGGAATCTCAGGAAAACGCTGCTGCCCGTCTCCTGGTAATTGATTTCCTTAGTCGCCTACCTACCTTTAAATGAGCATATATAAATATATATATAATCTGAATCCTATACCTACCTTTAAATGAGCATATTATATAAATATATATATAATCTGAATCTCAACAGCTCCAACGATTTTCATGAAATTTAGTATGCAGAGGGTTTCGGGGACGATAAATCGATCTAGCTAGGTTTCACTTTTAGAAAACGTCGTTTTATCCATGTTTTTAGCTAGTGAAAAACTCCTAAAATGTCATTAGAATACGAAGGTAAATCTCGCCATCTACAAGGTTGTACCTAATAGCTCAGGTGGGAAATCGGGCGGTCCCGAAACCAGAAGACGCCGGTTCGAGCCTGTCTCCAGTCCGATTTTTTTTTTTTCATCTAAATATAATTTCCATAAAACACGATTACGAAAAAAATAAATACCGGCCATCCGTACCCTAATCTCGGTACGGTTTTCATGTGTTCTTTGGCATTATTATTCTGATTTTACTTCGTGTGTTTCATTTGAGACGTGTTTACTTAGCTGTCTTTACATCCGCTACTTACTTAAAAATCACCAATGGCCTCAGTCTGGGTGTATTTCCATGTCTGTGATGTCCTTGCCTGGTTACCATAGCACAGGGTATCCTAGTTTGGGACCAGGTCAAGCGATTGTGTTGTGTGGAAGTTATTATTTTTATTATAAATATGACGTAGTTCGGTGGAAGAATGGTGCTATTAACCAGATCAATCACAATAATATCGTCGGCTTACTGCAATAAGTAATTTACTGCAAAAACGCACTAACCGCTTTTTTAAAGGTATGGACATATAGATGTATTGAACAATGATACAATAGTGGTGTTTTAATATCAGGCATTATTTTAACGATGTTATAAGGAAGAGGAAATACAACCATTAACTAACACGAACTAAAAAGTCGTTTTTCTCCCAATAGTGAATATGTCGGTTAATGAGTTCTTGGAATAAGCCGACGATATGGTATTTTCCGATTTGGAAATTAAGTAATTCGGTGCATACGCTAGCGCTACGGAGAAAAAAAAATTCTTTACAGATCGAATTTACAAAAAGTGTCAGTACAATCTCTCAATCATGTTAATAGTGATTTTTAGGACCCATGGCCGTGAACCTAAGGCAAAAAACCTAGGACTAGATAGCATTACCGCCAGAAACGGCCGTTTTTGGCATAAATGCTATCTAGTCCCAGGTTCGTGCGTGAGCCTATGTTCTTTGTCGTGGGTCCTAAAAACATGATTGAGAGATTGTAGAGACACTCTTTGCCAATACGATCTGTAAAAGAAGATATGATTTTTAGAGTTCCGTACACCGTATAAAAAAAAACGAAACCCTTATAGGATCACTCGTGCGTCTGTCTGTCCGTCCGTCTGTCACAGCCAATTTGCTCCGAATCTACTGGACCAAATCAGGGGAAATATGGTAGGATGGGTCATAACCCAAACACAGATGTGCAAAGTAAATATTTTTTTTTTAAATTAGGGTCCTTTTTGGGGGACAAATTAGGAAAAAAAAAGTTTTGCAAACCTTTCTGTATCATATATCAAACGAAAGGGCTCGTTATAAAAATCTCAAACATATTTTTGTTATTATTGTAAAATAAATACTTTTGATTTTATTCATGAAAGAAGACGAAAATTGACCATTCCCTCCCGTGATCTTCAAAACTACTGTGGCCAACATTTTGAAAAAATACAAAATGTTGTTCATTGCTTGTAGATTACAGAAAGTTATCTTCTTTATATAGAATTCTTTATCAAATGAAAAAACTGCTACACTCAATATAGTACGTTCACTTACGGAAAATAGTCCATTTAAACACCACTAGATAGCGCTAGCAGTAGTTAACTCGCGTTTGACTGTGAGGATTTCAAATGAGATACCACAATTGAATAAAAACATTTGACTTTGGCATTGTACGGAACCCTCTTCACGCGAGTTCAACTCGCACTTGGCCGGTTTTTTTTTCATTGGTGGCGCTAGTTAGCCCGCTGGTTTGAATTCGGATTGGCTAAACAATAAAAACATAATTATGGAATTTTCTCTTTATTGAGAACACGAAATAGTTTCAACGTGGCACTTACTTGTATTATTTGTTTACTATTACATTACGACCCTGTATAGTCAGTTTGACTTTATGAATGTTCTAGTTCTTTGTAATTTAATGTTTGAAGTGTGTCTCACAAGAAACATCTGTGACCTAAAGGTGTTGGCTTATGTTTTATTTATTGGGTCAGGTCCATACTTTAACCATAAGTAGGTATTTTCTCCTTAAAAACTTTCTTTTTTACAAGCTTTGATTCTCTCCTTCACAATGTTTTGGACTCATCAGGATGGTGGTCTGTTCGCACTTAGAGCTTGTACTTCGAATATTCGTTTTATTGGAATAAGTATTCGCCTGTCTTACTACGAATATTCCGAATATTGAATGAAATTTGCGTTTTCGAACTACTTTCGACGCTACCGCTGCCTATATGTAGGTATGAAATTCAAAATTTCTACCAAAAAACGATTCAATTGTACTTATTTTCTGGCACTTCATCAAATAGTTGATATGGCATCGCTGGTACGATAACAGCCCTTTCATCGGAGTTGAAGGGTTTTTCTTAGGCCACTTATATTTATTATTTATTTTATTTTGTTTGGTGCACAAAACAGATCACAACCATTACACGATATAAAAGTAATAATATGACATGAGTAGTTGTGGTCTAAAGCATGCACACACAACATCGCCACGTGTTAGCCACAATGGTGTTATTGGAAAATTAAACAAGTGACACTGTGCCAAAAGTCACAGTGAGACCTTCCGAAAATTAAAAAAATATGATCATATTAGGAAATATAATTTATGTCTGCCGCCTGCCAAGCGTGGCGATTACGGCAAGACCCCCCATGGTTATGAAAATCATGAGGGAGGCCTGTGTCTTGCAGTGGACGTCAAGGGGCTGATGATGATGATGATGATATGTCGCTACTAGGTTAGTTGATGGCGCTAGTAGGATCATAGTAGCCGTTAAGGCGCTTAGCTACTAAAGCAGAGGTCGTGGGTTCGATTTCCACTGGGGGCCACCGTACATTTGTACAAACAGCCTCAGTCTGGGAGTGTTGTCATGCTTGTGACGTCCTTGCCTGGTTACCACAACACGGACTTCCATACAACAAACGTGACTTTTTTGCCGCTTTTTGCTCAATATTATTATAGACGCTTGAAATACTCAAATGTTCTATAAATAATGGTGCGGAACAAGTCCGACTCGCACTTTTGCCCAGCATGCAATACTGGAGGGTACATAACGTAAAACGAGTAAATGTAAAGTTAAAGAGTATACTGTGAGTGGAGATAGAAATAGTTGTATGAATCTAAACGATCATATTTCTGAATATAAAAACCGAACCAACTTTGTGTTTACTTTGAAGCGAATTCTAGTAAATCAATCTCTGTATCAAATTCGAAAGTCATATTACAAAAACAAATGATTCAAAGTTCCAAATAACTCACCCCCGGTTTCGCGTTAACTAACAAGTTGTTAATCTACCACAGCAGCAGTTAACAGTAGATTAAAAGCTTGTTATTGTTCGAGAAACCGGGGGTTAGCGTTTTCCAGATACTTCTGAATGCATATTCGAAGTGTAAACCAGCCAGTAAAGCAATCTATCACAAAATGATGACCCCATACACATGGTGCCCTTTAGCGTTTCAATCAAAACTGCCCTAATCCACCAAAAGACTCCAAACATGGCATCAAAAAGAACTTGAGGGCCCATCTGTGGCCCTGGAATCACTGATATATTTTACGACCTGTGATTTCCCATCAAAAGCTCTCGAGTTCAGATCACCAGTGAGCTAAGCTTGTGAAGTGCCTACAAATAACCTCCACATCTATGACATTTGTTTCCAAGCAGGGGTCAACCTGTGATGGTTGCTGTTGTAAGCGCGGGGCTCACTTGAACCCACTTAATCTGGCAGACCTCGCTTGGGCATATTTCTAATTCTTGCTGCATCTGTGACCGGTTTATTGGGGCGCTAACTCTGTGATGAGCTCGCGATTTTTATGTTGTTTGACAGTTGGAAATCAAACGTAAGACCTCATAGTTCTACTTTAACATCCCGATTCAATTGAGATTATAAAAACTTTACTGACGACATCAGTCTAGTCTGGCTTATAACATTTTAACGAGAAGTTGTTGAGAACTATCAGAAAAACTCATAGGAACGATATTTTACTTCACAGTTAGCGAGTGTTATTGCTACTATAACTTCAGAAATAATTCTATAAATAATTAGTAAGCAAAAGTCCTACTTAATAGAGATTGGTAGAGCGCGTAAAGCGCGAATTTCTTAAAATTATATAAACTCTGATAATTCGAAAAAAAAAGAAAAATTCATAGAACGAAAAAAAATAAGTCGGTGCCCAAAATGTTTGTGCTGGTCATGTGCAACTTGGCACCGAACCAATAATTAAAGGATTGCTCGCATCAAGCTTAATTTGCTGCTGCCCATTGACACATTCTCCAACTCCGAAAATCTTCGTCAGATCTTCAGCTAATTAAAATGGAGCCAATCGGTCTCTACACCTATTCAAACAAAATTAGATTATCGAAACCGGTTAGGATTTGGCGAAGTTATGAGTGAACATAACCAAGAGAAAAAAAAACATACAAGTAATATTAAGAAAGTTGGGGGTCCAGAGAGTAACACTAGCACCACCTAGGAAAAAAAAACATATCTTTTTTTACAGATCAAATTTGCAAAAAGTGACCGTGATTTTTAGGACCCACGACAAAGAACGTAGGATCACGAACCTGGGACTAGATAGCATTTATGCAAAAAACGGCGGTTTCTGGCGTTAACGCTATCTAGTCTTAGGTTTATTGCCTTAGGTTCACGGCCATGGGTCCGAAAAATCACTATTAACATGATTGACAGATTGTTTTGACACTTTTTGCTAATTTGATCTGTAAAAAAGATATGATTTTTTTCCCTCCGTGGCGCTATTGTGACCCCCTGGAGTTAAGAAGTTGTTGTAAGACACAAAATCTAAATTTTATGTTTTGCGCGTTTTAGAAGTAAGCTTCTATAATTCACTTGAACTAAATCGCTTTCACTTGACGTTAAGCTCCCGTTCCAAGCCCTCTTCCTGCCTACCCAAACATCTAAGGGCAGGATGGTATATTTAAATGTGATGCGAATTTCATTTTCGTTTTTATAACCGAATGTGCCCCTGTCTACTATTATGCGTTCTATTTTATTGGGGCCATATTTTTGATAATAATTCCCTTGATGTAATTGTAGGAGCGGTGTTGGCCAGTTATAGGATTGCTTCTCAAGCAAGGGATCTGTAAGTGTTCGAATCCCAGTTGGCTGTGGTAATACCGGGTGGCATTTTAGTCAACTGCCAAACTTTAAAGGGGCTTTTTACTCATAAATATAAACAACTTTTACTATGTGGCCAAACAAATCAGAGCAAAAAATAAATGAGCTGTTCCATACATAACATAGAAGCAGTACTGCACCAAATGTATGAAACAGCTGATTTATTTTTTGCTCTGATTTGTTTGGCCCCATAGTAAAAGTTGTTTGTATTGACGAGTAGAAAGATCCCTCAAAGTTTGGCAGGTGACTAAAATGCCACCCGGTATTAAGATACGATAGCATATCGCTCGGCTATATGCTATGGTATCGCTCGCTCTGTGGTTTTTCTAAAGCAGTTTTATCTGCACTTTAGGTCAAAAACAGGAGGACATAGGTACCTGCGTGTCTATATAAAAGCTGTAGTGGCATAGCGGTAGAACGCCGGCTTCACATTCGGGAGGTCGTGGGTTTCGTGAAGATGTAGCAATATGTAAAAACCACTCGCTAACGGTGAAGGTTTTTCTTCATGTTTTCATCTTCATTTTCGATGTTTTCATTGTGAGGAAACCTGAGAGTCGGAGGTGTTCATACCTCAGCGCTTGGAATTGCCAATCCGCGGTGGGCGCGCGTGGTGACGTCTACTGACTTACTAGACTAAGTGACTCTTTCTCTGAGAGAGGCCTGTGCCCATTGGATCGTATAAAATCGTATCGTATACACGTTTTTTATATGCAGCCTATATTATAGGCTACATAAAAAACGTATGTATCTACCAGCTGTCGTCTGCACTCTTAAAAAGATATAATCAGCCTCAAATCAATTTCAAGTACCAGTAGAGATACAGTAACGCGATAGAATTAAAAACAGTTTAGCATTTGCCCCTCGAATCGAGTAGTAGTGTGCCGATTAATCCGGCACCGACTTTAATGCCATTGTGTGATCGCACCCTAATTATAGCGAGAAATAGCAACATGTGTACGGCTTTTATTCACGGTTTTTATCTGGCTTTCTGTGGGTTCATGGCCTCGTGCATCAAGGAATTCCACGCTGGTGAAATAGTTTTATAAGTAGGGTGCAGTGGTCATAACATTGTTTTAATAGTACGTTGATTATTTACAGTATATGTCAATGCGTGAAGAGTAGGTTCTCTATTTATTCAACTGACGAAGCTGACGAGATCAATCTTAGGTCTGTTCTAAGTGCATCACAGAAGCGGGCTATACAATTTCATATCGTGGTATAGCATTGCATAGCTTCCATATAAAATCAAGCGCCTTGATTATGTAACTTTTTACGGTGGTAGCCCAGTGGGTAGAACAATCGACTCGGAAGGGAGAGACCCAGGTTCGATTCCCAGTGCGGGCATGTACCTATGACTTTGTTTATTTTCAAAGTCTGCAAATTTGTAGTAGAAATACCACACGCTAATGTGAAGGAAAACATCGTAAGGAAACCCGCGGATTGGTTGGCTTCGCACGTATTGACTTGTTTTTCCTGTGGGCTAGGCCGAATAAGCTTTTAGGATAATAAAGGTGCTGGGCAATACACCATCTATAAACAGTGTCCCAGCGTCCGAGTGGTCTCTTCACCCATCTAGGATGAGTGAAGGTGCCACTGGAAGCTGTATAAATCATCTCATAACGTAGATGCAAGGACACCTAAATCTGTGTGCAATAACTAAATATGGACTCGACTTTCTCGTACAATTTTATGTGTCTCAATATCACTGTCAGATATCCACTGAAAGGCTATATGTGTGATACATATTAGTTAAACCTCATCGAAACGACAGAGCTAAGCAAGCATTCCGCCTTTGCCCACAGGTACGTGAAAAGTTACATACGTGAAAAGTTACATGATCAAGGCACTGATGCACACACACGGGCGCTATACCTACAATTTTTATTTTTATATAGCCTAACCCTATATAATACGTCCCACTGCAGGGCACAGGCCTTCCCTAATAGAAGAGAGTGTATGTGCGCGCCGCCGAGGATTGGTACCTAATTTCAAGCACTGAGGTACGTGAACACCTCAGACACTCAGGTAACTACTGTTTTCCTTCACCGTTAGCGAGTCGTACTGCTACTACAACTTCACAAATGTACGTAACTTAGAAAACAAATTGGTAAATGCCGGGATGCGAACCCACCTACGCGTTTACAACTTCCACGTGTTGAAATCGCATCAACGTTTCCGTAGTACTTGCACCTCTTGAGGATCTTCACGTCATCGACTCGAATACATACTTATATTAAGTACCTAAGTAAGTAAATCGAGTCAATATCAACGTACGAGTACAATCAATCCAACTAAGTAAGAGAGTACAAATAGCGGGAAAAGAAATCTGTCGACACAGAAACTAATAAAGATTAAAGATATTTCATTACACATAATCCCTGTCGCATAATAGGCTTATAGGACGGCCAGAAGTTTCTGCGTATAAGTCACATTTGTCGCGATATATTGATAGAGAATGGTTAGGGGCTGGTTTTGAGCTACATGAGCTTATGGAATTCCCCTACTAATTTTAGGTGCTAATATTTAAATTAAGTCAAAAAATAAGGAGGTTCTGTCGCACTTATTAGATGGGGGGGGGGTACTCCAGTAAATAGACGATTAATATATTTACATTTGTAAAATACATACAGACTTATGTATTAAAACTCGTGCCCAGCAAAACCCTCTTAAGACGTAGTTAAAGCCGGTTTATGAGAGGAATTCCTGTTACAAACGAGCATTATCTCCGTCTTAACAGTGTTTTAGTGTGATAAGATAAGATAAGAATATTCTTTATTGTAGGTATACCGGAGAAAATGTTACAGAAACAGCAATGACAAAAGAAAAGATACAATTGGCGATCCACTTTTTATAAATAAGACTTTTTCCACGGCTTCAATTAGGTTATATTTATTTTATTATTATTAGTTATTTTTTCACTAGCCACCATCTTGAAATCCCCCATCTTTGCCCCTAGATCATCATCATCAGCCATTTGAAGCCCACTGCAGGACACAGGCCTCCTTCGCGGTTTTCATAATCATGAGGGGTTTTGCCATAATCGCCACGCTTGGCAGGCGGGTTGGCGATCGCAGTATGCGGTTAGGATCTCAGGAAGACGCTGCCCCCAGATGCCAGTTTATTATTTCACAAGTCACCATCTTCAAATTTCCCCCTTTTTGTCTCCAGATGCCAGGCGGGCACGGGCCGCTGCGTGGTGGACAAGGCGCACAGGAACCAGTGCCAGGCGTGTCGACTGAAGAAATGCCTTACTATGGGCATGAACAAAGATGGTGAGTATAATTAGTTAGATATAAATTGCGCCGGTTGGATAGTAATTGTCCCATTTCTATAATAATGTCAATAGTAACATCCACACAACACAATTACTTTTTCATGGTTACAAACTAGAATACCATTGTGAAGCAAACCATCGTAAGGAAATCTGAGTGTCTGAGGCATTCACACACCACAGCGCTAGCTATGTATGAGGCTTACCCCCGGTTACTCGTACACTAACAAGCTGTTTAACAGAACAAATATCTGTGTTGTCTAACTAACTAAACATCGCATTGTCTCATCGTTTTTTCCGTCGCCAATTTCACCCCTCTCATTAGGGATGGGGATGTTTGTATGGAATTACTCGGTTGTCTCACCTAATGTGTTTACGCCCAATTGATTCGTGTGTGTGACGTGCTGGGCGCTGCGCGGATTTGTTTGCACTCAGCGGATGGATTTTGACGTGTTTTGACGGGGCTTTTGTTAAGTACTTACTATAGGATAGGTAACATTGCGTGGGAACTGGGATCTAATAATTGTCAGTTTGAAAAGCGTTAAACTAATAAATTCATGGAGGAGGCCTATGTCCAGCAGTGGACATCTTGTGGCATCTTGTGGCTGAATGATTATGATGATGATGAATAGCCCTTTTCTGTAAACAAGTCGTGATTACCTAAATAACACAACAAAATGTTACTCGTTTTTGGCATATATTGTAAGTAAGAAGAGTAGAAAACACGGATATGTAATAAAAAGATATTTTTATCCTCAAAGTGGCGCCTGATTAAGAATAGCGTCACTCCATTTCCTTCCGTGGATGTCGTAGAAGGCGACTAGGGAAGTCAACTACCAGGAGACGGGCAGCAGCGTCTTCCTGAGATTCCAACCGCATACTGCGATCGCCAACCCGCCTGCAAGCGTGGCGATTATAGCAAAACCCGTCATGGTTATAAAAACCACGAAAGAGGTCTATGTCCTGCAGTGGGGGTCAAATGGCTGATGATGATGATCCTCAAAGTCAGTAAGTAAACAGGAATATTTGAGAATGTAAACACTTGTAAGTAAATGAACTTTAAATAGTTTACTAATAATTCACACGAACTGCCTGAACACTATCTTTGTACTTTTACTTACGTAACGTAGGAACTTAGAAATTTTTAAAAAGTCTCCAAAATAACTGATGAAAAAGCTCAAGCAAATCGGCGTACCGAAACCATTTGCGCATAACCAATTTAGCTCCGAACGCGCAAACTTGAAAAAAACACTAAACTAACAAACGTATGCACGACTTAACTCGAAAAATTAACTATGAACAAGCTTGCCATTCTTTCTAAGCCATAATTTGTATACGGGGAGGTCTGTACGCGTGCCGGGCGCGTGTCGGTTAAAAGGTCTGTGCTGTGATTGCAGGGTCGAAATTGGGCAACCCGCAGATAAAAATATCAGGCGAGTCATATGCGATGCGGATCTCGCGATTTGGTGTTTTGATGAAACTCCTTGGAAATAGTTTTAAAGCTATTAGATGCATTTTTTCATGCATTTTCGAAAGTTCGTGTCAAGAACTTTCGAAAATGCATGAAAAAATGCATCTAATAGTGTGACAAGAACTTTCCGAAAGGTGAACAAAATGTACCTACTTTATAAAATTTCTTGGTTTTATAACAATAGTTTATGACGAAGAGTGGTCACTTTTTTACGAAAAAAACGTCAACGTCAACTTTGCCTTTCAACTGCAGTCTCATGAACAGTTTAGATTTTATAACGATCGTTTAAAAACGATCCGATCTAAAGGGTTCCGTAGGTACCCAAAATTTAAGGGACCCTAGTACTAAGACTCCGCTGTCTATCCGTCCGTCCGTCCGTCTGTCACCAGGCTGTCATGAACAGTTGAAATTTTCACAGATGATATATTTCTGTTGCCGCTATAACAACAAATACTAAAAATATAATGAAATAGAAATAGAAAATGTTTGTCTTCAATATAGTAAGGCACAATAATCACTTATACTATAAATATTTAAGGGACGGCTCCCTTACGACAAACGTGATTTTTTTTGCCGTTTTTTGCTCGATATTAATAACCATGCACTAAGTTTGACATGCATTATCTTAGTTTTAAGTAAGTATATCTAAGTAGTTTCTATCAGACTATGAAAATTATATATTTTTTTAAGATCTGACGTGGTTCTAATTTTTTGTTTTGAAATAATCTATATCTATATACTAATAATAAATCTGTAAGGGTCGGTCATGGAGTAAGTTAGTTTGTTTTCAGAGATATTGTGTTTATAGGCTCAATATATGATACTGAAACTAATTTCACGATTTTTAGAATTTTTTTCTGTATGTGTGTATGTATGTATGTTCCTCCATAACTCTTAAACCAATTATCCGAATTTGATGAAATTTGGTATAAAAACATATAGACATCTGGGACACAGGATAGGCTATTTAAATTCTAGCTCCAGTTATGATAAGACGTGGCCCCCATACAAATGCTGCTTCGTAAAAATCGAAATGTACGCGAACGGAGTCGCGGGCACAGCTAGTAACAAATATTGTTATTACGTTTTTTGACCATTGATAATATTAACGGCGCTTTCGCGTATTTAAACAATTGTTATTCTACAATGGCGAAACATGCAGAACAAATATTTATTATTGTACCATCTATTAATACTCATGTTTCACAAATAAATATCTTTATCTTTGGTATATTTTGTGGGGCCACTACAACTACACTAAACCCTTTAGGGCTTAAGCCCTTTCACGCCGCTAACGAGGGCGGAGGTGGCAACACGCACTGTCCTCTAATCACAAAAACCGGCTAACAATGTGGTTTGACTGCCTGCGGCTAAAGGATTGAGTGTGAACGTACACCAAATCCCACTAACATTACTATAATTCCCACAGTCAAACCAAGCAAATTGTATGTAACAAGTTTGCAATACACGTTCGTTTATATCAATAAAAATACAGTACAAAATACAAGGAACATGTAAAGAAATCGTTGCGAAAATGGAAGATGATACAGAAAAAGCTTGAGGAGAATGGAAATGGAGGGGAATGAAGAGAATATGTAAGTTGGACAGAAATGGTGATAACTGAGCCAATGTTCACCATCATCATCATCATCATCAGCCATTTGACGTCTACTGCAGGACATAGGCCTCCTTCGTGGTTTTCGTAACCATGAGGGGTATTGCCGTAATCGCCACGCTTGGCAGGCGGGTTGGCGATCGTAGTATGCGGTTGAAATCTCAGGAAGACGCTGCTGCCCGTCTCCTGGTAATTGATTTCCTTAGTCGCCTTCTACGACATCCACGGAAGGAAATGGAGTGACGCTATTCTTAATCCGGCACCTCACGGCAAATGTTAGAGAGAGTAATCAGGGAAGATCGATGCTGAAGACGGTCGAGTTGGAACAGTAAAAATGCTGGGCCACTTGCTACGTGACGACAATTTTACAAATATCATAAAAGAAAGGTTGAAAAAAACCGCGCAATGTAGGGTTCCGTAGAAAGAGTGTTTTTTTTTATCTGGTTTACAGAACTAACAACTTCATCGGAGTCATCAATGTAATGTAATGTTTCAATGGATTTTGTACCAAATTTTACTTTTATAAGTTGATTGCATACTCGTTAACTAGTAAAGCCTACCTAGCCCTGATTCTTTTTCTTTTAAGTTCAATATATTACCCTGAATTTTTTTACGTTTCTACAATCAACCGTTTAGCCATGAGAGGGGGGGGACTCCCTATTCGGACAACAATTTGCGCTTTAAAGCTTAATATTAGGGGTTAAAGTATGAAATTGCCGTTTTATTGCAATAGGTTCTTTGAATTGACATAGAATCTTCATGGTTTGAGGTTTTCGAATGAAACTTTTTTCAAATGGTTTCTATGATGTTCTTTTTTTAAAAATGTGAAACATTTGAATATCGACTTTCAATTGTTTTTTTTATTCAATTTAGACAAGAAAGATGGATAATGCGAAAATTCGAGTGATTATGAGGCACCCATTTTTCGTATTTTTTTATTTTATTGATTTGACGCAAGTGAGTCAATATTGTGGGTAAGGTAACGTTAAACCATGCCGCTAATTCCTGGGTAGTTTGACTAGGGTCGGCTTCCACTATCTCTCTTAATTCATCGTTATTCACCTGTGTGGGCGGTCTTCCTCGTGGCTCGTTCTTTGAGTCGAAATTTCCATCACGAAAGCGTTTAAACCAAAATCGCACGGTGCGTTCATTAGTAGACCCCTCTCCAAACGCAGCATTGATATTGCGGGCTGTTTCTGCCGCATTAGTTCCGCGTCGGAACTCTTATTCAAAAATCACTCGAATTTTCGCAGTATCCATCTTTCTTGTCTAAATTGAATAACAAAAACAATTGAAAGTCGATATTCAAATGTTTCACATTTTTTAAAAAAAGATCATCATAAAAACCATTTGAAAAAAGTTCCATTCGAAAACCTCAAACCATGAAGATTCTATGTCAATTCAAAGAACCTATTGCAATAAAACGGCAATTTCATACTTTAACCCATATTATTTCGAAAACGGAACCCTAAATAGAAAAATGGTCTTCCTACACCCACAACCTAATCCGCCGTACATTTCTACAAATGGCCTGAGTCTGGGTGTATTTTCATGTTTGTGACATTGAGTTAATTGTGACGTCCTCTATATTTCACACATATTATTTTAAAACTAATAATACCTGTATGTAAGTATTTTATGATGATATTTTTTACTTTATTTACGTTTCTACAATAAGATCCCTGAAGATGATATAATTAGCTTGCCAGAAACGCGGTTCAAAAAATGTGTAAAGCCCGTTTTGTGCCAAAAGGGCTACTATAACATTAAAGATTATTTAGATGACAAAGATGTCTGTAATTAAATGCAGTTCAATGCATAGTATTAGGTTTTAGAATAATATGTAAACTCTGTGTTTTTTGTCCATTTGTTCTCCAAAATGAGCTAGATTTTGAAATGGAACTGTTTAGTTGTAACGTTCAATAAGTCACAGTTTCTGTGTAATTTTGAATAAAAAATTTTGAATTTCATTGTTTTGATCATTCTACTTATTTTTTTTTATCTGTAGGGAAAGTTCGTCTGCTACGGAGTACATAGTCGATAGTACATTAACCTGATGCATAATTTCTACTCAGTAAACGTTACGAGCGATTTTTTAACAAAAATACAATGATTGATCAGCTATAAACTGTAGCTACGGTTATTATTAATGTTGCAAAAAAGCGTTGAAAATTGATTAGAGGACATGGCTTACACTCAAACTAATCTGGCCCCAATTTCATGGAAAACTGTTGAATTGAGTTATTTTCATATTAAGTAAAACCTAAGTATGAAAACAGTACCTATGCCATTTGTATAACAAAATTAGCACTAAGACACTACTGCACAGCTTTTGTACCTAAAGCTAGTTTTTCTTACAACATACCTTTGGTTTTATTCTTTTTTTGTTGCACTAACCCATGCTGTGGACAATTAAAATAGGCCTCTAAATAGGTTTTTAATACCTTTGGTTTCTTTGATCGAACGGTGGCTGTGTCAATAATCAATTTCAAAAATTATTTGAGTTATTCCTGACACCCCTTTACCAAACCTAGCCAAGCAATATAATCCTTTGCGTACAACGCACAGCAAAAAATACTGTCCCTTCAAATGCGCGCTCCGCCCAGTATTTTAATGACGACGGGCAAGCAAACTGACAAATAATTTGCGCATAATTAAGCGAAAAACTACAAAGCGAGCGCCTCGAGGTGTTCCCGTTCAAATGAACGGTCGTCGTGGGATTTAACCGCAATGGTTTTGAGCTTTTATTTTTATTGCTCATAAGGTTGTGGCCATGTCATGAGCGGCTAGAATTGCATAGCTTACGGTGGCTTACGCCAAGTCACTGGATAAGCAAGTAAATAGATAAGGTACTTATTCAGAGATAAACATATAAATATCTGATTGACAGGCTTTACATTCATACAATTCGTCTATGGTTAACTCTGATAATGTCACGGTCGAAGCCGTTTTCGGACTTACTCACTGGATAGAGCTTACCGGTGTCAGATAGCGTGGGTGCAAACTAGCCTTACTCAGTTTGAAAATTATCCGACATTCAGCCACAACTGAATTTCTTTAAAATTCCACATCTTTAAAATTCAGAAATTTCGACCACAGTAAGTACATGTTTTGTCTAAGCCCAATCCGCAAACTTGTATAAAATGCAGCAAACTGAAGCCTGATACGGGATTTTATGCGAAGTCCTACTGAGGACGCATAAAATCCCGTACCAGGTTTTAGTTTGCCGAGGTGAGGATCCTATACCTACTCACTTTAATCTAACAATTAATTATATAGAACTAGAGTTGCAGTTCATAATGTAGGTAACAGTTTTGTTTTACGGCGATTATAGTATTTACTGTTTTGTTAAGAGTGTCTTGTGGCTACGTTGATTTCAAGTACCTATAAATTGACTGTGACATCCCGCCCTTTTCCTAGCCCCAGTACATGTATTGAAAACCTTGATAATTTTTATAATTGCTTACCACTGTCAGGCATTCTGTAATTTCCTTCAACTAGACAATCAAACAGAGGAAAGCGAAGGTAATGACGGTATGATTGATAGTAGGTACAGAACGTACTATTATGACTTTAAGTCATGATGGGACCAAGATACTTCATTATTGTTATCAACAAGCGGCTGAAAGAGTGACAAAGGGAGTGTGCCCTATAGTTTTTATATTTTATTATTTGTAGTAATTGAACCAGTTAGATGGTTATCTTGAGTTTGGTGTGTAGATTTTTTTTTTTGTAGAAGTCTCCTTACATTAATTATCGCTATTGAAAAGGATATTTTATTTTCAAAGAAAATTTATTTAATGAGCAACTAGATGTTAACGCCTTGTTGCAATACAGCATCATCGTCCAAAATTAATAAAAAGTCAGAATAAAACACGCAAGCACATAATTTGAATAATAATGGAGGAGGTTAAATAAATCACTTGGGAACAAAATCCATACACCGTTTCGAAACCCAATACAAACTTCAAACTTCCATTACTGCTGCGAATTACCATAACCTCGATCGACGACAATAAGCGCTGATCCAATTTAACACAAGAGAGAGCCAAAAAGAAGCGCACCGTAAATGAGGAAGAGTGGGGGACCGAGAGTTGCGCCTTGCGGCATCCACGTCTACCGCGGGTGCAGACCGCTCAGGCTCTATTATTTTGCCTTTATTTTTGAACCATGAATCGCAATCAGTCATTTAATACTTGAGTGTAACTGTAATCATTTTAACTACCTAAGATATTTAGAGTATTTTTTTCTGTTTTGACTTTATTTATTATGCACTCCTAACTAAATCAAGGCTCTTGCTTCGAGTAACTTATTTTAATAAAACAATAAAGCTTCATCATTTAAATGAAATGTTTATTAATGTAGACGCCTGTGCCAGACGATTGCTCCTTCAATAAGAAGGTATCGCTACTTTACCGTAATATAGGAGAACACTTTACTAAGGAGCACGAGGGTACTAGAGGTACTAATCCTCAGAAAAATTTCTTATCTGTGGTGTGAATCTACATTTTTTAAGTTAGATACAAATGTGTAATAATATGGTAAGTAGCATTGAAAAAAATAACATGTAAATTCACACAATATACAATCAGAATTGATGTCCCTAGTGCCTCCATAAATTCTTATTCCCCATTCTACGCAGTACTCCACACTTCTTATAAGAAAAGCGAAGTTGATACAGGATACATATAATTCTCTTCAGTACCTTTCCGCTGTTGGGTGTCAGCTTTTACCGCATAATTTTTTTGTTATTTTTATATTATTTATTGGTACAGGATGAGTTACACATAAAAATAACCTTATAGTAAAATATGCAAGTGAATAAGGTAAATTAACACTACCCTTAGAGTATCCACTGTGAAGAAAACTGATTGCAGTTTCCGAAGAGCAATGTTTTGTGGCAAGCTGGGAATGAGAAATAATATAAGGGTAAGGACGAAAAAGAGTAGGAGGTCGAGTGATGAGCCTTGCGGTATGCGCTTTTGGAATTTGTCTTTCGTGTGATCCGAATAAAAATGGTTTGTTACCTACTATATATACCTATTATAAGTTATTAATTTTATTAAATATAATTTAGTTTTTTGCACTAATAGCAAAAAATAATAGGTAGGTAAAAACATTTATTAATAATTATTCTTTTCATGTTTCATTATATTAACGCTAAATTGATTTGATTTGATTTGATTATATTAACGCTACATTGTTTGTTTTTGTTGGAGAGCTCAGCTCTGCCGTTGACCTTCGTTGCGTCTCTTATAGGTCCCGATTGAAAATTAGCGCTGCAGGCCATTGCTTTGCAATTCGCGAAGCATATACTGAGTTCGGGTACCTTTTTAGGGTTCCGTACCCGAAGGGTACCCATCTGTCCGTCTGTCTGTCTATCACCGGGCTGTATCAGTTGAAATTTTCACAGATGATGTATTTCTGTTGCCGCTATAACAACAAATACTAAAAACAGAATAAAATAAATATTTAAGGGGGGCTCCCATACAACAAAGGTAATTTTATTGCTGTTTTTTTGCTCGAATTAATAACGGCAATAGGTAGATGCTTGAAATATTCACAAAATATTACTTTCTATATTGTCTTGAAAAATAAATAATGAAATTAAAATAAAATAAATATTTAAGCGGGGCTCCCATACAACAAACGTGATTTTTTGCCGTTTTTTCTCGATTTTTTTGTTTAACGTTGTAAAGATAATGATTATGGTACGGAACCCTTCGTGCGCGAGTCAGACTCGCACTTGGTCGGGTTTTTATTGCCTTTTATAAAATAAACTTTATTTATAAAATAAACTCTTACTTACAAGTTTACTTACAAGTAAGAGTCTTACCCCCAGTTCCTCGTACACTAACACGCTGTTAATCTACTCTTAACAGCTGTCAATTGACCAAAGTGCATAAAAAAAAACCACTGACAGCTGTTAACAGTAGATTAACAGCTCGTTAGTGTACGAGAAACAGGGGGTTAATCTTGTTTATAAAAACACGATTTATTAAAACGCCGATTAAAATAGTCTGTGGTGGAGATTTTACAAGGAAAAGTCGTAACCACAGATTAAATAAACTGCCCCTTAGGAGTGCTGTAGAAGAATTGGGTTTTTATCAATAAGGCCGTTAAACTTCACATTTTATGGAGGTGAACAGGTAGCTATATTTAAGCACCTATTTTCTGAGGTTAACACGAGCACTAGACATAATAAAACTGAATTTGAATGGATATTTACTCGTTTTCCATTTTACAATTTCCCGACGTTTCAGTACTTTTGCAAGTTCCGTGGTCTCGGTAGACTGAGTTGACAGGCGTCTTTTTAAAATCATTAACTGTTAGGTTACTACCCTCGGCAAAAATTGTTAAGTTTCGTTCCATAAATATTTTGGCAATTTTTTTAATTTAAATTCGCGCTACAATAATTTTATATAAAGTAAAAAATACTGATTATTACCTAGTTATCGGAATTAAAATTCAATCTACAAAACAATTATTTTAGGTATATACAATGAAAAATATTGATTATCAGTTATTGAAATTAAAATTAAATCTACAGTCACACTTCTAGAAAGGGGGTCTCATGCACTTAAGCATTGGTTCCCATGCTGTAGCTATGTTTCAACCACGATCTGTATTGAAATTTCTCTACGAGTATTGCCTCGCGTATCATTCTAGATAAGAAACGGTCCTCTCGGTCTAGAACTTGAACTTTATCAAAATGAATGAAGTGGTTGGTGCCGCTGAGTGTATGTTCACTGACTAAGTGTATGTTCAGCTAAAGTTTGTTTCCTACCATAAGGACCAAACTCAGAAGGCTTATGGGCCCTCTGCCCTCCCTTATTACTTTAGCTTTGTATTATTTTGCCCCGAGCCATGTGCTCCGTGAAAGGGAGCCTTAATTCTGTTACACTTTGAGATGTCAACGCGCCGATCTAATTACACCAACTCTACGTAGCAGTCTGCACTTAGCGGGACAATGGCGCGTATTTCTAAGGCGATAAGAGTGAAAATTAAGCGTCTAAGGATGAGTTATAACTGTCTATGCTTTTGATGGAATAATCACGCTTATGGTAAAGACGTTGAGGAGCAAAATGAGTTGCTCTTGGAGGTCGATGCTTGTGGAATAGTCAAAAAGCTTGTGTGGTATGATAATCAAGTAAATTACGTTACTTTGCTGGTTTTGCCTAGATAATGAACCTGAATGATGTTGAAGATGCTATGTTAATATTATGTTTAAACATGATTTGATGGTTTCCACAGCTCCGTTTAATACACGGGCAGAAAATAAAAATGCCTCCTCGCCAACCTGTAGGCATTTATCCCCTGCCTATTCCAATCTCTGCGTTCTTTATTGACTGCCTTGTTGGTCTAGCGGTATCATGTCTGATTACCATGCCGGAGGTCGTAGGTTCGATTCCCACTGGGGGCTGCATTTGTACACATGGCCTCAGGACCAGGACAAGTGATTGTGTTGTGTGGAAGTTATTTATTTAGTAATTAAGTTAATAACTCTTCCTCACTTACTTGTAATTTTGTCGGTAGAGTCCGTTCATGTACACCCATCTAAGTGAATCCGGACCTACGTTAATAATGTGTTATAAACTTATAACTTCCTATTCACGAATGTTCGTATAGGTATATCGTCGTTCATATTGCAAAAGGTCACAAGTCAAAAAAATAAAATTTTAGTTTTTTTCATCGAAATAGTATGAACATTTGTAAATTAGAAGAAAATTAACGGAATAGTATGAAAATTACTAAATTAGAAGAAAATTAAGTCGTAATACACAGCCATGAAGCCGTGAGAGTTGAACCCATGACCTCCGGCATGGTTATCAGACTCGACACTGTTAGATTAACGAAGCAGTCGCTATACCAACGAGGGCGGTCATAAATTACTTAGTTTGAAAACTCTTCTTTGTTTTGCCACTCGGGTAAAAATAAGGCTAGGCGTCCGAGATTTCCTCGCGGTGTTTTTCTTCGTGAGCTAGGGCATGGACAATAAGCGAATACGAAGCAGAGTCAACAAAGGAGAGTAGAAGGTAGAGAATTAAAGATTCATTTGTAAAATTAAATGCTAATGGGACGATTTTGAGTTTTAATCCTAGACCGTCGGGTTTCTACGCGGCCTTAATCCGGGCTCTGCGTCGTACAGTCACAGAGAAAAGTCCTTGCAGCTAAATATCCTGCTATTTTACCGCAAAAACGGAACTGAGGGGTTAACTAGCGCCACTAATAAACAAAAGAGCGGGTGGGGCTGTGTCGGGTCATACAGCTGTTGGTTTAATATGAAATGTCTATAATAATAATAAATAATTGATAAGCCATTTATTTCCAAAATAACATTACATGCATAGATTTAGACTTACTTTTTTGATAACTTGCTATAAAATAAAAGGTAATTTTATTAAAATTCAAGCTAATTTAAAATTGAAAAGTTATAATGTCTATAGAAAAATTATATTTAAGTAAGCGCAAATTTTTAGCTCCAACTGCGTAATGTATTACGCGGCACTGGCGCCGTCTAGCGGCATGAATCAAGAGGATCTGAGTAACGGCTACTTTGCTCTACTCAACAATATACCTAAAACAAATTAATTTCACACGATATGCACCTAGTTACAGAGTTACAGCCCTCGTGGAGGCGACATTTTTTCGTTTTAGCAAGTGACCTACTACTGAACTGAAAGAGGTTTCACGTCAAAATCATAAGTATTAGGTTTTCGCAAAAAAGTGTCAAACAGAAATATTATTAAGATATCAACATACCCAATTTTATAACCAGGCCAGTTTTTTTGACCACTTGACCAGAAGACCATTTTTTTTATTTTGGGAAATATTAAATCTTAAGACGCAATGTTTTGTCCGAGTAGGGCGTCCCCCCTAGGGCACACCAGTAATTATTGAATGTTGACAATTGGGTATTTGACAAAATATCAAATGAGTTACTTTTAAAACGGAATTTTGTATGAAAATACTGGCTTATGACGTCACATTTCAGAGCACTCTTTATATGCTTAATCTATTTAAAAATTGTAATAACTAGTAATTGACTAAAAGAGATACATTTTCCGAGATATATTGTAATTTTTGTTTTAATCCAGCATGTGAAATAATTTATTATTGATCGTGTCAAATACCGTATTAAATTGTTTGAAATTATTTTTTATTTCTGTAAAAATTTCATCTTTTTTGTTCATGGTTCGGTCTGAAAACCAGCGCCGAAGCCCAGCTTTGGCATCATGCTAAGACTGGCCCATTTTTG
This sequence comes from Yponomeuta evonymella, assembly GCA_963969515.1. Classification (NCBI taxonomy): domain Eukaryota; kingdom Metazoa; phylum Arthropoda; class Insecta; order Lepidoptera; family Yponomeutidae; genus Yponomeuta; species Yponomeuta evonymella. Next base: position 4,113,995 of record OZ018366.1, on the reverse strand, counting down.
CCAACTTTGTATTGTTCTGTGGTTTATTAATTTGATCAGTGTTGAGTATTTTTTTTGTCATGTCAAATAAAGTTTATTCTTATTCTTGACTAGTGAGTGGGGTTCCTCTTTTCTAGTGTTAAAAGTTATGTACGCAACTGTACAAATTCCAACATCGCGTACCCCTAACACTTAACTGTTTATACCGGAGTTAAAGCTATGGAACCGACACTGATTAATGCGATTTTAATCCACGGCTAAAACCATTAAATCCAACCCTGCATTAACCAAAGCCTCCTCTGTATAACGACCTAACTACCCTCATTCGAACGCACAACATTCACCTTTAGCTTGCTCTGTTTAAAGACTGAATCGAACTGGGCAACTTGGGACAAATGCAATCCAAAAGATAGATCCGAATTTTCGACTTTAAATTCGAATGAATATGATTTTAAATCCAAACGATTCCGAGTTGAATTTTCAATTGCAGAACGTAAAAGACATTCCGGTGGAAAATGTACGAATTTACACTCTACTGCTAGAAGCTGAAATGTCAATTTACTCTGTCCCGTCTATTGGAATCAATAAACGTTAAGCCGAATCACTGTGACAGAAGTCGTTTTGGGAGAAGGACGGCGAATACGTACTTTTGTTGAGGAGGGAACGGGAGAGGTAGACTTTTGACAGATACGCTTTGAAGGGACAGATTTAAGGGATGTTCGGCCAGATGAGGCAAGCACCTGATCCTTATTTTGTGATTTTATTTTTCAATTACGGCTGGTGTCTTTTATGTCGCCCTTTTGGGGACGTTTTCTGAATTGATACTTTAGACTGCAAAGGATTTGACAACGTGCCTATAACCTATGTTCATCTTGAAGGTCCATTCTGGCGATAGAGCTCGACGTACTCATTGGCTACGGGTACCTACCTACATCGAATTGTCAAACCTAGGTAGGTAGGTTAATAAACTATGAATTACTGATAGTTTTATGAAACACGGCTCAGAAATTACATTCAAAACTTCTTCAAGACCACGTTCATCAAAAATATACTTACAATTTTATTACATTAACTAAAAATGTTAAATTGTGCGAGCGAGACAGCATGCTCCACGTAAGAAGAATCTTATCTTACATCGCATATTCTTTCTCCTTTATGTGGTCAGCATTATGGTGAATAAACATCTAGACGATTATTCCTTCAATCAAAGTGCATTTCCCGCTGTCTATATTAAAATATTAAATATGGTGTGTACTTATAACCATACGATAGAAGTGTAAACTTCTATTTTCTCTGTTTCTAAACTTTCTATTCAAAAAATTCTATTTAAACTTCTATTTTCGAAATAGAAAATAGTAGCTTAAATAAAATTTTCTAAACAGAAAATAAACTTCTATTTTCAAATTTTCAATAAAATTGTCCTCAGGATGGGTTAGTGCAACAAAAAGAATATAATCATAGAAAATAGAAGTTTAAATAGGCCACCACGAGTTAAACATGTTAGTTAATAAATTTTATTTTATTCCATTTCCAAATGGAAGCTTCACCGACCACCCGACCAACTGGAGCCGATTATACCCGATTGTAACGATTCTGTTTCACTCACTATTTAAAAACAGCACAAAGTGCGTCTAAAGAGGTTTTTACATCAAAAATATCGGAATGATTGACGAAAAAAATATAATCTAGCGACTGCGGGTGGAAGGACCGCCAAGGGACGTCCCAGGCAGACACACTTCGATCATTGTGTGCTGTGTATTATTAAGACAAGATAAAAACGCACCGTTGAAACGCAACGACTAATGAATATGAAAAAGAAGCCAGGATCATGGCAAGTGGCAGACCCTGGCATCTGCCAACGCCTAGGGAATACAGACGTAAGTTAATTAAAGTAATGTACCTCAAATATCGGTTTAGTTAGTTACGCTGACGAAAAACCGAAAGTTTCAGGCCGAATACGGTTCCATCCACCATGCCCGCTAGAACCCAACCCCCAACAGTTAACTCAACTATTCCCAGCCCCCTTTCACCCAGTGCACTATAAATCAAACGCCCCTCCCACCGCAGCCATCTTTGAGGTCTCATTTCCGGGATAAAGTGGTGGGGACAGAAGTCGCAGACTTTAATGGGGAAGGTGACAATGAATTAATGAATGATGATTTTTATTCAGATAAATACAGAAATATACAGAATTGTATTTCCGCCAAACGCATAACGGTTTGTTGGCAGATGCTCTCTTTGTTTTACAATTTCTGTTTGTCTTAAATTAGGTAATTAGGTACTAATACTAAAAACCCGTGCCAGGCGGAAATACTTCGACCAAATAGGGGATGTATTAGCAAAGGGCAAGATAACAAGTACCCGCGTGCAGGCAATGACTAATGAATGTTGATGAAGCGAAAGTGATTCGAAACCGAATTTGTAGGTTCTTCTAGGTAAGTTTTAAATGTACAACTGTAACTCAGCCCATACGACAGCATCGAGTCCACCAGTGTTCGATAGATAGAAATGACTTAGATAAAAAAAATTTAAAGCAACCCGTTGATGGTGCACCCACGATTCGTTTTTATCCCGCTTCAACGAATTAACTATCGAATAACCAATCACCTTGCATCTTCCTAAGTAGATTTTCGGAACCGTCTTTCTTCGTGTCTCTATTTTGTGGTTCCAGTGTCACGAGCGACAGAGATAAATGAGGCTAGTTCCCCGTGGGTTGGAGCGAGACGAGCGTAGCGGCAGTGGTTTTGGTTTAAGGATCACTTTGGTAGAGTGAACTGTAGTTTGAATTAAGTCTACCTTGTCTCTGCCTAATGTTATTGCAGATACGTGTGGTACATGACAAGAGGTCTTCGCACGATGGTTTTCTTTGCGTTTCAGTACAGACATAGCTCATAACTTATTTTGACTATTCTGTAAAATTGAATGCGTCAGAGCTTACGCATACTACGCTTAAGATTTTTCCCTGTGCCGATGACCTTGAGCGTTTGACACAGGTGTGCAGCACTTCAACATTTCACCGCTAGATGACACGACTGAATTAATTCCTAGTAGTAATCTCCATAGAAAGACGCGCGCGCGGCCGCACACACACAGTCTCATTCCCTTCGCGTAAGCACACGCCGCCAAACGCACACATATATAGCCGAATTTCGAACGCGTCGAGCGAGCCGAGCGGTTTCTACTTTTCTAGCCGGCTCGCCAGCCCGCCCGCGTACCTACGCGTAGATTGAAAAGACTTCAATCTAATGCTTTCTTGTATAGCATGCGCCATTACAAACAAAAAAGATAAAGGTAGGTACATCTCTTCAAAACTTATCTATGCTTTGTAGAAAGAATAGCTTTCAAACAAAAATCACATGTTCAGTACGTATTTGTTTATCTACCTACTTACGAAATAGTACATGTTTTTTCACAACCACAGGTTCTTATGTCAAAAAGTGAAAAAAAATCATCTTATCTTTTTTCAATAAAGTGAATTTGACTTTGATTTCACATGGATGTATTTCGGGACTCAGTGGCAAAATTGGAACGTAGGAAGCGACTTCCCCATATGAAATAAAAAATATATTTCAAATGCCAATTCCATGGAAAGTAGAAATTACGACCATTTTAATTGTTATCCGGATTTTACGTAGTTAGGGTTGTCACGCTCTCAGATAGTAATTTATAATCCGGATCTGATTTGATTTTGAAAAAAATATGTAAATACCTGGTGCCATTATTATTGATATATTAATTAAAATACTAACATGATATACATCGCATATAACAACTTTATGTACACGGTGTGACGTGAAGAATGTATATACCTACATAAAGTTGATCAGCGAAAAACAGCTAGATAAAATTGTTGTCCCATTTTGATGTTACTAACTTGAAATTTTCTATACGATTAGTTTTTTTGCTAAAACTGACGGAGAAAATCGAAAACTTGGAGAAGCTTCTTTTTTTTTTTTCAACGGCTTGGGATAATGGTAACACTTAGGGGTGGTCTTTTAAAACAACATAAACTCGTTGCATAAACCCTAGATAGGACGGTGACGTCAACAAATTTTTATGGCAAATTTAATAGTGCCGATTGAAAAGTAAACTTGCTTAAATTTTCAACCAACACCTAATGCAGGTTTTGCCACCGGGCCCCGCTGGTCTAGCGGCTGGACTAATATTGTATCAACTTTATAGTCACACAGCATTTGAATGCTAAAATAACTAGACGTGCGAAAATTCTTGAATTTTTGGTTGTTCTAATTTCGGTCTTATCAGGTGCTAAAAGATTTTCAAGTTCCACATATGGTATAAACTTGGAATTTTCCATCCTTACAGGGTGATCCCTCAATCCGATAAGAAAAATCTGACTTGGAAAATCCGGTCTTTACAGCTTTTTTGTCAAAGCCTGAGAAAACGGTAACATTACGGGGTAATCTCTGGCTCCGTTTTTGTATGAAAATTAGTATTGGAGGTTTTTGTGGTTACTGATGACTACTCTGCGCCATGTTTATAAGCTGTTTTCGAGGGTCCTCACGAATCGTCTTGAACGTAGGTTTGATGACTTCCAGCCTCCCGAACAAGCCGGTTTCCGAAAGGGCTTTAGTACCATAGACCACATCCACACGTTGCGGCAAATTATACAGAAGACTGAGGAGTATAATTTGCTTTGCGTTTGTGGACTATGAGAAAGCCTTCGATTCGATCGAGTTATGGACAGTGCTCGAGTCTCTCCAGCGTTGCCGTATTGACTATCGGTATATCGAGGTGCTGGCTGAAATGCTTGTACAACAGTCCACTATGACCACAGAACCACTATGTCGGTCCGAGTACAGGAACAGAGTTCGGAGGCAATTCCATTGAAAAAGGGCGTAAGACAGGGAGACGTTATCTCTCCAAAAATGTTCACAAACGGACTGGAAGATACCTTCAAGCTTCTGGAATGTCAGGGACGCGGCATCAATATCAATGGCGAGTACATCACTCACCTTCGATTTGCCGACGATATAGTAGTCATGGCAGAAACGATGGAAGACCTCGGCATAATGCTCGAAGACCTCAGTCGAGTTTCCCAACGGGTGGGCCTTGAAATGAACATGGACAAAACGAAGGTCACATCGAATACTCGTTTCGTGCCCACCCCGATAACATTGGGGAACTCGACTCTCGAAGTTGTAGACGAATACGTCTACTCAGGACAAACAGTCCAACTAGGCCCGTCCAACTTTGTGAAAGAGGTCAATCGTCGAATCCAACTCGGCTGGGCAGCATTCGGGAAACTTAGAAAAGTCCTTTCGTCTAATATACCTCAATCGCTCAAGACAAAATTATACAACCAGTGATGACTTATGGCACTGAAACGTGGTCTCTCACTATGGGCCTCATAAGAAAGCTCAAGGTCACGCAACTAGCTATGGAAAGGCCTATGCTTTCTCTACGATATCGAATCAGAAATGATGAGATTCGTAGATGAACGAAAGTCGTCTACATGGCCGAAAAGTTCTCGAATGAAGACCACATATCGGCAAGCGCAGCGTAGGACGACCAGCCGACAGATGACCTCATCCAAGTGCCAGGAAGACGCTGGATGAAATCCGCTTCCAACCGGTCTTTTTGGAAATGCATGGAGGAGGCCTATATCCAGCAGTGGACTTCTTGTGTTTCCATGACTCAAGAGGTTTATTTACAAAAGCTGTTGAAAATCTTTAAATATAGTGTAAAAATACTGAGGATTATAAATATTTTAAAAGAGTGGAAATTTTGATAAATTTGAAGCTTGGATTAAGATTTTGGCTCAAAATCTTTGAATTTAAATCATCGACTTTACGCAATTTTTTATTTTATTTTACACTACGCGCATTCACTGAAGCGGTTTTAAAAGGGTGAATATGTGTCATCGCTTCCGTGCCTGTGTGGCCACATAGTCCATTAAGCGAATCTGACAGGAGTATTTTTTTTCTATGGTATAACACAAACAAAATAATAAAAATTTTAAGAACAAAAGCAAAATAATTTATTTTTTACAGAAGAAAAAAAAACATTTCAAAATGGATATTGACCAAAGAAATAAAACAAAAATTATGAAAATGGAAAAAGACTTCGTTGCTAAGGATGTTGGCAAAAGAGCTACAAATGGATTTGAGTGCTTATTTGGCCTGCATCCTTGTTTCAGCACAAAGACTGATAAATATAATTATTAATAAACAGTGCCGCCTCGTCTTAACTTATATTGGTATATTATAACAGATTTATCTGTTGATAATCGTATTAATAGTGTAATTCATACCATTTCTATTATTTCATTCCAATAGCACAGGAAACATACAGCATTTAAGTGATTTTTGTCATTAAAGCTGATAGTTAAAAACTATTCATACCATAGTACAGGGAATTCTAGTTTGATTGCGTTGTGTGGACGTTATTATTATTATTATAATTTTGGAACTCCCCACCGACGAATATTTTCAAGATACATTAAACTATTCATTGTGACACTTAAATAAAAATATGTAATATCGGTAAACCAGGAACGCAGATTTTTATTTAATCTATTGTGTGATACAGTACTTCTATTTCTATTTGGTTACTTTTTGTTACACTTTTCCTTTTTGTTAAGGTTTCAGTTGTTTTTTTTTTTTGTTACGTGTACTACTTTCTTTTGTTGTCATTATGATTACGGAACCCAAAAAATATTATGAGCGTTAAATTATATATTTAAATTACGTTGTACCTAAAAATGAGCATCGAATAAATCATGAATAAAAAAACCCGGATTTTGTGACAACCCTAGCAAAAACAATTGAATAGGATCAACTTATACATGTCATGGAAGTGTGATTTATATTACATGTAGGGAAGGTAAAGAGCATAATTATTGCAGTGTAGATAACTTATCCCAATACGGCGGAATTTCGAGAAAATAAAAAAACTAAAAACAAGTACACATGTATATAAATTATAATTGCTTTAAAATTTTTAGCATTACGCCTTTGATTCTTCTAACAATACTTCCGCATGTACAATAAAATGCGTGATAAAAATATACTGCGTTTTATTTTATAACAGAAAAACATGTCAGGCAGATAGAAAAAAAAATTACAGACGAAATCTACACAGATTCGTTTATGAATCAAGTATTATTCGTAACGCCAATCGAAGTTATTATTTACCAACACATTATTTACCGCCTATGTACCCTACAATCTAACGAGGAGGCGAAGTGCGAGCGCGAGGACTGAAACAAAACTCCATCAAACTAAAATGAACCTTAAATGCTAGGTTTTAGAGACTACAATACTCGAGCAGAAAGTCTGGCCGCGTGCGGCCGACCTAATCGCGACAATAAATGGATTATAATACATAGGTAGTTAGGTTTCATTTTTAGTGAACCTCGCTTTTACCGTGATTTAGGCACAAATAATAGAACGATGTTTCGCTTAGATTCATAATGTTACAATAGCTCGGATGGGAAGAGGCGTCCCTTGAGCGACAGAGAGCTTTTGGTTCGAATAATGATTATAATAAATGATCGGTTTCCTTTTTACTTTTCTTCTTTTTATTTTCTTTTTTAGTTATTTACTTAATTAAAAAAATACAGGAAATGGGAATTTACATTTTATGTTTTTCTAACGATTGAAGCTCGATCACTACTACAAAAATCAGTCCCCGTGCGTTGGTCTTGCAAAAACTCGAAAATGTCTCCACCGATTGGACTAATAGGTATATAATATTTTTTGTTTTGTTCGGACATGGGACGTGGGGCGAGGGCGCGGAAAAGACCCATCCCTTCAGGATTCTGTTTCATAGAACTACAATTCATTGTGACTATGACCGAAAGCCGATTAACCCACAGATTAACAAATAGACTCTGCTGCGCAGTGTACCTCGAATTGTCATAATAAACTACGAAATTATAGTTTTATGAAACTTGACCCAGTACATTTTGTACGAAAGTGAATTGGAAAGATGCGGCGTCTTTTTCGGTCCCTCACCCCACGTCCTTGGCCTACAATCGGTAATTTTGTATGAGAATTGCTACTTTGAATTAATTTCACTATATGGCGCTCGAGGTGAACTTTGGAAGGTTGATTTATGATTGATGAATCGCTTATGAAAAGTTACAATCAAATCAATGGTGATGCGAAGAGCGCCTGGTCACAGACAACATGCAACGAGTAGCTGGGCTTTTCCTCGTAAGGCGTAATGTGATAAATTGATGAAAACGTTTTTTCTGAATGAGTAACTATTGTTCCTGTTAGTTTTAAACGTGAACATACAATATTTTGATATTGCCCGTAAGACTGTATAAGCTTAAACGTAATCCACTGCGCATTTAAAATGGCACATAAATTCTTAGGGCATTCTTACGGAATATATTTACTCATAGAAGGCGTAAGGTTATGACAGTTGTCATACATGCCATAGGGAATCGAGGAGTTAAATTATATCATATATTAATTTCAAAGGTCTGCCATCTTAAGGGGCTACAGTGTGCTGGAACTGGCTAGCAGACGTTTTTGAATCGCTTGTGACATCCTCTAGGAACATGGCAGACCGTTGAAATTAATATATGATATAATTTAACTCCTTGATTCCCTATTGGATGTTTGACAACTGTCATAACCTTACGCCTTGTATGAGTAAATATATTGCGTAAGAATGCTTAAAAAAAAGCTAAGAATTTATGTACCATTTTAAATGCGCAGTGGATTACGTTTAAGCTTATACAGTCTTACGGGCAATATCAAAATCTTGTATGTTAATGTTTAAAACTAACAGGAACAATAGTTACTCATTCAGAAAAAACGTTTTTATCAATTTATCACATTACGCCTTACGAGGAAAGCCCAGCCTACTCGTTGCCTGTTGTCTGTGACCAGGCGCTCTTCGCATCTCCATTGATTTCATTGTAACTTTTCATAAGCGATTTATCAATCATAAATCAACCTTCCAAAGTTCACCTCGAGCGCCATATAGTGAAATTAATTCAAAGTAGCAATTCTCATACAAAATTACCGATTGTAGGCCAAGGACGTGGGGCGAGGGACCGAAAAAGACGCCGCATCTTTCCAATTCATTTTCGTACAAAATGTACTGGGTCAAGTTTCATAAAACTATAATTTCGTAGTTTATTATGACAATTCGAAGTACACTGCGCAGCAGAGTCTATTTGTTAATCTGTGGGTTAATCGGCTTTGCAATGTACATCGAATTGTCATAGTCACAATGAATTGTAGTTCTATGAAACAGGCTCCTGAAGGGATGGGTCTTTTCCGCGCCCTCGCCCCACGTCCCATGTCCGAACAAAACAAAAAAATATTATATAGCTATTAGTCCAATCGGTGGAGACATTTTCGAGTGTTTGCAAGACCAACGCACGGCAACTGATTTTTGTAGTAGTGATCGAGCTTCAATCGTTAGAAAAACATACAATATAAAATCCCAATTCTTGTATTTTTTTATTTAAGTAAATAACAAAAAAAGAAAAGTAAAAAGGAAACCGATCATTTACTAGTATTCGAACCAAGAGCTCTCTGCCGTTCAAGGGACGCCTTTTCCCATCCGAGCTATTGTAACATTACCAACCTAAGCGAAACATCGTTTTACTATTTGTGCCTAAATCACGGTAAAAGTGAGGTTCATTAAAAATTAAACCTAACTACCTATGTATTATAATCCATTTATTGTCGCGATTAGGTCGGCCGCACGCGGCCAGACTTGTTGCTCGAGCCTTGTAGTCTCTAATTACTAGCATTTAAGGTTCATTTTAGTTTGATTGAGTTTTGTTTCACTCCTTGCGCTCGCACTTCGCCTCCTCGTTAGATTGTAGGGTACATAGGCGGTAAATAATGTGTTGGTAAATAATAATTTCGATTGGGGCGTTACGAATAATACTTGATTCATAACCTTTGAGTGAACCAAGCCGAATTACAGTACTTAGTATTTCCGCACCGCTCACTTCCGTAGCGACAGAAGAAGATAGCGCTATCGAACTCGGCTCGGTCGTTCCCATCCGGATATATAGAAAAATATTTTACATATGTAGTTATATGAATTGTGTCAATAATGTTATGTTTAGAACCTTTTCTAAACATACAAAACGAATCTGTGTAGATTTCGTCTCTGAATTTTTTTTCTATCTGCCTGACATGTTTTTCTATTTTAAATAAAATAAAACGCTGTATATTTTTATCACGCATTTTATTGTACATGCGGAAGTATTGTTAGAAGAATCAATGGCGTAATGCTAAAAATTTTGTAGGAATTATAATTTATATACGTGTGTAGGTACTTGTTTTTAGTTTTTTTATTTTCTCGAAATTCCGCTGTATTGGGATAAGTTATCTACACTGCAATAATTATGCTCTTTACCTTCCCTACATGTAATATAAATCACACTTCCATGACATGTATAAGTTGATCCTATTCAATTGTTTTTGCTAGGGTTGGCACAAAATCCGGGTTTTTTTTATTCAAGATTTATTCGGTGCTCATTTTTAGGTACAACGTAATTTAAATATATAATTTAACGCGCATAATATTTTTTGGGTTCCGTAATTATAATGACAACAAAAGAAAGTAGGTAAGTTTTTTGTACACGTAACAAAAAAAAACAACTGAAACCTTAACAAAAAGGAAAAGTGTAACAAAAAGTAACCAAATAGAAATAGAAGTACTGTATCACACAGTAGATTAAACAAAAATCTGCGTTCCTGGTTTACCGATATTACATATTTTTATTTAAGTGTCACAATGAATAGTTTAATGTATCTTGAAAATATTCGTCGGTGGGGAGTTCCAAAATTATAATAATAATAACGTCCACACAACGCAATCAAACTAGAATTCCCTGCACTACAGTATAGATAGTTTTTAACTATCAGCTTTAACGCCAAAAATCACTTAAATGCTGTATGTTTCCTGTGCTATTGGAATGAAATAATAGAAATGGTATGAATTACACTATTAATACGATTATCAACAGATTAATCTGTTATAATATACCAATATAAGTTAAGACGAGGAGGCACTGTTGATTAATAATTATATTTATCAGTCTTTGTGCTGAAACAAGGATGCAGGCCAAATAAGCACTCAAATCCATTTGTAGCTCTTTTGCCAACATCCTTAGCAACGAAGTCTTTTTCCATTTTCATAATTTTTGTTTTATTTCTTTGGTCAATATCCATTTTGAAATGTTTTTTTTTCTTCTGTAAAAAAATAATTATTTTGCTTTTGTTCTTAAAATTTTTATAATTTTGTTTGTGTTATACCATAGAAAAAAAATTATCCAGTCAGATTTGCTCAATGGACTATTGGCCACACAGGCACGATAGCGATGACACATATTCACCCTTTTGAGACCGCTTTAGTGAATGCGCGTAGTGTAAAATAAAATAAAAAAATGCGTAAAGTCGATGATTTAAATTCAAAGATTTTGAGCCAAAATCTTAATCCAAGCTTCAAATTTATCAAAATTTCCACTCTTTTAAAATGTTTATAAAAACCTCTGTATTTTTACACTATATTTTAAGTTTTCAGCAGCTTTTGTAAAGAAACCTCTCGAGTCATGGAAACACAAGAAGTCCACTGCTGGATATAGGCCTCCTCCATGCATTTCCAAAAAGACCAGTTGGAAGCGGATTTCATCCAGCGTCTTCCTGGCACTTGGATGAGGTCATCTGTCGGCTGGTCGTCCTACGCAGCGCTTGCCGATATGTGGTCTCCATTCGAGAACTTTTCGGCCCCATCGGCCATTAGTTCTGCTTGCTATGTGCCCCGCCTACTGTCACTTCAACTTAGTAATCCGCTGGGCTAAGGTGACTTTCGTTCCTCTACGAATCTCATCATTTCTGATTCGATATCGTAGAGAAAGCAAAGGCCTTTCCATAGCTATTTGCGTGACCTTGAGCTTTCTTAGGAGGCCCATAGTGAGAGGCCACGTTTCAGTGCCTTAAGTCATCACTGGTTGTATAATTTTGTCTTGAGCGATTGAGGTATATTAGATGAAAGGACTTTTCTAAGTTTCCCGAATGCTGCCCAGCCAAGTTGGATTCGACCTCTTTCACAAAGTTGGACCGGCCTAGTTGGACTGTTTGTCCTGAGTAGACGTATTCGTCTACAACTTCGAGAGTCGAGTTCCCCAATGTTATTGGGGTGGGCACAAAACGAGCATTCGATATGACCTTCGTTTTGTCCATGTTCATTTCAAGGCCCACCCGTTGGGAAACTCGACTGAGGTCTTCGAGCATTATGCCGAGGTCTTCCATCGTTTCTGCCATGACTACTATATCGTCGGCAAATCGAAGGTGAGTGATGTACTCGCCATTGATATTGATGCCGCGTCCCTGACATTCCAGAAGCTTGAGGGTATCTTCCAGTCCGTTTGTAAACATTTTTGGAGAGATAACGTCACCCTGTCTTAAGCCTTTTTTCAATGGAATTGCCTCCGAATTCTGTTCCTGTACTCGGACCGACATAGTGGTTCTGTGGTCATAGTGGACTGTTGTACAAGCATTTCAGCACCTCGATATACCGATAGTCAATACGGCAACGCTGGAGAGACTCGAGCACTGTCCATAACTCGATCGAATCGAAGGCTTTCTCAAAGTCCACAAACGCAAAGCATAATGGCAAATTATACTCCTCAGTCTTCTGTATAATTTGCCGCAACGTGTGGATGTGGTCTAATGGTACTAAAGCCCTTTCGGAAACCGGCTTGTTTGGGAGGCTGGAAGTCATCAAACCTGCGTTCAATACATGGCGCAGAGTAGTCATCAGCGACCACAAAAACCTCCAATACTAATTTTCATAGAAAAACGGAGCCAGAGATATAAATCAGAATTTTTAAATTTTTAGGAGCCAGCTTGAAATTTGACTTACGCCATTTTGTAAAAAGTAAGTTAACGTTGTCATCCAACCCAAGGTCTTATTCAACATTTGTTCGACAAGACTACCCCGTAATGTTACCGTTTTCTCAGGCTTTGACAAAAAAGCTGTAGAGACCGGATTTTCCAAGTCAGATTTTTCTTATCGGTTTGAGGGATCACCCTGTAAGGATGGAAAATTCCAAGTTTACACCATATGTGGAACTTGAAAATCTTTTAGCACCTGATAAGACCGAAATTAGAACAACCAAAAATTCAAGAATTTTCACACGTATAGTTATTTTAGCATTCAAACGCTGTGTGACTATAAAGTTGATACCATATTAGTCCAGCCGCTAGACCAGCGGGGCCCGGTGGCAAAACCTGCATTAGGTGTTGGTTGAAAATTTAAGCAATTTTACTTTTCAATCGGCACTATTAAATTTGCCATAAAAATTAATTTACGTCACAGTCCTATCTGGGGTTTATGCAACGAGTTTATGTTGTTTTAAAAGACCACCCCTAAGTGTTACCATTATCCCAAGCCGTTGAAAAAAAGAAACTCATGGAGACCAGCTTCTCCAAGTTTTCGATTTTCTCCGTCGGTTTTAGCAAAAAAACTAATCGTATAGAAAATTTCAAGTTAGTAACATCAAAATGGGACAACAATTTTATCTAGGTGTTTTTCGCTGATCAACTTTTATGTATCTATATACATTCTTCACGTCACACCGTGTACATAAAGGGCGATTCCGCTATAGACGATTTCCGACATAATTTTTTTAATCACGCTATTATTTGTTTTTTATGTTATTAGTGCAAAGAGAAAAGTCTAAATTTTATATTAAATCTATTTTTATTTGATTTTACTCCATATTTGATTTTTTGGCGCGTTTGAAAATATTACCATTCGAAGAGTTGGTACAAATTCAAAAGTCATACCTAGCAACACTGGCGCGAAACAGCTGTTACTGACAGTTTGAGGTTATATTTTACCGGCTAAACGTGAAGTGATAATATTAATTTATGCTTTAGTTCCAAAAAATGTAAGTATATGTTGTTATTTATTAAGCAATTGACTGCTAGTTAATAGCTAGTTGACTTGTTGCACCCGCGATACAAAAGATATAAAAGTTTACTTTTTTCATAGAAATAAAGAACTAACATTCTGAAATCTTACAAAAGTAAGAAAATATCTAAACTAAACTTAAATTAATCGTTTTCAAGAGTGTAATGATTGTAAGTTTAAAACTAACGATAACTTAAATTGGTTGCACCCGCGATCTTCACGTCAGATCGCGGGTGCAACTTTTTGTCACTTAGCCTTTTTGTGTGTTTATTTACATGTTTTGTTGTTTTGATATGCTTTGAATAATAATATATGCTGAATACTATTGATGATATATATTTAATATGTGTATTTATATTATATTCTGTATGTTTTACAGAAATATCGGTTAAAATGACAACAGAGCAGCACAAGGAGACTGCTTCGCAGAAATATAGGCGGAGATTAAAAGAAAATGCTGAGCTTCATGCCGAACACCTCCGTCGGGAAAGGGCTCGTGATACCAAACGGAGAGAAGTGATGAAAAGGAAAATGGAGACAGATGTAGATTTGAAAATATTGGCTAGAATCAGATCCAAAGAAAGAATGCAGGCAACTAGAAAACGGCGTAAAGAAGAACAAATTAAACAAACATGCACTAGATACAGCAGTCCTCGCACACTAGGGAAGGCTGTGGCAAAAGTAAAACGTAATCTTCCAGCCAGTCCCACCAAAGCGGTGGAAGTTGTAAAAAAAATTGCTTCTGAATTCCAAATTGCTGCATTTGAAAAAAACGATGCCCCTAAAGCAGCGCCTCGAAAGCTAACGGATGAAGGGAAAAAACTAATTTGTGACTTTTATAATAGGGATGACATAAGCAGACAAATGCCTGGCATAAAAGATGTGAAAACAGTCAAGTCCGATACGGGAACGAAAATGCGAATCCAGAAAAGAACAATGATTATGAGCATTAGAGAAGCCTTCGAAATTTTTAAAGAGACTTATCCCGAAATGTCTGTAGGCAATACGGTTTTTTATAATGAGAGACCAACGTACATTCTGCCGATTAACGATACTCCTCATAATGTTTGTGTATGTACAACTCACTCAAATTATATTAATCTCCTTCTCGCTATTTCGAAACATGCGACAGACTTTCCCAAAACTCACCAAGAGCTTCTGAAACAGGTATCTTGTAGTATCAACAATGAAGACTGCATGTCCAGTAATTGCGATGCATGTAAAGAATCCAATATTTGGGATATTACTCTAGATTCCAATCCTTGTGTTAATTGGAAGGCCTGGATCTTTCAGAATCAAAGACCAAAACAGATCGTAATGAGCAAACCTTTCAATGAAGCACTTGATGAACTACATGACAGCACTGGTAAATTCAAGCTACATTCTTTTGTTAAAAATGTACAGTCTGATTACTTTCAAAACGCAAAAGAAGGCCTGACCAGTGAGAAAGCTGTGGTACAAATAGATTTTGCCGAAAATTACGCGTTAATTAGCCAGGATGAAATACAATCGGCACATTGGTCTCATGCACAAGTCACGCTTTTCACGTGTTGTATTTGGACTGCCGAAAAACTTCATTCATTGGTCATAGTAAGTGATGAACTATGTCACAATAAATATACTGTGCATCTTTTTCTGCAAAAAATATTTGAGTACATCAAGTCGGTCTCTGATACCATTACATTTTTGTACATCTTCAGTGATAATTGCGCCGCTCAATTTAAGAATCGATATGTAATGGCAAGTATGAATTCACTCAAAGCAGAATATGGATTTAATCATCTTGAGTGGAACTTTTTCGCTGCCTCCCATGGAAAAGGTGCTGTTGATGGAATTGGTGGAAGTGTCAAAAGATCAGTGTGGATCGCGGTTAAGTCCCGGAAAGCCATCGTCAACAGTGCCCAAGAATTCTATGATTTAGCAAGCAGTCTCTCTAAGAACATCTTCTTTAAATTTGTAGCAAAAGAAGAAGTTAAAGAAAAGATAGTCATGTTGGATGATCAATGGGAAGGACTGAAAAATATACCAGGCATTCAATCAAAACATTTCTTCCAATCTGAAGAGGCTCATAGCATTTCTGTGGCGCGCACCTCACTGTCTCATTCTAAATGCACTTTGGCTTTGAAGTCGCCAAAAACCACCACTAATACAGAAAGTGATTGGACCGATGATGATTTGGAACCTATTAAATCGTTATTGCCCCATAAAAAGAGATTGCGCGTTTCTGATGTTTATAGTTCTTCAGACACTGATTCAGACAATGAATTTATAAATGACGAAAGTCCATCAACGTCTTTTCAAGCTTCAAAATTATCACCAGGAGCATGTCCTGAAACTGCTACTGTTCAAGCTGCTGTCTTACCGAAAGATATTTGCTCTGGTTTGTATGTGCTCGTACAATTGCTCTGCAAAACCGGCAAAAAAATTACTCAATATCGTTACGTGGGCTTGTGTCAGAGCGATATGGATGAAGATGGAGACACCAGAGTACAATTTATGACGACGATTGATGGCAAACGTTTCACAGAAATAGTTAATGATATAGCAGACGTGCAATTTGAAGACATTATCGCTAAGCTGGAAGCGCCGCAGAAAAAAACTGATGGAAATAATATGTACATAGAATTTTCGAGGAATATTGACGTATTTGAAAAGAAATAATTAACATAAGCAACAACCAAAGTATACTTATTAGTATTTAACTATGATTTGATCTCTCACATTGTTCCTATTAAGTTAATTTGATGTTTATCTTTACTTAAATAAGACGGGTTGCACCCGCGATAATTTGATGTTGCACCCGCGATTATTTTAAAAATTAATAATTCATTGTTTATTTTTGTTTTGTTTATAGTTTTTATTTTATGTACTTCGTTACTTAAACACCTTACAAAATATTACAGCATAAAATATTAAATGTATCACAATTAACAAAATTCTGCGTTTTTTGTTCATGATCTGGAAAGGTTGGGCCAAATTTGTTGCACCCGCTATAGCAATTTGAACCTTCCTCCTGGCTTTTAAAATGTTATTTTAAAATCTATGTTAACTAATACAAAGTGAAAATATTAAAATGTAGTCTTTTAAAGATTAAATTCATTAAAAATGTTTTTTATTCAACTTCAAGAAACTAAAACATGTGTCTAAATGTTGCACCCGCGATAATGGAATCGCCCTAAAGTTGTTATATGCGATGTATGTCATGTTACTATTTTAATTAATATGAATAATAACGGCACCAGGTATTTACATATTTTTTTCAAAATCAAATCAGATCCGGATTATAAATTACTATCTGAGAGCGTGACAACCCTAACGACGTAAAATCCGGATAACAATTAAAATGGTCGTAATTTCTACTTTCCATGGAATTTGCATTTGAAATATATTTTTTATTTCATATGGGGAAGTCCAGCAGTGGACTTCTTGTGGCTGAATGATGATGATGATGATGGGGAAGTCGCTTCCTACGTTCCAATTCTGCCACTGAGTCCCGAAATACATCCATGTGAAATCAAAGTCAAATTCACTTTATTGAAAAAAGATAAGATGTTTTTTTTTCACTTTTTGACATAAAAACCTGTTGTTGTGCAAAAACATGTACTATTTCATAAGTAGGTAGGTAAATAAATACGTACTTACTAAACATGTGATTTTTGTTTGAAAGCTATTCTTTCTACAAAGCATAGATAAGTTTTGAAGAGATGTACCTACCTTTATCTTTTTTGTTTGTAATGACGCATGCTATACAAGAAGGCATTAGATTGAAGTCTATTCAATATACGCGTACGCGGGCGGGCTGGCGAGCCGGCTAGAAAAGTAGAAACCGCTCGGCTCGCTCGACGCGTTCGAAATTCGGCTATATATGTGTGCGTTTGGCGGCGTGTGCTTACGCGAAGGGAATGAGACTGTGTGTGTGCGGCAGCGCGAGCGTCTTTCTATGGAGATTACTACTAGGAATTAATTCAGTCGTGTCATCTAGCGGTGAAATGTTGAAGTGCTGCACACCTGTGTCAAACGCTCAAGGTCATCGGCACAGGGAAAAATCTTAAAAGCTAGAGCTTCGGTCGTTCATACGTTAAGTTTATCGGAAGGTATTTTCCTGTATTCAGAACAAAGTCTTAAGACAATAAGTAGGTGCAGGTCCATTGCGTTCCAACGGCTTTAATAATGTAGGAAATCGACCCTATCGGGTCGTTGGACTCCCTACCGATCGTTTAGCCAATCTCAGCTACCACCATAGTCCACCGATCGTCCTGTGTGATCTAAACCCATAAAATTTACACAGAAACGATACTTTCGGTTTACCGACTCACAATAAAGAGTTATCTATGTAACTAATGGGTGTCTTGTAAATGGCAGAAACTGAAGGGGCTGGAATTTATAGGTCTGTTTTTCGCTTTCGATTCTCGCAGCACGTTTTATTGCGCTAGGTAGGTAGGAATAAGTAGGTAATATGATTGAAGGCAATGGGTAGAGTAGGGATAATGTAGGTAATAATGTTAAAACAAAATAAGGAAGGCTGACAAATGAGGTAGAGTCGACTCGACCTTTACAATGTTTGTCATGAAGTTATAAAGAGGTACCTAGCCGTGGCGAAATAGAATCTACAGGGAATACCACCCTCCTCTCGTCACCTATTGATTGGCTACAATAAAATACTATTTTGTGTTAAGCCCGCAGCGTATTCCTGAGATTCCAAGCGCTTACTGCGATCACCAACCCGCCTGCCAAGCGTGGCGATTATGGCAAAACCCTTCATGGTTAAAAACCATGATGGAGGCCTATGTCCGGCAGTGGGCGTCGAAAGGCTGATGATGATGATGAATATCTTAGTACATACCTACTAGAAAATGGCAAAATTGTCCGTATTAATAAATGTAAACAACATTTATTAATACGGACAATTTTTTGCGAAATCATTGTCAGCTGTTCCATACATCTTAACTGAATTTTGTATGGACCATATTTCGTTTCATTATTTAAAAGTTGTCCGACATCGTAGTAAAAATTAAATACTTGATGTTAGATACTTCAAAACAAGTGCAAAAAGCCTTTTCCCGTTCCCGTGACGCGCCCGTCGGCGGCGCGTGGCCAGGATTTGCTAGCGCATTGCATTGTAGTCTCTAAACTTGAAGTATTTAAGGGTTATTTTAGTTTGTATCTTTTTTGTTGCAAACTCACCTGTGACGTTAAGTAGAGTGCACTTCTGTAAAGCAGGTGCTTAAAATAAATGTGAATGATTTTAGGGTTAAAAGTTCCCTGAAATAACGCTGCCAAACTCAAACATCATATCAACCTTTACATTCGTGCATTCTGCTTAATAACTTTACGGATGAATTTGCAACGGATATGTAAAGATTGATCACTTGACCAGCCCTTTTAACACGTATAACTGTCCACTCTATCTGGTTAACCATTTTGACCATTCCAAAGTGTCAAAATATATAATTGTATGTGACAGTTCGGAGTAGGTTATTCCATACAGTGGAGGACGTATAGCGCCCCAGTAGGGCTGACATGCGTAGAGTATCCAGAGTAGAAAGACATTTTTGTCCTCTCATCTTTGACTCGTTTTAAAGTCACTAATATTAATTTATTGCAGGTATGTTAGGTCTATCAATGGGCAAATTTGAGCTTTTTTCAGGACTTTAGCAGTGGTTTTTTTCTATTACAATTTTTTTTATTTTTATTTACAGCTTTTTAATTAATAACAAAATGAGGGCTGACGTCCGCCATTTTATTTGTCATTTGATAATAGGTCCGTGGCCGTGGTCACAAAGAAACATCATATAGGTATAGGTACATGTCCGCACTCACAAGTAAGAAACGGAGTTACCTCAAGAGATACCTCTCTATAGCAAACATAGACAAATGTCGACTCTACGCCGCGTCATGTTAGCCCTACTGCCGACTGTACGATAAAAGGCACGTCGATCGAAAGCAATAAAATCAAACGGGAGTGAGCTCCCCCCTTAACCCCCTTTTACGACGGGGGGCAGGTGAAGCAGGGGGAGGGATTGGGTAAATGGCATTTCACGGGGTACGGTTATAGTTTTTGAGCGGCGAGTGCGCTTGACAGTTAGCGACGATGTTTTGTTTTGTAGAGAATTATGTTTTGCGCTTTTGTTCCTTGGGTTTGTGGGCTTACTGGCTGTAGCGGGATTTTGTTTGCATTTGATATCAATAATTATACACAGGGTCATTACCTACTAAAATGGCTTCGGTGGTAGCCTAGTGGGTAGAACATTGGACTCGGAAGCGAGAGAATCAGGTTCGATTCCCAGTGCGGGCATGTACCTATGACTTTGTTTTCTATATTTGTGAAGTTATAGTAGCAATGCCCCTCACTAACGATGAAGGAAAATATCGTGAGGAAACCTGAGTGTCTGAGCTCTTCGCATACCTCAGCGCTTGAAATCGCCAATCCGCGGTGGGTACGCGTGGTGATTAAGCCCATACTCTCTCTCTCTCTCTCTGTCTGAGAGAAGGCCTGTGCCCTACAGTGGGATGTATATAGGCTGCTTTTGAATGAAAAAAATACTAAAATCGCATTGGATAACGCAATTCCTGAAATATTACAATATGTTTGTGTTTTATGGCAACTATTGTTCTACGAGCTTTTTCTCTGATTTATATTTTTCGAAATATTAGGGTTTACATAATTTTATTAAATTCGCGCTTTACGTGCTATAAATGTAGCTTTCAATAAATAATTGTCCTACATGACACGCATGGTTTTAAGCATTTATCTATAGCAGCGCCACTCCAAGCAAAAAAATCGCGGAATATGAATAAAAAAAAAATGCCAGATTGAACAAACCAATTTCACAAGTCGTAAAAGACAAACTATCTATCCTTAATTGCAGAAATTCTAGGAATTGCGTATCTGCGCATGCAAGGACGTCACTAACATGAAAATATACCCAGACTGAGGCCATTTGTACAAATGTACGGCGGCCCCCAGTGGGAATCGAACCCACGGCCTCTGTTTTGGTAGCTAAGCGCCTTAATGGCTAGACCTGTCGCAGACAAATTATATCCGAATGCCACGATCGGGACCCATCCTACGAATAATAACACCATAGAATTATTTCTTCCTACAAAATTCACTCTCAAAAACGGCCCCTGTCCTCTCGACTAGTCTGTACCAATGAAATGTGCGCAAGATTTTAAAAACCCATTTAGAGGCTAAGGATTCCACCCATGCCGGGACATGAACCTGTAACCTCTGGCTAACCGTGCCAGCGCTCTACCAACTGAGCTAATGGGCAAGTGCAGGCATCAGTGAAATTTTGAGCCTCTTTACAAGCTTCTCTGTATTACGTACAGGCAGCGAAATCTGGCCGAAGCAATTTACATCACTTGCAGCCCCGAGTAACCTACTTTGCAGTTAGGTTGTAAAAATTCTAAATAAGTTTTTAAGATTGTCCTCAGTACGGGTTAGCGCAACAAAAATAATATAATCATGTAGGTAGGTACAGCGATATCGTTCCAATGTAAAAACCTAACTGCAAAGTGATTACTCGGGGCTGCAAGTGATGTAAATTGCTTCGGCCAGATGTCGCTGCCTGTACGTAATACAGAGAAGTTTGTAAAGAGGCTCGAAATTTCACTGATGCCTGCACTTGCCCATTAGCTCAGTTGGTAGAGCGCTGGCACGGTTAGGCAGAGGTCGCGGGCTCCAGTCCCGGCATGAAATTTGGCCTCAAATTTTTTTCTCTCAAGAAAGTTTTTAAAATTGTCTTCAGCACGGGTTAGTGCAACAAAAAGAAAAGGTATAATGAGCGCAAGATGTGCTGTAGAGTAAATCACTCTGTGATTGGTTCATGCTGTGCGCCATGCGTATCCACGTGAACGTTGATTGGGCGATAGTAAATGGCGGCGTAACTTATGATTGGTCTTATACAAAAACGTCAAACTATTGACTTAATGATGTAACCTGTTGAAATATCTAGGTACCTCGCAAGATGGCGGTCTGACGGTGGAAGGTGCATAGATATTTTGCCGGATAATGCTGAACTCGCTCCGATTGGTAACACAATTAATTATCATTTTCTAGCGCTAGTTAGACATCTATGTTTTTAACTATCACTGGCTGGACCCATCCCAGCCTAATCTCGCACGTTCCGGGGTAAACTTTGTAGACAGTCGAGCGTCGGGGTTGAAAGAGTCGTGTTGTTCTATTTTGTCCTGCACACGCATCGGTTCACTGGGGTTGGGACTATTTGGAACGGAATGCTTGTGAAAAGCATTCCGTGGTGCATGCTTGTGGTGGTTTGAAAATACCATAAAATATATATTTTATTTCATTCAGCTTTCGTCACTTTCATGATTTTTATCAACGGATTGTTCATATGTGAAACAAGAATACTTGTATCAAGTTTTTGGCTAGTCAAACAAAAGCTCAATGAAATGAAATATAAGTATATGTGTGTACAAGTATAGAATGTATTAATTAATTTATCGGATCGGGTGGTGGGGAGGGCATAGAAATCACTGCAATTCGTATTATTTTATTTCCGACTGTTTGTTGATATCCAGGGAAACATTAACTGAAATGGAAAATACTTGTACTTAAACTAACGTGCACGTTTCTCGTTTTGATTATTTACTAGCTTTTGCCCGTGACTTCGTCCGAATGGAATGAGTAATTTCCAGGATAAAAAGTACCTATCCTATGTCCTTCCCCGAGACTCAAACTATCTCTAAATATCTACCAAATTTCATCTAAATCCGTTCAGCCGTATTTTGGGTGATTGAGTAACAAACATCCCAATATCTTCACAAACTTTCACATTTATAATAGGTATTAAGTAGGATTGGTCTACTAGGTACATTGTCTATTGCAGAACTGTTGCTTCACCTATCAATATCTATATTTCCGATTCTCTTATTTATGTACATCCACCGACCGACTATAAATTCTTTCTTCCTTCTTCGATCCTCTCCATCCAAAGGTTGCCTGAAAGAGATTGCTCTAAGCGATAAGACGACCATTTGTATACCATTATACCATTTACCAGGTTGTGTTCTCTATCTACATTGTTAAACCCAACACTAGCAGGAGCTTCGCTACGTGTCGATCTGTGGACGCCATATAAAGTCGGAATCCAGAACAGTCCGGCGGGTACCAAATTGATGTCACCATCTATCATTTTTATTCTAGCTCCGTTCTTTCTGGGGTTTGTAGTAATAGTTGCGATAAATTAAATCGTGGCCTATCTAGACTGGGAGGTTTCGCTTTTTCTCGCGAAAAATGGATGCAAATAAAAGTTATTTAGAGCCTAACCTATGAAAGTGAGCTCAGTGCGATGTCCTCACATGCGTCTTAAAATCCTACCACGTTTGATATTTGCGACTCTTGCCTAATATTTTTAAGTTACTTAGGGCCAGTTTCTGAATTGAGAATTTCGCTAAGTAAATACTAAACTATAGTGCTGTCTCTTCGAATTTCCCAGAAAAGAGCGTGACAGAACGTTACTTAAATATTTACTTAGCGAAATTCTCAATTCAGAAACCGGCCCTTAGCGTCACAAAAACAGATCCATCATGTGCACACACACACACACACACGCACGCACGCACGCACGCACGCACGCACTCACGCACGCACGCGCGCACATGCACACGCACACGCACACATTCAAATAGTAAGTATAACCCGGGCAAATTAAATAGGCATCCCTCGCGAAGAAGATCGAATCACGCGAGGCGCGTGAAGTTGCACGGGTTGCGGTTGGATGCTAGATTACCAACTGTGTCAGTGGAACAACCATTACAGTACCTACTAACATTACTCTATTGGACAACTATGGATTTAAGAGACTGCCCTGCTTAGGCGCATAACCTAACGCATCTACCAAAGAGCAAACCAACTCTCATTCAAACCAGCCATTGTCTCCGCAGCCGTGCAGAACGAGCGTCAGCCACGCAACACTGCCACCATCAGACCGGAGACCTTGCGAGACATGGACCAGGAGCGTGCTTTGAGGGAGGCTGCCGTGGCTGTTGGCGTTTTTGGGTGAGTTCAATGTAACTGTTGCTTCAATCGATTTTGTCGGCACTGACGGACAAAAGAGCCAGGAGGCACCACATCCGAACCGAGCCGTTTCTGGGCTCTTTCTTTATGTGTCTTACCTACATGCAGCAGGGCCTAGGCCATGACGCTCTCGAATCGGGCTTTTTACTCATTCGAAAAAGTGTCAATCAACGGACGCAAAGGCCTATGATGATGATGATGAATCGATTGACATACATAACATAAGCAGCCTATATACGTCCCACTGTAGGGCACAGGCCTTCTCTCAGAGAGAGAGAGAGTATGGGCTTAATCACCACGCGTGCCCACCGCGGATTGGCGATTTCAAGCGCTGAGGTATGTGAATAGCTCAGACACCCAGGTTTCCTCACGATGTTTTCCTTCACCGTATTGCTACTATAACTTCACAAATGTACATAACTTAGGAAACAAAGTCATATGTAGGTACATGCCTGCACTGGGAATCGAACCGGGGTCTCCCGCTTCCGAGTCCAATGTTCTACCCACTAGGCTACCATCGCTTGTCGTAGTGAATCGATTGACATAGCGAGTCTTAAATTGCCGTTCCAATAACGTGAAAAGGCAAGTTTTTTTCAGGTCGTGCAGGTGGTAGAGTTGAAAAATGTAGGTAACGATATTATCCGATTATTTTGTTATGCTAACGTTACTTCTCTTAGGTAGGTACTAGAATTATTGAAAAATGGCTCAGAGGTGATAGTGTTATTGCCATTGCTAAAATATGAATTCCTTATAGCAAGAAAAGTTGCATTGGCGTAACAAAATATAAAAAAAAAATGTTTTTCGATATCTGTGATATTTTATAAATGCGATCCTGTGGCATAGCTACCTACTGAGTATTTGACCACCGAAAATATAGCTTCTTATTTTTGTTAGACCTTCTTTAACTTTAATCGTATGGTTAGAGTAGTGGTAGGTAGTGAATCAGGATTACGCCGAGTCAGGAACGAATCCTTTCGCTTTACTGAGATGAGGAATCAACTTAAATACCTAGTTGAAAGACCCTTAAAATGTACGGACAAGTTTCACTAGGTAAGTATAATTGCAATGCTTACAGTTAGTGCTCATTTCCGAGAGGTTAGACAATCGTAGCCGACGGTCTCCGCACAAAGCAGTGTCTAAAGTATAAATACTTGAGTGCTGCTTTGTGTGAATAAGGATTTTTCTAGGTTTTATTTTCCAAAAGGTGAGTCAAAGACTGCAGCGCTCAGTGAAAAACCGGCGGGCTAGAAGGCTCTTTGTCCTGCGGTAAGGGACTTTATGTTTCGCAATGGTTTTGTTTTTATACGCTTTGCTCGTTAGCTCGGCCGGTATTCAGCCAACTGAGTTGGAGGGTAGGTATGGTCGGCGAACGCTGCTACCGTACCGGCGCGGTAGCTCTTAATCGTGTTAGGCGCATGGAAATGCGCTGTTTATAATCTAAGCTACGAGTTGGACGAGACAAGTGTAGCACAGTTGTTGCGGGAATTTAGTCTACACGTGCATTAGCAGTACCTAAAAACGCGGGGCGTTGCAAATTGTGATAAGAATAGAAATACTTTTATTGGTGTAAAATAGTTTTATGTTTTTTCCTTTTCTTATTATTTTTTTTATTTTATTTTGATATTCAAATACAAAAATTTAAAATAAATAGCTTTACACAAAAAGTAAACAAATGAAGCTCGGTCGCCCAGGCACTGTCATCCTTATGTATCGTAGGCCCTGGCCACACAGAAAGGACGTGGGGCGAGGGGCGCAGTAAAGACGCGTCGTTTTCCAATTCACTTTCATACAAAATGCATTGAAGGGATGGGACGAAGCCCAGACAGAAGAGACGGGGCGAGGGCGCGAACTTTATAATTTACTACGCGACCGCGTGGACCGCGCCCTCGCCCCACGTCCCTTCTGTGTGGCCAGGGCCGAAGGTATCTTAACTGGGAGTCGTATTTTTTGTATTTGTAATAATGTACCTCCATCTCGCAAGCAAAACTTGTTGCGGGCACTAAAAATATTACATTAGCATACCGAATATCACTTGGCACTCATCGCGATTAGATTCCAGTTGACTCGGCCGTCCGCGAGTGAACAATAGAGCACTTTAGCTTTTATGACTCAGGAATGATATTTGAATAACAAGCGGCAATAAAACTGTGATTGCCGGCAAAACTGCGCGCGTGTATGGAAATCGGTGTTTGTCCTGAAAGTTTGAGAGCTTTTTTCGTGATTATATTGGAGCAGTGTTGCCAGATGAGGCGATTTATCGCCATTTGGGTTATCTCGGAGGGTGAATTGGCGATCAACAATTGCAATCGGCCGTCCGGTTTTTTGGATTTGTCGTGACGTTGTTAAGAGTGCGTTAATGGACGCAAGTGCGAACGGGCCACGCGCAGTGTAGGGTTCCGTGGAAAGAGAGGGTTTTTATCTGCTTTACAGAACTAACAACTTCATCAGCGTAATTTTCAAGGTATTTTGTACGAAGTTTTGCTTTTATAAGTTGGTCGCCTATTACTCGTTAACTTGTAAAGCCTACTTAGCCGCGATAGTCTTCCTTTTATGTGAGAAAAAAATGCATCTGTAATTTAGATGTAGATAGTAGATTGTTTACCGAGGGAGTAAAATACTATGAAAATAAAATACTATTAAGGCGAGAGTGTTTCTTTGTTATCCCGAGTGCCCGAGGGATGAAAAGTACACCACTCGAACTTAAAAATAGTTTTACTCCAGAGGTATGAGAAAATAAGTGAACGCAATCATATTTTGTATCACATTGTTAGCGTCTGATACGATACACTCCGGAGTTAATATTTCGTTATCACTGCTTGAAGACGCACTCATTTTTACTCTAGTGAAAATAACAATGACAATTAGAGAAACGAAAAGACGGAACTAATGCATTCCGTTGCCTAACTAACGCGCCTTTTTTCAGTTTTTTTTTGCTCGCGCGCGGTTTTCTTTTAAACAGCCAGCAATTTGCGCAACATTGTACCTACGTGTTTGTGAACAATGTTGCGCTGTGAACTTAGCAACAATAGCAACATGCGCGTTCCAAATTCAAATCACTTTTATTCCCTCAGGGAATAAAAACGCGTTTTAGTCCCTGTTCCCGGGGAACGAACTAGGTCTTTTCGAATAGATGTGATAAAAAAAAAATTTCACGATTTTATGCTACCGTTTTGTCGGGGTGATAATATTTTATTTTCACAAACTTTTTTAAATTGGGCTCGCGCGGGTTTCATTATCGTACAGCCAGTTACTTGTTCGTACAATGTTCGTGATTATCTGATTGATGTCTTTAGTGATTGGAACTTTTACTAGAAATATCCATATTCCAATTTCAAATCACTTTTCATCCCTAGGGCTCAGCTATTTTGGTCCCTGTTTATGAGGACTAAACTATAGTCTGTAAAACGTAGCTTTAGCTCCACAACAGCCGTCACAGTAACAGGGCTAGGGATGGGACGATATTGACATTTTATTTTATTTTTATTTATTTATTTCGTAACAGATCCCGCCCTTACAGGTTATCCACCTAATACAGCAGGTTAAAAAAAAAATGTCACTTAAGTCACTTAAAGCGTGTTGATAACGTGGATGGAAGGAAGAATTTCGAGCACTTGGAAATATGTGATCAAACACGAGAAATATTATTTTACAACGTTTTATGCAAGTAGAGGTGTACATCCCAAAATCCCTAAATCAGTTTCTAATTCGAATTCTGAATCAGAGTCACTGGAGCAGTCTTCCCAATTTATAATCAAGCCTTGTTCAATATTATCAAAGCGAACATCTCGCTCACAATCGTCTTGCATAGTATTTCGTAACTACCTTTTTCCAATTTTCTGGCGTAACATGCTTACATGCATTTTGCAGCAACGTTAGAATTTTATTCGCTGTGAAATTTGATAATGCTAGTAACAAATAAACTTCAATTCCAATGTTTTATTTGTAGAATTTATTTTATTTGTATATTTTTATCATTTATATATTAGTGAAGTCCAGTTTCTTATTTCAATTAGTTTTCATTTGTTGTGTTATAAATAAAGGAGTCGTTTTAAATGTCAAAAAAAAATCCAATAGTAAACCTGCAGTTTAGATCATCCATCACCAAATCATCGAAAGTTTGTAATTTGCAATTACTATACTGGTTAGACATCACTATCTGTGCAGTAAGTACGGAGTCTTCGCAGTACAAATATTCTGTGAAAAAATTCAAATCTTCATGGACGCAATTTCAATGACAGCTGTCGCAGAGCTCAAGCTATGTTTTACAGACTGTAGCTCTTTTTGAATAGGTAGGTGATTGTGATAAAAAATGTTTTTTTTTCGTTGCCTTTTTCCGCCACAAATTGAACCGAAGGCAGCGGCTAACATTGTATACATTGCCATTCAACAAACAAAATGAAAATTCTTTGCGTTGAAATGCATTTTTGATTGCTGATTTCTGCTTATTTAGTGAGAACGAATTCTAGAAAGACACAGACACAGAGAGATAAAAGAAGAGAGAGAGAGAGAGAGAGAACATGGGTAAAGTTTTTGATTTTTCTAGTAAGTAGGTAGGTACCTACTTAGGTTTTCTAATCTCACTTGGTCTGATTGACTTCGCGGGCGCAAATACGTAAGACCTCCACTGCATGGAGGTGTCTGATTTAACCAACTCCGAACTGATAAATACATACATATTTTGACACCTTGGAGTCGTTAAAACGGTTAACCAATACAGTGGACAGTTACGTGATAGAAGGCTGATCCTTTTCAGCAGCAGAATCGAGTGATGGCGTCATTATAAAAATATGACAGAATTGGCACTTTTCTTGCTAACTGTACAATTTCTAAAATGCAGTCTGCAATTGCTTCAAAACTTAGTACCTACCCCCTGTACCTACTCGTCAATATAAACCAATTTTTCTGTGGGAGAAATTTCAAAATCGCAAAAAGATATGTGCTATTCTGAAGATACCTACCACTACTTTTTTTTAACTTGAAAGTCTTTGAAATTGACCATTGACCATCTCTAGCATAGATTTGAGTTGTGTTTTTTAGCCGTAGACAGGTTTAGCGAGGGAGATAGAGGAAGAGAGTGTATGTGTAGCGCGCGACTCGTGTCAAGGTGCTGCTCATGCAGGCTACCATAGCACAGGGCATCCTAGTTTGGACCCAAGGCCTAATTATGCATGAATCCTGTCGCAATCCTGAACTTCAATAGCAATTAGTGTGGACTTTGACAGACGATTGGAATCGCTCAGGATTTGGGGCGCATAGGAGCAGGACAAGTGATTGTTGTGTGAAAGTAATTTCTACTAGCACATAAAGGGTCGGGGTAAATCAAATTAAAACACGACTGAGCGGGTAAAGGTGACGGCAGACTAGCGCAGTCACGCGTGCTGGACCTTTGATCAATACCTTGGCGAGCCTTGGCTTTGCATAGCGCGGCTAAGCACAACTGCCCTAGGGAAAACGGTGCGCTATGACGTCATTCGTAGCCTTTCAAAACAAGGTGTAATAGAAATAGCAATGGGGTGTACTGCTAGGCTACTCGTTAATACGGAAAACTTTTACTATGGGAAAACTTTTTTTTTTTTAGACATTTACATTTACAAACATATCATTAAAAATACCTAATTTTGTTTACTAATAAAAACTAACTAGTTTGATAAAAAAAAAAAACTTTTATTATTTATCAAACTAAAATTTGCAATTGTTTTACCATTAACAAAATTAAACGTTTGTTGGGGGCCCACGACACAGGTCTAGTGTCGGGACACCATTATACTCTTACTGATAGTTTTCCTCTGTGCTGGTAGTGCCTTTAACCATCTTTACAAATTTTATTTTTTTGTTTAATATTTCATTTTTGACTTTTTTATTTTTGATTATAAATCCAAGGATGATATAAATAGAAAAATAAGTGAAATAAAAAGTGACCAACAGCCCGACTGCCCGTATTCTTTCTTCTTCTTCTTCTTCTTCTTAAAATGTTGCCAGGTTAGGTTCCTCGTATTGAGTTACTCAATTTCGGAGTCTGCTTAATAGCTCATGCTCATCCCGACTGGGTTGTTGGTATTTTTTTATTACAGATTTTTTAATTCTCCTTGATTTATATTGATTTCATATACTTAGCCTATGACACTCGCGCAAACACGACGAATCGATTTAGATTTCATTTGTCAAAATCTGACCAAGGCGAAGTTATAAGGGATCATAGAATCGGACATACTTACATACATATGAGCCAAACACATTCCCTCCTTTGGGCTCCGCTGCAGTCGGGTAAACACCGGTGGCTTGCTCTTGAATTCCAACCACTTTTATTATTTATGGGGAAAGCTTTGAAATCGCGAAAAACATATCGAACTGTTCTATGCTAAACTTGTACAGAACATTATGAGCTTAATTCCGGATTGTTTTTTTTTTGTCGGAAGAGTCCGACCAGAATTCGAAGCTTAATCAGAACGGGTGACATTTTTTGATAACAGGCACTGACTGAAAATCAGCGCTGACAGATCACTTCCTCACAACGCGTCGCTGAGTCAGCTGCCTTTTGTGGCAACTTAGATACACCACAGGCTACATATGTGGTCCTGTTTTATTTATTTGTTTTGTCTGCTGTGTATTTACTTTTCTTTCTGTTGTTGTGCATATTATGTTACTTATCTGTTTATTGTGTCTCTGTGTTGTTTCTTGTTGGTTTAATATTTTTTTCTTTCTTTCTTTCTTTATATTTTTCCCCATACTAGATTTTGTTTTGTTCTGACGAGTAGAACGCCTCACTTTCTGATGGATATTTTAGGATTTTGATTCTACACCCAGTGGGAGTCAATGAAGATCGCTCAACCTAGCCGAATGGTTAGTCAGTAGGGCAAAATTTATGACAAATTTCAGTTTATTACTAGAAATTTTATGAAACAGGCCGCAGTTGCGAAATATGTACCTACATATTTTGACACATCGATGGTGACCCGACACAGTGGATAATTACATAATAGAGCGGTGCGCCTCGACGGGGCTCCATGCAGGAACACTACGGAAAAATCATATATTTTACCAAAACCTCTTCTGCAAAAAGTGTCAGACCTATCTCTCCATCAAATTAACAGTGATTTCTAGGACCCAAGGCCATAAACCTAAGGCGAAAAACCCAGGACTAGACAGCATTAACGCCAAAAATGGCCGTTTTTGTCATAATTGCTACTAGTCATAGGTCCGTGATCCTAGGTTCTCAGTGTGTCCCAAAAATCACTATAAACATGATTGAGATATTGGTCGCCACTTTTTGCAAAAAGGGTTTCGGTAAAAAGAGATAAGTATTATTTTTTTCCACTGGTGGCGCCAGTGGTACTGAATGGAGCACCGCACTATTTATTTATTATTTATCCAAGGAGAAAAAACAGAATTGACAAACTTATAAGATAAAAAATAATAGAGTCAATATAGTACATTTTGCCAATTCCTCAGCATTTCCCACAGATAAAGAGGCGCAATTAAAATAAACAAATAATAAAGCAACTGTTTTAGAAAGAGATACATACACAAACACAATCGTTAATATTACTTATAGGTACATTCGAAGATGTAAACGCTATTATAGTACAATGACAGATACAAAACCTAGAGGCAAGTGTGCGCGTATGAGGCCCAACCCCGTATTACGTAACTGTCCATGTCCTGTAATTAGGTTATTCCTTTTTACATTTCCGAAGTGTAAAAATATGTATGTATTTGACAGTTCGGAGTAGGTTAAATCTGACCAGTCTATACAGTAGAGAAGTTACTTAGTAGCGCCCCTGATGGACGTTTGTAGTTAGAGTCTCATCCTTCTGTCCTCATTCCAGGCCACCAGTGTCGCTGGCGATGGCGCTGTCCCCCGCCCGCTACCCTCTGCTCTCCCCGCACTACGCCCCGCTGCCGCCGCCCCCGCAGCCACCGCCGTCCACTCAGCCCGATTCCTCCAGGGACAACGAGAGGGCGAACTCTGATAGCGATGGTACGTTGACGGTGCTTGGTGTCGAGTCTTACTTAAGTAATCTTTATAATGTAGGTATGGTGTGCAACAAAGAGTATTAATCTGTTATATTATATTAATATAATCTAATCGTGCTTTAGTGCTTTACATTTCTGTTGCAAAATCACTGCTAACGTAACGGAGTAGATTGCACTAATTTCCTCTTTGTCTTTTGTTATTAGCATAATTATGAGTTTTTCTGTTCATTAATATTAGGGGTTAAAGTATGAAATTGCCGTTTTATTGCAATAGGTTCTTTGAATTGACATAGAATCTTCATGGTTTGAGGTTTTCGAATGAAACTTTTTTCAAATGGTTTCTATGATGTTCTTTTTTTAAAAAATGTGAAACATTTGAATATCGACTTTCATTGTTTTTGTTATTCAATTTAGACAAGAAAGATGGATACTGCGAAAATTCGAGTGATTATTAGGCACCCATTTTTCGTATTTTTTTATTTTATTGATTTGACGCAAGTGAGTCAATATTGTGGGTAAGGTAACGTTAAACCATGCCGCTAATTCCTGGGTAGTTTGACTAGGGTCGGCTTCCACTATCTCTCTTAATTCATCGTTATTCACCTGTGTGGGCGGTCTTCCTCGTGGCTCGTTCTTTAAGTCGAAATTTCCATCACGAAAGCGTTTAAACCAAAATCGCACGGTGCGTTCATTAGTAGACCCCTCTCCAAACGCAGCATTGATATTGCGGGCTGTTTCTGCCGCGTTAGTTCCGCGTCAGAACTCGTATTCAAAAATCACTCGAATTTTCGCAGTATCCATCTTTCTTGTCTAAATTGAATAACAAAAACAATTGAAAGTCGATATTCAAATGTTTCACATTTTTTAAAAAAAGAACATCATAGAAACCATTTGAAAAAAGTTTCATTCGAAAACCTCAAACCATGAAGATTCTATGTCAATTCAAAGAACCTATTGCAATAAAACGGCAATTTCATACTTTAACCCCTATTATGTCTTTATATTAATCTATAGAAATGTCTTTGTGTTGAGCTATGTCTTTGTATTAAGTAATCTATAGAAAACGCCACTGGTTGTACAATTACATATATACCTATCCATGCAAGATTGTTTGTCTTGTAACTATATTGTACAATTGTTTGTTTTCTTTCAATAAATAAAAATAAAATAGTTTATGAGGTACATTTACACCGAACTCAGCCCGATTGATCCAGGGACCACGAGAGGGCGAACTTTGTTAGCGATAGTAGGTGGATGGATAATTTGATCTAGAGCCGTACTTGAGTCATCCCGCAGTGTTAATTACGAGGTACATTTAGGGCTAAAAAATTTGAGGGAAGTGATTGATCCAGGAACACACAAAACGCGAGACTCACGACTAACGCGAGCCTAACAGGTCGACTTGACTAATTACTCATCGATAGTCAAATATGTACTACCAATAATGAATAACATTATTTTCCAGATGATAGCATTGACGTAACCAATGAAGAAGACTCCACATCTTATTCCCCTCCAGCCCCGTCGACTTACCCACAGAATTGCAACATGCCCTGCAGGTAGGATCCCACTTCTGATGTTGTAACCTACTCAACTTAGGTTGGGAATGGGTACACATAACTTTAACTTTTCATTAGGTACTGGCGTGGTTTACCTTCCTTTAAAGTACCAGGTGGTTCACTTTTAAGTTACTAACTTTACACTCCAAACCCCTTTTCAATATCAAAAGCTTTGCTTCTATGCTCTGTATTGGGACTTAAGCCTGTAGGCTGTTTATTTCAATAGCATTGATACTTATCTCCGCCGACTCTGCTGAAGACATGAACCGTACTTTTAGATGTGCTACATTATGGTTTATCTCTATATAATAGGAGAACTGAATTAGCACTGGGCAGGCCACGCTAGTCGTTAAAGCCCAGACAGATGAGCGAAAATTGCCACTGAATGGGTTCCAGGCGACGGATGTCGCAGATGTGGCCGACCAAGGCGGAGATGGCGGGATTATTTCTCAACCTTTTTGCCCGGATAGGAGAGGATGGCTCACGAGAGCGAGCAGTGGAAGAATATGGGCGAGGCCTTTGCTCAAGTGTGGGACACCAACGAAACTAAAAATAGAAAGAAAGAAAGAAGAATACATTTATTTAAATTGTCACAGAAACACAAAGTAAACACGGAGGTACACAAACAAAATACACGAACGTCAAAAAAACAAAAAACAAAACAATCGTAAAGAGAACATGTTAGAGTTAGAGTTAGAGAAGTTAGAACAAACCTTTAATATATCCCACATCCATTTCAGGCCACTGGGAGTGGAAAGTTCAGCAGAGACAGCAGCCCGATTGCTGTTCATGGCAGTCAAATGGGCTAAGAATCTACCTTCCTTCGCCAGCCTTGCGTTCCGCGATCAGGTAATAAATTCCGTTTTTTTCCATTTCAAAAGAAGAATAAACCAACCTTCTCATCCTCTGAACTACGTCATCTATTGGTCGTCGGATTAAACCGTTTCATTCTTACAAAAAGTATTCAAGTCACGCACGCGTTCTTTAGAGTTTAATTCATCAAAATTGCAATTGAATATTTGGACACCTATTTTGTTGGAGACTAAAACCAAACGTAGAGCACTAATTCTGAGAATAAAATTAATTCAAGCATACTATTCCGGACGTGTTTACAAACCTACGACAGCAAAAATAATGCAATAGCAATACTAACCCTCTTTTAAATAGTGAGTATGTTCTGAAGTTCCATGTTATGGATTCTTATTACGATTCCAGGTGATCCTGCTTGAGGAAGCTTGGTCAGAGCTATTCCTGTTGAATGCTATACAGTGGTGTCTGCCGCTGGATACGGCATGCGCTGCGCTCTTTGGAAATGAACAAGCTGAGCAAGGTATGTTCAGATCTTACACGTCAGCCTCTCTACTAATGAAATTTGTATTATATCGGTACTATTTACAGAGGCTTAAAGCAACCAGGCCAGGAGAAATTGCTGATATTTGTTTGCAAAGATGAGCGACTGAGTTAATGTTTAACAAGGTTAGGGTATAAATTAAATATCGCCAGGGACCTAAAAAAGTACTACTAGGAATAAATATGTACCTTTTTAGGACCATAATTATGTAATCAGTTTTAAAAACCTATTTATAGGCAAAAAATTCCACCCATGACGGGACTTGAACCCGCGACCTCTTTCTAACCGTGCCAGCGCTCTCTTGACGTTTTTGTATAAAACTTACATAAGTTACGCTGTCATTTACTATCGCCCAGTCAACGTTCACGTCGCAACGCATGACACACAGAATGAGCCAATCACAGAGTGATTTAGTCTACAGCACATCTTGTGCTCATTAAATTGTTACAGACTAATCGAGAGGACAGGGGCCGTTTTTGAGTGTGAATTTTGTAGGAAGAAATAAACCTTCTATGTTTTTTTCATTCGTAGTTGACATGTCCCGAATTAGGAGGTCTATTCAACTTTTCCCCAACGTCTCCCCCATGCCTAGTGATAAATATTGATTTAAATGACAGAGAGCTTTTGCCTGTTAATCCGCGCTAAGATCCTGTTCTACAGTAACCAGAAAAAGACATCTCAAAAATCCAAAAACACCCAGACTGAGGCCGCTCCAAGTCTTCGTAGTCAAGCATTCTAACCTAACCTAACCTTTGCACTACGCCCCGCTCCAATCACAATGTAACACAATAGGTGGGATATGTCCTATCCCACCTCCTGACAGTGGCTCGCCTGTTCGCAGAGACTGGCGCCAGTTCTGCAACGCTGAGACGCCTGCGCGATATCCTGGGCCGGTATCGAGCTGTCCTGGTGGATCCGGCTGAGTTCGCGTGCATGAAGGCCATCGTGCTGTTTAAGTCAGGTAAGTGATGTGAGGTCGTCTTAAAGACCATACGACTGCTCTGTCAAGAGGGTACTGACTGAGAAGAAGAAGTGATGTGATTTAACATAGTGTAGTAGTGTTTTAGTAGGTACCTACCTGGGTACTACAAAGCACTGACTGTACAACATATTGCTGGTTTGCTTAAAGACATCTCTCAGAGAGACAAGCTCGCCTTTGTACATGTATTCTCTATTGTTAACTTTCCTGTACGGTTTTTTCGTGTGTAATAAAGTATAATAATATCTATTGTTTCTAAACAAAATAATACATTAGGGAAGGAACATTTTTCTGAGAACAGTAGAATGTCAAAAAAACGTATTTAAGAGAAGAGCGGCGAAGGTTTGGCGTGATCAGCTGTGATTACAGGCCGTGATTACTACCCCCCATTCCTGTTACCTAGGTACTTAATGTTATGTATGAGTATTCTATTTCGAAAAGGCAATAAAGCCGAATTGGTTGCTAACCTCCGATAGGAGACGGCGCATAAAGAATAAAAATTTTTGTTATTTAAGTTAGTTCATTCGCCTTCAACATGTGTGTAACCTCCAATTTCTCGTACACTAACACGCTGTTAATCTACTGTTAACAGCTGTCAAATGACCAAAATGCATACAAAAAAAACCAATGACAGCTGTTAACAGTAGATTAACAGCTTGTTAGGGTACGAGAAACCGGGGGTAAGAAATTATTGCTTACAACTTCAAATACCTGTATAAATAACTGCCAATAAACTGCTGCGCAGTTTGTTTTTGCTATCATTTCGAATAGGATGTCTTGGGTATATAATATTAATTAATAAAATATACTAAACCTGACTTTGTTCTCTCCAGAGACCCGTGGGCTGAAGGACCCGCTGCAGATCGAGAACCTGCAGGACCAGGCGCAGGTGATGCTGATGACGCACGCGCGGACGGCGCACGGTGGCGCGCCCGCCAGGTACCTACGTTGTTAATTTCATTTCATTTTGTTTTGTTACGTTCCGTTCAGCTCCTTTCTGTCCCGTTCAGTTTCGTTCCGTTACGTTCCATTACGTTCCGGTCCGTTCCGCTCCGTCCCGTCCCGTCCCGTCCTGTTCCGTTCCGTTCCGTTCCGTTTCGTTCACTTCCGTTCCGTTCCGCAGAGAACGTTTCGTTCCGTTCCATTTAATTTAATTTTATTTATTAAGGAGCACCAACAGAATGCATTCATACAGCTTTAATAATAACATTTACGATATTACAGGTATTATAATATGCACCCCTTTAGCAGGTGCCCACAATATTTGCCTTCTTGTTTATCTTAACTAAAGTGAGATCTTATCAATCTTATCCTTAACTGTAATTATAATAAAATAAAGTACAGCTAAAAATCTAAAGTAATAGGCATTATATATAATAGTTCTAAGGATACATTTCAGGATTTTATATTTAAAAATAAGCAGTCTAACATTAAATATTATATTTCTCAATGGCAATAATAATGTATATATCCCACTCCAGTGCAAAAGCCTTTTCTCAGATAGAGAGAGAGAGAGAGAGAGAGAGAGAGAGAGAGAGAGAGCGTGGTCACTGTGGATTTTTTTGGTTTCTTTTGGCTTATTATGCTTACAATGGGCAGTGTCCTAAAAAAAATAAGTTTTGTTTGTATATATATTTTTTAAGAAAATAAGCAATGTTGATAGCCTGGGCTGAATATTTCGATTTGGGGTGCTTCAATAAACTTTTTAAGTGAAAAATTCAAATCAAATTACAAAACCGGACAGACGTAATGCACGTCACACGTTATCAAAACAAACAGAAATAAAAGAATCCTAAGCTGTGCAAAGTTGGAAGTTATATTTTTTTACAGAATACCGCGATGTCAACATCTTTGTACTATTGTTTACTTACCGACACAAAACTATTCCCATTCACATTGCATTTAAAAGAATAGAATAATTTTTTAGAATTAGTTAGAATAAGTACAATATAATTTTCTAACCTACATAGTAAAATCCATTTTTGGCTGCATGTACAAATTATTAAGAACCTAGTGTTTGCTGTATTTGTGTTAAATAAATAAAATAAAAAAAAATTCACGTGTGAAGGTCGTATGAAAATCATACACTTATTCACAAAAATACAAGAAACCAGTGAATATTAGATATTAATTTACGATTGTAGCATTTATGCCGTATCACTTGTAAGTTGTAGGTAACTATTGTCAAAATTTAGGACAATGCCCATTACCTACATCCCTGCATCGGTAT
Source organism: Yponomeuta evonymella (assembly GCA_963969515.1). NCBI lineage: Eukaryota > Metazoa > Arthropoda > Insecta > Lepidoptera > Yponomeutidae > Yponomeuta > Yponomeuta evonymella. Next base: position 4,075,961 of record OZ018366.1, on the reverse strand, counting down.
AGGGTTTTTTTATTAGCAGAATTACGTGCTTTAAAAAAGGCAATTTTTTGGCATAAATGCTATCTAGGTAGTCCCAGGTCTCGGTCGTGGGTCCTAGAAATCACTAGGTACTAACATATTAATGGAGAGATTGTACTGACACTATTTGCATAAACTAATTGTAAAAAAAGACTGATTATTTCCATTGGTGGTGCCAGTGAACCTGTGGCCCTGGCCACCCAGAAGGGACGCGGGGCGAGGGCGTGGAAAAGACGCGACGTTTTTATGTGTGTGCTTTTGTGGCAATGTAAATAAGTGGTTTCTTTCTTTATTTCTTAAACCAATTTATATAAAACTCACTTTCATACAAAAAGAACTGAAGGGGATGGGACGAAGCCCACACAAAAGAGACGGGGCGAGAGGGCGCGTCGCGTCTTTTACGCGCCCACGTCCCTTCTGTGTGGCCAGAGCCTAGGTATGTATATAGGAAGTGATTCCGGAAATAAGTTATTGATATTTTTATAAATTTTCAGGTTTGGCCGATTGCTTCTTCTTCTACCCTTGCTGCGCCTGGCTACCCCTCAGCAGTTGGAGCGCGAGTTTTTCACCAAAACCATTGGTCAGACGCCCATGGAAAAGGTCCTAGCCGATATGTATAGAAACTGAAGGAAAAAAAAGAACCAATGATGATTCAATGCTGTAAATTCGCGAAGTCGTTAGATAGGTGTGAGCTTAATTGCCTACCTTCAAAAAGGAATTAACTTATATACTGGATGTTTTGTAAATAATTATATTGTACATAGGTAATTAAGTTTAAGTTCACTTATTAAGAAGTTTTTTTTTCGTAGGTACTCAACCACGTCAACTGGGACTGTTTCATAAAGCTACAGAGTTCTGTATTTAAACAAAAATCAATTGCCACAATGAGCCGTTTTCAGCACAAATTCACAAAGCACTTCATAGATGGCGCTTATAGGCGTGCACATACAAGAACAGGGATACGTCTGTCAAATTTTGCTTAGCGCAGGTTTATTTTGACAGCCGTATTCCGGTTCTTCTATGGCCACGCCTGTAAGCGCCATCTATGAATTTTATTGCTTTGTGAATTTGTACTGAAAACGGCTCATTGCCATAACGGAGACTTAGTTGAGAACGGCTGGACCGACTTGGATAATTTTTTTTTGTTGTATTCGTAATTGCAAGGTTTGTAAGAGATATTTTTTTGGAAAATCCATTTGTGTAAACTGACAGGGCAATGAATAATCTGGGTTCGATTTTATAGAAATTTTTTAATTCATGATTTATTATGATAGTTCGATTTACATTGTTATGCCAATTAGCCCACAGATTAACAAGTAGGCATCAGCTATGCAATTTAAATCGAATTGGCATATTAAACTATGATTGTAGTATTATTTTGCGCGACTCTGGTTAACAATAAATTTTCAATTGTTAGTAATTTCCGCCCAATCTAGTCTCACCAATAGGCGGACGATTATAAGTTTATTACTAATTGTAGCTTTATGAAACAGGGCCATGTACATGGAGTTCCATGACATAGACATGATGCACTATTGAAGCTACACCGCGCTATAAAGTTATGTATTTAGTCCTGTGTGTCGCACAAGAAAGCTATAATGTAAATATTTACCTAATGAAATATTGTGAACAACTAATCAACCTTTATTTTTTTTTGTAATGTAACTCAGTAGCATGTAAAGGTTAATGTGACATGTAGATTATTTTATTTAAATACCATATTACTGCGCTATATGGTATTTAAATAAAGGCACACAGATCTGATTAGGTATTTATTTTAAATTTGTAGGTTTATTATTATTAGGCAGGAACGCGTTACCTATATGTCCTAGTCAAAACCTAATATACTTAGTTGTAAATGTAAAAGTATTTATTAAATTGAAACGAATTTAAGGCCTCATATTATGTAATAACGAACTAATGAACTGCATAAGTGTCGGATAGTAACTTGCGTAATTAGTAAATTAAATATAGTACAGTCGACAGCACTGCATACTTACATGCCATACCATACATGCCAAACATGCGAGTTACGTTACGGATGAGTTTGCAATAAATATGTGATGATGATCGAACAGCCCCCTATTACGTAACTTTCCACTATATTGGGTTATCCATTTTTACGTTTCCAAAGTCTCAAAATATGCCATGTAAGTATTTGATAGTTCGGAAAAGGTTAAATCGGAGTCCGTAAAGTGGATAAGTTAAGTAGTAAACTAACATTTGTCAGTCATCTTCGCCCAACCCACGGGCATGATTGGTCAGTTGGGCGAAAATGGCCGACAATAGTAAGTTTATTACTAATTGTAGTTTTATGAAACAGGGCTCTGCTGTCGACTGTACCTACACACTTTGGTAAGTTGGGTAGGTAAGTTACTTTGTTTGTGATGTTGTCAGATTGAATAAGGTTCATGTAAATAGTACAATTATTTATTGTTACATAATAAGTAGATAGGTTAAAATAGTTTTTAGCACATCGTTGCTTTGAAATTCAACAGCAGAGATCTTTTATTTTCATCATAGTTTTTACTTTTTGTTATTGTTTAACTTACAGATTTGTTTGTAGTTTATAACTTTATATAATGTGAGTGGTAGGTACTTACCCAGTTACAATTAATAGTCTAGTTCTACTTCATTTGTTTGTACAGTAGATAATAAAATTAGAAATAGCTGTGAAGCTGCCAAAATGTAACCGAAAGCCAAAATTTTAATAATAGTAGGTATTTATCGAATTAAATGTCAATCTACCTACCCTTTTCTCTTCATTTATTTTCCACTTTTAATAAAAGATATTAGAGAGAGGTAAGCACCTATCCAGGGTAAAGCATCGCAAAAATTATCAATTCCTCAAACTGGACTAAGTATAGAGTTTTTCATTTAACAGCAACTTTTGTTCTAAGTATCTTTGTAATGTTTTTTCCAAAAGTAAAACAAAAAATACTTTTTGGTGTTTTTCTGCTATGTTGCTGCTTTGATAGTTTTGAGTGGTGCTGGTTGATAGATCATGCTTAAAACCATAATACCTATGTGTTACATACGATGGACATTCTTCTATGTAGGACCATGTTTTATCGGAGACTGGCGAAATTGGTGGAGCGCAGCATGTTGGTAATTTAAAATTTAGGCATAAAATCCATATCAATAAATGTAAATCTGAGAAAAAAATTATAGGTAGCACAAAAGTTGCTGTAAAACAAAAACTCTAATTGAGATGTTTCAGGAATTGGGAATTTTGAAAACAATCCTGTATATTTCGTAGTTAGTGACGCGAGGAAAAAGTGAAAATTAAACTCCCCTATATACATTCTTATCTATGGGAGCACTACAACCACGGAACGCATATAGGTACTACAACAAACACTCATTGAAAAGAAACTGAATAGTTAACCGATGATTACAATTTTTAGCACCGGTATTTTCCAATTACTTTTACAAAAAACGATTTCTTAAGAAAATTTCAGTATATTTTTTTGTTTTTTAAAAATTCTAATGATATTTATCAAATGTAATAAAAATAAATCGATAAAATAAGGTGGTGTATGTCAGTTATGTAATTAAATCTTAAAAGTGTAATTTTAGTGCAAACACAAGTCAAATATATTTTCTAACAGCCTGCTCAACATATTAACGGTGATTTTAGCTGTCGTTACAGGTTCCTAAAATATCCAATTAACTTTAATGCCTTTTTTAACGCATTCTTACTTAAGAAATAAGTTTCGGCCACCGGGCGCACCTTACTAGTTACGCTCCAAAAAGTAATTGACTATCGGTTATTTACCGGTTTTTTTTAGAAGCGGTTTACATCACTACAGTCAACACAAAATTACACAAATTATCTGTGCACAAAAAAATGACAGATATTTTGTTTTGATTTGTCTGTCGTTAATTTTCAGAGGTTTTGCGTATTTTTCGCCTAACATAAGTGTTGATTCGGTCTACACAACATACTTACATTTACCTATATCGAATAGCATTTAATCAAGTAACATTATTTAACTCGGATTCATCAGAATTTATGTTTGTGTTGTTGGTTTGAAAAGTCGAGATAGCAATGATTTTACGTAGATTTTTGCCTTTCAAAACACTTTGCAACAAAACATACGTTATAAACGATCCGCGCGGGTGCACAAGAAGGTGTAACTTATCGTTTTTAAGTCATAATTCAGGTAAGTTATAGTGTTTTTAGATAACCTCAAAATATATACTTTTTGATCTGAAGTAAAGGTCATTCAGCTTCTTTGTAAATCCATAAAAATTCTAGTTGATTGGAAGAAATTACGGATTGGCTATAGATAGATACTAACCTGATTTATTTTCTTATCATATTAGTGCACCCCCTGGACTAATATGGTAAATTTATGTTGGGGTTCAGGGGTTGAATATAGGAACTGTCTTGTAGACTTTAATCAAGACATTAGTGTAGGCGTTATACTGACTGCCCATACAAATGGTCTTAGTCTGGGTGTATTTCCATGTTTGTGATGTCTGCACCCTTGTTTGCAACGACAAGAAATTGTGTTGTGTGGAAGTTACTGTTATAGATATATATTATAACAATACTAAGCCTTTATTTTACATGACACTAACTCTGGTACTTTCATCAATTTATCTGTGGACATAGGCCTACTCCAGGATTTTTCATGTTGTTGTTTATGATTTGTAAAGTAACACCCGACTCTGGTTACTTTCTAGTCATCAACATGAACAACTTTTACTATCAGGGCCTAGATTCTGTTAATGCATTGTAGTAACATGACAACTGCATGAACATGGCGGTTTTCATTTCATGGCTGCTTTAAGTCTACGCGGGCACACCCATCAAACCTTCTAGGCGTCAATGGTACGAAAAAACACGTCACGTGACCCGACAGTGTACCTGTCATTATACTACAATGCATTTACAGAATCGAGGCCCAGGTCGACCTCGAAATCACGAAAAAAATCATCTGTGCCATACTAAAATTCGATGCCTACTGAACCAAAATTTACGGAACAGATGATTTCTTTTTATCAGATTTTAGAGTTGGTCCCATAGTAAAAGTTGTTCGTATTTATTAGTAGAAAGTACCCTAAGTTGGGTGTTACTTTACAAATCAACAACTTGTATAATGCAACCCTTCCGAAGTTTTGCAGTAGTGTCATTTACTCGAAAGTAATTTCTTATCACTTTCCAGGCTCAACTCAGAGATTAAGAGCACTCAACCAAAGAAACAACACAAGCTTAAATAAAATATGTCCCATTGCAAACTGTTTATTTGAGAAGTCGTACTCCAGGGGTCTGTTGGATGGTGATGCAACAAAGTTCCAGAATAAAAACAATGAAATTGGTGAGTTTCTTTTTCTTCCTCTGTCTTTTAAGTTCTAGAAGAGCCACCATCAGAAGTGGAAACCTGTGGTGGATGTCAGTGGAGGAGGGCATTTTTGAACTGGTGACTCTGTAAAAGTAATATACTTTAGATTAATCCTTTAATGTATTTAACTCAGGGACCTATTTAATTAAAAGTACCCGAAACCGGAGTGCGTGCATCATGCAACGACTAATGAAAGTTGAGGAAGCAAAAGTAATCAGTCAGGATTGTGGCAAGTGGCAGTCCCTGGTATCTGCCTACCCCTCTGGGATACAGGCGTGAGTTTATGTATGTATGCATGTATGTACCTATGTACCTATTTATTTTATGGAGTAATCTACTTCTTCTTTGGTCCTTTTAAACCTAGGGAGCATAGAGCTTCAACCACACTTCCACTTCTGATGCCGGCTAGTGCAGATCCGTTCCATCTCCATTTCCTACCGTGGATGTCGTAGAAGGCGAATAAGGAAATACATTACCAGGCGACAGGCAGCAGCGTCTTCCTGAGATTCTAACCACATACTGCGATCGCCAACCCGCCTGCCAACCGTGGCGATTATGGCAAAACCCCTCATGGTTACGAAAACCATGAGGAAGGCCTATGTCCCGCAGTGGGCGTTAAATGGCTGATGGTGATGATGAGTGCAGAACCAGTTTCCCTGATAGGCTATGGATGTTTTTCAAGTGATCCTTGGCAGCCCTCTCTTTTGATTGCCCAAGGATAAACACACTGAAATGACGGCGACGTGCAACCAAATTATGTTATTGGTGACTCTGCTTAGAAAATCATTATCATCATCAACATCAGTTCCTGTTATCCCTCATCAGGGATATAGGGCTCTCAAACCAGATTTCCATAGTGGTCGATTTTGCGCCCTCAATTCAAATAATATAACATAAAGTTACGCCTGTATCCCAGAGGGCTAGTGAGAGACCAGGCCTTCAATTCTCAGTATTAATAATACAATAAGGTATTGTTAGATACAGAGATATCACTTTTTGTGCAAGCCTGCCATGTATGGAGCTAAGAGGAAGTGGCCTGCCTCGTTGGTCTAGCAGTATCACGTCTGATTACCATGTCAGAGTTTGTGGGTTCAAGTCCCACTGGGAGCTGCCATATTGTACAAATCGCCGGAGTCCGGGTGTATTTCCATGTTTGAGATGTCCTCGCTGGGTTACCACATCATAGGGTATTGTAGTATGGGACTAGGACAAGTGATGGTGCTCTGTAGAAGTTATTTATTAATTCAATACAGAATTTTCATTAAAAAAAAGTATTTTTTTCCAGACCTACAGACCCTGACAGAAATCTTTCCCCAGCCGCGTGTGACGCTCAAACAACTAGCAGACAAGATGGAGGAGAAAGTCTTCGAGATACACTACAAGCAAAGTGTAGTGGCCCCGAAAGGAGCTAAAAAGAATAAGGCCTTAGTGAACAATGATTGGCACTGCACATACGCATTTGTGTGGCCCGAGAAGATCAAATTTGAAAGGTGCTGATGTCCTCTTATCTCTCTCAAGTAGTGATGAAAAGACTCGAGCCTTTTGAGCCTTTATTTTATTTTTATTTAAGTATTTCTATTTTCGCAACAGACAGTCACAGTTTTACACTGGAAATATACTTAATGAAAAAACTTACGAGTGCCAAGAATAACATTTAAGGCTTAGCCGTTAATGGTGAGTAGTAAATAAGCTACTGCAAATTCAAAGTATTATTTTATTCATTCATTCCCTCATGTTTCTTGACTTAATCACGTGGAATTCGGAAAACGCGGAAAACTTACTATGTAAATCGGTGTTAACTCGTCAATCTGTCGTCCCGGTCGCGATCAGGCAGCCATGTATGCCTCTTGGCCCAGAGATCATGAGGCGACTCGACTCTATAAAGCTCAAGTCTTTTTCTTTAGGCTGAGTCTTTAATAAAAGCGAGTTAAAAGGCTAAATACATAAAAGGCTCTTTAAAAGACTAAAGGCTTAAAAGCCTAAAAGACTCGATTAATTCTTGAAGCGTGAAAATTGAGACGAGTCTCTCTTAAAAGGCTTAAAAGACTCGAGTCCTTTCACCACTACTCTCAAGTCGGCTTTAGTCCTGCATGGTGGTAGGGTCAGCTATCCTTATTTTCTCTCTCCGCTTCACCCTATTCATGAATCTGCATTCTGTGAGATCTTTCTTTTCGGTTTTCCTCTGGACCTCCGCCCAGGAATTATAAACGTAGCACTTCGTTACCAATTTTACCACTATATAGTCAGGAGGCTTTCGTTCCACGTGTCCAAACCATGGAAGCAGATGTTCTGTTATATTGATTGTTATTTAAATAGACCGTTTATTGTTAACTGTATATATTGCTGATCGATACTAAACCAACAATGGCTTAAAAATGTATGGAACAGTTAAAATCACGAAAAAAATAGTAGGTACATTCGAGGCTTTCCCCATAGTAAAAGTTGTTCAGAATGACAAGTCGAACCACCCAGTTTTGGATAGATATGGAGGTTTTGTAGGACGTTTTGTCAATACTGTAAAGTTGTAGTACTTTAAGAATTGTTGTTTATTTGAGAGAGCACATCAACCACTATATTTTTTTTTGCTTAAGATAATTTGCAGGAACTTGATGAACTACTCATGTCTATCGCCAGATAGACCTGAGCATTTACCTGTAACAGAACATCAAGCTTTCGCCATTTCTAAAGTCGAACGGAACAACGAACAGGAGCATAGAGCCAAACCTTGCTACAAACATTTTCACGATCATTCTACCGAACGCTCTAGCAAATGCTCATCATCATCAACATTCAGCCACAAGAAGTCCACTGCTGGACATAGGCCTCCTCCATGGATTTCCAAAAAGACCGGTTGGAAGCGGCTTGCATCCAGCGTCTTTCTACCACTTGGATTAGGTCATCTGTCCATCTCGTGGCTGGTCGTCCTACGCTGCCCTTGCCGATATGTGGTCTCCATTCGAGAACTTTTCGGCCCCATCGGCCATCAGTTCTGCGTGCTATGTGCCCCGCCCACTGCCACTTCAACTTACTAATCCGCTGGGCTATGTCGACGACTTTCGTTCGTTTACGGATCTCATCATTCCATAGCAAATGCTCGTCATACGCATATTATATTACGATGTCGGAAAGCGGAACAATGACAAAATTGCTCGGCTCGGCAAAAAGCTCCAAGCTAATTTACTGTAGTTTCGCTTGAATGCTCTCTAGAGCGATTGCTGGAATGCTCGCTAAAAAGCTCCACGTTTTTTTTTTTTTTTTTATAATCTTTATTTGAAAGGGTTTTGTACAAAAAATGACAATGTCACCCTTATAGTTAAGGCCGAAAATCAACACACTAATTTAGATCTTAAGACTACAAGCATAACATGTTACTAAAAATTAACTTAAATATTACTTAAACTACTAACTCTAGCAGAAATACCAAATTTGGCTACTTTGTATAGCATTTTGGCTTCATCAGAGAGGGGGAAAGCCAAAATGCTATTACAGCTGCCCATGGCGTAAAAAAACGTATTACCAAAGATTTGTCTTCTAATGACTTCATTCCGGACACATTCCACAAGTAAATGGTAAACATCTTCTACAAAATTACACTCGTCGCAGTTTGGTGATTCGACTTTTCGCATCAGAAATGCAAACTTATTCAAAGGTATGTGCCCCGAACGAAGTCTCAAAACAAGAACTATGTCTCTTCTATCCATCTCACAATGGTCGAACCATGGTTTACGTAGGGGGCAAGATTGAATCGTCTTATACCAAATACCGGCACTAAGCGATCTTACATCAAAGTATTCCTTCCAAAGTGTATAGCACTCTTTCTTTACATAGGGCAACAGTTCTGTGTAAAAAGGCATACAAAACTGTGGATCCCCGTCTGAGATTGCCAGCTGCGCAAGTCGATCCGCCTCTTCATTACCCGGTATACCTATATGCGAAGGCACCCATTGCAAGACGACAGTCTTGCCCCTGGTTTTTAGATTATGCAAGCATTTTATAATGACGTAAGCTATCGGAGTTCCTCGGATGTCCGAGGAACAACGAGCCACGTGCTGGAGTGCACTCTTCGAATCCGACAGAACAACAAATTTATTACCATCTAAAGAACTGATATACGAAAGAGCTTCGGAAATGGCAAAAAGTTCTGCCGACATTATCGAGATTTCGCTAGAAATTTGGAACTTCATGGAGCTATCTAACTGCGGATCAAAGAATGCTGCTCCTGTGCCACTTATTCCTTTGGAACCGTCGGTAAATAGTTTATAATAGTCAACATACTTTTCCCTTAAAACATTTAAAACAGTATTAAAAAGATAGTTTGTCTCAAGTTGCCTTTTAGATTTGGAAATACCATCTACATCGCATATAATAGAGGAAGAAAGATCAATATTGCTGAGCCATGTGTCCAATGAAAACATTTCTAAGTGGATGCTACTATGTATTGGAAGAGATTTAAGTGAGTTATGCACTATCGTTAACAATGGTTTCTTTTTCATGGTCCAATATCTAGTGTTATCGCATAATATAGCTAATTCACCTAAACGCTCAATGTTCCTACTGCAATCGAAGGATTTTGTTTTTAACCAAAATTTGCTGGCGAGAAACCGCCGACGAAGATGTAAAGGTTGTAAAGCGAGCTCGCTTTCCATGGCATGAATTGGGGTACTTCTGATAAAACCTCCTATCACCCTCATCGCTTGGTTCTGTACTTTGTCAAGCTTGTACACGTGACTTTTAACACTACAATCGTAAAGAAAACTACCATAGTCCAAGCGGCTGCGGATTATAGCTATATAAAGTCTTCTAAGGTGCTTGGGATGGACACCCCATCCAGACCCAGACAATACCTTAAATATATTCAAAAACTTCAAAGCTTTTTGGCAAGTGTCATTTATATGTTTACCCCATCTTAAAGATTGATCAAACCATAACCCCAAATATTTAACATTGTCAACCACCTGCAACGGTCTTTCATTTAATTTAATATTTATATAATCTTTTCGAAACCCCCGCTTAAATAAACATATTTTAGTTTTTCTATGTGAGATCTGTAGACCCAAATCCTCTACTATTTGAGACATAAGATTCAAAGCCATTTGTAAATCAGCCTCTGCTTCAGCCAACCTTAGAGAAGAAACGTATAAGACGAAATCGTCAGCGTATTGAGATATGCATACCTCAACGATGTTTTGACATATCCGCATCGTAGCAACGTTAAATAAAATAGGAGAAAGAGGATCACCTTGTGCCAAACCCCGACCGGTAAACCTTTTGATGTTACCTATCTCATCACATTTTAAGTTTAAATGCCTGTTGGACATGAACTGCCACAAATATTTACATATGGTTGCCCCAACTCCTAAACCATCCAACGCTTGTAACAAGCCACTGATATCAACATTGTTGTAGGCATTGTCAATATCAACAAAGCATCCCACCGTTACTAGACCTTTTGAAAATCCTATCTGAATGTCAGTAACAAGCTTGGAGAGGCTGTCCAGACATGATCGTGACTTCCTAAACCCTATAATCTCCTTACAAAAGCATTGGTTTTTTTCCAAAAACCACTCTAATCTTCGCTTGATGATTGTATGGAAAATCTTACAAGGTGTCACGTTACCGAGGGTTATGTGAAGGCATAACCCTTGGTAACGGAAGCTAAAGAAATAAAAAGAGAGATTTAGAAATGTAAAAATGTAATCATCAAAACCCCCTAACCTATAATTAAACAAAAAAACTTAATAATAATAAAAACATCAAAAAATATGTACAAAAGCAACCTTAGGTCGGAGAGGCAGGCCGTGGAGTCAGGTCGCGGAGACGGACAGGCAAGTTGCGAAGGCAGGCCGTGGAGACGGGCAGGCAAGTTGCGAAGGCAGGCCGTGTAGACGGACAGGCAAGTTGTGCAGGCAGGCCGTGGAGACGGGCAGGCAAGTTGCGAAGGCAGGCCGTGGAGACGGGCAGGTAAGTGACGGAGACAGGCCGTGGAGAGTAAGACAGGAATTCAGGTAATTCTTGAAGTATCACTCAGGTAAGATTCTTCAAGTAGGACTCAAGTAGAGCTCAAGTAAGACTCTCAAGTAGAACTGAAGTGAGACTGCCTCGGAAAGCCTTCTTGGGCGGCTTTTATACCCCAAAAATAGTTCGATTCCAATATTCAAATTTGATCTGAATCTGCGTCAGAATTCTTCTGGAAGTTTCTGGATCCTGTTCCAAATCCATAATTTCAAATTGTAGATCTTCTTTCTCTTTCTTGCATTAAATTCATAATTTTGATTTAGAATGCGAGTAGTCTTCTAGAAGTCTCCATAGGCCAGAAGTTTCCTTATTCGACCTTCTTAGTATGACGATTATTTGACATAATTTAGAAAAATAAAGAACAATATTCAAATAAAAGAATTATCTGACTACCAGTTGAATCGTTGACAGTAAAGCAAAATACAATATTTACAATGTGAAAAGTGGAAAAATAATTAGAAATACGTATTAGCTTTGAAATAATGGTGAACCAATCTTATGTTTTCGTTCGTGATAACATGAAAGTGTTATGAAATTGGATTTCAGTGGTTCAGCTTGGACAAAACGTAAGTCTTTTTTGCATTGATAGAAAGAGTAGGGTGCTAGGCAATAGAATCGCGCTAGACGCGTAAGCTAATCCCTACAATACCCCAAAAACCCCGAAAAAAAAAAAAATTTATTTTTTTTTTTATTTAAAATTTTTTAAATTTAATTTATGATAAAATATTTACATTTTATTTGTCCTAATTTGATAAAGAACAAATAATTAGATAATAACTATCTCTACACATTCAACGCATCTATCATAGTTCTATCATTCATACATCTCGCAAACGTACGTTGGGGTAGGGTTCACATTCAATGACACAAACTCCAGAGAAGTTATTATTGAGTCACACTCTCATGACATTGGCTTATTTTCAGAGTCGTCATCCGCTCTATCTGAAGACTCGAGCTACAATTAAGAGGAATCAACCTCAAGAGAAAAGAAACACCAAAGTGTTTAGAGTAGAATACGAGTTTTCTCTAGTATAGGGAGGACTAGGAATATGTAGTTAACTTTAGATGTTAACTACTAAGTTTAAGATAAGGAGCTTTAAATAGCTAAAGAGCTTATTTAAAGAAATAAACTAATATTAAAAATTGAATAAAGCTACTATTTACACTTTAATGTCTTTTATATGCCAACGGCTTTGAGTACCATCGGGGTTTTCTAATATGTACACTAAAGGAGATAATTTTTGTACAACTTTACATTTTATGTATTTAGGGGCAAGTTTGGCACTGAAGTAATTGCCTGCATTGCTAAGTACATAATTTTTCCGCCAGACCGTATCACCGACGTCAAATTCTTTAAAGGAATGTCTCAAATTATAGCGAGCCGCATTTTTAGTATGGGCTGCGTGAAGAGCTACCTGGACCTTGTCGTATATTGAGGCAAGTAGTCCAATATTATTTGCATATATGTCTCTAGGCATGAAAGTAATTTCATTTAGATCATATGCTTGTGAAAAGAATGTACCGGAAGTTACTGGTTCGCGACCAAAAACAAGAAAGGAGGGAGTAAAACCTGTTACGGCATTTACCGAATTGTTCATAGCGGACTGTATTACGGGTAAATGTAAGTCCCAAGATCTATGATCTTCACCAACAAGAGAAGCTAAAGCTGTGAGTATTGTTTTGTTATATCTTTCAGTAGGATTGACTTGCGGGCAGTAGTTAGGATTAAAGTTAGCAAAAGGAATGCTATATTTTCTTATCAGGTTGTGAAATTCCCTGGATTGGAACTGTGGACCATTATCCATGATTATAGTTTGTGGTACACCATGTACAAGAAAGACAAAGTTTTCTAAGTAGAAGATAATGTTAGAAGCTGTAGCTCTTTTTATAGGAAAGATTAAAGAGTACTTTGAAAAACAACAATTCACTACAAGGATATGTTGGTTTCTTTTTCTGGTCATTGGTAAAGGGCCTATTAAGTCTAGAGATATGCATTGGAATGGTCTGGAACAGATTTTGGGTTTGCCCATAGGGCCGTAAGGGGAATGATTGGAGTGTTTGTAAGCTAAACACTGTTCGCAGCTAGATATAGAGTTAGATATATCTTTAAACATCCCTGACCAGTAGTATCGTAAGGATAACTTCTTATAAGTTTTGAAAATTCCTAAATGAGGTTCTGATGGTGAACCATGATGTTCTCTAATAAGTGCCTCTCTTTCAGATGGAGGGGGAACTTCTTTCCAAATAAAATCGTCAGTAAGAGAGTAAGGAGAGTGAGTGCAGCGAAGTAATTTATTATCTCTGACGGTATAATTTGGATAACTGTCCGGGTTATTCCGACAATTTAGAAGAAGTCTTTCGTAGTAATCTTCAGGAGAAGAAGCATCATCTAGTGAAATTGGGGCAATCGATTTAAGTGGAGAATTAGAATTATTAGCACGTGAGAGTAAGTCTGGAACAACATTTTCCTTCCCACGCTTATGTTTAAGATCAATATTGAAGGCTGAGAGACGAATAGCCCATCTAGCTAATCTTCCGGAAGGATTAGATAAGTTGAGAAACCATTTCAAGGCAGCATGATCAGTGAAGACAGTGAATTTTTTGCCATTATCGAGATAACATCGCCAATGTTCAAGGGCAGTGATGACAGCTAGAGTCTCTTTTTCGGTAGTGGAGTAATTTTGTTCATGTTTATTAAGAGTTTTACTCATGTAAGCAATAACAACTTCTTTACCATTTTGCATCTGAGTTAGCATTGCGCCTATGCCGTAGTTAGATGCGTCACAGTGAACAGCGAAAGGTAAATTAAAGTCTGGGCAGGCGAGAACTGGAGTAGTTACTAACAACTCCTTTAGTTTTAAGAAAGAAGCGTTAGCTTCAGGAGTCCAACAAAATTTTGGGGCATTCTTTCCAGTTGCCGAGAGTTTATTGAGAGGAGCGGCTAAGGTGCTGAAATTAGGAATGAAGCGTCTGAACCAACTACAGGTGCCATGGAATCGTCTGACTTCTTTTTTCGAGGTTGGAGTTGGGAAATCGAGTATAGCACGGATTTTATCAGGGTCGGCACGTAAACCGTATTCATCGACTACGTAGCCAAGATATTTAAGTTCTTTTTTGAAGAATTGACTTTTTTTAAAGTTAATTGTGAGTTTAGCATGAGTTAGTTTCTCGAGGACTTTGAGTAAGAGAGAGATATGTTCTTCAAAAGTTGAACTAACGATAATTATATCGTCTAAATAGCAGAACACCTTGTATTCAAATTCAGGTGTGAACAAGGTATCCATGAGTCTTTGTTGAGTAGCAGGAGCGTTCGTCAGACCAAAGGGCATGACTGTAAATCTGTACATTCCTCTACCGGGAACATAAAAGGCAGTTTTATCCTTATCAGCGGCATTTAAAGGAACTTCCCAGAAGGCTTTAGCAATATCAATGCTAGAAAGATATTTAGCATTTTTTAAGTGGTCTAATATTTCATTCATAAAAGGGAGGCTATAGGCATCGCGGCGAGTAATAGAATTTAGTTTTCTGCTATCTACGCAAAAACGCCATTCTCCATTTTTCTTTGGAGTTATGAGGACAGGAGATAGCCAAGGGCTTTCACATTGTTCGATGACCTTCCAGCTCACCATTTTATCAACTTCGTTAATAAGTGCCTTTTGTTTTTCAGGAGAAAGTCTATAACATCGTTGTTTGATTGGAAGATTGTCACCAGTATCGATTTTATGACAAATCAGATCAGTACGTCCAAGTTCGCCCATTTGTTCGAATGAAATTAATTTAAATCGAGCAATAATATCGTCAGCGATATTTTTTTGTTCAGCAGTTAAGAAATTGTAAGGTAAAACTTTCTTATCTACAGAAGTAACTACATTGCACTGTAGTTGTTGGGAGAAGGCGGGGCTAAGAATGTTGGGAACAAGGTTAAATTCTTTCCAAAAATCTACCCCAAGGATAATAGAAGGATGTATTTCGGGAAATACATGAAATCTAATTATGTGCAATTGATTGTTAAATGTTATGGGTAAATCAATATAGCCAAGCGATTTCACCTTATGGTTATCAGCTGTAGTAACAAAAATAGAGCACGACTTGGATAAGGTGTAGCCCAATTTTAAGATTTCGAGATGAGAATTGTTACCAAGTATTGAAATTGAGCTGCCGCTATCCAATAATCCGAAGAAAGGAGAACTATTCAAGAGAATTTTAAGAAAGGGCCTAGCAAAGTCCTTCTCGTTTTCATAGAGAATAGTAGAGGTTTTGTAGAGTTGAAAGAAATTTCTGAGGCTATGAAGCCAGTTCTGCCAATCTTCGGGATCAAAGTTGGAGGATTTATCTAAGTCGTGCGTAATTAGTTTTTTGAAGTGTTAGGAGAGCCTTCATAAGTATTGCTGTTACATTTCGGACAGTCAGAGACTTTGTAACCTTTGAGGCCACATTTGAAGCAAACTAGGAAACGAGGTTCAGGACAAGAACTCAATGAGTGGCCATTAGTACGGCAACGGAGACAAAATAAGTTAGAGGTGAATTTTTTCGAGATGGAATTCACCTGTCTTTTGTAGGAGTTAGGTTTGTAGAATCCTGGGGTGTGGGGTGATTTTTCGCTCGAAATTGAGGAAGGTTTAGGGGCAGGTGAATAACTAAATTCTAGTGCAAGGGAATTTTCGGTTGGTTTAGGTTCTTTGAAATTGCGGTCCCTGTCTAAAATGTGTTCATAGTTCTGGCAAGCAGAGATAAGAGAGTCGATAGAAGTAATTTCGTTAAGAGCTACGAATACAGAATAACATGGCCGAATGTTGCGAAGTAGGATTTTGAGTTGTTCAAATTCGGAAAGTTTATTAGTTAAACGGTTAAACATGCCAGACATTATGGAGACGTAGATAATAATTGTTTCAGATTCTCCTTGTGTACGAGAGTTAATGGCGGATAGGAGTTTAAAATCATAATCCGTATCGCCGAAATCTTTAATTAAAAGTTCACAAAGACGATCCCACGTTAAGTCGTGATGGCGAGTTTTCTGAAATCTAAGCCAATGGAGTGCTTTATCAGCAAAGATTTCGTAAGATTGATCGAGGAGTCTATCTTTAGGAATCTGTCTTGAAATCCTAAATTCCTCGAGTTTCATTAAAAAGGACTTAGGGCAAGAAGTGCCATTGTATGTGAGTTTCTTAAGTTCTGAAATAGTATTTGGTGAGAGGACTTGACTAGGGGAGGGGGTAGGAGTAAGGTTAGGGTTAGACATAGGAAGAGATCTAATTTCCTGAAGACAAGGAGAGGATTGAGCAGAGGTGAAGGATAAATCTTCGAATCTTTTTTCTAGCATTGTTAATTCGGATTGTAGATTCGTCAGTCTTTCTTGGAGGGTAGGGTTTGAGTCTACTTCAATACGCTCCAAGCGGAAGTAAAGATGATTCAAATAAGTTTCAATTTTTTTTGATAATAATGTTGAAAATTTTTGTTCTAATGTTTGTAATTTGGACTGAATGTAGCGGAAAGTAACTTCGGCCTGATCAATGTCAATATCATTAGGAACGGTAGAAGTTACAATTTCATGTGCTGGTGTGGTTTTAGTGAGGGGATCGATTTGTTTTTTAAGATTCACAAGGGATTCTGCCGGAGTTTCTAGGCGAATACGTATTTCATATTCCAATTCAGGCTTATTCAAGTTAAGATAATTAATAGTTCGAGACATTTTAGAGAAAGAAAAATAAATTATAAAAAGATTAGTGGGGCCGAAAGGAATATGCCAAAGAAAGCTTTACTTTAGAATTTTGAAAAGGTGGTTCTGATGATTATTACGTTGGGCGCCAAAACTGTCACGTTACCGAGGGTTATGTGAAGGCATAACCCTTGGTAACGGAAGCTAAAGAAATAAAAAGAGAGATTTAGAAATGTAAAAATGTAATCATCAAAACCCCCTAACCTATAATTAAACAAAAAAAACTTAATAATAATAAAAACATCAAAAAATATGTACAAAAGCAACCTTAGGTCGGAGAGGCAGGCCGTGGAGTCAGGTCGCGGAGACGGACAGGCAAGTTGCGAAGGCAGGCCGTGGAGACGGGCAGGCAAGTTGCGAAGGCAGGCCGTGTAGACGGACAGGCAAGTTGTGCAGGCAGGCCGTGGAGACGGGCAGGCAAGTTGCGAAGGCAGGCCGTGGAGACGGGCAGGTAAGTGACGGAGACAGGCCGTGGAGAGTAAGACAGGAATTCAGGTAATTCTTGAAGTATCACTCAGGTAAGATTCTTCAAGTAGGACTCAAGTAGAGCTCAAGTAAGACTCTCAAGTAGAACTGAAGTGAGACTGCCTCGGAAAGCCTTCTTGGGCGGCTTTTATACCCCAAAAATAGTTCGATTCCAATATTCAAATTTGATCTGAATCTGCGTCAGAATTCTTCTGGAAGTTTCTGGATCCTGTTCCAAATCCATAATTTCAAATTGTAGATCTTCTTTCTCTTTCTTGCATTAAATTCATAATTTTGATTTAGAATGCGAGTAGTCTTCTAGAAGTCTCCATAGGCCAGAAGTTTCCTTATTCGACCTTCTTAGTATGACGATTATTTGACATAATTTAGAAAAATAAAGAACAATATTCAAATAAAAGAATTATCTGACTACCAGTTGAATCGTTGACAGTAAAGCAAAATACAATATTTACAATGTGAAAAGTGGAAAAATAATTAGAAATACGTATTAGCTTTGAAATAATGGTGAACCAATCTTATGTTTTCGTTCGTGATAACATGAAAGTGTTATGAAATTGGATTTCAGTGGTTCAGCTTGGACAAAACGTAAGTCTTTTTTGCATTGATAGAAAGAGTAGGGTGCTAGGCAATAGAATCGCGCTAGACGCGTAAGCTAATCCCTACAAAGGGCAAGACATCAATGCAATAGGTCGAACAGCAGACCCAGTATGAGAGCCATCACCCGACTTCGGAATAGGAACAATCTTAATTTCGCGCCATTGTTCAGGTATATATCCAAGAGAAAGAAATTTATTGAACAAGACTGCTAAAATGGACTTACCAACGTCTGGCAATTGTTTAATCATGGAAAACGGTATTCCATCTTCTCCTGGACACGTGTCTTTGGTTTTGATAGCAAGATTTAGTTCCTGAACCGAAACAGGTGAAGACAGCTGAGTATTTATCGAACAAAATGTAGGGGCTTCAGGTGTGACATAGTCCGGAGCTAATCCGTGCAATAACTCATTCGCTTTATCAGAGCCTATAGCCAGTCTTGGCAACTTGTACCCTTTTAGCCATTTCATTCGCCTCCACATATCACTAGCTGTTGTGGTACTATCTATGCTGTTGCAGAAATCTTGCCATGCCGTCCTTTTAGCGTTTCTAATCAGACGTTGAGCAGTTGATATTTTAATCTGAAGACATTCTAGATTTTGTGGAGTTGGGTTTCTCCTAAATAACGCTAGCGCCAGGCGACGTTCTGCGACTACTCTTGAAAGTTCTTGGTTCCAATACGGCTTCGGTTTGAATTTCTTTAGGCGAATAGGATTTTCACAGGTCTTTACATAAGGTATGTTCTCGTCAGCAGCTTCATTGACAATCTTCATAAACTGGTCATAAGCCGTCTGTGGATCATGTGGGATAGAAAAATCAGAAAACGTCCTTTCGATGTTGTCCTTATAACCCTTCCAATCAGCTTGTCTATAATTTCTGCGTCTAGTAAAGTTTGACTGTGCTACGAAGTCTGTTTGGTACTTAATAATCAGATGATCACTGCCAAGATTTTCATTTGTAACCTTCCAGTCGAATTTCATAGAGATGTCTGCACTCACCATTGTAAGATCTGGAGACGACTTTTGCATTCTGTTATTGACCATTTTCATGTAGGTAGGAGATCCATCGTTTAAAAATATAAAGTTTTTGTCTAGCATGCAGTCAAAAATGGCTGATCCTCTTGCATCTGTTTTAGAAGACCAGCTGGAGTGATGTCCATTTACGTCTCCCGCTATAATGGTTTTCTCACTAAACAAAGACAGTAATAAATCCCAATCGCTAGAAGATGTGCGCACATTAGGCGGACAGTAAACGGCTACAATGTTTTGTATATGCTCACAATTCAGCAGTCTTACATGAAGGACTTGAAGACCCTGGATAGAACAGCTTATTTGGCATGTTTTCGATTTAACTGAAGCATGTGTAATGATAGCAATGCCTCCCCACGAATCGCTTCTATCTTGACGAAATATATTGTATCCACTGATTCGTAAACGGCTTTCAGGCTCCAACCAAGTCTCGCTGAGGATAGCAATATGAATTTTTTCCTGAGCTAGGAAGCTTTCAAATTCCGCCAACTTTGGACGTAGACTCCTTGCGTTCCATTGTATGCAGTTTACTAAAATATTGTTACTACTACCCATTTTGTTCAATTAATGACCTAACCATAGGCCAGTCAGTGATGTATTTAACAGCAAAGGATATAATCCACTCAAACAGAATACTAACACACGATTTAAATTTTTCTTCCATCTTCAATTGATCAGAAAATATAGTTTCGTTCAATTTCAGTAACAGCTCACGGAAGAGATTTTTTCTCTTCTTTTTATGTTCATTATTATCCCTATCAGTCTTATTCTGATCCTGATCCTCAATCTCGCTATCCGTTGAAGAAGGGATAAACCACTCCATAGTTTCCGGTACGCAGGATTTTTTTCGTCTTCTCTTCCCTTTACCTTTCTTCTCCTTACGCTCTGGAGTCTTTAAGGTATTACCTTCAGCACTGGGGACTTCGATAGACTTAAACGGACTAGACGCTATTTGAGCGTAGGTATGCGGTCCTGTAGTATACTGTTCTTCTGAATTTCGAGGGAATGACTGTCTCGGTGCCGATTGGTGGTGGGTGCTTTTCAAAGTTTGTGCTGATAGGGGTTCTGGCGATGGTGGTACATACATAGTCAAAGCTCTTCTGCCATTATCTCCCTTATTTTCTTCTCTTTCACATATATAGGACATGCTCTGGATAGAGCCATGTGTTTTCCAGAACAGTTGGCACATTTGTAGTTTTCAATTTCACAATTTTGGTGTGTGTTGGTACATTTGGGGCAGATAATCTTCGAAGATGGGCAAGTCCTCATTGTATGGCCAAACTTCCAGCACTTCGAGCACTGCGTAACTGGAAACATATAAGGAGCTACTGTTACCCGGGTATTGTGGGTGAAGACGTATGCAGGCAAAGAAGGACCTTTAAAACATATCTTCACGACTTCACATTCTTCCCAACCGCCGTGTTCTAAGGCCCGTCGCTTCAGTCTTTTGACATACAATATCGGAATATCGCTAGAAAGGTTCTCCTGGATTTCTTCGTTAGATAGTTCTGCGTCTATGTCACGTATTACTCCATACGATACACCTACTTCGTATGTTTTTTGACAACGGAATCCCTTGTCACTAAATGTTTTGTTTTGTATCAGCTTCTCGGCGCTTACGTCATTATTGAACTGAATCAAAACCTTGTAACTGTTAATGTATTTTACTCTCACGACGCCAGGTATATTTTCAGATTTTAACAAGCGGGCCAAGCCGATCTGTTTAGGTAATTTCTCCTTAGAAGTTATACGGATTTCGATCTTTTCTTCCGGGACCCTCACTGTTTCATCATCGGTGGTAAAACTCCGAGCTAGTAACTTCCTTCGCCGCATCACAGTTGTCCAAACTTCGCTTGGGTCATTCTCACGGCTTCGCTTTTCAGCGCGAGTGAGGCTCGACGCCCTACCCTCGGAATTCTCACACTGAGATAGATTTATCTGCACCTCCTCTCTCTCACTATTTCTACTCATCGCTGCATCCACATTCCGTTCGTTCCCACTCTCATACGTTAATAAATTATTATGGTCACTGTCACTGCTAGCCATAGTCGATTACAACAATATGCATTCTAAATAAGTTGCCACAAAACAATTCGCGCTGTGTTTACGATAACACCAAGCTCCACGTTATTCAGTGAGCTGTCACGAACATTCGCTAGAGTAAAAAAATTCTAATACAAATTCCAGCTCAGCATTATCGAAGAAACATGCAGCCGAGAAGGCGGCCGTCCAAGCCCTGCACTGGCTGTACCGGAGCCAGCGAATAACCCGCTCCGGGCTTCCGGTCTTCGACCACGAGACGTTGGAGAAAGCTAGGAAGAGTCTGGATGAACCTTTGACGGCGGAAGTCAGCGAGGCTTCGCGGGAGCGCGTGCTGCGAATATGGCAGGATTATGAGGCGGGAATTAGTGAGTAATATTTATAATTGGGAATGAAGGAAGAAATCGACATTCATTACCTACGATGCGACCTGATGGGTCGATGAGTAGAAAGCAATGGACAGCGGGACAACGGGCTCTTTTCGTGACGATTCAATTCAATTCAAATTCAAATATTTTTATTCATTGTAAAAACAGAATGTTTACTTAATGAACGTCAAAGTTGTTAGTTTCACAATTAATGGATTATGTGGAGAAGAAGCTAACAAAGAAACTCCACATTTATTCTTTTCAAAACACGTTTTAACTTAATTAACAGAGTTTTCAACTTAAAATATTAGCCATGAATGTGTTGAACACTAGTCACAATCGTCCTTTAAATAATATTAATCTACTGTTTAATGCCAAACATCTTTGTCTTCGAACGAAGATGATTCGAAGACGAACCTTCGACGAAGGAGAAAAGATCGACGAAACAAATATATCGAGCGAATGTGCGTGGAAGCACCCTATATCCCCCTATTTGGTCGTATGTCGACACATACTTGTATGTCGGCTATTATGTATTGGAAGGCAGTGATAGTTAAAAACAGACATGTCTAACTAGCGCAAAAAATGACCCCACGTTCAATTGTGGGAAGGCGGGCAGGGCTTGTCAATTGTGGTACCAATCGGGGCGAGTTCAGTATTACCCGGCAAAATATCTATGCACCTGCCACCGTCAGACCGCCATCTTGGGAGGTACTTACATATTTCGACTTGTATAAAACCAATCATAAGTTACGCTGTCATTTACTATCATCCCAATCAACCAATCAACGTTCACCAATCAACGTTCACGTCGTCACACATGGCGCAAAGAATGAACCAATCACAGAGTGATTTACTTAACAGCACATCTTGCGCTCATTTCATTGGTACAGACTAATCGAGAGGACAGCGGCCATTTTCGAGAGTGAATTTTGTAGGAAGAAATACTTCTGTGGTTTTTTTATTCGTAGTCAGAGGGCAAGATAAACCCAAAACCGGCGTGCGTGCAGGCAGCGACTGCTGAATGTTGATGAAGCGAAAGATTACATCAGTCATTCCGCCAAAGAACCTGCCAGCGGGCAGGTTCTTTAACCTGGAAGTTATGACCAGGCCACTGCCACTTTTGCAAGTGGCCCGGTCACATCTGCCAAAGAACCGATAGTTTTTTTTTAATTTATTGACTTACTTTGGTATCTCAGAGTTTTAAATTTTATAAATTATTCGCCAAACTGCGTGGCAGTTTGTTGGCGAATTAATCGCACTCTTTTAACATTTTTTTAAAAATAGTATTAGTTAACAATAAAATAAATTTTAAAGTTTTAAAGTACAGTCGACAGCGGATCCCCCCATACATGCTTACTCTGTATTCGGTCATATTACCAGTGACTATGCAACACAATGCAAAGGCCGGTTCGCCGTCCACTGTACCTCACTTAAAACTTTTATCTGAAACACATTAGCAGCTACCCATCGGTTTAATGGTCGGTCGTTTTTATAATGATAAATTTTTAGAGTTTGAGCTCACAGTTCTGAGTCAAACCTATCCAATAAGAACTTTTTCAGCTTAGACTTAAATACGGCTTTACTTTCACAATCGTCTTCTAAGAAATCGATACTATTTAGGATTTTAGGAAGTAGGAACTTTCTCGTCCTCTCACCATAATAGTTGATGGGGTGCAAAGGTCCTCGAGTGGAGATCACAAACTGGCAACCGCAGCGTAGGACGCCCACCAGCTCGCTGGCCAGACCATCTGAACTTTATAATAATAATAACTTCCAGCTTCCACGCTACACAATCACTTGCCCTGGTCCCAAACTAGTATACCTACCCCGTGCTGTGGTAAGCAGGCGAGGGCATCACAATCATGAAAACGACATGGAATATCCGAGGCAATCACTGGCAGCAGCTGGATGAAAGAACTGGCGTGCCTGCGTTGGCCTGTCTAGCAGTGGACGAATAGCGGCTGAGTGAATAATAATAATAATAATACTTAATACTTTATTCATTTATTTGCTTCTTACTAAGTAAGTTACAGAGTGAGCCTAAAAATAACAGGTGATTTAAAAGGATGTTCTTAGATTTATTAGTGGCCTACTGAGTTCAACCCGTAACGCGTAACTGTAAGTGTAACTCTGGTCTCCTCGCTAGGTTACCCTGTGTGGAGGAAACCAGTGAAACGGACTTAATAATTTTGATTGAGAATTTAGAGTTCCGAGGATAAGAAGGAAATAAACAAGAATGAATGAATGAATGAATGAATGAATGAAAGACGATACCGACATTGATCACTATGCGAACCGATGGGTCGATGACATTACTAAAGCCGTCGGAAAGCAATGGACGAGATTGTCAAGGGACCGAGAGGATTGACGTGGCAGGGGAGAGGCTTATGCCACCAGGGGGCTCTATTCATAGGCTGGTTAGATAGTTCTAGTTCGACCTGAGATTTCCGCACGTAACCTCATAGTTGGGCCATGGTACACGTAGCAAGACCTGTGGTATGTAAATAGCTCATATGCTAGGGTTTACTCACGATGTTTCCCTTCATGGTTAACCATTACTTAGATATAAGAAAATATTTTTAATTCTTTCACCCGGTTGTGCAATAAGGTGTTCTCTATCCTACTCATGATGGTTTCAATTATTGTACCTTATGTTTTGTCTTGTTGCAGAGGACATTTTCGTCCGAACACACAGAGAAACAATGAAGAGACAAGTGCCGCCATCTGTTGGATTTGTTAAAGACTCGAGTGTGGAAGAAGAAGGTAGGTAACGTAGAAGTTTCATTTCACCCGACTGGAAAATCAAATTAGGGTCGCCGGACTAAGCCTCAGTTTCTGAAAGAGTGTTCAAATGTAACAATAGATTAATTCAAAATACCGGCACGTGATTGGCTGAAATTAGCTTGATGTGAGATTAACATTTGATCGCTCTTCTAGAAACCGAGCGTAAAGCACATAAAGATAATAATTATTGTTCTGTACAACATAAGTACCGTATAGTATAGCGGCAATAGAAATATATCATATGTATTATACAACAAATATATATATATATATACATACAACAAATACTGAAAACAGAATAAAATAAATATTTAAGGAGGGCTCCCATACAACACACGTTGTCTAAAGACAGCGCTCGCCATCTAGCGGCCATCTACGTAACCTTCACAGCGCCGATGTCATGTCGTTAATGGTTTTAAAGTGGTTTTCATTTTACAGATTCAGTGGAGGACACCACAGAGAGCTCGGAAATAATCGACATTTCAGGTAACATTTTATATGATTTTATAACATAACATAAGCAGGCTATATACGACTCACTGTAGGTCTTCTCTCAGGGAGATATTATGGGCTTAGTCACCACGCGTGCCCACCGCGGTTTGGCGATTTCAAGCGCTGAGGTATGTGAGTAGCTCAGACACTCAGGTTTCCTCACGATGTTTTCTTTCACCGTTAGCGATTGCTATTGCTACTATAACTTCAAAAATGTACATAACTTAGAAAACAAAGTTGTAGGTACATGCACGCACTGGGAATCGAACCTGGGTCTCGCTTATCTTCTTTAGTGTATGTTTTCTTTGCATGAAGGAAGAAAGACTGACGAAACAAATATATCGAGCGAATGTGGGAGGAAGGGCCGGTAAGGGACGTCCCAGGCGGACATACTTCGACCCAATAGCGGATGTATTAGCAAAGGGCAAGAAGAAAAAAGTACCCGAAACCGGCGTGCGTGTATGCAACGACTAATGAATGTTGAGGAAGCGAAAGTGATCTGTCAGGATTGTGGCAAGTGGCAGTCACTGGTCTCTGCCTACCTTCTGGGATACAGGCGTGAGTTTATGTATGAATGTATGTTTCTTTGTATGTGGTTTCTTTTGTGCGTATTTCGTATTAATTGTTTGACGAAGTTTTTGTGAATGAAATTAATTGTAATATTTTGATATTTTATGTGTGATTATTACTTAATGAATTTCGTAGAATAAAATAATAAACAAACTATTAATGAAAAAAAAGTTTCTCTTACGTGACCATCGAAAACTCGCCTCGCCTGAACGGATCTTTGTTCAAGTTATCTGCCGAGCATTATACATTCAGCTACATTTAAGTGAATCCAATAGAAACCCTTTTAAAAAAATATTTATTTTGTACAGAAGCGGGACAAAACATTCACCCAGTCTACGGCCGGCCTATAGTTCGACCGACGAAGGATGCTTTGATCAGGAGGCAGAGGGCGCTAGACGTCGGCTTTCGGCTTTACGATGACCAGCTAGCGCCGCCACTGCCTATTGATAGTTACGCGTGAGTATAACATTCTTTTGCGCAACAAAAAAAGTATAGAGAAACGAGGTGATTAGAAACTGAAGTATGAATAGAAACAAAAAAACCGGCCAAGTGCGAGTCGGACTCGCGCACGAAGGATTCCGTACCGTCGTCTAAACAACATTTGAATATTTCAAGCGTCTACCCGTTGCCGTTATTAAGTTAACATAAAATTTATGTGTAATTTTATAAATGTACAATTAAGCTACAAACTAAATTAAGTTAAAAATAAGAAACGTAGGTTCTCCTGATTTAAAAATATGCTTAATTTTTTCCTTAAATGTATAAACATTATTAGAGATATCGACAGAGAAAGCGGACAAATTATTATACAGTTGCAAGAGACAGGCATTGTAGCGTTGTGTTTAAGGTTGGTTTTGGAACAAGGCGAGGAATATGATTTGTACGTAACTTTGAAATAAACAAGGTCATAGAGACATGCCCGCACTGGGAATCGTACATCTGCGAATTTGCAGCAGCAATACCACACGCTAACTGTGGAGGAAAACACCGTGAGGAAACCCGTGACTTGTGTGGCTCCGCACGTATTGACTTGTCTTGCTAGACTTGTGGGCTAGGCCGACTAAGCTGTTAGGATGGTATAGGTGCTGGGCATGCCTACTCCATCTAAGAAACAATGTTCCAGGCACTGCAGCGTCCGAGTGGTCCCTTGACTCGTCTAGTGGAGTTAAGATGCCACTGGTT
This sequence comes from Yponomeuta evonymella, assembly GCA_963969515.1. Lineage (NCBI taxonomy): Eukaryota > Metazoa > Arthropoda > Insecta > Lepidoptera > Yponomeutidae > Yponomeuta > Yponomeuta evonymella. Next base: position 4,049,314 of record OZ018366.1, on the reverse strand, counting down.
GCTGTATAAGTCATCTCATTACGTCGATGCAAACGCCAAAGTTATGGACTACAATACAATGCACAAAATAAAACCGGCCCAGTGCATGTCTGGCCACGCGCAGTGTAGGGTTCCGTAGAAAGAGATTTTTTTATCTGCTTTACAGAACTAACAACTTCATCGAGTTCATTTTCAATGGATTTTGTACGACATTTTACTTTTATAACTTAGTTGCCTATTACTCGTTAACTAGTAAAGCCTACTTAGCTGTGATACTTTTTCTTTTAAGTTCATTATATGTGCTACTACCCTGAATTTTTTTCACGTTTCTACAATCAACCGTGTAGTCAGGAGCGGGGGGGAAATTTTATTCTTTAACTTTGTTGGCGTCATAAATATGTATACATATGCCAAATTACAGCTTTCTAGTACCACCGGTCTTTGCGCTAGGCCGCGGACGGACAGACAGACAGACGGGCATGGCGAAACTATAAGGGTTTCTTGTCGGACTACGGACCCTAAAAAGCACGTCCTACTGGGACGTACTCTCTGAACTTAAAAAGTATTTAAGGTGTATTTTAGTTTGTATCGTTGCCACCGCACGGTCGCCGGTCTTCTGGAATGTGGACAGGGACCTCAGTCTGGGTGTATTTCCATGTTTGTTTTGCCCTTGCCTGGTTACCATAGCACAGGGTATCCTAGTTTGGGGCCAGCCCCTATATTATGCTCACCAAATCCTGAGCGATTCCAATCGTCTAACTGTCAAATTAGTATGGAATTTGGAAGTTAAGCGATTGGAATCGCTCAGGATTTGGTGCGCGTGATCGGGCCAATGGTCAAGTGATTGTGTTGTGTGGAAGTCATTATTATGGATCTTAAAAGTTCTAGGCACAGTTTTATCAAGACCATGACGTCACTAGCGAAAAATCTACGACACTAACCCCTGGTTTCTCGTACACTAACAAGCTGTTAATCTACTGTTAACAGCTGTCAGTGGTTTTTTTTTTGTATGCACTTTGGTCAATTGACAGCTGTTAACGGTAGATTAACACCGTGTTAGTGTACGAGAATCTGGGGGTCAAAAACCTCATAACACTTACCTATTAACCAAACTAGATGACGTAATCGCCGACCACCATCTACGGATTCCCAAAAGCTGTGCTACACTTACCTACTCCCGCGCGTAATTGGCCGGGTTACCTCGTTCGGTGACCTTGGATCCGTGAGATCGTGAGAGCCGTGACCTCAGCGAGGCGGGGGCGACCTAGAAGCGCCGGGATGTGACCTTGACCTCGAGAGGTGGACTGGTTTTGCGATAATGTGGGTTATTATGTTTCTCGACTTGGATTTTTCGGTTTCAAGTGAGCGTTAGTGTGAACACCTCAGATACTCAGGTTTCCTCACGGTGTTTTCCTTCGCAGTTAGCGAGTGGTATTGCTACTATGATTTCACAAATGTACGTGGAGCGGTATAACGCCGGCTTCTCATTCGGGATGTTCAAGTCCCGGCATGTACCAATCACTTGGATTCTATGTTATGTACATTTGTGAAGTTATAGTAGCAATACCACTCGCTAACCGTGAAGGAAAACATCGTGAGGAAACCTGAGTGTCTGAGCTATTCACATACCTCAGCGCTTGAAATCGCCAATCCGCGGTGGGCACGCGTGGTGATTAAGCCCATACTCTCTCCCTGAGAGAAGGCCTGTGCCTGTGCACGTATATAGGCTGCTTATTATGATGTTCAGTTATTTAAATGTACTTGTAGTATAAGACGATATTATTTGCCGCATTTGTTAGTTCTAGGTCATCGGAGCCTTTGATTTTGATTCCCTTGCGTGTTGAAATATAATTTTTTTTTGCGACATAAACGGACATATCTTTTTTTTACGTTAACTTAGAAGTTTGATTTTTTCATAGCTTCAAAGGACTGTAGACCGGAGTATATGGTTTTTCAACTCAATACCTCCACGCGTTCCCGAGACAGAGGGTCTTGACAGACAGACGGACGGACGGACGACAAAGTATTGTCATCATCATCATCATCATCATCATCATTCAGCCACAAGAAGAAGCTGGAAATAGGCCTCCTCCACAAAGTATTGTACTTATTTGTATTTAAAGATTTTATTAAAGAAAGAAAATAAACAAATAGATAGTAGGGATCCTATAAAGGTTCCGTTTTTTCTTTTGAGATAGGGAACCCTAAAAATTAGTACACATTTTTTAAATGTGATCTTAGGGTTTCATAGACAATAAAATCACATGTAGGACCAAGTTTTCGATTGAGAAAATTTTATTACAAAATTAAATCTTTGGAAACAACTGTTCTTTATTGAAAACAACTTGTAGAAAAACAAAAATGTACATGAAATGTCCGTAATTTAGTTAACTATCAAACCCTCAGACCACATTTATAAAAATTGTACTCGTTATATTACAAGAGAGCACGCTTGACGTAAAAGCAGCCTTTAGTAATTATCCACGTGGAAGAAGTAGGACATTCCACGTAATTCTTATGATTTGTTATGCAATACTAAAGCACAAGTGAGGTTTTAAGGAAAACCTACACTGTTGACATTTGTATCGTGTATTTGTTTTGCATGAACAAACTTTGTGGTTTTCCTTGTTATTTTTAACCGACTTCAAAAAAGGAGGAGGTTATCAATTCGACGCGTATATATCGCACCCTTAATCCAATACCGTCACTAAACAAAAATCTCTAAATTTCTGGTTTTAATGCCATCTATTGCAAATATTACAAAGTAACGCTGACTTCTAAGCGCTGACTAGTTCACTTAAATTCCTATTTAAAACTGTAGATGGAAAACGAAGCATAATACAGAACTATGTGGCTCCACGCGTTGCCATCACCGCAACTGGGAACACTTTTGGACAACAATTCTTTGCGCGTGGCTGTAGCGCTTCGTTTAGGCTGCGACATCTGCCAACCACACCGCTGTATTTGTGGTGCAGAGGTGAATTCACTGGGGCGCCACGGACTCCATTGCGTTCGGAGCGCGGGTAGGATCTCACGGCCAGACCTTTAAAACGTTATAAAATATACCGCTATTAAGTGTTATGTAACGTTTAAATCATTTCGTTCTGTTATTTTAGCGCTATTATATCGTTATGATAACAAAACTCTATGAGAAACATAACGAAATCATAACTAAATCAAATAACGTTATTCATAAAGTTATTGCGCTGTTGCCGCTCCGCTCTACCGGGAGGGCGTGGCGTGGCGGCGGACGAACGTGTCTGGCGGCGTTGCCGCACTGAACGTGGCGGGGAATCACCCGGAGCAAGCAAGCAACGAAAGTCCTTTGGTTTATATTTTAATACCTATTTAATTCTGTGCAAAAGACGTGTCTGTGTAAATAACTTCTTACCTACCTACTTGGCAATAATTGAAGAATGGGAAGAAAAGCGTCTTGTTTCATTTTGTTTTCGATCATCTTCGTTTTCCTATTACCTATAGTGTGTTTGTATTTCAACGACAAAAATAACATAAATTATTGAGCCTTTCAGTATGCGAGCACTTTATCTTTTATTAATGCAGTATTTTGTCACGGCTATTTACATATCGACGGTTAAAAGGATATAGGGTATAAGCGACAAAAACCAAATTGTTCAGGAGAGCAATTTAAAGTTTGAAAGTTCAGAAAAATGGACATAACTTTTTTTATTTATTGTCATAATGTAAGGATGGAAACAGCTCTAAACTAAAAAAAAAATACGAGCATTAATTAACATTTTATTTTTTTCATTCGACGTCGCTTAACTCAATTGAACGTATTTTTTATATGAGGTAATTCGGCATATGTTACATCTACAAATAAAAAAACGAAGAGTATAGAAGACTAAGCTACATTTGGTTTCCGTATACCAAGAGTTAATAGAGTATAAGTCACATGCCTGTTGAATAATTAAAATAGGTAAAGAAGGATATATGACGATTCAAACCATTGTGACAAAGGTAATGAAGCACAAGAAACGGTGCTTAGCAAAAACATTGTGAGGATGTCAGACATTAGTGACACCGAAAGTGAGTTGAATAAAAGGTAATATGGTGCTTCCACACAACAAGATTTTTAGGCCAAGAGGAAAACAAGAACATCCAACATATGACATTACCTGGGAGATTAGTAATGCGGATTAAACGTCACGTCCTACAAATAATAGATTCACAACCAACATGATTCTCCTTTAAAATGAGACTTAAGTAACTGCATACGTTAGAGGATGTCAGTTTCATCATCATAGTTCGTACCAGATTACTTACCTACATTAGGTATGATTTTGTAATTATTATCTGACCTAATAAGGTCAATTGAGCGATCAAATTAAAAGTTAGATTCGTTTTTTTTCACTGTTTATATAAAAAAAACACAATCATAAAAGAAAAAAGTATTTTTCATAATGTACTCCTCTACGTAGTAACAGAAACAATGTCGTAACTTAACTTAATGACAATAACATAATATACCCAAGTGTGAAGTGAGAAGTTAGGTATTAATTGATTTGATTTGATTTGATTTGATTTGATTTGATTTGATTTGATTTGATTTGATTTGATTTGATTTGATTTGATTTGATTTGATTTGATTTATTCAGAAAAGTTTAACAATTTACTTATCCTATTTTAGCATAGTTGGAGAGAATGTAATTTTATTTAACTAATGATAGGATTAGAACGATGATGTCTGTACTAGTTATAAAACTGTATGACAGACAGCAACGCCTTCCTTCTGCGAAAGTTAGCTATTTTATTACATTGCTGTTTGAGTGTTTACTGATGTATGCTAGTTACAAGCTACAACAGATGACAATGTATGAGTGGTACAGTGTGTGTGCGTGTGCGAGTGAGTGTGTGTGGGAGTGTGTGTGTGTTGTGTGTGTGTGTGTTTATTAATTACTACTACTTATAAAAATACTGTAAAAGGTACGTTAAAAATAAAAGTTTTTCTAAACATAATTAGTACAACACTTAGACAGCACTACGTACTTAGAAACTTTAACATAACAATAAAAGCCTTCAAAAAAACAATAAAAAAAGTATTTTGTAATAATAGGGGTTAAAGTATGAAATTACCGTTTTATTTCAATAGGTTCTTTGAATTGACATAGAATCTTCATGGTTTGAGGTTTTCGAATGAAACTTTTTTCAAATGGTTTCTATGATGTTCTTTTTTTAAAAAATGTGAAACATTTGAATATCGACTTTGAATTGTTTTTGTTATTCAATTTAGACAAGAAAGATGGATACTGCGAAAATTGGAGTGATTATGAGGCACCCATTTTTCGTATTTTATTATTTTATTGATTTGACACAAGTGAGTCAATATTGTGGATAAGGTAACGTTAAACCATGCCGCTAATTCCTGGGTAGTTTGACTAGGGTCGGCTTCCACTATCTCTCTTAATTCATCGTTATTCACCTGTGTGGGCGGTCTTCCTCGTGGCTCGTTCTTTAAGTCGAAATTTCCATCACGAAAGCGTTTAAACCAAAATCGCACGGTGCGTTCATTAGTAGACCCCTCTCCAAACGCAGCATTGATATTGCGGGCTGTTTCTGCCGCGTTAGTTCCGCGTCGGAACTCGTATTCAAAAATCACTCGAATTTTCGCAGTATCCATCTTTCTTGTCTAAATTGAATAACAAAAACGATTGAAAGTCGATATTCAAATGTTTCACATTTTTTAAAAAAAGAACATCATAGAAACCATTTGAAAAAAGTTTCATTCGAAAACCTCAAACCATGAAGATTCTATGTCAATTCAAAGAACCTATTGCAATAAAACGGCAATTTCATACTTTAACCCCTAATATTTACTCAATTCAATTCAATTCAAATATTTTTATTCATTATAAAAACAGAATGTTCACTCATTGAACGACAGAGTTGTTATTGTTAAAGTTGTTAGTTTCACAACCGATAAATTATGTGGAGAAGAAACCAACATAGAAACTCCACATTTATTCATTTCAAAACACGTTTCAACTCAATTAACAGAGTTTTCAATTAAAAATATTAGTCATGAATGTGTTGAACACTAGTCACAATGATTGAATCGTCCTGTATTAAATATTATTGTTTAATGCCAAACATCTTCGTCTTCTAGATAATCCTTGATGTTATAGCAAGCTTTTTTGAGTGTTAAGAAGTATTAAGTATTAATTTTTTGCAAGTCTAAATCATGGAAATGACAATTTGTGTTTACTTCCAGCATTAACACTATGATGGCCGCCAACATTTTTCGAAGTCTTTGATATTTTTTCTAACGTACATAATATTTTAATAAATATATTGACATGCAACTGTTAAGATATTGGTTTCTTTAAAGAAATCTCTTAGCGAATCCCTACTACCTAACTTGTAAATAAATCAGATGGCTCTCTTCTGCAAGATGAAGATAGTCTCAATGTCTGCTGCCTGGCCCCATAGTAGGATACCGTAGGTCATAATACTATGGAAGTAACTAAAATGCAACGTCAGTGAGTTCCCTAATTCTTTTCACTGCATATGCTGCAGAGCGATGTGGACCCCATTGTAGTTTTGCATCGATTATGATGCGCAGAAATACAGTATCCTCTACAAATTCTAGTTTATCATTTACAATTACTATGTTGTTCTCAAATAATCTTACGTTAGGTAAGGTAAACTTTATAAATTTTGTCTTTTTGGAATTTAGCAGCAGATTATTTGCTGTGAACCATTTAGTACTTGCGAGAGAGCATTATTTGCATCGTCAAGATTATTTTCTTGTCTCCTTATTTCAAAAATTTTAGACATTTTTTGTACCATAAACGGTAAATCACTTACGTAGACTAGGAAAAGGAACTCCCCTAAGATAGATCACTGTGGGACTCTTATTTTCACAACTTAACCCGAGGATTTAATACGATTTACGTGTGCTTTTTGAACCCTTCCTGCTAAATACGATCTTAAAAGATTTAAACCTACACCCTTTATTCCGTAGTTGTTTAACTTTAAGAGTAGCGTTTTGTGGTCTACACAATCAAATGTTTTTGATAAATCACAAAATATGCCTACAGCATCCTTGTGATCCTCCTACTTGCTGAAAATATGCTTAAGTAACATGACTCCGGAGTCAGACATGAGTCGAATTCCGCCCTTTAGTAAAACCGAATTGCTGACTATGAAGGGGTTGGTAACTATTGAAATGCGTAAGTAATTGATCTAAGATCATCATCATCATCAGCCACTTGACGCCCACTGCAGAACATAGGCCTCCCTCATGGTTTTTCAAGCTTCAAACATAACCATGAGGGGTTTTGCCATAATCGCCACGCCTGGCAGGCGGGTTGGTGATCGCAGTATGCGGTTGGAATAAAAAGACGCTGCTGCCCGTCTCCTGGTAATTTAATTCCTTAGTCGCCTTCTACAACATCCACGGAAGGTAATGGAGTGACCCTATTCTTAATCCGGCGCCACACGGACTAAGATAATCTTCTCAAATATTTTACTTAATACTGGTAGTACTGAGACGGATCTAGAATTGGTTGGATCGTGTTTATCACCTCTTTTAAATAAGGGTACTAGTCTACTATATTTCATGAGGTCCGAAAATACTCCCTCATCTACACATTTATTGAAAATTTTTGCTAACGGCAAAGCTAGGATATGTATCACTTAACTAACAATGTTTACTGACATAGGTACCCGTTTTTTTTTAATTCAATAATTTAAATTTTTTAGCAACGTTATGGGGCTCAATGTAATTAAATGAGAAATCGTGTTCGTACGAGGAGACATGGTCTTTTAATAATGTTGCTGCACGATCAGGTGAGGATTCTAACGGAGCTATAGTTACGATTGGAACATTAGTGAAGAACTGTTCGAATGCTGCAGCGATGTCTTCATTTGTCGTTATTATTTTGTCACCTATATTAAGCAAAATATCTCTTACCCGTTTCTCTATTTATTATTGTCCAAGTTGTTTTAATTTTATTTGGTGATTGTAATATTTTATTCTTTTTATTATCGCACTGGCTGTTTCCCGCAACTTTGTTCGCGTGGTAATTTTTATGTGTATTTTTCCGGGATAAAAAATAGCCTATGTGCTAATCCAGACTATAATTTATCTCTATGCAAAATTTAATCTGGATCCATACATACAAACTTTCCCGTTTATAATATTAGTAAGGATTTAGCTTTATGACAGACGGCCTTAAATAATTTTGAATATATTTTTTAATTTTACTTACAACTAATTAAGCTACTAACAATAACGAAATTTATTTTTAAATTTAATGATAATTATAATATTTCTTAAAAAAATACAATAATCGATCTCAAAATGTGGTAGGTAGGTACCACATTAAAATAAAGCAGTGACTTCGCGGCCGACTGATTTTGGGATAAGCGACTCGCTAAACAGGTAACTGAGTACAATAAAGACCTGAATAGGTAATACAAAATGGCATACGCTACAATTAATAAATTGTCGTTGTAAAGTAATACGGCATAAGTAACAGAGTTGTATTATATTTGTAAATGGTAGTAGGGAATAACCGAGAGTTAAATATTAGCTAGGTTTTAGTAATTGCGTATAAGCGACCACTGTATGGTAAACTTGTTAATGGTAGTAGGGTATAACCGACAGTTCAATATTAATTAGGTTTTAGTAGTTGCCTATAAGCGACAGCTGTATCGTAAACTTGTAAATGGTAGTAAGATATAACCGATGCTTAATTTTTTTGATGACAAAGGTAAAGAGACATTAGTTCCAACTTTCAAAATAGGTACTTATGGTAAAGAACCGTAAGCGCCCAGAAGCTCTACACCAGTAGGAAGTAAAAATACCTTACCATGCCATTTTTACAGGGGTACAAGCGCCTTTAAGTAAAAAAAAGCCTAAAACTCGGTCGGTTACACCAAAACGACCTTTAAAAACGCAGTTTTTTGCTTGGGATCAAGCGACAATAAAGTCATTGTAGAGCCGTGAGAGTAAGCGCATTCGACGCAGAATTTTTTTCTAAGTAAGATGGCATTCAAAACTCATTTTAGGCCAAAATGTCGCTTATCCCCTATTACCTTTTAACCGTCGATATGTAGGTACTAGGTAGTAGACAATCAAAAGTAGACAAGTAGGTAGGTTAAGTAATTCAAATGTGGCAAGGATAAGTAGAGAAGAAGAAGAATAAACTTATTATTAACAAATACTTACATCGAAATGGTCTTCACAGCAGTGCGCTTTAGTTTTAGGGGCTATTGAATCAACTCTTTTTACGGCTGTCATCCACTTTCTCCTCATTTTTGGGGCCTCAGGAACATAAAAAAAGAGTTTATCGGGTGTTTTAACTGTTGAATTGAAGCACTGAGGCACAATAGAGTATTTTTTTCCATTTTTACCACAGAGAACTTTATAATTTTGATTTTTACTGCGCAGCGGCGTGCGAATAAGAGCGCGACTGTCGAATGACCGGGGGTGTGATGTCATTGGCTAGTGAGCGCCCGTCCACGTTTTTAAAAACCTTCGGCTGGAAATAGGCACTTTGATCGTAAATATCTCAGCCATTTTTTAAGATATGCAAAAACTAAAAATTTTTTGTAGATTTATTTGGCATGTAAAATAAAAAAACGTTTGTCAGACGCATTGCTAAAGAGCAATTCAATATAACAGACTGATAATCTCTTGTCAAACGCATTTCAGCCAATCACGTGCCGCTATTTTGAGTTAATCTTGGATTCAACGCCTGTTACATTTGATCGCCCTTTCAGAAACTGGAGGTAAGTGATAGGTATAATTATATTCAGCCCAATGGTCTGTAAGTAGAAGAAGAAAAAGTATTATGTATTTATTCGCGTTTGTCAGGGGCGGCCGGGCGCGGCGTTTGGAGGATGCATGACAGTATAGAACGACAATAGTTATTTGTTATACAAGAGTGCAAAGTTGCTTTTTAACCGCGTGCTCAACTCTGATGACTCGTGATTCAAAAATTAGAATTCTGAGGGTTAGCGAGGGAATCAAAAGAGCACAAGGTAAAAAATCTTTGCACTCGAGTGCAACACGTAACTTTTCATCCTCCCTCAGTGAGGAAGTAACTAAATGCAAAAAAAAACACGAAGAAGGTCCCGAGTCTGAGTTTTTAACAAATTTAAAAAAAGTTGTATGATAAATTCGGCACCATGGAGTTAGAAAAGTAAATAGGTGTAACTGATGTTTTGAATTTAAGAACTTAGTGCGTTCTAAATTCAATTATTTAATGATGGCGGAATGTGTGTGAAAGAGATGCCATATAACGTTATGTTAAGTTACGTTAATGCTATTATAGCGCTATTTATAAAGTTAAGTCGGGCATAGCGCTATTGGAATAGCGCTATTCGACCAATATAATAACGTTATACCCCGTATAACGTTTTGAAATTATAACGTTTTAGGAAGCTTTTCATAGCGCTATGACGCATAGCGTTAGGAGCATAATAGCGGTATTTCAAGGTCTGCTCACGGCATCATTCCATCAATGACATCGTCCGGAGGGCTCTTATTACTGCTGACATTCCTGCGATTCTTGAACCACCAGGGTTGTGTCGCAGTGATGGAAAACGTCCGGACGGTCTCACTATGATTCCGTGGGAGAGGGGTCGGTGCCTGCTCTGGGATGCCACATGTGTCTGTACATTTGCTGCGTCTCACTTAGGCTCAATGGCCATTTCTCCTGGGGCTGCTGCGGAAGCGGCTGCTAGCCACAAATGACTACTGGGGTATGGGGAGTCCAGGGAAGAGCCTTTATAAAGGAGTTAGGGCGTCGCTTGAGGAACCGCGGCATGGACTACCGCTCTGGGGCATACTTGATGCAGAGGATCTCTCTCGCTGTGCAGCGGGGTAACGCTGCCGGCGTTATGGGAACCTTTGGCTCGAGTATATCTCGGGGCGGTTTGTTTGACAGTTAATTTATTCGTCATCTTGATTTATTACTTTGGACGAAACAATTGTGGATGTATTATTATTTTTTTTTTTTTTACTTATAATTATTAATTTATGTTTTTAAAAATTGTAATAACTAGTAATTGACTAATGTAAGTAATTTCAAAATTGTAATAACTAGTAATTGACTAAAAGAGATACATTTTCCGAGATATTTTGTAATTTTTGGAAAGTAAATGTTTGGCGAAATTGTTGCCATTTATACTAACTACATACATATCTACACATTGAAAATCTTTAATAGCTTCTCCTGCATTTTACATTTTTCGCTTAGTGCCAGTATTGGATTAAGGGTGCGTTAAATGTATTTCGCCTATGTTCTAGCATAACTCCGTCAAATCTTAACCGATTTCCACAATTCAATTAACCGATTTTTTGTTCGAATAGATATAACGTCCCATTGGTCCCATTTTAATTTCGTGAAGATCTGATGAAGAATTTCAGAGATGGAGAACGGAACTCTTCAATGGACAGCAGTAAATAAGGCCTAATGGGGCCCATCCGTTAGTAATATCCGTAGGTTTAACAAAATAGCGTACAAGTAGTCCCACTCCGTGTGGCGCCGGATTAAGAATAGCGTTACTCCATTTCCTTCCGAGGATGTCGTAGAAGGCGACTAAGGAAATCAATTACCAGGAGACGGGCAGCAGCGTCTTCCTGAGATTCCAACCACATACTGCGATCGCCAACCCGCCTGCCAAGCGTGGCGATTATGGCAAAACCCCTCCTGGTTATGAAAACCATGAAGGAGGCGTATGTCCTGCAGTTGGCGTCAAATGGCTGATGATGATGATGAGTCCCAAGGTAATTTGGTGATGTTCTGGTGAAGACTTTTGGAGATGGAAATTGAGAACGTCAAATTTTAAAGCAACGAATTAAGTAGGGTAAATTATGGTTATAAGGGACTCGTATATTTTTCTCCCGCTCCCCTACTAAAAATTGAAAAATTTAAATAAAAAATAAATACCGACTTCGAAACACCACAGCCCTAAAAAGTTATAAATAATTATGTATACATGTATACGTACTTCTAATTATTTAAATTATTTATAACTTTTTAGGGCTGTAGTGTTTCGAAGTCGGTTTTTATTTTTGATTTCAGTTTTTTTATAGAGTTTTTGTTATTTGATCAAAGAACTGCGAATTCGTACTGAGAAATAAAGCCAATATTTAATCACAGCGAACTGGCAATAGCCAGTTCGGTATTTATTACAGTAGGTATTATCGAAATTTTAAGGGGTTTCTCTAGGGTTTATCTATGTCTAAGACCACGTAAGTCTTCGTGAGGAAAATACATTTTTATGTCTACAGTACAGATGTTCATGTCACCTTAAAAAGGAGTGGCTCGAACGGCAGTTCCCACACCAACGTTGTTGGATTTTGTTAAGCACGAAGAAACCTCGATTTTTGACCGCTTAGCATATTGCTTTGTATGGGAATTGCCCCGTGAGGCACCTTCTTCAAATAAAAAAAAATATCTATTCAATATTGTTAAGTGTTTCCTGTATCTATCAAGACACCAGATAGTGATCAATTAAATTACTACGCAGCCTCTTAACGTACCGAGTACTTGTTAATAATTCATCCAAAGATGTAAACGAAACCAGAAGTAGGTAAATGAAACCAGTGAAATCGTCCACCGGAAAGCAAAAGTTGAACGACGTCACAGCGTTGTCCAACAGTCCAATTTCACTTTGCAGGAAAGCGGGTCATCGTTGCCCGCCGTCGTTGGATTTTGGGTCACGAGAGCGTTCTCTTGGAACGCTTTTGGGCGCGAAACTCGGTTAGTGAATAAATATAGGAAAAGAGAATGATCTCGCATGATGAGACCTTATAAATGGGGACCCACTGAACTATTGAAATGACACTGTCTTTTTGTGGTATGTCTATGATAAATTGATAACACAATGAGTTTTTCAAATTCCAACGAAATGCAACGGAACCTTCTCGACCCTATTCCGGCTCGCACTTGACCGGTTTCTTTTATGTCTTTCGGGTTTACATATGTGACGAAACAGACACAGGGTTTTTCTCAGAGATTGCGATAAATGCTTAGTGGGTTTTTGAAATGACATTTTTAATTTATCTGCCGCTAAAATTGGCACGCTTTTCCTGTTGTCTTAAAAAATCTCACCGTTTTTTTAGGAATCGTGTTTTTAAAGCGAGATAATAAAGAGAATTCTTTATCACAGACTATTTATACTGCATTTGAGGAGTATCTTAAGGAATCTTGTTTTTAGGGTTCCGTACCTCGAAAGGAAAAAAGGAACCCTTATAGGATCACTTTGTTGTACGTCCGTCCATCCGACCGTCCGTCCGTCTGTCTGTCAAGACCCTTTATCTCGGAAACGCGTGGAGGTATCCAGTTGAAATTAAAACCATATACTGCTATCTACAGTCCCTTAAAGCTTTGAATAAATCAAACTTCTAAGTTAACGTAAAAAAAACTTTTACGCCGCAAAAACGTATATTTCGACACTCAAGGGAATCAAAATTTATAGGGTGCTTTCCGTTGAACTAGAACTATGAAATTTGGCGAGTAATATCGTCGTATACTACAAGTAAAGGGAAAAACCTGAAAACTATACATTTGTAATTAAACCATAACAAAAATAGTCTTTGAATTTCGGGAAAAGCTCGGAAAAACTGCGAGAGTACAGTATGGAACCCCTGGGTGGGCGAGTCCGACTCGCAATTGTCCGGTTTTTCCAAAGGGTAAGGGACCCTATTACTAAGACTCCACTGTCCATCTGTCTGTCTGTATGGCTGTCTGTCACCAGACTGTATGTCATGAATCGTGACAGCTAGGCAGTTCACAGATGATGTATTTCTGTTGCCGCTGTAACAAAAAATACTAAAAACAATAAAATAAATATTTAAGGTTTTTGATCGAAGTTAATAATGGGTACAGGTAGACGCTTGAAATATTCAAATGTTGTTTAAGTAATGGTACGGAACCCTTAGTGCGCGAGTCCAGAGTATTTACCAACTATTGATACTGTTGGTTGTGTAGATTGTCTAAGTTTATATAATTAGTGTTAATTTAAAGTAAGTGCGCTCGGGCTAAAATGTAGACTAAAATAGGTCACTGTATCCGAGCGCGCTAAGTACGTAACTTCCCAAATCAAATAACCACCTTTTTAGACAGACGCTTAATTTCTAACCCCCAGTTTCTCGTACACTCGCACGCTGTTGATCTACTGTTAACAGCTGTCAATTGACCAAAGTGCATACAATAAAACACCAGTGACAGCTGTTAACACTAGATTAACAGCTTGTTAGTGTACGAGAAACCGGGGGTAAGTCAACAAGGCAGGTCACAATGTCAAACGGCAATCGTACACGTGTGATTCTACGTCTCTAGCTTTCATTTCAAAAGAATTTCATTTCAAAAGGCCCATGTGACGTCAAAATCTAAAATCTGCTTAGTAAATGAAAGAGACTACTGTGCGCGAAATCGAAATTCGAAAGCGATTCACTCTCGCTTACGCACAGCTGTGCTGACGTCACGTCTCGTCTGCTGACGTCTCATCTGACGTCTGACGTCGGCTGACATAGTAACCCTTTCTAAAGCTAAGCACTCTCGGTTTCGTTGCAGCGGGTGACCTACATAGATTACCAATGTGCCCAATTCCAATGCTGTCCAATACCTAGACTGATGGTAGCGCCTCTCTCAACTAAAAATAAATTGGTCCATCTAAAATTCCCAATTTTTATTTGACACTAGTGTTCGATTTTTTCTTATACATTGCCATGTCCCGATCTAATTTTTTTTTAATTGACATCAATAACAAGATACGGAGTCTTATTTTAGCATATAAGCTGTTCAAAGTTATTATGTTGCAAAAAAAAAAATGTTCCTACTTTAGCATATATTGCAACATATGCGTATGAAAAGTCGAACACCTGTGTCAAATAAAAATTGAAGAAGAAGAAAGGCATTTATTATACCAACAAGACACATGGCAGAAACAAAATAAGCAGATAAGTAACATAATATGCACAACAACGAAAGGAAAACTAAATACACAACAGACAAAACAAATAAATAAAGCATGACCATAGATGTAACCTGTGGTGTATCTAAGTTGCCACAAAAGACAATTGGGTATTCTAGATGGACCATCTTATTTTTAGTTTATTTATACCTGTAAAAGATAGCTAAGTTTCCAAGTACCTACTCCGTTTTTAGTAAAGGCCTTGAATTTGAGATAACGGTACCCCTATACCTACTTAAAATAGCAGTAGTTTTTTGTAATAATTATGTAGTTTTCCAGTGAACAGATAACAAGCACAGTGGAAAGCAACCGCGTCACCATCATAGTCGGCGCGGCCGGATGCGGAAAGTCGACGCGTGCGCCGGCCGCCATCTTAAAATCGCAGGGGGTCAAGATGGCGGCTATAGTCAGCGAGCCGCGGAGAGTTGCCGCTGTTGGATTGGCTACGAGAGTGGCTTCGGAATTCGGGGAAGAGGTGAGGGGTCCGTACTATATTTCGTTACAAATTACTTTTCTCTAGATGTGAATAAAACCTTCATAAAAATCGTTAACATCGTGAGGACACGCGAGTGTCTGGCATGTTTACTTTTATTACAATTTACGTTTAATTTTAATTCAGGAAACCTTCCTTTAAAATGCCTCGCCTGTTTTCTCCAACCAAACCCACAGTTCTCTTAACTAGAAAACCATTATCTTAAGTGATTTCCTAAGTGTTAACTTAGAAAGTCACTTAAGATAAGGGTGTACAACCGTTTACAGTCCATAGTTAGTTGTAACTAAAGTAACTGATGTTTTGGTATTGAAATTTATTGATGGCAATCATGGAATCTTTGTCATGTAGGGAGCACCTGATGTGTTATGTTTAAGATCATCTGAGAAAATATGGTCAGTGGTGTTTTGCCTCTGTCTTTTTCTCCGCTACAAATCGACCCGAAAGGAGCGGCTGACATTGTACGTTGACTAAATGTCAAACAGAATGTTCATTACATCGAAACATTTTTATATTTGACTAGATGACCCCGTGAACTTCGTATCACCGACGTCAACCGTTTTTTTTCTTCTCACCGTTTAAACCTTCCCTGGACTTCCACAAATATATAAAAGCAACAATTAGCCAAATCGGCCCAGCCGTTCTCGAGTTTTAGTGAGACTAACGAACAGCAATTCATTTTTATATATAAGAGATTAGGTACTGATTTATGATTATGTTACACTAGTTTTAAAATTATTTTTCTTTTGATGCATGCAGGGCAATAAGCATTTTGTTAGTTTAAATTAGCTTACTGTGTGTAATAATTAATTAGTTTAAAACTTATGGTTTCTGTGATTCTGAACCGATAATAAAGATATTTCATTTTCATTTTTTGTCTTGTCGATAGGTCGGCGAGTCTATAGGCTATCAAGTCCGACTCCAATCGAGGCCGCCGCGGCCTCCCGGGGGATCCATATTGTACTGCACTTCCGGGGTACTCCTGAGGCGATTGCAGACCAACCCCGGTACGTTACAAACTTTAGCAACAACTTCTAACAACTTTTACTATAGGAGAAGCAAGCATACCACGCTCGTAAGATATGTAAACAAGCTTACAAAACAAAAGATCACTTAAACTAAGCTAGTCCATAGTACATTGTACACCGAGGGGAGAAAACGATCTATTTCTGTTCGAGAGTATGTTTAAGCCCGACGGGCAGGGAAGAGCTTGGATAAAACTCGAGAACAGAAATAGAACTTTCCCCCGAGTGATAGATGGTGCTTTATACTACACCTACGAGGAAAATAAAATTATGTAGAATAATTAAAATCGTACTGTTAAACTATTCATTTAGAAAAAAACAAAATTTAACAAAACAAATTGCCGCTCTTGTTTTTTTTTGTAGTGTCGAAAAAGGTTGCCAGTCACCTTTCATTTCCTCCCGTGGATGTTGTAGAAGGTGACTAAGGAAATCAGTTACCAGGAGACGGGCAGCAGCGTCTTCCTGAGATTCCAACCGCATACCGCGATCGCCAACGCGCCTGCCAAGCGTGGCGATTGTGGCAAATGAAAACCATGAGGGAGGCCTGTGTCCTGCAGTGGACGTCAAGGGGCTGATGATGATGAACACCGTTCATTGAAAATCGAGTACAAAAAAAAGAATTCCCACGTATTTTTTTCTAATTATTTGATATAAAACCTTTTTAAGATTTGAGGTTTGTATTTTTTTATGTTCGCTGCTGAAACGCAAAAGAATGGTAGCAGGGCAGGAATGGATTTTCATACAGCATTCTTGCCCTGCTACGGACGGCAGGAATGAAATTCCATATAACTTTTCCCGCCGCACATTTATAACGGCGAAATGACGAACTTTGTAACCCGTTTATGAACGAGCAATGAGACACTTTCTGAGTGGGTGTGGTATAAACATTTTAACAAGTCTGAAATATAAATGTAAAGAAATACTTGAACAATATTACTACGTTACTTACGTTGTTAATTTTCATACGTTTTATCATTATACGGCCTCTTCAATGAGATCAAAATATTTTGGATAACTACATCCATTGTGATTCCATCTTGGCTGCAGGTCTAGATGGCTGTACCCACGTGTTCATAGACGAGGCGCACAGCCGCGACGTGAACACTGACATAACTCTGCTGCTGCTAAGAAGGGCGCTAACCCTCAATCAAGGTCTGAGAGTGGTCATCATGAGCGCGACCCTGGACACGGCTGTGTTTACCAGGTGACTTCTAACTCTTGACTCAAATTTTGTTCTTTCGACTACCACTCCTACGTAATGGGATGTATGAGAAAGTTGTAGGAAATGTATGAATTCCATCCATCCTTTAAAGCCGATTTTTCACTTGGGTGTTAGGAGTGACCTAGGTTCGAATCCCAGTGCGGGCATGACTTTGTTTTCTAAGTTATGAACATTTGTGAAGTTATAGTAGCAATTCATCATCAGCCATTTTACGCCCACTGCAGGACATAGGCCTCCTTCATGGTTTTCCCTAACCATGAAGAGTTTTGCCATAATCGCCACGCTTGGCAGGCGGGTTGGCGATCGCAGTATATAGTTGGAATCTCAGGAAGAGGCTGCTGCCCGTCTCCTGGTAATTTATTTCCTTAGTCGCCTTCTACGACATCCACGGAATGAAATGGAGTGACGCTATTCTTAATCCGGCACCACACGGCTAGTAGCAATACCACTCGCTAACTGTAAAGGAAAACATTGTGAGGATACCTGAGTAGCTATTCACATACCTCAGCGCTTGAAATCGCCTATCCGCTGTGGGCACGCGTGGTGATTAAGCCCATTCTGAGCGAAGGCCTGTGCCCTACCAGTGGGACGCATATAGGCTGCTTATGTATGGATGTTAGGAGTGGTATTTTCCAAGAAAGCCTATAGATGCTGCTGCTACTGAGACGGGCGTTAACCCTCGATCCAGGGCTCAGAGTGGTCATCATGAGCCCGACTCTCGACACGGCTGTGTTTATCAGGTGACTTCTCATATAATGCAGCCTATACACGTCCCACTGTAGGTCACAGCCCTTCTATCAGAGAGAGAGTATGGGCTTAATCAGCACGCGTGACCACCGCGGGTTGGCAATTTTAAGCGCTTAGGTATGTGAACTCCTAACTCAGGTTTCCTCACGATGTTTTTCTTCACAATTAACAAAATTAGCTACTACTATATGTACTCCATGGGAACCTAAACGAAATTCTTGGCCTGAAAATAAAGCAAATGGAAACCAGGTTCATGCAATACTAGAGTAAAAGCGTAAAACTGTTGTGTATTTAGTTTTCTTTCTGTTTTTGTGCATATTATGTTACTTATCTGCTTATTTTGTTTCTGTGATGTACCTTGTTGGTATAATAAATGTGTTTCTTCTTCTTCTAAAATGCTTAGCACGGCTAATGCTAAGCATTTCCGTCTCTAACCCGGCAGATACTTCGACGACTGTCCCGTCATAAAAGTGCCCGGCCGGGCTTATCCTGTCGAAGTCTTATACTTGGAAGACATACAGACGCGGTACCCGTCCCTTGATCTGAAACAGACGATGGAAATGTGCACTGGAGAGAATGAAATACCTAGCGTCTATTGTCAAGAGGTAAAGTGAATCAATCAGTCGATCAAACCGCCCGTACTCGGCCACTGCTGGACCTAGGCCTCCCCCAAGACACGCCAATCCCTTCTAGGGGTTGCAATTACCGGCCATTTTGATTACCGGTAAGTTTACCGGTCTCTAAATATTTTTTACCGGTACACCGGTATTACCGGTAAAAATGAAATTTTTGTAAAGATGCTTCAAAATCGTTCTATTTGTAGTTCTTTTAATTTTTATGGAAGTAAAACCAACTTTACACGCACGACGTTAAAAAATCAAATCAGCAAAAGTTTTTTTAAAAATATATTTTCTTTATTAACCTTTAGCATAATTAACAAATCACGATCACATGAGATAACAAAATTTTACGTATTTCTTTAAATTAATCAGTTTAACAAAGTAGACTAACTTCTTAGTTATTAATTAAAATATAAAAAAAAAAATTAACATAACCTAATCCCTTCTGCCCTCGGCCATACTCATGCAGCCGCTGCCAGCAATCTTTCTCAGTTATTCGGTCCAGCAAGTTAGTGGGCGTCCTACGCGGCGTTAAAGTAAATATTTATATTAATTTTTGAACTTCAAGTTTAGTAAGCACTGCACATTATTAACTAGCTCACCTCACAGCAGTTTTGTTGTTAATTCAATGGTTTATCCAAAAATAATCTTTTACCTTGTCTTGACAATTACGAACACAATTATATTCTTTTTGTTGCACTAACGGTTAGTGACTAGTGACTAACCCATGCTGAGGACAATTTTAAAAACCCATTTAGAGGCTAAAAATTCCACCCATGGCACGGTTAGCCAGAGGTTGCGGGTTTAAGTCCCGTTATGGGTGAAATTTTTAGCCTCTAAATAAGTTTTTAAAATTACGAACACAACAAGATAAAAATCACCCAAATCGGTCGAGCCGTTCTCAAGTGCTGCTGGTTCGTATATATGGCAATAGATTTTTATTTATATAGACAATTTATCAGATTCGTGGACCTATGAGAAGTTCATGGGCCACGCGTGCCCGCTGCTCATTGGCGATTTCAAGCACTGAAGAATGAGAATAGATCAAGACACTCAAGTGTCCTCAAGAGATTTTCCTTCGTAAAAAATAATAAAATAACCGAAGAAATTATTTTTTCACCTCACTAGCTCGTAAAAGCTCTGTTTATCATTCGAAATCTGCGTGGAAAATCGCACTTTATCCGCTAGCGTGGAAAGCGTTTTTAAAATTCGAATATTTTTATTCAATAAAGGTTTCGTACAATAAATTACATATGTATAGAACCTCATTGGTTTCGTAATAGTTTATATTCTCTGCAGCCAGTCCATTGATGATTGAAATGCAAATACTTATTTCATGTCATGCGCCAGCCTCATTTAAAGAATCGCACTGGCCGGCAAGAAAATTTGATTTAAAAAAAAAAAACTTTAAAATTTTCTTCTCTTTATTGAATTCACTTTACTTCCATTATTTTGGTTTGTTTTTTGATAAAATCGAAAGAAATCATAAAATATGAGCGAAGCTAGCAGCGACGAAAATATAAATTAACAGTAATTTAATATTTATTAAAACTGTTTTTCTTGCACCTAACATTTTCCTCGCTTTAGTGAGGTGAAAAGTTGTGTGTTGCGCTCGGCAGCAAAGTTATTTAGCGTCTCGTACCTTTGAAACCCTCGCTACGCTCAGGATTCTATATTTGAACCACTCGCTTCGCTCGTGGCTCAATCCTAGAATCCTTCGCTTGCTCAGGTTTCAATACAAGGTACTCGCGCCAAAAATTTACTTTGCAGCCTTGCATAACAAATAACTATTATCTTTAAAAGCGTACCATATTGCCAGCTTGTCCAGCTTATGAGACATAAATGATGTTTCGTGTTTACAAAATATAATTTGGATGGCTAATGAATGTTGATGAAGCCAAAAAAGTTTGTCAGGATCGTAGCAGGTGGAAAACCCTTATGTCTGCCTACCCCACCGAGATGCAGGCGCGAGTTTATGCAATAATGTATTACGTCATTTATTAAAGTGTTCTATTTTTTCGTCGGCGACGCTGTGAACCTCATCGACCCCCTGAATCGAAATCAGATTCCCAATGGGAGCGTAGGTCAATGTAGGCTCAGGGTATAAATAAACCAAGTGGACTGTACAATCTAGGCGGAGTACAATCGAAAATTAGAAGAATTCAAAATGTTGTGTATCGACACGTCAGTAAGCTAGAGTGAAGTGCCGCGGCGCCCGTCGACCCGCTCGCGAGTAGTGCGGCCCGTTTCGGCCGGCGGGGCGCGGGGCTCCGCTGAGTGACGTAGGGCTCCAACAGATGCACTTTACTTAATTCTCTCGGCAATTTCAGGTAGCGCAAGTAATAAAAGCGGTGGACAAGAATGAACCGGAGGGCGCCATTTTAGCTTTCCTCCCGGGCTGGGCCGAGATCAAAGCCGTGTTCACACAACTCCACGAGGAGTTTGGAAATAGAAGTACACATCTGATCTTGCCTGTGCATTCTAGGTGAGTTATATATATTAGGGGTTAAAGTATGAAATTGCCGTTTTATTGCAATAGGTTCTTTGAATTGACATAGAATCTTCATGGTTTGAGGTTTTCGAATGAAACTTTTTTCAAATGGTTTCTATGTTCTTTTTTTAAAAAATGTAAAACATTTGAATATCGACTTTCAATTGTTTTTATTATTCAATTTAGACAAGAAAGATGGATACTGCGAAAATTCGAGTGATTCCTCGAGCGGACCCTCCCTTACCCTTCGGGTACGGAACCCTAAAAAAGGGATCGTCCAAACTTTTCCCCTCCCTGAAACTCTCTGTACAGACTGTCCACAGAAGACCAAACAAAGATGTTCGCGCGTTCTTTGCCGGGCGTACGCAAAATAGTTCTGGCCACAAACATAGCGGAGACCTCCATCACCATACCGGACGTCGTCTACGTGGTGGACACCGGCTCTCATAAGGAGAATAGGCTGAAGGAGGGCACTGGTATGAAAAAAAACTATTTAAAATTTTAATATATTCTTTTTCTTGCACTAACCCGTGCTGAGGACAATTTGAAAAACCTATTAAGAGGCTACAAATTCCACCCATGCCGGGACTTGAACCCGCGTCCTCTGGCTGACCGTGCTAAAATTGTAATAGTTAAGTCCAAGGGGTTTTCCAGCACTACGCTTGATCTGTAATAGTCATATAATAGTAGTTTATGCAACTGTCATATAATGAAGGGTATTAAAACACGAGTGTGAGTTTATGAAACGAGCGCAGCGAGTTTCATAATAGTAACGAGTGTTTTAATACCCGTGTTATATGCAGTTGCATACACTACTTTATCTTCACTAATGCAATTAAAAATTAAATTCACGCGTACGTGTATAATCACAGTGATTTTGCCGCCATTAAAATTTAACCAATGAGAGCGCAGCTGCGCGCTTCAATAAAACGCGACCAACCTGATTGGCCCTGCAATCAAGTTGGTCGCGTTTTATTGATGTTATAATAGTACATTATGATACAAGTGTGGTATGTTGGTCATTACACTCGAGTCGGTTTTTAAGCCTAAGCCGAAGGCGAACACACGAACACATTTCAACACACTTGCGAGGAAAAGTAAATAAAAAAACAACACTAACGAAATGCAATACTGTGAATAAACTTAACAAACAGAAACCCATTTAAAAGATGGCGGCCGTAATTTTATTTTTTCGCGCGCTCAGCGCGCGCAAGTCTGAGATAAGGGCACCGGCAAAGTAGCTAATCAGCCACATATTTATAAATTTTGAAATTGGGTATTTATAGGTAAAAATACACCGTCAAAATATAAATACCAACAAGCTAACAAGCAGTTTCATGAAATTCTTTAATTATTTATCACATTTTGAATTTAATTTTATATTTACGCTAATAACTACTTAGCTGTTTTCGAAACATTAATACTTCTTGCTAATATTTAAAAAGATATGTAATAAAAAGGCACTAGTGCGATAATGTAATGTAAAAGGCACGGCATGGGTAATATTCTGCATTATCAGTGTAAATACGCTGTAATAAGACCTACTTTTACGAGCAGGTGTGTTGAAAAGAGATTTTACGATATCGATGTGAATATTATACCATCATGTGAAATTGCTTAAATTGAGTGTTTTGTTGTCTGCGCTATAACAGTAGTAATTATAAGTCAAGTATTGAAAACATAAGTAGAATGTTACAACATTAGTGTAGATAATAGTTATTTACACAACTAGGACCGTAAAATAAAGAAAGGCCGATATCGCAGAAGTTTAAGGCCCGAGCCGCAGGCGCGGGTCATAAATATGCGATAGAGGGCTTTCTTTTTTACAGCCCGTGTTGTGTACACAATTTTATGTCGTCACTTGGCCTCAAAGTGGGTTTTCCCGTACGCGTAGCGTGCGGAAAAACCCGCTTTTCGGCCAGGTGTGGCATAAAAATATATATTTTTTGTGGGCTTGATTTGCATCTACGTAATGAGATGATTTAAACAGCGTCCAGTGGCACCTTCACCCACACTAGATGGGCGAAGGCACCACTCGGACGCTGCAGTGCCTGGGACATAGTTTTTTTAGATGGAGTAGGCTTGCCTAGCACCTGTAACATCCTGACAGCTTAGTCGGCCTAGCCCACAGGAAAGACAAGTCAACCAAGCCGCGGGTTGCCTCACGATGTTTTCCTTCACCGTTAACGTGTGGTATTGCTATCACAAATTCGCAGATGTACGTAACTGAAAATAAACAAAGTCGTAGGTACATGCCCGCGCTGGGAATCGAACCTGGGTCTCCCGTTTCCGAGTCCATTGTTCTACCCACTGGGCTACCACCGCTTTGCTTTATGCTTGTTGTACATACGTGTAAACAGAAAATGAAGTAACAGTAAAAAAAAAAAAAGTAAGAAAATGAAGTAGTCTCTAGAAACCGTGTTTAATAGAATGAATGAAACGAAAAATGAATGTATTAATGAAGTAGTGAAATTGTAATGAGATTTTAAACGTAGTCATACATTTTGTTGTAGCTGTAGTTTGCGTTATACGCACGACGTCGTTAGGTACAGTGTGTAAAATAATGAATAATTGGGAGTGAATTTATTAATAAAATGAAATGCTGAATTTTGTATCAGATGTGTGTATGAGTAACAGAATATGTAATCAAATCTAAGACGTGCCGTAGCCTAAAATACGTCTCCCTACAAAGCCGTAGTTTGTGTTGTAGGCATGGCGTCGTTGGACACGGTATGGGTATCGCGGGCGGCGGGCACGCAGCGGGCGGGCCGCGCGGGCCGGGTCATGCCCGGCCGCTGCTACCGGCTGTATACCCGGGAGAGGGAGGCACAGTTCGAAGAACACGCCACGCCCGAGATATTACGGTAAGAACTATAGAAGAAGAAGAACGACATTTATTATACCAACAAGATACATCACAGAAACAAAATAAGAAGATAAGTAACATAATATGCACAACAACAGAAAGAAAACTAAATACACAACAGACAAAACGAATAGATGACTAACTAGCGCCAAAAAGTGACCTCTTGCTCAATCGCGTGCCAGCCAATGGGCATTGCCCTGAAAAAAATATTTTTTTTCTAAATATATTGTTTTTTCGTAAAAATGCAATTGGGCCCGGTAGATGGCGTCGTGATCTCCTTTGTAGGAAAAACGTATTTGATAAACAATTGAAATAATTTAATTTTTTTAATTTAATACCTAGCAAGCTAGCAAGCCTAGCAAGCGCTAAAGTACGTAAATACCTGGGACGCTAGGGTTTTCCCACGGTGTTTTCCTTCACAGTTAGCGAGTGGTATTGCTACTACTACTTTACAAATTTACGTTACTTAGAAAACACAGTCATCGGTACATGCCAGAATTCGAACCCACGACCACGCGAATGAGAAGCCGGCTTTCTACTGCTTCGCTACCGCCGCTCTCCCGGAAACGTTTTCAAGTACTGAGAACAGCGGGAACAATAAGTTTTGGTACCATTCAATTCAATTCAATTGTTTATTGCCATGAATTACAGTCATATAGACGTATGATATTAAAAAAATTGTACTGTGTAATTTTACTTTATAACAGCTTAGCAAAATTAATTGGACAATTAAATAATTACATTAATAATTCTCTGATATAAAATAAAATAATATTAAAAACACACTTAAGCCTATCTATTTACAATTTTCATAAAATTCCTCTAAATTATAAGGACACGTGTCTAAAATTATTACGAGCTAACTTAAGATTTTCAGGTAATTTATTATAAACCTTTACCGCCATTTGTTACTCTTACTATAGGAGCTGGTACTGCTCGTTTGAGCTCGGTTACCTCGGCTCGGCACCATTGAAACCTCTTGAAGTTACGTTTACAATCTAGGCTACAATATGATAAAATATTGTGGTAATGTAGAACACAATAGATAGTATTAAGTGAGTAGATATTTTATTTAAACATGTCATGGTGGTCAGGGGCCTATTTACGCGCACCAAATCCTGACCGATTCCAATCGTCTTACTGTCAAATTCCATACTGATTTGACAGTAAGACGATTGGTATCGGTCAGGATTTGATGCGCGTAATACAGGGGCAGATCCTGATGATGGAACTGAAAGGCGCTGAAATTCTTTAATGTACAACAACAGACGGTCGAGTTTGGGCTTATTTTACACAATTTTCAGAATACCTTTGGAGCAGACTGCGCTGGAATGTAAGACTTACGCCCCGGAGGATAAAGTCGAGAACTTCTTGGCGCAACTTCCCGAACCACCCAGCGAGTCCGCCATCAAGATCGCTGTCAAGGACCTCATTGATTTGGGTGAGTTTTGTTTTTTATAGTGGCACAACGCGATTATCCAAAGGAAGGGATTGAAAAACAATTTGTCTCTCGCTTACACTACATCTTTAAAAATCATGAAATTCGTGTAACCTATTTTATGGACGGGTCCTATGGTGCACTAAACCAGTGTTCCACAAAGTGGGTGCCGTGGCACACTGGCGTGCCTAGGGTATACGTACATACATAAACTCACGTCTGTATCCCGGAGGGGCAGGCAGAGACCAGGGACTGCCACTTGCCACGATCCTGAAAGATCACATTCACTTCCTCAACGTTCATTAGTCGTTGCATGCATGCCACGCACGCCGGTTTCGGGTACTTTTTATCTTGCTAATACGTCCGCTATTTGGCCGAAGTATGTCCGCCAGGCATGTCCCTTACCGTCCCTTCCACCTATCTTGTAAGCAATAGTGCAATCTTATAGCCTAGATTCTAGGCTGTACACTCTAGGGCCCGTTACCTGATACAGGCCGACTAGCTATTACTGTTAGTGAGATTTCTAGGTGGGACTTACTTGCAAAATTGTATTTTAATAACTTTGCCTTTGAACTTTGTGCTGAATACAATAATTGAATAATTGACTTGACCTTGTTCGAAGCTTATAGTTACATGAGATAGGTGTCACCGTTTCCCGCCTGTAGTGCCTTCTCTTTCTAACCTATTGCGTTATTCCTCTCCAGTTATCCACCGCGGTCGATAACAATTCCGGAAATAGCCCCGCCTTTGCTCGACATTGAGTCGAATTTAACCAGGCAGAGATTATCCTATAAGCTTCGAACAAGGTTAGTACACTGATCTGTATTATCTTTGTAGCTAAAATGCTTCTATTGTACATCTAAAACATAAAAATCTCGGTGTCACGGTGTTTATCGAACTCCTCCGAAACGGCTTCACCGATTTTTATGATTTTTTTTGTGTTTTGGCAGTTCTAGGTCGTAGGCCAATTAATATGGCAAAACAACGTGTACTGAGTCAGCTATATATAAATGTCGTGTACATTTGAAGATCATGTTGGTGTAACTTGAACACAAATCGTTAGCGGAATACTGATATGTATATGTATATATATAAATGTGGTGTACATTTGAATTTTCCTGATCTTGTTGGTGTTACTCGAACACAAAACGTTTGCAGACCACTGCACTAAACAGTAGTATACGTTAGATAATCTTTACCCGCTTCCCGCCCTGTCACCAGGAGCCCTAACCCCTTCAGAAGAGCTCACGGCCCTCGGGCGGCAGTTGACCGCGTTCACACTACACCCGCGGCTCGCCTGCTGCCTGCTGCACGCCGCGGTCCTCGGTGACGTCATCGCGGTCACCAATGTCGTCACGCACTTGGCCGACAGTGTCGACATCTTCAGACAGAGCGCCGATAGAAGAGACGGTAATCAAAAAACTGTATCCACGTAGAGAACTTAAGGATCTGGGAACTTAGGGACTTTTCTCTAGCACTACCCCATCCACTCTCCACATCAACGTAGTTTATCTGGAAGAAAATACTACCTAGCATTAATCTCGCCTTTGTACAAAATAGTTTATTTAGTGCATTAAAGAATTTCTCAATTCAATTTCAATCGGTCACGTGGTTACGGTAGCGGAGAGTCGCTGGATGCGGGCGGCACAACGACGGGAAGCTTGGAAAACCATGAGGCTAATGATGATGCTGATAATGATAAAGTACGTCACATTAATTTCGTGTTTTTTTACCACTCCCCCGTTCTTGTCACAGTTGGGCACATTTGTGCCCATACGCACTCACGCACGCAGTCACAAACTACTTTACGATACTTTTTTCTCAGAAATCCGCGAAATTAAGCGCAGATACAATCCCACTTCTGACCACATGGCTCTCCACTGGATACAGGACGAGTTTGAGCGGCTCCTGAGAGACAAGGACGGAGATAGAGTAGACCGTTGGTGCGAGAGGAACGGACTGAGGAAGGATAGACTGTTGCATCTTCGCGGTTCGTATACAGAATTGTATTTCACGACTGCCATAACTAAAAATCTTTTGAGAATAAAAATCGACTTCAAAAAAAAAAGGATGGTAACTTATGTTTGCTTATGTAAGAGTTATCTCTTACCTAACAATGTAAAAATGCCTGAAGCCACTATTAGGAGGTAAAATTGGGTTAAACCAGAAGCAAAATGTGCGACGCTAGATCGTACATTAACCGACTTCACAAAAAAGGAGAAGGTTCTCAATTCGTCCTTATATTTTTTATTATGTATATTGAGCGATATTTCTTTTATATGTTGTTGGATTTCAAGCATTTTTCTTTAATAGATTTGTTCAAGTTCTGTTGATGAGATCTATGACAAAATCATCTTGTTTTTGGTGCGTGTTTTCTTTAAGTTGGTTTTTCATTAACCTGCTCAGTCCTGACCTTGAAAACGACACTGGTTTTCAGTTGTTATTTTCAAGGTCAGGACTGAAAAGGTTAAAAAATAGGTACTCTCAGATTGTTTTTTTATTATCAGGAGTCAAGTTCAAACCTGGCCTGATAAAAGTAAAAGATAAGAGACTGTACTGTCTGCTTATCCAGGGGCAACCTGTGTCCAGTAAATAAGTCCAAAAAGGTCTTGCACTATGACATTGATCACTTGTCAATCTAGGCCACGTTTCATAAAACTAAAATACAAAGTTTATTCATTAGGTTTGATAGCATGGTGCCTACTATCGCACTTTGCTACTTTTATTTAATTTCAATACAATCGGTAGCAAAATGACAAATCTTCATACATTAGATCGCACAATGCCCACTTTAAGTAATTATATAAAATGTTTTCGTGTTTTGTTCTTGACTGTACAAATTGATGGGAATTATCGCGTTCAAAGTATTGCGGACAGTAAAGTGTGCATTGGGTGACTAAACAAACCCTTCATGTTAATAGTTTGCTTTTGCTATTTTAGGCATAGTGCGATATTACTTATGAAGATTTGTAATTGTCTGCATAGTGCTACAGATAGTATTGAAAAATAGTAAAAGTAATAAAGTGGGCATCCTGTTATTTAACCGTTTTCGTTTATGGCAGTAAAAAAAACCGGCCAAGTGCGAGTCGGAATCGCGCACGAAGGGTTCCATACCATTATCTATACAACATTTGAATATATCAAGCGTCTAGTATCGAGCAGAAAACGGCAAAAAGTCACGTTTCTCAAAAAAGTCAATAGATCATCTGTGAAAATTTCAACTGCTATCACGGCTCATGCGATACGGCCTAGTGACAGACAGACATGCTGACAGTGAAGTCTTAATAATAGTGTCCCCTTTGGCACGCTTCGGGTACGGAACCCTAAAAAAACAATTGATTTTTCATATTTTTCTTTTTTAACAGAGAATCAATTCACCCGTTTCCCTTCCAGCCCTTTCAAACCTCCACCTGGAGCAGTTACTGAACTCGGGAGCGGTCCCGCCCCACCCCGACGTGGAGTCTCTCAATCGTTTCAGTGACGTCGACATATTGTGCGTAGCCACTCTGCTGTCTGCCACCAATTCACTGCTGGTCACCCAACACCGGCAGGCGAAAGGCAAAGCCAAGTACCAGAAACAGCTGTTTACCAGGTTGGTGCGACGGCCGTTATTACAAACATCCAAACATCTTCACAAACTTTCACATTTATAAAATGAAGTAGGATACAATTGTTACGATTACTACCTAATAAGAAACCATGTTTTCTAAGTTATGTACATTTGTGAAGTTCTAGTAGCAATACCACTCGCTAACTGTGAAGGAAAATATCGTGAGGAAACCTGAGTGTCTGAGCTATTCACATACCTCAGTGCTTGAAATCGCCAATCCGCGGTGGGCACGCGTGGTGATTAAGCCCATACTCTCTCCCTGAGAGAAGGCCTGTGCCCTACAGTGGGACGTATATACTATTACTATTTGTTCGAACGTTTTATCTTTGGGTTTTACCGGGCTGCACAACGTTACTAAGGCTGGCCGCACACGCACGGTTTCCTGATCAGGTTTCCTAATCAGGAATTCCGATACGGAATTCCGTGAGTGTAGCGCACATCCGGTTTTTCTTATTAGGTTTTTTTCTTGCCAGTATTTAGAGTGACATCTTCGTGAACACACGTTTGGACATGGATGACGAAACATTGATTGCCATTTCACTTTTACTAGTGCTATGTAAGAAAAAGCGGAATCGTCGTTATTAGGTACACCCATTGAACACTCAAAGAATTAAAGAGAGTCAATTCCATCACCCAATCCATATAAACCTCCTTACCAAATCTTTTACATCCCTGTTGTGATAATCCGGATTTTCAATATCCCATATGCATGAATATTTTTCAACCGCTAATATTAGATTTTCTGGTTCGCTCATTTTTAACGGAGTTTCATACAAAACCCGTCCACTCAGCACGGCGCTCGCGCGGTTCTGAACGAAAATTTCCGTTCGTGTGCGGTAGGTAATACAAAATGAATAGACACGCTGCGTTCGGGATGACGTCATCAGGTTTTTTTCCGTTCTGCCAACCCGAACGCGCGGCTTTCAATTCTGAATGACATTCGGTTATTTTTCCGTCCGGAAATTGTCAGAGCGTGTGCGCCGTGTTGAATATTTATATGAAAAACGTGCATTCGGGTTTCCGAATCTGAGTTCCTGATCAGGAAACCGAATCAGGGACATTTAAACTCCAGCTTCACATCGTTGACAACAAAATACTTAACCAGTCTTTCGCAGTAGAATTCCCAGTTGCTCGACACTACATCAAATTAAACTCGGTGGCCATTTTGGGCTCGATCGCCAATGTGGTAAATGACAACGCGTGCTTATTGGACACTGTTTATTCCGTGACTAAAACGCGGCCGCGCCGCTCTCTAACCATACAAAGGTTTCCCTTAGGCTACCCTACACTACAGCTGCTAATGTTATGTGAGAACCAATGATCAACAACGTGCAATAATAAACATTTGCAGAGCCCGATTTTGAGGTCTGGAGGCTGAAGAAGCGGAGGCCCCTAATTATTCCCAAAAAAAAATACGAACAAAAACTACAATGAATACGACAATTTTTTTTTTAATTTGAAAAAAAAACAGACGTTATAAGTACTCATAAAAGATTGGCGTTTAATGCTAGTACATATTAGCCTTTTGTGGGGGCCCTTTCCTTGTGGAGGCCCCAGGGCAGTAGCCCCGCCTGCCCTCCCCTAAATCCGGCCCTGAACATTAGTATGTTATTACAAGCGGTTACGTTTTACAAAAAGCTGTTCAAGGGGCGCACTAGCGCCACCAATAGAAAAAAAGCGTATCTTTTTTTACAGATCGTGTTTTCGAAAAGTGTCTGTACAATCTCTCAATCATGTTAACAGTGATTTTTAGGACAATGGCCGTGAAACTAAGGTAAAACATCTAGGACTAGATAGCATTAACACCAGCGACAGCGGTTTTTGGCATAAATGCTACCTTGCTACCTTGTCCGTGATCCTAGGTTTTCGGTCGTGGGTCCCAAAAATCACTATTAACTAGATGGAGAGATGGTACTGACACTTTTGCAAAAACGATGCGTAAAAAACCGGCCAAGTGCTAGTCGGACTCGCGCACAAAGGGTTCCGTACCATTATCTAAAGAATATTTGAATATTTCAAGCGTATACCTGTTGTCGTTATTAATATATAGCAAAAAAGGGCAAAAAATCACGTCTGTTGTATGGGAACTCCACTTGAATATTTATTTTATTCTGTTTTTAGTATTTGTTGTTAAAGCGGCAACAGAAATACTTCATCTGTCAAAATTTCAACTACCTAGCTATCACGGTTCATGAGATACAGCCTGGTGACAGACAGACGGTCAGTAGTAATAGGGTCTCTTACCCTTTTGGTACGGAACCCTAAAGAAGATATGTTTTTTTTCCATCGGTGGCGCTACTGTATGGAGCCCCTTAACAACGCGAAACTTAAAAACTGTTTTTCTTTTAAGACGTAATCGTGTGTAAGAATAGACTAATGTTTGTTTTTTGTTGTTCGTTTATTATTGTATGGGGCGATGTAATTCAATAGACCGTTGCACGTCTTCCCTAGCTCGGGCCACCGCGCCCGCCTGACGTCGGAGAGCGTGCACCACCGCTCGGCGGGATCGAACCTGCTGACCTACCTCGGCGGGCGGCACTGCCGGCTGCGGCGCGCGCTGCTGCCGCGGCTCGCCAGTGCGCTGCCGCCGCACGCCGCGCTGCTGTGCTGCCGGGGGGCGGTGCGAGCGGAGGCGGGGGTGAGGGAAACGTACAAATTGTTATGGAGAAGGGAAATTAATAAAGAAAGAAACATTTATAATTGTACTAGCTGTCCCGGCGAACTTCGTACCGCCACAGAATCCGTTTATACGATTCTTGCACAACGCCGTCTATTTTTAAAACACGACGTTCGCTCGCACAACGCCATCTATTTTAAAGTTAAAATAAATATTATCCCATGGGAACGCATTTAAATACTATACCACGGGAACGCATTACCGGGATATTAAGTATGCTTTGTCTCGATTCAGGTCTCTGTCTATCTGCACGCCAAGTTTCATGTAAATCCGTTTAGCCGTTATTGCGTGATTGGGTAACAAACATTCACATTTATAATATTAGTAGGATGAAGAACGACTGTAGGAGGACAATGAGAGTCAGAGGTAAAAAGAGAGAAGGCGAGAGACAGATAGAAAGAGAGACAGATAAAAAGAAAAAAAAATCAAAAAGAACGAAAGACTTACCTTGACATATCGTACCCTAGCGTTGACTTACCTAGGCCGGCGGAAAGAAGCATTTAGAAGGAAATATACCGGAAAGAGAGTTAGAGTAAAAGAGAGACAGAGAAAGAAAGAAAAACGAAAGATTTACCTTGACTTACCTTGCCTTGGCGTTGACTTATCCCGCTGAATTATATCGGTGATCGGCACTGCGGCGCGCGCTGCTGCCTCATGCCGCGCTACTGCGCTGCCGGGGGCGGTACAAGTGGAGGGGGTGAGGGAAATACGGAACTAAGGTAGTTGATAGTCATAAAAATTGTTATGAAGAGAAAACTGTAAAAGGAAAAAAGGTTTATAAGTTAGAAGGAAAATTTCATTTTACACCATAGAAAGAGAGAGGAACAGCGAAAAATAAATATATCGTTCTAACAGAGAAAAAAAAGCTAGAAAAAAGGAAAGAAACATAAAAACGAAATATTTACTTTGACTTACCTTACCTCGGCGTTGACTTACCCTAGTGACTTACCTCGGTGGGCGGCACTGCGGCTGTGCCGACACGAATAGCCAGCACAATAAATTAATTTATGTTTCTTTGTTTGCAGAAAGAAGAAGATCAATCCGTACTATCGTTGCCAAGGCATAGATTGAAGGTGCTGGTTCCTACCAAGTAAGTTTAATCAATCTAATTAAAACACACATACACACACGCACGCACGAACGCACGCACGCACGCACGCACGCACGCACGCACGCACGCACGCACGCACGCACGCACGCACGCACGCACGCACGCACGCACGCACGCACGCACGCACACACACACACACACACACACACACACACACCCACACACACATAGGCACACAACCACACAAAGCATTACCTACATAATATAAAAAGTTGATGAACATAATCGTATCGTACTTAAACTAACTAGTTTAAGTACACGAACAGACTTATCTTAAATTACAAACATAAAGTTTATGGCACTGTTGAGGAATAGACTGTAAATTTTATGAAAGAAAACTGATGAAAACGGGTAAAACGAAGTATAATCGGAAAATAGCAGAATACATGGGCAATGAGATGGTGAAGGCAAGAATATTACAAAGCTGAGTGACATGAGAGAGAAAGTCACCATCATCATCATCATCATCAGCCACTCGACGCCCGCTGCAGGACACAGGCCTCCCTCGTCAATAAAAGGAAAAATACAAAAACATCATCATAAAATATGATTCCAGGGAGTCTTCAACAGGCACTTTTAGGTCATATTTGAGAGTGCCACAGAAGCTTAAAAAGGCCGTACCTATAAACATCCAATTTAAAATTAGCCGATATTTTACTGATTTTCAGCTACAGCCGCGTGCTTTCTCTTATATTGTGATGCGCACTGTTGTACGTTTTCCTTCTCACCTGAGAGTTTTGTTTCCAGCCAAGTGGAAGTGTTCCTGAAGGCAAAGGAAATGCTCTGGTCTACCTTCCAGTACCACCACGAACGAGATGCAAGGAATCTAGACCCAGAAACAAGCACCGCCGTGTCTAGATTCAATGTTAGACTGGTCAAAGCTATTGGTAGAATACTGGTCGAGGCCGAGGAGCAAAATGTTGTACCGAGCACTAATAATTTGAACGGCGATGATGATTGGTAATAATAAAAGTTAATAATAATAGTTGTTTTTTTTAGTGGACCGCCTCGGTGGTCCAGTTGTATCATGCTTCATTATCAACAAAAGTCGTGGGCTGAGCGTTTGTAAACACCTCGTACATTTTGCAGCACCGAGTAACCCACTTTGCAGTTAGGTTTTAACATTGGAATGATATCGTTGTACCTACATGATTATATTCTTTTTGTTGCACTAACCCGTGCTGAGGTCAATTGTAAAAACCTATTTAGAGCCTAAAAATTCTCCTAACTGAGCTAAGGGGCAAGTGGACGCATCAGCGATATTTCGAGCCTCTTTCGGCATGGTTTAATTTTTTTGCAAACCTTACACATTGACAATGAAGTTGGCGAGGATGGCGGAACAAAATGGCGTCTCGACAGTCCTAATCTTATTTGGCACGCATAGTAAAAGGAAGTAGTTGCCACAGATTCTTTAATCTGTCTCTGATGAGGGTTCAAAGGAATCGTGTACGGCGGCCCCCAGTGGGAATCGAACCCATGACCTCTGTTTTGGTAACTAAGCGCCTTAATGGTTAGACCAACGAGGCAGTCAAAGGGGTGACCAAGATACAGTATCTACTCGCCACTTCAGTTTTGACAATTGCAACGTTGCTCGTAATTTGCTCCGGCGCTGCGGGATGTGCAGCCCCTTCGCCCTTGCATAAAGTGTAGGTGTAGGCACCCATGCTCACCTCCGCAGCTTCAGTTTGCCTGCTCTTTGTTACAGCGGCCTCCCTCCGCGCCTCCGGTTCTTTACACACCCTAGGGAGGTAACCAGAACCACTGCGTGGAAATAGGATGCACTGAGTTTGTTCCCAAACCATTTGAACTTCTCAGCAACCAAATCATGAGTACGCCAATCTTGTTTTGAGCCATTTGAACGTATTGACTGTTTGAAAGCACACAGGAAAAAAGCCGTCGAAATTACATTAAAAAATTGGCGTTTTCGCGCCATCATACGTTTTGTTTCTACATATTGCAGTGTTTGTCTCTGGTTTTTTATTCGTTAAAAAGGGTCACTATATTGTACGACCCGATAACGTACAGCCAATAATGCACACCCCGATAATGCGTGCCCAATGGACACCAATGATTGGGGTGTGCATTATTTCCCGTACGTTATCAGGTCGCGCAATATCGGTACGGACCGATAACGCATGCACGATTTTGTACGAACAATAATTGGCGTCCATGTCGGTGCCCCGTTCTCATATGTTTAGCACATTTTACTTGACATGAAATCCGCTGTTGCGCTTAGGATTCGTTTAGAAATGTATTCCATAATCTAGCTTGTTTTTGACATTCATTCATTCAATTCAAAAAACCGAATGTAATTTCTGAACTTCGAAAAGGGTGACACACAAAGTAATAAATAATAAATCCCTATTAATGGGTACCTTCTTTCATTCTTCTTTAAGGTGATTGACGGCTTTAGCTCAGCTGGGACTCGAAACGAAAGACACGTTTTTCAGTATGAGAAACAGATTACTTGTGGGTGCCGGCGTGTCAGCCATTACAACTGATCGCAATCATCATCATCATTATCATGAGCCATTTGACGCCCACTGCAGGACATAGGCCTCCATCGAGGTTTTCAAAACCATGAGGGGTTTTGCCATAATCGCCACGCTAGGCAGGCGGGTTGGCGATCGCAGTATATGGCTGGAATCTCAGGAAGACGCTGCTGCCCGTCTCCTGGTAATTTATTTCCTTAGTCGCCTTCTACGACATCCACGGAATGAAATGGAGTGATGCTATTCTTAATCCGGCGCCACACTGATCGCAATGCCTAAATTAAAATGCCCGAAACCAAGTTTCGTTGCTTCGCCTTCATCCCGGCGCCGCCATCCTTCCTGTAGCCGGTTCCCGTGCCAAATCTATCAATGGAGAGATGAGCCAGGTTCATGAACCTACATGTAGCAGCTGCTGAGTTGTCTGTGAAGTTTCGAACGTGAACAATATAAGGATAGTTTCTCGTGCCGCAATTATCTTCACCAGTCTATCACGAGCGCTCTGGTTGATGCCTGTTATACTTTCTTATTCATTAACTCTGCTAGTGGACTCGTCCATATCCTTACATACGAGCCAGATAACAATAATTCGCTTGAGTAGCTATTGTATTAATTTGCTCACAAGCTACTCTTCTGATGTTGACGGAAATCAGAAACTTATCTGAAAATAATAATTTAGATTCTCTTTGTTAAATGTCCAGGTACAATGAGAGCCACTGCCTTATGGTCGAGTTGTGGAGAATAAGGCAGAAAAAAAAACACCAATCTTTTCTCAAATCATACCTATTACATCTAAAACATAAATTGGCACGAGTACAAGGTACCATCATGAGTGCAATCAACAACTTGCAATGCCAAAACATTAGTTACCTACTATTACTAATACATTTGTAAAGAAACCATGGTAATAGTATTTTATACCCTAAGAAAGAAACTAGACTATTCAATAAAGTACAGTGTAATTTAACTACCCTAGAATAACGGACTATCCTTACTTATAATTTCACAGAGTTTTTCTTTCAACCATTTAGGTACTGATCCATGGAGGTGAGAGCTTACTGGTCAGGCATAAGGCCGAGTATAGACTAGCTTAGATTTCATCTGAAGTTTTGTAAGTTTATAAGATATTTTAACCTAAACATAAAAGTAGTGTACGGTCAGAACAACTACTTAGCCGTGATAGTTTTCCTTTTAAGTTTATTATTGTGTGCTACTATTTTACATTTTTTCGCGTTTCTTACCCTGTATCCGGGAGATGGGGCGCCCAACTCGAACCAAAATATGAGCTTCAAAGCTAAATATTTAATTTTCGGAAACGAATCCCTAAATCGAAAAATTGTTTTCCCACATTTCCATTGTATGTGAGTGTGTGTAGGCGAGAAATTGTATACCTAATTTAGGTGCAAAGAAGTACGCAGAAAAGAAAATTAAGATTAATTACATAGGGCAATTTTTACGATAGCTTTTATGCATGTAAATGTATTTAAAGGTTTTTTGAGTCTATACCGTTGTGCCAGCACGTCACCGGCACCGCATTTTAATCACATATTGTTATATGGATAATCCTTTACGGAACGCTCTCGTTCAAGATGGACCACCACGAGCCTTAGCAGTCACACGAAGGTTAGTCTGAGAACTTGCCTCCAATCATAATCCGGTTGATATTGTTTGTCTTACGCTTACTTATCTCTCAGCTTACGTATAAAAATACTAACTTTAAAATACCTAGTTAATCTGATGCGTAAACAGAAACATGTCTGACAATTATTTTATATTTATTTTGAACGCAGCTTTGAAAATAAGAAAATCAAAATAGCTTCGGTAATCAAAATGATTTTCTTGTCTATGGTTGGACACGGATTATTGCCCCGTACCGATTTTGTACAGCCCGATAATGCATACCCCGATAGTGTACAGCCAATAATCCGTGTACACGTGCACGGATTATTGGCTGTACATTATCGGGGTGTGCGTTATTGCCTCCCGTTAAAAACGCCTTTTTCAGGACTACTGTCCCTTATCAGTTCAGTTTCAACCAAATATCGTGGTCACCCTACCACTTTAGGAATCGCTGGCATCATTGCCCCACCCTTATGTGTCACGCAGATGACGTAACGACAAACACAGAGTATATTATAACAACAAACAAATTACAAAACTTCGCAAACTATTACCTACCTATCTCTACTTAGTCTGTGTACAAAACTTTCTTCATTCTTGTTTCTTGTTGTTTGTTTATTTACGATATACGATCTCGTGTGTGCCGATAAGTTAGTATATATAAAGTAAATATGTTTGATAAAACAAGTCGTGGTACCTAATTAACGGTCGTGCTGAACCGGTTCTGCGAGTGACCGAGCGAGCTCGTATACATTCGCTACCCAGTCGCAGCGCTTGCTTATCGGCGTTAAGTTCTCTAATTTCCTCTTGCGATTTGATTAAACACTAGTAGGTAGGTAACATTTTATTCTACTGTGCAGTGCTGTGTTAAGACCAAAATGTGGCTCCCGATAGCCTTTCTTACTTTAGTATATGCTACCGGCCTGTGCGAGGGACAACTTTCCGGGGCTAAAACGAAGGCCGTTCCGCCGCCAGTGCCGGATCTACGAGATGGGCTGAGCTTAAAAATCGGTAATTTCTCTTTAGAAGTCCTGTACCACATAGCTAAGACAACGCCTGAATCTCAGAACCTCATTGTTGCGCCATTGACGATCTGGACCATTCTGGCAGTCGTAGTTAACGGAGCTAGAGGAAATACAGCGACCGAAATACGCAAAGGCGCCAGGCTGGATAGAAGCAAACGTGTCAATGAAGAATTTTATAAAATATCTCGAAACCTTCAAACAAATTCCAGCACTGTCAACCTTGCTAAAATCAACACAATATTTTTGAATAAAGGATTCGATTTAGAATGCGATTTCAGAAACAATTCGCGCGTGTACTACGACACTTTTGTTGAGGAACTTGATTTCAATAACAAGGATGGAACTGCAAAATTTGTAAACGACAAAATATCTAACTTTACTCATGGAAGGATACCAAAACTTGTTGAGCCAAGCTACTTTGATGGAACTCAGATGATCTTAGTCAGTGCTGTGTACTTTAAAGCACAATGGACATCACCATTCAATGCCTCAGCAACAGAGCTGAGACCTTTCTATAATAGTGATGGGCGTCAGATTGGTAATGTCAACATGATGTACAACAGGTACACATATCCCTTTGCTAACATAAAGCAACTACAAGCGAGAGTGATTGAAATCCCATACGGACAAGAAAACCGTCTGTCAATGATAGTTATGTTGCCAAATCCAAATGTATCACTTGAGAATCTTTTCTGGAATTTCAAAGCCTTAACGCTGGATATAGTCTTTAAGGAGATGGAACTATCACAAATAGAATATGGGGATGAGGAAGTGGACTGCTTAATACCTAGATTCAAGATTGAATCTGATACATTCATGAACCCAATATTGAACAAGTTTAGTATTTATGACTTGTTTGATCCCAGCGCAGCTAATCTATTTGGGATGGCTCGTAAGCCTTTGTATGTATCAAGGGTTGTGCATAAGGCTGAGATTGAAGTCACAGAACAGGGTACTACAGCCTCTGGTGTGTCAACGGCTGAGTTCGCTAACCGAATTGGAATCATTAAGTTTGAAGCTAACCGGCCTTTTGCGTACATTATTGTAGAAAAAACAACCAATTCCATTGTATTTGGTGGTCTCTATAGACATCCTACTGTATATTAAGAGACACTAGTGTATGTGGACGATAATGAGATCAATATGTCAATGACAGTGCTATAATAAAAGATGTAGGTACAGTTAGCAACAAATGAGATATCTCAACTATTTTTTTACTTGAAATAAATATTTGTGTATTCTTTTTTGAGAATAGTAGCGCATTATTCTTTAATATTGTCATTGTTTTATGAGTTGCGATGATTAAATGTACTGGTGAAATGTAAATGACCTTATGAACAGTGACTGATCATACTTAATTGCTTATTTTGTCACCAACATGTGAGGCCACTTCAACTATTTGATGTAATATGCAGGTAAAATGTGATAAAACAATGTTTCAAGTAATCTTTGCATAGTAGTATTGAAAATATGAATTGATCTGGTTTATTTTACTATAATATGCATTGCGGTTATTTTTTTACTTGACAATTATTTTTTTTTTTGCTTGAAAACAGCCAACAAGTACCTACTTTAAAACAGTAAATTATGTAGGTATTCTCACCTAATTCCTAGTTACTTTAAAACTAAATAATACCTACTAATATTGCTAGCCTTTAAGGGTTCGCTAGTCAGATTAACATTGCCTTGAAAATATTTTGTAATTTACTTGTGAGTTCCAGAGCATTTTAAATGGGCAATAATATTGCCCGACAAATAAGGTTTAATTTATTTTATAACCTTGTGTTAAAGCTAGTACTCCTGAAGGATCATAATATAATAATAATACTTAATTATGCCATGTTTGATTGAATCCAAGGAGCCATAGGCATTTATTTTTATTTATTTGCATCCTTTGTATAGCTTGCTGCAATAGATGGCCGCAATTTTGTGATATTAAGTAGGTAAGTATGTGTGACTACCTACTCATAAATTTATTAGTTCTTCTGAAATAAAGATAAGATATTACTCTGTTTTTTGTGCAGCTATTTGGATAGACAGGGTGTAACGATATCCCCAAATCCATCGGAATATGATATTTGTTTTGTATTTACGTGACGAATATCATATTTATCATATCATAACTTTTACTATTGGGAAAACCAAAATTGCAACAAAATTATCAATGTTCCATAAATTTTGATGCCGCAGAGGTGGTAACTTTGTAAGTGCTTATTTGTAAAGACCTGCGTAAAAATGCTACATATTATGTAAAACTATATTTATTGCAAGCGAGACTGCTCCCACAGTCAAACCAAGCAATTGGGCTTCTGCGGCCTTATGTGTAACAAATGTGTAACATATTTTTTATGAATAAATACAATACAAGTAGTAAGTAGGTACCTATGGTCCAGCTGATAATTTAGTAATTGTTCGTATTGACGAGAAGTTACCCACATTACGGATATATTATATTATGCGGATTTTGTTACACTTGTAAGTCTTTTATATTTTTCTCTGATGTGTTGAAACGTGAGATTATAATATGTATAGCTAACTGTCAACCTCAACCGTTATATACTTACGTAGAGGTCTACTCTTCACAGTTTCTTTATTATGTGTTACGGGTGTTTAATTGAACTAACGGTCTTATTTATAAAAACACAATTCTTTTAAAACACTCCTCAGTGGCAGGCAGTTTAAGTAATCTGTGGTTACATCTTTCCCTTTACCACATACATTTATAAATAAACTACCTGACTCGGCAAACGTTCTTTTGCCATATTAAATAGCCTACGACCTATTCTCAGACCTAACAAATATACACAAAAAAATCGGTGAAGCCGTTTCGGAGGAGTTCGATAACAATGTGACACGAGACTTTTATGTGTATATTAGATTAAAATACATACTTAATATCTTTTTTTTATTAATAAGATCGTAAATGTTGATTAATATTTTTTAACGTTGATTACCCGTTGACTGTATAGAACAGTTAATTTAACAAAGGGACTAAATAACTATTTGCCTCGCGCTCATACAAAAATGAAGAGTTTAAGTGTATAGTAGTAGTATGAGCGAGAGCCAAATTGGTGTCCACTCCCTTTCTTTAATTAAAAGTGTAATTTTTAATTAAAAGCAAGAAGTAAGAAGGTGCTGTTAGGATCTGTTTTTTACCCTACAATTGATAAAATAAAAGAGTTAAGAATATTTTTTCTATATTTTTATTTGTCTGCTATACTTAGTTATACCTACATTTAACGGGTCTGGTCTATTCGCGATTATTTACTAGGTCGGGAATTAATTTTGTTTAATAAATAATCGCGAATGTTTAACTTGTATGGACATCTGGAGTAAAAAAAAAACTAATTGTCTTTTACTTTATTCCAGATACAGATTCTTGATTTCTGATATTTTTTTCAATATTTATTGTTGAGTAGTATAACCTCAACGGACTTTTCTGAAACGCCCTGTATTAAAATATTTCTGAGGTATGAACAGAGTTAATTTTTGAACTCGATATCTAAATAAATCAATAAAGCTTGGATATTACTATTAAGTATATTTGTAAACAAACTAGTATTCCCTACAGATAAAGGAAAAAGTATTTTCAATTAGAGCTATTTCAGTTGAAATCCATTCCATTCTTTCCATTTGTGAAGTTGGAGCAATAACGCTCGCTAACCGTGAAGGAAAATAGGTTCACTAATGTTTCACAAATAACGTACCTACCTATGACAAATTATCAATTTTACAAATAACGTTTTAAAAAATTGTCACTCGGCAAATATCTAATTTCCCAAACGTATCATTTTATAAAATGATCATATTACAAATACACATTTCGCAAATGTTTTACTCTGCCAATGAGTTGGCTGTTAAAACTATAATTTGTAAATATTTATTGGCCCCCACTTATTTCGTTTGTCAAATTCGCGATTTTACAAATTGTTAAGATAGTGGATATTTCAGCTATGTTTTACATAATGACGAACTTAGTTTGTGTGCATTTGTGTAGTTTAACATTCCGGGAGGCCACGCTCCGCTCCGCTTCGCTCGGCTTTGGGTTTTTTATCATCATGGAGCCTACGCTGCGCTCGTCGTCGCACCTATATTTATCTATTCTGCTTGGAAGATCTTCAACTGTGTAGGAAGGATTTCCGCAAAGTGCGTTTTGTCAATAGTAGTTTATGTGACTGTCGCATAATAAGGGTTATTAAAACACGAGCGAGATTTTAAAAAACGAGCCTTGGCGAGTTTTTTACTAGCATTCGCGAGTGTTTTAATACCAAGTTATGTGCAGTCTCTTTATCTACTTTATCACTACTTTATCTACACTCACAATGAAATTTTTGAAACAAAATGGCGCAATTTCGACAAATGTATCTTGACATTCAATCGTCTGCACTCAGTTTTGCGCGCGCAATTTTAGGTATTTTTCGTTGCACTTTTGGTACCACGAAAATGAAATTAGGTTTTTTATAGAGTCAACTTTTGACATTAAAAAAAAAACTTAAGTTTTGTTCCGTGATCACAGCAACACTTAAAAAAAAAATAACTAACATAAAGTGAAAAATCTGACCTTTAATGTAACTTTATATTATCTACACTTTTTTTTTAATTTTCTTTAAAGTTATGTATTGTTTAAAGCCTGTCAATATGTGTTTACCTTTGAATTCTTAATTTGAAGATTATGATATGAGTGTAGATAAAATTGTTTATACCTTGCGTTGTTTACCAATTCACGTGTGTAATACCTAACGTGTGTAATAATGAGTTATTTAGTCTCTCTGAAAGAAGGCCTTTGCGATGTATTGGGACCTCAATCTGAGAGTGGGAGGTATACCTCTATATATAGAGGCTACATAAATAAAAAATAAAACAATTTAAAAAAAACAACAACGCCATCTACATTTTTCTTGAGGTTAAAAAATATTTTTCTTGAGGTTAAGTTTATATTATTCTCAGAATCTCAGCACATTACGGAAGTATGACTTTCATGCGTATAGTCTTAATGCGGAATTTAATAGCACTGGAACTAAAGTATGATTTGGGGGCTTTTGGCTAAAATTGCATTGTGTGCTTCTTGTGTGCAAACGTGCTTCACGTTTGTGCTCGACTGTACCAACGCACAAACGTGATTTTATATCTCACGTACATATCGGACCGGGAAAAACCACAAGCCCGGTATAACTGGCTCTGCCATATCAACGCAGCGCGCCAATGGTTTAGGA
The DNA here is from genome assembly GCA_963969515.1 of Yponomeuta evonymella. Classification (NCBI taxonomy): domain Eukaryota; kingdom Metazoa; phylum Arthropoda; class Insecta; order Lepidoptera; family Yponomeutidae; genus Yponomeuta; species Yponomeuta evonymella. Next base: position 4,005,739 of record OZ018366.1, on the reverse strand, counting down.
AAAACCAACTCGTTATTATGCCTGTCTGAAGGTTCGCCTCAAGGGAGTCGGGGCTAACCGGCGGCATTATGAAAATAATAATCATACCTTGTATAATCCGTTTTAGCAAAAAGTAACAACTGGGAAACTCAATATTGATACTTAAGGGGATCCAGTGGGCTAACTAGCGACGCCAAAGAAAATAAATCATATCTTTTTTACGGATCGCATTTGAACAGGGTTGCCAAGTGTGGAAACTCAATAATAAGAGAGCTGCCTGGTAGGCTATTTTGACGGACACGTAGTTACAAGTGCTGGACAAAAGAATGTTATAATCTAAGTAATAATGTACACTCTGACCCTACTTTGTTGTACAAGTACTCTTAAAAAACTTTTTTTTATTGAATTTTAATTTTTTTTTACCGCTTGCCTGTATGGACGTATGGTCTGAAATAAAGATTTTTTTATTTATTTGCAAAAAGTGTGCTACAGTCTCTCAAATTAAATTTAAACAAAGTTTTTTAAGAGTACTTGTACAACAAAGTAGGATCAGAGTGTAGATTATTACCTACTTTTTGCAAATTCGATCCGTAAAAAAGATACGACTTTTCCTCGGTGTTACCCTCGGGAGAGGGGCTCCATGCAGTAGGTAATACTAGCGCCACTGATCGAAAAAAAACATTTCTCGTTATTATTCTCGCATAAATCATATTTATGTGAGAATAATTTTAATAATTATTAGTTTTTGCAAAAAAGTGTCAGACCAATTTCTCACCGAGAGATTTGTTATAATAAAGGGATGTCTTTTCTTGCTTTCTTTTCTTTTTTTTATAACCTAGGATCACAGACCTGACACGCACGTTTCACAACAGTGAATTTTGGTACCCACAACAACCGAGAACCTAAGGCCGAAAACCTCGGACTTAGCTACGTCCATAGAGTATCTTGCTACGTCACAATAACACTCAAAACGGCCCTTTTTTGGCATAAATGTTATCTAGGTCTTTGATCCTAGGTTCTCGGTCGTGGGTCCTAAAAATGACGTTAACATGATTGAGAGAATAATCAGATAGGTACTTTGTAAAAAATATTTATTTAAGTATTTATTGATACTTTTATTGCACTTAAAAAAATCGTATAATGCGGCGGACTCAATGCCATAAGCATTTTCTACCAGTCAACCGTCAATTATCTGTAAAAGAAATATTTTTTTCTCACAAAGCCCCTTAATAACTCGATAAAACTCGTTCTGAGATGTGGTACGGAAGTATGCTATGTACGGAAAACTCCACGTAGTTCAAATTAAAAAGCATAGATGGCGCTGCTAATAGTAATCAAACACAAACAAAAGGAGGGCTGTGTTTTTCACGGGTAAGAATTTATGTCTTTTTTTCGATAGGTACAGAGTTGTTGTAGAGCCTAAAGGGGCATGGTCCTAAAAAAGGTATATTTCGGTTTTTATATATTTTTCCAGAAAATAAGTAATTTTGAGAGCCTGGGCCGAATATTGTACTCAATTTGATTTGGCCTGCTTTTTAATACATTTTTAAAGCTAAAAAAACGAATCCACGAAACCGGAAGTACGTCATGCACGGAAAAACGTCATCAACTAAGATCCTACCCACGGGCTGTCAGTTTCTAGTGATACCATGACTCGATTCAAGAAATCTTTAAATAAACAAAACTAAAAATGACTGCTGAAAATGTGTTAGGTACTTTAAATCACTGGACAACTCAATCATGTCATACTTATTAGTTTGGATTTAGGATAGGGAACTTTGTAGGTAATTAGTTTCTAAGCAGGTAAGTGCAGCGCAGTCAACAGGCAGGCATGTCTTGTCTCTGGCGGCACATGCTGAGTTCCCACCACACAATTTGGGGATGAAATAAGTTTGTTCTGTAAATGTCGTGTACCTAAATGACATAAAAAAAACCAATAAACAATGCTAGACTTTTTAATAATAGTTAGGTACTTAACATTACTATAAAAATGCAGATTTGTGACAAATCAAAGATTAGATCAAAGTTATACTTAACTTAAATCTAAACTAAATTAAACTATTACATATCTAGGTAATCGCACTTCTAATCACGACGTAGGTAACCAAATAGCCTCATCACAATGATAAAAATCTGGCATACATCCCAAATAAAAAGAATCTGTCATGTGTTTAGTATTCTGGATGATAAAAATCTGTCATGTGTTTACTATTCTGGATGATAAAAATCTGTATTGTGTTTAGTATTCTTGATGATAAAATCTGTCATTTGTTTAGTATTCTGGATGATAAAAATCTGTCATGTGTTTAGTATTCTGGATGATAAAAATCTGTCATGTGCTTAGCTGGTACAGGCGTGAGTTTATGGATATATGTATGTACCTTTCTATTTATGTAGGTACCTACCTATGTATTTAGCTAGTATTCCAAAGCAGGAATATTAGAACTAGGTTTTCCTGCAACTTGAACATACAGTAGGTAGATTTCTTCATACAAAATAGACCATCCTTTTTTGTGCCTTCAGAGGTTGAAACAAAAAAAGAAACCAGCCAAGTGGATTCGCGCACGAAGGGTACCGTACCATTATCTATACAACATTAGACACAAAGATCGAGAAAAACCGGCAAAAAATCACGTTTGTTGTATGGGTGCCTCCTTAAATATTTTTTTTTTTTTTAGTATTTTTTGTTATAGCGGCAACTGTGAAAATTTTAACTGTCTAACTATCACGGTTCATGAGATAAAGCTTGGTAACAAACGGACAGACGGACGAACAGCGGAGTCTTAGTATCTACCTAATAGGGTCCCGTTTGGCGCCCTTCGTGTACGGAACCATAAAAAAACCTCCATATTGCACCGTCAAAGACATAGTGGACAACAGGTCAACCACTACATTTTTGTTGCAAAGTCGCCCGTAACGTAACAGTAAAGTACACCCTTGCACCCTCTAGTTACTATCATAATAGATGTTAGCTACGTTCATCCGAAACTACAACGAACTTAAACTTTTGCAACATGACACCTCAAGAGGCAATTCCCATGTAAACTTAGGTTGATTTTAATTTACAAACGACATGCCCGATTGCAATGAAAAATCGCTAAATGTTTAGAGGACATCAATCGAGGTTTCATCGTAGTCACAATTGGGATTAAACTACGTAGTCCAAAATAAATTTGAGCCTTATGAGAAGTTTCAATGAAAAGGCTTTGATTTATCCTCAAAGTTCGAGTTGTGTCTTCTAAACATATTGGGGAAATTTCATTGCATTGAAGCACATCAGTAGCAAAGTAGAACAAAAGTTGTTCCACGACTCAAACTGTAATTGTCGTGTTTAACTACTTGCGCATTCGAAATAAATACCTACTCTTTATAACAATCATATAGAGCAAGCGCCATTACATCACTTATGTCCCACGGAGAAGACCTTCCGTTTTTTACCATACACTATGGCTTGTTTTTGTAATCTCATTTTGGTCAAGTGTATGCACTTATATGTACACAGTTGTAAGCATACTCGTCACATAGAGGACGGCGAATGCGAAGGCAGAGTACTGCAGCACGCAACACAGTTTTCACTAGCGCGGAGGGTAGTCCAAGTCATCTTTCTGTTGTTACTAAAAATTGTTTATTTTACCAACTACCTACACACAATTGATTGTAATTTAATTATGACAGTAAAAGTTACGATTATGATGATTTCTGCATTGACATACTTAATGACGAAAATGTCTTAACTCGTTGGACGTCAGTGGTGGCGCGGACTCTTTATAAGTAATGCAGAGGCACCAATCACATTAAATTCTCCGACTCTAACTAAAACACAGAAGGCTTGGAATATATACCGCTGAAGATCGCTGTGAGGGTGGACTTCTCCATAACAAAGTAGATGAACGGTCTGTCGGCGCGAAAACTCGGTGCTGAAATTCTGTCGCTGAACTCAGCCGTCGTAGAAGCAGAAGCGACTGTTCCTGACTCCGACACTTCGATTTCAGCTTTGTGCACTATTGCTGACACGAATAAGCGTTCATTTGATACCTTACCGAACGTTGCACTTCGGGGTTCAAATATATCGTAGACACCCAAGTCGTTCAGTGGCTTGTTAAGCATGACGTTAGTGCTGATCCGGAACCTTGGTATTCTCACTTCAATGTCTTGTGCACCGAATTCTTTCATGTCATCGTCTAAGATCTTAAACACACTTTTGAGAGGGAACGTTTTAAAGGTTTCCAACACTTCCAAGTAGCTCACTTTTGGATACGGCAACATTATCAGCATTGAGTATTTGCCGTCATTTCCGTAAGGCAGTTCTACTACGCGCGCTTTCAGCTGTCGGATGTTTGAAAAGAGAATCGGGGCCTTTTGGTACATCATATTGACTTTGCCGATTTCCTCGTCTCTGACGTTGTAGAACTTTTCCTCCGTAGTATCAGTCGTATTAAAGGGCAAACCCCAGAGGCCCTTGAATGAGATAGCGTTGGTCAAAATCATTCGCGACTCGGCAAAGTCCTCGGACCTAAGGACGTTTGACACAACAGCCCCGGAGTTCTGTATGTAGTTGTTCGCAGCTACAGCGGCGCTGGCTGGATCGCCGAAATCTAATGTGTTTATCGACGCTCCAAAATCAGTCCGTATAGTGTTTTCGAACGTCCGATTAATCCTGAAATGCTCGTCTAAAAACATGAAATTGTTACTCGCCAACGTCACGTGTGGGGACTTCGGATTCAAAACTGAATTCACTAGCGCCTTGTAGTCCTGTACGAGCGTGACTTCAGATTTAGGCAAGAATAACGCCTTTCTCAGCTCTCTCGCTGTATTGCCTGTCGCTCCCAAGGCAACGCCGGACATCAAACTCCATATTCCAAACGGAGAGATGACAGTATGCCCGTCTGTTTCCAGAGACGTGTAGTACAGAAGTCTCAAACTGAAGCTTCTCGGTCGCTCACTGAAATCAACTTGACTGTAACACAAGGCTACGAGCGATGTTAAGAATAAACACGATTGTAATAAAGACATATTGGTTGAGTCAATGAGGTCTGCTCACTGCGGAAGTCAGGCCGGCACTGGTTGAGATTGACGGTTGGGTGGGCAGTGTAATGCAAAACATGCGTCACGGCGCCGTCGCGTCACGTAAACCTGTTTGCTTGTGGTTGTGGCTGCATATGATACGAGTATAGTCCGCACATATGTTTTTGGCGGTAACGTGAACTTAGTCACAGATCGTTTGCACTTCGCTTACTGTCTATAGTGTACCTATGTGTGAGTAATTGACGTAGTGTGATGCGTAGCAAATTACTATTAGTCAACTACTAAAGTAGTCAATTACTCACACATACACCGTAAAGACAGTAAGCGATGTGCAAACGATCTGTGACTATGTTCACGTTACCGCCAATAAGATCTGTGCGGACTATACCTACGACATCGTAGTCAGCAAGTAAGCCGAATGCATCTAACGAAACGAACATTGGCATGGAGTACAGTCGACAGCAAGCAATTGTGTTGTGTGAAAGTTATTTATTAGGTACTTATTATTTATTAGTTACGTTACTTATTTAGATTTTTTTGGGGCAACAAACAACCTACAAATTAAAATATTACAAAAAATAAACAAAATTAAGTCCACTACGTAGGTATCCACCTTTTTACTTCAAAATAAGTAAATTATGAACTAAATGTAGGTAGGTACCTAACTCATTAAAAGAGCATCTGCATAAATCAATGCGTAGTTACGGGTGACTGCGCAACAAAAATGTAAAGGTTGACCTGCTGCCGACCGTACATCTAGATGTATCTCTTTAAATTATTAATTATACAGGGTGTCCCAAAAATTGTGTCAAGCGGAAGCCCAGAGATAGAGCACCTCTAGGGGTATCCTAGTCACCCCATGTATGTTCCGCGATATTTTGTAGTTTTCGAGTTACAACTAGATATTTTAACTAACTTTGCGATTCTTCATTTTTTTATGGCGCTATTGTATCAGATTGACCCACAATTGAGTTTGTGTCTGCAAGGCACACTATTCACCTATTTTGGAAAAAAATAAATAAAGCATCGTCTTAATACGAGTAATTCATGGCTCTGTGGCCAATAACGTCTTGCAGGTCAAGGTGGGACATACGAAAAAGAATTATAACTCGAAAACTACAAAAAAATCGCGGAACATACATGGGGGTGATTCGGGGAGTACCTAATAGCCTGAGTGTCTGTCGTGTTCATATTATACTTTCTCTCTCTGAGAGAAGGGCCTGCAGTGGGTCATAATAAAGAAGGCTCAGTGCGATTCGTTTGGTGTGAATAGGTGCGCGTCCTCCTTTAGACCGCATGTGCGGGCAAAAGGCCGCTCGGGTTTTCAGTTTCTTTATACAGCTTGTTCTTACGAAACAAAAATTTCCTTACGAAATAACACAGGTAAAAAAACTGAAATAAAAAGTAACCAACAACCCGACTTAAAAAAAAAGAGGAGGCTATCAATTCGACGCGTATATTATTATTATTTTTTGGCTATGTTCTCGACTAACTCCGTCAAATCGTAACCGATTTCTACAATTATTTTTTGTTCGAATAGATATAACGTCCCATTGGTCCCATTTTAATTTGGTGAAGATCTGACGAAGACTTTCAGAGATGGAGAACACTCTTCAATGGACAGCAGTAAATAAGGCCTAATGGGACCCATCCTTTATTAATATCCGTATGTTTCATAAAATAGCGTAAAAGTAGTCCCAAATTACCTAATTTGGTGATGTTCTGGTGAAGACTTTCGGAGATGGAGAACACTCTTCAATGGACAGCAGTACCCATCCTTTATTAATATCCGTATGTTTTATAAAATAGCGTAAAAGTAGTCCCAAGTTAATTTGGTGATGTTCTGGTGAAGACTTTCGGAGATAGAAATTGACAACTTCAAATTTTAAAGCAAGGAATTAAGTACCTAGGGTAAATTTTATGACCAGGACATAGGTATATTTTGGACACCGATTACAAATTATGCTTCTACAATGCCTACATGTATACATACTTCTAATTTAAAGTTATTCTTTTACATTTTTTCTAACTTTTTAGTGCTGTTGTGTTTTGAAGATTTTGTAATTTTAATTAATAATGTGATGTAAAAAAATGTTAGATTTAGTTGCCCGAAATAAAATATTTATTATTATTAGTAACTCTAAGCAAGCAGGATACCTAGACCAACCTAGATACCTCGCAAGGAGTTACATTGTTGAATTTGGGTCTCGTCTGCTTAGTAGTTGATGTCAGGTTTTTGGTTATTATTTATTTCATACATACCTACACATACATACATAAACTCACGTCTGTATCAAAGTATTAAATACTATTATTAGTATTTTCTGGGTTTTTTAGCGAATTTTCAAATTTTTGTTGGATTTATGCTGATTTTATATAGCCACTCACGCAAACACGACGAATTGATGACGATATTAGGTATTTGTCAAGCTCTGACAAAGGAATCTATGTTAAGGAACATAGCATACATACATACCTACGAGCCAAACAGACTACTCTCGTTTTGGGCTTCGCCGCAGTTGGGTAAATAGGGGTGGGTATTTCGCAAATACCTAACATAAATGAACCAACTAGGATTTAGGTTATCCATTCGTCTCGGGAATTCATGGGTATCATTAATTCGTACAACTTCGTAGTGACAAAGTTCGATAAATAGACAGTTCGTCTATGCAGGACAATGGTTTACCGGAATTTGCGAGCTAGATAATTCAAAGTAATTAAAGTTTTTTAGGGATTACCTAACTAGGTACCTATTATACTTTTATGAAGAAGCCAAAACCTTTAACCTGTTAGATTATGACCTTGAAAAGAACAATTAAGTACCATTGGTGGTCTGATCGGGTCATTTAGAATTCTAAAGATTACATACCTACACATATTCGAGTAGAATATATTATTTAAATATAATGTACCTAGTGGGAATTCTGAAGAGATGAACTGATGTTATAGGTATTTTGCTTGGTGGTATTCTTAGTTCAGAAACAGCTGCATAATAACATATTAATCTATATTCAATTAAAATTTAAATAATTAAGACTATGTGATAACGAACATCTATTGTTATACTCGGCAGTCGTTAAGCCAAGTCAGAGGCCTTAGGGCGGCTTGACAACTTCTGACAGTAGACGAGCCACTAGTCTACAAGCCTCCACCAATCCGGACTTGGCCCCCGTGGAGGAGTATGGCCTATACCTTCCTCAGGGAAGAGACCCGTGCCCCTTGGTGGGGACATAATGGGTTGATGATGATTGTTATACTAATAATAAAAAAAAAACACTAACTTTTATATCGTAAAATAAGTGGGACTCGTGATTGCTATTTGTGTTGTTTCCTGTAGTCGTTACTTGCGGTAACTTGCGTTACGGTATAAGCACGTTTAGCTATTGGTTTCTATTGTAAAACATTATAACTATTATCACATTTATCACGTATTTTGGAAGTAGCCTGGCTACCCATAGCCCAGGGGAGCCAGTAACCATTTCTTTTGTAACCGTTTTACAAAAAAAATTTTTTTAATTTTAATTTTGTTGGTACGTAGATTTAGATTATTTTTTAACGACTTCAGAAAAGGGTGAAGTTCCTACCCTGTTACTAAGATTCTGCTGTCCGTCCGGCCGTTCTGTCCGTCCGTCCGTCCTTCCGTCTGGCACCAGGCTGTATCTCATGAACCGCGATGGTTACAGTGGTTCACAGCGGTAGTGGTACTAAAAAACTGTAATTTGGTATGTGTATACATATTTATCACGCCGATTTTTTTTTACTGTAGATACCTCCCCTAACACGAAAAGTGGGAATGATTTTTTGTCGTCTACCCTAACATGTGGGGCATCGTCAGATTGGTCGTTGAAAAATATTGACTATGTTTTGATTTAGAGTTCCGTTTGCGAAATATTAAGCTTTAAAGCGCCGATTTTTGTCCGAGTAGGGCGTCCTTCCCTGTGCTGACTAAACGGTTGATTGTAGCAACGTGAAAAAATTCAGGGTAGTAGCACATTTATTGAACTTAAAAGGAAAAGTATCACGGCTAAGTAGGCTTTACCTATCTACTAGTTAACGAGAAATTAGGCAACCAACTTATAAAAGTAAAATTTCGTACAAAATCCATTGAAAATGACTTCGATGAAGTTGTTGCTTCTGTAAAGCAAATAAAAATGCCCTCTTTCTACGAAACCCTACATTGTGCGTGGCCCGACATGCACTTGGCCGGTTTTTTTTATTTATATCTGAAACTTTTTCCACTCGGCCTAGCTTCAAGGTTGCGGAGCTGGAACTAGGCGGGCTATTGTCAGTGAATTGAGAATGCAATTAGATAGTTGGGCGAAGCTCGCCATTGAGGGGGTGTCGCTGGATGGACATCGCAGTCGAGGCAGTAGGAAACGTTTGAGAGAGGATCACGGTCACCATTCAGAGGCTTGTTTAGCACAACGCTAGTGCTTCTCCGGAACCTAGGTATTCTCGTTTCAATGTCTTTGGGACCGAAATTTTTCATGTCCTCGTCTAAGGTCTTGAATACGCTTCCGAGAGAGAATGCTCGGGATACGGCAAGATTATCAGAATCTAGTATCTGCCGTTATGTCCGTAAGGCAATTCAATTGCGTGCCCTTTCAGGGGTCGGATGTTTGGAAAGAGAATCCAGGCCTTTTGGTACATCATGTTGACTTTGCCAATTTCCTCTCTTCTGAAGTTAAAGAACTTTTCCTCTTTAGTATTGGACGTATTGAAAGGCAAACCCCAGAGACCCTTGAACCAGATGGTGTTCGTCAAAATCATTCGCGATTCGTCAAAGTCGTCGGAGTTGAGAACGTTTGACACTATAGCACCGGAGTTCTGTATGTAGTTGGTCGCAGCTTGAGCGGCGCTATCTGGATCACTGAAATCTTTCGTGCTTATCACTACTTTGAAATCAGTCCGCATAGTGTTTTGGAACTCCTGATAAATCTTCAAAGTTTGGTCTAAAAACATAAATGCGTGACTTGCCAACGCGACGGCTGGAGACTTAGGTTTGAAAACTGCATTTACTAGCGCCTTGTAATCGTTTACTAACTTCTGTTCAGATTTATTCAAGAAGAACGCCCTTTTTAGCTCTCGCAGAATTCTCGGTCGCTCCTAAAGCTACGCGCCGTACATCCAGCTGCATATTCCGAAGAGAGAGATGACAGTAAGTACCTACTTTTGTTTGCTTAGACGTGCTGTACAGAAGTCGCAAACTGAAGTTTTCCTGCCAGTCACTGTAATGTGTACTTCACTCACGAGTCTTTATTTGTACTGTGGCACGAGGCTACGAGCAAAGTTAAGCATAAACTCGATTGCAATGAGGTCTGCTCACTGTGGAAGTTAGACCGCCACTGCACTGTAATGCAAGACATGCCAGTTTGTGCACATGGTTACATTACTTAAGGCATGTACATGTTGTAGCCAAGGAGGTGAAGAGGATTTAAAGTAAATTTTATGGCTGGCTCAATCTTTTTTACTATTAAAAAGTGTGTATAAGTATATTAGAATAATTATTTTTATTTACATTAGAAGACTTCAAAAACCTATTTAGAAGCTAAAAACTCCACCCATGCCGGGACTTGAACCCGCGACCTCTGGCTAACGAGTGGTGGAGTTTTTAGCCTCTAAATAGATTTTTTAAATTGTCCTCAGCACGGGTTAGTGCAACAAAAAGAATATAATTAGAAGACTTATTTATTTTTATTTTCATTACAATAATTATTTTTAGTGCCTTACATTATTTTGCATTTGAATAGAATTCGTCTTCGCCTTCGTTTGAAATGCCACGGACCTTCGCCGGATCGTGCCAATTTGTATTTCGTCACTTAGCAAACAACTTAAATTCAAAATCAAACCAGACGGCTGTGCCGGCCAGCTACCATAATATGTACAGAGAGGTTCCAGTACCTATACAAACCTTTGAACCTTGAAAGTTACTATGTGAATTCTGATAAATCAGACACTAGACAATGACTCCATTGACTTTCGAAAACCTTGATAGGATCCTTGCATTGTGCAATATTGTTCCTCTAATTTATAATAGAACAGGGCTTCTTAAGCCGAGGCCATGTTGTCTCATAACATTTTTTGTTTTTTCTAGGGCTCCATGGTCAACAAGGAACCCTAAGGGACCTTGGGCACGCTAGGTAACCATACAAAAGCGCGAGCGCAGTAGCACCCACTCAGCCATTTATTGATTTTTGAACTAAAAGGTTGGTAAGCACTACAAATTATTAGCTTAGTTCCGGATTCGCTTACTTGATTGATTGATTGATAAAAATGGTTTGGAAATATTTTAACTTTTTGCAAAAGAACATAATGATCTTTCTTATGTTAAATAAATATTTTATGTACCTACTTGTAACAATATTTTTCGTTTATAAATAGATAGAGCCTATAGGCCTATGCCCGACAGTGGGCGTCTTTCATGGACTGTGTAGATAGATAGATGACTCTTCATTGCACACCAGATATTTACAGAGATAAAGTTCTTAACATTATACAATTTTAAATACCTGTGTAGAGGCTAAAAATTCCACCCATGCAGGCATCGGCGAAATTTCGAGCCTCTTTACAAACTTCTCTGTATTACGTACAGGCAGCGAAATCTGGCTGAAGTAATTTACATCACTTGCAGCCTCGAGCACCTAATTTGCAGTTAGGTTTTACATCGGAATGATATCGCTATTTTCAAAATTGTCCTCAGCACAGATTAGTGCAAGAAAAAGAATATAGTGTACAATTTGTGGTCTTTTAGCTAAGAACGATCTCTTCCAGACAACCTTTTCCGTACGTTTTTAATTTAATGAATGGGTTAGGAATAGTAATTACTTACCTAGAAATAGGCATATTTTTTTCTCTATCTAAACTACTCATAACTACGGTAAGTAAACATCACGTTCAGCACGGAGTACGGTCAGTTCTGATAAAACGGGGTTTTTTTAATCGTTTTCCTTCAACAGAATCGGAAACATAAAAAATGCGATACATGAATTTCCGATAAACTTCATTGGAAGTATATTTACGTCATGGTCCTCACGATGCTTTTTTAGAGTTCCGGTGGATTGGGATTAATATACAACGTTTGTTCGTCTGTCTGTCTGCCCTGGGAAGGGTTTATGTGTTGTTATGGCGGATTTACATTAAAAAAAATAAGTAGGACCTTCTTACGATCTTGCAAAAACGTGATTTTTAACATCTGTTTCTGTTTCTGCCCTATCGTGAAAATGGTAACTAATACAAGCAAAGGTCAAACTTAGTGTTATTACAGTAAAGCCTTTATACCTCGCTTCAAGGGCTTCTTAGAGACACACGGGCGCCACCAAGCAAAAATTATATCTTTTTAGGGTTCCGTACCCAAAGGGTTAGGGACCCTATTACTAAGAATCCATTGTCCGTCTATCTGTCTGTCACCAGGCTGTATCTCATGAACCGTGATAGCTAGATAGTTGAAATTTTCACAGATGATGTATTTCTGTTACCACTATAACAATAAATACTAAAAACTGAATAAAATAAATATTTAAGTGGGGCTCCCATACAATAAACGTAATTTTTGTTTGATAATAATAATGGCAACGGGTAGAAATTTTTACCGATTATGTATTTCTGTTGCGTCTATAACAATAAATACTAAAAACAATAAAATAAATCGTCCCCGTAGAGGGAAAAATCATCAACTAACAAAAATGCCGAAATTGAGTTTTGAATGCCACAAGAATCACGATTTTTTTCTCTATTTTTCTGTCTAATCGACATAACTGTAAGTGCTATAATTTCAGAGATTTTTTTTTTGAAGTCATTAACTGCACTGAAAGTTATTAATTTAGTAGGGGAAAACTAACTATTTCTTTTAATTAGCTTATCCTTATTTCATATAAATGTAACTCCGTCACTAAAGTACTTCAGTTATTTCTTCCGTATTTTTTATGATTTATAATAAAGCTACGGTCGATGCGGAAAATAACTAACACTACTTAGTGAATTAGCACAAAAAATCTTGTCAAATAATTTGAGGGGGAAAAGTAACCAAATCGTCTTGGTTACTTTTCGCGTAAATAAATTAATACTTATGGCTTCTTATTGAAAATCGAAAATTAATTATGTTCTGTTAGTGATTATATCCCTACTATTAATTAAAAAAATCACTACTTTGTTTTACTCAAAAGGGGTTGGTTATTTTCTCCGTGACTTTACCGTGCGTTAAAACAATACCCAACGCTTCTTGGTGAATTCTCGCCCTTTGACATAGCGCTCAAAACCGCCGCCGCGTGCCGTTGGTGAGTGTGCGGGGTAGGGGGAAAGCAAGATTGCGCGGCGCCCGAGTCGCCCGACCGACTGACGACGCATTTGCAGCCAGAGAGCCGTGATAGTTAATACGTGTTTGAGCTGGCTTTGAAAATTACGTTATAATGAGTCGTTCAAAGTTAATGGTGGATCTGGCAACAAAATGTGATAAACAAGCAGTGGAAATGGTAAGTTTTACACCTTTTAATATCATTGTTATGGCGAAGGGCTTATCGTGTTTCTCACAACATAAACGAGGCTTCCTTTGCCTATGCCTGCCCGGACAGGGTAATAGCGAACCTCTGGTTATTTAGTGCCTAGATGTTATTAAAGGAGTTTTTGTCAAAGGAAGGACATTAGTCCTGCGAAAGGATAATAGTGGGCATAATTAGCAGGTTAATGTTAATCTAACTTCAAGAATGTATTTACCTACCTACTCACGTTTTACAACCTATACCTTTTCTAGCGACCCACCCCACGGTGGCGTTTTAAAGAGTTGATTGTAAAACGTGAGGTAGCAGCTATACCATAAGTACCTGTCCCTATAACGTAGATACTTAATAATATTATTAGAATAGATAGGTATGTATTAGTATCTATTAGGCAGATAGTATATGTGGTATGGCCCTTCGCGGTGATTACGGGCAAATCCTCCCATTTTGGGAGAGGCTATGGTCAAACAGTGGTCCGCCATAGGCTGTTATGATACGTGGTAGGTAATTATGGTATAGTTTCGTATTTACCTTTTTTCCAATGGAGGCTAATGTGTAATTATTTTATAGGTCCTTATCAAATACACCACGCTGGAGATCAAAGGTCATTGTGTACTTAGGTAATATAAAAAGGTTTTGTGGGTTTTTGAATGTGATGTGGTTTCTGATGCTTAATATTTTTTAACTCACGGGTTCAATTATTGCTAATACAGTCAACTCAAATCGGTCTTTACATTTTTGCTGCAAAGTCACTCATAACGTAACGGAATAGAGTGCACGGGTGTAAAGACTGACGTGACGTTGACCGTACATACACAACTAATTGCCATTATTTTGGTCGGTAGTACGATCGTTAGTATGTTCGATAGTACGGTTATACGGTTACTACGACCACGATTTTGGCACGTTTTACGCATGATGTGGTTTTATTTTGTTTATTAATTCATACCTAAACCTCTCTTAACCTATTGACTGCCAACAATCATTGAAACCCTCTAAGATGCTTACCCACTTTCACTACCTACGTAATACTGGTGTTGTTTAGGTCAACCACGCCCGACTCAGGGTTACATCTACTCATCAAACTAAAAAAAAACTAAAATAAAAAAATGAATTTTCATACAAAAATCAATTTGTTTTTGTGAAATTTGAATAACTGTTTAAAAAAATGTCAAAAATGCTTAATCATTGTACTTTTAAGTTGGGCGTTGTTACCGAAGTCATTATCAATAGGCCATTTAATAAAAAAAAAGTATTTTTATTATTTTAATAATAATAGTTATTGTTATTTTGGTTTATACCAACTTCATAGTGATAATTAAATTTCAATAATTTTACTGTACCTAACAACCTACCCTAATAACTTTCTTTCACACAACTAAGCTCGAGCTTTGCTTTGCTTATTCTGTTCATTATCATCTATTTCAGGTGGCACTTCCTCAAGTAGCTGCTGATGTGATTGAGCCGGCTGCTAATGACGTACCTCCTGCTGGTTTAAATCAACATTCTTCGGATTTAAAGAAACAGGTTGATATAAACGAAATCTTCAATTTTCACGCAACTAACTAAGCTCGAGCTTTGCTTTGCTTATTCTGTTCATTATCATCTATTTCAGGTGGCACTTCCTCAAGTAGCTGCTGATGTGAATGAGCTGGCTGCTAATGAGGTACCTCCTATTGGTGTAAATCAACATTCTTTGGATTTAAAGAAACAGGTTGATATAAACGAAATCTTCAATGAAAAAGATTTAATTATGCTGTACGAATCTGCACCAAATTCTGTTCAATGTGTTTCTCCGAAGAATTTACCAAGTATACAGCCACCTCAGTCAGCACCACAATTGACAAACACTAATAATGACTTGATGAGCTTGGAAGATATTTTTGGAGAAGAAATCGCTATAAGTAATCCCCCAACACCCAGGACCCCAAGTCCATACTCTCAGATAAGTGGCGTTGAATTATTTAGCAGTTCTCCGGCTCACGATTTTTCTGACTCTGGTACTTCGTGGTATCCTGACAGTGAAGAGGATCGTTACTCCAAAAATAAAAGAAAATTATTTCCAGAGAGAGACTCAAGCGAATCTGAAGATGATCTCACTCCACCCAAACGGAGGCAGAATCAACGAAAAAGCCCAATAATAATTCCATCTTCCGACGAGTCTATGTCTATTCTAGACACCCATTTTAATCAAGGGACATCTGCATATCCGGCATCAACAGACCTACAAGTACCTTCAAGCTCTTCTAATCAAAACAGTCCTGCAGCATCTGCAATGCCTACTTCACCTAAGCGTTGGAAGAAGAGTGATCCGAGCAAATGGAAGAGGAATATAGCTAAACAAAACAGAAACGCCGGTTTGCCATATCTAAGCAAAAGTGGGAAATGTATGAGTGCAAAGCAGCCCAAACCTGTAAAATGCGATATAAAGTGTCGATTTCAGTGTACGCAAAACTTTTCAGATGATGATCGGCAGTTTTTGTGTGAACATTACTGGCAAATAAAGGACTATGCCTCCAAGAAACAATTTCTATTGTACCCGCGGCCATTAAACGGATGGCAACTAATACACGCGACAATAAACACCGAAAGGTCTCAAATGCGTACTACTTTTCCAAAAATGAAGAGAAACGTCGTGTTTGTAAGGATTTTTTCTTGAAAACTCTGTGTATTTCAAATGGACCCGTGAACCAAGCACTGAAAAATAGAAACGAATTTGGACACTTTGTTGGTAAAGACAAACGTGGCTCTCAAGAACCGGTCAATAAAACAAGTCCCGAAGTAGAACAGAGAATTATAGAGCACATAAATTCATTCCCACGTCTTGAGTCTCATTATTGCCGGAAGAAGTCTAGACGCCAGTATCTTGACAGTAAACTAACTTTAGCCAAAATGTATGAACTATACAAGGATCAACTGAAGTCAACTGGCGAGATACCAGCCTCTTTATTCGTGTACAAACAAATTTTTGGAACAAAGTTCAATCTTTCTTTCTTTCGCCCGAAAAAAGATTTGTGCATGACATGTACGCGATTTAATAATAGAGGCCAGCCTATCGATCTCAAAGAGGAATATGAAGAGCATATTATCAGAAAAAATTCAGCTCAAGAGGCTAAAGCTGTGGATAAACAAAGGTCAATCGAAGATCCAAGTTACCTAGTCGTAACTGTAGACATGCAATCGACGTTGCAGATACCTGTCAGTGGAATAGGTATACTCTATTACTCAAGAAAGTTAAATGTGCAAAATTTTACTATCCACACTGCTAAACCTCCCAATGAAGCTTACTGCATTGTGTGGAATGAGATAAATGGCAAAAGAGGTAGTGTGGAAATTGCTACAGCCTTAAACTGGTGGTTCAGAGAAATACCATCTACAATCAAGGAAGTTACTATTTATAGCGACACTTGTGCGGGACAAAACCGTAATCAATATATTACAGCCTTTTTGATTCACTACATCCAAAAAACGGGTGTGCAGCTACAGGTTATAGAACAAAAATTCTTAGAGAGCGGCCACACTCATATGGAGGTGGACTCAATGCATAGTGCTATAGAGAAAGAGGCCAGGCATGCACCCGTTTACTCAATGATCGACTGGAAGAGTATCATGCACCGCGCACGTTCCACCAGACACAGAGAATCGGCACCACCTTATATTGTTCACGAACTTACCTATGATGATATGATTGATGTCAGAGCAATTACCGAATATTTCGTTAAAAATATAAACAAAGACACGGACGGTAACAAGGTGATGTGGCTAAAAATAAAATGTTTGAGAGTGGAAAAAGAGAATCCGGGAATAGTAAAGTTCCGCTACTCTCATAATGGGCCTTATTCTACATTTGACATGTTCCAAACCTCTGAAAAATCCGTTCTACGTACTACAAGGAAAAGAAAGCGAGGCCAAGAAAACGAGAATGAAAGAGAAACTGATAGAGAGGATTTGATAAAAAAGATAAAATCTTATGAGGTTCCAAAAGTCTACGAGGGCCCTCTCCCGATATCAGAAGCAAAGAAAAAAGATTTAATGAATCTTTGTGCAAAAGGTGTCCTTCCACGAGAGCTGCATCCGTGGTATCAATCATTGGCTACCAGAAAAGATATAGTTGATAGATTATGTGAGCCAGATCTCACAGAGCGTGATGAAGAAGAAATTGATTGACATTTTGGTTTGAATTGTGCAGATTTTTTATTTTTCTTTAAACTTTCTAATAAACTTTATAAAATATAGACTAGTCTTTAATTCTTTAGGAACTTGTAAATTGATAATTACTACACTAGGTACAGTTCATTGATATTAAATCTCAGTTAAGTTAATCTACTAAATGCAAAATAATGACTTAATAATCAATAATTTAAAAAATTTCTTTTTTTTGAAACTTCAAAGTTCCAAAGTATGAATCAAAGGCAGTATGAATAAATAAGTTACTGTGTAGGTAAATAGTAGAAAGGCGGAGATTACATTTCAGTATTTTTTTACTAATTCATACATTAATAATAATTATTAAAAAAAATCCCTACTTATAAATCAAAACTTCATGTTTAAAATTCATTTAGGTGATATAAATCATTAGGTCACTTTTGGATACTTACCAGAAAGCTAGGAAAAAATATTTTTTTAGTATTTTTTCACAAATTCATGCATTTAATTCATAAAAAATCTTAAGTTAACAATGTAAAACTTAGTAAAATAGAATACAACTTTTAAGGGGAGAAGTCATTAAAACACTACCAACGCACAAGAAGCTAGAGCAATAAGTAATTAAAACCGGGTGAAAACTAACCAACTTATATTTATGTTTAAATTTTTAAATGGGTAAATTAACTAACTCGAACATTCCTTTATAATTCTTTACTTAAAAGTTATTTCACTCATTTCTATTTTTAATCACATAGTTAACAACTTTACCTTTCGAATGATACCAAAATGGTGTTCGTAACACAATCTTTACCAAAGTAAGATTTTTTTTTCGTTCTAAAATTTTGAATCGCTGTTTTCTCGAAACCACCAAAATGTTAGTTGATGATTTTTCCTTCTACAGGGACGAAATATTTAAGTCGCCGTTTTTTGCTCGATATGAATAACGGCAACAGGTAGACGCTTCTAATATTCAAATGTTATATAGATACCTAATACATTATAATACATTATGATACAATCTTTTAATAATGTCAAGAGTGATTTATAGGTACCGTAGTTATTTTAAGGTAAAAACGGCCGTTTGTAGCAATAATCTATCTAGTCCCAGGTCCGTGATCCTAGGTTATTGGTCGTCGTGGGTCCTAAAAATCACATTTAACATGATCGAGAGATTGTACGGACACTTTTTGCAAAATCGATCTGTAAACAGGATACCTATGTATATTCTTGTAACTTGGTGGCGTTAGTGTTACTGTATGGAGCCCCCGACCAAATGCTAGTCAAGCTCAAGGTAAGAGTCCCGGTCTGAATAAAAGAAAATACACTTTTTTACATAACAAACATGATATAAATTCAAGTCTGTATCCCGGAGGGGTAAGCAGAGACCAGGGTTTGCCACTTGTTATGATACGATAAGTATGTAATATTATATTTACCATAGCGGGGAATCCTCGCCGAACTTGGCGGGTTTTTTACCAGCCAAGCAAGCAAGCCAACAGTCGGATGCTCGTCTTCGATGCGACTTTAGGATTTTAGTTTGTGTAGTATATGTTTACTTATTTATTATTAAGTATATATACACAGGTAGAGTAAATCTTCTTATCCGTTTATCTTCTACATATCACCCGCGTTATACGTGGTGCTAATCTGTTCTGCGCAACTGACCATAGGCTTGTCGTCACCAACCTGAAGCTCTACTTACATCCCCTTTGTAGATACATACATATATAAACTCACGCCTGTATCCCAGAGGGGTAGGCAGAGACCAGGGACTGCCACTTGCCCCGATCCTGACAGATCACTTTCGCTTCCTCAACATTCATTAGTCGATCGTGTAGAACTCAAGAAATTAAACAAAAGAAGCTAGACTTAAGAAATTTACAAAGTCACAAGATTCGTAAGATCTACATTCACACATTAAGTGATATGGTGCAAATGATGGATGTGGAGAACTGTAATGCTGTTGCTGACTGGCAAAATCTCTCGTCTAATCTAGTCGCCACTGCCTCGCAGATACTAGGTATTAAATCTAGTCCTATTTTGACCAGGGCAATTCAGAAGCATCGCAATTTGCTACGTTAGCATCATAATTGCCGCCATGTGGAACAAGTCAAGTGAAGTGGTGCCGAACTGCAAAGATGTGTACGAGACGTAAAGGCTGCGCGTATGCTGTGGCTAGCTGATACTAAACAGCTGGACGTTCTTGAGCTGGACCCATTTTATGATGAGGTCCGCAAACTTGTTGGTACTGCAGCTCGTACTAGAGTGCCCCTGCGGTCAAGCGATGGCACAATATTGCTTACCAACAAGCAAGATGTACTCAATAGTTGGGCAGCACTTTAAAAACTTGCTCAATATTGCTGCATAACGCCATGCAGTGCTGCGTTACTATGCAGGGTGAAGATTCAGAGTTCTTCTCAGTGATCTGCGGCGTGTAGCAAGGCTGCGTGCTCGCTCCAACTCTCTTTGTTCTCTACTTCGCAGTTGTAGTTCGGGAAGCTTTACAAACCTTCTCTGAGGGCATTCTTTCTCGTACATATGGTAGTGGAGACTTCAACCTCACCAAAGTGTGTCACGGGACTATCACAGACATTATGTATGCAGATGATTTGTGGTTTGTATGTAGCGGAATCCCCAGACGGCTTACAAAGACTTACGATGAGTCTTGATGAGTCGTGTCGCAGGTTTGGCCTTAAGATCAGTATTAAGAAAACCGAAGTGATGGGTCTTAATACACTGAACAGTGCCCCAGTTGACACTAAACTCGGTGACGACTTTAATGTCGTGACGTGAATAGATTTAAATATCTGGGCAGCACCATAACATCGAGGTACCTCCTTGATGATGAAGTCAATGGCAGAATTTGAGCAGCAACTGCAGCCTTTAGTAGACTTTGTCCTGAGGTTTTTAGCCCACACGACTTAAAGCTCTCCTGTGTACATGGCAATCAGTTTTGTCAAATCTTCTGTATATTTCCGAGATATGGTGCCTGTACCGCAAGCACATGAGATAGATTCCACCTGAAATGCCTACGCGATATTATGAACATTCATTGGTCGGACCGTGTTCGTAACACCGAAGTTCTGCGGTGAGCGAAGGTCAGCGTAGCAAAGCGCATCTTTTACTCAAGCATAATGAAGCAAAGATGTGATCAAGCATCACGTGAAGCGATCCTAGATCCGGCACAATGGGAAACATTGGTAGCTAACCGGGCAATGTAGAGGCATACCGTGAGCACTAAGGTGCATAGTTTTGAGGTGAAACGTAGAGCAGAGCTCGATGTTAAGCGAGACGAGCTCAATACTCGACCACCAGCGGCCTTAAACTATAACTAAGTTGGAGCTGGTGCTAACGTGCAGCAAATGTGGACGCACATTCTCTGCCAAAATTGGCTAAATCAGTGGCCTCAGAACACATGAATTTCACTCTCGATAGTCAGATCCTAGTCGCTGTGGCCCAATACGGTCGGGATCGATTTATACCTGTGGGTAAATGGTAGAAAATGCATATAGCATTAAGTCTGCTACATTTCCATTGTATTTTATCCACCTTTGTATACATTAAACGAATAAATAAATACATGACAATTGATAGACATGACGAAAACTAATGGACCAATGTTTTTTTTCTTGAAGAACACCAGATATCGAACGAAGAACATATAAAGGTGCTGAGAGATAACCTTTAATCGCAACTAGGTCAACGGCTGTGCAGTTGACTGCCATTAAGGCGGTCGATTTTTGCCGCGCAGCGATAATCGTGCGGCTACAGTCACTCGTCTCCAGCATTAACTAAAACTAACACAATGACTTTATTGGCCCGTTGAGCACTGCACTGTATTTTGATCAGATGTCAACCGTATGTCAGGTGTGTACAACATATCAACCTTAACTTTATCGTGCACTCTAATTGATTGTTAAAATGTAGTTGGTATATTGTCGACTGTACAGTGACAATATTAGATCACATATCTTGAGTCAGAATCACAAAAGTTATTCAAGTCATGTACCTACCTATAATGTGTTGGTGATTCATTTTCAAAACACGTTCAAAAATGTACAGGTTGATAATAGCCCGATAAACCTTAAAATATACATATCGATTGATCCGGGATAAAAGGTATGAGTATAGTGCAGTCCCTATTGTATAACAACAAATGTAACAGATTAAATGTGAATAGGACTCCAGGGAAAAGTCTCCAACAGAAAGAAAGGAGACACACTATATTCTTTTTCTTGCACTAACTCGGGGCTGCAAGTGATGTAAATTGCTTCGGCCTGATGTCGCTGCCTGTACGTAATACAGAGAAGTTTGTAAAGAGGCTCGAAATTTCGCCGATGCCTGCGCATTAGCTCAGTTGGGAGAGCGCTGGCACGGTTAGAAAGAGGTCGCGGGTTCAAGTCCCGGCATGGGTGGAATTTTTAGCCTCTAAATAGGTTTTTAAAATTGTCCTCAGCATGGGTTAGTGCAACAAAAAGAATACAATCATGCAGGTACAGCGATATAATTCCGATGTAAAACCTAACTACAAAGTGGGTTACTCAGGGCTGCAAGTAACGTAAATTGCTTCGGCCAGATGTCGCTGCCTGTACGTAATACAGAGATGATTGTAAAGAGGCTCGAAATTACGCTGATGCCTGCACTTGCCCACTAGCTCAGTTGGGAGAGCGCTGGCACGGTTAGCCAGAGGTCGCGGACTCAAGTCCCGGCATGGGTGGAAATTTTTAGCCTCTAAATAGGTAGTTTTTAAAAAGAAGACACATTTTAGCCGGTTTTTAAACAAAAGAAAATAATAATTATTATTATTGTACACTATCTGTGCCTGCAACTTCGTTTGCGTGGGATTTGAATAAAAGGTAGATCCAAACGATACATTACTAACAAACAAAGCTAAGAAAGAAACCCCACATTTATTATTTTGAAAAAAGTTTTAACAGTTTTCAACTTAAAAAATATTATCCCATTCATTGAAGGTCGTACTTGATTTGTACAAATTGCCTTTGAGTGTTTTTTCATGTTTGTAATGTCCATGGCTGCTAACCGTAGCCATTGAATTTTAATAAAATTCAATGCCGCAGCACAAGATATCTTAGTTTGCGATCAGGGGCGAGTTTCATGAAAAAAAATTACAATTCGTAGTATTTTATGACAATTGGAGGTACATTGCGTAGCAGAGTCGTTTTGTTAATCTGTGGGTTAATCGACTTTGCAATGTACATCGAATTTTCATAGTAAATCATGGAATGTGGCTGTATGAAACAGGCCCCGAACTGATATGCAGTAGACTAGTTAACCCACCTATAATTAGTACATGTCGGTCATTGCTTCTTCTAGTTTATCAGTGTAAGGCGTGGGGCACATAGAAAGAGCGTGGGGCGACGGCGCGCGGAAAAGACGCCTCGTCCTTCCAATGAGGGATTTTCTTTTTATTTTTTTTAATTTCTCCCCTAGTCGCTGGATAGATGGCGCTGCACTTGGTACGTTACTGCAAGGAAGGGGACGTCACATTATTTTTTGATTAATTCACTTGGATGTAGTTTTGAGATCATAAAACGAAACGCACTGAAAGCATTACTTCCTCTCTTTTGTTCATATCGAAGATTCGTATGCGAAATTAGCAAGAACCTACGACTTTAATGTGTTCCTCATTGAAGTCGTATAATTTAAACGTTTTCTATTAATTAATCTGAGTATGTAAGCGATCTGCAGTGCGTTCAGGTTTGCCCACGGTCGCGAGTTGGAACGTTCGGCTGGTAACGTAGTCAGTTCAGCGCCATCTACAGATTCCTTGGGGACTACTTTTTTTTAATAGTCAAAAAGAAAACCTTCCATTCACTTTCATACAAAATGTACTGAA
Source organism: Yponomeuta evonymella (assembly GCA_963969515.1). Classification (NCBI taxonomy): domain Eukaryota; kingdom Metazoa; phylum Arthropoda; class Insecta; order Lepidoptera; family Yponomeutidae; genus Yponomeuta; species Yponomeuta evonymella. Next base: position 3,982,240 of record OZ018366.1, on the reverse strand, counting down.
GGGCTGGTTCGAAGCCGACACTCTGTGTAAGAGCAGTCAACATTATTTTGTTGGCCGAATTTGTGCAATTGGTAGCGGAGCGTATAACGCCGGCCTCTCGTTCGGGAGGTCGTGGGTTCCTCTGTCCTGTGGTGGGTTCGAATCCCGACGTGCACCACTGACTTTGTTTTCTAAGTTACGCACATTTGTGAAGTTCTAGTAGCAATACCACTTGCTAACATCATTGTATTGAACAACTGTTCATTTATTAGGCTCTAGGCCCTAGGATTCTTCTATTGTAAGTAGATACCTAGTTGCGACGAATACAGTCTTATTCTAGCATACAAGTGACCATTATAAGAAATACAGCCTTATTCTACCATATAATATTACCATGTTTTGAAATTTCAAAGAAATGTTCCTATTCTAGCATTATGAGTTACTATGTTGTATTATCTGTAAAAGGTAGCTGAGTTTTCAAGTAGTCTGTTCATAATTAACAATTGAATTAAATTGAAAAATTCTTTATTGCACTAAAAAAAAAACCAGTGTTTTACAAAGGCTAGTTTAATACTAGGTAGGTAGTATTTTCTTCCAGCTAACCTACGTACAGCTAACTTTTGTACATACACTTAGTGGCAAGAAATAATTTGAATTTGAATTCAACAGCTTGACCTTCAATGCACAGCAGACAATAAAGTTGATTGTTTTACTTTTTTGTTGCACTCGCCGGTTGAAATGCGTCAAGCAAGACTACTTCTCAGACGGAATGACACATACATTAATGACTCGATCAACGTCCACTCGTCCTAATGTATTTTTTTGCTGCGAAAGGATATAGCGCGTGTCATTGCAGGGTTATTTTAAAACGCTTATGTCTACTAATGTGGACTTTTCCTTTATAGGCCCTACATGCAGCAGGGCGGATTGTTCCCATTTATCACCTCTGGCCCTGTCCCCCGGGGTGACAGCTGGGAATTGTCTTCCCGGCTGTCACCCGGGTGACAGGGTTAGAGAGGACTAAGGGGAACAATCTAGAATTACCGATTGTGATTGTTCCCATAAGCAACGTATGGGCAGAGCGTATTACAAGTTACATTGTGATATTATATAAATTTAAATTGAATACATTCGTTCGACTACCAAATCACCTTCGTCACTATAAATATTAATTTGTTAAAAATAGTTTGTAAAATATAAAGCTATCTAAGTATACATTGAAGCTTTATCGTCTTAAAATGTGTTTGCTTAATTTCATCGAAATCTCATGTTTTCATGTCTCAGTAAAGTTAATTTCTCAATATATATTATGAACTACATATGGACCACATATGGACACAGCGTATTACAAGCCTTAAGGTCATTACAAGATCATTTTATGGCTATTGGTACAATAGGTACGGCTAATTGCCAAACTAGATCGTCCTGTATTTTGACAATTAGTGATGTCATTTTCTTAATGAGCTGTTCTATTTTAAACATTGATAATACATATATTGTACGTCCGTGTGGTGCCGAATATTCCGTGTGGTGCCGGATATTCCGTGTGGTGCCGGATTAAGAATAGCGTCACTCCATTTCATAGAACTCTAGTATATTTTGTACGAAAAAACAAGCATATTGTGGGTGGTGGATTTCAAGTTTGACTTCCTTTGTTTTTGTTTACGCATCTTTTAATGTGAAACGAGTATTTTTTTATGAAATTCTACAAAATTTACTAATTTTGTTCACAAAAAACGGGAGTAGTTTGAAGTTCAGTTAAAAACCATCACTTCAAAAATTGATGCCTGTGTGGCGAGCACATGTCAACTCTGCGTGCGCACTATAAACTCCAACATTCCTGCATCGCGCTACGCATAGCTAGATCTGATAGGAATCGAAGTCTGTGCTCTAAAGCCTGCAAGTGCCAGGAGTCGCTGAGTCAGTGAGTCAACTAGCGGTTGAGGGTGTTCGGCGGCTAACAGTCACTTCACCGGCGACAGTACCATGGGGACCGCGCATGTGGTAGGAACCGGTGAAGGCTGCTGTACCACTGGCAACGTGCGCTGTTGCTGTGTGGCTGCCGTGCCGAGGGGTTGGGGGAGATCACCATCAGTACCAGTAGTCGATGCGTTGACTGTAGTGGAACTGATGAGGTTAGAGGGAAGGGGATGCTGGCCTTGCTTTGAGACTGATTGTATGTGGGGTGCTGCGAGAGCGAAGGAAGGTTGACAATGTTCTGTCGAGGGTCACCACTATAGGGAAGAGCGGGTGATCGTGCTCTTTCACTATAAAGGGAAATTTCCAGCCAGGCAGATCGTATGCCTGGGCATGGCCGGTCCGACTGATATTCGTCGGACGTTATATTTATGGTATGTCTTGTGAAACATTTTACTTGCGCGATGCAGGAACGTTGGAGTTTATAGTGCGCGCGCAGAGTTGACATGTGCTCGCCACACCTGAAAAAAGTAAATTAGAGTTTTGTCATGAATGATAAAACTCACTTGAACAATTAATTTTTCAGGCAACCCCGCAACACACAACCCAACGTAAATCGAAGTAATTTTTCATTATTTTTAGGGCAAAAACGTGATGATATTTTTGCCACTGATAGATTTTTACACAGGCCGCATATTTTCTTAAAGGTATTATCTTAATCCTTGGAAGCCTCTCAGGGTTTTATTCCCTTACGCTTGAGCTGTGCCACTGAGTTTCAAGTGACAGAAAAACGAACAACAATCAGGAGTCTTTTCGGTATTGCATTGTATTGTTTTGTATTGTCCTGACTACCAAACTAGATTTGCAAACTAGATATCACATGAATACAAGTCCAACTACGTCATGTCGTATAAATACAAGTCCAACGATGTCATCTCGCATGAATACAAGTCCAACTATGTCACATCGCATGGATACAAGTACAAATATGTCATATCGCATGAATACAAGTCCAACTAAGTCGTGTCGTTGGACACAAGTCCAACCATATCATGTGGCATGAATACGTCATGTCGTATGAATACAAGTCAAACGCTATCATGTCTCATTAATATAAGCCCAACGCTGTCATGTCGCATAAATATTAGGGGTTAAAGTATGAAATTGCCGTTTTATTGCAATAGGTTCTTTGAATTGACATAGAATCTTCATGGTTTGAGGTTTTCGAATGAAACTTTTTTCAAATGGTTTCTATGATGTTCTTTTTTTAAAAAATGTGAAACATTTGAATATCGACTTTCAATTGTTTTTGTTATTCAATTTAGACAAGAAAGATGGATACTGCGAAAATTCGCACGCGGAAACAGCGCGGTTCAGTTCAGTTCCGACGCGGAACTAACGCGGCAGAAACAGCCCGCAATATCAATGCTGCGTTTGGAGAGGGGTCTACTAATGAACGCAACGTGCGATTTTGGTTTAAACGCTTTCGTGATGGAAATTTCGACTTAAAGGCGACGCGTCGTTTATCGCGCCCTCGCCCACGTCCTTTCTGTGTGTCTCAGGCCTTAAATTCTACGGACTTTACTTGAGTGAAATAAACAAAGTCACCCATTTAAAAATAACGAAATCACTTGAAACTAATGGCTCTAAGATAAACAATGCTACTTGGTACTGTTAAAAAACACGTTAACCTACAGTAAAATAAACCCTCTATAGACCATGAATTTTGGGTGGTTTGAAAGCCATAGCAAGATGTGCCTTCATGTGGCTATCGAATACGCTGTTTTTTTAAAAGGACTTTAAAATTGTCTTTACACGAACTCGAATCTATGAGAACCATTAGTAGCCAGCAAGAGCGGTGCGTGCCATGGGTCCGCGGGTCATTGTGCTATTAAATAAATTTAATACATTCGTTCGACTACCAAATAATTTTCGTCACTATAAATATTAATTTGTTAAAAATAGTTTGTAAAATAGATAAAGGCTTTAAGGTCTTAAAATGTGTTGCTTAAATTCATCGAAGTCTCATGTTTTGATGTTTCAGTAAAGTTAATTTCTCAATGAACAACGTATGGACAGAGCGTATTACAAGCCTCAAGGTCTTTACAAGATCATTTTATGGCCATTGGTGCAATAATCAATTCGGCTGCGGCAGAAGAGGCTGCGAGGTTGAAGGTTCAAAAGTATTCTGCGCTTTTGGGCCAGTACATTTTTGTGCCTCTCGCAATAGAAACAACTGGGGTCTGGGGAGTGCAGGGAAAGGTCTTTGTGAGAAAGATAGGTCGTCGCTTGAGGGACCGTGGCTATGATTGCCGCTCTGGGGCCTATCTTATGCAAAGAATTTCCCTTGCAGTGCAGCGAGGTAACGCTGCCAGCGTATTGGGAACCTTTGGGTCGGATGTGTCCCGGGGCGGGTTATTCTCGTAATGATTTTGTGTTTTCAGTTGTTTATATTTCACATGTTTGTATTCGGCTAATTGCCAAACTAGATAGTCCTGTATTTTGACAATTAGTGATGTCATTTTCTTAATGAGCTGTTCTATTTTAGACATTGATAATACATAATATATTGTACGTCTGAAGGATAAAACCACACACCTATTCGGTGGCGGTGGGGGGTCCATATATTCGTCATTTACGGCAGTAGTATTTTGTATGGACCGCCAAATTAGAATATAATTTGGCGGTCCGTATAAAAAACTTTACATGGAGACTATTCACAAGGCTATAATTTCTTTTTAATAAGTTTATTCCGAAATTTAAGGACGATCAAACGTGTCATCTAACGAAATGGTAAAGTTTCAATGCAATCCGGCATATCGTTGGTAAATAAAAACCAAACTACGTTTGTATTGTATGGGAGTTGCTCCTTGAGGGGGGCGTAATATGCGAAGAAGTGACATCATACAGGATGTGGAGGTGCCGAGAATCTCCAGCCATTTTGCAGAGAAGTCGTGACTTAAAAAGTCGTGCCGGAGAACCTTAACTTGGAACATCAATTAGCGAGCGAACATAGCACAAGTATTGATTTTAACTCCATCTGAATTTGGTGAATAACAAAAGCAAGGGAGATCTGTTTTTCACCTGACAATTGTCACCTTCATTGTGCTCCTAATTGTCACGATACATCGTTCTTAGCACAAGAGGCTATCCTTTATCATCCATTCATTCTTTTTGCGTGTCAGATTTTTATAAAGAATTTTAATGTTAACCTATAATTGGGCCTTATATTTAACTTTTGTTGTGTATTTTTTACGTTTTATCGTGTCTGTTGGTTTTCTAATAAATAAAATATAAAATAAAGAAGCATTATTTTTATTAAATACTAGTTTGCTTTTATGGTCAAGACAAAAAAAAATAAAATATTTTATGGTCTATGGAGCTGTGGTAGCGGAGCGGTAGCCCGCCGGATTCTGATTTGAGAAGCCGAAGCCGGGAAAGTCTGCCTGTCAGGAGCCTTTATCTTGGGAACGCGTTTTCTGATGTGTACAATAAAAAATATTCTTATATTATGTTATCAAGTTAAAATTAAAACCATATACTCAAGTCTACAGTCCCTTGAAGCTGTGAAAAAATCAAATTTCTAAGTTAACACAAAAAAAGTTACGGCCGTTTATGCTGCAAAAAAACGTATATTTCAAAACGGTACTTTCTGTTCATCTAGAACTATTAAATTTGGCAAGTAATATCGTCGCATACTACAGGCATGGAAAAAACTGAATACTATACATTTGTAATGAAATCTTTAAAAAAATAGTCTGAAGTTCGGGAAAATTGTGAGACTCGATTAATGAACTATTTATGTGCCTACAAATTTGTACGGAACCCTTGGTGGGTGAGTGCGACTCGCACTTGTCCGGTTTTTTTATAAAACTGGGTGTTTCAAATCCGGGCATCGAGGGCTAGGGCGCACCACTGCAACGGCACCTCTAGACGGGACTTCTGTGCCCTGTTATTATGCGACATTTCCTTGCGAGGGCGGCTGGTCGCCTTCCCACGCGGATGAGAGGATGCGCAAATCCAACCTGCTTTTGAATTTCTGAAATAAATATACTATACGCCGAGATGACTATACCACCTAATAGGCTTCGTTTGGCTACCCAGCTGGTTTAGCTAGTTGATGTAGCCAGCGTCGAAGACGTGTTTGGCGTGGCAAGAACTGAAGAAGAATATGGGGAGTTGACGGCCAACCTTCATTAGCGGAGAGGCACAGGAATAAATCAGAGATCAAAAATATCTTTCAATGTAAAGAATTTACTTTCTGTTCGTTGAATGTTAATGTACAATGTTATCCGCTGTCTTCGGATGGAATTCATCATCGCTCGCATCACGTCCGTGACTCTTAAACTAGGAGTTAAACAACCTGTATCTTAGGAGTTTAGGAGTTTCATCATCATCATCAGCCTACGTTTGTCCACTGCTGGACATAGGCCTCTCCTATAGCACGCCACTGATCATGGTCGTCGGCTACTCTCATCCAGCTCTTGCCAGCCGCCCTGCGGAGATCATCGCTCCACCGAGTCTGAGGACATTCTGAGGACGTCTTTAGGAGTTTAGGAGGACATTTCTGTGGAAATGAAAATATCTCAGAGCATGTGGAAAATATATACTATATATATGTGAGTGACACTGATATTCACTGAAACATTCAACATGTCATTGTTATTGTCACCTTCATTTTAACTGGCGACAAAATAAAGAATGGACAAGTGCGAGTAGGACTCGCGCCTTGAGGGTTCGGAACAAACGATTACAAACTTAACCATGCGGTCGAAATAAATGTTCTTCCATACAACCCAACTGCAAATTAATTTTTTTGGGAGGTGTGGCATATGTTTTGATACTGAATTTGATTGTACGGAAAGGGTGGAATAAATGGTCATATAATTACATGCAGCCTATATAGATTCAATTGTAGGGCACGGGCCTTCTCTCAGAGAGAGAGAGAGATAGAGAGTATGGGCTTAATGACTACGCGTGCCCTCTTTTTCACACATTCAAAGGATTGTGGCCCTTAGTTTTTGATATTAATTTCACTTTTTTATAAATACTTACAATTTTAAATGTTCTTTTAACTTTGTAACCTTTTCGGTAGCTTAGAGCTATCAAGTTGACAGTAATATCTGTTCCTGAGAATAAGAGTCTTGGCTCTTGACATACAACAAAGTGACCATAAAAGGGTTGCGTCATTTGCTTTTGTCGTAAAGACCCCTAAAAACGCGTGGAAAATCCGCAATGCACACAAGTATGAATAATCAACATTATTTGGTAATTCTATAGGTAGGTACCCGTATACTGTCAATGTAAGTAAATGGAGGTGTGGAAAAATTCTGTAAAACGTGTGTCAACAGTTAATATGTACCTATCTCTTATCTCTTACGGCATAAGTTCGAGAATAGTACAAATGTACGTAAACAACTAGGTACCAAATTGCCCATTTGTCTACCTCTATGTTGATATGCAAATAAATCCTAGCTCGCTTGTTTTTTAATCAGTTGATGAACTGATTTGGAAAATACAGTTATTACGAAATCTGGAATTTTTAAAACATATTATGTTTGCAAGTTGAAATTTCCCTAGTAGTAGCCTAGTGGGTAGAACATTGGACTCGGAAGGGAGAGACCCAGGTTCGATTCCCTGTGCGGACATGTAAGTACCTATGACTGTGTTCGAAGTTATGTAGGTACATTTGTGAAGTTATAGTAGCAATATCACTCGCTAACTGTGAAGGAAAACATCATGAGGAAACCTGAATGTCTGAGCTATTCACATACCTCAGCGCTTGAAATCGCCAATCCGCGGTGGGCACGCATGGCGATTAAGCGTATGTGCCTTCTCTGAGAGAAGGCCTGTGCCCTACAGTGGGACGTATATAGGGTGTTTATGTTTATGAATAACAATTCATAACATTCGACGTAAATGAAACGATGGGCTTAGGTTTAACCTCAGTCCTGACCTTGAAAATATAATTTGAAAACCATTGTTATTTTCAAGGTCAGGACTGAGGAGGTTAAAGGGTGTAACAAAATCTTCATACGCATCTGAAAAAGGGAGGTTCTACTCGTCAATACAAACAACTTTAGTAAAAGTTTGTAAAGTTAGTAATAGAGAAAACTTAAAAATCGCAAAAAAATAAGGTTAAAGTATACATTTTAACGATGATGAGACTGATGGCCGTTGGGGCGAAAAAGTTCTGATCTGACGACCGCGGACTGGACGACGCAGCGTGGGAAGGCTCCCCAGATGGTGCGACGACCTGGTTGCGGTGGTGGGGAGTCGCTGGATGCGGGCGGCACAACACTGGGAAGCTTGCAAAATCGTGAGGGGCGGCCTATGTCCTGCAGTGGGCGTCAAACGGCTAATGATGATGAAATGTATCATTTTAATGTCGCAGTAAGGCGTGGAGCACATGGGAAGGATGTGGGCCGAGGGCACGAAAAGACGCGGCGTCCTTTCCACTAAGGTGACTGACATATAACATTTGCAAGTCGAAGTGGCAGTGGGCTGTTCACATATTATGACAAAGAACCGATGGTTGATAATTTATTTGAGTGCCCTAAAGGGAGCCTAAAACTAAAGGAAAATCAGAGTATTAAGCAGCGCGCTGCAACTTATTGACGCTAGGAAAGGTACGGATTGATAACCGACCCGGCGAATCGTGCGGTGCGTGACCCTAAGAAGATAAACTTATTTATAAAGTCACGAGCGAGCTATGCATGACTCTATACGTATCGATTGCATGTACCTACATCTATATATATCGATACTGATATTATAAAGAGGAAAGTTTGTAAGTTGATATGTTTGTAAGTTTGTCTGAAAAGGGCGACCTCCGAAAGTAAGTTACTTATGCGTTTAAAAAAATCTTTTACCAGTATTTAGAATGGGCCTTCAGGGCGGACAAAGGCTAATTCGTTTACTATGCAAAAGTAGTCACGGGAACTGCTTGTGTATCATCAATTGATGATGTATGCCCTCGATGCCTACGTTGGTTAACAAAACGTGGATCGACTTTATTTATTTAAAGTTTTCACACTTTGTGATACTTTAATCATTATTTGATATTTTTACATCCGATTTCCAATTCAATTCTACTTTACTACTTTACTCACTGCATTGATTATCCAGTACAATTTCACCAATGTCACGTGTTAGGCAAGAAATGGCTAATTATAAGAATTATCCAAATTATCAGAAATTAAAATCTATTAAAAATATTTTTACAAAATGCCTGAAGTCAAACATCCGATTTTATTTAATTAAGATTTTTTGACATAACAATATAAAAAAAACTATCACTTTAGTGACTGAGTTTATTTTCATTCGTAGGAAAAAGGTTGTTTCATGAAAGTGCATTACCTATTTCGATAAATATTTTCAAAACCTCATATATCCGTAACTACACGTCGTCGTGCGATATTAATCTGCTTTGATATGGATAGCTTATTAGCTGCAGGTATAGCCGCGTTTCGGCCATAATGTGTATTTTCCCGTGAAACGTCACATATTTATTTTTATTTATTTCGAACACAGAATGGCAAAATTAAAAGTGCTATTCACATTGGTAGGTCTGCATAATATGTAACCTAAAGTGAATAGCTCAATATGATGTTTATACTGGGCCAACTGATGATCACGAATGTTAAAACGAATTCAGAGAACACAACATTCCACTTAACACACAACTGGTACCTAAATGGTATTGGGTATTTCAACAACGAGCAATTAGGTATTTCGTAAGGAAACTTCACTGGAAACGCTGCTAGCGTCATGGGAACTTGTGGATCGGGCGTGTCCCGGGGCGGTATATTTTATTAGTTTAATTTACTATTTATTTTAACCTTAAGTAGGCTTTAAAAGCACTAGATTTGAATAGTAATTTCAATTGGACCGCTGGGTTTCAATGACTACTGCATGTCAAAATGCGCTGGGACCCACTGAGTATTAGAGTTTCAACATGTACGTATTATGTACAAATTTTCGGGGTCAAAGTTGATATTCTAATAATTTAAACTGCACTAAAAAGTTTTTTGAGCAGAACGTGTGGTCGTCAGAAAATTCCAAATTGTTTAACAGATAATTCCAAATGTATCAGCAGAAAGTTCTTAATAGATCAGCAGAAATTCGTAATAGATCAGCGAAAAATTTTAAATGGGTTAGCAGAAATTTCAAATGGATCTGCAGAAAATTCTAAAATAGGCATGAGAAATTCATAATGCATTAGCAGAAAATTCTATTACCTATTAAGGTAAGCAGAAATTCCAAGTGGATCACAAAAAAATCTAAATAGGTCAGCAGAAACTAATAACGGATAAGAAAAAATTCTGAATAGGTCAGCAAAAATTCCAAATGGATCAGCACAAAATTCTAAATAGTTCAGCAAAAATTTCAAATGGATCAGGAAATCACAAAATTTGGGATTGGAAGGGCCCAGCTATTGTTGCTCATTCATTTATTTTTCTGGTGAAAGTAATTTCTGTTGCTGCTGATCAAAATGTAATTATTGCTGACAATGATTTTATTTGAAAAACCTATTATTCTGGCACGGTTTGCGGGTTCAAGTCCCGGCATGGGTGGAATTTTTAGCCTCTAAATAGGTTTTTCAAAATTGTCCTCAGCAGCATCTGCCTCAGATCGTCGGTCCAGAGAGGTGGTGAAAAAATATTAAATGAAATGTTCCATTGAATTGTAAACATTTTCTGATGGGCTCAGCTCAGACACATAAACGCATTATCTATATTTTAAGAGATTTTTTTTTCAGGGGGCAAGTCCCTAAAATGCATAGTTGTTCAATAGAATAATATTAGTATGGTAATGGTTCTCTCATAGTAGCCGTTCAAGTATTACGTAAGCAGATTTGTTACAATTATTTACCCTCCCCTCCCCCTCGTCAGCAAAAGCAAGCAAAACTCTTAACCCCCCGCCCCTCTCCCATGCTTACGTAAACATTGGTATATCTGTGTAATTTCCATTTTTATGTACAATAAAGTATTCTCGATCCATCTCTCTCTATATGCTTTTTTCTTTTATGTATTCTGTTTTTTATTGATTCATGAGTAGGTAGAAGTTATAATTCCAGAAATATGAAATTTAGATAAGTGAATAGGTTATTCCTCTACTCGGTTCTAAGAGAGTACCTAAACGTATTCTTTATTTTTGGGAATCCCTGAAAATGCGTTTCATTTTCAAGCATAGACAACTAGGGTTGCCATATGTGATCAAAGCGAAATCGACTAAACTTAGTAGAAAAGGTTTGTAACAAAAATATAAACCTACTGCTGACATAATCACAATCCAGACCCCCGCTGCCCCCCATGTCATCCAAAATAGGTAAAGCAAAGACCCCTCCGCCCCCCTGTAGTGCTTACGTAATACATACTTGAATGGCCTCATAGACACTTTCGGTAGTTTAGTAACCAATCGCATTGTATTGTATTGTATTTGTATTTAAAGATTTTATTAAAAGAAGATAACAAATAGGTTGGTAGACATCTCATAATTACAGAAGTACAAATCCTATTTTTAGAATTTTGACGACCGAAGTCACTAACACATTCAGCGATAGTCATTTTGGTATATTTTTTATTATTTAAAACTCAGTACAGCTCAAATAAAATCATATCTACAGGGTGACTTTGAATTCGTTCACCGTATTTTGAGGGAATGTTCTTTTCATTGCGAAAAACAGTATTATTAATTATTTATCAGTAATTGTACAACACATTTGTAAATATTCGTGATTTCCGACCTTTGTCTCCAAACTATGAATCCAAATTCGAAGTCGTAGGAAGTACCGTAACGTTGAAAACTGTTTTCTATTATGTTAAATGCTTAAGAGTCATACGAGTACGTCCGATATGCGTAAATAATTAAAAAAGCAATTGAGTTGGCCGGCGCCGAGCATAAGACGCTCAAAATAAAGTTTATTTTTTATTACTTATTGCCCAGAATTGTTTGCTTATGGTTAAGTGAAGTAAGATAAGATAAGATAAGAATATTCTTTATTGCACACAAGAAGCGAGACATAAAATATTTTTTTATAAAATACATAAGTATTTTTTGGTAACAAAAAAATTTTCTTTTTGTCAATTTTTTTTCAATACTAGCACCATTTGTCATGGTTAGAATGTGCCCTTAAAAGACGGTAACGAATTCAAAGTCACTCTGTAGTGATAATTTAGACTCAGTTTCGCGATTTTTTTTATGCTAAAAAGTTTAAAAAATCATAAAAATGATGACCGATATCCCTAGATAGGCCACCGAAAAGTTGATTTTTTTGATTTTACATACTGATCATTAGAGACTAAAACGTATTTTAAAACACCTGATTTAGGGTTCATTGTACTGCTATATCGCTTAGTAGACTACTAAATAGGAGCAAATAACAGCTATTGTTGTGCTTACCTATATAATTCTATTGAAAAAATATGTGTGTATTTGATTCTAGAACCATATAACTTGATATGCTTCTTATAGGCATATAAAACGTCACTAGCAACTTGCGCCTGATTTGTATGGAGCGTTTTTGTACCACGTGAGAAGAGTTTTCCGAAGTTAGGTATATTACGAGAAGTATTAGTTGTAGAGAAAAAACCTTACCACGATTATTAATGTTTTAACAATTTAACATCAATTGAAACATTTTGTTCCCATCTTGGAATCCAGACACACGTATAATGCATCAACGTTAGGTACTTTATTATCGTTCAAGTCATTATATTAATACGTTATATTAATTCGAAATGTCAATATAAATAATGTACCCTATATAAATATCGTGGTGTGATATTTTAAAGTCTTTAACAACAAAAAGTGAAACCAAAAGCAATAAAACTGACGTCAAACATTCATTAACGATACAGGTAGATAATAACCAAGTAAGGTATCCTAGTACTAGACCAAACCGCAGAATGCCATAGAAAATCGCTGTAGCGTTCCCATAAACTAATGGTGAAAAACCCAAAGAGGTGATATAACCTAGAAAAGTCAAATAACAGAAGGCAAACCACAGACTAAGAATAAAACCGGCCGAGTGCGAGTCGGACTCACGCCTGAACGGTTCCGTATCATTATCTATGTTGTATAATTATCGGAATCAGAATCGCTCGTAGCCCCGGCTGCCTGAGTGATCTTAAACGATCACGAAGGTTAAGCAACACAGGGCGCGTTCAGTGCATGGATGGGTCGCCGTCTATGCCTAACGCTAGTGGCATTTTTCCGAGCGGTTCCGTGCTTCGCAAGGCACGTTAAGCTGTTGGTGCCGGCTGCCGTCGATAGCTGGCAGTCGTTAAGCCAAGTCAGAGGCCTTAGGGCGGCTTGACAACTTCTGACAGTAGACGAGCCACTAGTCTACAAGCCTCCACCAATCCGGACTTGGCCCCCGTGGTGGAGTATGGCCTATACCTTCCTCAGGGAAGAGACCCGTGCCCCTCGGTGGGGACATAATGGGTTGATGATGATGATGATAATTATCATTATCTATGTCCGTACCATTATCTATTTGAATATTTCAAGCGTCTGCTGCCGTTATTAGTATCGAGCATAAAACGGCAAAAAATCACGTTTCTTGTGTGGGAGCCCCCTTAAATATTTATTTTATTCTGTTTTTAGTATTTGTTTAGTATTTGGTGGCAACAGAAACACATCATCTGTGGAAAATTTCAACTGTCTAACTATCACGGTTCATGAGATACAGCCTGGTGACAGACGGACGGATGGACGGACGGACGGACAGTGGAGTCTTAGTAATAGGGTTCCCTTACCCTTTGGGTAAGGAACTCTAAAAAGTTACAGAAAATATTTTTTTTTAGGAAACAAGTGGTCTGTCAGAGGCAAAACTCACCAATTTACAGAATATCAATACTATACCCGCAGGTATAAAGATTTAGGTAGGCTATATATACAATAAAGTGATATCTATCTATTTATAGTATTTATGTTCTATAAGTTGACTTTTCACAATTGATATCTCTGTTTAATTTTATCACAGTTTCTGTGTTATGTAATATTAAATTGTAAAATCATAGTCTCGAATCATAGTCTAAAATCGACTGGCTCGTTGGTGTAGCCGTTAAAGCGCTTAACTACCAAAACAGAGGTCATGGGTTCAATTCCCACCACTGGGGGCCGCCGTACAAATGTCCTCAGTCTGAGTGTATTTCCATTTTTTTGATGACCTTGCTTGGTTACCTTAGTACAGGGTATCGTAGTTTGGGACTAGGTCGAGTGATTGTATTGTGTGGAAGTTAATAGTTAATAGTAAAATCGATTATTGACTGCTTCTACAAATTATATAAATTATATAGTACCTACGGTTCTAGGACGACCAGCCACAAGATGGACAGATGACCTCATCCAAGTGGAGGAGGCCTATGTTCAGCAGTGGACTTCTTGTGGTTGAATGGTTATGGTTTACTGTTTTCATATTAGTGTACAGTTCTGTTAAAATAAACAAAATGTGTGATTTATCTTGATCAGGATTATCGAAAAAGGAGATTAGGATTGAGATAAAGTATCACTTAATTCAAACTTCTCAAATTCGAAACATAGAGCAGTATGACTTTCATAATACGGGAAAAAACCAAGTAGAAAAGTAGGGAAGTAATCACCTAGGTCCATTCTATTCTCTACCGTCACTGTGTCGCTGAAGTTGCTTTCCAAAAGCTTACTGTGTTTTTTTACCAGCCAGCTTGACAAGTTCTTCTGTAATTGACTATCACTTAACTAAATTCCATAAACTTCACTTAAATCGTTAGCCAGCAACGTAATTGTGAAGCCATAGCATCGTTCTTACCTAATGGAGATCTAAATCACCATAAACAACCACTTAGACCGAAGGCCACCAATTCAGTCGTTGTAGGGCCACGTGAGAATAAACAAGTATACAAATTGATATAGACCCGCTGCTTTATAGCAGTGTTCTATTGAGTTTTGTTGTAAAAAGACGTGAGTGGAAAATGTACAAGGTCATTTTGTTTACAATAGTGCACGCGATCGCTGCTGCGCCGACGACGGTGAATGATGTCAACTTTGACTCGGTGAATGAATTCTCGCTGAATCTCCTACAGAATGTTTACGCGTTCCAAGAGAATTTTGGATCACAGAACTTCGCTGTATCCCCTATATCGGCATGGAATATATTCTCTTTGCTGGCAGAGGGAGCGTCGGGAGCTACATTCGATGAATTAAGTCAACTGTTGCGGTTACCAAAGGATTCGGAAACCACCAGAGTGTTGCACCAAGCTACGGACGAAGTTTTACGCAGGAATAACAAAGATGTCGTTTTGAAGAAGCAAGCGGCAATGTTCGCTGACCGATCGCTCAAGATACATCAAGACTTCTGTCTGTCAGCTACTCAGCACAACACTGATATCTACACCGTGAATACTACAAACACAACGAAACTAGCAAATGACATAAACTATTACATCTGCCTAGCAACCGACGGAAGAATTAAGAAAGCCATCAACGAAGATTTTCTACAAAACCTACGTTTGCTCCTAGTTGACGTCATGTATTTCAAAGCGAACTGGACAACTCCGTTTGATGTGACGGAGACAAGAAAAGAGCACTTCTTCGACCAACAAGGCAGGAATATAGGATCTGTCAATATGATGCACCAGAAGGCGCTTAACAAACTCGTCGATCTACCTAACTTAGAAGCTGATATGCTTGAACTGACCTACGGTGCAGAAAAGGAGTTCTCAATGGTCATATTCCTCCCTTACAACGGTGTACCCCTGAAAAGGCTTTTGAATAATCTAATAACACAACCAAGTAACACGTGGACCGACGAATTAAGGTACAAAGAGCAGATGAATGCAGTTGATTGTTATGTTCCAAGGTTTAAAATATCTGCGCAATTAGATTTAGTTCAGCCCTTAAAATACATGGGGTTATACAGTATATTTGATGATGCGAAGGCGGAATTACCTGGGATAGCTGACGAACCTCTTTTTGTGTCCAAAACCGTGCAAAAAGTTGAGTTGGAGGTGACGGAAGAGGGTACTGTGGCTTCGGTGGCAACTGTTGTCGGATTAGAAAATAGAATATTGGGACCAAATATTGAAGTAAACCGACCGTTTGCGTACATTATTATGGAGAGAAAATCGAACATTATTTTATTTGCTGGAGTATATACAATTCCTTCCACTGATTAGTTGAACATTTTCCTATAGAGTTAATATGTCAAACAAATTTTGTACGTGTTGTTTATATGTTCGTGATTTCCGTGTAATAATGGATCATTACCATAGGAAACAATAAGGAAAATATGTGTTCCAATGTCCATGACGTTATATAATTATCATCTTATAATTATAGGTGGTAAGTAGGTAGTAATTTAATTTTAGTACAAACTGAAGTATTTTTAGTTTGTGTACCTAGACTGTGTCCAAGGACAAAATGACAGAATAAAGGAAGGAAGTGAACACAAGATGCCTTTAAAAATAATAAACGGACAAAGGCATTCTGTAGAGGTATTTTGTAAGATATTTTAATGTGTCTATTGTTTACGTTTTTTGTATTTGCTCTGACAAAAACAGAGGTAAAGATGATTACATGCATTGTTGAGGAATTTTATTGTTTTTATTTCTTGTCATTACGTGTGTAATAAAATGTCAATTGACTGCGTTGAAGTCGCCAGATTTTTTTATATAACCAAGTGATTTACTGCCGGCTGCAGAGTTAGAAAGTCACTAGTGAAGTATTGTATAGTTGAAGTACAGTAACAATACATTTTAATAACATTTTTGTATTGGACGAAGCTTTTTGCGAATGAATTTGATTTTAATAGGTTGACATTTTGATAATATTTATTTTTCCTTTGGTTTTTATTGTTGTTGAGTGTTTAAGTTATAATTAATTGACATTATGAAATTTTACATTTTCTTGTTGGTATAATAAATGTCTTTGTTAATTGAATATAAATGAAAGTAACAACACTGAAGTATTGTTATGTCGTCTACTTTTTAAAAGAGCTTCCGGTAGATACCAATAAAAAAGTAAATTTACGGATTTTTTGGTCAAGTGATTGGATGGGAATCATACCTATACTTATTTTGATTAGGTCATGGACGTCCAATCCAAAGATCAGAAGTATCAGCGAAGTATTATTAGCCAATAATTTGCATAAATTTGAAATACCTAATAAGTCGGTATTTCCATGTCAGTTTTTATCGCAGAATTCTGTTTTTATATCACCAACTGGTATTTGTTAATTGGCGCTAAGAAGTCACGAACAAGTTTTTTTTGTGTCCACCGGTTTTATATTCTTACAAATACACCGAAATAGCCGTAAAGTAGTCAGAGAATCTGGCGTGTGTATTTGTCACTGATGTTGTAAAACTTGATTTTATTAATTTGTAAGCGGTGAAGCGGTGGTAGCCCAGTGGGTAGAGCAATGGACTCGGAAGCGGGAGACCCAGGTTCGATTCCCAGTGCGGGCACGCACCTATGACTGTTTATTTTTAAATTTACTTAGGTAGATCTGCGAATTTGTAGTAGCAATACCACACGCTAACTGTGAAGGAAAACATCGTGAGGAAACTCGCTGCTTGGTTGGCTCCGCTCGTATTGACTTGTCTTTCCTGTAGGATAGGCCGACTAAGCTGTCAGGATGGTAGAGGTGCTGGGAAAGCCTATTCCATCGAAAAAACAATGCCCCAGGCACTGCAGCGTCCGATTGGTCCCTTTACCCATTTAGTGTGAGTAAAGGTGCCACTGCACGCTGTAAAATCATCTCATTACGTAGACGCAAAGGCCAAAGTTTTTTTAATACGTAACTGCTCTCTGATATCATAATTGCATGTTAAAGCAAAACAATAGTGAACTAGTCAATGGACCATTCGTGTTACGTGCGGGTCCCAAACTAGGATACCCTGTACTACGGTAATCAGGCAAGGACATCACACACATGGAAATGCATCCAGACTGAGGCCATTTGTACAAATTTGTGGCGGCCCCCAATGGGAATCGAACCCACGACCTCCGGCCTAGTAATCAGATATGATTCCGCTTGACCAACGAGGCAGTCTTGTATTTCAACTGTTAATTTCAGGCGCTAAGGAACATCATGGAGTCCATGAGGTTCCTTAGCGCTTGAAATTACCTCAAATTCACCTAAAAGGATCACTTTGTTGTCCGTCCGTCCGTCCATAGGTCCGGCTGTCTGTCAAGATCTTTTATCTCGGGAACGCGTAGAGGTATCGAGTTAAAATTAAAACCATATACTCAAGTCTACAGTCCCTTGAAGCTGTGAAAAAACCAAACTTTTAAGTTAAAAGGGGTCCAGGGAGTAACACTGGCACCACCGACGAAAAAAAAAATCATATTTTTTTTTACAGATCAAATTTGCAAAAAGTGTCAGTACAATCTCTCGATCATGTTGAAAGTGATTTTTAAGACCAGTGGCCCTGTGTTCTGAACCCTGAACCTAAGACGGCTTTTTTTGGCATAAACGCTATCTAGTCCCAGGTTCGTGACTGTTAACATGATTGAGAGATTGTACAGACCCTTTTTGCAAGTTTGATCTGTAAAAAAAGATATGATTTTTTTTTCTCGGTGGTGCTAGTGTTACTCCCCAGACCCTCTTAACGTACAAAAATACGAGTAAACGTATATTTCGACACTCAAGGGAATCAAAATTTATAGGGTACTTTCCGTTGACCTAGAACTATGAAATTTGGCAAGTAATATTGTCTTATACTACAAGTAGGTACAGTAAAAAACCTGAAAACTGTACATTTACAAATTAAATCATAAAGAAAATTGTCTATTAAGTCCGGGAAAAGCTCGGAAAAACTGCGAGACTCGATTCCTGAAGTATTTATAATATGTAAGTACCTACAAAATTGTACGGAACCCTCGGTGGGCGAGTCCGACTCGCACTTGTATGGATTTTTAGTTAGTGGGACCCAGCTTTTCAGAGGAGTACTTAGTTGAATTTAATAATAAGAAGAATAGCAATAAACGGTTTTTTTAGAAACACAATCTAACAGAATCTCACGGCATAAAATAAGTCAAAAAAATGTGTATTTCATATGGCAATGTCAACCATTGCTGAAATATTGTGTGTGATTATCTTCTTGCGAAAATGTCGAAAAAGCCACTTCGATCTCAAGCGAGAAATATTCAAATTTTGTATATATAAAATTAATGAATTCGTGAATTTAAAAATTTAATTTATTGTATATTTGTTCGACATTGACATTTTAATTGAATTGTATTTAACTAATGCCAAAATTTACTTTAAATGTACCTATGTATTTTAATTAAATAACATTATGTTGGACATGTAGTTTTTTTCGACATGGCATCCTTTTGGCATGTCTGGTGTGCAATAAAGAGTATTAATCTAATCTAACCTCTTTTTTGGTTGTCTTACACATGTATGTAATGTAATTACTGAATTAATAACAATAAAAAAAAAAATTAAAATTTAAACTGTTTATTTTATAAAGATGAACAATAACATGCCAGTCTTAACTGCTAATCTTAAACTAGAAAGATTTTATGATTTTAGGATAGGCCATCTACAGACATTTATTGTGTATTTGGTATAGCAATTTTTTTTATCTTTCTATCTATTTATTTGTATACCAGAGTGGCGCAGACATGTATGAAACATTGACTTGTAAATTTCTAAGAACTTTTAAATTTTGGTACAATGAACCATTTTATGTACCACGGATTATGCTAATTACTTACCGGTACATAGCTCGTAAGTACGTTGTAAGTATGAGTATGCCGGAGGTTTTGGATTCAATGGCCTTAGTCTGGGTTTCACGTTTGTGATGTTCTTTTCTTGTTACCATAGCAAAGGGTATCCTAGCTTAGGACCAGCACAAGTTTAAATTACACGAAACCGGCGTGCGTGCACGTATATATATTAATAGTTAAGTAATAAATACGTTTACAAAAAAAATTTATTTACATTAATATTTTTTTTTATTTATAAATATTGAGGAAGCAAAAGTGATCTGTCAGGATCGTGGCAAATGGCCGACCCAGGTCTCTGCCTACCCCTGTGGGATACAGGCGTGAGTTTATGTATGTATGTATGTGTCTTAACATTTTCATCAAGTTTTTAACGCGTCGCGAGTGTTACCTATCTCACACCTTTACGCGACAGATTTCTCATAAAAGGAGACAAACAGATAGATAGATAAAAAGGTTAACTTGCTTATCAAAAACACACACAATATATGAGACAAAAACTTACACAACCATATGCTACAACAAGACAAGAAAGTTGCCAAAAACGGAAAAGTTTCGTTTTTAGTTTCCAAAAAAAATTTATAATAAAAAATAAAACCGACTTGGAAACACTACAGCACTAAAAAGTTAGAAATAATTTAAATAATTAGAAGTATTTATACATGTAGGTATTGTAGAAGTATAATTTGGAGCCGGTGCCCAAAATGTATGGGCTGGTCTTGAAACTGAGCACCGACTACAAATTATATTTTTATATAAACATTTTTATTTTTCAATTTTTAGTGGAGGAGCGGGAGAAAAATAAATAAGTACCTTATAACCATAATTTACCCTACTTAATTCGTTGCTTTAAAATTTGATGTTCTAAATTTCCATCTCCGAAAGTCTTCACCAGAACATCACCAAATTAACTTGGGACTACTTTTAAGCTATTTCATGAAACATACGGATATTACTAAAGGATGGGCCCTATTAGGGCTTATTGACTGCTGTCCATTGAAGAGTTCCGTTCTCTATCTCTGAAAGACTCCATCAGATCTTCACCAAATAAAAATGGGACCAATGGGACGTTATACCTGTTCGTACAAAAAAAAGAATTGTCGAAATCGGTTAAGATTTGACGGAGTTATGGAGGAACATAGCAAAAAAAAAACATATACGGGTTGAGTTGATAACCTCCTCCTTTTTTGAAGTCGGTGAAATACGCGTCGAATTGATAACCTCCTCCTTTTTTGAAGTCGGTGAAATACGCGTCGAATTGATAACCTCCTCCTTTTTTGAAGTCGGTTAAAAATACGTCGTTATTCACAAAACACTACTCCCCAAACGCTAACAAAATTTTGAGCAAAGGCTTTCCCTTTACCATAATGCCATAGACCATACAAATTTTTGTGTAGGCAATAAATCTGTGGTAAAACTATTTATTGTAAACGAGACAGCTCCCACGATCAAACCGAACCGAGTTTTGTGGGGTCTTATTATAACAAATGTAACGTGTTCTTTTTGTATTATTATATAAAATACATAATGCAGGTACCTACATACAAACCGTATCCTAGGAGTGCTTCAAGGGATCGTGCCCTCATAAATCAGACCGACAGAGCCTAGTGTATACATACTTAAAACTAAGAATGAATATTACAAACAGCAACAATTAATGGGTCACATCTAAGATTGTGTGTGTCACGGCAAAGCAAATGGGCCACACACAACTCAGTGCCTGGTACATGCCCGAGAGCAAAACTCTAATTTTCAATTATTGCCCGTCGTCATCATCAAATGGAAACTTAAGTGCCTGCTTAAAAGTAAATACTAATTAAAAATCGCTCTGGCCTAACTCACAGAAGCAACGTAGCGTACACCTCCGGGGCCCAAACAACCGTACAAAACTGGTTAAAACCGGATCCGGAAACAGTGTAATTAATTACGCGGACACCGTAATAATTCACGGTTCATTAAGCTGAAAACTGAAACACAACGCTCGTGTAACGTGACCACTTTGGTATGAGCTCCACAGGAAATAGGTGTTATCCATAAAAACTGAATTTCTCTAAAACACTCCTCGGAGGCAGTACAAATTATCTCTGGTTACGTCTTTCCCTTTACCACAAACTTTTTAAACTGCCTTTGAGATGTGTTTTAAGGAATCGCGCTTTTATAAATAAGACCGTTAGACTTCAATTCTTCCGAGGTATAGCTCAGGTGCCGCTTCATATTTCGTACCACAAGACAGTAAAATAACTTCTTATAAACTATGTATACCTACAAGAGCGATGGTAGCATAGTGGGTAGAACATCGGACTCGGAAGCGAGAGACCCAGGGTCGATCCCCAGTGCGGGCATGTACCTTTGACTTGGTTTTCTAAGTTATGTACATTTGTGAATTTGTGAAACTTCACAATAGTAGCAATACCACTCGCTAACCGTGAAGGAAAACATCGTGAGGAAACCTGAGTGTCTGAGCTATTCCCATACCTCAGCGCTTGAAATCGCCAATCCGCGGTGGGCACGCGTGGTGATTAAGCCCATACTCTCTCCCTGAGAGAAGGCCTGTGCCCTACAGTAGGACGTATATAGGCTGCTTATGATACCTACACCACAAAAAAAAAACATTCTTTGAAGCGGTCATAAGTAAGATCCCTCTGTTTTTTAACCATATACTATGACTTGTTTTTTGCTGACGCATTTGTCAACTACAAAAGATTTGTACCTTATTTGAAAGAAGTGAAGATCGATAATTGTATACATACTTGTCACGTAGGGGACGGCAAATGCTACTCTGCCGCAACATAGCGGAGGGTACGCCATCTTTCTGCTGTTACTAAAAAATTCTTATTTTACCAAACTACCGACACACTAGATTGTTATTTAACAGCTTGTACAAACCCCCGGTTTCTCGTACACTAACAAACTGTTAATCTACTGTTAACAGCTGTCAGTGGTTTTTTTTTACACTTTGGTCGATTGACAGCTGTTAACAGTAGATTAACAGCGTGTTAGTATACGAGAAACTGGGGGTAGTTGTGAGTTAAGTTTATTTACGGGTGACTTTGCAACAGAAAAGTAAAAATTGACTTGCTGTCGGCTGTACCTACTTACAGTCAATATTCATGTACATGAACATGTTGATCTGAATTTATTTTATTTATTATCCAAAATGCACGCTTATGTATCTTGACTGACACATGTTTAAGCAAATAAATAAATCTCTAATTTTTATCTTAGGTGGCAAAACTGAACACATGCATGCACGAGGACGCCTTTCATTATGCGTAGTTACATGCGCCTGCCACTTACCTGCTATCAACGTTTTACTCGAAGTACTTTCCGTCATAATATTGCAATTTATCAGAATTAAGGCGCATCCTACCGTTATCTTTTCGGTAATCCCTGCCTTGGTACAGTCGACAGCGCAACAACAACAGTGGACTCTAGTCAGTTACTTTACGGGCGAATTTTCAACAGAAATGTAAACTTTGACAAGCTGTTAACTGTACCGCACATAGGTACAGTATAAATTTTAATTTCTCAAAGGATTTTTTATATTTATTTGCCAACTTTCAAGTTTGGGTATTTTTGTTTTAATATAATCTTTGGTTATCTTCTTAAGGCACATGTTTTTAGGGTTCTGTACCCAAAGGGTAAGGGACCCTATTACTAAGACTCCGCTGTACGTCCGTCCGTCCGTCCGTCTGTCACCAGGCTGTATTTCATGAACCGTGATAGTTAGACATGTATTTTAACAGATGATTTAAATATAAAAAAATACAAAATACAAAAATATTTATTCAGTCCAGTAATGGTGATGATGATGTTATGATGTATTTCTGTTGCCGCTATAACAAGAAATACTAAAAACAGAATCAAATAATTATTCAAATAATTGCCCCTCCCATCGGGCTCCCATACAACAAACGTGATTTTTTGTCGTTTTTTGCTCGATATTAATAACGGCAACAGGTAGTGCTTGAAATATTCAAATTTTGTATAGATAATGGCCGTACCATTCATACCTTCGTGCGCGAGTCCGTTTTTTTCTTTTAGCATCACTCACTACAAAAACAAGAAGATATGGCTTCACATAGTTGTAACAAAAAGCTATGTTTGGGGTCGCCAGGGGCCACTGTGCCACACAGAGGTGTGTGTGACGTGCTAGGCGACACGTCACTCACACCTCTCTTTTGATTGTGCATGCATACCTACTAATCTTGCATACGTCCATATTAATCTACATTAAAGCCTTTGTCGCTAGCTGCGTAAGGATCGTATTTTTGGACTTTATTATTCGGTTCATCCACATAATCACTTATCTTCGGTCGGCAGGCCCAATAATAGTTGCTATCCTGGTTGAAGACGCGAAACATGTTCGACGTATCTGCGTCAGCGCGGCACCAATAACCTGCGGTATCTTTGTTCTTCAGGTAACCCATCAAGTATTTCAAAGGATACCATCGCGTCTGGTACTTAAAGGGTAAGACAGTGCCGTTTGACGCGGTCGTGTAAGCCTTCTCGATCTCGGAGTAATCGAATGGAACGCAGCAGTTACTTTGTTCTTTGTTGCAGTATAAGGGCTCGGCACAGGAACGGTAGGCCGCCGCGTGCGCGGCCAAAGCCATGGCGGTGAGATGACGATCACAGGGTCCAAATGGTCTGCGGCTTCCTCTGTAGAGTGCCCAGCCTGGGGGCGACTCGTTCCCAATCGGGGGTCGTTTGTCTTTAAACTGCCGACGGACGTAGCACCTCATGTTGGTGCTGGTGGAGCTGGCGTAGTGTTTCTCGAGATCCACGAACCATGGCTGCCTCATCATCACTCTGTGTCCGTCCAGGATGCAGTACGTCACTGGAATGGATAAGTCCGTTCTTTCTTAATACTCGTCTGCTAAAACAGGATTCTTTTTATAAAGTGCAATTTCTGTCACAGTTTGATTTTGGGTTTCAAAATACTCGTCATCTAATAAGCAGCCGTTTAAAGATTGTCGGCATTATTTATAAAAACACGATTCCTCGAAACGATTAAAATAGTATGTGGTGGAGATTTTACAAGGAAAAGACGTAACCGCGGATTAAATAAACTGCCTCTGAGGAGTACTTTTTTTAGTTAGGGCAAATTGACCCCAGTCACGCCTGATGGTAACGAAGACGGGGTCTAAGACATTACGTGTTTACCTGTTAAATGCCGGTTGACTCTAGTTTTAAAGACACCTAGGTTATATGTCTCTGAAAAAAAAGTCGACAGCAAGGCATTCCACATCCTTGCCGTTCTTAACTTGACTTTAGAGGAATCATGTTTTTTTATAAATAAGACCGTTTGTGTTTACAACAACTTTTGTTTCAGCAATTCTTCTCAGAATTGTGTTTTCATTCAATGACTTTGTTTTCTAAGTCGCGTAGTACCTAAATTAAATGTACAAATTTTATAAATTTTGTGAAGTTGTTGAAGTTGAAGTTAAAGTAGAAGTACCACTCGCTAATTATGAAGGAAAACGTCGTGAGGAAATCTGACCAATGGAGGTGTTTACACGCCTTAGCGCTTGAAATTCCAATCCGCGGTATGCACGCAAAGTAACTACTCTGTCTCTGAGAGAAGGCCTGTGCCCTGTTGCAGTGGGACGTACCTATATATTAAAAAAAATATCCATAATTTTTATTTTCTAGTCACGCCGCAGCTTTTTTTCTTTTACAATCATAACAAATGTTACAACTTAAGCAATGTAAGCAGAATCAAAGTAAATTCTTAAAGCATTCAACACAACAAAAATATTTTTTTCAACATACTTCACATAGAAAGAAAAATTCCGAAGCGAACGGGACTCGAAACCGCGCTTCTAGTAGGTATACAGTGCTAGTGCTTTTACCCAACGGTAAAACCGTTCAACCATTGAAAACGCCTTCCGTAGCCAAAATAGACTACATCTATCTATCTATCCATCTATAGAAAAATCTCGTGTCGCAGTGTTTGTCTATCGAACTCTTCCGAAACGGCTTCATCGATTTTTATGAATTGTTTTGTGTATATTTGGTAAGCTTGAGAATAGGTCGTAGGCTAATTAATATGACAAAACTACGCTTGCCGAATCAGCTACTTATTGTGTAGAATTCCAAAAAATTGAAAGTACCCAAATCCGGCGTGCAACGACTAGTGAATGTAGATGGAGCAAAAAAGATCTGTCAGGATCGTGGTAAGTGCCAGACCCTGGTATCTGCATACCCCTCCGTGATACAGGCGTGAGTTTATGTCATGTTAATTCCAAAACGGAAACTCACTGAATTCCATCACCAGACCAGGTATGTCCCATTCCAACATAATAACTAAATAGTCCATCTCCATTCTTGCGAGGCTACACAGCTTCAGCAACAGTTCTTTGTCGGCTCCATCCGATTGGAAAAAGCAGTTCCGGGCGAATCTTGCATATATCAGCATGATGATCCTAGAAAAACAATTATAATATCGTATATGTATGTCTACTAATATTCGTATTTGCACCGACTACCCGTGTCTATTTTTCCTTCGGCAAATTCTCCAATATGAGGTTGCTGGAAGAAATTGTTATTAGCAATGAGGCCGCCAATTGTATTTTTTCTTTTGTCATTGCTGTTTCTGTAACATTTTTTTCCGGTACTTATACAATGAAGAATATTCCGATCTTATCTTATATTGAAAAAAAAAACAGTTTTGGGCAAATCTAAAAAAAATCATATTGGAAAAGGGTCTCGTCACAAAAAGGAACTAAAGAGCCAGGTCAAGAGTCATAGTTGCACGGTAATAATTGTTTCTTATGTGTGCATTTGTCAAACTTGATTTTAGTAATTTGTAAGCGGTGAAGCGGTGGTAGCCTAGTGGGTAGAACATCGGACTCGGAAGCGAGAGACCCAGGTTTGATCCCCAGCGCGGGCATATACCTATGACTTGGTTTTCTAAGTTATGTACATTTGTGAAGTTATAGTAGCAATACCACTCGCTTACGGTGAAGGAAAACATCGTGAGGAAACCTGAGTATCTGAGCTATTCACATACCTCAGCACCTGAAATCGCCAATCCGCGGTGGGCACGCGTGGTGATTAAGCCCACACTATCTCCCTGAGAGAAGGCCTGAGCCCAAGGATTCTTGCCTGAGCCCTACAGTGGGACGTATAAAGGCTGCTTATGTAATTGTTTCTTAGTTATCTCAGTAAAGAACACGTTTCAGCTCCGTAAGTCGTGACAGGCAGAATGCAACTAGTGATGGGCAGTGGACACTTTATAACGTGTTTTTTTGCGGTTTATCCTCGTTCTTTGTATCTAATGCTGTATAGATAATGGTACAGAACCCTTCGTGCGCAAGTCCGGCTCGCACTTGGCCGGTTTTCAATTTATAAGGTCTTGTCATGCGAGAACTTTCGCGGACAATACTCTCCCCGTCTCGTCTCTACCTGTGACTCATGCCGTATCCGAAGTTATCTCCTCTTAGAACACTTTGTGAGCAGATCTTGCTTACGAAACATTCCTGTGGTATTCCATGCATGAATGTTACATGATCGGAGAGTTCCGCCAAGCACGCGTCTGAAAACATAACAAAACTCAACATTGAACTTTGAACCTTCTCTTTAAATCTCATCGAATATTGTATTTTCAGTCTGTTTCTGTTCTATGTTTACGTATGTTTTTTGAAAAGTGAAAAATAATGTACGCCTACTTTACTATACGCCATGAATTTTGGGTGGTTTGAAAGTCACAGCAAAATGAACGTGCCTTAACAATAGCTATCGAATACGCTAGTGTTAACTTATTTTTTACGTCTATTCTTAAAAGTAACAGTCATGTTCTGGGGCCTAATTATGCGCACAAAATCCTGAGCGATTCCAATCGTCTAGCTGTCAAAATCCATACCAATTTGACAGTTAGACGATTGGAATCGCTCAGGATTTGCTGTGCTGCGCGTAATATAAGGGCTGACCTGACGCCCGCGGACCGGACGACGCAGCGTGGATCTCCCACCAGATGGTCTGACGACCTGGTTATGGTGGCGGGGAGTCGCTGAATGCGGACGGCACAAGACCGGCAAGTTTGGAAAAGCACGAGGGAGGCCTATGTCCTACAGGGGGCGTCAATTGCTGATGATGATGATGAATAGTCTAAATAGATGGCATTTTAAATTATCATCATCATCACCATCATCAGCCATTTGGCGCCCACTGCAGGACACAGGCCTCTTTCATGGTTTTTCATAACCATGAGGGGTTTTGCCATAATCGCCACGCTTGGCAGGCGGGTTGACGATCGCAGTATGCGGTTGGAATCTCAGGAAGACGCTGCTGCCCGTCTCCTGGTAATTGATTTCCTTAGTCGCCTTCTACGACATCCACGGAAGGAAATGGAGTGACGCTATTCTTGATCCGGCGCCACACGAAGATATTTTAAATTATACTAATTACATAACCGCGGCTTTCAAACCACTTAGATTTCGGAGCGTATTCAGTTCACTTAAATCTGTCGAATAGACCTTCTTTAGTTCATACTGGGTTTCGTACCGGGCTATTATTACTAACCTGTTTCTGATGCTGTGGGAATGATATAAGACCAATTATAGAGTCTTCTTTTATACACAAACTCCGTGGGTGTGGTCCAACTGTTTGCCAATTTCTTAGAATACTGCAAAGTGTACACATTCAATGGGAACGGCTTGAAATTTTTCCTCCAATTTTCTTGATTTAAAAGCACTCCTGCTGCCACTGTTAATAAATATATATTTTTAATCTCCAATATTAAACAAAAAATATTAAAATGAACGTTGCGTCCTTAAAATGAAAGTTCGTTTTATGCAAATCAATCAATTAATCAGCCTTTGCTCGTCCACTGCTGGACATAGGCGTCCCCCAAGGCATGCCACTTCTTTCTGTCCTCGGCTGTCCTCACCCAGCCACAGCCAGTAATCTGCCTCGGATCGTCGGTTTTTTCTTAAAGTAAGGAAAAATAAAATGTTATTTCGGAAATTGGTCCAAGTTTGCACAGAGTGCGCCACGCCAAGTTCTTGTTCGGCTCCCGCGGTGTATAATTTGAGCCATTTTCCGCCACTTTTTTCTCTAAAGTCAGTTTTTACTTAGGTTTAAAAACATGTAGGGTGTTTTGGTTAACAAAAACAAGTCTTTTTTAAATCTACACAAACTTAACGATTAAATAATACATCTTAATACCTAATGACAAAATTCATATTTACATATTTACAATAAATATTATCTATATATAAAAGATTGTGGGGAGAGTTCCCGAGATACTGGCAGCATTACCCCTCTGGATGGCCAGGCTGATGCGCTGACCTAGGTAGCTACCAGCTCTAGGGTCGCCTGAAGAGTCGATGAGGCGCATAGATATTTGTGTGTACAGTTTACGCGCCTCAGGGCCCCACGGACCCATTGTCTCGACCCCAAACGGCGCAAATAAGTACTTGTCCCCAAGGATAGAGTATTTGCGCCGCTTAAGGCCTTCTGCCATAGCCACCGCCGCGGCCGCAGTCCTGCTGGTGTGCGTGACATGGGAAAGCGCCAGTGTGTCAACGCAGGTTGCGTCCCACACCAGCGGTCTCCCGTTCTGCCACGGCACCAGCGACGTACCGTCCAGTCTAATTCCATCGTCCCGTACTATACCGTTAGGCTCAAGGACGGCGGCGCTGGAAAGGGCCCTGCGGATTATATAATTCAGGGACGCATGACATTGCTCTAAATTTCTATTATTGGGTGCCAAATTTGCAATTTTCGTCGCTCCCTAACCCAAACACTCACTGATAGATAGTCAAAAATATAGGATACCTGATTTTACCTAATTGAGCTTGAAATTTGGATATTAATTGGATACTGACGTGGTTTAAAAGTAAATAGTTGCTAAAATTATCTATTAAATAAAAAACACTGAATTTTTTCGCGCGTAACAATGTTAATCTGTCATCATTGTTTTAACAATACAATTACCGGTTAAGTGTAGGCTTGCTTTAATTAAACATTAGTCAACTTTAAAATTTTAAGACCCGCAGACCCACTCTGCTACAAATGGTTCTAATGGATTCGAGTTTGCGCCAAGATATTTATGATTCGTTTAAAAAAAAAACAAACCGGCGTATTCGATGGTTATTGTCAGGCCCGTTCGGTTTGCCACGTATTTCAAACCACCCAAAATTAATGCAGAACCTACCACTTTGTATATTTTACACGATTTTTGTCGTTGCTTACATTGTCTATCGAGATTAAGTTCGGATATTCAGAAGTTTATCTCCATAAGAAATACCCCTAATTTTGATGATCTATTAGTGATTGCCGAAGTTTATACTCTTTCCCTTAGAGAAGGCCTGTGCCCTACAGTGGGACGTATTAAAACGGACGGCTGTCTAAAAAAATATATTTTATTAGTTGTTGCCCGCGACTTCGTTCGCTTGGTAATTTTGATGTTTATTTTTCCGGGATAAAAAATAGCCTTTGTGCTAATCCAGACTATAATCTATCTCTGTGCAAAATTTCAACCGGATCCGTTTAGCCGTTTTTGCGTCACACATACAAACTTTCGCGTTTATAATATTAGTAAGGATATGCACAGTCGGCGGGTTGGCCGAGAACTTGTCCTGCGCACTCTGTACAATAGATAAATGTGTACAGCAAAGACAATACTAACATTTTCTATAGGTGTCATCCTCAGAAACCTGTAAGACGTATTCAGTGACTTTGTCCAGTAGTGCCTGAGTTTTGTTCAGAAATTTTTGGGGCTCGTTAAAGTTTTCTGGAATCACGCATTGGACGCCGCTGCTGGTGTCCATTATGAAGGCTTGCCGTGTAAAATTCATTGAAGTTATTGTGCTCATGAAACTCACTGGAACAAGCAAACCTAATGAAAAAAGTTCATGTAGAACCGGTTTACGAAGTGCTTGAGTTCAAAAGACCGATCGATCTCATTGAAATCTGCTCCTATAAAGCGCGTGCCAAATCCTGAAGGATTCCAATAGTCTCTCAAATTCCATACTAAGGGCTCATCCATAAAGTAGGTACACACTAATTAGTACAATTTTGCATCTAGAAACGATTAAATAAAAACAGCAGTCTCGAATTTAGTTTTATTTCCATTTAAATTATGTTTTAATATTATCAGACATTTGAGAAAATTAACAAGACAATAAATTATTAGTTATATTATTAAATATACTTGAAATGTAACGTCACGCAACTTAGGACTCCTAACACCTCTTGTCACACGATGTCACACTTTGTAGACCCCCTCCCCCTCCCTAACGTGTGACGTACTTTATGGAAGGTCCCTAATTGCGCCCAATTCGGCCCCTAATGTGGCAGTGTTTGAAAGTGTTAGCCTGATCTAACTTTTAAGTTTAAAATACCCTATACCCTATCAATGACAAAACGAAAACAAGTCAGCTGAATTATTCATGTTTTCATGTGAAGAATGTTTTATGATCGGGTAAAGTTATATAATTTTATCCAAGTAATTTACCAATAATAATGTATCTTCTAACGACTCATACATAATAAATAAGACCAAAAATGTTAAACAAAAGTTGAATACGCCTCTTCTTTCCAGCGCCTCAACCAATTGTGAAGAGCTATCACTACAAATAAAAAGCTGAAACAAAAAAATAACTAACAACCCGACTGCTGTGTATTAATAGAAACAGCAAACGCTGAAATAGTATCATTGTCACACGCATACTCCTTTATTTCTTAATTATTGTATGTAAGCATGTTTGTTTGTGGCAATAAATCATTCATTCATTCATTCATTCATTCAATTAACTACTAAGCAGGCGGGACCAACCTAGGTTCCTCGCAATGAGTTACATTATTGTCCCGCCTATTAGTACTTAATGCTCAGCAGTCGGGTTGCTGAGAATTTTTGTTCAGGTTTTTATTTTTGCCTTTTTAGTGATCTGTTTTTTTTTTTATTAGCTTTATACTGAATTCATATAGCCTATGAATGATGCGCAAACACGACGAATCGATTGAGATATTATTTATAAAATCGGACATACTAACATACCTACGTACATACGAGCCAAACACCCTCCGCTTGGGCTTCGCCGCAGTCGGGTAATTAGTCATTAAGACCTACTACAACGATGGCGCGCTGTCGACTGATTGTCCTAACAAAATAATTCTATATGAGTTTAATTCAGAACGCATGTAAAGACCGATTACATTAGGTTCTCTACAGTACCCTACGCTTATGGTGACGATTTACATCTCATGCAGGTTTGAATCAGCCTCAAGAGCGCCCACCTAGAGGTCCATGTGAACCTCTGGCTTTAGTTTAGCATTGAGTATATCTATCTACTTACATTTCGTAAAGACCAACGCCATAATAGTGGTGATGTCCATCTGCGTGGGATATTTCTCGAAGAACGCCAACTGCTGGTTCAGGATCCCCGCATGCCATTCCCTGTTCGTTTGCTTGCCCGGAACGACGAACCAATTCGTGAACCTGAATTCTCTGACACCTGGAGGCTTGCAATCTCCGCTTAGCACTGCTCCCAATGTTATTAATGACACACAGCGCAAGGTTAACATTTTCCAAATTTGGTAGACAAGTCTTTAAAAAATGATCTTTTTAAAGTTCGCTTCTCGTTCCACACTCAAGAACTGTTGTACATTACAACGTGTCAGCGCCACGATTTCGATCTAAAATGATCCTTAAACTTATGAGGTAAAAGATGGTGAAACTCGGCGACAGTTAACGGCCCGTCAGCCGTCCCAGCGCCGATCTTTCGTCTGCACTTGTATTGTAGTCTCTAATCTCATAAGTATTTAAAGATTATTTTGCTTTCGTAATATTACAGCGTGAAGTCTAGCCGCGACTTGATCTTCTTCCTTCTACAGTTTCAGTAGGCAGAACATGATTTCTGATAATATTCTATGCGGGCTACCTTCTTTGGAACAATCCCGTAAATGACTAATACGAAGGTAAAACAGAGATCACATATAAATTGACATCAACAATTGATTGTTTACCGGTTGTTCATTATTATTATTGTCGATACACCAGCACCTTAAATTTGATACGTGTATATCCTATCACTGCACTTGATTGTTTTTGGTTTATTTAACTCTGAATAATAGAGAGACGTAGGCCTTATTGTTTTATTATCATGTAGAGCAAGATGGTAGTGTGCAGAAGATTGTCCTTCGGTCACATACCGAGGTGCTAAGATAAGATACAGGTAAGATAAGATAATGACACCATGGTGGTTGCGGTGATGGTGTCATAGCTAGGGTACAAGAGCCTTGAAGAAAACCCGTCCAGAATGTAGAAAAGTTGTAACATACGACGACAGGTGCTCCTACTTAGGGCAGGCTCCTCTAAGTAAGCGGCGTCTGCTTCAAGATCTTCTGTACTTGCATAAGATAATGTATAATACATATAATGCTCTATCCGACATTTACTTTAGCGTACCGACAAGATCAGGGGCCTAATTACGTGCACCAAATCCTGAGCGATTCCAATCGTCTAACTGTCAAATTAGTACGTAATAAGGCGGCAGTTCGCCTCGCGCGGCTCTTTGCTATCCCACCTTGCCTTGCCAGCTAAATATGACTGCTAGATATTATCTTATCTTGCCAGCTAAACATGACTGCTAATTACCCGATTCGGCGCATGTGTTCGACTTACAATAATATCATTTTGAGTAATCCGGAGAGCGTGCCTGACATTCTCACTGTTAACTCGCTTAACTACCAAGACAGAGGTCGTGAGTTCGATCCCCACTGGAGGACGCCATTCTTGATTTGAGCTAATGGCCACAGTCTAGGCGTAGGTATTTTAATGTTTGTGATGTCCTTGCCTGGTTACCATAGCACAGGGCATCCTAATTTGTGACCTGAACCTGACCTGAACAAGTGATTGTATTATGTGGAAGCTAGTTAGTAGAGAAGTAAGGTACTACCGATAACGAGTCAATGGGTAATTAGCTCTAATCCAGCAGCTCTGTTCAAATTATTTTGGGAATACGCTCAACCCGCTCAATACGTTCTCTGACGAGGACAAAATACCTCGCGAAAGGATCGGATTACGGTTACCGCAAAACAAATCAACAATTTAAATAACCGCTGAGATCCGGATCGCATCGGTCTGAACCGCTCCGAACCGGCTCTATCTGGTAAAAACTGCTCGGCGCTGAATTGCGATTGCTTCATCAATATTCGAACAGGAATCTCGCGACAGAATCTAGAACTGAGGGAGAAGTTTATAGTCAATATATAACTGAGTTCTAGATTCCGCGTAAGGTATATAATATAATACATTAAATATAATAAAACTTTATTGGTAGTTACAAGGTTTAAATACATTCACTTAACTGTTTAAATATAATGAAAAAATGTGAGCTAGCTAGGCCTAGCTAGCTAGCCAGCTAGGTTTGTATTAATTGCAGTACGCCCGTGACCCTTACGAGAAATTTTAGTTAACAATTAAACAATAATTCATTAGCAGCTGTTACAAGAGGTAAAATAGAGATTAAAATAAGCAAACTTTATTTATCGTGTGTGTGTGTGTCTGTATACATGTATACATACACACACACACACACACACACACACACACACACACACACACACACACACCACACACACACACACACATGTTAGTTTTTATTAATATTAAGCATTAAACTTTGTCCTCAGCATGGATTAGTGGAACAAATAGAATATAATCATGTAGATACAGCGATATAATTCCGATGTAAAACCTAACTGCTATTAAAGTGGGTGGTTTTTCGACCGACCACCCACTTTATTTGTTGCACAAAATATACAGGGTGACTTTGAATTCGTTCGGCGTTTTTAAGAGGACATTCTAAAATAATAAATATCTAGTGATAAAAAATGAAAAAAAAAAACTAGAGTCTAGTGATGCTAGGCGCTAGCCAACTCAAATTGTTCTTTCACTTCTTTACGAATATCGAACGACAGAAATATTTAACATAATAGAAAATATTTTTTAACGTTGTCATATCGGATTTGGATTCGCAGTTTCGAACCAAGTATCAGAGCGGAAATCACGAATATTTACAAATATGTTATAAAATTACTGTTAACACAAATAATACTAGTTATAATAATGTTATTTTATTTATTTTTTATTTTATTTTATTAGGTTATACAATATCACATGATTAACAAATAAAGGTATGAAATAGAATAGGTAAGAGTATAAGTATAGTAGTAAAGATGGTCAGAGTGGAGTTTTTTTTCCCGCTGCCTTTTTCTCCACTACAAATACGGCCCGAAGGCAGCGGCTAACATAGTAACATAGTACATTGACATTCAGCAAACAGAATTTAAATTCTTTAAGTTGAAATAAATTATTGATCTGATTCTGATTATAAATCCACATCCACAGATTACTTTAAGCATTGAAGGATAGCAAAAAAAAAATACGCTAGAGAAACATTATTTGAAATAGGTCTATGCTGAATAATCAATTACAAGGAAGCGCTACAATTGCATGCCAGTAAGTGTCAGAAAGATATAATGAAAAGAAAACATTGCTAACGGTTTCAAAATCACGCTGTAGAGGCGGATATTGGCCCAACAGCAGTTTTTTTTAATCTCCCTCTGCAGGCCACAAGAGAGAGTATGGGCTTAATTACCACGCATTCCCATCGCGCATTGAAGATTTTAAGCACTGAGGTATGTAAACACCTCAGACACTTAGGTTTTCTCACAATGTTTTCCTTCACAATTAGCGAGTGGTATTACTAATACAACTTCACACATTAACCAAGATACTACCGCTGGTGAACAACAGCAGAATGTATTTAAAAAATTGCCACCTCAAATCTTCCTCAAATAGAAGGTTTACACACTAAACACCGCCCGTATAGGCGTGTTTCTGTTTACAGAGGTAGCCATATCAGTAAACCAAACTCAACAAGATAAAAATTACATTATCACCGATTAAACCGATTGTATCGATTAGGAAGAGTTCGAGAAATTAGTATTGAAAGAAAAATATCATTGATGGTGTTTGAGTGACCAATTGTGAACAGCTTGGAAGAAATGAGTCTGAATTCGGGAAAAAATGAGAAAGTGGCAAATAGATGGAATAGCGGCTCAAATAGAGTAAGTTTGAATGGCTACTATTCTATAAGTTGACACATAAGCCTAATGGCGGTTTTTGATATAAGTTGTATGGAAGAACTTTAAAATTTTAGTAAAGAATAGAAAAAAAATAGGTCACGTTCCCCTATCTAATCGTAATGTACATTTCATAAAAATATACAGGCTTACCTTAAAATAGTTTCTCCCATAGTAATAGCCGTTTATACTGACTAGAAGAACTTGAGATTTGGAGTCTGTTTGATACATCTCATAAGAAATTAGACAATCCGCCAAAGAACTATGGTGACTGACATAGCCTGTAAGATTAGCAAACTATAATATAACTTAAGCAATTGATAAGATAAGATAAAGATATTTATTGAGAAAAAACATCGGTATACATGTAAAGCTATGACTAATTAACAAGTTGACTTAGATGTTACGTATACGTAATATATTTATCATATTAGAAACCAAACTAGGTAGATCTTGTAGGTATTACGGTTTCCAACGTCGTCCTTCGGATATAATTTTCACTAGATATAGCAAATTTAGTGAAACCTACATCTTATTCCTTTTAAAATAATAATCTGTTTCTGTATAAAGCGCACCAAATCCTAAACAATTCCAATCGTCTAACTACCAAATCCCCTACAAATTTTTATCGTAAATGTCAGGATTCCGACAGGATTTGGTGAGCATAATTAGGCCCCAGATGTCTAAATTTTAGCTGAAAATAACCAATTAAGATCGAGATTTTGTTTCAGATTTGCTTGGTAATATCTACGCTGATTGCAATTGGATTCTCAATTTTTGCTTTCAAATACCACCAAGCGCTAACAGACATACAGGCGACGCCAAAATTTGATCTCAACACTTGGTGGGGGAAAAATGGCACTGAAAATGACCATAATAAGTCGGTTAGAAAGTTTAGAATTGTTTTTACTGACGCAGTAAGTATATTTTGTCGTTAACGCCTACACTCACACCTAAGGTAAAAACAGTCTAGAATGAGGGGTTTTTTGCCTGCTTTACAGAACTAACAACTTCATGTATACTTTCATGGTTTCTTTCTTTTTTCTTTCCTCAAAGTAATTTGCAATGGAATTTGTACGAAGTTTTCCTTTTATAAGTTGGTCGCCTATTACTCGTTAACTTTTAGGTTCATTATGGGTGCTATTTAAAATTTAAAGTAAATTGAAAATCACTCAGCGTGCCATGGAAAGGGCTATGCTCGGGGTTTCTCTGAAAGATCGAATTCGGAACGAGGTGATCCGACAGAGAACCAAAGTCACCGACATAGCCCACCGAATTAGCATGCTGAAGTGGCAGTGGGCCCTCCATATCACCCGAAGAACTGATAACCGATGTGGTAGCCAAGTTCTTGAGTGGAGACCGCGGATCAGTAAACGTAGTGTAGGACGTCCTCAGACTCGGTGGAGCGATGATCTTCGCAGGGCGGCTGGCAAGAGCTGGATGAGAGTAGCCGAGAACCGTGCTCAGTGGCGTACTACAGGAGAGGCTTATGTCTAGCAGTAGACAAGCGTAGGCCGATGATGATGTTGATATATGGTACGCTTCTACAGTCAACCATTTAGCTAGGCGTTAGGTGAGGGGTGGGGGGGACGGGGACGACACACCCTACTCTAATAAAAAATTGCGCTTTAAAGCTTATTATTTCGGAAAAAGACCCTAAATCAAAAATGATTTTCCTAGGATTCCTATAGATTTTACACTCACCATAGTAATGATTCCTACAAAATCGCTCAGAAATGGCACCGAATTAGTCTTTCTTTACCATGGTTGTATTAATCCTACCGGGTCACAATAATCCTTGTTCTTTCCATAGTTAACTTACGTCCAACTTTCATCAAGTAAACATTTTGCTTTTATTGTGAATAATTTATTTATTTATTTTGAGTTTGACTGTCCCAGCTGTTCACTCCGGCGCTTGCTTCATACAATGTCTCCCACCTAACTAACTAAGAATGCGATGTGGTATCCCCCAAACAGATTAACAAACATTGATTACCTTCTGGTGGGATGGAACAACTTTCAGATGCAAGACCAACTAGTCAAAAAGTTTGATTTTTATCGTGCGAGGAAACCTGTGCCAAGTTTGGAAAACTCAGCCTGGAACTATGGTGTGAATTCGGAGGCCTTGGAGATAGTTTACAACTTCTGGATGTTCAAATACGTGATCAGAGAGCGGCAGAGGTTTTTGAACAAGTTTGAGCACTTCAAGACTACCATACAAGGCTTGGACGTCCATTTTATTCATGTGAAACCAAATGAAAAGAATGTGAATGTTCAGGTGAGTAAAGCTTGGAGTAGTTTTTCACGGTTTCTATTTCAAATTGTTGGCAAGCGTGTTGAAGAAAGGCTGTGTCTTATAATAATTCAGAGAGACTCATTATTTCTTTTATCCTAACTTATTATTGACCGTTTTTTATATTCAATCAGTCGACCAACAAGCCTACTATAGACGTTTTTCACGTCTGTGCCTACTGACAGTTAAAATATTAAATCTGGAAAAACAGTAAAATTTTGACGGTCAAAAGCCAAATCTCTCCGTGGACCATTCTTGAGTTGCGTTATGACGGTTTTAGGTCGTACCCATTCTTCTCCTCCACGGATGGCCAGGCTCTATCAGAGAGTTTTACGAACTTATACCGCTGTTGACCACTCCAAGACTTG
This sequence comes from Yponomeuta evonymella, assembly GCA_963969515.1. Lineage (NCBI taxonomy): Eukaryota > Metazoa > Arthropoda > Insecta > Lepidoptera > Yponomeutidae > Yponomeuta > Yponomeuta evonymella. The sequence continues at coordinate 3,943,870 of OZ018366.1, read as the reverse complement.
ACTGCGACTTCGTGTTTGAAGTAATAGCTCCGAGTTTGCCGGGATTCGGTTATTCCCAGGTGGGTTACAAGTTGGTTGTTGGCGGAGGTAGGTATCCGAGAAAGTACCTAGTTAAGGATGTGATATTATTATAATTCAATTAAATAAGGAATATAAGGACAGCACTACCGTAAGCATAAGCAAGCCACTGCATCAAAATACAAATACAACATACCGAATAAAAAAAGAAAAATGGAAAAAAAAAGGAAAAATTATTTTTATAATTTTTTTTTATCTAATTTTTTATTTATTTCATAAAACTTACAACTATCATTACAGGGTGGCCTATTGCGATAGTGAAGTACGAAACACATATCGTATAAATTGAATTATAAATTATTAAAATTACAAATTACATTATAAATTATGATCAATAAAAACATACAAATACAAATTAAAGTAATCTAATCACACATGTCAATACAATACCTACAAAGATAAAAATATTATTAATTCATATAGACTTCATTAAAATTATATTTATATAAGGTTAAAAAATGTTTTGACAAAATATCAAAACACAGGGATTTGACAGGGTTTTCTATTCCACAATCCACATGTTGTTGATCTACGATCGCACACGATGCGAACCTGTGACCGATCTTGGGATTCGATTGCCAAGTAAACATATTTCTGTCGTTGAGGAAGTGAAATAACACACAAATACAAAACAACAAACAAATACGAAACAAAATTAATGGAAAACATCAAAAGAAAAAGTTCACTTATATAAATACAATGTTTCCGTTGCTGCAAACGGCAGCTGACTCAGCATTTTGCTGAGGGTGTGGGCCCTCAGCGCTGGTTTTCATTCAGTATCTACAAAAGTGTCACACGAGTGCGCCACTACGCAGCGTGGTATTTCGCAATATAAATAATAATTATTATTGTTATGTATATAATAATGTATCCAGTAATAATAAAAAACCATATGCATTATACAATATGTGTGTGTGTATGTGTGTGACTTATTATAGTTTTATACAACGTGTTGAAATAAACCAAAATCTAAAAACGGTTTCTTCAGGGTTAAACTTTCTCAAACTTAAATTTTGATATTTATTATTTTATTTGGTATTTTTATCTTCTAGTTGGGTAATAAAGTGAGTTTCTCTAACTTATGTTTCTCTAACTATCTTATATTTAATAAATTTTCATACAATCTTAGAACTACAATAAATTTGCATCAAAAATAACCACAAAAGTTTTAAAAAGTCCACTAATATTAACGATGATCACTCCGTTTTCAGGCACCTACGAAGCCTGGCATGAATCCATTTCAAATTGCCATCATGATGCGTAACCTAATGCAACGTCTAGGTTTCTCCGAATACTACATTCAAGGTGGAGATTTTGGCCACATTATTTGCTCTCACATGGCCACCCTATTTCCTAAAGAGGTTCTAGGATTCCACTCAAACTTTTTAGCTGATTTTTCTCCACTGACTAGATGGAAATGGATACTAGGTTCCTTCTGGCCTAGTCTTGTCGTGGAGAAGGAGCATGAGAGCAGACTGTATCCCTTGAAAGATAGGGCTGAGTTTTCTTTGATGGAGAGTGGCTATATGCATTTGCAAGGAACTAAACCTGATACAGTGGGTAAGTACATTATTTAAAAGGATGCTTAAAAAGAGTTTTGTTTTAAGCAGTTTATAAACCCATCCTATGCTTCAGACTCAGAAAGTACTACCGATACTGTTAGCCGAGTTGATTGTGTAATTGTTACCAAGAACTTGCCGACAAACTGCATAAGCAGTTTGGAAAACTGATGTAATTGTGGTTTTTATGAATAAATATAAAAAAAGTTAATCTTTACATCCGAAAATGAGCAGATGTACTGGGCACTACGAACCACTTTTACTATGACTTTTACTGTGAAAACTTTGAAATCGCAAAAATATCAGCTGTCCTATACATTTTAATGTCGCAGATAGTTACTTTTTTTAAGTAAACAGTTTTAAGTATCTAATCTATTCTGTATACTAATAAGTAATTATTCTATTTCTATATCGTATTTTTCATGGTTGCACCATACAGCGATCGATCTGTGACGCTCGCGGGGGCTCCTGGCACTGACTGAAAATCAGCGCTGAGGGCTTGCCCAACAGCATACTGAGTCAGCTGCCATTTATAATAGCAGTGACACGCCATGACCTTTGTTTTCCTTCTTTTGTTTTTTTTTGTATAATTTTTAGGTCGTATTTAATTATTGGTTTTGCTTTGTTATTGTGGCGTGCGGCGTGTGTACTGTTTCTTCTTCTTTACTTCTTCTAACGTTAGCATATTTTTTTTATTTGTATATGTCCCACAGCAGTACACAGGCCATATGCTCTGAGGCTTATAGGCTTTCTCTCTGAGAGAGAGTACGGGCTTAATTACCACGCGATTCCGCGATTCCGTACTTTTCCCCATTAATTTTTCTTGCTGAATATTTAAATAATGAATATTTTTTTTACTTAGCACCTTTTGTATCCCACTGCTGGTAAAAAGGCCTCCCCGCCTGTTTTCCATCGCTCACTGTCCGCAGCCACCTCGCACAATCTCGGCAAGTATGCCTTTAGGTCGTACCGCCATCTTCGCGTTGGAAAATAATAAAAAAACATTAAATAATTAAGACGAATAATTATATTACATGGTGGTACGGAACCCTCGGTGTTTGAGTCCGACTCTATTTTTTTTTATTTTTCGTCTTTATGAGTCCGCTTTTATTTTTCAATATTTTTATATGGTTTTGCAGTTTTTATGATTCTTGTAGCACTGTTTGATAGATACTGCTTAAAACTATAGGTATTGAATAGAATGGGCATTCTTCTATGTATGACTTCGAATTAACGGAGGCTTCAATATCCGTAGAGCACGTAAAGCGCGAATCAGTGCAGAAACGACCTAAAATACTTTTAAAGTTAATTTACTTATCCATTTCAAATGCTGTTAGGATAAGACCTTTTGGAGTTGCATTACGCGAAACTGTTGACTTGTAGGGTCAGAAAAACAGCCAGATGAATAATATTAATCAGTTAATTTATTTGTTTGCAAGTATCAAGGCCATAAATATTAAATGAAGATAGTAACTTAGGCACATAATGGGAATCAAAATAAAGCTAATTAATCTTCTAAGTCTTCTACACCACTCATAACCTCTTCTTCACTCTCTGAGCTGTCTACGTTTGAAATTTCAGAATCAGTATCATAACGACACTGTCTTTTAATAAATAATTCAATGTTTTTACACTGTTCTTTTTCTCTTTTAAAATAATCGCTCAGACTCATAAGCATTTCTCGTGCACGACTGTTAGCACTCATTTTTGTCACAAAAGTACCAATAAGTATAATTCAAAAAGAAATACTTCCGATGAAGATGTATTCGTCACTCACGTGTCACGCGCTTTCCCGCTAGCATTGCTAACGCTACTGAAAGGCGTCAGTTGACGTCATATGCCGCTCTATTCCAAAAGGTCGTATCCTAACAGCATTGATGAATAATACTGAACTGGAACTAGAACTGGATAATACAAAATAATACTCATCTCATTGATGAACCTGAACAAACCTACGGTGACAGTTTTTTTATGTTGAAATATCTCGGTTACCCATAGCACAGGAAATCCTAGTTTGGGAGCCAGTAACCTTTCTTGTACCCTTTTACAATAAAGTTTTCTTATTTCACTTCAGTGTGACATTGTAAAAGTATTTGCAAGAATAATATTAAAAAAAAACGCATTTCACATGTAACCCGGTATATTTATTTTTTGTCAGGTGCAGGCCTTAACGATTCGCCTATGGGTCTGGCAGCATATATTCTCGACAAGTTTATGATATTCACTGATCCGTCAAACAGAAACCTCACCGACGGCGGTATTGGCAGGCACTACGACTTGACTGCTCTACTGGACAACGTAATGATGTACTGGGCTACAGGATCTATTGTTACCTCCATGAGACTGTACAAGGAGACCTTTGCCACTACGGATCTTGAGTGGGTGATGACTAGGTGAGCTTCGTAATTGCTGAAAGGCTTGCAATTTCCCAAATTTACAATTTACAAAAGTTGACGACCTCGTGGCGCAGCGGTAGTGCATTTGCATACCATTCGAGAGGTCCGGGGTTCGAATCCCGGCTGGGGACAAAAAAAAAAACCCCAGGTCTTGGATGTTTACATGTTTGTGATGTCGTTGTTGCTGGTTCCCACGACACAGTGTATCCTAGTGTGAGGCCAGAAGCAACGTATGTGCCTGTATGTGAATCATCATCATCATCATCATTCAGCCACAAGAAGTCCACTGCTGGACATAGACATATGTGAATGTTTATTTCTTTTTCTATCTTCGTTCATATATCGTATGTGCATACGGCCTGACTTTTTTGTCACTAGCCAATATTTTTCAAAGCATTATGAATCAACCAGACACCGTTTTTGGAGTATGTAGGTACCGATGGCTTTGTTTTCTACATAAGTTACGTACCTTTGTGAATTTGTAGTAGCAATACCTACTACTCGCTAGCAATGAAGGAAACATTGTGAGGAAACCTCAGTGGCTGACGTATTCAGAAACTCGTACCCGGATACCCGGTACGCGTGGCTATTAAGCCCATACTCTCTTTCTCTCTCTGAGAGAAAGCCTACAGTCGGATGTATATAGGCTGCATTATGACCACCCATTCCTTTGTTCCAGAATTCCGACCCACGTCCCCACGTGGGGCTTGAAAGCGCCTCACGAGCTAGTTTTCCAGCCGGATTGGTTTCTCAGGACAAAATACCCGAATCTGCTCGGTAGTACCAGCCTCAAGAAGGGCGGACACTTCATTGCCTTTGAGCACCCCACGGCACTGGCTGACGACGTCTTTTTAGCTGTTGCCAGGTTCAGGGAGTTCTGGGAACTGAGTTCGTAACGATGAAAGTATTCCTGTTACCGGAAATACGTCAGAATCCAGGAATGCGTCTAAATAATTAATAAAGATTTAATTTGAGGTAGCACTAGTTTAATGAACAGCCATATTTTTTCCAAGAGGAAGATACAGAGTATAGACAAGACAAATATTGAACCCAGTGCCATCTGTTGCAATCGATATAAATCAACAAGCGTTTAACTTTGACATTGATGGTGCTGTAAAGTTTGCATATGCATCGCTAGATGGCGAGAGCTATCAAAAAGGACACACTTTGTGCAGGGGAGATACCCTAAAAACATTAAAGACTGTATTTCACCGTTCTGTCGGCGTAATTAATGTACATCTATGCTAAATTTCAGCTTTTTAGTACTAATCGTCTTGGAACAGACGGACAGAAGGACAAATACAGCGAAATTATAAGGGTTTCTTGTTGACTACGTAACCCTCACAATAATTACATACATACATACATAAACTCACGCCTGTATCCCAGAGGGGTATCCTGATAGATAATTTTCGCTTCCTCAACATTCATTAGTCAAAAATAATTAAAAACAAAAAAACCCGATTGCAGTGTTATAGGTATAAATTCCCGGTCAAATTGCAATGAATCCCGACCGTCATATTTTATACGAAGCTATAAATGCAATGGTTTGTTAAACAAATCCTTATCTTATACTTATATACAAAGTTATCGAGCTCCTCTGAAACGGCTTCAGCAATTTTTATGATTTTTTTTTGTGTATATTTGGTAGGTCTGAGAATAGGTCGTATGCTAATTGATGTGGCAAAAGAACGTTTCCAGTCAGCTTGTAACTTACATGTATAGTTTAATTACTCGAGTAAAGCAGGATCATCTCTTCTGAGTCGAGGTTGTCATTCTAAAATAACTTATTTTTGTCTTTTTTGTTTATTTACCAATGCACAAATGCGCATGACTTATATAGTTGTTCAGACTATGAGGTTGAAGTGGAGCTGCGCGGGTCACATCAGTTGAATGCACCTGGATAGATGGGCAAGACTCGCCACCGAGTGGGTACTATAAAGTGGACGTCGCAGAAGGGGTAGAACAAGGAGACGGTGGCGAGACGATCTTGACCGACACACGCCGAAGTGGTCTGAGGTGGCTCATGACAGTAAGATCTGGTCCGAGTCGGGGAAGGCCAACAGTGGGACAAAAAAGAGATGTAAAAAAATATAATTATGAGTATTAAAAGACAGGAGTGATATACTTACCCATATAAAAAAGTAGAAGAAAAAGAAGAAGACAAAACATTTATTATAAAAACAGTGCACACGCCACAATAACAAAACAAAAAACAACCAAGAAAATATTACAACAAAAATGTTACATATAAAAAAGAAAGGAAAACGAAAGGTCACGGCGTGTCACTGCTGCTATAAATGGCAACTGACCCAGCAGTATGCTGAGGGTCAAGCCTTCAGCGCTGATTTTCAGTTAGTGCCAGGAGCTACCCCGCGAGCGTCACATACCGCGGTGTGGTACAACCTTGGACAATACTATATAGAGTAGAATACTATGTTATACAGAATAATAATTATATACAATAGGATACGTATTATGTATACAGTATGAAAAATAATATACTTAAACGTACCCTACTAATTAGCAAAAAAACCGCATGATTGCCAGATGTCACTACCATCGCGATCGCAAGTTCTTTAGAAATCCGACAGAGAGCGTCGCGAATTTTTTCGCCACTATAGCCACTATGCTAATTTAACGCTATCTAGCGTTAATCTAGAGAACTAGCTGGTTACCAAAATACCGTACCTTTAGTACCATAATGTGGCTTGCCCAATGATGTAAAACGTCCTAGTGTATTTGCAGAGATACTGATATCATCCTAAGAGTTTCATTTTAGGACGACAGATATCATGAGCGTTGACTGACTAAGCATCGATTAATATTACTCTGCCGCAACACTATTCTGGCTATGCTGGCAGAGGAGGTTGATTGAGCCTTCATAAACTACTGCTGCCATCTTTAAGAGTGGCGAGCATTGAGAGCGCATTGAAAATAAACTCTAGAAAAAGACCATAGATAACTTAAAACTTTGTATGAACTCTATATTTTTAAATTTTCGATTGAATTGAATAAGATCGGATAATATAACATAATCGTTTATTGATGCAAATAATGATCGTACCTAAAGTTTATAAAAAAATTGCTGTATAAAGAGTGGGCAGTTTTACGTTGTACGATAACCGTAACAAAATGACATCTAATTTTTACCTAAAACAAATTGGATCGTGAAATTCTTCAATTTCCCGCTACGCTACCTACAGCCTTACGGCCTTATTTATAAAAACACGATTCCTCTAAAGCACTCCTAGGAGGTAGATTATTTAATCTGTGGTTACGACTTTGCTTGTAAAATCTCCACCACAGACTATTTAAATCGGCGTTTTAAGGAATCGGGTTTTTTTTATAATTATTATTAGCCGTTAATCTACATCTATCCCTTTATCGCTGGGATCAAATTTCACAAGCTCCGCATTTGGTTCGGTAACGTCATCAGAAATAGGTGGGCGACACGCCCAATAATATGGGGTCTTATCATTTGTGTAGTGAATATAATAGCTGGCTGCCGACGTTTTTGCGCACCCCCCGTCTATATTCTGTTTCTCAGTTTTAGAATTATCCACCATATACTTCCAGGGATACCAACGTCTTTGTTCTGCTAAGGGTGCCTTCAAGCCGTAGTCTTCCCATATCAGCGACATGTTATATGGAATGCAACATTTATTCTGCGCCTTACTGCAGAAGACGGGTTGTGCACACGCTCGGAAGGCCGCCGCGTGCGCCGCCAAAGCTAAGCCAGTAAGATGACGTTCGCACGGTCCGAACAGGGGTGCATTCGAGCCTCTCGTGAGTTCCCAGACGGTTTCAGTAGGGTTGCCAATGCTTGGCCTCTTCTTCTTGAACTTTCCCTGAACGTAGCATCTCATGTTACCGTCGGCACTGGCGTAGTTGTTTTCGAGATCGACAAACCACTGTTGTCTCATTATCATTCTGTGCCCGTTCATGCTGCAATAAACCACTGGAAACAATAAAAAAAATATGTAATTGGTTTAATTCATCTTATTGTGAAGAAGTATCTGTTTTTATGGATTGATGATACTTGGGAGACTGAGCTGGAGTTAAGAACCTGGATTGAAATGTCTCGTGCGTCTTTCAAAAAATTATAAAGTTGCTGTAGCAAAGATCTCAATGTAGCCCTTTAGACTAGTATACAATAGCACTACAATGTCTTCTATTGCACACCAATAATTGCAAAATAAATATATTTGTAAAACAGGTCATCTTTTTCATTCATGGTTCGGTCTGAAAACCAGCGCCAAAGCCCTGCTTTGGCATCATGCTGAGACTGGCCCATTTTTGGTAACTTTGTGTGTCTAAGTTTCATGTGTCCTATGGTTTGCTAACTTAATTATGCACCTATTGTTTGTAATTCTTTGTAAGGATATTGGCTTGTGTGCCTACTGTATGTAATTCTTTTTAATGTTGTCAAATAAAGTTTATTCTTATTCTCTCGCGAAGAAGACCGAATCGCACGAGCCGCCGAGTTAAGTTGCACGGGTTATACCATTGGTTGATTGGTTAGCAGACTACCAATAGTGTCAATGAAACAATTTTTTCCGTACTAATGTAACTCTACTGAACAAATATGTATTGATGGAAGTATCACTAGAGCCACCGAGGAAAAAAATCTTATCTTTTTTTGACCGATGTGATGATGGGATCCTGGAGAAGTCGAGGGAACTCTTCAAATTTCAAAGGCAAACTAGAAGCGATTCGGTTGTTTTCATAGTGACTCGTGCATTTGCTTTTGGAAAACACAATTTGGCGGAGTCGTAGTGAAATTCACAAAAAATAATAATAGTACATTATGATACAAGTGTGGTATGTTGGTCATTACACTCGAGTCGGTTTTTAAGCCTGAGCCGAAGGCGAAGGCTTAATGGAGACGAGAAGTGTAATGACCAATGCTCACGTGTTTCATACGACGTTTTTCAACACACTTGCGAGGAAAAGTAAATAAAAAAACAACACTAACGAAATGCAATACTGTGAATAAACTTAACAAACAGAAACCCATTTAAAAGATGGCGTATTTTTCGTACGTGATTCGTGTTATGTATGGCGGTAAAATTCAAAACAGTATTCTTGTGCAATGCATGGCCATCTAGATATAATGAGGTTGCTAACCTATTCATAAATTTTATGTTAATTATTAGGTTTACATTAATTATTGTAGTGTTTGCTTAAAAATGCTAAAACAAGCAGTTTCATGAAATTCTTTAATTATTTATCACATTTTGAATTTAATTTTATATTTACGCAAATAACTACTTAGCTGTTTTCGAAACATTAATACTTCTTGCTAATATTTAAAAAGATATGTAATGAAAAGGCACTAGTGCGATTATGTAATGTAAAAGGCACGGCATGGGTAATATTCTGCATTATCAGTGTAAATACGCTGTAATAAGACCTACTTTACGAGCAGGTGTGTTGAAAAATATATTTTTTAAAACAAAAATAAAAAGCGATTACAAAACACTACAGCACTAAAAACAGCTAAATAATTTAAACGAATAAGACCTTTAAATTCGATGCAGGTATTGTAGAAATATATTTTGGAGTCGGTTCCCAAATTGTATGTGCTTTTCTTGTAACTTGCCACTGTCTCGAAACTATACTTCTACAATACCTAAATCGAATTTCGGTCATAATCGTTTAGATTATTTCTCAGCATTAACGCCAAGAACGGCCGTTTTTGGGATACATGCTATCTAGTCCCAGGTTCGTGGTCCTGAGCTCATTGTCGTGGGTCCTAAAAATCACTGTAAACATGATTAAGAGATTATACAGACACTTTTTGCAAATACGACCTGTAAGATAAAATACGATGTTTTTTTAATTGGTGGCGCAGGGGTCCCCCCTTCATCACGACGATATACGGTACAGGCTGCATATAGATAACGTTAATAATATTTTGCGTGTTTTTTATATTTTACTAGCTGACCCGGCGAACGTAGTTTTGCCATTTTAATTTCATTAGCTTACGACCTATTCTCAGACCTACCAAACACACACAAAAAAAATTCATAAAGGAGGAGTTCGATAGCAAACACTGTGACACGTTATTTTTATATTATTAGGTAGGTACATACCTACAAATAAACTATACACAAGTTGAAAACGTATGACTTACTGAATTCCAGGATCAAGTCAGGTATGTTCCATTCCATTATTTTCACTAAATAGTCCATCTCCAATCTGGCAAGGCTACATAGTTTTGCTATGAGCCTGTCGTCAGAACCGATGTTGATGAAGTAACAGTTCTTGGTGAACCGTGCAAACGTCAGTATGAATATTCTAGAAAATAATAATACTATATCTTATACGAGCACTATACCTAGTATATTATTAGGGGTTAAAGTATGAAATTGCCGTTTTATTGCAATAGGTTCTTTGAATTGACATAGAATCTTCATGGTTTGAGGTTTTCGAATGAAACTTTTTTCAAATGGTTTCTATGATGTTCTTTTTTTAAAAAAATGTGAAACATTTGAATATCGACTTTCAATTATTTTTGTTATTCAATTTAGACAAGAAAGATGGATACTGCGAAAATTCGAGTGATTTTTGAATACGAGTTCCGACGCGGAACTAACGCGGCAGAAACAGCCCGCAATATCAATCCTGCGTTTGGAGAGGGGTCTACTAATGGTGACAATCTCTCCTCTCTATTTTCCTCTCACCTGTAGCGGGTCAGCGAGTGACTTCTAAAAATTCATAAATGTACGTAACGTACAAATGGCCTAGTCTGTCGTTGTTTCTGGTTCCCACGACACAGGGTATCCTAGTGTGGGGCCAGAAGCAATTTATGTGCCTGTATGTAAATGTTTATGTTTAAATTCCATATTTGTGACGTCTTATTGTCTTAATGATCATATAGTAACCAGGCAAGGACATCACAAATATGGAAATACACCCAGACTGAGGCAATGTGTACAAATGTAGGGCGCCCCCCAGTGGGAACTGTACCCACGACCTCCGGCATGGTACTTAAACGGCTAGACCAACGAGGCAGTCAGAATATACTGTAATAGGAAGTGTTTTACCTGTGACTCAGGCCGAATCCGAAGTTATCTCCTGCCAGAATAAGCCGGGTGCACATTTCACTGATCATACACAGCTGCGGGAACCCGTACACAAATGAGGGGTGTGCGTATATTTCCATCAGGCACTCCTCTGTGAATGTTATATTATGAACCTATGTAAGGTGTTCCGTGTGGCGCCGGATTAAGAATAGCGATTTCTTGCCGCAGAAGTCGTAGCAGGCGACAAAGGAAAAACATTACTAGGGGACGGGCAGCAGCGTCTTCCTGAGATTCCAACTGCATAGTGCGATCACCAACCCACCTGCCAAGTGTGTAACCATGAACCAAAACCCTTCATGGTTAGGAAAACCACGAGGGAGGCCTATGCCCTGCAGTTGGCGTCAAATAGCTGATGATGATGATGATGCAAGGTGTTGCAGATATTTTTTTATGTCGCCTAATACGTCTTACTGCGGGGGACAGGCTTTTTCTCAAAGAGAGACACCTCAGGCACTAAGGTTGCCTCATGAAGTTTTTCATTTGATATAGGTACCACTCGAAATGGTAGCAAAAACAATTCATCATATTGATTTTGTTCATATTAAATCTAGCTTACGTTACCCGGATCTCAATTACAAATCGATTGATATCTCATTCATCAAAATCTCCGTAAATACAAACAAACAAACAATTAAACAAACGAACGAACAGACGAACGGACGAACGGACGAACGAACGAACGCTCGAACGAACGAGCGAGCGAGCGAACGAACCAACCAACGAACAAAAAAAGAAGAAACGAATGTACGCATATCAATATACATAAATAGACTGCTGAAACCATGACCCTTCCTTTACGGCTTTACCGTATGTGGATAGAGAAGTAAATAACAAAAAAATATGTGCAAACCTGTTTCGGGTAGAGTCGGAATTATGAAAGACATGTTGTATAGTCTCTTCTTGTACATATCGGGGGATGGGACAGTCCAGCTGTTTGCAAGCCTCCTCGAATACTTCATCGTGTACACGTTTATTGGAAATTGTTTCAAATTTCTCTGCCAGTTTTCTTGGTTGAGGAGGAATCCTGACGCAACTGGCAATAAAAGCAACACAAATCTAATAAGTATATAAAAATCGAATCGCGTGTTGTGTTTGTTATCGAACTCCTCCGAAACGGCTTCACCGAGTTTTATGAAATTTTTTGTGAATATTTTTTAGGTCTGAGAATAGGTCGCAGACTAATTAATGTGGCGAAACAACGTTTGCCAGTTCAGCTAGTAATTGTATAAAAAAAGCAGAACCTGACTGCTAAGCATTGACGGCTAACAGGTGGAACTAAGTTTAAAATATCAAAAGTATGTCTCGCCAGTTAGGTGGTTTTCAAAAATATTCACCACATCTTGAAAAAAGAGGGTTTATAAAAAAGATTTGATTTTTTATTGGTAGCGCCAGCGAACGCCAGTAGCCATTGGTGCCTCCAATGAAAAAAAAAATTACACATAATTTTTGCAAAAAAGTGGCTTACAGATCTCTCAACGGGGAACTTGCGTCTAAATTAGATTGGAGTGACATAGCTTTTATATCTTAGAAGAAATATAAAAAATAAAACCGTTAAAATATTTTTTTCGGGGTTTTCGAAATCTCTAAAATGCAAAAAATAAAGTTGCTGTAATGGTAAAAAACTTAATATATTCAGTTTTTTCATTTCAGTCTAAGCGTTCTCTTTTAAAGGCGTAGGTGCATAAACACATTATTTTACGGTATCTCAATTAGTAATAAACGCTTCATACATTACAAGGCGTTACGTGCAAGTTGTGACGTCATAGTTTAAGCCCGATTTGTATGGCGCGTTTTTGTACTATGTGACTATATTGAATTTTCGACAGGTTTAAATGTATTATGAAAAGTATTAGTCGTAGTTGGTCGTAGAGAAAAAAAATTGCCTCGTCTATTTATCATTGAACGTGGTCTTTCCGATTACAATAAAAACATTTTTATTGCACATACCTACATAAACATTTTTAAAGTCGCTCAGCGAGCCATGGAAAGAGCTACGCTCGGCGTTTCACCGCGGGATCGAATCCGAAACAAAGCAATTCGCCAGAGAACTAAAGTAATCGACTTAGCTGAACGGATTAGCAAACTGAAGTGGCAGTGGGCTGGTCATATCTGCCGCAGGACCGATAACAGTTGGGGTAGACTGGTTCTAGAGTGGAAACGTAGCGTAGGACGCCCTGTGACCGGGTGGAGCGACGACATTCGCAAAGCGGTGGGAAAGAAGAGCCGAAGATCGGGCTCAGTGGCGTGTCTTGGCAGAGGCCTATGTCCAGCAGTGGACTGACTTTTAGTGCAAGCTCTCCATTATGTAAATTGTGATTTTTCGGATCCGAAAATGTATACCGAAAACGGCCGTTTTCAGGGTTTTCTGGACCTGGGACTAGTTATATGTAAGTTAAAAACTCTGTTAATAAAGTACCTGATTTGATAACACTAAATGTGTATTTACATAATCTATTTTGCGGAGACCGATATAATTATAAAGTCAAAGTCAAAGTGAAAAATTTTTATTCACTATAAAAACAAAATGTTTACTTAATGAACGTGCTATGATGAATAAAAATATTTGGGTTTTATTTTGGTAGGATCTTTGAAAAGTTCTGGGCCGTGGTATTAAAAATGGAGAGTTGAGAGATTTGTAGGCCACTTTTTGTAAAAAAGACTGATCTGTACGATAACAGAATATTTTTTAGGGTTCAGCACCCAAAGGGTAAAGGACCCTATTACTAAGACTCCGCTGTCCGTCCGTCCGTCCGTCTATCACCAGACTGTATCTCATGAACCATGATAGTTAGACAGTTGACATTTTCACAGATGATGTATTTCCGTTGGCGCTATGACAAAAAATACTAAAAACAGAATAAAATAAATATTTAAGGGGGGTTTCCATACAACAAAAGTGATTTTTTTGCCGTTTTTCGCTCGATATTAATAACGGCAACAGGTAGACGCTTGAAATATTCAAATGTTGATTAGATAATGGTACGGAACCCTTCGTGCGTGAGCCCGACTCGCCCTTGGCCGGTTTTCTCATCGGTAGCTCTGGTGAGCCTCGTGAGCCCTTTATATTAAATTAATAGAATAAAGTTTTAAGTGAAGACAGTTAAAGCAGTAAGTCAGCTTTTCGCCACCAGATAAATACTTCGGGAACAATTAAAGATAAAGATAAAATGTATTCTTAAAATCAATAATAAAGTATAAAGTGCACATAAGAATTAAATTTAACATAGGTAACAGTAAAAACATAGCCTAAACGTAGTCTAAACTAGAAACAAACTTGTGTTGGCTGAATTTGCTGCTAGAAAAAAGTGCAGGAAATATAGTCAGCTCATGATTAGTTACATTTTTGTGCCACTTACTATAGAGACTACCGGAGTTTGGGGTGCGCAGGGCAAGGCTTTTATTTGTGAGTTAGGGCGGCGCTTGAGGGACCGCGGCTTGGACTGTCGCTCTGGGGCATATCTCATGCAACGGATCTCCCTGGCTGTTCAACGTGGTAATGCAGCCAGTGTTAGGGGACATTTGCGTCAGATATGGCCCGGAGTGACTAAAAAGGTTGCTTTGCTTAATAGCTTTGCTTTTTATGCTGTAAGTTATTTATGTTGGACTTTTATAATGTGACCTATTTAATCTGTTGACGATGCCCATGGTGAATTTATTATTATTTTTTGTTTATTAATTTATATTTAGAAACAAATGTGTTTATGAAAAGTAAATCCCACTAAAACACTCTTAAGACGGAGTTAAAGCCGGTTTATAACAGGAATTCCTCTCACGAACCGGCTTTACTCCATCTTCAGGCAACGCAAAGAGGGGTGTTATAAGATTGAAGCCTATGTCTGTGTGTCTGTACGTTCCATCGTAGCGCCTAAACGGATCAAGTGATTTCGATGTGGTTTTTTTTAATTGAAAGCTAGATTGATCGAGATGGTTCTTAGCCATGTTTGATGGAAATCCACTCAGCCGTTTATGGACATGGTCAACTGCCTTACTTAAGCAATAAAAAACTATACATATTTAAGAAACTATGATTTTACAATACATTTATTGATTGTATGTGTATGTGTGTGTGTGTGTGTGTGTGCGTGCGTGCGTGCGTGCGTGCGTGCGTGCGTGTGTGCGTGCGTGCGTGCGTGCGTGCGTGCGTGTGTGTGTGTGTGTACTTACAATACTTACATTGTCTGTACTGGTTCAATATATTAACTCTTGCGCGCATGTAGTCAATGAGTATATCCATCAGGTTAGTGGTTCTATTGAGGAGTCTCTCCACAAGTATAAGATCGCCTTGTGTAACGCAATCCACCCCCACTTTATGTTCCTTAAATTGTTTCGAGTTATACCTCATTGCCTCCATAGTGCTCACGAAGCTCGCTGAACCAAAAAGTGTATTATTATTACCTTATTGCACGTACGTTACAATACGTTTATTGCACGTAAGTAAAAAATACAACGGAAATGTGGCGGAATTAATGCTACAAACATTTTCTATCAGTCAAGCCCAGGTGGTGCAAGAAGTTAACTGGTAGGCATACGAAATAGATGGATGAGACGATTTACTTCAACTAAAATTAGATAAGCAGACAACATACTCAACAATAAATAAGTAAATATTTATACTATAAACTTATAATAAATAATACATACATTACATATAGAGAGAGAATAGAGGAATCGTGTTTTTATAAATATGACCGTATATCTATACCACTACTATCTTTCTTCTTACTATTTATAACTACTTATGTTGCTAGAGTTCATATATATAAATAAATAAAATCGTTTAAGGAATCGTGTTTTTATAGATAAGACCATTAGTCGACATAATCATCAACCTTTGCATAAGTGCAAAAAATCAGTTGCGTTAAGAGCTACTTTGCAAACTAAAATATAAAGGTTGAACTGCTGTCGACAACATACAGAGGCACACTAAGCATTGTTATTGAAAAAATGTAACGCCTGACAATTTTTTGTTTTTTCAGCATCGATAATAATAAACTATTAATTTTTAATAAGCAAAATTTACAAGTCCGAGTATTATGTAAAAAGTGTCTGTAAAATCTCTCAATCATGTTGATGGAGCATTTTAGAACGCGCGACCTAGCGCCTGGGATCACGAACCTGGGACTAGATAGCATTTATGCCAAAAACGGCTGTTTTTGGCCTTAATACTATAATACAGTCCTAGGTTTTTCGCCTTTGGCCATGGGTCCTAAAAATCACTATTAACACGATTGAGAGATAGATTGTACAGACACTTTTTGCAAAAACAATCATAGATAGATAGATAAAACATTTATTTGCGCTTTGAGACACAAACACACATTAGCATAACACAAATCCATAAAATTATACACTTGTGACAAAAATAAATCATAACAATTAATCAAAATAGAATTATTAAATTATATTCAACTTAGATTATAAAAATTAATAAAAATAAAATTCTCCAATTATATTCCATCAATTTACATAATGTTACATAAATGTCTTTTTCCCTTGGTGGCACTAGTGTCTCTACGGAACCCCTTAAGTTAACGGCCATGGCTCATAGAAATCACTATTAAGAGGATCCACTGGGCCAACTAGAGCCACCAATATAAGTCCTAAAAATCACTGTTAACGTGATTGATAGATTGTACAGACACTTCTTGCAAATACGATCTGTAAAAGAAGATTTGATTTTTTTTCATTAGTGGCGCTAGTTAGCCCACTGGGTTCCCTTAAGGGGATCCATAAAGTAACAATACCGCCACGAAAAAAGAATGATTTTTTTACGCCTTTTTTTTTGCAAAAACTGTCTCTACAATCTCTCAATCATGTTAATGGTCATTTTTAGACCATGGCTGTGAACCTAAGGCAAAAAAACCTGGGACTAGATAGCATCAACGCCAAAAACGATCGTTTCGTATCCTAGGTTCTAAAAATTGCTATTAATATGATCGGGGGAAAAAATGTATAGACACTTTTTGCAAAAACGATCTGTGAAAAAATATATGATTTTTTTCCCTCGGTAGAGCTGGTGTTACTCTATGGAGCCATTTAACGTGATTAAGAGTTTTTACTGACACTTTTTGTAAAAACGATCTGTAAAAAACCGACCAAGTGCGAGTCGGACTCGCGCACGAAGGGTTCCGTACCATTATCTATACAACATTAGACACAAAGGTAGAGAAAAAAAGGCAAAAATTCATGTTTGTTGTATGGGAGCCCCCCTAAAATTTTTATTTTATTTATTTTTGAAGCGAATATAGAACTAAATATTCTGTGAATATTTCAAGTGTCTATCTGTTGCTGTTGTTAATATTGAGCAAAAACGGCAAAAAATTACGTTTGTTGTATCGGGGCTCCCCTTAAATCTAATTTTTTTTCTTTTTCGTTATAGCGACAACAGAAATATATTATCTGTGAAACCTTCAACCTAGCCTAGCCTAGCCTAGCTATTACGGTTTATGAGATACAGCCTGGTGACAGACAGACAGACAGACGGACAGTGAAGTCTTAGTAATAGGGTCCCGTTTGGCACCTTCCGGGTACGGAACCCTAAAAAAGATAATATGATTTTTTTCTCTGTGGCGCCAGTGTTACTGCAAGGAGCCTTAGAGCCGGTTTCTGAATTGAGAATTTCACTAAGTAAATACTTAAGTAACGTTCTGTCACGCACTTTTCTGAGAAATTCTAAGAGACAGCACTGCAGTTAACCATTTACTTAGCAAAATTCTCAATTCAGAAACTGGCCATTAGCTAAGGAGCTTACATTTAGCCGAGATTAAGCCCAGTCCTGCGCCGATGTCTAACTCAGTGGTGTACGTTTCGTAGAACTTCAGAAGTTGTTCTATCCTCGACAGATGCCACTCCCGGTCCGTGTGCTTGCCTGGCATGGCGAACCAGTTCGTGAATTTGAATTTGTCGAGAGCTGGCGGCTTGGCGCTCGAGCTTAAACAATGGTAAACTTGGCACTGTTAGATTAAAGAAATTTGATAAAAATAATAAATTTTAAATTAATAATTAGAAGGCAAGCGTGGTGATTAAGCCCATACTCTCTCTCTGAGAGAAGGCCTGTGCCCTACAGTGGGACGTATATAGGCTGCTTATGATTCTGATAAATTAGAAGAAGAAGAAGAAAGACATTTATTGGGACAAATTAACATATCATAAGACAAAAAGGTATAACAAGTAGCACAAACAAGTACAAAGGAAAAACAAGTCACATAAATACAACATAATACAAGTCAAAGTCAGAGCGTCAGAGTGCATCCTGTGGTGTGTCATTAATTGTTTTTTGTCTGTAGAATCCGACCAGGTTTCGCTCTGATTCGCAGAGCTTAAGACTGGGTTCTCAAACATTACTCCTAATTCAGGTATTTTAAAATACATTTTTTAGTATTTGTTGTTATAGCGGCAACAGAAATATATCATCTGTGAAAATGTCAACTGCCTTGCTCTCAAGGTTCATGAGATACAGCCTGGTGACAGACAGACAGACAATGCAGTCTTAGTAATGGGCCCCGTTTGGCACTCTTTGGGTACGGAACCCTAAAAATTAACCATAATTTTACACTATTACTTCGTTCTGAAAAATCATAGGTATATAACTTTTATTGGTTTATTTAGAATGTTAGAATATAATAATTTTTGCATGCCTAGAAAGGTGAAATGTGTAAAGCCATATACTCAAACTTATCCGACCACCATATGTACGACGTTTCATGCAAATAAACTCATTTCATTTCATTTCATTTCATTGGTTGTATATAATGATAGAAAACATAAATACATACATACATAAACTCGCGCCTCTATCCCAGAGGGGTAGGCAGAGACCTAGGACTGCCGCTTGCCACGATCCTGACAGATCACTTTCGCTTCGTCAAGCACGTTCGCGTCAATCTTGCCGTTTGCTAATTCATTCCCTATTTGGTCGAAGTATGTCCGCCTGGGACGTCCAGGGATATAAAAACACGGTGAAAATTAAAAATTTCACTATATTTAAATATATTTATCACCTTAACAAACAGCTGAAAGTTATCAATAGCACTGTATGACAGTCTTTCATTTTCTCAACAAACTTTAATTATTGGTTAAAACATTCTAAAAAAAATTCTAATTATAAAAAAACTGCTTGAAATTAATCATTTCAAGTTTCGCCCTTGTGGAATGAGGACTGACGTTAAATAAACGTTAGAATTGAGTTTTTTATACAGCCTAACAATAGATACTGCTACAGGGTGTACTTTTCGTTGAAGATTGGATAAGGAACAAAAATATGCTTGGAAATAAATCTAAGATATAAAAATCTCGTGTCACAGTGTTTGTTATCGATCTCCTCCGAAACGGCATCACTGATTTTTGTGATGTTTTTTGTATATGTTTGGTAGGTCTGAGAATAGGTGGTAGGTGATTTAATAAGCCAAAACAACGTTTGCCGAATCAGCTAGTAAAATATAAAAAAATATTTGATCAGCAAGATCGGCGGTAGAACTCAGAGCCTCACATTCGGAAGGTGGGTTCGAATCCCGGCATGAACGATTGACTTTCTAAGTTACGTAAATTTGTGAAGTTGTAGTAGGAACACCACTACCTAACCGTGCAGGAAAATATCGCGAGGAAACCCTGATATATAAGGTATTTACTTGCTCTCATACTGCGTCTGCTACGTACAATGGCCCAACTATGAGGCAAAGTGTGGAAATCTCAGGTCTAACTTGAACTAAAACATTTGTAACTAGAACTAGAACATGCCTAACTAGAACATGTCTAACTAGAACTAGAACATTTGTAACTAGAATATGCTCCTAATTTATTTTGCTCAGTCGCAAAGTGAATATCGCAAAATCGGAATACCTATTTGTTCATCTCATTAATGAAACAGTTCGTTCCAAATGGAAAGATTTTTTAATTACATAGTTTTATGATGTGTCAGTTTTTCATACGAAATCAGAACCAGTGGCACTCATCGCCGGATTTAAAAAATGTTTCTATATTTTTTTTCTTAACGTTAATATTGTGAAGGAAAATACTCTGCGTCTAAAGCATTTACATAATTCCCCCATGTTACCCCGTCATCATCATCATCATCATCATCATCATCACCATCAGCCATTTGATGCCCACTGCAGGACATAGGCCTCCTGTATTTCCTTAGTCGCCTTCTACGACATCCACGGAAGGAACTGGAGTGACGCTATTCTTAATCCGGCGCCACGCGAAAACCCCACGCATACCCCTTGGTATGTGCATATAGGAACGAAATTTCCACCCTGTATTTTTATACGCTACCGCCGGCTACCGTTTAAAATAGCTGTGGTTACTAATACAAAGACTGTTTTTACTTGCAAATCCATACCAAGAACTATTAACCTCACGTGGCCTTTCATTCCAGTAAATAATCTGCCGCACTGGCTTTCCAACCGCCCAGCCACGTCTTAGTGGCACGGGCGTTTTTGTTGCCGCGCCGAAATTTTACGCGGTTACTCTAATGGCTGTCTTACACGTGATAAGTACGCAAGTAGTTTACAAAATGTTTAGTTAAAGCATACCGGTGTGTACCCGAATAAGTCACTAAAGAGCTCTTTGGTAGCAAGCAGCTAAGAGGTTAATTGATTAAACACCGGATTATCGTACATACATACATATATAAACTCACGCCTGTATATGTTATTATAAAACTGAATTTGCACGGATATTTACTCGTTTATTTTTTTTCATTTTAGAATTTTCCGACGTTTCGGTACTTTTGCAAGTTCCGTGGTCTCGGTAGACTGAGGTGACAGGCGTCTTTTTGAAAGCATTAACTGTTAGTTTACAACCCTCAGCAAAAATTACAAAAAAATATTAAGTTAGGTTCCAAAAATGTTATGGCCAATTTTAAAATTTAAATTGGCAAAACAATTAAATCTACAGTCACACTTCTAGCAAGGGGGTCATGCACTTAAGCACTGCCCGCAGCCGGTGGTCTATCTATCAATCCCAGAGGAGTAGGCAGAGACCAGGGACAGCCACTTGCCGCGATCCCGACAGATCACTTTCGTTTCCTCACATTAATTAGTCGTTGCATGCACGCACGCTGGTTTCGGGTTCTTTTTATTATTATAGTAAACTACCAATCTTAACAGATTGTAATATAAGATAAGAATATTCTTGATTGTACACCAGGAAAAAATGAACATACAATATTTACAAAGTTTCTAAAAACCTATTTAGAGGCTAAAAATTCCACCCATGCCGGGACTTGAACCCGCGACCTCTGGCTAACCGTGCCAGCGCTCTCCCAACTGAGCTAATGGGCAAGTGCAGGCATCAGTGAAATTTCGAGCCTCTTTACAAACTTCTCTGTATTACGTACAGGCAGCGACATCTGGCCGAAGCGAATTACATCACTTGCAGCCCCGAGTGACCACTTTGCAGTTAGGTTTTTACATCGGAACGATATCGCTGTACCTACATGATTCATGTCCCGGCATCGGTGGAATTTTTAGCATCTAAATAGTTTTTTAAAAATTTGTTCTCAGCACGGGTTAGTGCAACAAAAAGAATATAATATTTACAAAGATTCAGCACAATTGGCGGTCTTATTGCTTCTGTTAATCTACTGTTAAAATCTGTCAGTTGCTTTTTTTTTGGCCAACTGACAGCAAGTATACTCGCCTTTTTTTTGTTTATTAGCAAACCTCTCAAACTACTACAAAGCCTGCCTTATAGCAGGAAAACTTCGTACAAATTCCATAGAAAATTACTTTGATGAAGTTGTTAATCAACCAAAAACCCTCCTTCTACGGAGCCCTACTCTGCGCGTGGCTCGATACGCACTTGGCCAGTTTTTTCAGCGGTAATACCGCTCGTGTATGCCAGGCCTAGCAAACTTGTTAACAGTTCGGTAAACTAAACAGTTGATAGCTTTTACTTCCAACGGTTTCAGTGTTTTGAAACGTGTTAACTACATTAATAACTTTCTTTCCTTCCCTTTTACTCGACTACGAAACTGCAAAAAATAAAACTGGGGAAGAAGAAGAAAAACATTTATTATACCAACAAGATACATCACAGAAACAAAATAAACAGATAAGTAACATAATATGCACAACAATAGAAAGAAAACTAAATACACAGCAGACAAAACGAATAAATAAAACAGAACCATAGATGTAGCCTGGGGTGTATCTAAGTTGCCACAAAACGCAGCTGACTCAGCTTTGTGCTGAGGAAGTGATCCCTCAGCGCTGATTTTCAGTCAGTGCCTACGGTAACCCATAACTGTACTACGGAGTGCGTGCCGTGGTGCAGTTAAAAGAATTAAATCAAATGCAATAACATACATACAATAAAGTAAAAAAATATCGTCATAATTTAAAAAAAAAACGTGTTTCAGGTGCAACTAGATGTTTATGCAATAGCGCGATGGAGGCAGTGCCTAATCGACAACGCGGCTGCGTCGCAAACTCGATGATTTCCAGACGTTAACTCGATTCCCGCGCGCCGGTTGCCGACTCGATCCTAGCGCTACAGCTGTAGGGTTCCGCTGAGATTGTGTAAAAGACTATCCACGTTACCACGGACCTGCAGGGGCGAAGACGTGGAAAATAACATGCGACGGGTTGTATCGAGCTCGCGCCCTCGACTCGTCTCTTTTGTGTGGGCTTCCTTCCGTCCCTTCAGTACATTTTGTATGAAAGTGAATCGGAAAGACGATGCGTCTTCTCCGCGCCCTCGCCTCACGTCCTTTCTGTGTGTTTAACGCCTTTCAACGGTATCTGTTTGCATGTCCCTCGAACCCAACTACCTGCATTTGCCTGCCAGGGACGCTGGTGTGTTACAGCCTTCGCCCGGGCGAAATGTTTTCGTTGCATGCGGTCTTATCAAGTGACCCCGTACCAACGAACTGAAAGGTGTTTCACGCCAAAAGCGAGCCAGGTGACACTTGGGAAGAAAAAAACGATTTCATGTGAATAAACCACGGAACCCGTAAAAGGTTGCAATTCGCTAGTCCAACTATTTTTATTTATCTTTCGCAGCTGCCATTTCCCGCCCGATGCTGTCTCCTCATATTTTTCGAATTTTCAACGAGACTTGGAATATAAAATTCTCATTTAAGTGCGGAAATATCCGTCTGGACGCAGATTGTACGGCCCAGTGCTAAGTTTTTCAGATGTAAGCTTGTTTTTAATGACTGGCGATGTCCAAATGTACAGGGTGAGTTCAAATTCTTTCATCGTTTCTTAAAGGTTTATTATATATAAGCATAATTTAAAAACGTTAGAGCTAGAGTTTATATATTTTAGAGTTTTATATTTTAATAGGCACTTACACAAAATTACTTTACCTAAGCATAAACAAACGATAACAGGACGAAAGTAATCAAAATCTAGAAAAACAAGCACTTTATGGTCGTGCAATGTTTATTATTATTATTATTAATACGTTTATTGCACATAAGTAAAAAATGAAATGGCAATGTGGCGGACTTAATGCTATAAGCACTTTCTACCAGTCAACCACAGGTGGTGCATGAAATTGTTATTTAAATTGTTTATGCATTTCGGACAATATTCTTATCTTAAGAATTTTAAAATCACGCTGTAGTTTTATTGAGCAGCCTATACAGGGTGTATAAAATCCCCTTATACATCCGCAAAATAATTTCCACACGACACAAATACTTGTCCAGGTCCCAAACTACAGATATCATGTGCTATGTTAACCAGGCAAGGACATCATATACATGGATATATACCCAGAATTAGGCCATTTGTACAAATGTACGGAGCCCCTAGTGGGAGTCCAGCATGATAATCAGACGTGTTACTGCTAGACCAACGTCTTATATAAGAAAAAAGAACAAAAAGAACCGTATTTGTCGCTAGATTCGGGTGAATTGTCGGACTTAAGCGCGACGTTTGACGACCCTTCCGAACATATCGCTGCTTCATAATAAGGGGCCCTGAGTGTCCAAAACCCGGATTGCACGCCGCGAGTTCGCCGCGAGCAATCGCTGCGCAATCGCGACGAGCTCCCAAATCGCTAGTGTGAATGAAATGGGGTGTAATAAAATGTAGATACATTGTACACCGATAGTTAAACCCGTGTACCTACTAACATCGAATCGTTACTTCCGTTTTTATGCACAAATTGGGGAACTCATCACTGCGCGGCTAGAACTAACTATATGTGGAATTCGATCGACAGAACATGGTCAAAGAACTACAAAGCCGTGGAGGTGGCAGCCCGGGGGGCACGACCACTGTACTGTGCGTACTGATCGCTGATACTCTCCGTTATTATTTTATACTACGTTATATCTAGGACCGGCGGATTGAAGCACATAAGTTCAAAACACATTTGTCTGAGGCAGTGAAAAAAACCTAAGTGTTATACAATTACTCTGTAACATTTTTATTATTTTTATTATTTTAACTGAGAGATATCATGAAACAACAAATTGAACATGCTTACAACTTTTTTTTTTCACAAAAATTAAGCAAATTTCTTTTTTAATTACTAATGTTGTATAGAACACAAAATTTTATGACAATTTGAATTATGTGTTTTAGTCCGCCGACACTAGATAAAATAATAATAACTTCCAAACAACACAATCACTTGTCTTGGTCCCAAAATAGCATATCTGTGCTATGGTAGCCAGATAAGGACGTCAAAAACATGGAAATATTCTCAGACTAAGGCTATTTGTACAAAATATGTACGTCAGCCCCTAGTGGGAATCGACACCACGACCTCCAGCATGGGAATCAGACGTGATACCGCTAGGCTAACGAGTCAAAATAACGATAATTTGGTTTAATACGCCTCACCTCGTGCTTTCTTTCCACATACGCACTTTCCATAAGAGAGCAAAGAGAGAACGCGCTATGTGATGCGTATTTGCTCTACATTATGTAATGTATTAACTATTGTGTTCTTTTAAGACATAACAATGATGGGATCATAAAAACTATAATGTAAAGCTTGATCGTAATATAAAAAAGGTCCATATGGATTTTTATTTTTTTTATCACTCTGTACCCCGCTAATTAGCGAACGTATACCGTTCTACCGCACTATCTGGTACCTACAAGACAAAAAGCCTAAGTTACAATTTTCAATAGGCATATTTCAACTTCGCGGAGATAACAGAACTTGAAAGCGCAAATCCGCAGCGAAAGTCTGCGCACATGTCATTATTAAAACTTCAAGGCCTCAATAAAATTAAAGAACATGTCACGTGAACCCACCGTGAATCTTTTATTATATTAAAATGCATTAACAGAATCAAGAGCCCCCATTGATAGATATATCATTGTCAAGGAAAACAAAAAATATAGTGAGAAGTACCTTCTAGATTCTTCACCAACTCTATGGAACAAAATATCTGTTTGTGAAGTCACGAATTGTGGCTCTATTCAGTTGCGAAATTACAAACGGCGCCACGTACCGACCAAGGACCAATTTGCGTTGAAATACGAGTAAATTGCGTGCGAATTTTCGTAATATTCGCTAATATGTAATATCAACGTATATGTGATAGCATTAAACAGCTAATTGGTAGATACAGGTAGGTATACTGGTATCTGATTATTGCTGAGTAATATCCATTTAATTTATTGTAAAGTACCTAATATTTTGGAAATGTTCGGATTTCGTTTTGCTCTATTCTAGATTTGACTAACACAACTAGACAACGACTATGTAACTCGTCACATGCGAACAGTCGAAATACACACGTACTTGGAATTTCTGAAAATTCTATATCTTAAGCCTCATATTACATATTAGGTATTATTAAAATTCTTTATTGCACCGAACACTTGTATCGTACAAAGACTCAATGCTAAGTAGCATTTTCTATCAGTCGACCTTTGGATTGACCTACGTTTGAACATATAAACATATCAGCTTGTATGTAAGTATATAAAATAAAAAATAAAAAAATGAATTACATGAAATTTTTTTTTTGTTTATTTTTCCTTTTACTTTATATATTGTTGGCAGTATTTATCTACGATCGTTTCATTGGGGTGGTAGTGTAACGATAAAATGTTGAGTTTGATTCCCGTGTATGTACTCGTATCAACTTAGTCTTATTTATAAAAACAAGATTCCTTAAAACACTCCTCAGAGGCATTTTAAATAGTTTATGGTAAAGGGATAGACATTCTACATTCTGTGGTTACGCCACAGAATGTTTAAATTGCCTCTGAGGAGTGTTTTAGAGGAATCGTGTTTTTATAAATAAACTTAAAAACTTTGGCCTTCACATCTACGTAATGAGATGATTTATGCAGCGTACAGTGGCACCTTCACAGACCACTCGGACGCTGCAGTGCCTGGGAAATTGTTTTAGATGGAGTAGGCTTGCCCAGCACCTATACCATCCTGACAGCTTAGTCAGCCTAGCCCACAGGAAAGACAAGTCAATACGTGCGGAGCAAACCTAGCCGCGGGTTTTCTCACAATGTTTTTCATCACAGTTAACGTCTGGTATTGCTACTATTCGAGGCAGCAGTGAAAAAATTCAAGCTAGTAGCACATATAACGAACTTAAAAGAAGAACAATCACGGCTATGCAGGCTTTACAAGTTAACGAGTAATAGGCGATCAACTTATAAAAGGAAAACTTCCTACAAAATTCTTATTGAATTCTTAATGAAGTTCTTAGTTCTGTAAAGCAGATAAAACCCACTCTTTCTACGCAACCCTACACTCCGCGTAGCCCATTACGCACTTGGCCGGTTTTTTACCTCAATTATATTTGAAGAAAATTCAGGAAAAATTAATATTTCACATTTTACAATATTGGACGTCGAATAAAAGAACTAACTTGTATTGGATTTTTGTCGATTATTTAAGGATCTTTTTAGCCGTTGCTCAGTCACGTAACCAATGCCAATTTACGATTTAAGCATCCTTTAGGTATCCAATCGTGCCTGTTGGTAGTGATAGGCAATTTCTCCGAGGCAGTAACTCCTTGAATACATCAAAAACCAGCAAGGTGCGTGTCGGGCCACGCGCTGCATAGGGATCCGTTGAAGGAGGTTGTTTTTACTTCATCATAAGCAGCCTATATAAGGCCCGCTGTAGGGCACAGGCCTTCTCTCAGAGAGAGAGAGTATGGGCTTGATCACCACGCGTGCCCACCGCCGATTGGCGATTTTAAGCGCTGAGGTATGTGAATAGCTCAGACACCGAGGTTTGCTCACGATGTTTTCCTTCACCGTTAGCGAGTGGTATTGCTACTATAACTTCACAAATGTACATAACTTAGAAGAAAAGTCATAGGTACATGCCCGCACTGGGAATCGAACCTGGGTCTCCCGCTTCCGAGTCTGATGTTCAACCCACTAGGCTACCACCGCTCTTTTTTTACTTGCTACTGACAATTTCATGAAATAAATTTTAATTGGAATTTATACGAAATTTCCTTTTATAAATTGCTCGTCTATTACTCATTAACTTTGAAAGCCTACTTAGCCGTGATAGTTTTTCATTTAGGTTCTTTATAATTGAATTGAAATAATTTATTAACTTAAAACACAGTACAATGACAGAATACTAATATAAAGTATACAATTTTAAATTTTAAATTATAAAGAAACATGCAAGGAATGCCAGTGCACTGCGTTTGTGAAAGGACCCGACTCAGCATTTGTCACAAAAGGGGTTCCTTCTGTAACGCTGGTATTCTGTCGGCACCTAATAAGTAAAACAATAAAAACAAAAGACACACACAATAGATATTAAGAAAGATAAAATAACTAAATAATATAATAATAAATATGTAAATTTCTAAATATATAAGAATATATTTTTAAATATAATTTAAAAAAATAAATAAAGTGAATGAAAACATTAAATAGGTTTTATGTAATTATGGGCTACTGCCCCGAATTTTTTCACCGTTTAGCCGGAAGAAGACGGGTGCACGCGCTTCTCTTACAAAAATTTGCTGTTTCAGATTAATGTTTTGCAAACGGATCCCTAAATTGAAAAATGGTTTTTCCGTGTTTGTATTGTCCTTGCCTTGTTACTATAGCACAGGGTATCCTATTTAGAACCAAGACAAGAGATTGTGTTGTGTGGAAGCTATTATTAATAACCTTAGTTAAATTCTAAGTGATAGACTTACGGATGTGGGCCTCGATTCTGTTAGTGCATTGTAGTATAATGACAGGTACACTGTCGGGTCACGTGACGTGTTTTTTCGTACCATTGACGCCTAGAAGGTTTGACGGGTGTGCCCGCGTAGACTTAAAGCAGCCATGAAATGAAAACCACCATGTTCATGCAGTTGTCATGTTACTACAATGCATTAACAGAATCTAGGCCCAACCATGGACCTCATAAGAAGGATCAAGGTCGCCCGACGAGCAATGGAGAGAGC